>OX104117.1:47834723-49109766 GCA_944474755.1 Limnoperna fortunei
AAGATACTGTTAATTTATATATTATCTCCCTTTGACCAAACTTTAAGAATAACTTTTTTAACTAATTCCAAAAAATTGAAGAAAATGTCTAAAATTATGAAAAGAAATCACAAACAAAACATTATTAATAAAATAAACAATATTAACCCAAATGAGATTAAAGAATTTTGGAAAATTCTTAAAAATATTAAAAATGAAAAATTAATGTAAAAATGAACCTAATATAGATTTAAATCAATTTGCTAATCATTTTTAAATTCAAGGTAATCCTCAAGAGATTAATAAACAGTTAGAATCCCAGATAAATAACAATCTTTTAATAGAAGAACAAAACCTACTTGAACAAAATACACATATACCTATTACAATAACAGATATTTAAAAAAAACAATTAAAAATTTTTTTTTTAATGGAAAAAGAAGTGGACCCGATCTCATTTGCTATGAAGTTAACACAGTAGTACTATAATGCTAACAAACTGTTTAAGTTAATTACTTAATTCTATAATTAATAATAGATTAATTGATATCTTTCAAGACAAAATTGACACATCACAATTTGGTTTTCGTACAAACCACAGAATCTCAGACAGCATATTTATTGTCAAAACCTTACTAAATAAATATATAAACAAAGAAAAAAAGAAAGTATTTGGATGTTTCAAAGATATTAAAAAAGCATTTGATTCTGTGTGGAGAAATGGTCTTCTGTATAAACTTGTTCAAAATAAAAAAATAGGATATAAAATATATAATGTGATTAAAAATATGTATATCAAAACTGTAGCTTCAGTTAAATCACACAATTTTATCAATTTTATATCTGATAATATCCTTATAGATAGAGGCATAAAACAAGGGGGGGGGGGGGGGTCCTTGGTAGCAGAGTGGTCAAGGTAGTTCGTCTACTATTAACATGTGGTCTGTCAACACTGAGATTGCCGGTTCGATTCTCACTGCAGGCAGGGTGTACTCAACTCCAATCTTAATTGACAAGGATTGCCAGTTTTCCTACCACAGGTCAGGAGTTTTCTCAGGGTACTCCGGCTTTCTCCACCAATAAAAACTGGACGCCATGGTATAGCTGAAAAATTGCTGAAAGTGGCATTAAACACCATCAAACAAACAAACAAACAAACATAAAACAATGGGACAATTTAAGTTTCTTATTATTTAATATTTATATCAATGATGTTCCAAGTGTATTTGATACTAACTGTAGGCCAATTTCACTCAAAGATATGTCTTTAAATTGTCTTATGTTTGCTGATGACATACTACTTTTGTCAGAATCACCAGATGGACTACAAAAATCTATTGATAGACTACATCAGTACTGTGAGAATTGGCAACTTTCAATAAATGCAAACAAAACTAAAATCATGATATTTCAACAAAAAAAATATTTTAAATTCAAAAGAGATGATTTCTATTTAGGCACAGAAAAATTAGAAAAAGTATTAAAGTACAAATATTTAGGGAACATCATAGAAGCCTCTGGAAAATTTCACTCGACCCAGATTGAATTTTTAAAAAAATAAGGAAACAAAATAATGTTTGGAAAGTTTAAATATCTACAACCCTTAGACAGACAATATTTCAATAAATATCTTTAAATAGTTATTTGTTTCACTTGTTAAACCAATTTTAATGAATAACTCTGAAATTTGGTACATGGACTTCTATGAAAAAATTATTTAAAGCATCTAAACGGGGAGAAGAAAATAATTTTGATCAAATTTCATTAAGATACTAGTTTCATTGAAAAAGTAAATCTAAATTTGTAAATACACATTAGGTTTGAGCAAACAGTATATAAACATAGCAGCTAGAGCTGAATTAGCTCAATATCCTGTAGATACATTTATTAAAATACAGTCAATCAAATACCTAATAAGACTTCTATACCATACTGATAATAAGATTGCTAGATGATGCATTCTTATTATCACAATAAAGCTACATACTCCTAGTTTTCATATGTACATAATATATGCAGTTCAAATAATATAGAAATAGAAGAACTAAAAATATTAACTATAATAAAAACTTGACTTTTTATACAAAGACATTAAAAAAAATTTGAAAGATAACTATGTAAAATTCTTTTTTCAAAAACTAAAAAACTTACACCAAGAAATAAAATATATTTATATAGTAAAATTAAAACTGAATATAACATAGATGAATATTTATTAAAAAACAAACTTTGATAACAGAAGAAATATATGTAAAATGAGAACAAGTGATCATTTCCTTGAAATTGAAAGAGGAAGATACAAAAGAGTGAAAAGGCCAGATAGACTATGTACAATGTGTACTAACAATGTATCGATGAATTCACTACTTTTTCCATTGTCCGAAAAACTCAGATATAAGAAAAAATTTAGAAAATAACATTAAAAACAGTTATGAAAATGATATAAATAAATAATATAATGCCTTCTTGGAGTCATTAACAGTTTGTTGTTCCATTTATTAAAAAGTCTTTAATACTGAGGAAAGTGGACTTGAAGATTACATGATTCTACCATATTTTTTGTTGATTTTTGTTTATGTATGCCTTCAACTCCTTATGGGGTATAACTGTAATTTAAATAAATAAATAAATCATAATATAAACTTTGATGAGGGTAGGATGAAAAGGGGGGATAAGGTTATGATTCACAAAAAATTAAAATAGAGAATATCACAGGTCAAATAAAATAGAAATGGCTGTACAATTGTACTAGTCATGAATAAAGAACATGAGCCCCTAATCATGTCACAAAAATCAGTAAGTCATAATTACAGATCATACGAAATCCCCCAGTCCCCTATTTGTTTCCTAAAAAGAATAGTTTAGAAATTTCTATAATATTAAAAATGGACCAAGTACAAACTAGAAACAAATATATCCCTGCAACATTTGATATATGAACACATCCTCTTAATTGTTTGCCCTTAGGAGAAACAGTTAACATTTTTTGCACTCAACTGTACACCAAGCTTCATTGAATTTAGTTACCTCTCAAAACGAGAAGAATGTCTTCAGCTGCATTACATTAAATTTTCGGGGTGTAATGTCAGATACAACTTTTTGCAATTTAGAAATCCCCAAAGGGTACCCAATGAAACCCACAAACACCTCTAAAAGGTCCAGAAATTTGCTTTGTACAATAAGTTTAAACCCACACCCTCCACCCCAAAAAAGGTAAATAAAAGTAAAAAAACCATCATCCAATTCAATTACTAACTTATCTTAATTCATTTTGTTTTGATTCTATACTTATCTTAATTCATTTTGTTTTGATTCTATAAGTCACTGCTTTTCAATATTAAAATTTCATTTAGTAATAAATCTAATGTCCATGCTACAGTTTTGTCACCGCCAAAAAAAAGCAGGTGACAGGTCTGTTAACTGTTTTTTTTTTAAATAAAGCAACTTTTAACGGCTTTTCAACCATAACCTGTTATCTTTTTCTTAAAAACTGACATTGTTGTTAACTGTTATTATGAAAATAAAAGCCCTGTTTGCTGTTAGTAGTCAGAAATTTGTTAACTGTTTTACAGATTTAGTCTCTGTTCTCCGTTTTATTCACCACTTTTTAAAATATAATCATTGAGTCGCCTATGAAGGGAGGAATATACCTGATCCCATACTAGTTACCATGGAAACACTGATGAATGTATGCATTTTCTGGCCATTTTGAGATTCTGGTGTTTTCTTGTTTTTTTTTTATAATATTTTTGAGCTTAATGTTTTCTGTTTTCTCATGTAAATTTGTGTTATCTGTTATCATTATTTTAATTAAATTTACTGTTATCTGTTTTCGGAAAATTAAAAACTAGTAAACATTTTAATGGACCCCCTCCCTTCTAGCCCTCTCCCTTTCAGAAAATAAAAACATATTTCCCTCTTACTTAGTCAAAGTTCAAATACAGAAGTGTTTTCATATGCACTTTTTTTTAATTTAAAAAATGATAGTAAAATTCTAAATATAAGTATTACAAGTTCCATAATTTGTTAATAGAGACACTTTAAAATTCCAAGACAAAACATTGTATATATGGAATACAGATAAAAACCCTAAACATCCTGCGGAAAAACTGGCAATTCTAGCCCTTTAGGTTTGGAATACAGTACACATTGCAAGAAGTAAAGATCAAACTCGCAACGTCAATTATAAGGCCAATGATCAAAGGTAGATAGACAAACTACATTTACCACTATGCTGCCAAGGTCATCAAAGTCTACAGTAAACAGCAAATAAAAAATAGGATAAATTATTTTTCTGGTAGTTGCTACAAATTCATTAAGTTTTTTTGTGATACCAATTTTCATTGTTAGAAAACCATCACTGTTTTTTTACAGTTTTGTTTTGGCTCCCGTTATAGCAACAGGAAGTTGGATTTTATTTAGCAGACCTGATTTTGTGTATTAATTTATGAGCATCCCATGAATGATAATGAAAGTGTAAAATTATTTTTGGAAAGATTTCTATATCATCCCCCCTTCCCCCACCCTCCAATAATTATTTGTTTCATATTGATCAATATTAACAAACTGTTATAAGTAATGGATAATGAAATCAATATAAAACATTTCTGTATATTTATGTAATTTTGGAATGCGGGTGCCATAGGGACTCTTTACAAAAAAAAAAAATTCCTGTAAAATGTAAATTTATAGCTAATTTAAATTTATTATGCTTTTGATGTAAATTCATGTTAATAATTATCAATATCTTGCCCTGTTGATCAAACATTTGATTAATGTCCAGCAAGCAATACAGCAGGACAAGAACAAACCTTATCATTTAATAAATCACTAAAAAAACATTCAAAAATTAATGAAAAACAGAAAGGACAAAGAATTAGAGTATCAAACTATTTGTTTTAATGGTGTTTAATGCCACTTTCAGCAATTTTCTAGCTATATCATTGCGTCTAGTTTTCATTTGGGGGAGGAAGCCTGAGAGTATCCAGAAAACCCAAGACCTTTGTAGAAACATCACAATCCTTGTCAATTAAGATTGGAGCACTGGATTGGAGTCAAGTGCACCCTGCTCACATTGTGACTCAAACCTGAAACCTTAGTGTTCAGTAGTAGAGGAACTGCCTGAACCACTTTGCCGCCAAGGTCACCATAAAATAAACTGACATGATGTAAACTTTGTTTTTTGTTTTTTTGCATCTTCCTTGTATTTCTAAGCTAGTTTTTGCCAGTTTTGTTTTTGTTTCTGCTTTTCTTAAATTTATAAAAAGTTTTCTTTCTTTCTATTTCATTATTTTTTGAAAAGGAATATCACATAGTTATAAATAATTTTTTCCTATGCCTAAGGTAGCTCATTTAATGTAATGTTATCATGATGATCTAATACTAACAATAGTCTACTATAAAGAAATCATTTAGAGCAGTCTGAGTTTGTTTAAAGTACTATTGCTTTTATCATTATACTTCTTTTTCAGATGATGCACATGTTCTCAATAGTTTATCAAGAAAAGTAATTTCTGCAAAATCAGCTTGGCATACACAGAATATTTTACCATTCTGTACATATACCCAGTGTAGCTACCATCATCAGGTATGAAATATTTAGCTATATTCTGTTGAAATAATGTATCTAGTGAATCCTTACAATATGATTGGTTAATCAAGACGGGGATATCATACAGTATTCCCTGTGAAACCCCAGGTATTTTTCATTGACTTTTCATTTGTTTTACATAATATAAATAGTTAAACATAATATAAAGATATGAAATATCAATTTTAAATACATGCAGTTTATGGAATCTATCATCTCGTCTGCAATTGGTCTTGAAATTAATAAGGGAGATAACCAAAAACTTGTAGTCTAAATTGTTAAAATGGAAAACAAAAGCATTTACATCACGCTTCGAAAGTGAAACAATCAGAATTTTACCAAAACGAAAGAAAAATCACACATATTCAAAGCAAATAATTCCAAATTTCAGGAAATTTAATGAAAGCATTACTTAGGTTAGTCAAAAAATAAAAACATCCTCTTAATTTTCACAAAAAATCCCTTAAATCAATAACAAAAAATTCATAATTTTACCAAAAATAAAATGAAGCCCACATGTATCAAAATTACAATTTACCAAGATTTCCAAAAAATTACTAAAAGCGTTTTTGAGGCTGAAAACAAAAAAAAACAATTCCCAAACAAATTCCATTAACAAAGTTCTAAAATGAACAATTTACCAAAAAAGTACACAGATCATGAGGCTAATGTAATTAACATCTGTGTGTATTTTTTATAAAAATCTGAAGGTGATACAGTGTGAAGTGGATGTTTAACATGTGTGTATAAAAACTAATAAATATTAAAATTAGAGGGCATTTATGTAGCATAGTCCACTTATTCGTAATTCTTGTCTTGATATTTTAATGTTTTCTGCTTTTATTTAAAATTTTTTTTAAATACAGTCATTAAATGTAGATAATTCTTTTAAGTAGTAAATTCATAATTTCTGTCATATTAATTTAGTTGTAGAATATCATCAGCAAGCCAAGATAAGATAAGATCTCCAATTGCCAATTTGTAAACAAATTTTTAATTAAAGGGCAAAACATAAGTAGTCCCACACAATTTGATCAAAGAATTAAGTCTACATGTAGATCTAGGTTTCTTGATAAAGCATGATACCCAGTCTAAATCCTGAATTAAATATGCTTCATTTGAAAATCATGTAACACTAATTTGACAATGTCTGACATATAGTCATGTAAAATGTAAACTGCAACGCTGTAAACAATTTCTTGCTAAAGTCTCATTCTTTATTATTTATTTACCATTACACTTGGTCTAAATTACAAGAAAACAAATAAATTGAATGCATGACATATTTATTGCCAATATTTTGGTTCAAGTTACAACATAACAATTAGCATATCAATTTTACAACAATGGTTAAAAAATTAATACTACTGATTTTTTTTTAATTTGGTCTCACACAAAACAAAAATAGATTTTGAAATTTTAAATGTGGCCTCCTCCTCCCCTTCAGCCACCCTAACCTCACCATTAAAATACATAAAGTGGTTTCACCTAACCAGTTCTCCCAGTTAAACCAAAAATTAAAATTTAAATATATTGCATCCTTCTGCAACAGCCATGAACTTTTCTCACCCTTTATGAAATGTATTTAATGTTTTATTGGAAAAACCCAGATTATCCTGGGACTAAAATAGAATTCATACATTTGTATTGTTTTCAGCCCACAACATTCAATATTATCATAAATTAATTGTACACAAAGTACTGATCAGAAAATATATTTTATCCAAGGATGAGAGAAAAAAAAACAGTTTGAAATGACTGGTTTGCAAGGCAAGAGCTTTAATAAATGGAAAATGGTATACAAATTGTTGGAAGTTTTTGGGTACGTGTCAAAAAATGTATGAGGAATAGAACCAACATTTATAAATGTGCTAAATAATGTCTGGAAAATAAGAAAAGCATAACTTAAACAATTCCATGAGGTCACTTACACAAATTAAATATTAGTTTGCAAGCTTTCTATGAAGTTTCAATGATATGAATTATAGCGGACCACATGAAACCTTTCCTGAGTATAAGCTGGTGTTGGTCAGGGTATTTAAACTTTTGGAAGATGAACTGTCCCATTGTTTGAATACAATACCTATTGTTCTGTCAGCAGTTTATTCAGTGGGTACTTTAAATCTGACAAGGAGAAGTCAATCATTGATTGATTAATTTTCATATGGAAAAAACTAAACTCCTTATGAAAATATATATGCCTAAACTTAATTGTATTATTATTAATGGTGACCAAATAATTGTTGTAACAATTTGATGTCAATGAATTCTGAAGAAAACCATATTTTATTTGACCTGTAGAAACTCAAAAAGATGATATCCATCTGCAATTTGATGAATTTGTAGAATTAATAAGCATTAAAAACCCAAGTTCCTTACATTTTTTTTTATGAAAGTGGTGTTATAAAGACTACTGGGAATAGGGATTATGGCAGTTCAGTCAAAGGTTCTAGAGCATTTGAATTACAAAGATATGCTTCAAATGCTAATTATACAGTTAATCTGTTACATTCAAGATTTGGTGTAGACTATTTTAATGTTATTAATGGTCCATATAATAGTTTGGAGCTTTTAAATTTTTTTGCTGAGGCTATTGATATCAACAATGATAGACTAGCACATGGACAGCAACCTCGGTTTGTATCTGGTGACACAATTATTATGGATAACTGTGCCTCCATCACTCACATATAATAACCACTAACTTAACTTATTTGCTAAGACCAGCAGAGTTACCATGATATATCAACCACCGTACCACCCACAACTTAACCTGTCCGACCAAGGGCATTAAGTTGTCGGTGTAGGACGTAAAAAACTCCCCAAGTCAAGTCACACCTTAATACATGTGAATACTGCTTTCATATAATGAAACAGATATTGAGATCAAACAGCGATTTCACTTTTGATCACACAAGAACTGCAATTTGTGATGCTATGTTGGATGGAATAACTCATGAAAAATCAGAGAACATTTTTAAACACTGGATATATTCATTAAAATTATCTCCCTTGTTGAGTGTCAATTTTCAGTTATTGTTAGTTACTAATTTTACAATTAAGAATTTAATGTCTGAAAAAAAGAATAAAAATGTTATTGTTGTTTTCAGATTTTTTCGCAAATCTACGGGGGCAGTTCCTCACATAATGACACATAAAATTAATTACATCAACAAGCCCATGATCTCCCCAGATATTAGCATGGTCATTATTAAGTAAATGTACTAGTTGGTGAAACCAAAATGTTAAGCGTCCGACCAAGGGCATTAAGTTGTCAGTGTAGGACGTAAAAAACTCCCCAAGTCAAGTCAACCAAAATGTTAAATACAAATTTTAATAACATATATAGTTTGAATAAAAAATAGAAATAGAATTAAATTGGAATTGGACAACACAATTTTTTTTGGACATTAAAACATGTTGCTAGTATATGAAAACATAGCAAAATAGATTGCAAAATTGTGAAAAAGTTCAGCATTAGACATTTTTGTATTAAATGATATAAATGGTAAATATGGCATATAATATAATTCAGCATTGCACAACAATTCCCCCTACAATCAGTGAAGTTTCATGTATTTTCACCATTGGGGAGTTTACTTTTTGGCAGAGGAAAATTAATCAATAAGTGATTGACTTTTCCTTGTCAGATTTAAAGTACCCACTGAATAAACTGCAGAGAGAACAATAGGTATTGTATTCAAACAATGGGACAGTTCATCTTCCAAAAGTTTAAATACCCTGACCAACACCACCTTATACTCAGGAAAGGTTTCATGTGGTCTGCTATAAAAGCTGCAGGATAATTTGATTGCACAAAATAGGTATCCTCTTCTGAAAATTTTTCTGACAAGTGTGGACACAGAAAAACGTCTCGCCTGCATTCCGCATCAGTAACGAAAATAAATTTCGTCATAAGCATTACGTAAATAGCATTAAATATCAGCAGCGGCCTGTATACGAAATATTGTCACCATACCATGCATAGTTACAGGGGAACAGCCGTAACCCAAAAACTTTAACGTAGTCGCTGGACCGTGAAATTGAGGTCAAGGTCAGGTGGAACCTAGCAGACAGTCCTGTACTATTCATCAGCTACCTATATACCAAATATTGTCATCCTACCATACATAGTTACAGCGAAACTGCCGTAACCCAAAAACTTCAATGTAGTCCCAGGACCGTGAAATTAAGGTCAAGGTTAGGTGACACCTACCAGACAGTCATGTACTAGTCATCAGCAACCTATATACCAAATATTGTCATCCTGCCATGCGTGGTAACAGAGTAACTGCCGTAACCCAAAAACTTTAACGTAGTCGCTGGACCGTGAAATTGAGGTCAAGGTCAGGTGACAGGTGACTGACTGGCAAGTACTCATCATAAGCTACCTATGGACCAAATTTGATGGACCTAGGGCTTGGGCTTACAAATATATGAAGCAAGATGTCAAGTGTTTACGCCGCCGCCGCCGGATTCCCATTCATATGTCTCGCCTCCAGGGACTTTCGTCGAAGGCGAGACAAAAAATGACTGTTCCCAAGTCTGGAAAATTAGGAAAAATTCCTCAGATTCAATTCATGTGCAAATCTTTTTATGAAGTTTCAAGGATATGGGTTGAAAGCTGTAGAATAAGTCAATTACACTAGCCTCCCTGAAACATAAAATGTTCCCGTACGAACGTTAAACGGACGAACGAAAAACGTTACATGAATGGACAAAGAATGAACAAACACTCGTATCTTCCAGACTAACTATTTAAAATTAACCAAACGCTTCAATCGTTCATATGCGGTAAACCGAATGGACATGCCTATATCGTTCTTTCTGAAAATCAAGAAACGTTCGATATTTTTAAATAAAAATCTTGAGAATAAAGTTGGTTTATAGTAAACAAATAAAAAATTGTCAAAGGAATAAATAATAAAATAATTATATTTTGTTGTCATTAAATCATCATTTAAATGATTTGTGACAGCTCAAACAGATAATACACACACACACACACACACACACTCACACACACACAAAACAAAAATGTGACAACATAACACTGCCAATGAGAAAGTTTGTGGGGTTGAGTATTTTTCTTAAAAATTCCCGGTTGGGATTTAGGCTAAACATGGAAATGTTTCGACCTAAATGTTCTAATAAAGGACCTATAAATATTTTTTTATCACAGTGTAAAAAGAAACAAGCTTCATCGTCCCGTTTATTTTGATTACAGTATTCCTGAGGAAGCTTTTATAATTATTCTTTATTGAATATGAAATGTACTAATCAAACTGTATATTTATTTTTTAAACCGTATAGTTTCATAATTTAAGGCCTAATTTATTATAAAATTTCTCGATTGGAAAAATTTCATCAAGATTATGTTCAAATAACACAATTAAAATATGTAATATCACTCCCGAGACCTTTGCAATAATATTAAAAATCATATTTAACATAAAAAAAAACTACATGTACTGAGACCTTCCAGATACAATTAAAAACCATATTACACATAAAATCACTCCTGATACATAATGACTGAAATCAAAAACCATAAAACAAATATAAAATCTGTACTGAGACCTTAGCTATGAAGTTAAAAACCATATTACACATACAATTTCACAACAGAAACCTTAGCAATACAATTTGAAACAATATTTCAAATACAAAATCACTCCCGAGACCCTGGCAATACAATTAAAAACCATATGAGACATAATATCACTCCTGAGACCTTTGCAGTAAAATTATTAACCATATTTCACATACAAAAACACACGTCAGACCCTACCAATACAACTAGAAACCATATAACACATAAAATCACTTCTGAGACCCTAGCAACACAAATAATAAACCATATTTCACATAAAAATCACTCCTGAGATGCTGGCAATACAATTAAAAACCATATTACACATACAAAAACACTCCAGCTTACACCGTACCAATACAATAAAAAACCATATAAAACCACTCCATAGACCATCGGGATACAATTAAAAACCATATTACACAATATAAAATCACTCCCAAGACCATTGCAATACAATTAAAAACCATACTACACAGATAAAATCACTCCGGAGACCCTAGCAATACAATTCAAAACCATATTACACATATAAAATCATTCCTGAGATCCCAGCAATACAATCAAAAACCATATTACACATACAATCTCTTTGGAGACCATTGTCATACAATAAAAAACCATATTTCACATACAAAATCACTCCTGAGATCCTAGCAATACAATTAAAAACCATATTACACATACAAAAACACTCCTTACACTGTACCAATACAATAAAAAAAACCATATAAAACCACTCCCAATACCATTGGGATACAATTAAAAATCATATTACACAATATTAAATCACTCCTGAGACCTGTACGATACAATTAAAAACTATATTACACATATCAAATCACTCCCGAGACCTTTACATATAAAATTAATTCAGAGACCTTTGCAATACCATTAAAAACATTTTACCATACAAAATCACTCCCGAGACCCTAGCAATACAATTAAAAACCATATTACACATAAAATCACTCCTGAGACATTACCATACAATTTAAAACCATATTAAACATAGAAAATCACTCCTGATACCCTAGCAATACAATTAAAAACTATATTAAACATATAAAATCACTCCTGAGACCCTAGCAATACAATTAAAATCCATATTTCACATAAAATCACTCCGGAAACCCTAGCAATACAATGAAAAACTATATTACATTGTACATATAAAATCACTCCTGAGACCATTGCCATACAATTAAAAATCATATTTAACATAAAAAATCACTCCTGAGACCCTAGCAATACAATTAGAAAATAAACTAAACATATAAAATCACTCCCCAGACCGCAGCTATACAATTAAAAACCAGATTACACATAAAATCACTCCTTAGACCTTTGCGATATAATCACAAACCATATTTCACATACAAAATCACTCCCGAGACCCTAGCAATACAATTAAAAACTATGTTACACATATAAAATCACTCCTGAGACCTTTGTGCTACAATTAGAAACCATATTACATATAAAATCACTCCCGAATTCCCTAACAATACAATTAAAAACCATATTTCATATCCAAATTTATTTCCGTGATTCTATCAATACAATTTAAAGCCACATTACACATAAAATCCCTCCTGTGACCTTTGCCATACAATTAAAAACCACATTTCACAAAAAACACCCTTGAGACCATAGCAAGACAATTAAAAACCATATTTCACAAACAAAATCACTCATGGGACCCTAGCAATACAATTAAAACCATATTATACATATAAATTACTTCTGAGACCTTTGTAATACGATCAAAATCCAATATTTCATATAAAATCACTCCTGAGACCCTACCATTACAATAAAAAACCATATTACACATATAAAATCTCTCCTGAGAGCTTTGCGATACAATTAAAAACCATATTGCACATAAAATCACTCCCAAGACCTTTGCAAAATAATTAAAAACCATATTTCACATACAAATTCACTCCTGAGACCCTAGCAATACAAGTAAAACCATATTACATATAAAATCACTAACGTATTCCCAAGCAATACAATTAAAAACCATATTTCACAAACAAAATCACTCATGGGACCCTAGCAATACAATTTAAAACCACATAACACATTAAATCACTCCTGTGACCTTTGCAATACAATTAAAAACCACATTTCACAAAAAACACCCTTGAGACCCTAGCAAGACAATTAAAAACTATATTTTACATACAAAATCGCTTCGGAGACCTTTGCCAAACAATTAAAAACCATATTTCACCAACAAAATCACTCATGGGACCCTAGCGATACAATTAAAAACCATATTTTACATACAAAACCACTCCTGAGACCCACGCAATAAAAAGCCATATTACACATAAAATCACGCCCGAGACCTTAGCAATACAATTTAAAACCATATTACACATAAAATCCCTCCAGAGGCCTTTGCAATATAATTAAAAACCATATTTCACATACAAATTCACTCCTGAGACCCTAGCAATACAAGTAAAACCATATTACACATAAAATCACTATCGAGACCTTTGTGCTACAATTAAAAACCATATTACATATAAAATCACTAACGCATTCCCTAGCATACAATTAAAAACCATATTTCACATACAATTCATTTCAGAGATCCTAGCAATACAATTTAAAACCACATTACACATATAAAATCACTCCTGACACCTTTGCCATACAATTAAAAACCATATTACACATACAAAAACACTCCTTACACCGTACCAATACAATAAAAAACCATATAAAACCGATCCCGATACCATTGGGATACAATTAAAAACCATATTACACAATATTAAATCACTCCTGAGACCTTTCCGATACAATTAAAAACTATATTACACATATAAAATCACTCCTGAGACCTTTGCAATACTATTAAAAACATTTTACCATACAAAATCACTCCTGAGACCCTAGCAATACAATTAAAAACCATATTACACATAAAATAACTCCTGAGACCATTGCCATACAATTAAAAACCATATTTAACATAGAAAATCACTGCTGAGACCCTAGCAATACAATTAAAAACCATATTACACATAAAATCACTCCTGAGACCTTTGCGATAGAATTAAAAACCATATTTCACATACAAAATCACTCCTGAGACCCTAGCAATGCAAGTAAAAACTATATTACACATATAAAATCACTACCGAGACCTTTGTGCTACAATTAAAAACCATATTACATATAAAATCACTAACAAATTCCCTAGCAATACAATTAAAAACCATATTTCACATAAAAAAAACACTCCTGAGACCTTACCATTACAATTAAAAACCATATTACACATATAAAATCTCTCCTGAGAGCTTTGCGATACAATTAAAAACCATATTTTACATACAAAACCACTCCTGAGACCCTAGCAATAAAAAGCCATATTACACATAAAATCACACCCTTGACCTTAGCAATTCAATTAAAAACCATATTACACATAAAATCACTCCTGAGACCTTTGCAAAATAATTAAAAACCATATTTCACATACAAATTCACTCCTGAGACCCTAGCAATACAAGTAAAACCATATTACATATAAAATCACTAACGTATTCCCAAGCAATACAATTAAAAACCATATTTCACATACAAATTCATTTCAGAGATCCTAGCAATACAATTTAAAACCACAATACAATTAAAATCCATATTTCACATAAAATCACTCCGGAAACCCTAGCAATACAATGAAAAACTATATTACATTGTACATATAAAATCACTCCTGAGACCATTGCCATACAATTAAAAATCATATTTAACATAAAAAATCACTCCTGAGACCCTAGCAATACAATTAGAAAATAAACTAAACATATAAAATCACTCCCCAGACCGCAGCTATACAATTAAAAACCATATTACACATAAAATCACTCCTTAGACCTTTGCGATATAATCACAAACCATATTTCACATACAAAATCACTCACGAGACCCTAGCAATACAATTAAAAACTATGTTACACATATAAAATCACTCCTGAGACCTTTGTGCTAAAATTAGCAACCATATTACATACAAAATCATTCCCGAATTCCCTAACAATACAATTAAAAACCATATTTCATATCCAAATTTATTTCCGTGATTCTATCAATACAATTTAAAGCCACATTACACATAAAATCACAACTGTGACCTTTGCCATACAATTAAAAACCACATTTCACAAAAAACACCCTTGAGACCCTAGCAAGACAATTAAAAACCATATTTTACATAAAAAATCACTTCTGAGACCTTTACCCTACAATTAAAAACCATATTTCACAAACAAAATCACTCATGGGACCCTAGCAATACAATTAAAACCATATTATACATATAAAATTACTTCTGAGACCTTTGTAATACGATCAAAATCCAATATTTCATATAAAATCACTCCTGAGACCCTACCATTACAATAAAAAACCATATTACACATATAAAATCTCTCCTGAGAGCTTTGCGATACAATTAAAAACCATATTGCACATAAAATCACTCCCAAGACCTTTGCAAAATAATTAAAAACCATATTACACATACAAATTCACTCCTGAGACCCTAGCAATACAAGTAAAACCATATTACATATAAAATCACTAACGTATTCCCAAGCAATACAATTAAAAACCATATTTCACAAACAAAATCACTCATGGGACCCTAGCAATACAATTTAAAACCACATAACACATTAAATCACTCCTGTGACCTTTGCAATACAATTAAAAACCACATTTCACAAAAAACACCCTTGAGACCCTAGCAAGACAATTAAAAACTATATTTTACATACAAAATCGCTTCGGAGACCTTTGCCAAACAATTAAAAACCATATTTCACAAACAAAATCACTCATGGGACCCTAGCGATACAATTAAAAACCATATTTTACATACAAAACCACTCCTGAGACCCACGCAATAAAAAGCCATATTACACATAAAATCACGCCCGAGACCTTAGCAATACAATTTAAAACCATATTACACATAAAATCCCTCCAGAGGCCTTTGCAATATAATTAAAAACCATATTTCACATACAAATTCACTCCTGAGACCCTAGCAATACAAGTAAAACCATATTACACATATAAAATCACTATTGAGACCTTTGTGCTACAATTAAAAACCATATTACATATAAAATCACTAACGCATTCCCTAGCATACAATTAAAAACCATATTTCACATACAATTCATTTCAGAGATCCTAGCAATACAATTTAAAACCACATTACACATATAAAATCACTCCTGACACCTTTGCCATACAATTAAAAACCATATTACACATACAAAAACACTCCTTACACCGTACCAATACAATAAAAATCCATATAAAACCGATCCCGATACCATTGGGATACAATTAAAAACCATATTACACAATATTAAATCACTCCTGAGACCTTTCCGATACAATTAAAAACTATATTACACATATAAAATCACTCCTGAGACCTTTGCAATACTATTAAAAACATTTTACCATACAAAATCACTCCTGAGACCCTAGCAATACAATTAAAAACCATATTACACATAAAATAACTCCTGAGACCATTGCCATACAATTAAAAACCATATTTAACATAGAAAATCACTGCTGAGACCCTAGCAATACAATTAAAAACCATATTACACATAAAATCACTCCTGAGACCTTTGCGATATAATTAAAAACCATATTTCACATACAAAATCACTCCTGAGACCCTAGCAATTCAAGTAAAAACTATATTACACATATAAAATCACTACCGAGACCTTTGTGCTACAATTAAAAACCATATTACATATAAAATCACTAACAAATTCCCTAGCAATACAATTAAAAACCATATTTCACATAAAAAAACACTCCGGAGACCTTACCATTACAATTAAAAACCATATTACACATATAAAATCTCTCCTGAGAGCTTTGCGATACAATTAAAAACCATATTTTACATACAAAACCACTCCTGAGACCCTAGCAATAAAAAGCCATATTACACATAAAATCACACCCTTGACCTTAGCAATTCAATTAAAAACCATATTACACATAAAATCACTCCCGAGACCTTTGCAAAATAATTAAAAACCATATTTCACATACAAATTCACTCCTGAGACCCTAGCAATACAAGTAAACCATATTACATATAAAATCACTAACGTATTCCCAAGCAATACAATTAAAAACCATATTTCACATACAAATTCATTTCAGAGATCCTAGCAATACAATTTAAAACCACAATACAATTAAAATCCATATTTCACATAAAATCACTCCGGAAACCCTAGCAATACAATGAAAAACTATATTACATTGTACATATAAAATCACTCCTGAGACCATTGCCATACAATTAAAAATCATATTTAACATAAAAAATCACTCCTGAGACCCTAGCAATACAATTAGAAAATAAACTAAACATATAAAATCACTCCCCAGACCGCAGCTATACAATTAAAAACCATATTACACATAAAATCACTCCTTAGACCTTTGCGATATAATCACAAACCATATTTCACATACAAAATCACTCCCGAGACCCTAGCAATACAATTAAAAACTATGTTACACATATAAAATCACTCCTGAGACCTTTGTGCTACAATTAGAAACCATATTACATATAAAATCACTCCCGAATTCCCTAACAATACAATTAAAAACCATATTTCATATCCAAATTTATTTCCGTGATTCTATCAATACAATTTAAAGCCACATTACACATAAAATCACAACTGTGACCTTTGCCATACAATTAAAAACCACATTTCACAAAAAACACCCTTGAGACCCTAGCAAGACAATTAAAAACCATATTTTACATAAAAAATCACTTCTGAGACCTTTACCCTACAATTAAAAACCATATTTCACAAACAAAATCACTCATGGGACCCTAGCAATACAATTAAAACCATATTATACATATAAAATTACTTCTGAGACCTTTGTAATACGATCAAAATCCAATATTTCATATAAAATCACTCCTGAGACCCTACCATTACAATAAAAAACCATATTACACATATAAAATCTCTCCTGAGAGCTTTGCGATACAATTAAAAACCATATTGCACATAAAATCACTCCCAAGACCTTTGCAAAATAATTAAAAACCATATTTCACATACAAATTCACTCCTAAGACCCTAGCAATACAAGTAAAACCATATTACATATAAAATCACTAACGTATTCCCAAGCAATACAATTAAAAACCATATTTCACAAACAAAATCACTCATGGGACCCTAGCAATACAATTTAAAACCACATAACACATTAAATCACTCCTGTGACCTTTGCAATACAATTAAAAACCACATTTCACAAAAAACACCCTTGAGACCCTAGCAAGACAATTAAAAACTATATTTTACATACAAAATCGCTTCGGAGACCTTTGCCAAACAATTAAAAACCATATTTCACAAACAAAATCACTCATGGGACCCTAGCGATACAATTAAAAACCATATTTTGCATACAAAACCACTCCTGAGACCCTAGCAATAAAAAGCCATATTACACATAAAATCACGCCCGAGACCTTAGCAATACAATTTAAAACCATATTACACATAAAATCCCTCCAGAGGCCTTTGCAATATAATTAAAAACCATATTTCACATACAAATTCACTCCCGAGACCCTAGCAATACAAGTAAAACCATATTACACATATAAAATCACTATCGAGACCTTTGTGCTACAATTAAAAACCATATTACATATAAAATCACTAACACATTCCCTAGCATACAATTAAAAACCATATTTCACATACAATTCATTTCAGAGATCCTAGCAATACAATTTAAAACCACATTACACATATAAAATCACTCCTGACACCTTTGCCATACAATTAAAAACCATATTACACATACAAAAACACTCCTTACACCGTACCAATACAATAAAAAACCATATAAAACCGATCCCGATACCATTGGGATACAATTAAAAACCATATTACACAATATTAAATCACTCCTGAGACCTTTCCGATACAATTAAAAACTATATTACACATATAAAATCACTCCTGAGACCTTTGCAATACTATTAAAAACATTTTACCATACAAAATCACTCCTGAGACCCTAGCAATACAATTAAAAACCATATTACACATAAAATAACTCCTGAGACCATTGCCATACAATTAAAAACCATATTTAACATAGAAAATCACTGCTGAGACCCTAGCAATACAATCACTTACCAATTAAAAACTATATTACACATATAAAATCACTCCTGAGACCTTTGCAATACTATTAAAAACATTTTACCATACAAAATCACTCCTCAGACCTTTGCGATATAATTAAAAACCATATTTCACATACAAAATCACTCCTGAGACCCTAGCAATGCAAGTAAAAACTATATTACACATATAAAATTACTACCGAGACCTTTGTGCTACAATTAAAAACCATATTACATATAAAATCACTAACAAATTCCCTAGCAATACAATTAAAAACCATATTTCACATAAAAAAACACTCCTGAGACCTTACCATTACAATTAAAAACCATATTACACATATAAAATCTCTCCTGAGAGCTTTGCGATACAATTAAAAACCATATTTTACATACAAAACCACTCCTGAGACCCTAGCAATAAAAAGCCATATTACACATAAAATCACACCCTTGACCTTAGCAATTCAATTAAAAACCATATTACACATAAAATCACTCCCGAGACCTTTGCAAAATAATTAAAAACCATATTTCACATACAAATTCACTCCTGAGACCCTAGCAATACAAGTAAAACCATATTACATATAAAATCACTAACGTATTCCCAAGCAATACAATTAAAAACCATATTTCACATACAAATTCATTTCAGAGATCCTAGCAATACAATTTAAAACCACATTACACATATAAAATCACTACTGACACCTTTGCCATACAATTAAAAACCATATTTCACAAAAAAAAAGAACTCTTGAGACCCTGGCAATACAATTAGAAACCCATATTTCACATACAAAATCACTTCTGAGACCTTTGCCATACAATTAAAAACCATATTACACATACAAAAACACTCCTTAGACCATACCAATACAATAAAAAACCATATAAAACCACTCCATAGACCATTGGGATACAATTAAAAAAAATATTACACAATATAAAATCACTCCTGAGACCTTTCCGATACAATTAAAAACTATATTACACATATAAAATCACTCCTGAGACCATGGCAATACTATTAAAAACATTTTACCATACAAAATCACTCCCAAGACCCTAGCAATACAAGTAAAAACGATATTACACATAAAATCACTCCTGAGACCCTAGCAATACAATTAAAAACTATATTAAACATATAAAATCACTCCCGAGACCCTAGCAATACAATTAAAAAAAACCATATTACACATATCAAATCACTTCTGAGACCCTAGCATTACAATTAAAAACCATATTACACATAAAATCACTCCTGAGACCTTTTCGATATAATTAAAAACCATATTTCACATACAAAATCACTCCTGAGACCCTAGCAATACAAGTAAAAACTATATTACACATATAAAATCGCTACCGAGACCTTTGAGCTACAATTAAAAACCATATTACATATAAAATCACTAACAAATTCCATAGCAATACAATTAAAAACCATATTTTACATACAAAAACACTCCTGGGACCCTACCATTACAATTAAAAACCATATTACACACATAAAATCTCTCCTGAGAGCTTTGCGATACAATTAAAAACCGTATTTTACATTCAAATCAGTCCTGAGACTCTAGCAATAAAAAGCCATATTACACATAAAAGCACACCTTAGACCTAAGCAATACAATTAAAAACCATATTTCACATAAAATCACTCCCGAGACCTTTGCAAAATAATTAAAAACCATATTTCACATACAAATGCACTCCTCGGACCCTAGCAATACAAGTAAAACCATATTACACATATAAAATCACTATTAAGAAATTTGTGCTACAATAAAAAACCATATTACATATAAAATCACTAACAAATTCCCTAACAATACAATTAAAAACCATATTTCACATACAAAAACACTCCTGAGACCCTACCATTACAATTAAAAACCATATTTCACATATAAAATCACTCCTGACACCTTTGCCATACAATTAAAAACCATATTTCACATAAAAAAGCACACTTAGACCTTTGCCATAAAATAAGAAACCATATTTCACATACAAAATCACTGCTGAGACCCTAGCAATACAATTAAAAACCATATTACACATAAAATCACTCCTGAGACCTTTGCAATATAATTAAAAACCATATTTCACATACAAAATCACTACCGAGACCTTTGTGCTACAATTAAAATTCATATTTCATATAAAATCACTAACAAATTCCCAAACAATACAATTAAAAACTATATTTCACATACAAAAACACTCCTGAGACCCTACCATTAGAATTAAAAACCATATTACACATGTAAAATCTCTCCCGAGAGCTTTGGGATACAATTAAAAACCATATTTTACATACAAAACCACACCTGAGACCCTAGCAATAAAAAGCCATAATACACATAAAATCACACCTGAGACCTTTGCAATATAATTAAAAACCATATTTCACATACAAATTCACTCCTGAGACCCTAGCAATACAAGTAAAACCATATTACAAATTTAAAATCACTATCGAGACCTTTGTGCTACAATTCAAACCATATTACATATAAAATCACTAACGTATTCCCTAGCAATACAATTAAAACCATATTACACATAAAATCACTCCCGAGACCTTTGCAATATAATTAAAAACCATATTTCACATACAAATTCACTCCTGAGACCCTAGCAATACAAGTAAAACCATATTACAAATTTAAAATCACTATCGAGACCTTTGTGCTACAATTCAAACCATATTACATATAAAATCACTAACGTATTCCCTAGCAATACAATTAAAAAACATATTTCACATACAAAATCACTTCTGAGACCTTTGCCATAAAATCAAAAACCATATTACACATATAAAATCATTCCTGAGAGCTTTGCAATACAATTAAAAACCATATTTAACATACAAAACTACTCATGAGACCCTAGCAATAAAAAGCCATATTACAAATAAAATCACTCCTGAGACCTTTGCCATACAATTAAAAACCATATAACACACATTAAAATCATTCCTGAGACCCTAGCAATACAATCGAAAACCATATTACACATAAAATCCCTCATGGGACCTTTGCCATACAATAAAAAACCATATTTCATATACAAAATCACTCCTGAGACCCCCTCAATACAATTTAAAACATATATAATACATACAAAGACACTCCTTAGACCATACCAATACAATTAAAAACCATATTACACAATATTAAATCACTCCTGAGACCATTCTGATACAATTAAAAACTATATTTACACATATAAAATCAATCCGGAGACCATTGCCATACAATTAAAAACCATATTTAACATAGAAAATCACTCCTGAGACCCTAGCAATACAATTTAAAACTTTATTAAACATTTAAAATCAATCCCGAGACCCTAGCAATACAAAAAAAAAACCATATTACACATATCAAATCACTTCTGAGACCCTAGCAATACAATTAAAAACCATATTACACTTAAAATCACTCCCGAGACCCTAGCAATACAATTAAAAACCATATTACACATAAAATCACTCCTGAGACCTTTGCGATATAATTAAAAACCATATTTCACATACAAAATCACTCCTGAAACCATAGCAATACATTAAAAACTATATTACACATATAAAATCACTCCGATACCTATGTGCTACATTAAAAACCATATTACATATAAAATCACTTCCAAATTCCCTAGCAATACAATTAAAAACTATATTTCACAAACAAATTCATTTCCGAGATCCTATCAATACAATTTAAAACCATGTTACACATATAAAATCACTCCTGTGACCTTTGCCATACAATTAAAAACCATATTTCACATAAAAAAACACCCCTGAGACCATAGCAATACAATTAAAAACCATATTTCACATATAAAATCACTTGTGAGACCTTTGCCATGCAATTAAAAACCATATTATACATATAAAATCACTCGTGATACCTTTGTTATACAATTAAAAACCATATTACACATACAAAAACACTCCTGAGATCCTACCAATACAATTAAAAACCATATTACACATATAAAATCACTCCCGAGACCTTTGCCATACAATTAAAAACCATATTTCATTTACAAAATCACTCCTGAGACCCCAGCAATACATTTAAAAACCATAAAACACATACAAAGACACTCCTTAGACCATACCAATACAATTAAAAACCATATTACACATATAAAATCACTCTGGATACCTTTGCGATACAATTAAAAACCATATTACACATAAAATCACCCCCGACACCTTTGTGGTACAAATAAAAACCATATTTCACATACAAAATCACTTCCGAGACATTTGCCATACAATTAAAAACCATATTTCACATATAAAAAAACAATCCTGAGACCTTTGTGCTTCAATTAAAAACCATATTACACATAAAAAAGCACTCCTGAGACCCTAGCAATACAATTAAAAACCATATTTCACATACAAAATCACTTCCGAGACATTTGCCATACAATGAAAAACCATATTTTACATATAAAATCACTCCTGAGACCTTTGCCATACAATTAAAAACCATATTATACATATAACAAATGTGGACACAGAAAAACGTCTCGCCTGCATTCCGCATCAGTAACGAAAATAACTAAATAAATTTCGTCATAAGCATTAATTAATAGCATTAAATATCAGCGGCCTGTATATGAAATATATTCACCATACCATGCATAGTTACAAGGGAACAGCCGTAACCCAAAACCTTTAACGTAGTCGCTGGACCGTGAAATTGAGGTCAATGTACTATTCATCAGCAACCTATGTACCAAATATTGTCATCCTACCATACATAGTTACAGAGAAACTGCCCTAACCCAAAAACTAATGTAGTCGCTGGACCGTGAAATTGATATCAACCAGACAGTCATGTACTAGTCATCCATATTGCACATATAAAAAAATCACTACTTAGACCTTTGAGATACAATTAAAAACCATATTTCACATACAAAATCACTCCTGAGACCCTAGCAACACAATTGAAAACTATATTACACACATAAAATCACTCCTGTGACCCGGGCAATACAATTAAAAACCATATTACACACATAAAATTACTCTCAAAACCTTTCCAATTCAATTAAAAACCATATTACACATATAAAATCACTCCTGAGACCTTTGCCATACAATTAAAAACCATATTTTACATACATAATGACTCCTGAGACCCTAGCAATACAATTATAAACCATATTACACATATAAAATCACTCTTTAGACCTTTGCAATACAATTAAAAACGATATTTCACATACAAAATCACTCCCGAGACCCTGGTAATACAATGAAAACCATATTACACATATAAAAAACACTCCCGAGACCCTAGCAATACAATTAAAAACCATATTACACAGTATAAAATCACTCCTGAGACCTTTGCGATACAATTAAAAACCATATTACACATTTAAAATCACTCCTGAGACCTTTGTGATACAATTAAAAACCATATTACACAATATAAAATTACTCCTGAGACCTTTGGGATACAATTAAAAACTATATTTTGCATAAAAAGTGATTCCCGAGACCCTAGCAATACAATTAAAAACCATATTACACATATAAAATCACTTTTTAGACCTTTGCAATACAATTAAAAACCATATTTTGCATACAAAATGATTCCTGAGACCCTAGCATTACAATTAAAAACCATAACACAAAATCACTCCTAAGACCTTTGCGAAAAACCATATTTCACCTACAAAATCACTCCTGAGACCATAGCAATACAATTTAAAACTATATTACACATATAAAATCACCCCCGAGACCCTAGCAATTCAATTGAAAACCATATTACATATATAAAATCACTCCCGAGGCCTTTGCCATACAATTAAAAACCATATTTCACATACAAAATCCCTCCTGAGACCGTAGCAATACAATTAAAAACCATATTACACATACAAAAACACTCCTGAGATCCTAACAATACAATTAAAAACCATATTACAGTAATTACACATATAAAATAACTCCAGAGACCTTTGCGATACAATTAAAAACCATATTACACAATATAAGATCACTCCTGAGACCTTTGCGATACAAGTAAAAACCATATTTTACATACAAAATTACCCAGAAGACCCTAGCAATACAATTAAAAACCGTATTACACTTATAAAATCACTCATGTGACCTTATATGATGCAATATTAAACCATAATAACTATAATTCACTCCTTTGACCTATTTAAAACCAAGGAAATGAAATGTTTGTATTTCCAAATAAATATTGTGACATCAAATTAAGATTTTATGCAATATTATTCCGCTTTTTTATCAAATGAAGCCAATATAGGGATATTCTAAAACTTTTTGATAAAATACAAATTTTTAAAAGGTTTTAAGGAACTAAAATAGAAAAATGAATTTATAGTTTTAAAATAAAAACATTTTATTTGATATTTTAATGTTCAGGTTATTTTAATTTGATAAAAGAATGTAGTATTTTCTTTTGCGAATGCTAACGATTGATTGAACCTTTATTTTTAACCTCTACTGCACATACAGACGAACGGTTTTTATTTACTGGTTTTGCGCATGGATGAATGAACAAACAAATGAATGTACGGATGGACAAACAAAATATGATATATGAACGAATGGAAAACAAAATGTGAATGCATAAATGGGAACGCTTTATGTTTCAGGGGGTTTAAATATGTCCCCTGAAAAATAGTAATATCTGTCAAGTATCAGGCTTTGAGGGTGAGAATAACACTTTGAAGCATGAAATTATGCCCTCCTACTTGCCACCTTAAATCTCAGTTGCGCTTACATGGATGAGGACAGACGGGATAGACGGACAGATGGACAGAGAGACAGGGCGATTCATATATAACCCCCAAACAAGTTTGTGGGGGGGTATAAAAACCCGGCCAAAAATCTTTTGTCACGGATCAAGGTGTGGTATTTCTTTTAATTTTGAATGTATTACAAATTTTCATAAAATATTTTCTCCATAAAGGGATAATAAAATTTTCATTGTGCACATTTAATATAATTGACTATATGGATTATACAATGTGCAAAATGGAAATTGTGTTGTACCTCGATGAAGACAAGAAGTTTAAATAATGGATAGAAGTGTTCACTTTTTAAATAATCAAAATCAGTGTGAAAAGTTCATCTCCTTAAAAAAAATTTTTGAACATAAGATGTACAGACATTCATTTCTGTGCAATTTAATAGAGATTATGAATAATCCCTTTTTTTTAACTTTATTCAAGTGGAACATTGTTTTAAATCACATGCCAAAGGTCTCATTAATCATCTGTCTAATTTGTGAGAAAGGGTTAGGTGAAACCATATATTTATTTCAAATATTTTGATACTGGTAACAATACCATAGCATATAGTAACAATAAAACAAGCAAGTAGCAACATAGCAGAGCATAGCATTAATACAAGTAACAAGATAGCAAAACAAAAAGTGACAAACAATACATAGTATAAATTTCCCTGTAGCATCATCAAAATACAGTTCATCATAAACCAAAGTATCTAAGTAATTCCACAGTTCTTTTTTATCCATCCTTGAGGATCTTCACACTCTGTAAAACAAAATAAAAGTGTTAACATTTTTAGGGCTTTAGCACTTACTATACATGTTTTTTTCATTTTAAATATTATAGCTGATAACAAGTTTTAATGCTGTCTTTATTTCTGAAAAATAACAAACAACATACTTTCTCAGATTTTCTGGAAAAAATTTCTTTCTGCTGATCTTAATCTGTTTATTCTTTTCCCTTCATCTATGAAAAGTTAAAATAAAAAAAAAATAATTGAAAAAAAAATAATAAATATGCAACAGCTTTCATTTCCTTTCTTTTGCTTTTTAACACTTGCTAGCATGTGTATTGATGCAAAAATAATGTGTATTTTATTAGAATAATGTTATTCTAAAAAAAATCCTTAAGTTTTAATAGCTCCTTCATCTCTGAAATAATTCCAACAATATTCTTTCCCAGATATTCTGTGTATATTTTATTGATAAGAGTTCCTCTTCATCTGTAATCTTCTTTCTTCATCTATTAAAAAGAAACAAATGTCAATTTGCAACATATTTCATTTTCTTTCTGTTTGTTAGAAGGTTGCATAAATTATTAGGATGTGTATTATAGGACAAGTATATTATTGGAAAAATGTATAATTACTTCTATATACAAAATAAAAGAGATGGACAACCTACTTACCCAGATATTCTGGACGTATTTTCATTCTTATAGTTCCTCTTCATCTGTAGTGTTCTTTCTTCATCTATAAAAGACAACCAAATAAATATGTGAATTGAAACTTTCAATATGCAAAATTTTATTTTTCTTCTTTTGCTTAGAATAATTTTATTTTTTAAAAATGATGACAGCATGTGTCTTGATATTAAAGTATCATAATTAGGTTTGGCATGCCATAAAACCTGGTTTAACCAACCATTCCTTTAAATGCCTGTACCAAGTCAGTATCATCGGTGTAGTTATCTTTGGTTGTTGGTTTTGGAGTTTGTTGGTTTCTGGGACATTGATTTGTGGATTGTCATTTTTGACAGTTTCCTCTGTGTTCTGTATTTTATTACCTTCAATTTTTTAACGAGGTTATGTCTCTTTCATTTTAAGGAAAAAGAATGTCTCTGAAATAAAAATGGACAAGACAATCTCCTTACCCAGATATTCTGGACATATTTCCATTTGTTGTGTCATTCTTTGCATCTTGAATCTTGTTTTTTTTCCTATAAAATGATGAAATTAATAATGTTATTCAAAAACAAAAGTGAAAGAACTTTAACATGCATGGTTATGACAGTCAAAATTTTTATCAATAATGTTCGGAGTATGTTCCATTATCTTAGATTGTGACTAGATGATGGTTAATCTTGTCTATAACTTGCAAATTAAAAGTCAATAATTCATAGTAATCCACCTCCTACATTAGTCTAGCTCCTCATAATACAAACTTATTAAATGAAGCAGGATGAACAATTCCATATTTTGGAGTAAATACAAATATTTACCAGTTTATTCCCATTTTTGTATCCTTCTGTCTGTATTTTGTCTTCCAGCTCTTGTACATATTTGTCAGATCTTTTGTTCACTTGACTTCCATCAAAAACTGAGTGTTTATTCCATGTTTGATTTTAATTTAAATGAAAAAATGTTTTCTTTATCCAAGGTGAAGATGCATGCCTTAAACTTAACTAACTGAAGACAAGAAATAATTTATGAAAATCATCTTTTGTTTTTTTTTTTACTATGAGCAACACATTATATCAATTTACCACCTAGCATAAGCGAGGCACTAAATGTAATGATATAATGTTTGAGCATAGAAAAACATGCAAAAATCATGAAATCCATAAATTATTTCAATTCCAATATGGTATTTCGGGTATTGATTCAAATGGAATGCTACCACATCTGCCATATTAGAATTAAACTTAACTAACTTAAACTTAACTAACTTAAACTTAACTAAAGCTTAACTACAACATAACTATATAAACTTAATTACACACAACTCTCCAAATTCACTCCCCTCACAATCTTCACTCAGAGCACAACTCACCACACCACTTTCAACATTCAACTTAAATTTATGAAAGCCATGATCTATTGTATATTTTACCATTTACACAATATTGTATCAGTCAAGTTAGCACTTAGCGATTGAAAGGTGTTTTATATACCGAAACAATGTTAGACCATAGTTAAATATCCATAAATCATGCCTCACATAAATTATGTTGATTTTAATATGGTAATTTGGTACTTGTGACTTATTTGTATACCATGGCAATCCATATTAGAGTGTAAATTAATAATAACTAACTAACTTCACCTTTTTTATACTCAATGAGTATAAAGAAATTGAAAATTTTTTTTTATAGATTTTAAAAGGTTTTTGGTAAAAATGGAATAAACAAGAACAGTTGTCTTTGGTCATCTGAAATATAAAATGTAAATGAACATTAAAGAAACACTGCTGAAGAGAACCAAGAAATGTTTTACAGAAACACATACACATTGCACAAAAAATTTGCCAGTTTCAATCCTCAGAAACAAATAGTTGGGTATTTTCTAGATATTTGCCACTGTTCAGAAAAACACACCAATCTACAGCTCTTCATCAGTAATACCTTGGCAATTACGATTGGAGTCTAGCGCACCCTGCAGTTTTATTAAAGCTGTTTTCTGCATTTAGAATTTAAAACTACCAGTTCATTGTACTGGTGTCAACAACAGACACTATCCAGACTGCAGCATGTGAAGTACTATAAAAAAATATTCCACAAAGTGTAGTTTTTATATTGTCGCATTTGGTGAGTTGTTATGATGAAGTACACAATCATTTAATACATTTTACCATGACTTCAAATAAAGTTAATATGAATGAAGACTCTACAGCTCATCGAGTTGGTTTGGATTATTTTATACTAACACATTTTCAGTTGTAGAATTTTTTAAAGAATTTAACGTTGTCTTAACAGCAGTTTCTTTCAGTAGATTCATTCATTAATTTGTGGCAACATGATGTTGTGTGTTCATTGTCTCTCACTCCATAATGAGAAATAGTTGATATAGGATAATCCCAAAACTGACTCATTCAAACATTCTAGGTAAATTGTGATGAGTTATAGGCATCAAATAATACCTTGCAAATTCAAGATCAGGACAGTAACTTCAGATGTACATTAAATCTTATGCCTGAAAAAAAAATTAATACAATATTACCTTTACAGTAAAACATAACCCTCTGCAGACATTCAATTTTAATAGTTGGAATTTACAAAGAATCAAACGTTGCGACTTAAACTAGTTTTGGCTTGTCCATTAGACACAAAGATATAAGATACGAGTTGGCACAAGATTTCCACATCCTGCATGTACATTACATTACTTTGCTTCAATATATATATTTTTTTAAATAATACTTGGATTTCATTTAAGGCAAGTTATCTAGGTTCTATTTTAAGGTAATAGGGTACAATTGTGCATTAAATAGTAAAAATGAAACTGCAGAAAATGTAAAAATTTAAATAATGTGATGCTACAATTTGACCGATGTCACTCATAAGCCAGATTTTCCAGATTGCCACCAAAATAAGTTTATTTAAAACATTTTTCTTAAATATTTAAGCATTTACTGTACACACCATTTACAAATCCTTTGGGTTACAGTGGTTCTTGGTTTAATTTCGATGCATGTACAATTCAAATAGTCATGGTTTTATAACAAACAAATCTTTAAAACAAAATGTTGCATTAATTAAAGAAAATTGATTTAACATTTGATTTTGACATTTAGTGGTTAGATTTTAGAGCTTATATATCACATATCATACATTTTCATTTAATTATGTTCTGAATAAATCATTTTAATATATATTTTAGAAATTGAATGTTTGTTTATTTGAATGTTTTTAACACTTCTTTCAGCAATTTTTCAGCTGTATTATGGGAACCAGTTTTTATTAGGGAAGGAAGCCAGAATACCCTGAGAAAACCCCTAACCTTTGGTAGAAAAACTGGAAATCCTTGTCAATTAAGATTCGAGTCTAGTGCACCATGCCCACAGTGAGACTTGAATTCACAATCTCATTGTAGACAAATACTGATATGCACATTTTAAATTTTTAAATAAGGTTTTAACAAGCTCAATTGCTCTCAAATAATCAATAATTTTACCCAAATGCCTTTCATCTGTAATATTCTTTCTTTTTCTATAAAAAAATAAGCAAAAAAATTAATGGATTGACAAATCAATATGCAGCTTCTTGTATGCTAATATAAAATGTTGCTTTTACTTTTGACACTTACTAGCATGTGTATTGTTTGAAAAATAATTTCGAAAAGAATGCATTTTGTTTGGTCGGTTTCTTTGCTATAATTTTTTCTTTTATTTTTCTTTTTTTGGTTTCTTTTTTCTGAAATAATTCAAACAATTCTTACCAAGATATTCTGGACATCTGGTGTTGGAGTTCCTGTATTCATCTGTAATCTTCTTTCTTCATCTATTATACAAAAAGAAATAAATGGATTCAAAATATATATAGCAGATTTCATTTCCTTTCATTTATGCTCAGAATGTTGCTTTCAATTATTGACACTCTCTATATGTAATGATGGTAAAATAACTGTACCTTATATCACGTGTTAATTTAAAAATATTTTAAATTGGTGTATGTTTTAATGGCTTCTTTAACTTTGAAATTCTTCCAACAATATCCTTACCCAGATAGCTGGCCCTATTAAATGTCTTGGCATTCCTCTTCATCTGTCATCTTTTTTTCTTCATCTATGAAAAGAAACCAAAGAAAAAAGTACAATAGAAAATATTGAATCAATATGTAGAAAACTTTATTCTTTTTCATTTATATTTGAATGTCCCTTTTACTTTTTGAAACTAGCTATTAGCTAACATGTGTATGAATTGAAAAATAATTTAACATAAATTTTAAATGTTATTCTAAAAGTGTTCATTTTTAAAAATATTTAAATTTGTCAAAAAGTTTTAATGGCTGTTTTATTGTTGCAAGAATTTTCAGCAATATTCTTACCCAGATATTCTGGACATATTTTCTTGGGGTTCCTCTCTTCATCTGTCATCTTCCTTCTTCATCTAATAAAATTACTAAAACATGAATGGATTGAAAAAATCTATATATAGCAGATTTCATGTCCATTCATTTATGCTTAGAATGTTGTTTTTTGCAATTTTTGACACTCGCTAACATATGTAGTGATGGTTAAAAAGTGTACCTTATATCAGGTGTTAATCCAAAAAGTGCATTTCAAAAATATTTTAAATACATGTATTTTAAATTGTCAAAAAATTTTTTGGCTTCTTTAACTCTGAATTAATTTCAATAAATTCTTACCCAGATATTTTGGAGATATGTCTTGGAATTCCTCTTCATCTGTCATCTTTTTTCTTCATCTATGAAAAGTAACCAAAGAAATAAGTACAATAGAAAATATCAATATGTTGAAAAGTTTATTCTTTTTCATTTTTACTTAGAATGTTCTAACATGTGTATGGATGGAAAAATAATTTAACCTTATTTTAGATGTTATTCTAAAAAAGTACATTTTAAAAAAATATTTAAATTGTCAAGAAGTTTTAAAGGCTGATTTGTTGTTTCAAGAATTTCCATGAATACGGGTATTCTTACCCAGATATTCTGGACATATTTTGTTTGGCTTTCCTCTAAATCTGTTATTTTTTTCTTCATCTATGAAAAGTAAGCAAAGAAATAAGTACAGTGTAACATATCAATATGTACAAAACTTTATTCCCTTTTATTTATTCTTAGAATGTTGCTTTTACTTTTTGACAGCAGCTAACATGTTTATATTGATAGAGATAATAATTTTACCTTATTTCAGATGTTATTCTTAAAGTGTTCATTTTAAAAAAATATTTAAATTGTCAAGAAGTTTTAATGGCTGTTTTATTGTTGCCAGAATTTTCAGCAATATTCCTACCCAGATATTCTGGACATATTTTCTTGGGGTTCCTCTCTTCATCTGTATTCTTCCTTCTTCATCTAATAAAATTACCAAAAACATGAATGGATTGAAAAAATCTATATATAGCAGATTTCATGTCCATTCATTTAATGCTTAGAATGTTGCTTTTTACTTTTTATACCCCCGCTCGACAGAGTCAGGGGTATATAGTGGTCCTCATGTCCGTCCGTCCGTTCGTCCTTCCACATTTGGTTTCCGGATGATAATTCAAAAAGTTTACATCCGATTTGAATGAAACTTTGGGATATTGTTATATATCAGGTTGGTAAGACGCCTATTGATTTTGGGGGAAATCCGTCAAATTTCAAGGTCACAGTCCACGAAAAACGTTAGAAATTTTAACAAAAAAGTTGTTTCCGGACAATAACTCAAAAAGTTGACATCCGATTTGAATGAAACTTTGGGATATTGTCATATATCAGGTTGGTAAGAAGCCTATCGATTTTGGGGGAAATCCGTCAAATTTCAAGGTCACAGTCCACGAAAAACGTTAGAAATTTTAACATAAAAGTTGTTTCCGGACAATAACTCAAAAAGTTTGCATCCGATTTGAATGAAACTTTGGGATATTGTTATATATCAGGTTGGTAAAAAACCTTTTGATTTGGGGGAAATCCATCAAATTTCAAGGTCGCAGTCCACGAAAAACGTTAGAAATTTTCACAAAAGCGGGGGTATCAGCGATCGCTAGATCGACTTTGTCTAGTTGACACTCCCTTACATATGTAGTGATAGTAAAATAACAATCTTATATGAAGTTTTAATTCAAAAAGTGCATTTCAAAAATATTTTAAATGTATGTATTTTAAATTTTCATTAGTTATATGGCTTCTTGAACTATGAAATATTTCCAATAAAATTCTTACCCAGATATTCTGGAGAAATGTCTTGGCATTCCTCTTCATGTGTCATTGTTGCAAGAATTTCCACTAATATTCTAACCCAGATATTCTGGACATTTATTTAATGTTCCTCTTCATCTCATCTTTTTTCTTCATCTATGAAAAGTAAGCAAAGAATTAAGTACAGTGGAACATATCAATATGTAGAAAACTTTATTCCCTTTTATTTATTCTTAGAATGTTGCTTTTAATTTTGACAGAAGCTATGTTAGCTGCTATATTGATGGAAATTATTTTTACCTTATTTCAGATGTTATTCTCAAAGAGTTCATTTAAAAAAATATTTAAATTGTCAAGAAGTTTTAATGGCTGTTTTATCATTGCAATAATTTTCAGCAATTAGGTTACCCAGATATTCTGGACATATTTTTTCTTGGAGTTCCTCTCTTCATCTGTAATCTTCGTTCTTCATCTATAAAAACAACCAAAAAATGAATGGATTGAAAAAAATTTATATATAGCAGATTTCATGTCCATTCATTTATGCTTAGAATGTTGCTTTTTCAATTTTTGACACTTGCTAACATATGAAGTGATGGTAAAAAAGTGTACCTTATATCAGGTGTTAACCAAAAAGTGCATTTCAAAAATATTTTAAATACATGTATTTTAAATTGTCAAAATTTTTTTTGGCTTCTTTAGCTCGGAAATAATTTCAATAAATTCTTACCCATATATTTTGGAGATATGTCTTGGCATTCCTCTACATCTGTCATCTTTTTTCTTCATCTATGAAAAGTAACCAAAGAAATAAGTACAAAAGAAAATATCAATATGTAGAAAACTTTATATTCTTTTTCATTTTTACTTAGAATGTTCCTGTTACTTTTTGAAACTAGCTAACATGTGTATGGATGGAAAAATAATTTAACCTTATTTTAGATGTTATTCTTAAAAAGGTACATTTAAAAAAATATTTAAATTGTCAAGAAGTTTTAAAGGCTGATTTGTTGTTGCAAGAATTTCCACGAATACCGGTACTCTTACCCAGATATTCTGGACATATTGTCTTGGCTTTCCTCTTCATCTGTCATTTTTTATACCCCCGCTCGACAGAGTCGGGGGTATATAGTGGTCCTCATGTCCGTCCGTCCGTCCGTCCGTTCGTCCGTCCACATTTGGTTTCCGGATGATATTTCAAAAAGTTTACATCCGATTTGAATTAAACTTTGGGATATTGTTATATATCAGGTTGGTAAGAAGCCTATCGATTTTGGGGGAAATATCTCAACTTTCAAGGTCACAGTCCACGAAAAACGTTAGAAATTTTAACAAAAAAGTTGTTTCCAGGACAATAACTCAAAAAGTTTACATCCGATTTGAATGAAACTTTGGGATATTGTCATATATCAGGTTGGTAAGAAGCCTATCACTTTTGGGGGAAATCCGCCAAATTTCAAGGTCACAGTCCACGAAAAACGTTAACTTAGAAATTTTAACATAAAAGTTGTTTCCGGACAATAACTCAAAAAGTTTGCATCCGATTTGAATGAAACTTTGGGATATTGTTATATATCAGATTGGTAAGAAGCCTATCGATTTTGGGGAAATCTGTCAAATTTCAAGGTCACAGTCCACGAAAAACGTTAGAAATTTTAACAAAAAAGTTGTTTCCGGACAATAACTCAAAAAGTTTACATCCGATTTGAATGAAACTTTGGGATATTATCATATATTAGGTTGGTAAGAAGCCTATTGATTTTGGGGGAAATCCGTCAAATTTCAAGGTCACAGTCCACGAAAAACGTTTATGTCTTGGCATTCCTCTTCATCTGTCATCATTTTTCTTCATCTATGAAAAGTAACCAAAGAAATAAGTACAAAAGAAAATATCAATCTGTAGAAAACTTAATATTCTTTTTCATTTTTACTTAGAATGTCCCTGTTACTTTTTGAAACTAGCTAACATGTGTATGGATGGAAAAATAAGTTAACCTTATTTTAGATGTTATTCTTAAAAAAGTACATTTAAAAAAAATATTTAAATTGTCAAGTTTTAAAGGCTGATTTGTTGTTGCAAGAATTTCCACTAATATTCTTACCCAGATATTCTGGACATATTGTCTTGGCATTCCTCTTCATCTGTCATTTTTTTTCTTCATCTATGAAAAGTAAGCAAAGAAATAAGTACAGTGGAACATATCAATATGTAGAAAACTTTATTCCCTTTTATTTATTCTTAGAATGTTGCTTTTACTTTTTGACAGCAGCTAACATGTTTATATTGATGGAAATTTTTTTTTTACCTATTTCAGATGTTATTCTTAAAGAGTTCATTTTAAAAAATATTTAAATTGTCAAGAAGTTTTAATGGCCGTTTTATCATTGCAATAATTTTCAGCAAATAGCTTCCCCAGATATTCTGGACATATTTTTTTTTTTTGGGGGGGGGGGGGGGGGTTCCTCTCTTCATCTGTAATCTTCGTTCTTCATCTATAAAAACAACCAAAAAATTAATGGATTGAAAAAATCTATATATAGCAGATTTCATGTCCATTCATTTATGCTGAGAATGTTGCTTTTTGCCATTTGTGACACTCGCTAACATATGTAGTGATGGTAAAAAAGTGTACCTTAAATCGGGCGTTAATCCAAAAAGTGCATTTCAAAAATATTTTAAATACATGTATTTTAAATTGTCAAAAAATGTTTTTGGCTTCTTTAACTCTGAATTAATTTCAATAAATTCTTACCCAGATATTTTGGAGATATGTCTTGGAATTCCTCTTCATCTGTCATCTTTTTTCTTCATCTATGAAAAGTAACCACAGAAATAAGTACAATAGAAAATATCAATATGTTGAACTTTATTCTTTTTCATTTTTACTTAGAATGTTCTAACATGTGTATGGATGGAAAAATAATTTAACCTTATTTTAGATGTTATTCTAAAAAAGTACATTTAAAAAAAATATTTAAATTGTCAAGAAGTTTTAAAGGCTGATTTGTTGTTGCAAGAATTTCCACGAATACCGGTCCTCGTACCCAGATATTCTGGACATATTGTCTTGGCTTTCCTCTTTATCTGTCATTTTTTTGCTTCATCTATGAAAAGTAAGCAAAGAAATAAGTACAGTGGAACATATCAATATGTAGAAAACTTTATTCCCTTTTATTTATTCTAAGAATGTTGCTTTTACTTTTTGACAGCAGCTTACATGTTTATATTGATGGAATTTTTTTTTACCTTATTTCAGGTGTTATTTTTAAAGAGTTCATTTTAAAAAATATTTAAATTGTCAAGAAGTTTTAATGGCTGTTTTATCATTACAATAATTTTCAGCAATTAGCTTACCCAGATATTCTGGACATATTTTTTTGGGGGGGGGGGTTCCTCTCTTCATCTGTAATCTTCGTTCTTCATCTATAAAAACAACCAAAAAAATGAATGGATTGAAAAAAATCTATATATAGCAGATTTCATGTCCATTCATTTATGCTTAGAATGTTGCTTTTTAGCTCACCTGGACCGAAGGTCCATGTGAGCTTTTGCTATCACTTGGCGTCCGTCGTCCGTCGTAAACTTTTTCAAAAATCTTCTCCTCTGAAACCACTGGGCCAATTTTTTTCAAACTTGGCCACAATCATCCTTAGGGTTCCTAGTTTTAATTTTGTACCCAGGGTGTTGATCAACAGACAAATATGGCCGCTGTTACTAAAAATAGAACATGGGGGTCAACACAGGTTTTTGATCATTATCTAAAAAACTATAATAGCTATATAGAAAAACGTTACTTCAGATTGATCAGCACATTAAGTTCTACAATAGTTGCTATTAGTGCGAAGTTGTGTATTGGCGTCTTGTAGGAGTTATTTCCCTTTTTTGACGATTTTTGACAAAATTTTTGGTATTTACAATATAACCTGAAAACTATACGAGGTAGAGTGAAACTGTAAATGGCAAAAATGATCAGCAATAAAAGCCCTACAATTCACTTAATTGGTCTGAAATTGTCAGATGACTCCTTTTATGAGTTATTGCCCTTAAATGGTAATTTTTTATGAAATTTTCCGTTTTTGTCCTGTAACTTTAAAACTATAACAGCTAGAGTAAAACTGTAAATAGCAAAATTGATCAACAATACAAGCCCTACAATTCACTGTATTAGTCTGAAATTGTCAGATGACTCCTTATAGGAGTTATTGCCCTTATATGGCAATTTTTTATGAAATTTTCCGTTTTTGTCCTGTAACTTGAAAACTATAGCAGCTAGATTGAAACTGTAAATTGCACAAATGATCAGCAATAAAGACCCTACAATTCACTTGATTGGTCTGAAATTGTCAGACAACTCCTTAAATAAGTTATTGCCCATAAATGACAATTTTTTATGAAATTTTCCGTTTTTGTCCTGTAACTTGAAAACTAACAGCTAGAGTGAAACTGTTAATAGCAAAAATGATCAGCAATACAAGCCCTACAAATTACTATTAAGTCTAAAATTGTCAGATGACTCCTTATAGGAGTTATTGCCCTTAAATTGCAATTTTTTATGAAATATTCCGTTTTTGTCCTGTAACTTAAAAACCATAAAAGCTAGAGTGAAATAATAATTGCAAAAATGATCAGCAAAAAAAGCCCTACAATTCATTTAATTGATCTGAAATTGTCAGATGACTCCTTATAGGGGTTATTGCCCTTAAATGACAATTTTGTTAAGAAATTTTCCATTTTTGTCCCGTAACTTGAAAACTATAGTAGCTAGATTAAAACTGTAAATTGCACAAATGATCAGCAATAGAAGCCCTACAAATGATTGCTTAGTCCAAAATTGCAAGATGACTCTTTATAGGAGTTATTGCCCTTTCATTATGAATTTGGACAAATGAACAGTTTTTTAATTATAAATTAGTCTATAACACACCTATTAGTAGAGTAAAACTGTAAATTTCTAAAGTACCCTAAAGGACAATGCCTAAAAACCATTTAATTTTCAGAAATTGTCGATGGCACCTTATAGGAGTTATTGTATTTAACAAATTTTTTGAAGAAATGTTTAGTTTTTGCACAGTAACTTAAAAGCTATAACAACTAGACTGAAACTGTTAATTTCAAAAATTTTAATACAGTTGAAGTCATTTGGATTCCAGGTGAGCGATTACAGGCTCCTGGGAGCCTCTAGTTTTAATTTTGCACACTCCTTAACATATGTAGTGATAAGTGTACCTTATATCAGGTGTAAATACAAAAAGTGCATTTCAAAAATATTTTATAGCGGACCACATGAAACCTTTCCTGAGTATAAGGTGGTGTTGGTCAGGGTATTTAAACTTTTGGAAGATGAACTGTCCCATTGTTTGAATACAATACCTATTGTTCTCTGAGCAGTTTATTCAGTGGGTACTTTAAATCTGACAAGGAGAAGTCAATCATTGATTGATTAATTTTCATATGGAAAAAATGAAACACCCTTAGGAAAATATATATGCTTATACTTAATTGTATTATTACTAATTGTGACCAAATAATTATTGTAACAATATAATGTCAATGAATTCTGAAGAAAAACATATTTTATTTGAACAGTATATGCAGTATATGCATCTTTTTTTCACTAATACATCTTACTGCCAGTCAAATTCCCCATAATTCTTCATTTAAAAAAATAACAAAATGGGGTTTTCATTAAAACAAGCATTTACAAATGAATATGGGTTTCCAGACATAATACAGAAAGCCTAACCACAGACAATTAAATGGGTAGCTAGTGCACAAGGTATAATTTAGTTGCATGCCAAAGAAACCAACCTAATGTGTAGATGTTAAAAGAGTGGGCTAAGCAAATTGTAACAATTAGAAAAGCAACACTATTTAATCCATCCTATTTCTCTATTTTGTTTTCAGTCAGAATGTTCTTTTCACTGGTTTATTACCATTTCCCTAATGCGTTTTTATCTGGTGACTTGTTATCACGATGACTTAGTACATATGAATACTGCTTTTATATAATAAAACAGATATTGAGATCAAACAGTGATTTCACTTTTGATTACACAAGAACTGCAATTTGTGATGCTGTGTTAGATGGAATAACTCATAAAAAATCATAGAACATTTTTAAAAACACTGTGGATATATTCATTAAAATTATCTCCCTTGTTGAGTGTCAATTTTCAGTTATTGTATAAAAATGGTGTATTTATTTTATTTAAAGGTGCTACTAATTTTACAATTTACGATTTAATGTATGAAAAACAAGAATAAAAAAAGTTATTGTCATTTTGAGATTTTTTCACAAATCTACGGGGCAGTTCCTCACATAATGACACATAAAATTAATTACATCAAACACAGAATTAAAAAAAGAAACATTACATCTAACCCTACTATTGGGTAAGGGATAACACTCTGTAGGTCAAACAAGAGAGACATAAATTCTGGGGTGAAACCAGGTGCTCCAAAATTGTGAGCATTACAAGCATTACCAACGACCCCCATGTTTTCTTTCTGTATGTATACTGAGTGGTAAGTCTATTTTGGTACAAGGAAAGACAATATTATTGAAATATGATAAATATAGATATAAACTGGGTAATACTAACATGGTCATTATTAAGTACATGTACTACTTGGTCAAACCAAAATGTTAAATACAAATTTCAACAACATAATTGGTTTGAATAAAAAATATGTCTGTTTAAAATACATGTAGAAATAGAAATAAATTGGAATTCAACAACAGAATTTTTTTTGGACATTAAAACATGTTGAAAGTATTTGAAAACATGGCAAAATTATTTGCAAAATTTTGAAAAAGTTCAGCAATAGACAATTTTGTCCCTACAATCAGTGAAGTTTCATGTATTTTCACCATTGGGGAGTTTACTTTTTGGCATAGGAAAATTAATCAATGAGTGATTGACTTTTCCCTGTCAGATTTAAAGTACCCACTGAATAAACTGCAGAGAGAACAATTGGTATTGTATTCAAACAATGGGACAGTTCATCTTCCAAAAGTTTAAATACCCTGACCAACACCAGCTTATACTCAGGAAAGGTATCATGTGGTCTGCTATAAATACATGTATTTTAAATCGTCAAGCAATTGTTTGGCTTCTTTAACTCTGAAATAATTTTAATAAATTCTTACCCAGATATTTTGGAGATATGTCTTGGAATTCCTCTTCATCTGTCATCTTAAAAGGAAATATCAATATGTAGAAAACTTTATTCTTTTTCATTTTTACTTAGAATGTTCCTGTTACTGTTTAGCTCACCTGACCCAAAGGGTCATGTGAGCTATTGTTATCACTTTGCGTCCGTCGGCGTCGTCGGCGTCGACGTCGTCCGCGTCTGTAAACTTTTTACATTTTAATCTTCTTCTCTGAAACCACTTGGCCAATTGAAACCAAACTTAGCCATAATGTTCATTGGATGGACCTTTACAAAGTTTGTGTTTTTTATTTTGATTGGTAAACCAATATGGCCGCCACCTCAAGACTTAGTTTAGCATAGGACCCTATGGGAAAAAAGTTTAAAAGGGCTTCTTCTCTGAAACCGTTTAACCAATCAAAACAAAACTTACTAGCAATATTGTTTGGATGGTCCTCTATAAAGTTTGTGTTTTTGATGGGAATTGGAAATTCAAAATGGCTGCCACCGCAGGACTTAATTTAACATAGGACCCTATGGGAAAAAGTTTGAAAGGCTTCTTTTCTGAAACCGGTCAACCAATGGAAAGAAAACTTACTAGCAATATTGTTTGGATGGTCCTCTATAAAGTTAATGTTTTTTATCCCAATCGGAAATTCAAAATGACCGCCACCGCAGGACTTGGTTTAACATTCGACCCTATGAGAAAAAAGGTTAAAAGGGCTTCATCTCTGAAACCGTTTAACCAATCAAAACAAAACTTACTAGCAATACTGTTTGGATGGTCCTCTATAAAGTTAATGTTTTTTATGGCAATCGGAAATTCAAAATGGCCGCTACCGCAGGACTTAGTTTAACATAGGACCCTATGGGAAAAAGTTTTTAAAGGCTTTTTCTCTGAAACCGGTTAATCAATGGAAACAAAAACTTCCTAGCAATATTGTTTGGATGGTCCTCTATAAAGTTTATGTTTTTTATGGCAATTGGAAATTTAAAATGGACGCTACCGCAGGACTTAGTTTAACATAGGACCCTATGGAAAAAAGCTTTTAAAGGCTTTTTCTCTTAAACCGGTTAATCAATGGAAACAAAAACTTACTAGCAATATTGTTTGGATGGTCCTCTATAAAGTTTATGTTTTTTATGGCAATTGGAAATTCAAAATGGCCACTACCGCAGGACTTAGTTTAACATAGGACCCTATGGGAAAAAGCTTTTAAAGGCTTCTTCTCTGAAACCGGTTAATCAATGGAAACAAAAACTTACTAGCAATATTGTTTGGATGGTCCTTTATAAAGTTTATGTTTTTTATGGCAATTGGAAATTCAAAATGGCCGCCACCGCCGCAGGACTTAGTTTAACATAGGACCCAATGGCAAATAAAAAAAATCTTCTCTATACAACGGGTTAACCAATGAAACAAAGCTTCCTAGTAATATTATTTGGATGGTCCTATTTAAAGTTTATTGAAAATTACAGGACTTACTTTAACATCAGGGAAATGCCATCTTCATTGCCTATAAAATCAGGTGAGCGATACAGGCTCTTAAGAGCCTCTGGTTGAAACTAGCTATCATGTGTATGGATGGAAATATAATTTAACCTTATTTTAGATGTTATTCTAAAAAAGTACATTTGAAAAAAATATTTAAATTGTCAAGAAGTTTTAAAAGGCTGATTTGTTGTTGCAAGAATTTCCACTAATATTCTTACCCAGATATTCTGGACATATTGTCTTGGCTTTCCTCTTCATCTGTCATTTTTTACCTTCATCTATGAAAAGGAAGCAAAGAAATAAGTACAGTGGAACATATCAATATGTAGAAAACTTTATTCCCTTTTATTTATTCTGAGAATGTTGCTTTTACTTTTTTCCACGAATACCGGTCTTCTTACCCAGATATTCTGGACATATTGTCTTGGCTTTCCTCTTCATCTGTCATTTTTTTTTCTTCATCTATGAAAAGTAAGCAAAGAAATAAGTACAGTGGAACATATCAATATGTAGAAAACTTTATTCCCTTTTATTTCTTCTAAGAATGTTGCTTTTACTTTTTGACAGCAGCTAACATGTTTATATTGATGGAAATTTTTTTTACCTTATTTCAGATGTTAGTCTTAAAGAGTTCATTTTAAAAAATATTTAAATTGTCAAGAAGTTTTAATGGCTGTTTTATCATTGCAATAATTTTCAGCAATTAGCTTACCCAGATATTCTGGACATATTTGGGGGGGGTTCCTCTCTTCATCTGTAATCTTCGTTCTTCATCTATAAAAACAACCAAAAAATGAATGGATTGAAAAAATCTATATATAGCAGATTTCATGTCCATTCATTTATGCTTAGAATGTTACTTTTTGCCATTTGTGACACTCGCTAACATATGTAGTGATAAGTGTACCTTATATCAGGTGTAAATACAAAAAGTGCATTTAAAAAATATTTTAAATACATGTATTTTAAATCGTCAAAAAATTGTTTGGCTTCTTTAACTCTGAAATAATTTCAATAAATTCTTACCCAGATATTTTGGAGATATGTCTTGGAATTCCTCTTCATCTGTCATCTTAAAAGGAAATATCAATATGTAGAAAACTTTATTCTTTTTCATTTTTACTTAGAATGTTCCTGTTACTTTTTGATTGAAACTAGCTAACATGTGTATGGATGGAAATATAATTTAACCTTTTTTTACATGTTATTCTAAAAAAGTACATTTGAAAAAAATATTTAAATTGTCAAGAAGTTTTAAAAGGCTGATTTGTTGTTGCAAGAATTTCCACGAATACCAGTATTCTTACCCAGATATTCTGGACATATTGTCTTGGCTTTCCTCTTCATCTGTCATTTTTTTTCTTCATCTATGAAAAGTAAGCAAAGAAATAAGTACAGTGGAACAAATCAATATGTACAAAACTTTATTCCCTTTTATTTATTCTAAGAATGTTGCTTTTACTTTTTTTCCACGAATACTGGTATTCTTACCCAGATATTCTGGACATATTGTCTTGGCTTTCCTCTTCATCTGTCATTTTTATTCTTCATCTATGAAAAGTAAGCAAAGAAATAAGTACAGTGGAACATATCAATATGTAGAAAACTTTATTCCCTTTTATTTATTCTAAGAATGTTGCTTTTACTTTTTGACAGCAGCTAACATGTTTATATTGATGGAAATTTTTTTTACCTTATTTCAGATGTTATTCTTAAAGAGTTCATTTTAAAAAATATTTAAATTGTCAAGAAGTTTTAATGGCTGTTTTATCATTGCAATAATTTTCAGCAATTAGCTTACCCAGATATTCTGGCCATATTTTTTGGGGGGTTCCTCTCTTCATCTGTAATCTTCGTTCTTCATCTATAAAAACAACAAAAAAATGAATGGATTGAATCAATCTATATATAGCAGATTTCATGTCCATTCATTTATGCTTAGAATGTTGCTTTTTCAATTTTTGACACTTGCTAACATATGTAGTGATGGTAAAATAAGTGTACCTTATATCAGGTGTTAATCCAAAAAGTGCATTTCAAAAATATTTTAAATACATGTATTTTAAATTGTCAAATTTTTTTTGGCTTCTTTAACTCGGAAATAACTTCAATAAATTCTTACCCAGATAATTTGGAGATATGTCTTAGCATTCCTGTTCTTCTGTCATCTTTTTTCTTCATCTATGAAAAGTAACCAAAGAAATAAGTACAAAAGAAAATATCAATATGTAGAAAACTTTATTCTATTTCATTTTTACTTAGAATGTTCTAACATGTGTATTCTAAAATAGTACATTTGAAAAAAATATTTAAATTGTCAAGAAGTTTTAAAGGCTGATTTGTTGTTGCAAGAATTTCCACTAATATTTTTACCCAGATATTCTGGACATATATGGTCTTGGCTTTCCTCTTCATCTGTTATTTTTTTTTCTTCATCTATGAAAAGTAAGCAAAGAAATAAGTACAGTGGAACATATCAATATGTAGAAAACTTTATTCCCTTTTATTTATTCTTAGAATGTTGCTTTTAATTTTGTCAGCAGCTAACATGTTTATATTGATGGAAATTTTTTTTTACCTTATTTCAGATGTTATTCTTAAAGAGTTCATTTTAAAAAATATTTAAATTGTCAAGAAATTTTAATGGCTGTTTTATAATTGCAATGATTTTCAGCAATAAGCTTACCCAGATATTCTGGACAATTTTTTTTTTTTTTGGGGGGGGGGGTTCCTCTCTTCATCTGTAATATTCGTTCTTCATCTATAAAAACAACCAAAAAAATGAATGGATTGAAAAAATCTATATATAGCAGATTTCATATCCATTCATTTATGCTTAGAATGTTGCTTTTTCAATTTTTGACACTTGCTAACATATGTAGTGATGGTAAAATAAGTGTACCTTATATCAGGTGTTAATCCAAAAAGTGCATTTCAAAAATATATTTATATACATGTATTTCAATTTGTCAAAAAAAATTTTGGCTTCTTTAACTTGGAAATAATTTCAATAAATTCTTACCCAGACATTTTGGAGATATGTCTTGGCATTCCTCTTCATCTGTCATCATTTTTCTTCATCTATGAAAAGTAACCAAAGAAATAAGTACAAAAGAAAATATCAATATGTAGAAAACTTTATATTCTTTTTCATTTTTACTTAGAATGTTCCTGTTACATTTTGAAACTAGCTAACATGTGTATGGATGGAAAAATAATTTAACCTTATTTTAGATGTTATTCTAAAAAAAGTACATTTAAAAAAAATATTTAAATTGTCAAGAAGTTTTAAAGGCTGATTTGTTGTTGCAAGAATTTCCACTAATATTCTTACCCAGATATTCTGGACATATTGTCTTGGCTTTCCTCTTCATCTGTCATGTTTTTCTTCATCTATGAAAAGTAAGCAAAGAAATAAGTACAGTGGAACATATCAATATGTAGAAAACTTTATTCCCTTTTATTTATTCTTAGAATGTTGCTTTTACTTTTTGGCAGCAGCTAACATGTTTATAATGATGGAAATTTTTTTTTACCTTATTTCAGATGTTATTCTTAAAGAGTTCATTTTTTTTTTAAATATTTAAATTGTCAAGAAGTTTTAATGGCTGTTTTATCATTGCAATAATTTTCAGCAAATAGCTTACCCAGATATTCTGGACATATTTTTTTTTTTGGGGGGGGGGGGGGGGTTCCTCTCTTCATCTGTAATCTTCGTTCTTCATCTATAAAAACAACCAAAAAATGAATGGATTGAAAAAATCTATATACAGCAGATTTCATGTCCATTCATTTATGCTTAGAATGTTGTTTTTTGCCATTTGTGACACTCGCTAACATATGTAGTGATGGTAAAAAAAGTGTACCTTATATCAGGCGGTAATCCAAAAAGTGCATTTCAAAAATATTTTAAATACATGTATTTTAAATTGTCAAAAAATTTTTTTGGCTCTTTAACCTTAATTTCAATAAATTCTTACCCAGATATTTTGGAGATATGTCTTGGAATTCCTCTTCATCTGTCATCTTTTTTCTTCATCTATGAAAAGTAACCAAAGAAATAAGTACAATAGAAAATATCAATATGTTAAAAAGTTTATTTTTTTTCATTTTTACTTAGAATGTTCTAACATGTGTATGGATGGAAAAGTAATTTAACCTTATTTTAGATGTTTTTCTAAAAAAAGTACATTAAAAAAAAATATTTAAATTGTCAAGAAGTTTTAAAGGCTGATTTGTTGTTGCAAGAATTTCCATGAATACCGGTATTCTTACCCAGATATTCTGGACATATTGTCTTGGCTTTCCTCTTCATCTCTGATTGTTTTTCTTCATCTATGAAAAGTAAGCAAAGAAATAAGTACAGTGGAACATATCAATATGTAGAAAACTTTATTCCCTTTTATTTATTCTTAGAATGTTGGTTTTAATTTTGTCAGCAGCTAACATGTTTATATTGATGGAAATTTTTTTTAACCTTATTTCAGATGTTATTCTTAAAGAGTTCATTTGAAAAAATATTTAAATTGTCAAGAAGTTTTAATGGCTGTTTTATCATTGCAATAATTTTCAGCAATTAGCTTACCCAGATATTCTGGACATTTTTTTTGGGGGGGGGGGGGGTTCCTCTCTTCATCTGTAATCTTCGTTGCTTATCTATAAAAACAACCAAAAAAATGAATGGATTGAAAAAATCTATATATAGCAGATTTCATGTCCATTCATTTATGCTTAGAATGTTGCTTTTTCAATTTTTGACACTTGCTAACATATGAAGTGATGGTAAAATAAGTGTACCTTATATCAGGTGTTAATCCAAAAAGTGCATTTCAAAAATATTTTAAATACATGTATTTTAAATTGTCAAAAATTTTTTTGGCTTCTTTAACTTGGAAATAATTTCAATAAATTCTTACCCAGAAATTTTGGAGATATGTCTTGGCATTCCTCTTCATCTGTCATCATTTTTCTTCATCTATGAAAAGTAACCAAAGAAATAAGTACAAAAGAAAATATCAATATGTAGAAAACTTTATATTCTTTTTCATTTTTACTTAGAATGTTCCTGTTACTTTTTGAAACTAGCTAACATGTGTATAGATGGAAAAATAATTTAACCTTATTTTAGATGTTATTCTAAAAAACGTACATTAAAAAAAAATATTTAAATTGTCAAGAAGTTTTAAAGGCTGATTTGTTGTTGCAAGAATTTCCACTAATATTCTTACCCAGATATTCTGGACATATTGTCTTGGCTTTCCTCTTCATCTGTCATTGTTTTTCTTCATCTATGAAAAGTAAGCAAAGAAATAAGTACAGTGGAACATATCAATATGTAGAAAACTTTATTCCCTTTTATTTATTCTAAGAATGTTGCTTTTACTTTTTGGCAGCAGCTAACATGTTTATATTGATGGAAATTTTTTTTACCTTATTTCAGATGTTATTCTTAAAGAGTTCATTTTAAAAAAAAAATATTTAAATTGTCAAGAAGTTTTAATGGCTGTTTTATCATTGCAATAATTTTCATCAATTAGCTTACCCAGATATTCTGGACATATTTTTTGGGGGGTTCCTCTCTTCATCTGTAATCTTCGTTCTTCATCTATAAAAACAACCAAAAAAAGGAATGGATTGAAAAAATCTATATATAGCAGATTTCATGTCCATTCATTTATGCTTCGAATGTTCCTTTTTCAATTTTTGACACTTGCTAACATATGAAGTGATGGTAAAATAAGTGTACCTTATATAAGGTGTTAATCCAAAAAGTGCATTTCAAAAATATTTTAAATACATGTATTTTAAATTGTCAAAAATTTTTTTGGCTTCTTTAACTTGGAAATAATTTCAATAAATTCTTACCCAGATATTTTGGAGATATGTCTTGGCATTCCTCTTCATCTGTCATCATTTTTCTTCATCTATGAAAAGTAACCAAAGAAATAAGTACAAAAGAAAATATCAATATGTAGAAAACTTTATATTCTTTTTCATTTTTACTTAGAATGTTCCTGTTACTTTTTGAAACTAGCTAACATGTGTATGGATGGAAAAATAATTTAACCTTATTTTAGATGTTATTCTAAAAAAAAGTACATTTAAAAAAAATATTTAAATTGTCAAGAAGTTTTAAAGGCTGATTTGTTGTTGCAAGAATTTCCACTAATATTCTTACCCAGATATTCTGGACATATTGTCTTGGCTTTCCTCTTCATCTGTCATTGTTTTTCTTCATCTATGAAAAGTAAGCAAAGAAATAAGTACAGTGGAACATATCAATATGTAGAAAACTTGATTCCCTTTTATTTATTCTAAGAATGTTGCTTTTACTTTTTGGCAGCAGCTAACATGTTTATATTGATGGAATTTTTTTTACCTTATTTCAGATGTTATTCTTAAAGAGTTCATTTTTAAAAAAAATATTTAAATTGTCAAGAAGTTTTAATGGCTGTTTTATCATTGCAATAATTTTCAGCAATTAGCTTACCCAGATATTCTGGACATATTTTTGGGGGGGTTCCTCTCTTCATCTGTAATCTTCATTCTTCATCTATAAAAACAACCAAAAAATGAATGGATTGAAAAAATCTATATATAGCAGATTTCATGTCCATTCATTTATGCTTAGAATGTTGCTTTTTGCCATTTTTGACACTCGCTAACATATGTAGTGATGGTAAAAAAGTGTACCTTATATCAGGCGTTAATCCAAAAAGTTCATTTCAAAAATATTTTAAATACATGTATTTTAAATTGTCAAAATTTTTTTTGGCTTCTTTAACTCTGAATTAATTTAAATAAATTCTTACCCAGATATTTTGGAGATATGTCTTGGAATTCCTCTTCATCAGTCATCTTTTTTCTTCATCTATGAAAAGTAACCAAAGAAATAAGTACAATAGAAAATATCAATATGTTAAAAAGTTTATTCTTTTTCATTTTTACTTAGAATGTTCTAACATGTGTATGGATGGAAAAATAATTTATTAAAAAAGTACATTTAAAAAAAAATATTTAAATTGTCAAGAGGTTTTAAAGGCTGATTTGTTGTTGCAAGAATTTCCATGAATACCGGTCTTACCCAGATATTCTGGACATATTGTCTTGGCTTTCCTCTTCATCTGTCATTGTTTTTCTTCATCTATGAAAAGTAAGCAAAGAAATAAGTACAGTGGAACATATCAATATGTAGAAAACTTTATTCCCTTTTATTTATTCTAAGAATGTTGCTTTTACTTTTTGGCAGCAGCTAACATGTTTATATTGATGGAAATTTTTTTTACCTTATTTCAGATGTTATTCTTAAAGAGTTCATTTTTTAAAAAAATATTTAAATTGGCAAGAAGATTTAATGGCTGTTTTATTATTGCAATAATTTTCAGCAATTAGCTTACCCAGATATTCTGGACATATTTTATGGGGGGTTCCTCTCTTCATCTGTAATCTTCGTTCTTCATCTATAAAAACAACCAAAAAAATGAATGGATTGAAAAAATCTATATATAGCAGATTTCATGTCCATTCATTTATGCTTTGAATGTTGCTTTTTCAATTTTTGACACTTGCTAACATATGAAGTGATGGTAAAATAAGTGTACCTTATATAAGGTGTTAATCCAAAAAGTGCATTTCAAAAATATTTTAAATACATGTATTTTAAATTGTCAAAAAATTTTTTGCTTCTTTAACTTGGAAATAATTTCAATAAATTCTTACCCAGATATTTTGGAGATATGTCTTGGCATTCCTCTTCATCTGTCATCATTTTTCTTCATCTATGAAAAGTAACCAAAGAAATAAGTACAAAAGAAAATATCAATATGTAGAAAACTTTATATTCTTTTTCATTTTTACTTAGAATGTTCCTGTTACTTTTTGAAACTAGCTAACATGTGTATGGATGGAAAAATAATTTAACCTTATTTTAGATGTTATTCTAAAAAAAGTACATTAAAAAAATATTTAAATTGTCAAGAAGTTTTAAAGGCTGATTTGTTGTTGCAAGAATTTCCACTAATATTCTTACCCAGATATTCTGGACATATTGTCTTGGCTTTCCTCTTCATCTGTCATTGTTTTTCTTCATCTATGAAAAGTAAGCAAAGAAATAAGTACAGTGGAACATATCAATATGTAGAAAACTTTATTCCCTTTTATTTATTCTAAGAATGTTGCTTTTACTTTTTGGCAGCAGCTAACATGTTTATATTGATGGAAATTTTTTTACCTTATTTCAGATGTTATTCTTAAAGAGTTCATTTTTAAAAAAAATATTTAAATTGTCAAGAAGTTTTAATGGCTGTTTTATCATTGCAATAATTTTCAGCAATTAGCTTACCCAGATATTCTGGACATATTTTTGGGGGGAGTTCCTCTCTTCATCTGTAATCTTCGTTCTTCATCTATAAAAACAACCAAAAAAATGAATGGATTGAAAAAATCTATATATAGCAGATTTCATGTCCATTCATTTATGCTTCGAATGTTGCTTTTTCAATTTTTGACACTTGCTAACATATGAAGTGATGGTAAAATAAGTGTACCTTATATAAGGTGTTAATCCAAAAAGTGCATTTCAAAAATATTTTAAATACATGTATTTTAAATTGTCAAAAATTTTTTTGGCTTCTTTAACTTGGAAATAATTTCAATAAATTCTTACCCAGATATTTTGGAGATATGTCTTGGCATTCCTCTTCATCTGTCATCATTTTTCTTCATCTATGAAAAGTAACCAAAGAAATAAGTACAAAAGAAAATATCAATATGTAGAAAACTTTATATTCTTTTTCATTTTTACTTAGAATGTTCCTGTTACTTTTTGAAACTAGCTAACATGTGTATGGATGGAAAAATAATTTAACCTTATTTTAGATGTTATTCTAAAAACAGTACATTTAAAAAAAATATTTAAATTGTCAAGAAGTTTTAAAGGCTGATTTGTTGTTGCAAGAATTTCCACTAATATTCTTACCCAGATATTCTGGACATATTGTCTTGGCTTTCCTCTTCATCTGTCATTGTTTTTCTTCATCTATGAAAAGTAAGCAAAGAAATAAGTACAGTGGAACATACCAATATGTAGAAAACTGTATTCCCTTTTATTTATTCTAAGAATGTTGCTTTTACTTTTTGGCAGCAGCTAACATATTTATATTGATGGAAATTTTTTTACCTTATTTCAGATGTTATTCTTAAAGAGTTCATTTTTAAAAAAAATATTTAAATTGTCAAGAAGTTTTAATGGCTGTTTTATCATTGCAATAATTTTCATCAATTAGCTTACCCAGATATTCTGGACATATTTTTGGGGGGGTTCCTCTCTTCATCTGTAATCTTCGTTCTTCATCTATAAAAACAACCAAAAAATGAATGGATTGAAAAAATCTATATATAGCAGATTTCATGTCCATTCATTTATGCTTAGAATGTTGCTTTTTGCCATTTTTGACACTCACTAACATATGTAGTGATGGTAAAAAAGTGTACCTTATATCAGGCGTTAATCCAAAAAGTTCATTTCAAAAATATTTTAAATACATGTATTTTAAATGGTCAAAAAATTTTTTGGCTTCTTTAACTCTGAATTAATTTAAATAAATTCTTACCCAGATATTTTGGAGATATGTCTTGGAATTCCTCTTCATCAGTCATCTTTTTTCTTCATCTATGAAAAGTAACCAAAGAAATAAGTACAATAGAAAATATCAATATGTTAAAAAGTTTATTCTTTTTCATTTTTACTTAGAATGTTCTAACATGTGTATGGATGGAAAAATAATTTAACCTTATCTTAGATGTTATTCTAAAAAAGTACATTTAAAAAAAATATTTAAATTGTCAAGAGGTTTTAAAGGCTGATTTGTTGTTGCAAGAATTTCCATGAATACCGGTCTTACCCAGATATTCTGGACATATTGTCTTGGCTTTCCTCTTCATCTGTCATTTTTTTTCTTCATCTATGAAAAGTAAGCAAAGAAATAAGTACAGTGGAACATATCAATATGTAGAAAACTTTATTCCCTTTTATTTATTCTAAGAATGTTGCTTTTACTTTTTGGCAGCAGCTAACATGTTTATATTGATGGAAAATTTTTTTACTTTATTTCAGATGTTATTCTTAAAGAGTTCATTTTTTTTTAAAATATTTAAATTGTCAAGAAGTTTTAATGGCTGTTTTATCATTGCAATAATTTTCAGCAATTGGCTTACCCAGATATTCTGGACATATTTTTTGCGGGGTTCCTCTCTTCATCTGTAATCTTCGTTCTTCATCTGTAAAAACAACCAAAAAATGAATGGATTGAAAAAATCTATATATAGCAGATTTCATGTCCATTCATTTATGCTTAGAATGTTGCTTTTTGCCATTTTTGACACTCGCTAACATATGTAGGGATGGTAAAAATGTGTACCTTATATCAGGCGTTAATCCAAAAAGTGCATTTCAAAAATATTTTAAATACATGTATTTTAAATTGTCAAAAAATTTTTTTGGCTTCTTTAACTCTGAATTAATTGCAATAAATTCTTACCCAGATATTTTGGAGATATGTCTTGGAATTCCTCTTCATCTGTCATCTTTTTTCTTCATCTATGAAAAGTAACCAAAGAAATAAGTACAAGAGAAAATATCAATATGTTAAAAAGTTATTTTTCATTTTTACTTAGAATGTTCTAACATGTGTATGGATGGAAAAGTAATTTAACCTTATTTTAGATGTTTTTCTAAAAAAAAGTACATTTAAAAAAAAATATTTAAATTGTCAAGAAGTTTTAAAGGCTAATTTGTTGTTGCAAGAATTTCCATGAATACCGGTATTCTTACCCAGATATTCTGGACATATTGTCTTGGCTTTCCTCTTCATCTGTCATTGTTTTTCTTCATCTATGAAAAGTAAGCAAAGAAATAAGTACAGTGGAACATATCAATATGTAGAAAACTTTATTCCCTTTTATTTATTCTTAGAATGTTGCTTTTAATTTTGTCAGCAGCTAACATGTTTATATTGATGGAAATTTTTTTTACCTTATTTCAGATGTTATTCTTGAAGAGTTCATTTGAAAAAATATTTAAATTGTCAAGAAGTTTTAATGGCTGTTTTATCATTGCAATAATTTTCAGCAATTAGCTTACCCAGATATTCTGGACATTTTTTTTTTGGGGGGGGGTTCCTCTCTTCATCTGTAATCTTCGTTGCTCATCTATAAAAACAACCAAAAAAATGAATGGATTGAAAAAATCTATATATAGCAGATTTCATGTCCATTCATTTATGCTTAGAATGTTGCTTTTTCAATTTTTGACACTTGCTAACATATGAAGTGATGGTAAAATAAGTGTACCTTATATCAGGTGTTAATCCAAAAAGTGCATTTCAAAAATATTTTAAATACATGTATTTTAAATTGTCAAAAATTTTTTTGGCTTCTTTAACTTGGAAATAATTTCAATAAATTCTTACCCAGATATTTTGGAGATATGTCTTGGCATTCCTCTTCATCTGTCATCATTTTTCTTCATCTATGAAAAGTAACCAAAGAAATAAGTACAAAAGAAAATATCAATTTGTCGAAAACTTTATATTCTTTTTCATTTTTACTTAGAATGTTCCTGTTACTTTTTGAAACTAGCTAACATGTGTATAGATGGAAAAATAATTTAACCTTATTTTAGATGTTATTCTGAAAAAAGTACATTTAAAAAAAATATTTAAATTGTCAAGAAGTTTTAAAGGCTGATTTGTTGTTGCAAGAATTTCCACTAATATTCTTACCCAGATATTCTGGACATATTGTCTTGGCTTTCCTCTTCATGTCATTGTTTTTCTTCATCTATGAAAAGTAAGCAAAGAAATAAGTACAGTGGAACATATCAATATGTAGAAAACTTTATTCCCTTTTATTTATTCTAAGAATGGTGCTTTTACTTTTTGGCAGCAGCTAACATGTTTATATTGATGGAAATTTTTTTTACCTTATTTCAGATGTTATTCTTAAAGAGTTCATTTTTTAAAAAAATATTTAAATTGTCAAGAAGTTTTAATGGCTGTTTTATTATTGCAATAATTTTCAGCAATTAGCTTACCCAGATATTCTGGACATATTTTTTGGGGGGTTCCTCTCTTCATCTGTAATCTTCGTTCTTCATCTATAAAAACAACCAAAAAATGAATGGATTGAAAAAATCTATATATAGCAGATTTCATGTTAATTCTTTTATGCTTAGAATGTTGCTTTTTGCCATTTTTGACACTCGCTAACATATGTAGTGATGGTAAAAAAGTGTACCTTATATCAGGTGTTAATACAAAAAGTGCATTTCAAAAATATTTTAAATGCTTGTATTTTAAATTGTAATAATAATAATAAGTTTTTATGGCTTCTTAAACTATGAAATAATTCCAATAATATTCTTACCCAGATATTCTGGACATATTAAATATGTCTTGGGATTCCTCTTCATCTGTCATCTATTTTCTTCATCTATGAAAAGTAACCAAAGAAATAACTACATTGGTAAATGTTAATATGTAGAAAAATTTATTTCCCTTTCATTTATTCTTAGAATGTTCCTTTTCCATTTTGAAACTTAACATGTGTATGGATGGAAAAATAATTTAAGCTTATTTCAGATGTTATTCAAAGAGTACATTTTAAAAAGTATTGGAAACCAGATCGCAAAACATGTACAAGATGAAGACTTACTTAGTAGGCCTGTCTCTGCAGGTGAGACCATAGACTGTCTACATTGCCTTGTAAGCAAACACTATTTTTTGCTATTCTAGTCAATCCACTCCAGCTTGTTCCTATCTGCTACAGTTGAGTCATGTAGGGCCGTCATATTGTCCTTAATGCTGGCTTTGTAATGGTTATGTCCTATTTGACCTCACTTTGCAGAATCTGACTGGTCACAAATTCTTGTTTCACACTCCCACAAATAAATATTACAAATTGTTTTTTGCCTTTTTGCCATCTAATGCAGATATGCCTTAGACAGATGTTGAATAAAGTCATGGTCTGCTATGCATTGTCTTTGTTGTCCTGAATGTTTCACATCTATACAGAGAGACTTTTTTCAGTTGAATATTCACAATTTTGTTTTGGTGCTCTGTTGGAAAGCCTAGACACTGGCTATTCTCATCTCATCAATTTTGGATACAACATCTATTCCTGTAGGTTGACAACAGTTGACTCCCAATTTAACCCAAGTTAACTGTATATCCCAGGTTCTAAAAAAGTAACAATTTTTGTGTTCATACACTCAAACTTCTGTTTGGTGGGGACTAATTTGGTGGATTGTTTTGGGAAACAACAAACCAAACAATTTTTATTGATTGTGAAATGAATTGGCAAACATAATAGAACCATATGTGGATGTTATAAGCAGTTTGTAAGCATTTATTCAAGTTAAATTAAATTGAAATTATAAACATTGAACAGGCTATTCAATCCTTGTTACATTTTTGAAGCAATAATAAACCAATAGTCAATCTTAAGCAGAAAACATGGCCAAATATTTAATTTTACAATTTAATGCATTTTTTCAGTAAAACAAAAGGTTGTTCACAATAAATAATTAATTCAAGGCAGGTGAGGTAAAACAACAACTTGTTAAAGGATAAAATATGGATAATTTCATTCATAAATTGAAGAAAATGTTTACCTGCATGTTGCGATTTTTTATTTGTATGCAATTGCTTCATTGTATGTCGGCAAGTATTTGTCTGCACTTCATCAGATCTTTTCTGTTCACAAGACTTCCAGCAAAATCTGTCCTATCGGCTTATTCCATTTTTACAAATTTAAATTAAAAAGATGCCAAAACAGTCTGCCAAATTTATTTATCCAAGGTGTAGATCTCCTTAAACTTAAACTATCTTAAATTAAACTTAATAAAGTAAACTTGAGCTAAGTTTACCATTAGCTCAAATTTACTTACTCAACTCTCAACAGCACTCTCAACTCAACTCCTCTTCTAACTCCACTCTCACTCCACTCCACTCTCAACTCATCTAAATATACAAAATAATTTTTTGAAAGCCATGATCTATTGTATATTTTACTATGGGCATTGCATTGTATCAGTCAAATTTAACACTGCTAGGTGCATTGCTAGGTGTTGAATTTGCAGAAAAACAATGTTTAACCATAGTTAAATATCCATAAATCATGCCTTCCATAAATCATTTTGATTCCAATATGGAAATTTGGTAGTTTTATTAATTCTACCACGGCATTCCATTTTAGAACTAAACTAAACTAAATAAATTCTACACCTTTTATACTCAATGAGTATGTAAAATTTTTTTTTATAGAGTTTGAAACTTTTCATGTTCATATGGAATAAATAGGAACAGTCCTCTTGGGTCATCTGAAATATATATGAAGAATAACTGAATAGAATCAAGTAATGTTGGACAGAAAAAATATACATATACATTCTAAATGTTTCAAAATCAAATGCATTCCACATCAGTAGTTGAACAAGTCTGGACACATAAAAATGTCTTGGTTTCTTAAATATGTAGGACGTTAACACAACATGAATAGTAATTGTATTCAGCATGAATAATAAATGCTTCTGTTTTTCACCCAATAAATACCTTGCGAATTCTAGATCTGGACTTCAATGTTTGACTGATGTTTTTGTGTCTTTTATATCTGAAAAAAATTGGAGTTATCTCCCATTTGATGTTTATATTACAAAGAAAACAATATATTGTACAGTATTGTACTTCACCAACTAGCTGGACTTGGAATGTTGTTTTCTTAATATTTTTTTTTCCTTTGGAAAATGGGAACATAATAGTTCCAAACTAAAGGGACACATAATACTTCATATTGGCTAAGTTATTTTTTATATAAGTATTCATAATTTAAATTTTTGAAAGACAATTGTTTCTGAAAATTTTTCATTATTTAATATGTTGTACAAAGAAAAAATTTAAAAGTTGTATAATCAAAGATATGTCTAGCAAATGGTATACCAGGGCAATAAATTCAATTGGTATACCAGGGCAATAAATTCAATTACACACAATGAACAGAAAAGTAATTTTAAAAATGCCTATTTAAAATTTTTTGACATGTATATATTTTATTGTAGGAAAGAGAAATAGGGTCTTCGCACTCATCAAAATTCTCAGGAGCAACACAAAACAGCTGGTGGCAATTAGGAGATGTGTAACAGGAAAACAGCAGCCCTTTTAAAAATAAAAAAAATCACCATTTTTTATACAGAAAATCGTCTAAAGCACAAAAGAATAGCTGTGCACATTAGAAGTTCCAAAATTCAGTGGACGCAACTGGGTGGTGCAGAAATCGTTGGAATATTTCTTCCCAAACACAACAAGAGACTGGAACAACTTACCACCAGACATAGCACAGGCCAAGTCACTTGAGATTTTTAAATCCCAAGTGGCAAAGATGAACTAGGAACCACAAAAGTTTTTTATCCTGTTTTTCACCATTAGCAGCCTGCCAGTATGAATGTGGGCAGTATACGGAAGAAGAAGATATGTTAAGTTACTGCCCTGATAAAACTTAGCGGCTAATTATTCAGTCGTGTAATGACCCCCTCTCCTCGAAACATCTCCACATGGTGACAAGTGAAAAGAATACCATAAGGAGATGTAAAAAGCCGACCCACTTATTTTCACCGAGAAAAATCCAAATGAAAACACCATTCAGCCATTTGGTGTCCGATAAACGAACCTACTTCCCCGTTTTCCATTGAAAAAAAAGATTTTGATCACGCACATAATCATTTAAAAGAAACAGCGTTTGCAGTTGACCATTTTGGAAGCTGCAGGTTATGTTCAGTTCCTTGTAATAATTTAAAATTGAGTTGAGAACAATCATGAAGTTCGACAAACCATAAGATGGATCGTTCGATTCCTGTTTTTACTGTCCAAAGAAGGCGACACAAAATGTGACTGAAATATTGCTATTCGAGCGCACCGCGACATTTTGATAAGTAAATCAAGTACTTGGTGAATTTCTGGAACACCATACAATTTTAAACACAATGTGTAACAGTAAAAAAAATATTGATTTTAATTTTAATAATCCTAGACAAAAATATGTCAAGACCAGATTTTTAAAGCTAATTCTTAAATAAATATTTTGAAGCGTATGTCGAAACAATAAACTTACAATAAACTGCTCCATTATCACAAAACATGTCTGCCTTTTTCAAGCTTGCACGGGTAAATAGTGTTCACAATTTAAACTGAGCACGTGGTACGTTTTGCTAGTGCTGATGGGTAGGTTTTATTCATATTGGTAAAGACAAAGTGAGTTGTAATCGGACATGTTAATTAAAAATATCCAAGAAACTTATTTAGTTATATAAGATAAAGAACACAAAATACTATCATCTGTTCGGTTTGGATTAAACATTTAAAACACTCCACAATTATTAACATGTATTGATTAAAATGAATAAACATGTACTTTGCATAACTTGACTGAGTTCTGTGCATCAAATCGGCTTTAAATGATTTCGTAGCTTACTTTCAAACTAGTTTATTGACGTAAATAATGCAAAAGGATTGGACAAAGCCTGTTAATAACTAAATTAAGTCAATCTCACAAACAAATAAAATTTTTCTGGTTATTTACTTATAAAGAAAAAATACTATATTACGTAGTTGACACACATTGTTATTCTAGCACACCGAGCCATTTTTATGAGTAAATCCAGCGCCTGATAAGTAAATTCAGGGACAATACAATTTTTATTTATATTTGTGTAACAGTCTTCACAAAATATTGATTTTTTTCAATGAGTTTTTTATAATCTGAGAATCAACCAAATATTGCAAGGCAATTTGTTAAAATAATTCTAAATAAACATTTCCGAGCGTCTGTAATAACAAAAAAAAACATCGAAGCAATTTGTTAAAATAATTCTAAATAAACATTTCCGAGCGTCTGCAATTACAAAAAAAACTTCAAACATAAAACTTACATTTAACTGTGCCATTTTCACAAAACTTGAGTTTTCAAAGCTTCAAAGAGTATATAGTGTTCACAAACCTAATTTGAGCACGTGATACGTTTTTCTAGGGCATATGGGAAGGGTTTCCGTTTGTCCTTCATTCATTTATCAAAAATAAATAGAAAGCCTTTTCAATTATTCAATAAAGAAAATAAGGCACACGACACGAACCTCTGTTCTTTTTGGATAAAACACTGGAAACTTTTTTTAAATATTAACATTAAATTATTAAAATTAACAAGTATATAGTTGCATATTTTTGATTTTAAGTATAGGTAAAATAACTTTTTTATAAGATCGCCATTATTCAGTAGCTAACAAATTGATAGGAAACCGCATTCAAACAAAAAAAAAATCTGTATTAACGTCTGCTAGTACTATATAAAGTAAGTGTTTTACGTTTTTCTATAGTTTGTATGTGGTCTTAAATGAAATTAATTCTTCTTTTGCTTTGCCAAATTAAATTAAAGTGAGCTAAAAAAAGTGTGGGTGATTTTGGGAAAGTGGGGACTGATTTTTTCCGGTGGGATTTGACACGCTTCCCATAAAAGTGTGGGGTGGGGGATTTTGGGAAAGTGGGGACTGATTTTTTCCGGTGGCGGATTTGACATGCTTCCCATAAAAGTAGTTACTTGTTATTTTAACACATTCCAGTTTTTTTACTGATTTTTTTTGGGTGGGGGGTGGGGAGGGGTTGATGGTGGCAAAAAGGGATCAGTGTAAAAAAATCGTTGGACTTTTATTTATTAATGTAATGATTGCTATAATCTCTTTTATACTTTTAATTTTGTAGTCTTGATTTCACTGTTTCGTTTACCTTTTAAACTTGAAACTAATTTCACTAACTTTGGTGGGGGGGCCTCGGTGGTCGAGTGGTCAACGTTGTTCGTCTACTAATGATCACGTGGTCTGTCAACACTGAGATTGCGGGTTCGATTCTCAGTGCAGGCAGGGTGTACTCGACTCCAATCTTAATTGACAAGGATTGCCAGTTTTCCTAAAGCAGGTCCGGGGTTTTCTCCGGGGCTTCCTCGCCCAATAAAAACTGGACGCCATGATATAGCTGAAAAATTGCTGAAAGTGGCGTTAAACACCATCAAACAAACAAACACTAACTTGGGACTTTGTACATTCCTTTCATTAGTAGAGGACTGCATTAAATCACTGAACAAAAAATAGTATTTAAATATTTATATTTGTACTGCGGCTGTATTCATTTCCTTCAACAAAGTCGTAACTGTCTGTTTTACCCGGCTCGAAAATGCAGAACACAACATCTATTACTATCAATGATTATAACTTACAACCCCCTGACTTCAATATTAATTTATACAGCAAAGAAACAATTACTATTCGTGCATTTAGTATTTTAATTGATTAATTGAGATTTTGATGCGACTTGGAATTTTTACGGGCTTGTGTTTTAAAAAAACACAAGTTTTCAGAGGAAACCGGAAACGAAGCTTGTATTTTTTACGGACTTGCAGATTTTACGCTACACCGCAATTAATATAAAAATGACATATTTTTGAAAAATTACATATATAATTTTAAAATGCCGTCTCATAAATGTTACAATATATAAAGTAATTTCGATTAAAATTCCATATCTTTTGAGGTAGCCAGCAAAGGCGATGATGCATAAACACCCATCGATGGTTAGACGGGTATTGATATATCATTTACAAAAGGAACTACATCAAATCGACAAATACAATCTTTGGTTCATTCAAAAATATAGGCACAGCTTAATTGCGAGCATCGCATATTTTATGGATCACGTGACCTTATTTCCACACATGCATGTAACCGTTTAGCTCGCATCTGCGATGCTCGCTAATACAATAAACTGTCCGGTTGGTAGCCACTTCAGACATCTAGACCATATTTCTGATATGCATGTCACCGTTCTTATGGAAACTAATATGGGCGAAAAACAAAGGCAATCTTTGGAACAGAGGATTATTAGGTTCCTGGGATCCAGCCATCCGTTTGGTATGAATGTAAAAAACACTTTTTTTATAAGTGTTCACTATTGTTTTGGAATCGCTCATTTGTAATTTCTGTATTGCGAATGTTCAAGACCAATCTTAATTTAGTTTAATACTACAAAATAGAAATTTTTCTGGTTATGTGTACGAGTGCGATAGATTACAGCTATCATGTAGTTCACTCGTTTTCCTTGTCATGTCCTATACTGTTGTGTTTTGCTTCCTCTATCTCGCCCTGAAGAAGGTCTTTTGACCGAAAGTACTCGGGCCCCTTTCCATTTTTGCTAAATTATTTTTTTTCCGTTTTCTTTTTTATGCCGGTCCGTCATATGATATGAGTTTGAAAACGTTTCATGATTTGCTGCGAAGGTTGGATTAATTTACTGCTTTAAAATTATAATTAAAAAAATAATTAGAACAAACAAACAAACATTAGAGTTGTACCGGTGTTATTAAGCACAATATAGTAGATATTTTTTTTAGATTAATGTAATATTTTGCAATGCAACTTTTAGTTAATTGTTAGTCACCAAAAGTAAGTCACATTTTGTTTGCGATGTTATTTTTAGAATATGTTGTGTAGCATTTGTTGATATATATTATACTGACAATACATTTAGATCTATGTATAATGTATTTTGAGAATACTGAAATATCAGAAAATAAACTTTTAGATTAGACTGGGAATAATGTACCATGTTCGCACAACCATGACAACGATTCGGTTTACATAAAACTTTACATTTATTTTTTTAATTCTAAAATAGCATATTCTATTTCTAATAAAGTCGATAAAAAATAATATCAATCAAATCAGTTACAGTCTGTATATATATTGTCGCTTCAAGTCTCTAACGTTAACGGTAACGATGTGATTTTATCCTTTCGAAGTTTGTAGATATAAATGTTAAATAAATTGAAAATAAGACAAGTCCACTCACCAGACATATTTCATTTCCACTATTTCTGTAACTGCACATTAATTGAAACCAAAATATTATTATTCTTCTATCAGTTTTTTTAATGTTTAGTGTAAATGTTGTTAAATATCACAAAGTATGTGAAATGTTATTTTACAAATTTATTGTTCATTTTAAAGCTCTAAAACCTTTTTATGTTTTTTTTAAGTATTCAGTCATTAAAAAACTACTTTATACTAAACTTTAAGTTTCAACACACAATTTAACTTTGTTGAAAACTACACCCATCTGGCACAATACATAATTTTCTTCTCATCTTTATTACTAGTTCAAGTTTGAGTTGATTTTCTAAAATGCAAGTACTTTGGTGTAGGGTATGATACTACATTCCATAATGCAGTTGTGTGTGTGTGTGTGTGTGTGTGTGTGTAAATAACCTTGTCCTGCATTTCACGCCTCATTGAATTAATAAATTCGGATACCAGTAATGAACAATAGAAAACTATTTTAACAACAGATCATCAATATTCCAAAGAAGTCAATTCCAAAGAAGTCCACTCACAATGAAAACATAACAAACAAAATACAAACATCTATAATAAAGAAATCTGATTAAACAGAATTGACCCTAAATGAGGTTTATCTTTTTAGTCATTTTAATCAGATAGTAGGTGTGCTACCATAAAGTATTTTTGTGTATGGAAGGTTGTCTATATTTAAGTTAAAATTGTCATCTGTAGTTGTACAATGACCTTAAGCACTATATCCATTAACAAAGATTTGCTTTTGGTTTTGCACATTTCTATGGCGATTTATTGGATGTAATATGTTCGCCAACATCTTTGCTAAAGATTATGAGGTAGAAAAAGCTATTTACAGCTTTTGTTTTCACGTCCTGAATATACCTGAAATACTGGTTGCTGGAAGTTAAACAACAATCAATCAAATCAACCCCCATTCATTACAACAAGTTTTAATTAAATGACAGTTTGTATACCTGTTTGTTACCTACAGCATGGAAGAAATTAGGCTCCTTATGCAGCAAACACTTGATTATTTACGGCTTGAATATTTGGTGCATGCACCACTAAAGTCTCTTGTCTATTGTTGTGGTGGGCCTTCAGAAATTAAACCACTACATTTTATTGCACAAAGTTATCAATGACCAAAACCAAGTTTACTACAATAGAAACCTACGAGATGGCAGAAGAAACATTCACTTTACATCAGTCGTTCCACGTCTCTCCGCAACAGGAAATGGCTCCAGAAATTTGTACTTTTAAAAGATTGCTATACAGTTTTATAACAACCGAAAATAATATCTTGTGAAACATTGTGAGCTGCAGTTACATAGCCCTTAATCTATGGTAACTTGAAGTCACATTGATTTGATATCATTCAGCTATATGCAAATGAATCCTCGGACTTTTATCGACACTATGGCTATGCATTTGAAGAGGTATCAAAAGATAACTGGGGCCTCGGTGGCCGAGTGGTCAAGGTAGTTCGTCTACTATTGATCACGTGGTCTGTCAACACTGAGATTGCGGGTTCGATTCTCACTGCAGGAGGGTGTACTCGACTCCAATCTTTACTGACAAGGATTGCCAGTTTTCCTACCGCAGGTCGGTGGTTTTCTCCGGGTACTTCGGCTTCCTCCCCAATAAAATCTGGACGCCATGATATAGCTGAAAAAATTGCTGAAAGTGGCTTTAAACACCATCAAACAAACAAAACAAAACAAAAGATAACTGTTCATTTTATCATAATTATCACAAATAATTTGATTGTTCAAATATTAGGAGCGTCTATGAACGAGAAATAAACCGAAACTTAAATCAATACGTTTCTGAGTAGCATGATGAACGATTAATGTAGTTGAAAACATCTTTTTGTGGACATTTAGATGAACCCGTATTGTTGATCCGGATTCAATTAAAGAAATAAGGAAAATTCTTCTGTACATGAGCATAATAGGCATTATATAAATATAACCTCTTCATAGAGCCTAATTAGGCCGATTTCAAACGTTGCACTGCGCTTTACGGAAAATATACTCTTCCGCTGGGAGAACTACATGTATAAGTCGAATGTGCTATACATAGAATTCATTTGATGACACGTTCATAATTTTTTATGCCCCCCCCCTTGCGACAACATGTCGGGGGGGCATTCGGTTTTACTCATGTCCGTCTGTCCGTGCGTACGTACGTCCGTAGGAATTTCCGTCAAGCTTTTCACAGAAACCGTACATGAGAACAATTTGAAATTTGGCAAGGTGGTTCAGTATCACAAGTCGTACGTCCTAAGCGACTTTCGGACCTGTCGGACAACTAATTCCTGTTTGGGACTTCATTTGTACGTACTGCGTCCGTCCTTCCATACGAATTTCCGTCAAACTTTTCTAAGAAACCGTACATGAGAACAATTTGAAATTTGGCAGGATGGTTCAGTATCACAAGATGTACGTCCTAAGCGACTTTCAGACCTGTCGGACAACTATACTTCCTGTTTGGGACTTTATTTAACAGGGGCATCTCTCCCATGGACACATTCTTCGATTTTTTTCTAAAAATCTGTCCTGTCCAAAGCTTTAAAGATAATTTTCTTATCGTGTTTCTTTTCTTCTTAAGACGTAGTCCCAACAATACATTAAGTATGCACCTACCATGCCGGATATGCTTGACAGTAAGAAATACTGTCTTGTCTTACAAAGAAAATAATTTGATTATATGACAGCGTATATTATGCAATGCAATACTTACCCACGGGAAAATTTCGTGGACACATGTGGACACAGCAACCCTGACTTGTGAGGATGGGGAAAACGAAGAATGGGGTTTGATCCAAGCGATAAGCTGGTTAGAGATTTATAACAATAAACAACGAGTACTGCAAATGTTAAATTGTGGATACATGTTTTTTTTTCTTACATTCCAGTGTATGTTAAATGTGTCCTTCATTTCTGTAATGCTTAGGCTACAATTTATTAAGAATGCCATCAGCAGAGTCTTTGGAACGGATAACTTATAGTCCAGACAAAGCACGAAGAATATATATTAAACAAGATATAACTAGAATCTAGAAGATAAGTGTTTAATATGTGACTTAGCTCTATTAAAACAAATAAAACAGTTATGTATATATGTATGCACACGAATATCTGACTTGTAAAATGATCAAGCATGCACTAATGTATATTAACATATGTCTAAACTAAGCAATCCTTTACGGGTACTTGGGTTTAGCTTCAGGTAGTGTTGTGTCACTAACGATGTGCCAATCTGTTATTTAAGCTCCACTACTATTTTTCCAAGACTTTTCTGTGAGTAGAGATACTGCAATGATAGGAATGGAAACAAGGACAAATAGTTTTTTGTTGTGCTTTTGTCTACAACAATCTAATCTCCCATAAATACTAATATTCTATCAAAAAGTCAACTCTTGTTGACAAATCGATTGCAAATTATCAATTATCTTAAAATTGGAAATGCAAACAATTTTAAAAATAAAACTAAACACAGGTGTCGTGTCAAGGTAAAATGCGGAAATCCTGACCGCGGACTATAATCAGTAACGTGTTTGCAGAGTCCCACGCTCCTTGCACGATAAAGACTGCATTTATATTTTAAGACAGGAGTAGGTACATTGTATACTCACAAAGGGATACATTTTCCTATCCTATACGCCATAGTTTCCAGGGGAAACAGTCCTTTAGTGCCTTTCCGTTCATTCCAGTTTCGGAAATGATTTAGTTTTTGTTAACTCGACCTGAATATAACTGAATTAAATTTCACTGAATGTAAAGCAACCATTCACCCAATAAGTTGTATATTCACACAAGTATACATGATGTTGATTTTGAGGAAATGCTGGGAATTTTATGTCTTGACATCGATGACATATATATCTTGTACTTGCGCTTAGCTCATTCAGTTTGTTGACCAAAGAATTTTAAGACTAAATTAAATTTAAAGGGTATTCTTAAACATACTTTAACTGCATCAGCTACTTTTTCTATACCAACAAATGGTCCACTTAAAGAATCTTTTCCAATGTCTGTCAAACTCAGAATCTGTTCATTGTCCACCATTTCTGCAAGTTTCCGAGGATATACGCCCATCTCTTCTTGATAGTGAAGCAGGAAAAATCCTCGAACACTTAAAGACTTAGTTAACACCTAATTAAATATTCATGACAGTTGTCATTCTACATGATCTTGACAATTTAAATTTGATGTGCAAAATACAAATCGTAATAAATTGGGAAATAAAGTATGTGTTTCCTCTTTATCCTATTTGTCTCCTCGGTATTAGACCGTCGTATTTGTCGCCTCTGTATCAGACCGTCGTATTTGTCTCCTCTGTATCAGACCGTCGTATTTGTCTCCTCTGTATCAGACCGTCGTATTTGTCTCCTCTGTATCAGACCGTCGTATTTGTCTCCTCGGTATCAGACCGTCGTATTTGTCTCCTCTGTATCAGACCATCGTATTTGTCTCCTCGGTATTAGACCGTCGTATTTGTCTCCTCGGTATTAGACCGTCGTATTTGTCGCCTCTGTATCAGACCGTCGTATTTGTCTCCTCTGTATCAGACCGTCGTATTTGTCTCCTCTGTATCAGACCGTCGTATTTGTCTCCTCTGTATCAGACCGTCGTATTTGTCTCCTCGGTATCAGACCGTCGTATTTGTCTCCTCTGTATCAGACCATCGTATTTGTCTCCTCGGTATTAGACCGTCGTATTTGTCTCCTCGGTATTAGACCGTCGTATTTGTCGCCTCTGTATCAGACCGTCGTATTTGTCTCCTCTGTATCAGACCGTGGTATTTGTCTCCTCTGTATCAGACCGTCGTATTTGTCTCCTCTGTATCAGACCGTCATATTTGTCTCCTCTGTATCAGACCGTCGTATTTGTCTCCTCTGTATCAGACCATCGTATTTGTCTCCTCGATATCAGACCGTCGTATTTGTCTCCTCGGTATCAGACCGTCGTATTTGTCTCCTCGGTATTAGACCGTCGTATTTGTCGCCTCTGTATCAGACCGTCGTATTTGTCTCCTCTGTATCAGACCGTCGTATTTGTCTCCTCTGTATCAGACCGTCGTATTTGTCTCCTCGGTATCAGACCGTCGTATTTGTCTCCTCTGTATCAGACCATCGTATTTGTCTCCTCGATATCAGACCGTCGTATTTGTCTCCTCGGTATCAGACCGTCGTATTTGTCTCCTCGGTATTAGACCGTCGTATTTGTCGCCTCTGTATCAGACCGTCGTATTTGTCTCCTCTGTATCAGACCGTCGTATTTGTCTCCTCTGTATCAGACCGTCGTATTTGTCTCCTCTGTATCAGACCGTCGTATTTGTCTCCTCGGTATCAGACCGTCGTATTTGTCTCCTCTGTATCAGACCGTCGTATTTGTCTCCTCGGTATCAGACCGTCGTATTTGTCTCCTCTGTATCAGACCATCGTATTTGTCTCCTCGATATCAGACCGTCGTATTTGTCTCCTCGGTATCAGACCGTCGTATTTGTCTCCTCTGTATCAGACCGTCGTATTTTGTTTCCGCTGTATCAGACCGTCGTATTTGTCTCCTCTGTATCAGACCATCGTATTTGTCTCCTCGGTATTAGACCGTCGTATTTGTCTCCTCGGTATTAGACCGTCGTATTTGTCGCCTCTGTATCAGACCGTCGTATTTGTCTCCTCTGTATCAGACCGTCGTATTTGTCTCCTCTGTATCAGACCGTCGTATTTGTCTCCTCTGTATCAGACCGTCGTATTTGTCTCCTCGGTATCAGACCGTCGTATTTGTCTCCTCTGTATCAGACCATCGTATTTGTCTCCTTGGTATTAGACCGTCGTATTTGTCTCCGCGGTATTAGACCGTCGTATTTGTCGCCTCTGTATCAGACCGTCGTATTTGTCTCCTCTGTATCAGACCGTCGTATTTGTCTCCTCTGTATCAGACCGTCGTATTTGTCTCCTCGGTATCAGACCGTCGTATTTGTCTCCTCTGTATCAGACCATCGTATTTGTCTCCTCGATATCAGACCGTCGTATTTGTCTCCTCGGTATCAGACCGTCGTATTTGTCTCCTCGGTATTAGACCGTCGTATTTGTCGCCTCTGTATCAGACCGTCGTATTTGTCTCCTCTGTATCAGACCGTCGTATTTGTCTCCTCTGTATCAGACCGTCGTATTTGTCTCCTCTGTATCAGACCGTCGTTTTTGTCTCCTCGGTATCAGACCGTCGTATTTGTCTCCTCTGTATCAGACCATCGTATTTGTCTCCTCGATATCAGACCGTCGTATTTGTCTCCTCGGTATCAGACCGTCGTATTTGTCTCCTCTGTATCAGACCGTCGTATTTTGTTTCCGCTGTATCAGACCGTCGTATTTGTCTCCTCTGTATCAGACCGTCGTATTAAAATTAAATTTGTATGGTTCATGTATATACGGCAAATTCATCAACTGTGTGTATATAGTAATATGGTGAATCTATAATTACTTATATATTCGTAATTTTAAAAAGATGACCCTCTAACCCGCAGGAAAGTTTAACCGTCAAGGGCGTAGCTAGAATAGTTACATTGTGGATTCACAAAATAACTAGTGGGGTCCGAGGGCATGTCCCGAAAATTTTGAAAACAATGGTGCATTTTGGAGAGTTTAAGGTGGTTTTTTTACTTATGAAATGTGGACAGTTTTATTGCAGTGATAGATTGCAAGTTTTTGTTGTCAAAATCATTTGAATCAGCCGTCTACCCGCATATAGACAGCTACACCCCTGAAGGTGTTTTAAGATTTTTGTTAAAAACAAGACAATCGTAGTTTATTTTAATAATTTAATATTATGTATAACTGGTTTGTAACGTTTTGGTAACTTACTTTTTGAGGTAATGATGCAAAAAATTGCGACTTCTGCGAAGAGGTATCCGTGCCATAATTACTGATATATCCAATTATTATCATACGTCCTTTAACCTTCAAACTGAAAACGGTTTATAAAATAAAAATCTGCGTGTTGAATTAGATCCCACACAAAACCTATCCAAGGAAACTTTGGTATACTTTTCTCCAAATAGAAGGAATGCTAAAGAGCACTATTTATTTAATAGTATATTTCACATGTATAAGGGCCTCGGTTTCAGAGTGTCATTTGCTATAAATTCATTTGGTGGATGTTAACAGTGAGGTTGCGGGTTCGAGTCTCACAGTTGGCAGCCTGTGCTACACTTTCATATTAATTGGCAAAGTTTGCAAGGTCGGGGTTATTACTGAGTTCCTTCCCAAGATAAAACTGGACGCCACGATATAGCTGAACTGGCGTTAAACACTTGTGTTACATGGATTGAAAAGGAACAAAGACAATAGACAATAGACCCCATTCTCGTAGTTCTATGAATACAGCATTAAATATTTACATCAACCGAAAATTAGATATGGTTCGTTTTGCAATTATTTATTTAAATAAAACATTTATTCGAAATATCATGAAAAGTAATACACAATATCTTTTCAAATACATAAAACCTACTGATTGATGCAGGTCTCGAACAGTTCTCCTCCTACTGACTCGTACACCACATCAATACCTTTCTGAAATAAATCGGCGCACTAAATAGCTGATTAAGCAAGCGAGCTTTATTTGTTACCAGAACATTTATAAAAGTAAAACATAGTAGTATGGAAATGACAGTTCTGCCCCAAAGGGGAAAGTCTGCTTGAAATCCGGAAAAATCAAGGTTTTGTGCAAACGGATCAAACCCTCATACAAAACCTGACACAGGAATCAGAAATTGAAATAACACCTTAGAAACAGGGAAGGAACGTAAAAATTTCGCGATCCAAACGGATCGGGAAATTTGACTGAAAGGACTCTGAATGAAATGGGGGAGATAGGGGCGAATGGAATAACACAACCTACGATGCATGCGCATCCAGTTCTTCACTAAATAGGGTAGAAGGTTGACGCAACTGATCCTTTTCATCGTAGTAGTTCTTCAGACTGATCACGGGAGCACCGTCGCCACCAGCCAGCTGGGTCTTGAAGGATCGGGCTAATCGCACGGTATCTTGATGCTTCTTTTTCTTCTTGGCGACTCGGCGTGAGATCAAGGAAAATACTAAGGTACCGGTGGCACATAGGCAGGCTAGGGTTCCAAGGGGGATGGATGCCACAATACCTACGCCAGTCAGGGCAGATCCTATGGTACCACTAGTCAGCAGTAGACTGCTCACGGAACACCCACCCTGTGCAATGGAGATGACCTTATCCAAACGGTTATAGATTCTCAAGGCATGCTCATACCTCTGGATCTCTGAGGTGAGTTCTTCTTCCATGCGTGCTATACGACTGGCATCGATTTCATCCATTTATTTATAAGAGCATGCCGAGCAAGGGGATATTCTTAAATGGACTATCGGGTCCTAAGATCAGACCGGAGCCATCGTGGAACTGCCGACCCTGCTTCAAGTAGAGCCCATCCCTCTGGACGATTCGTGCGGTCGAAGGCTTCAGGTAGAGTCCATCCCCGCTGGGTTGCACGGTGCAGATGCATCCGCCGCGTTTCAAGTACAACCCCGAACCGACTGCTTTGGATACGGCGGCATTACCTAACCCACTCAAAGCTCCAATGCCTAGGGCGGGCAATATGGTCTTCGTGATCATGGGAAGAGCCCTCGCAGCTAGCCCGGCCAGCATGGGTAGGAAACCTCCTACCTTCTGCACGTTCGCCTTCAACTGAGAGGTGCTCATCTTCAGAGTCATACCACCGGTACCTTTCTGCAGGAGCTTGGAGATCTTTTGGATCTGCTGCGTGGTGAGCATCATCTTGTGGTCGCCTTGCAAGTTCGCGTGGGACAAACGAATGGCGATCGGGCAGCCTTTCTTCACAGCCCGCTGGAGCTTATCGGCCTGACCTTTCGTCAATCTCAAACTGTATTCGGAGTAACTCATTTATCTATACTTCGCGAAGATGAAAACGAATGGTGAGATTCTCACCCCTGAGATCGATGGGGGTGCCGTTCTGATCGGTGAGATGAGTCTCCATACGATTGATGGTTCGCAAAGTCACGGGCAAGTACACTAGATTTTGGGGGGTCTGAAGGATCTTCATGCCTGGGTCCACGTCGGGGAAGAAACTGTAGATGGTGGACTGCTGGGTTCCGTTCACGTAACTTCCATGGATGATGTCGCTATTCACCAGAATGCTGTTGATGCTGATGATGTTGACGATGAGATCTCCCTCCGTGTAACCGTTCGTGCCTCGGTCATAAGCGTAGACCTTGCGCCCGAAGCCCAGCACGGTGTTGATGCTGTTTTCGACGTCGAAGTCCACTTGATAATCTCTGGCGAGGGTTAGAGTGGCTCTCAGCGTCGCGCGGTTGGCGTCGAGAATGATCTTGGTCTTGTGACTGTTGAGACGCAGTAGCCGCTGAATCTCATTGTTGATGTCTTCAATGCCATAGGACCCGGTACTCAGTGCGATGGGGAACCAGTTGGCACCACCGTCCGCGGAGTAGCGGAAGGAATTGTTACCCGCATGGATATTGGGAAAAGAGTAGTACGTCTCCAGATTGACCAAAGCCATCTCGTAACTTTTCCCCTCGCTCAGTTGCAGGGGTGGGCTGAATTGAGTGAGAATCCGACTTTGGTTGCCGGACACAATGAAGGAAAACCCCTGCTTAGGGGCAGTGTTCTCGACGATTCGCTGGAGCAAGGATTGATCCATTTATTTATACTAGAATACGACGCTCATCTTCTGGCCGTCGGACTCGAACTGAAGAATCCTATCAGAGATTACGAGGGCGAACGCTTGAGTATTGGCTGGCACGTTACGCTCGAATTCGGCGCGGACCTGAATGTCGACCGTAGACTCTTTCAACCGCTCGGACTGATGACTTACGTCGATGACAAACAGTGGGTACAGGTCGATGTAGTCGTTGGGTGTTATGTTGCAGTTACTGTGGCGAGGATCCATGTTGTAGTAATTCTTCCGGAAATCTGTCGCGTTCTTATAGAGTCTAGCGGTCCGATTTTGGGTGAAACCTGCATTAAAGTCTACGGCGGGGTAGCGGTCAGCGTTGAGAGTGACGTAGATGTTTCGCAAGCGGCAGTGGTCGAACACAGCAGCATTTTGGGTCTGGTCGTTGCTCTTGCCGGTTTGAAAGGCCACGATGACGTATCTGGGTTTCTCTCGACCGCTCTTGGCTGTCAACCGCCAGTTGAACTGAGACGTTTCGGGGACGGCTATGGAATCGCACTGTCGCATTCGGAAACCGCAATCGATTTTACCCTTGCTCTGGATGGTCTTGTACAACCGCAGTTTCTCCTGATCGGAGGGGGTGACGTGGGGAATGAACCAGGAGATCTTACTCAGGGTGATTCTTGCTGGGTCATTGACGGCTGCAGCTCTCAGAACGGCATTGGCATCCGAATCGCGCACGAGAGACAGTTCATGCTTGAACCCGTACACGATCTTATCGTAGTCGTCCGCAAAGCCGAAGATATGCTTCAGGGGAATGGCGAAGGAGAACGACCCCTTGTTGGCAGGTTTGACGATGGTATACCCATGGCGAATTGCAAAACCGGAGTTCTCTGCGGCGGCGATAGCGGTGGAATCCTTGAACCATAGTTGGTTGAGACCTTGAGATTTGGAGAAATCGTCGGGATAGGTCAGCATCCCTAGCATGGTGGTGGCGATGCCAGGGTCGTTGATGTGCTCGATCTGTTGACCGGAGAGCCTGTAAGTGATGGTTCGAAACAGATACATGATACCGTTGTGGGCGAGCGAGACGAGATCCGCATTGGCATAGGCGGTCCCATCATTCTTCTGGAGCCTTCCTTCCACCAAAAGGTAACTCTCAGCGGGATGAAGGAAGAGATCCTGGGTCTTAATATTGATGCGTATTTCAGCACCGGCGTTATTCAGTTGAGCTCCGGCTTGAGGTTCGTATTCGTGGACTTGATATTCCTGGAGGCTTTCATCGAAAGCTAGGGGTTCGACGATGTCGAGAATGTTTGACATGATATATTTATTTATAGCGGTGGACGAAGTCGTGAATTGTGGCAATATCACTTCCAGAAATTAGATCGTTCAGCCGGGCTTGCTGATGGGGGGTCATCGTGGAATTATTTCCCGAGATCAGATTGTTCAACCGAGCTTGCTGATGGGGAGTCATCGTGGGGTTACTTGGCTTGACGAGGTTGCGAGGCTTGGAGGTCGCCTTATCGATCATATAGTCCACAGCTTTGGAGGCCCCCTTTTCAACCCCTTTCAGGGCGGCATTGGTGGCGGCGCTCATGGCCTTGCTTCCCAAGGTCTTCGCGGCTGAGGAGGTGAATATGCGTCCGGCCAAGTTAGCGACCGTATCGAATAGCCCCCGCCCGCCGACGACGTATTTTCGTCGATATCCGTGCTTAATCAACAATGGCATCGTATATTTATTTATAGGAGAAGGCTGCGATGGAGTTCTCTGTAATAGGAGTCGTCGATGTGACCGAACGTCCTCATAGCATCGAGGATGGCCACCATCTCGTTGCGCACCCCATTATTACCAGCCTTATAGGCGGCGGCGCAAAGTTCGAGGCGATCTATCAACGAATCGAGGTCTTTCGGTAAGAATACCGTTTGGAGTCCGGAGCCATGTCTGTCTTGCCGGTAGAGATGAGAAACGATCTCCTTCCATTTGTAACTTCGGCTCGACTTGGGGGTCCGCGAGAGAACGGAGTTTCCTTGGTACATGGCACCCGAGGTTCGCAGGATATCTCCATAGGTCATCAAATCTTCGGGATCGAACGATCCTGGGCGCTTCTTGACAATGAGCTCCCAAAGACCGGGGGTTCCTTTGTGACGCACGCCATCGACGAAGATATCATCTCCATCGAAGGTGACGGGCCGACTTCCGATCATGATGGTATCGTCCTCTACCCTCAATCCAAAGGTATGGTCGGCTGCTGGAGTCATGCTGAGCTGCAGATACTGAGTCGCCCGGGGGCCTAGGCGGGTGTCTTGAGGTGGTTCAATGGCTAATGGATGGGCTAAATCGGTTGGGGGAGGTAGCGCAGGCATCGGCGCAGGCAGTTCCTCGATCGTTTTAGTGATCTGCGAGGCCGCTTCCTTTTGAGCTTCCACCACGGGCTTGAACATCCTGGCGAGGTCGCGGTCGAGTCCGATATTGTCGAGGCGATGCTGCATATTGCTAGTCTGAATACTTCGCTTGAGATCCTGCAATTCCCTAGCGAGCGCCTCACGTTGCTTGGGGTCGGTGATCTTAATGAATGTCATTTATTTATAGTGTTGATCGCTGTTGAACGCTGTTGAACGCCCCCGAGCGTTTGGTCCAACGCCCCTAAGCGTTCGAGAGCGTTCGACTGAACGCCCCTAAGCGTTTGACGGAACGCCCCTAGACTAAATAGAACTCTTCTAATTTGTATCGATATTTTCCAGCCGCCTTGGGACTCGTGAGGTCGATCGTCATGAATCCGTAAGGTTTGGACCAGCAGCGGTCGCAAAGGACGTCAAACTGCTCCTTGGTGAGGTCATTGCAGTGATCGCGACGGATGTGCTCGCGGTTCTTAGCATCTTGCTCGAAGAGGCAGATGAAGTTGGTATTTTCACGGATCGATTGCCGGGGCAGCTTGAAATAGTTTTGGCAGAGGTAGAAGCAGTCCACGTTGTTGTGACGACCTCTCACGTAGTAATCTTCACACTTACTCTGCTTGCTCATCATCAAGTCGTCGAAGATCATGAGATTCTTGCGGGTGGGATCGAGTTCGCGGGGGTCTGGCACATCGTCTCCATGCTCAAAGAAAAAGGCTTCGATACCGCCGGGGTTAGGCGATGGATTCAGCACTTCCACCATATCGATCAACGGGTATGGGCACCTATCTTTGATGGAGAGTATTTCTCGGATATCGTCCTTCGAGAATCCCCTTTCCAGCGCCCGCCGCAGCAGCTGGTAGATGGGTTGGTGGAGCGATTTCCCGAAGACGTATAGTCGATCGTAGTCTAACCAACCTTCGCGCAAGAGGAGGTTATTCAGCAGCGTCGTCTTGCCGCAGTCCGACTTGCCTATGATTAAGCCTCGGATTGATCGCTGCGGGAGAAGGTAGTGATTGCACCTGGTCGATGTGGACTCGTTATACGACATATCTTCAACGTCCATTTTTATATATAAATGGGAATGTACTGTTTGAAATGCAAAACGAAGACCGAGACGAATAGCCGTGGAGTGATCCCGACCAGCAACGGACGACGGAGGAAGGTGGGTATCTGTGCCGTATGCGGTTCTAGGAAATCTCAGTTCATCCGGTCCGTGGAGGGTACTGGGTTCATGAACCACCTGATCAACCGACTACCCATAGAGATGCACCTTCCAGGCCACAATTTCACCGGACCTGGGACCAACCTCGCCAAGCGGCTGAACGCCGATGGTACCCCCAAGGATTGGTCGAAACCCATCAATCGAGTGGATGAGGCTGCGTATCACCACGATCTCTGCTACGCCAAGCATAAGGATACGGCCTCGCGCAACTCCATCTGCGACGCGACCATGCTGGCCTCCCTCGATGCCATTTCCGACCCCACCGCACGCGAACGCCTGGACCGTAGCATCGTCAAGCCCATCATCGGTACCAAAGCGCGATTTGGATTGGGGGTTAAAAAAAAAACCTCGTCTGGTCGGACGAACTAGCCGAGGAACTGCACAAGCCAATCCGCCGCAAATTTCAGAAGCGTCGTGTGGTGGTGGGTGGAATAGATGCAACCTGGGCAGCCGATCTCGTGGATATGAGTGCCTTTTCCCGAGACAACAAAGGTCATAAGTTCATCCTGAGCATCATCGATGTCTTCTCCAAGTATGGGTGGCTAGTGCCGCTCAGGGATAAGAAGGGGACTACGGTGCGCGACGCCTTCCAAGCGGTCTTCAAGTCTCGCATCCCCAAGAAGCTATGGACGGACAAAGGAACGGAATTCTACAACAAGGAGGTGAAGGGGCTTCTCCAGAAGCATGACGTCGAGCTCTACTCCACCGAAAACGAAGAGAAGTCGAGCGTCGTGGAGCGTTGGAACCGTACCATGAAGGAGAAGATGTTCAAGTACTTTTCCGCCAACTCCACGCGAACCTATATCGATGTGCTAAGCGATCTGGTTCATCAGTATAATACCACCAAGCACCGCTCCATCAAGATGACTCCCACTGCCGCCAGTCAGAAGGAGAACGAAACCAAAGTCTTCTGGAACCTTTACGGAGATCTCCCTCCCATGCAACCACTGCGATTCAAGGTTGGCGATAAGGTCCGAATCACCAAGAAGAAGGGCGTGTTCGAGAAAGGATATACTCCGCGCTGGACCGAAGAAGTCTTCACCGTATCCGCGGTCTTAGGAACGCAACCGCCCACGTATCGTCTCAAGGACCTCAACGACGAGGAGATTCAGGGATCTTTCTACGAGCCTGAGCTCCAGAAGACCACCCAGGAACTCTTTCGCATCGAAAGGATCTTGCGGCGACGCACCCGGCAAGGAGAACGGGAAGTCTACGTCAAATGGCGAGGCTATCCCAAGACGTTCAATTCATGGGTAAAGGCTTCCGAGCTCCAATAGTCCTTCGATTTTCCAGTCCCTGGAGTGGGGACTATAGAAGCGGAGGAGGGGTCAACCGATCCTGCCGGGAGTAGGGGGCTTAAACTCCACGTACTTTTCAAGAGCTTCAATCTTTTCCTGCTTATCAGCCATCTGCTTTTCGAGGGTTTTATATCTAGATTCTACAGCGTTTATCTTCTCCTGCATGGTTAAGGCTAAATCCTGCCAGTTCTTCGCATACCAACCATTCGTCACGGGATCCTTGGAGTCGGTTCCCTCGGGAAGGTTACGAATAGCATGGCCCTGCATATCTATCGCGCCTGTCATCTTACCACCGATCGTGGGCAGGCACTTTGCCACGTCTTTCTCGATGCCATTCAAGCGTTTCTCCTTATCCTCGAGCACTTTCAAGACCTTATCGATCTTTGCCGCGAGCCCAGCGATATCCTTCTGATCCTCTTTCAATTGCAGATTGACCCAGTGCCTCGTCGCAGCGTCCGACCCCTCTCGCGGCGCCCCCAGGCCGGTGATGCGGTTGTCGTTCATATCGAGATCTTGGGACCAGACCAATGCGCGTTTTCTCGAGTGAGATCCGAATTTGTCCATTTATTTATAGCGAGTATATCACGTCGTCGAACGATCTACCCTCCGACAGCATCTTCAGTACGTAGAGGCAAAAGTGACCGCACACCACGTCCCCGCGATGCTGCAGCTCATCGGTGTTGTATTGGATCTTCGGACGCAGATAGTCAACCATCTCGTCGGGCGGAGGCAGACCGTAAGAGTCGAAGTAGACTTTGAGTCCTCCGCGCTTGTGCCAGCAGGTCCAGTGCGTTCCGGGACCTTGGAAGTCATCGTGGTTCAAGATGCCGCATTCATTAGCTCGTGGCGCTGGTGGTAGGGCATCTCTCATGAATACCCCTCTGAATCGATGGATCCCTAGGGCCGAGGCAGCTTCTTCAAGCTCTACATTTGAGAGAGGTTTGAGTGGGAGAGTTAAGTAGTAAACTCGTACGCTGCTCATTTATTTAGATTCGATAGTGACCGTGCGCGAGGGTGTGGACCCCGTCAGGCAGAATGTGTCGCTTATCATCGTTGGCTGAGAGAGATTTCTTGCAATAGGCCATGGTGAATATCTGATGGAGCCGGCTTCGGATGAGGTTCATCGAGCGGTACGTCTCCTTACCGGTGTCTAGGCACTGCTTGTAGTCTGCGAAGGTCAGTTCAGACTCAACCACACACTTCTTCATGCCTTTGGCTCTCTTATGCTCCCCAAAATCTACTTTGAATGCATAGGCCTTTGGCCGGATTCCCACGTACTCAGTCATCGGTCGGCCTGCGCACTCATCCTTGAACATGCCGATCACCTTCTTGTTCACGTCGGCTGGGATCCCTGAGGCATGGTTCGCAGCGTAGTTGGAGGTATCGAACCACTGATGTGCGCTCGTCGCCATATCTTTGTATACGTCCGCCGTCTGAATGTCACAGATCAAGCTGTCCGTGTCGGTGTAGCAGATGCTTGCCCGGTCACCGTAAGTTGGCTTGAGGTAATCGTAGACGAAGTCGGTCATCAATGTCTTCGATAGCTCGAGAATGGAGAATCCAAGGTAGATTGGTTTGTCGAAGACCAGTTTCGTGCGATGTAGATGCACTGCGGCCAGATCCGCGTTGAACACCGTCCTGCGCTTGAAGTTGGGTCTCGCTACCAATTTCCTGGCTACCTTCTCACTGTTGACTAGTCGCACGTCCACCCTGTTCCGAATGTTCTCCATGGTTTTCCCGAACACGGCATTGTTCATGAGTTTGAAGAACTCCTTCTCGAAGGTAGTGGCAGCAGCAGCCCGGCACTCCGTATTCTTCTCGACGTACTTCTTCAACCAGGGGCTTTGCGTGAACTGGATGGCTCGATGGATTTTCTTCAGCTTCATCCCCCTGGCGAGGTACTTCTTCAGATTCACATAGTGAACCACGTATTTCTCCCTGGAGGTTGGCCACCAGTTTTCTTACTCCATTGATCTCCACGGATTCCGGCGCCAGAGGGTAATCGTTATGATGGTCGTGGAGCCCCCTGGGGTACTCGAGGTCCACTTCCAGGATGTAGCCCTTTGCATCCTCCTCTCCGATCGTGCTAAGGTCTGGAACCTCCGAGGGATCCGTCCACTTGAAGTCTCCCGTGGGTAGAGTTCGACTCATCGCCCATCCGTAGAGGTTGTTCGCGTCCAGGTACATGAGGTAGTTGGTTGGCTTACTTGGTTCGTGCCCCGTCACGTTGGGATTGTTCGCTCGGGCATATCTCTTTGACACCATAGTGAGACCTCCTCGGATGCCCTTTTCTATCATGAGTAGCATATCAGGATCGGAGATCAGATCTAGTTGGATGGCGCTGACCTTGAGTGCTGCATCATAGGCGAGCCCTGGTGCGGTGTAGTAGTGTGCCGGGTCGAGTCCATAATGCTTCAGGCAGATGTTGCGGAAGTTCTCGAAAACATCAGCGAGCAAGATCACGTCCGTCTTCAAGTATAGGTCGTGGTACTCCCGCATGGTCGAGATTCCCCAATCCCTCCAGACCCTCTGAGCATGGGCATAATCAGCGTCACTGATGTCTTCCTTCGTGAGCGCGCTATAGAAGTCCTTCTTCGCCGGCAGTTGGGTATCCTGGAGCCTCTCATCCATGTAATCATATGGATATACTCCCTTACGTAGCAGTAGATCCAGATTGTCGACCTTCTGCACCTTCGCCGTGAGTGGAATGTCATATCCTTCATCCATCTCCTTGACTGTGAAGGTAATGTCCGCTCCAACGACCTGCTTCACCTTCTCGCTGCAGCCTTGGAGGATTTCAGTCAGTCTGGTGTGCGTCATCTCGTTCTTGTGAAACAACAATCCATCAAAAACGAGCGCTCCCACTTCGATTCCTTGTTCAGTCAGGTAATCGAAGGCTGCCATCAAGGCCTTGTTTTCCAGGGAGCACATGATGTAATTCACGGTGGTTCCCTTGATGTTGTAGTCTGTGAGTCGCCTTGCCTTGGATTCGCGGGCAAGCTTATGTAGGTCCGGGTTCAGCTTGGTCACCTCCTCCATGATAGTTCTCATTCCCTCATAGTACTCCTTGAACCAAGCGGGTGCATCCTCCTTCAGTCTGATCTACTTCCCGTTAATGATGGCTAGGAGGGTAGTCTTGGCTTCGTCCCGCGTGATCCTTTGGTAGGCCATCAGATCTGCGATCAGTTTCTCCCGGTTGGCAATGTAAGCATCGAGCCCGGTGCACTCAATGCCGTTTTCATGGCAGTACCAGGAGAGGAGTGTTGGGTGCGCGTTCTCCATGTCAATATCGATCATGTGGTCTGCGCAGAGGGTATGGCGGATGCGACGACTCATATTCTGCAGACCAATCTTCTCGCTGGTCCAGTATCTTCCGAAATCGTTCCGCTGGTAGTATCGCATGGGGCATTCCCCCAGAGCGTTGGTGCGATCCAGGTAATCTTGCAGTAACGTCAGTTGGGCATTCTTTTCGAGCTTCCGCCCCTTGATGTATCGACTCCCAAGTTCATACTCTTCCGGATGCGTCACGATGTACTCCAGTTTCTGTCGGTCGATGACCTCGCGTAGGGTAATGTTTCGACCATTCTCCGACGTGAACTCGCCCACCTTGAAGAGCTCGGGGTTCATTGGCACTGCACCAAATTCTCGCCGCATGTCGGTGAATGCCTCGACCGGCGTTGCCTCGACTAGGCTCTGGAGACTGGCATTCATGAATTTGAAGCTGTCAATGAAGCGCAAGTATAGGTATTGCGTCTTCGTCTTTCCTTTCTTATCCTTGTACTCTCCAATCGGTACGCTCTTCGTGAAGGAGATGTAGCGCTCTTCCGTGTTGGGGATGCAGTCGATCTTACCTTCGGTTCTGCCCAGGTTCTTGATGAAGAGGTGACTGTCATACCCCGCCAAGTTATGGAAAATCACGGGGACGAATTTGGATGCCTTGAAGTTCAGATTGCAGTCGCTATGGGCTGCCCCTCTGAACTTACCCGTGAAGTGGCAGTGGTCCTTCACTTTGTCCTCGCCGAGCTCTTGGTGGCAGATGGTGCAGTGGGTGGTTTCCTCGAATGCTTTCTTGTCCTCCTCCGTCATCACCATGGGCTTCTTGAAGTCGTTCTGTTGGTAGATGTCACGGACGTCTTTCGTCAACCGATCCACAAAAATCTGGGCCACGTCTTCTCCTTCCTGCTGCATGGTGTAAATCACCGGTTTCTTTGCGTATACGGTCTCGTCGAAGCACTTGATGTGGTAGCAGAACCCCGATGGTATGTGCTTCTGGAGGATTTTGGTAGCTCCACCTGCCGCGGGTTCCTCTTCCATCTTCACTTTGGTTGTGAAGCACTCGAAATCGGCGTAGACCACGAATGGTACTTTCATCGACCGGGCATGGTTCTTGAAACTGACCTTACTTCCTTCGTCCGGCATCTCGACTTTTACTGCCTGCTTCTGGCTGCAGTATTCCATGTGACGGTCCAGGAGATCTTGCCGGGTGAAATGGTTTAGGCACCGGCGGCAGAAGTAAGCTTCCCCATCATGCTTGGTCACCTGCGCCGTCAAGAGTCGTGAGAGGTTCTTTACCCAACTGTAGTGTTTTGTCTCTTCATTCCCCAATAGCATGAGGTCCACATGCTTCGCTCCGGTGTGATCACTATTGGATATCCTCAGCGGGTAGACGCCTTCATTCTTCTTATTCTCGAACCCAAAGACGTTCACCTTGATCCCTTCGTTAAGTCTCTCGAACTTATCAATCGCCCGGAGTGAGACTGGGAATTCTATCGTATCGAACCTTAGTTCATCCTTCCACCTTGCATACTGGCTCACGCGGTCAGCATGCTTCTGATCCACCTCGTCGTGGTGAAGCGCCGAGAGGATTGCCCATCGAAAGCACTCATGATCATCATTCTGCACATTCACGATTGCCTTTTTGCCCGCAAGCTTCTTGGGGAGGGGTATGTAAGAGCTGCCGGCCAGTGGCTTGAATTCGTTCAGTTGAATTTCCATATTCTCAATGCGCCCAAAGGTCCACCCACTTCCATTTTCCTGGAAATTCGCCATGCTCTCCTTGATCTTGTCCATCATCTGTGCTATCGCCTGATCCAAATCTACCGACTCAGTGATGGTGAATACGGCGGATCGGAAATATGTATCAGTATTCTCGTTCTCACCTGGATTCGTGGGGTTGATCTTCACCATCTCCATCTTGAGGACTAGTTCCACTTTCAACCCTTTCTTCTCTGCTAGACCTGCTGCAATCGTATTTCGAATGGGTTCCCAGCTCACTTGAATAAACGTCTCGACGTCGTGCTTCTTCAGAGGTTTGATGATCACTGTGCCGAACACTCCCCCCAACGCCTCTCGCTTATCCTGCACATCGATCTCATGCCTGGCATCTTCAAGGCTCTGTTTCACCCTCTCTACTAATTCCTCCTTTCTCAGCTTCGAGTATTTGGTAATCCCTCTTCGTCTAGCCATAGCCATGAGCTGCTTCTTATTGAGCACCTCTTGACGAATGAACCGTCGACCTGTGGACGATTCAATGAGTCTCACCAAGGCAGTCTTATTCTTCCTACTGTACCCCCTCAACCCCTCCTCTTTAGCAATTTCACGAAGCTTCCGGATGGTTTCAACTACCCGGAACTTACCCCCAATCGGCTGATCATCTTCGTCTTGCTGTGGGGTGTTATGGGTATGTCTCCAGCAAAGACCATTCCTACCCGGTTTGCTTCTGCAGAACTGACCTTTCTTCCTTTTCAAGGGTGCTCCGCAGGTTCGTTGGACTCCCCCCACTGACATCTCAATAGTTTCAGTGTTCATTTATATATACCCTATCTTTCAATGTTTCTAAACTAAATTTTTTCATTTTTTTTTTTAGGAGGCAGTCGATCCCTCGTATACCTTCTCTATCAATCCCTTCACATGTGAGTTCGTTTGCACCACCCAATTTCCTTTCCAAATCCTCACTGATTGCCACCCCAGCCTTGGTTACCTTTTTCGATGAGGAAATCCTCCATCGGAAAAAGTTTCTACCAACCTGTTGTTACCAGATTTCAACGTCGAAGTACTCATATCCAGTCTTCTTCGACCTCTTCCTGCCTTTGTTATTAATCTTGAGAGTATTCCAATTTTCCTTTCGTATTCCCTTCAACACTCGTATCACCCTCGCGCACGCCCAGACCTTGGTTGTCTCGCCCTCACTCTCCAATGTCAAGATCATGCCAGGTCCATAGGCCCCTTTTATCCCCCAGGCATCTACCACGTTGAATGTCTCCCCCGGTAGTTCTCTCCACTTCAGGACTGGTGATCCACGCTTGACCTCGGTTCTCTTCCTTCCCTCTCCATCGCTTTCCTGAATTTCAGGTTCCTTTGCAGTTTCAATCTGCAATGTCTGGAAGCTCTTCTCAATCTCTTCAATACCTTTACATCGGGGCTGTAGGAGTCTGACGTGTCTGACCACGTTGACTGTTTCAGTGTTCATTGTATCTACCCTATCGTTCCTTCTTTCTAAGGTGTTATTTCAATTTCTGATTCCTGTGTCAGGTTTTGTATGAGGGTTTGATCCGTTTGCACAAAACCTTGATTTTTCCGGATTTCAAGCAGACTTTCCCCTTTGGGGCAGAACTGTCATTTCCATACTACTAAACATTCCATTCTTACGTTTTAATTTCGTTAGAAAAAGAGTTTATTGGATAGTGGTGAATAATGTTGCCCCTGGCCGACCAAAACAGACTGTTTAAAATGTCTAACTACAGAGAGCTGGGGCTCGCTTAATTCTGGTCCCCATCTGACAGTTTTTCAATCTAATTAAAATTAAATCTTTCACTTTTTGTTATAGGTCGCTGCGTTGTAGCGACCATAGCAAAAAGGGGGGAGCAAGTGAAAGATTTAATTTTAATTAGATTGACAGTTTTTGTTTTGTAAATCTCGCACAACTTCGGAGGCAACGGATAGAAATTTCAATACCATAAATCAGAGATACTGTTTATAAAACCTGTAGCTATCTTGGTAGTATGACGAAATCCGACTCAATTAGACTGTTATATTTATGAACATATAAACAATCAAAAATATGTAGATATAATGAATGGTTCTCTGTTGATGTGGTTTTTCATAACAAACATTTAGTGAACATTATAATACAGAAAAGCATAGTAGATCATAGTTGACCATACTTGTTTCCAAGAAAATAACTTACAGGGTATTCGGACTTCAAAACATCGTTTAGATTTTCTGTTTTATAGTTGATTTGTCTATCACAACCTAATTTCTGCAAAAAAAAATTAAAACCAGTATTTAAAACTGACTTGTGTACGATTATTGTTTACTCCTCTTGCTCGAATGTCTACGCTGAATGAAACATGTTGCTCGTCAAACAGAGGTGCCCAGCGCTTCACCAGGTGGCATATAGGTGAAGCCCTGTCGTTTTAATTTGGTGAGTAGGTGGATGCCAAGTTATATATATATAGTACAAGATTCCTGTCTGCGATCGGTAGTGAGTAACGTTTATGGAGAGTGCGTAGCTCCTTGCACAATAAAGAATCCTTTTGCAGATTTCGAAAAGAATAAGCTGCTTTCTGCAGCAGCTACAAAAGGCTAAAGGACAACGTAGGATAACCTACTGTCACTGGCCCTCTATGTTCGCTAAAATGAATTGTCTACAATCTGTAGATCATGTTTTTTCAATGGTACAGTATCCCTTCTTACAGAAAATCAATATAACTTTCTTTTCTTATATGTATCCCGGCTACTGTGTAAAATTATTACAAAAGTAATGTTTCACACTTAAATTACCGGAAAAATGTTTCACTAATATCTACTCGGGCTGTATAAGCTACCTTTTGTATCTTGTATTCGTATTATAACACATCCAGCATACATTTAGTCATAGTAGTCTAACGTAATGGATCTATAAATTGCAGATTGGAAAAGATATTTCGTAGGTTTGATTTCATCTAACAATAAATACCTTCAGGCAATCTATCTTTGCCTCTGATGAACACGTGCCAATTACATGACAACCTGCTAACTTTGCCCACTGCACCTGTGAACAACATTCCGTGAAAACATTTAAAAATACAATGATGACTGAATAAACGAATAAATAAATAAATAAATAAATAATTTAATAAATTAATAAATAAATAAATAAATAAATAAATAAATAAATAAATAAATAAATAAATAAATAAATAAATAAATAAATAAATAAATTAATTAATTAATTAAATAATTAATTAATTAATTAATAAACGATAAAATTACATTAATTTGACAGTGCAATGTCGTGGCTGGGCTTATTTTTCTTGTAAATGAAACCCACACAAACTTAACAGTACTTAACATGTGAACACTAGCTAATTCTTATAATAGACAAAATCAAACTTATTCTCAGTAAACCCCCTCTTGTTTTAAACATAGAACAAATTTAGCTTTAACATGAAAGATTCATAAAATTTGAAACAATTTCGGGAAGAAAGAATTACAAATGAATTGAAGTTAAAACAGTAAATTTTTCAAACTTCATTACAGTGAATGTCAAGTGAGGAATATTCTAGTAGATATAGTTTTCAGCAGTAAAATTCTTTGTCTTTAGCATCATCTGTGTGTTGAATTTTCTAATAAGTAAAAACATAGGAGCAATCTTGCCTCAATGACATGTTAATTATTATAGTTGTATTGGTTTCCACTCGTTTTGCAATCTCCAGTAAGAATGCATCAGCAGAAAGTGTAATAATGTTACAAACACGTGCCAATTCTATTGTAGTATTGATAATATCACAGAAGGACTATTTAGACTCTTTAATACTCCAATGATTAGAGGTAGATATAAAAAAGGAACACATTTTCCATATATGTGATGCTACTTTTCAAAGCGTATGTGTCATTATTTTAGATGTAGCTCTTGGAGATGTATTAAGATAAACAAGTTAAAAGAAGCAGAAATAAAACGAAATAGAAACTTAACTTAAAAAAACTATTGTTATAATTTCTTATCATGCTGAACAGAATAATATTGTAACAATGCTTTATCTAATAGCTATTTGAGTTTCCCTTTATGTTGCCATTATTTTACATGCAGTCTGTTTTGAGTTGCTAATATCAATTTTATTTGCTAATGTATAGCGACTATAATAGCATATCAATAACGTATTAGTTGTATCTGTTAAATGTTAAAAGAAATCGAATTAAAATCTTCATCGTAAACATGCAAATTCGTTCATGAAATACGAAGTATAATAATTATCTTTATTAAAATTTAGCCATTTGTTAAACGAAAATATAACTAATAATTCCCATTTTCACATCGATTTACCAGTCTTTCTTAATTTCAAAGTGTTACTTTCTATGTTAAATAGTAAATTGTACTAAACTTCTACGTGAACAAGTATTCTAAACCTGTATAACGCGAGAAAGTGAATATACTATCACTATGGTAATACGTACAGCAAATTGACCTGTTCCTCCTGCTGCCGCTAAAATGTATGATTACTAAGTTACAGATAAGTCTATCAATATTTATTGAGGGAGTTCATGAAGTGGCTTACTGGAAATGCGTTTCGTGTGGAATAGAAAATCAAAGATCGTCTTAAGCGTACGATAATATTCTACGGACACAATCTCGGCAATCTTGTTAAATAGGAAAACCGATGATATTATTTATTGTTTGTTGGAATTTTAATGCTAAACGCTAAACGCCACTTTCAGTGCTATTTCAGCTATATCATGGTTTTATTGGGGGAGAAATCCGGAATACCGGGGAAAAACCTGGACCTTAGACAGAATACCTGGCATTCCTGGTTTGCTATTAAAGCTTGGCACACATTGTCCGCAGTATGACTCAAACCCGCAACTTAGTGTTGAGAGGCAAATAATCAAGAGTTTCATATCTATAGGTCAGAATTGAATGTAAAACACATTTTTTATAAGCGAAACATGATAAATAGGAGATGACTAACTACTCGGCATCACAGTTGAATGTTATGCATAGTAAGTGTAAAATGCTGGCTCATCTGACAGTTTTGTTTTTTACTGAAGTTCGAAAATGACTAAACAACAGCAAAGGCAGCTATTAAATTACACGAAAAACTTGTATAGAGTGTCCTGTTATCGCCCTCGTATCCTTAGCTTATTTGAACTAGCGTTATCTATCGGAACCTTGACGTAAATTTCTGCAAACCAGCAATTAACCACGTACCTCTACTTCAAACATTCAAACCGTACACGGTGATGGTATTAAAGTAAACGAAACTTTTTATGATATGGTAAACCATTGCATAAAAATCCATATATAATGTAAAAATACATGTATAACAGTGTATTTAAAAATGTTTTCATCCTAATAATGTTGTTCAACATTTATTCTAAAGTTCAATATTTTTCAGATTAGATCCTTACCTGTAACTAGGACCGTTTCGCCGCTTTTTAGTTCACCCAGCTGTGTACATAAAAACTTTATTTAAAACAAGTAAGACACATTGTCTATTAAATATACATTTACACCGTAAAAGTAATAAATATCAGGTCTATATTTATAAGCAGGAATTTCTAATGATTTTAAAATTTCTAGCTTCGTCTTAGATTTAAGAAAGAAATCGAAACAAATTGTAGAACCAATTCAAATATTAGTATAAAAAATATTTGTGTGAGGTCGGGAATTTAAGTTTGTATATTTCCTTCAAAACGTTTCTCCAATATCATGAGAAAAGCATTTTCTTAAAGTCTAATTTTAGAAGAGGTCAATTATCTTCAAATGGACCATGTAGAAGTATGACCTCCTACGACAGAATGGTATTTACCTATGACGAATTCGGTGGTCAATATCTTCCTACAATGTTTGTTTGTTTGTTTGAATGGTGTTTTAACGCCACTTTCAGCAATTTTTCAGCTATTTCATGGCGTCCAGTTTTTATTGGGGGAGGAAGCCGGAGTACCCGGAGAGAACCCCCGACCTGCGGTAGGAAAACTGGCAATCCTTGTCAATTAAGATTGGTGTCGAGTACACCCTGCCTGCAGTGAGAATCGAACCCGCAATCTCAGTGTTGACAGACCACGTGATCAATAGTAGACGAACTACCTAGACCACTCGGCCACCGAGGCCCCTCTTCCTACAATGACCATATACTAGTAAATCGTATTGGCGGAATTAAATGCCCTCAATTGTTTCATTACATATGAAAGCCAGATCTGAAATTGATATTACTGTTGTGTCTGTTTTACACGGGCCATAAAATGCTTATATCAGGTCTATATTTATTAGCAGGAAAATCTAATTCTTAAATATAATTCCTAAATAATAATAAGCCTCATATTTTCTTTAGAAATAGCAACATACCTAAAATATTGTTAAAAAAGACAGAAATAATCTATATCGTGGTGACCAAAACGAAATTTAGCCAATAAAGTTTCGGAAATTTAATCAAAGACAATATAACCGTGTTTTATAGTAGCTGAACATATGTTTACAGTTCAAATTTGTAACACGGCTTGAGCATAAAACCAATAAAACAGCCCCCAAAATTCAAAGCAAAAATAATCCAGGTATACCTCATCATGTTGATAAAAACAATACCAAGATAACATGACATATCAAATGGTTCGTAAAATTTGACAATATCGGCACCCCAAGTAATGGACAATTTCAATCGAATGTAGAATTATGTATAACAATAAGCCAAAATATTGCAGAAAATATGTATTGTATACTCAACACCAATCTGACGCTATAATTTAATATTAGGAGTTCGAGTGAGAATCTAGATCTTTGATTTTCCTGGAACAGTAACTAAAGACACTAAATGTATGCACCACTTTTGTGCTGTATTAGTATTGGTATCAGATTGGTAATAGTTTTTCGTGTTTATGTCACTTTTTAAAATTTGTTATATCATAGCCTCAATGTTTAAAAAGTTACTCCACCAAACACATATTTGTGACAGACAATTACATTTAAAGGTCCACGCCACAAAAAAGGTACTCCACCAAGCATTTATTTGGCACAGGCAATTTTACTGAATATGAAGGTCCACGTCACAAAAAAGGTACTCCACCAAACATTTATTTGTCACATTCAATTTTACATTTAAAGGTCAACGCCACCAAAAGGGTACTCCACCAAACATTTATTTGTAACAGACAATTACATGTAAAGTCAACGCCACCAAAAAGGTACTCCACCAAACATTTATTTGTCACAGACAATTACATTTAAAGGTCCACGTCACAAAAAGGTACTCCACCAAACATTTATTTGTCACATGCAATTTTACATTTAAAGGTCAACGCCACCAAAAGGGTACTCCACCAAACATTTATTTGTAACAGACAATTACATGTAAAGTCAACGCCACCAAAAAGGTACTCCACCAAACATTTATTTGTAACAGACAATTACATTTAAAGGTCAACGCCACCAAACAAGTACTCCACCAAACATTTATTTATCACAGGCAATTACATTTAAAGGTCCACGCCACCAAAAAAGTACTCCACCAAACATTTATTTGTCACAGGCAATTACATTTAAAGGTCCATGCCACCAAAACGGTACTCCAAACATTTATTTGTCAAGGGCTATTACATTTAAAGATCCATGCCACCAAAAAGTTACTCCACCAAACATTAATTTGAATATAGCTGAAATATTGCTGCTCTGGCGTTAAACACCATTAATCAATCAATCATTAATTTGTCACAGACAATTACATTTAAAGGTCCATGCCACCAAAAAGGTACTCCACCAAACATTTATTTGTCAAAGACTATTACATTTAAGGGTCCATGCCACAAAACCTGAGCCAGACTAGGAGTCCTAACCATTACGGTCATTTCCATGTAAACCTTTGCTATGGTTAACAAGAGATGGCCACCAATATGTCAAATATAGACCCGATTGCGTACGCAGACTGTTTAAACCTATACTATACTATAGGTGACGCGTTTTAGGAATAATCATTCATTGTTCGTAATTAAAACTTACTTTGTCCAGTGAAATTGCTGCAGTGCAGCCGCTGACCATACACGGTAAGTATTGCGGAGAAACCGTTTTTACCTTGATCAATCTATTAGCAGGTACAATCTTTAAGGAAAAAAAATGTTTTATTATGTCGAGTAGCCTCGAGTGGTCTATACAGCCAACCTTCTATTATTGATATCGTATAAACGCTGGAAATCGATATATAGTTGTGGTATTATTTCAAGTTTTCTGGTGTTCTCACAAGGTGCTCCCAGCTTCCTATATAACCTGGACTCCATTCTATATCTGAAAAATTGCCGAAAGTTGTGTAAAACATCTCAAACAAACAATTAAAACCTCTTACATAAATTTATTGTAAAGCGTACTTTATATTCACTAAACGCTCCAAACATCATGTACATTACTGCAACACCTATGGTTATTTCGGATCCCGTTCCTACGGCCACAACTTCACCAAGCGCCTGTGACAAATACAAATATGTAGCAATTTATGTCATATTTTTATTTCAGTAACTAAAAAAACCGTGGGGTCAACGTCGATCATTGCTTTGCTATTCAAAAATAATACTGAGATTTTAATAGATCGTTTATGGCGTTGTCGCTTACTTCAAAGGTGATGTCGTATATGTCGTAATGTAATTTGAAAGATTTAATTACTTGTCTAGCTAAAACAACTGAATACTTCTAAACAACTAGAAACTGCGAAATAATATAAATTAACAATATCATGTTTATGTGACATGTCTTCTTTAATGCAAGCATAGTCTCGATCACCCAGACGCATATATAATAGCGTCTGGGATCACCTTGCTGTAATTTCGCTACCAATAGGTGGAGACAAAACAATGATTCTATTTTTAGGGCCTTATATTTAAACCAGGAAAACCATGCAAACATGTCTATACTTATAATATGACGTCACAGTAAGATTCACTCTTGATTGTGCATAACAATAATATTTGTTTAATTAATTGATAAAGTAATATTTTATAAAAATATTCAAATGTAAACTTTGGTACAATTTGTTATACACTTCTTGATATGAACGGAAGTAATTTTGTAGACAGTAAAAATATCATCCAATCAAAAATTACGCCCAGTTTTGGGCGTAATGATAACGAGTTCAATATAGAGATGAATCTAGACCCACAAATGTAATTAAGCTAATTAAGCGTTTGGATGATCGAGATTAATGCAAGCGTTACTACCTCATATCCACATTCAAAAGGAGGCTTTGAATTGGAGTCATACTTTCCAGCAGTGTAATTCACATCTGATGCGTTGATCCCTAAAAATCTGAAAAGATACTTAGATTTTACTTAAAAAATGTCAAAAACAAAACTTATATTTCATTTCTAAATCAAATTTATTCACAGTAAAACTAGTTGTCGTTCATAGAGGTTCTTGTACAAAATAGCCTGTTTTAGCTTTACAATATCTAGCTGTCGAATTTATATGTGTAATCGTAGAAATTTGAATTAAAAACTGTTCAAAATCTCGTTCGACAACCAGTAAAAACTATACTCAGTGGCAACGTATCTAGTAGTTATCATATTAAAGGGTAATTAGGTCGAACCACCTGATAGGTTTGTCAAAAGCGCAATCTTCTGAACTTCAGAATAGTGCCTTTATAACAGCGCTTCAAAGGCCCTCATATCAGACAATGGAATTGTGAGAATGTTCAAGTTAGTGACAATCACACTTTAAGCGCTTTGCAGATGTTAATAGTTTGTTACTTCCTAATGTTTGACTATAATCTTATTAACCTTGCTTTAACAAGCATAAAATGTTTATCCTAACGCGCTTCTATTCGTCTGTGCTTATTTTTTTTTCCTTCTCGATGACTGTGTGGTTTTACGTACAGAACACTTGTAACTTTTCGATGACGTTGTGACGATCTATGTTAAGGGAAATATTAACGTCTTCCGTCGACCAAACCTCGAAGCCCTCGGAATAGAAGCGGTGTGGATAGAAGTAAGGTTGCGTAATAAAATGATTCTTTTCGGTACATTATACACACCGCCCCATAGTTTGCGAGATATCTGGTTAAATCTTGAGTCCAATATTGAAAATGTTATGAATGTTCGTAAAAACACTATGTTGTAAATACCCGCGATTTCAACGAAAACCAGCTAAATTTGAATGCAACCATAATCAAATTATTACTGGCTCAAGCATATCAGGCTTCATCAACACATCGATCAACCGACTTAATTATCACTGATCACGCCAACAGTCTTCTATACTCAGACGTACGTTGACCCCCAACTCAATATATTAAACCTGATATCACTGAAAAGTTTATGGTTTCCTTAACTTTCCTAAACCGGCAGACAGGCGCTAAAAGAACCATTTGGCTATACCATCGCGCCGACTACGATAAGTATGGAAATATTTTTTTTGTACTGACTGGGATTCCTTCACAATTTGTGGAAATGTAGACCAAACTGCCAGCAAGATAACCAATAGCATCCAGACAGCGGCTGCTAACACTATCCATAATAAAACTATATCGGTAAATAAAAAAGCTCCACTATGGTTGAACAACGAGATCCAGATAATCTTAAGACAGAAGAATAAAATTCTTTAAAAAGCTAAAATTTCTGATTTATGATAATAAACGCGAAAAATTTATTAAACAATCTTGTAATTTAAATATCAAACGAGCGAACAGGTAGTGGTAACTGGTGGTAAATTGATAAAATTTTTACTGCCATCAGCGTAAGTAAACGTATTCCTCACCTCGTTCAAAATGACGAATTCGTCACCTCGGCGAGAGGCTAAAAAATTCAATCTCTTCTTATTCTTGAACATAGACGACACCAATCCCACAGGAAACTGACGGACAAGACGTATAAGATACTATAAACCTTACAGCTTCGGGTCCTGATCTTGTAAACCCCAGATTTCTTAAAGAAGCTTCCGTCATTCTTAAGATACCATGCTGCGAATTATTTAACATGTCAATTCAAAATAGCACATATGTTTTGTCAAAGTGTATGGAAAGGTGTGTTTATAAATACATAATCACCTGATATGAATAAAATTTCGACCTCACACCAATCTCAAGTTTTACAAGAGGAGACTCTTCTATAAATCAATTAATCAACATTACGAATGACTTTGGTAAAGCGCTGGATTCTGGGAAGAAAATCGGTGTCGTGTTTTGCTGTGATAGTATCTGGCACTAAAGGGCTTCTGCATAAATTAAACCAAATTGGTATATCGGGAATTCTTTGGCGATGGTTGGCAAATTATCTATTGGATATGGTTTAAAGGGTTGTAATAAATCGTTCAAACTCATAACGGTTACCAATTAACGCTGGTGTTCCCAAGGTTCAATATTACGACCTTTGCTATTATTTATCTTTATCAATGATATTGTTGTTAATATAGAAGCGTAAATTATAATCCTCAGTGGGCTGCTGACAAACTAATCGGTGATCTTTGCAACAGTCATAAATGGTCTCAAAAATGGATAGTTAATTACAATCCACAAAAAACCGAAATCATGATTATAAGAGGTAAATCAATTTAAACATCTCATCCTCCAATTGAAAAGGATAATCCAACAATACAAGAAATCGAAAAACATAAACACCTAGGTGTATATTTTTCAAAGAAAGACCTGTGTAATGACCACTTAGAATATATTGTGCAAAAACATGTAAGAGAATCAATATTTTGAGATTATAGTTAGGGATATACATGATAGACAAATTATAAACAAAGGCAACACGACTCTATATATTGGGGTTGATAATCCTCAATGGGCTGCTGACAAACTTATCAGTGATCTGTGCTCTAAGGAACGAACATGGAATCAGAACCCGTGACTTAGAAGGATGCATGAGAGGAAGCCCACTTCTTTTTAGAGTGAGTCTGCTGAGATGTGTTTTACAGCCGAAAAATTCTGCTCTGGTTGACGTTTTCATTTAGCGCAATCTCACTTAGGAATACCCCGGCCGGGAGACGACATGGAGAAACCAATACTCTGTCCTGGGGATGGCATTGAGAAATTATGTAAAATTCAAGAAAAGTGTAAGACAGTTACTTTAAAATTAAAAAAAAAGAAAATAGACAATTTTAACTGACAAAAGTTTGTTAAATAACACACTTAATGAAATTCCCCGACTTGTTTTGTAATATTTTGTTAAACAAGAAATATATCCATATTCATTTATTGAATATTTCTTAATTGAGTGTACTCTGGACTAGGCAAATCATTTCCGTATCGTATAGTCCTGAATAGTCTGTAAATGTTTTATTTAGCAAAGTATATTTTCTTTATTATTTAATAAGTTCCTTTAAAAGGTAAGAAAAGGTTCTTTCTTTTTACTGTAACAAGTATTTTGTTATATGCAAAATAAATAAATTAAGTAGACAGTAAAACTGTATTGTGATATAAAGTAAATAATGTCAAACTAAATTAAATTTAAAAAGCCTATTTACCTGTTTTTAACTAGAATTTCTCCTTCTGTCGGTGCAGGCATTGGGCTTTCTATTACTTTTGTAACTTCTGTGAAGTTTGATCCATGTTCTATAACAACAATTTGTTTAAATGTATGTGGTAGTTTTGACATGTCGACTTGGCAGGGAAGTTGCGTAACGTTTTGTATGGTGACTGAAAAGGAACGTTTATTCTAAATATTAAGAAAAGAATTCATTTTGAGTTTATTCGTAACGCTACAACAAACCGTACTAAAATAATTAAGGATAGCATTAAATTCCCTACTTGCGGTAAACAAGATTTACCTCCCATTTGCAGAGTTATCTGTTCTTTAGAGCAGGTACTTTATAGTACCTATTGTGGGTAAAAAGTAGTTTTTCTACAATATTTTTTTATTCACATATAGCAAAGTATCCGGTAAAATTTATTAGTATATGCAAACTAATTCTGCAGTTTTTTAGTTGTACTGGAAGAGTCAGTCCACAGACATTATTTAAAAAAAAATAAAAACGTTATTTTTCCCTATCTGTTCAATACTAGATACCTGCTGTTATGAAAGACAACTCTTGCAAATGGGAAGAAACTCTTGTATTTCCGAAAATAGGGAATAGACATTAATAATAATATGAATGTAGGCGCAGCCTAAATGCGAGCATCGCACATTGTTTATGTCGTTACTTCAGAGCCCCCTAACAGTGCCTCTACATTCTGTTGTATACATCTAATGTTTTGGTGACGTCACAAAACTCAAAAAAAATTTGCCTGGCATTTTTGTAGTAATTTATAAAATAAAACACTTCAATTTTTTCGATGTCAAAATTAATTTTGTCTACTTTTATATTATATATTTGTTCGTTCGTCTACAATATTTTCTTCGGATAGGTCAGCTACCATCTGAAATGGATTTGTTCATATGGATTACGTGACGCATGTAACCGTATAGCTCGCATCTGCGATGATCGCTAATAACAAAAAAAAAGGAAGCGCAATTATGTACTATAAATAACATACATATATACTGACGTGGAATGATTTAGTTGATCTATAAATATTTAGAAATGTGTTCCTCCCAGAAAAATACTACATGTAAAAGAAAATACAAATTCCTTATAATTTACAAAGTGAAAGTTTTCGTATTGTAATTATGTAGTATTTTCTTCATAGTAACTCTTTATTCTCGAGTTCAATAATGTTCTAAATTAATAACAAATTAAACCAGGAAAATTGTAATGTGAGAAAAAAAACAACCTGTTCTCATTTTCGCATAAGATATGTGTTCTTTTTTTAATTTAATTTGCCATAAGATGCAACCCTTGGAGACCGCATATTAAAGTTAGTAATTGTTTTATTACATGAATAACATCAACATATCCTCGTCTATCATAGCAAATCTATTAGAAGCAGGCTTGGTGTTTGTGTTACAGACGTGTACATAAGTCAGGGACATTGACTGCATGGTGTTTGTGTTACAGACGTGTACATAAGTCGGGGACATTGACTGCAGTTTGTGTTACAGACGTGTACATAAGTCAGGGACATTGACTGCAGTTTGTGTTACAGACGTGTACATAAGTCAGGGACATTGACTGCATGGTGTTTGTGTTACAGACGTGTACATAAGTCGGGGACATTGACTGCAGTTTGTGTTACAGACGTGTACATAAGTCAGGGACATTGACTGCAGTTTGTGTTACAGACGTGTACATAAGTCAGGGACATTGACTGCATGGTGTTTGTGTTACAGACGTGTACATAAGTCAGGGACATTGACTGCATGGTGTTTGTGTTACAGACGTGTACATAAGTCGGGGACATTGACTGCAGTTTGTGTTACAGACGTGTACATAAGTCAGGGACATTGACTGCAGTTTGTGTTACAGACGTGTACATAAGTCAGGGACATTGACTGCAGTTTGTGTTACAGACGTGTACATAAGTAAGGGACATTGACTGCAGTTTGTGTTACAGACGTGTACATAAGTCAGGGACATTGACTGCATGGTGTTTGTGTTACAGATGTGTACATAAGTCGGGGACATTGACTGCAGTTTGTGTTACAGACGTGTACATAAGTCAGGGACATTGACTGCATGGTGTTTGTGTTACAGACGTGTACATAAGTCAGGGACATTGACTGCATGGTGTTTGTGTTATAGACGTGTACATAAGTCAGGGACATTGACTGCAGGGTGTTTGTGTTGCAGACGTGTACATAAGTCAGGGACATTGACTGCATGGTGTTTGTGTTACAGACGTGTACATAAGTCAGGGACATTGACTGCAGCTATTATGATTGGCTACTGAAAACTGTACTTTACGACCTATTTATAGGATATGGATTTTCCTTGACCGCCTGTAGTCTATTTTTTTTAAATGAAAATGTGCAGCGGAGAAAAATAAGTATATTTGGATACAATTTTAGTACTGTTGCGATATAACGTGGCCCGAAACTAATTTTTGGACCAATCAAACACGTAGAATCCTATTCATGTAATAATAACTTGTATAAAAGAAAACATACATAGCGCTTAACATGACAAATATATTTTACTTATAACGAGATTTAAACCAATTACTAAGTGGAACTTAGTCACTTAACAATGACAAGGTTCAGTCTCTACACTGGGACCATACTGGGAGGGTTCCTAGTGCTCGACCCACATAGCAGCCCAGCGCGTCCCCGGGGGGCGGATAGGGGAGACCCTCTCGTGGCGGGGTTGTCAGCTCATAATACGGAAAGCCTGACCGCGGACCGTAGTGGTTAACGTGTTTGGAGAGTGCCGCGCTCCTTGCACGATAAAGACCCCCTTTGTAGATTTAGAAAAAGAGTAGGCTTATTGTAGTCGCTACAAAAGGCTAAATTTTCCGCCCCTACCCAAAACTCCATACTTTTCCAGTGGCAGTCAAAATTGTATTCCCTGTGACCCATCCCACCCATATTTTCCGTTGATTTATTGTTTGTTTACTTGTTCCCGTCCTGAATATAGCTGAAATGCTGCTCGCTGGACGTAAAGCAGACATCCAATCAATCAATCAATCAATTCAGTCTCTACAAACTAATTATTTCAAGCTTTGATTAGTGATCTGATTTTGGTATTATATTTGTCATTAAAATTTCAGACGAAACATGACATAACAATGAAATAGTAATCCGACACAAGACTTTAGACTTCAAAAAGAAATAATCAAACTAGATAAACACATGCTTACTTAATGATCTATTAGTATCGTGACTCTTATCAAAGAGTGTTTTCAATGCTTTCTTTAAGTGAAACATATCCAGTGTACCTAAGGACAATAAACGTGATAAAAACAAATACCACAGAGTGTAATATCTGAACCCATTGTGATTCCATCATCGATTACAACCAACTTTTTAGCTGATTTGGAATTTTTGTATTTATCAGTTGCATATAAGTGAGATGTGGTTGTAATTGCCCCCCTTTTTACAAATGCAAGAATGTTATTGTATACATACATTTTACTGGATATTTCCTTGTCAATGGATGCGTGTAGTAAACAATTTAAATAAAAATACACGTAAATAAGTGTTCACTTCCAAGTGCTCCGGATACGGGGAAGTCGCTTAACTGTTGTTTTCAAATTCTGGCGGAAAGAGTGGGCAGATATGTTAATTGTATTTTTACATACTAGAACACTATACTTAAGATCGTAATTTTTTCTTTGTCGCATGTTCGCCCAATCATTGCGAGAACAGATTATAAATTGGCATTATTTCCAATTGTAAGTACAAATGTTTCCGTGATAAAACACTTCATATTGGAAGATTTTGGCAGGTACTTCCTTTTACGGGATTCACAATACACCAGCCAACAAAATCTGTGTTGTTGCAATGATTTCTAAGTTTGCTGGTAATTTCCAGTTTATTTACCTATTCCACCCACTTCCTACATCTTATATTTTTTGGGAAGGTTTGGTAGCAAACTTTCCACTTGCTAACGCTCAAATACATAGAAACTACTGCGACCGGCGTGTAATAATAACTTTACGCTCGTAAAATATAGGTCACATTGGAGGAATCTATCAATAACATGAATCAGTGCACAACATTTATCTTGAACAACTTTACTATACATGTCCTTTGGTATTATGTCTCATTTATTGTGTAACTGATAACTAATATTACGATTTAAACAAATATTCCATGTTCATCCGCGAGAGACAGATTCTTTACACTTTTTGGTTTTGGAAAGCATAAGCGATATTTGACAATTCTCGCGATAGCTGTTCACTGAACCGACAAATGTAGTACTGACAATAGCACCAGTGTATAATATTTGATGACGTCGTGATGAAGTGATGTAATGATTATTTTGTGCGATCGTGTAATCGTCGTTTTAGACGGTTTTGCATTCTAATTCTTTACGAGTTGAATTAAATGAAAATCAACTCAAAAAAGGATGCTTTGTCGATGTACAGCTTTTGCACAGAAGCGCCATCTATAAAAAATTTTTAAGGTTGGGAGAATGGCATGTAGAAGTTTCGTAAATAAAATACAAGTAGTTAAATTAAATATAACAATTTCTAACTAAGAAAAATATATTTGAAAAAGATATTTTGGTGTTTGTGACACAAGTATAAAAAATGGATTATTTGACATCGGTGATCGAAAATTCTCTTGTTATCTATGTAAATATAGCACTTAACATGTCGCTAAATTATTCCATAGTAAAAACTGACACAATTTGTTTCCGGTCCTTTTGATTTATTTTATAATTGGTAATTCATGCTTAAACATTATTTTTTCTCGTTACACGAGTCGAAATGGGTCACCATCCATCGTAGCAAGGTTGTTTGTTGACATCGCCCAAAAACGTACAATTTTCGTGTATGTTTACCTCACGAAATTGCCGTCATTTCATACGATGTTGCGTTTTTATGTTTCAAGTATCTAATTAAACGAAATTCAAAACGATATATTTTTCTTCATTTTATGTCCTTAAAACAAGGGAAGATCTTATCAAGTCAGTGTTTTTGGCAGAATTTTTTTGAGTGACAAATAAAACTCTAGCGCGCATGGTCGAGCATATGTTCCTTTTGTAGATCCAAAAAGGTGCAAATTGAAATCAGCAATTATTTTCTAACATTTGTTCAGCGTTTTGAAATGCTGTTTTCTAGTGGGATAGGGCGATTTTTCAAGGTAAATTTTGATTAGAACGAGTGTAACTTGGACCAAGCGATTATTGTCCATTTGAAACCCTTCGGGTAATGTCGTTTGCGGTTTAGGCGAGAAAACCATAGAATTCCCGAAACCTTTGTAAACTTCGTAAAACCCTTGTTGAAAACAAAAAGTGTCAGATTGCGTAGCAAAAATCAAGTACATGTAAACAATATTAAGCATAGTATGGAACATGTACAGAGGAAAATTTTTTTGTACATGTAATTGATGCAAGTTATATGCCAACCATATAACAGGTGCGATTTTTATTATGAAATGGGCAAACAGCAATTTTGTCTTATTTATTTATATATTTAAAAAAGTTATGATAGAACCATCTTCAATTGTATAGTTACACGGAATGAATTTTGATGCAATTTTGATGGACTCTTTGTCACATAGTGCCATAGTACACCTGATATTTTATATTTTGATTGGAATGGTATTAAGAATTTACCATAGCAAACATTGACTTGCCATTCTTTGACGTAGGGGATACCTATCTCTTATCCACAACTACTTGCAACACTGATTGGGATTTGATGTAACTTTTGCAGAATCCTTTGTCATATGGTGGAATTGTGCACCTGATATTTTAGTTTGAGCAAAACGATTTTTGGAGTTTCCAACAGCAAAGCCCTGGACATTGCAATTCAAGACATTCAAGACATAGGGGAGCTGGGGTCATCAATTATGAGGATTGCCAAGTTTTTTTTAGTCTTTTTTTATATCTAATATGTTTCAAAATTTATCTGATTTATTTTACATTGGTTTGTTTTATAGCCTGTCAAACATGATCGAGGCAGGAATCTCATTTCATACTTGCAAAGCAACCTTTCCTTCGGTGCAGTCTGCACTTTGATATAAAACCTACTACACGTAAAGCACTAGTTAACATGTAATGTCGGTAGTTTCTATAAACCCATCTGTATTGACCTCACGTTATTAACCACGTCAGATGGTTCACTTCCTACATCCGGTTGCGTAGCAAAGGTTTCCAGTCATTTTGACAAAAAATAAATTACAAGAGAAATCGAGCAAAGTTTTAACAGATAACTAATTACATGCTAGGTGGTCTCCGAAGCCTGAGCCTGTGGAGGATTTGACCACCTAACCCCCTATCAGTGCTTAGTCCCGGACCCACTGGGAGGCTAAAGCATCGAACAAATCCCTTGCCGAGAAAAACAACAAGGTTTCTACCTTATCCGTATGGAACGCCAAATTAACATATATTCAATTAATTGTACCTATCTTCAAATAATTGAAGATATCTTCAATCATTTGAAGATATCTTCAAATAAATTGAAGATATCTTCAATTCAATTGTACCTATCTTCAAATAATTAAAGATATCTTCATATCAATTGAACCTATCTTCAAATGAATTATACCTAGGTGCAATTTAATTGCACCTAGGTATAATTCAATTGTACCTATCTTCAATTGAATTGAAGATATCTTTAATTCACTTGAAGATAGGTCTAATTCCAACATCTCCATAATTCATTTGGAGATATCTCCAATTCATTTGAAGATATCTTCAATTCATTTGAAGATATCTTCAATTGAATTATACCTATCTTCAATTCAATTATAGATATCTTCAATTCAATTATACAAATGAGTAAAATTCATTTGAAGATAGGTATAATTCAATTGAAGATAGGTTCAATTCGATTGAAGATAGGTTCAATTCAATTGAAGATAGGTTTAATTGAATTGAAGATAGGTACAATTGAATTGAAGTTATCTTTAATTGTGCTGAATTGTACCTAGGTACAATTGAATTGTACCTAGGTACAATTGAATTGAAGATATCTATAATTGAATTGAAGATAGGTATAATTCAATTGAAGATATCTTCAATTATTTGAAGATAGGTACAATTAATTGAATATATGTTAATTTGGCGTTCCATATATCCGGACCCCAGATACGCCACTGACTTGTATTAGTACAGTAATTGTGTACTTTGGTACATTAAGCATGTTAAATTGTGTCTTGATTCATAACTTAAGTTCTTGTCCTCATTTGTGTGTGTGTCTGTGTCTTCAGAGTGTCAATGTCCTTGTATAATCCATAAAATTAACTTATTGTTTTTATACTATTATACTGAATAGGGGCAAAGTTACAACTAAATGATATTGTAAAATTAAATAGTCTAATGCTAGTGAATCAGGATAAATAATGGGCAATCAAGAAATAAAGAATTACAAATATCAGTTCGATTTGAAAAAAAAATATATCTACAATTGTTCAATTATGGAGGAAACACAAGCACGTTTCGACTTGGTGTTATGAAAAAGAACAAGTATAACACATTTCTTCGACTTGGTGTTATCAGAGACATATAATTACATGTAATTATATGTCTCTGGTGTTATGAAAAAAACAAGTGCAACACAACAGCATCGAACAAACAAGTCGTTAACGTAAACACAGATTTATTCATTTTAATTGCCAAAACACCAGTCCTAGATTTCGTAAAAATCTTATATACAAAATGTTCTCAATTTATCAAAGTACAATGATAAATACAAATAACTAATTTTAATTTTGACATAAATGTCTGTCAAGTCCTGGATAAACAATTAGAAAAATATAACAATAAATTTAATCCTCTAATTGTGCCGTAATATTAATTTATTTACTGTTTATTTCGACAACGTAATGCTTTTTGTGACACCAAAGTCGAGTTTTGTCCTCCTTAAATGTTTGTCATATTAAATTAACTGTCACCTAATGAACAACATCTGTCCTGTGAAATTTCGGAAATTGTTGTGTTTGTTCCTCCAATGCCATGGGGAAATAAACTTATTTTGCTTGAAAATCGTTTTACACTACAGATGCAGAAACTTATTGAATGTCCCTTTGAGTCGCTGACACACAATATAGTTACGTCTTTGCTGTACCATTCCCTAATAAATGTTATCATTACGATATACCAATATTTACAGCAACGTCGGTCACTCTACCATATGCATTATACACAGCGACTTTGAACCATTCTTCATAACGTAGTACCATAACTACAAATTTCACAACGACTATCAAAGCAAGATGCTGACATCACAATAATTTTATAAACTCTATACCAATTTCTATGCAATTATGTTATAAATTTAGATATGCTATAAATATATATCGCGTGTATATACTTAGTAGACGTTATTTAGAAGATTTCTCAATTTAACTTGTATTCAAAGCGATGTTTGTTAAACTGATTTACATTCTACTAAACTCTCCCCTATTACACTTGTGTAAAATTATTCCAAAATAAAATTTATAACGGTTTTAATTTGCTGTTGTATTTACGTAATACTTGTTTAGTAAACTTGTCAAACACATAAAATAATGATGCATAACACATTTGAAATGTTTTTGTCACAAATTTTTGAACGCATACTTTTGCACAATTGATGTCTTTTATAGATGAAACTCAAAGTGAAATGAAATCAAGGAAGCTATGGATGAGATAACTCTAAAATGAATAAAACATAAAAAGATATCGAGTTAGATTTTATTGCTTTTCATGCGGAAATTGACAATTTGAATTCATTCACCAGATAATTTTATATAAGATGTCAAACATTGCTAATTAATTTTGTTCTGATTACAAGATATTGATTACAGAGGCAGATAATCGAGGGTGAAATGGACCTCGTCATTTTGTCTCGTTTCATGCTGCTTTGAATAAAATGCGATAAAAGCTATCACAATTCTGGTATTCATATCGGTGTTCTATTGTTATTGCTATTGCTTTGATTTTAATAGGGAACCAGTTGGGGACTGTCTTGATCTTAAGCTAAAACATTGAAATCTTCTGCCAGCTACTATACTTTGGTCCTGTGATTTTGTTTGTCGAGAGCTAGCAATAACGCTGCTATCATTATATGTAGTTACTCTTCTGTCCCTATCTTTTGGCCAGATCATACACTAACGGGTTTTTTGTTTGTTTGTTTTTTTTTGTTATTTGTTTTTTTTTTTTGGGGGGGGGGGGGCTGCCAGAAGTCGACCTGCCCATGATGTTGCACAGTATCGCCTTGTTTTTCATCTACACCGCCGAGTCGATTTGTTCATCCGCCATAACTCTGAGTCGAGCAGTCCTTGTTGTTCCTGTTGAGGTATTTAGGGTAGGATTGGGGTCAGATCAACCCCTCTATATATCATATATACTTATTTGACTGCTTCAAGCCAGTCATATCTGCCCTCTCTGTTATTATTTGATCGTTTATTTTGTGATTTTTATGTCTTATTTATTGAACTGGTAAAGTTTGTGTTTTATTTATCGTCTCTTTATCGTGATAGCTAAAATACATTCTAGTATATTGTTCACTGAGCGTTCAGCATCAATCAAATAACCCCCCTTTTAGTACCCTTTTGGAAAAATCAGATATATATATATATATATTAACTTACCTTCTGCAGAAACTTATTTTTTGGTCGAAATCCTTTAAATTTTTTAGATATCTATTGATGGAAAAATGGAAACTGACAACAAAAGGTCTTGATAAGTAAATCGTAATCAGCAAATTTCTATAACATTCTGTAAACTATAAAATTCTAGAATAATTTTTAATCTACACAATTCTAGAACATTCGCTTATGTTTAAGGCATGCATCCATGTGAAAGGCTGGGTCTAACTACTACAATAGTACAGAACATTACTGCCCACAGAGCAACCCAGCGCGTTCCCGGGTGGCGGATAGGGGAGACCCTCTCGTTGGGGGTTGTCAGGTCATAATACGGAAAGCCTGACCGTGGACCGTAGTGGGTAACGTGTTTAGAGAGTGCCACACTCCTTGCACGATAAAGACCCCATTTGTAGATTTCGAAAAAGGGTAGGCCCATGTAGCCGCTACAAAAGGCTAATTTTTCCGCCCCTACCCAACACTCCATACTTTTCCAGTGGCAGTCAAATTTGTATTCCATGTGACCCATCCACCCCCATTTTCTGTTAATTTATTGTTTGTTAACTTGTTCCCGTCCTGAATATAGCTGAAATACTGCTCGCTGGACGTAAAGCAGACATCCAATCAATCGATCAATCAGAACATTACTGTATTATCTACTGAATTTGACCATTCGTATTTGTTACCTGACTGTATTTGAACTGTTTAGTGATTCACCTTATTCCAATTTGTGAAGATAAATTTTGAACAGTATTTATTTTTTGGATATTCCATTTTGAATGCAGACGGGAACTTGTAACAGACAGTTTGTAGTTTATTGTATTATAATTTTGTATTAAAATTATACGTTGTCTTTTGTTGACCTAATTATTTTTTAACCTTTACGTGCGTCGTAAACACAGATACAGTGTGATAAGTGACTATATCATGGAAGAATATCCAGTTTTATTTATTTTTTTATTTGCAAAACATAAACCCTGACGGGTTTAGCAAATCAAAAGAACTTACAAACAGAAACACATATAGAGAACAAAATGATTGAGCATGTAAATGAATTATATATATATATAGTTATAACAGATACTAGTGACCAGTATGGACCTTATTTTCGCAATTCAAAAGATTGCTTTATGTAGTCGACAAGGCTGGGCAAGATATCTGGTATAGGGTCAAGAACAATTTTAAGTCTCTCTATTGAACTAAGCTGGTTAAAATTGGGATAACTTATATCTATTTTATGTAATAAAATATTTCGTATCTCATTACTTGTTTTACAAGCAAAAAAGAAGTGATTTTCATCATCTAGTGTTTTACAAATTTTACAAACTCTTTGTTCTCTTGGAACTTTTTTTTATAACGACCTACTTCTATTTCTAGATTGTGGTCACTAATGCGAAATTTAGTAAGCACTTTGCGACTATTAAAATTTTTAAAATTTGTTAAATAATCCTATTAAGCAGCCGTACAAACGTACTCGTTATTTTAAGGTAAGCAAATTTACAATACCGGGAAAACGACGCAGAACACGTCGCAAGAACTCCTTGGAAGGATTGCTGTCAGGTGCATTAAAACATTTAAAAAAAAATAGTGTATTGTTTGTGACTATGTACCGTTACGTCCAATAATTTTTAGCGGAAGTACAAGTGCTTCGGATGCGATTACTACTTTAATAGCGATTTCAAGTAATGTCACTCTCAATGCGTCCGCCTGCAAGTCATCACGAGATGTTGCGATAACGTCAACCTAAATCTATAAATAACTGTCATCTTAGAAAATTGCCGAGTTTTGACCGATTATTACTCCTACAAATCAAACCCCCTTTGTCGTTGCTAATCGTACCTGTATCTAATATCCAAGTGTTTAAAAATGCATAAATATGGTTAAATATAATTTAATATTAATAAATTATTTCTTCTAAAAAGACTATGACATTAGAATTCTAGATTAAGCGGAAATGTTAAAAAATCGAAAAAAATGTCCTATTCACTAAATGGAAGATACAATCAACGCATGTCGTAGAAAATGTAATATTTACCAGACAAATTGGAGATTTGGAAAATAGATGGAAATGATTTTTGTTAATCGAGTAGTTAAATGTTTACCTTCACTGCATGTTACATGCAAAAGTACATCGATTGAAAACTGTTCAGAAAACTCTATATGGTTATATTCGATTATTTAAATTTTGTTCTTGAAATCTTTGTGTGTGGCAATATTTCTATGATTTTAAGACTTTCTTTTTAACTCTATTCAAAATACCCCTTTCCTAATTAAAATGCATTGTTACAACTATTCCAGCATACAGGAGCAAAAAAAAAATATTGTGAATGGATAATAAGAATTAATAGTTCAACTTCCAAAGTTACCTCGTATTTATTGAATGAGTACTTAAACATTAATAAATATAATTTGTTAATATTCAGAAGGTATCGAGACACCGCATAGGAACTATCGAATTTCAGAACATTTAAGAAAGTATTACTTAAAACAAAATAGTCCAATTCAACTTGCTGTGTATTGAAAATTACCACCTGGATTTGAATAAATAAACTTTTTTTTCTCAAAGATGAATATATAAGGACTATTTTGAGTCTTAATTTGCTCCTTTTAATGGTGTCTATGATATTTGTATGTCACTATACTACATGAGTTATAACCCAAGATGTTTTACAAATTAAAGTGCTATTTTTATAGCCGAGCACACTTTGGCCACAGTAAGGGCGCGTAATCAATAATAAATGACATACTACCTAAACCTCACGACCACCGAGAAAACGTGAAGTAGTGACTTTGATATAAACTACTCTGTACAATATATTGATTGAGTAATTTATTGGATGTTTGCTTTACGTCCAGCGAGCAGTATTTCAGCTATATTTAAGACGGGAACAAGTTAACAAACAGTACATCAATTGAAAAATGGGTGGGATGGGACACAGGAAACAAAATTTTGACTGCCACTGGAAAAGTACGGAGTATTGTGTAGGGTCGGAGAATTTAGCCTTTTGTCTTTATCGTGCAAGGAGCGTGGCACTCTCCAAACACGGTACCCACTATGGTCCGCGGCCAGGCTTTCCGTATTATGACTTGACAACCCCCCAACGAGAGGGTCTCCCCTATCCGCCACCCAGGGACGCGCTGGGCTGCTCTGTGGGTCGAGCACTGGGAATCGTCCCAGTATGGTTCCAGCTGTACAATATATCATCTGTATATCTGCAGCATACGTTTTTCCCGGAAGTAAATGTTGGTAATTGCATTTGTGTTTAAATTTAGAGGTGAGGATCAATGAAAACGTTTGATGGACCGGGTCAAAATATTTTGCAAATAATGTTAAACTATACATTTTTATATCATGAACTGTATTGCTATTTGCAGAGTCTACCCTTTGAGCTTGTATTTAATGATATTATTAACATTAGATATTTTCTTTATTTTGATTTGTCTAACGATATCACGTGGTCATTTTGTATTTCTTTGGGCACATATAATACACCTAAAAATAGAATTTTCCAACGATATTTTGTTATGCTGGATACTTATACAGCACGTTACTAAAAATAGATTTCAAAAATTCCAAAAATTAAATCGGTATATCACATTATAAAGAATGGTTACAAGAAATGAGGAGTTTTATTCAACATGTTTATTATAACAGTTTGGTTCTATTTTGGTAAATTTTATGTAGAAAAAGGGGTCTGTTGTATTTTGTGATGTGGAATACTTGTCATAGAACAATTATACATTTATTAATTTATTATGTGTGTAGACTCGTAATCATATTACATTTTAAAAATCTGTCAAACAAATGGTGTGTACACAAAAAAGGACATATTGTTCAACAATTATGACAATAGGTTATATTAATAATATAACAATTATAGCTTAAGATTCAGTCAATACGAGAATATATCGACCAACAGATGAACGACCTCGGACTGCGTCCTCGGTCGATATGCAAATCTGTTTGGTCGATATATTCTCGTATCGACCTCATACCAAAGCTATAATTGTATAATATCTCAAAAATAACGTAATAAAAATTTTCTCAATTATTCTCTTCCTCACAAGTCAGGGTTTCTGTGTCCACATGTGTACAAGAAACCCTGACAAACTTAGCAAGGAAATTCCCGGGCTAGAAGTCACTATTTTGATTGGCTACATCATACCTTGATGCAGCCAATCAGAAGCTCGCTTTTATTCACGACTTAGTTAGGGGATGCCCCAATGTCGATTGTAAATATACTAAACGGATGTGTTGCATAGACCATGTAAAAATCAGTGTATTTTGTACAATTGTTTAATAGTTTGTTATTTCCGCGTTATTTATTAGTTTCGTTACGTTTTCTTCACACTCAAGAATGAGAAAAATGAATACTGCTAAACACTTGCTTCTTTCAAGCAATTTCATTAGTTGATATTTTGAAGGATTACGGTCATACGAAAATCTTCTAGCCCGGGAATTCCCTAGCTAAGTTTGTCACATCATCACAAGTCAGGGTTTCTGTGTCCACATGTGTCCACGAACCCCTGACAAACTTAGCTAGGAAATTCCCGGGTTAGAAGTCACTATTTTGATTGGCTACATCGTACCTTAATGTAGCCAATTAAAAGCTCACTTTCATTCACGACTTGGTTAGGGGATATCCCGATGTCGATTGTAAATAAACCAAACGGATGTGTTGCGTGGACCATGTGAAAATCAGTGTATTTTGTAACAGTAGTGTTAATAGTTTGTTATTACCGCGTTATTATTTAGTTGCGTTACGTTTTCTTCACACTCCAGAATGAGTAAGAATGACTACTGCCAAACACTTGCTTCTTTCAAGCAATTTAATTAGTTGATATTTTAAAGGATTGACGTCATACGAAAATCTTCTAGCCCGAGAATTTCCTAGCTAAGTTTGTCAGGGGTTCGTGGACACATGTGGACACAGAAACACTGACTTGTGAGGATGAGCTTGTCAGGGTTTCGTGGACACATGTTGACACAGAAGCCCTGACTTGTGAGGATGAGTTATGCTAAGACAACCTTTTGTAAACAGCTAATACGTGTTCTAGTTGTCATATAGTGTGTAGGTGAATATAAATATTTATGCAACCCATGCACGATGTTGTGCAAAAATAATAGTAAAAATATTTTAGATTACGATGTGATATAGCTAAATGTCATCTGGGCATTGGAATGCATTTAACACTATCTCCATCTCTATTATCTGACACATCCAGTGTCGTATCTTTTCAGACGTAATCAAATTGTCCGTTTTTGACCTTTTACAATTTTTTCAATACAACGATTTTTGTATTTCCTTGGGATAAACGCATGCACTGTTTTGAATGTAAAGTCGACAATATAAATCACCACCTATAACTGTAATCTATAAACGAGAGATTTGTAGAAAAATGTAGAAAAATTCAGGAAGTTCTCAAATGCAGTCGGTGTGTAATCAAGAGCTAACTAGCTTAGAGCTCTTACACTAGTATTGACGGAAAAAGAAAAACTTTTGTGAAAGTATTAACTTATTTTTAAAAACATCCTTCTTTACAGATTTTCTCTGCATGAAACAAGTCAATATCGGAAAATAATAGAATGTAAATAAATTTCTTAAAAGACAAGGAGAGATTCCCGCACGTTTTGCATAAAAGCTTTGAATAACATTTTGTGTGTTAAGTTTGACGATTCGACGTCAAGTGATAATTAAACGACACATTAATAATTTCTGGTACCCTTATACTGCGTCGTTAATATATATACTTCCTTCCACAAAGAAAAAACATGACATTAATCGTTTCTTGATTTTGGAACAACCGGATATAATTAAAACATAATTACGATGACAAATGATGATGCGTCACATGATTTTCATGTATGTTTGGAAGTTGCCAGTTAATTTGGCATAAATGTTTGAAAATTTTTACCGGTTATATATGCAAATACTATGAAATATGTGAAAGAAATTAATCATAACAGTTTCAGAAGTCTACACAACAGCAATTATACATATTTATATTATATGTATAAATTGGCATCATTTTAATAAGTTTTAAATTTCAAAAATTCCGAAAGCATTTCATGTAAAACCCATCCTCCCAAGTCAGGGGTTCCGAGTCCGCGTTCGCTCCATCATCACGTGATGATGGAGCGAACGCGGACTCGGAACCCCTGACTTGGGAGGATGGTAAAACCGGAAAAAGGACGCCATGAAATACCGGAAAAATTATAAATTACAAAAAAAATAATTAAATGCATTTTTGAAAATGGCAAATTTTAAAGTTATGGCGTCTAATAATAATAATATGAGCACAGCCTACATGCGAGCATTATTCGAGACTATACTTCTGAGCAATTAACAGTGCCTCGAAATTCCGGTGGTCACGTAAAAAAATTCATAAGCTTGGCGGTTCGGAGATTCATATTTAGTTTTACCTTTAAATACGTTTTAGTGCTTTTCTTCAATCAATCTCCGGCACAGAGAACTGCTGATTGTAGGATACCCAGAATCCTTTACATGGATATTGTTCTTCAATATTTTCTTCCGATAAAATTTATTTCGTGACAGTATACTAAATTCCGTACAAACTTATACTACTGTAAAAATCTTATTTGAGTTGTGTGACTTGTCGGATTAACCTTGCCAAAAAAAGGCGAGGGTACGACTATGCGTACTGTCCTGCTTCCTTCTTAGTAAAAATTTGATTTCATAATATCGCTTAAGAGTGCTTAAAGCTGCGTATTCAAAACACAAACAAACATATTGAAAATATCTGATCGTGTTTGTTTGTATGTAGCATAAAACCACATTAAAAACAGAACCATATGAGTAATACGTCATCTTAATGGCAATGTAGTTCGTTTTGGTAGTTATCCTGTTTTATCTAGAAAAAGCATCTACAACAAATTCAAAGAACTATAAAGTGCAGCTACCGATTTGTTGTTGTCTTAACGTTCTTTTGTAACGTTTTATTTGAGCACAAGTATAAATCCGTTCACTTGAATCAAAGAAAGAGTGCTGTTATTGATTTTATAATGGCTTTTAAAGTTTTGATTTCCACCAATCTACAAGTACAGTCGGTGGGACGTCACTTAACATAATATTGAACTCTGGAAATATAAGTGAAACATACAATGTTTGTGTGATATTTGTAATGTGCGTTTCTCTTTTATTGCTATGACTGCCACAGTCTATATTTCTATGCTGAGAAAATGATATTTAACTTTTTAAAAGTATTAACATTACTTTGGATTTTGTCAGTATTCGATTTCACAAGCACATCTGGTAAGTGTAAATTGTTTGTATGTGGAAAATAATTTGGATTTTTATGAAACAATGTTTTTAAATCTATATTTTAATTTGACAAGTTTAAAAATGCTAACAATAAAAGTTAAAACTTTTAAGGATTGTGTGTTAAGTTCTGTTAGTCTTTATTGGCTTTTGCATTTGCCTATTGGTGATGTTTATTTTGTCTTGTAGAGTGCAAATTTAACATTACTTAACTAATTAATTAACTTGGTGATAAACTAAACTTAGTTACAGAGAAGATAAAGACGACATATAAATATAATTTACATTATACATTATGTTGAGTACAGAACAAAGTTAACAATAGAGCTAACCCGGAGGTTGACATTCACAAAGCTAACCTGAAGGTTGACCTTCACAGAGCTAACCCGGAGGTTGACCTTCACAACGCTAACCAGGAGGTAGACCTTCACAGTTATAATTTCAATTTACCTAATTAATTTTTGAAATAATACAATATTATTTGAATCAAATAGGTGACTACATTTTAAAGCGTAAACATTTGTACGAAAAGACAGTGGCATAAACCTATCTCCATCTCTTTTAAAGAAATTACATTAAAAAAAGTAATAGTACTCATATTTAATGTCTGCTGAGTTGCAGAGATGATACAACCTATCAGTTCATGGCTTGTTTTGCCGTAAGGAGTAATTTAAGATAACTTTCTAAATTAGGGACTTGTTTAAAAATTCTATAACGAATTCTTTTGTAATTTCTTCGTTAGTTGCTGCTATCCACTCGGTAGAGTAGAAAGCATGATTTTATTACACTTCAATGTTCAACCAAAGTTGTCAAAAATACTCTTAAGTAAATTTATATCCGTTATTAGTAAAATAAGCAACTTATAAATTAATCAAATGACCATTCGTCGTTTCCATTAATTTAACCTGGCGCCATAACAAATTATTTCCTATGCTATTTTTTTTATAATAGACCTAAAATGCTATAATTTATTTCATTAACGCACTGGCATTGAGTTGTGGAATATTGTTGTATTCATAACGCATATACAAATATATAGTATGTTAAAGAAGTCTGTTTTGGAAGAAAAAAAGGTATAACAAAATACCCGAACAATTCCAACAAAACCGTTTCATTTGCACGTTAGTCTATACAGACCGGTTACTTGTGATTCCATAATTATTCAATGATATATTTTCCACAGAACAGTTTCACCTCTTTTAATTTTGTTCTTATTATGTATTATGTAGAGATAATCTCCGTGTTGTTTTCATAGTATTATGTAAATAAAATGTCATCGAAGGTACTAAGGTCGTAAAGTTGCATAACTTTACAGAATTTATAGTTGCCTCCCATAATGACTGAAACTTTGTGTTAGAGGTTTGGTTTTTCTGAACTGCTGATTAAGACACGCATCTGTTTTGATAGAGTCGGCTGTAAGTACCGAAAAGGGTTCTGCGGTGAACATTTACCCCAGATTTCAGCTCCTTATTTGCAACTTTTCAAAGAACTTTTAGGCTTTTCTTGAATAATTTAAATTGTTCTCTAAATTAAGATTTAATATAAGAGATCTACAGAGAAAATCATGCTTATGTAACAGTCAAAGCATACTATTCAAATGGACAGTAGTTTGCATTTAGCTAAGTCAAGCTACACAAATGGACAGAAGTTCGCATTAAGCTAAGTCAAGCTACACAAATGTACATGAAGAACACAATACTGAATTCATAAATGTTGAAATGGGACAAATAGATAAAATATTTGTGAGTATTTTTTTTATTACTTACCCGTTAGAGAAATTGATAAATGGAACGTGATCTTACTACTTGTGCATTGCAACTAATAACAATTGTATACTTTGCAGAAGTACGTCAAATGACATGGGTCAAGGACGACACGTACAAAGATCTGACACTTTCTTCCAGTTTGTGGCAGACGACAGTCAGAAGTCGTTTGACATGTTCTATAACATGTACAGACGATCTTCAATGTGGAGCATTTTTCTTCAGTGACACAACCAAATTATGCCTAGCTAGTTCATTTTTATTATCGTCCATAGGACAAGGAGCTCCTCTTGTAGGATCTGAGTATTACTACTTTCGACCAGGTTTGTTCCTAAATAAAATTTGTACATTATTCACAGTAAAGAACAAATTCCTTTTTTTACTTTAAGGACTCTGATTTGACCAGAATATAATAAAACACTTCGAACATATTTCATACTTAGTGATCACAGCACGTATAATGTGGCACAAGAACTTTTTGATTACAATCCACACATTTTTATTACTCACAATAAATCCACAAAGTATGAATAGTAAACGTGAATTGCACTAAAGAGACACCTATACATTTCGTGAAGGGTTTTGTATACAACATATGGAACACTATGTAGACAATAGACAGTAGACAATAGACAATATTTATTTGCGCAAACACATTTACAATAAATGGTTAAGGCATGAAACAAGACTGTCACTTTTACAATAAACATATAGTTATATATACAAGTTATAATCCATATGATATTCATGGTGTGACAGTGGTAATACAGTTAAAAAAAAAAATGAATCATTCTGATCTTATGTTTAAGCAACTTTTAATAAATCTGGCTGTTAATTTGACAATTTCAGTTTTGCTATTAAGCAGAAAAGAGATTTCCTTGATATTAAATTTACAGTTAGAAAAGAATGGCAGTTTTAATTTAATTTTATTGTAGTATTCATTTCTTAGTGATGAATAGCGGGGGCACACAGAGAAGAAGTGATATTCATCCTCAATGTGGCCCCCGTCACATGACAGGCAAACACGATTAGTTCGTTCAATATTTTTATATCTACCCTTTTCAATGGCTAGTGTATGAGCACTTAATTTTAGTTTACTTATTATGGATCTTTCAGTTTTATCCTTACAAATATCAATATAGGGAGGTCTAGTTGATGGGACAAATACTTGGCGAAAGAAGGACAGTTTTTCATATGATGTAAGAGAACAGTTAAGATTTTGTTTAAATTGGTCTTTCAGCCGTTGTTCAATTTTGGGTAAATGAAATTTTATACCGTTAAAATCTTGATTGATGTTGCCAAAACCTAAAGTATTAAACAAGTGTTTGACTTGTGTAAGCCAGGTATTTTTGTGTTTAGTTTGTTCCAGTATTTCACAGACCAATGTATTAGGGGAACTTATGATATGATCCAAAAATTTTATAATACCAAGTTTAACTTTGATGTGTAGAGAAGTACGATTTGTTTCTGCTAAGCAGGCTATGTTAGTGGTTTTACAATGGACGCCTAACATTTCTTTTATGAATTTAATATGTAAATTTTCATATGGGTCTGAGTCGTTGTATGTTTTTTTACTGCCCCAGACCTCACTACCATATAGAATTATAGGTACAACTAATGTATCAAATAATTTTTCTAATAAAATGCAAGGGTTGTTTAGTGTTAAAACTTTCTTAATTTTATACCAGGCTTTCCTGCCTTTATCCATCAAATTGGTTTTGGACAGATTTAAATTACCATTAAACTTTATAGTGATTCCCAAGTAACAGTAGGATTTCACTGTTTCAAGGGTTTTATCTCCTATTTTAAATTGATTAAGGAAAGTTTTGCCATTTGAATTGAAAACTATTACTTTAGATTTTTGTGTGTTTATTTCAAGTTTCCATGATATACAAAAAGATTGTAGTATGTCTAGTGCATTTTGTAGTCCTTCTTCGGTTTCTATGTATAACTTTGGGGTTCTCTAAATATTTAATTTATATTTCATGTTAAAACTTTTTATAACTATATGGCAAGCAAAATATGAAATCACATAATCGTAGGAAATCATAGCTAGTCCTGAAGAAGAATTCAAGATAAATAATTCATTGGAAACAGGCTTACTATAAATAAAAAATATTTATAATTAGCTGAATTCAAGAATATTAGCCAAGCGTAAACCGCTTTACTATTACTTATTTATGTTTTCTTTTTTGCAATGAGTCATGCAATTGCAAAATTAACTTTCTGAACTTGCAATAACCATAAATTATGAATTGACGTGACTCTTGCGCCATAATTATGATTCGAATTGGTGTTTCACGCATAAAATCCCTAAATTGTTTTATAAAGAGGCCTAAAATTAGCGAATACGTTATTATATTATTGTCTTACTATTAATGCACGTTAATACACAACACTTTTTACTCTTTTAACTTGTCCACGATCAACTCACCGATAAGCAACTTTTTGTTGTAAACTTTAAACCTTTTAAGGCAAAACTTCCACAAAAATGTACCACCCTGCAAGCAAATAAGGTTTAATGAGCCTGTTTCTAAGATAGTAGTAAATTCTTTCGTATTTTTCCTTCCTGATAATTTTACTTTACATTTATAATTTTTGACATTATAAAGTATGAAAGTTAAGAACATCAACACATCTTCTTAACTAGACTGATGATATGAAACTACGACAAATACCGGCATTGTGTTGTGCTCGAAAATGAAAAATTGCATTGTAATTTTAAATTGTCTCCTCTTTGTGCGACCGATATTCTCATCAGATACGGTGGTGTTTAACATATAGAGACTGTTAATTGCCAGAATAGTGTTGTAATTTTATTCAACATTATTTTTATAAAAGGTGGAAATATAAACAAACATACATTATCAATGCTGAACAATATAAAATAAAACTTGGCGCAAAATCACACTGATAATTGAATGATTGATTGATTGGATGTCTGCTTTACGTCCAGCGAGCAGTATTTCAGCTATATTCAGGACGGTAACAAGTTAACAAACAATAAATCAACGGAAAATGGGGGTGGGATGGGTCACAGGGAATACAATTTTGACTGCCACTGGAAAAGTATGGAGTTTTGGGTAGGGGCGGAAAATTTAGCCTTTTGTAGCGGCTTCAATGAGCCTACTCTTTTTCGAAATCTACAAAAGGGGTCTTTATCGTACAAAGAGCGTGGCACTCTCCAAACACGTTACCCACTACGGTCCGCGGTCAGGCATTCCGTATTATGACCTGACAATCCCCGAACGGGAGGGTCTCCCCTATCCGCCACCTGGGGACGCTCTGTGGGTCGAGCACTGGGAACCCTCCCAGTATGGTCCCAGTCAAACTGATAAAAAATCAGAGCTACACATTAGGAAACAAAATAAGGGCGCTTTTACGACGGCTTATTCGTACCAAACAACAAATAGAAAAAAATCCTTATTTATATTACAACGATTTATTAAATCGTTACTATACATTTATTGACTTTGATATAGGTTAATACCTGGTTTTATCAACCCTGAAAAAATTTTATCCCCCGAGCCAACGGCAAGTGTGGATATTATTTTTGAGGGTTGATAAAACCAGGTATTAACCTATATAAAAGTCGATTAATGTTTTATTATATGACTATTTTTACTTTAACACTGGAAGTCTTTAATAAAAAAAGATAACAATAAAAATTTATTTCAACAATAACAACAGTAGGCTATCACATTTTAAATTGAAATATTCACATTTTCCAAAATTTATAGTAATAGTAATATTAGAGCAATTATGAAAAATTGGCAAAAACAATTCCTGTTCATTGACAGTTGCAGAACTTGTCTGCTGCTCTTCAGCCATTTTGAACCAATGTCAACAAATAGAATGTTTTAAAAGAATGCTTTTGATTGGCTGATGTTTTTAATTCAACCAATCAAATTACTGCTTGTTTCTCCATTGTGGAATTCTATTTTTAAATACTCAAAAGTGATAAATATTCTATTTTTAGCAACTCTTAAGTCAAACTTTTATATCAGTCTATTTTTATCTGTTTTGAGGTTAACACACTGTCTGCATAAAACTTTTCACGATACCATGAGCCAATCAAAATTAAGATAAATGTTAGTCATATAATAAAGTATTATTATAATTGCTTTTGATAAATTTATAATTGTGGTTTGATTCTCGTGTTTTCTCGCACTTGACGCACTCCTTGTAAAAACAATATACGTATATGCATGACATGATAAAATCAGTACTCCCGAATTTCATAATTTCAATCAAATTTCATTATTGTTTATAAAAATCGGGTAATAATTGAAGACCACAAATGTTTCCTTCTTGATCGTCCTTGGAGAGATTAAAAACAAACTAATGCAGTGAAATGATGAGAAATAAAACATAATATCTTAATTAAAAGATTACGATTATTTGTTCTATTGCAACATAACATGTGCAACCAGAAGAAAGTGATAGCTGTTATTTGTTTGTAAAATCAATCTATTGAATACAGGATGCTGGGATTCGATAAACATGTTGAGATGTTGGCGGGATATTGTCTAACACAGATTATAGAATCTTTATCCTACCTTTCACATAGTAATTGCTGCAGCTCAGTTATTTATCGTGTTATTGGACGAGCATTCAAAACAAGCTTTACGTTTCTTCCGAACGTTCTTTAATTGTGCTATATTACGAATTTATCTAAAAGTGTTAGATTTATATATAAATTTACAAATTACCTAAGTTCGTAATATCATATACCAACCCTATTAATAATTTTAAAATAATCGGACATTTGCGATATTTTATTGTTGAAGCTTTACTTTACTTTAAGCAATTTTTCATAAACCTCGACTATAGGCAGGAAAACTGGCAATCATTGTTAATTAAAGTTGAGTCGAGCACATACATACCCCAAGCCACGAATCGAACTCAAAGTGTCGACACACCTGTGATTAATAGTAATAGACTAACACCTTGACCAATAGTCCTTATTAGCATTATAATTTCCTACAATCTTAAAACTACGCCTAAAACGCTGTCGTTAATTGGTTTCAAACTGGTTAAAGTTTGCTGTATATTTCTATTATTACTAATAAAACACGTCACCATGACAATAAACACAGTACAGAAATTTGTTTCAAAAATTGCTTTCAAGAGAATTATTGCAAGTATTTCTTCAACATTTATTTACATCGGAAAAAATAAATACTAGTTTACCGAACATGGAACCGCAGGTCGGAGGTTTTCTCAGGGAAACTCCGGCTTCCTCCCCCAATAAAAACTGGACGCCATGATATAGCTGAAAAATTGCTGAAAACAGCATTCAAACAAACTGAACATGGTCAATGCGGTCAAATAGAGCAAAGTTTAATATCACGAAAAAAGGGCAATAGTATCGGTATGGATATTCTTACTCTGTGCACGTGTGTTTTTCCACAGAAAATTATAAATCATTGATTGTAAAACGTGATTGGCTCAAATTTAATTCTAGAATATTGTAGCTAGCCGGTATTCATTGGTACTAAATGCCAAGCGGGTTTATATTTTAGTAAATCCAGGACGAAACAAATTTAGAAACACTATATGGGAAATGGGATGGACTAATACAATATCGAGAATTAGATAGTGATAAAAAGAATGGAATTGTCCAGTACCTTCGCATGTATTGCTCAAATTCTTAAGTGAAATCTCAGTCTTAGGTTTTCTACTACCATGGCAATATTAAAATTCTCACAATTTGATTCGGTAAAAACTGGGTTTTAAACTCCTACCCTGCTTAAGTTTTTTTTCGGAGTCAGTTCCTTGATATATGAAATTCAGAACATGTTTTTTCCATATCTTTCTTAGTCCGTGTTGTTTAATACAACCTAGAAGTTTCCTTTCTTTACGCCGAAAATAAATATTAATGTATGCAATCTCAACCTGTATTGAGTTTATACAACTATTTTACATAGTTGTCTTTTTCCATTAAACATATTAGTATACGAAAAACTCCTTATGTAGTCCCTTTGTTTTTACATAGAAATATACATCCAAGGTACAAGTAAACAAGAATAATTTACGTTCGATATATTAAGGCTTGAAAAACCTTCGCGGTCAGTCTTAAGTCTTTTTGTATCATTTATTTTTAACTTAATTAAAATTAACATTCATTTCAGCGAATTGTCCTGCCAGCTATATGTATAACAGAAAGGCAAAATTGTGTATTAAGATATTTTCTGCTGATCTTACCTCGTGGAGTGTAGCTAAAACTAATTGCGAGACCAACGCTGTAGGTGGTGGATTAGTCCTAATCCGTAATCAAGACCAGCAGGACTTTCTTGCAAGTGAGCTCGCCAAGCTACGTAAGTATACTTGAAAACATTTATATTGCACATGGCTTACGACATAACAGCACAACAGTGCTTTTCACAAAAAGTCGTAAGTGTAAAATAAATCGTAATTGCTGACGTCACAATTTTTTTTTTCATCTTCTAACACTTACGATGAATTTTACACTTAAGACTTTGTGAAACCAAGCCCTGAATGATTGATAAAATTTTTAGTGATATTATTGTGCTTTTATTTCATTAATATTTTTACCTTGAGGTATGTATCTGTTTGTAGCACACACTCAATGCCGGCTATTTATAAGGGTGTTTGCATCTCATGATGGAGAATGCATCCCACAGATTTTCATTCCCGTGGGGAGATTGCGAAAACATTTGTCATAATTTAGCTGCAACACCTTTATGGTCAATGTCTACAAAAACCTTATTTTCCCACTAATTGCTAAACGATTTTTTATAAGGTTTTGGGCAATACAAAATCTTAGCCCAGTATTAGTTTATTCTCAATCTAATTCATCCAATCAAAATTGTCGATTTCCTTTGTTGTTATGGTTATCGATAAAGATTTAATTACTAGCAAATGGTTTTTATATAAACTTGTTGTTTTTGGTGTGGTTGAGGGACTGAATAAAATACCATTTTAATATAATTACATTGTCACAACGACAGCATATAACAGTCTAGCTGGAAACTGTTTTCAAACTGGTCCCAGTCATTACAAATTTTGTCTTCGTTAGAAATTAAAACATAACAAGAAGTTATAAAAATTTAAACCTGGACTAAACCGGGTAACAAACAAAAAAGTAACAGAGAAATACAAGCCTAACACAAATAATATTGGTATTCGTTGTTTTTAGCACCTGATGCAGAATTCTGGGTAGATGGAACCGACAGTACAACAGAAGGTACTTACCTTGCAAAAGATGGAAGCACGATGACGTTCTTTTCCTGGGACACTTCTCAGCCGGATGGAATGTCTAACATTGAAGACTGTTTAGCGCTGAATTATTTGTCCCAATATAAACTCATCGATTATAATTGCATAGATTATATACATTATATTTGTGAAGTTGTCTAATTTGTATAATAAAGATTTGATATATAGTAAGTATGTATTAAATTGAATATGTCTTTCTACTTTTTTTTGTATTTTAGAAGATTGTTGCAATACATGTATATGAATACATATGACGATTTTAATTTATAAAAGATTTGTTTTGTCATAAAAGATTAATATTTAGTCACAATGCAACAGATATACAGACTTTGGACATAATTATTTCACAAAGATGGCGGTAATTTAATAATATACTATACATTGCTGTGTTTCTTTATCTTATTAAATGAAATACTGTCATAAAAATGTCGACGATTTTAACAACTCTGGGTAAAAATCGTCGTATAAAAATGTATGAGACCCGAGAGAAAAGAAATAAAAATGACGATTAAAATTGTATGGCGTCGGATTAAGAAGACTTTGACAATGTTACTCAAAAATCGTGTAATCTTGTGCAAATGTAAGCTTGCCATGACAATTCAGTTCTATTAGAAGCGTATTTTATTTTTTTCATAAGACTCGAGTAGTTGTTAGTCAGGATAGGAGAGTACATGTATGGAGAAAAGCTTACGAAATTTAGAGTCCAGAATGTGTTGGTTTACCTTCGATACTCGAGTTGCACTAATGTTTTGGGATGCTTACACTTTACGATATTTTGGATAGAAATTGACGGATCAATTAACACTACAAATTTTTTCAAAAAGTCTTCATAATAATTTATAACCAATAATCAGAAAGATCGTTCCCGAACCTCAAGACTACAACGCGCCATGTCATACTTCTCATAGAGTTATTCAGTGAAAAAGGGAAGACAATTTTAATTGTTTGAATTGGCCATCTCAACCCCCTGAATTAAACATAATCGAAAATGTATGGAGAACAATTAAAATCAAATTACAGAATTCAAAATTAGACATTTTCAATGAGGACATTTTGGTGAGGAGAGTGAGAACCCTTATTACTCAATTCTTAGAAGAATCCGCAGTGTTACAATAGCAAGAGGCCACAAAACAAAAACAAAAAATAAGGAACACTTGTAAGTTCGATGTTTACCAAAGTATATATTTTTATAGTTTTTCATTACAGTGTAAAATGGTGGCCATATTGGTGAAATAAACATGGTCCTTTACTGTACATCTTATGGGAAATTAAGCACGGTTATCAATCTCGTTATCTATATAAAGCGAACTACCGTCACCGAATGTACTATTGTTAATTAGAAACAAAGGTGTTTATTTTCCCTTCCCCAACGCGTTTGATAAGATTGAAGACCGTCTACTAAACATACAGATCGGGAGCAAAAGGTGCCTTATATGGAATAATTATCTCTTCGTTGTAATGTTTTTAGTTGCCAGATCGGGACCAAAGGTTCCTGTTCTGGAATCCTGGAATCATTATCTCCTCGTTGTCATGTTTTTAGATCGGGACCAAAGATTCCTGTTATGGAATAATTATCTTTTCCTTGTCATGTTTTTAGTTGCCAGAACGGGACCAAAGGTTTCTGTTATGGAATAATGATCTCTTCGTTGTCATGGTTTTAGTTGCAAGATCGGGAGCAAAGGTTTCTGTTATGTAATAATTATCTCTTCGTTGTCATGTTTTAATTGCCAAATCGGGACCGACGGTTCCTGTTATGGAATCATTATATGCTCATTATCATGCTTTAGTTGCCAGATAAGAACTAAAGGGTTCCTGTTATGGAATCATTATATCTTAGGTATCATGTTTTTAGTTGCCAGATCAGAACTAAAGGGTTCTTGTTATGGAATCATTATCTCCTCGTTGTCATGGTTATTATCAGGTTGGGTATGTATTGAAGATATGTATTGTTTGTATGAGATTTTATGCTACGTTAAACGACAATTTACCATGGCGTCAAGTTGAATAGAAAATGCAATCTGGAGTACCCAAATGAAAAAAAAACTCGATCTTTGACAGGAAAACTGACAATCCTTGTCAATTTACTTTATAGTCGAACACACCATCAAGTTCCATGTTTGATAGTTAAGGTGCAACTTGTTTTTTTAGCAAAGAATATATATGCAAAGTAGTTTGCTTTGTCAATACAATAAAGAATAAACAAATGTGAAAAAACAGCAGTTTTTTGTATATTCTAAATTGGTGAAAGGGAAAGAATTCGAACAGTAATTTTTGTGGCAAACAGAGTTTTGGAACACATCACTGAGTCACTGAATGGGTAATTCGAATGATAAAATGTAGCATGATTTTAAAACAGCTAAAAATAATAAGACACCGACTCAAGTGTCGATAAATTATAAATTAGCTAAAAGCTCATACATGTGTTTAATTTTGTCAAATCAACTTCTTTCCGCTGCTTAAATCGTGATAACCTACTTTAATATATGATTGACCACAGTTTGCGAAAAGTGGTTATTGGTCAAAGAGGAAACGTTTATGTTCTATGTCCTTTAAAAATTTCGGTCTGTTCAAAGTACATTATATATTTCATTAGTCTTATGAAGCAAACTACGCAGATTAAACTCCATCATTAAAGAAACTGAACAGAAGTTTGGCGCCCTACTCAATCCAGTACCTTTTGAACTTAAAACTTAAAATATTTAATTTTCGCGATATACGGTGCATTGAGCGTTTTTTTTTCAGTTCCATTGTCCCACAACATGAAAGAAAGTAAACAAAAGTTGAGAATGAATCAACTAAAAACTAAAAAAATGCAATGTCTTTGCTCGATACGAAACTGTTCATATAAATTTTCCAAGTCAGCATTTTTTTAAGAACTATACCGTGTATAATTATACAGAAAAAAGAAACCATGAACGTGATCTTTCGCTCATGTTTTACTTATGTTATATATCTGATTAACATTGCAGAGTGTGCTCGACTCCAAACTTAATCTACAAGGATTGCGAGCCCACGGTCTGTTTGTTTCTCTTTTCACCGAGTACTCCGGCTTCATCTACCAATACAAACTGCCATGCCATTGATATTTTTTCTTCTCCATTTAAAATGCGGTTTCAAAAGACATGAAAGCTTATAACATTATTTTTTCTAAAACGCAATAGAGATTAAATATAATAGAAGGTAAGTCCGAAATTTTATTGTTAGGTCAATCAAGCAAATCGTATCCAAGATATCGTTGTTGTTGATGTTGATTACCCATTGAGCTTTTAACGTAATATCGTTTTAATTTGTCTTCAGTATTAAATACTTTTATTTTGCATACTATTAATGATCACAAAACGATAGACTATATAAGAAGCCTTACTTGAGATTCCTACTTTTATGTGAGAATTATAATCTTAAAATTTTTGACGATGCTAAAATCTTAATGTTTTATATTATATACATTCCTTTACCTGATCACGACGTTCTAGCATTACCGTCGGTAATCTTACTCAGTCTGACGTACTGTAAAAATTAAGTGTACAGTGATTCCTCGTAAAATCGTAAAAACTGAATGAACTTTTTAATGGTTACCCAGTGTAATACAAGAAGATTTGTATTGCAAGACACAATAAGAACCAGTGTGCATGACAGTTTGTTGGTATCTTATAATGACGTTAACTCATTTGTTTTCCCGTTTCTTCAAACACATGGATTTTAACACAGCCAGGATTTTCTCACCAGCTCAATACGACGGCAGGGGCGGATACAGGATTTTCGAAAAAGAGGATGTCGGAAAAGGAGGGCCACAAAGTGGTCCTACCGCGCCTCGGAGAGGCGCATTTACGGCAGGGGTAGTACGTTTAATGCATTAATTTATGGCGAGGACGAGCGGGGATTACATTCTTGCCTTTGGCGCTGGTTGTTACCCTCCCTGTTCTCTTTTTTTTCCTTTCCTTTTTTAAAGGCGTAAGGGCGTACGCCCCCCCCTGGATCCGCCACTGGACGGCTTATTCGTGCCAAACAACAAAAAGAAAATAAAATTATTTCGTTTGTACGGTTTATTAAATCGTGTGTACGATTTATTAATCCGTTTGTACGGTTTATTAAATCGTTTGTACGGATTATTAAATCGTTTGTACGGTTTATTAAATTGTTTGTACGATTTATTAATCCGTTTGTACGGTTTATTAAATCGTTAGTACGGTTCATTAATCCGTTTGTACGGTTTATTAAATCGTTTGTAAGGTTTATTAAATCGTTTGTACAATTTATTAATCCGTTTATACGGTTTATTAAATCGTTTGTACTGTTTATTAAATCGTTTGTACGGTTTATTAAATCGTTTGTACAGTTTATTAAATCGTTCGTACGATTTATTAATCGTTTGTTAAAATGTACTAGCTGGTGCTGGACACACGATACTACGTAAAAAATCAAGAATTTGGTATTGCTAGCGGTAACACAGTTTGGTTTACGAATTTTTGCAATTTAATTATAAAGACATTTTCTAATCCCATAAACATGAAACAATCGTTCGTAAAATATTAAAATATTAAACTTACAGAACAACTTTTTCTCTCATCGAGTGCATTTTTTTATTTATTTACACAAACACATTATGTATAACCTTTTTGAACTTTAAATATAAAAACACTACATTTCTATAAAGCATGAAAAAACTGATGACGTTGATATTTTTTTCTGGAATAAAAAAATATGAAAGAGTATGACTTCTACCATCAGAGCTATTATAATAGACACAGACTTGACATATATATGTCATCGTTCTTTTTGCTTAAGATTAGTAGTTAATTCACATACCCATCATTCACATAACAATAAAGTCAACGTAAACAACTAGGCGGAGGTTATTGTGTTTATCGATACGACAGGTAGGATATTATAAGTTTGACAAATTTCTCTTCAATTTTGAATCAGTAACTTAGTTTTGATTATAATATTTTATTTTGTCCCTAATTTTATATAATGTGATATTGCAAATTAAAATGATTTCATAAAAACAAAGAACTAAAAATAGTAAATTGCAGTATGTCCACCTACTACTTACTCTAAGGTGGACAATGATTCATGCTATGAACGTTTTCTATATACCTGTAAAACGTTTCTGAAAGAATGCTAATGACCTTTGACTTCTTACTCGATATATAATACATACAAAAAGCCCATTGACATAGTAAACAGCTATAAGTTTTATATATGCATATAAACACAATAATTATTATCTCACAATAATATTTGAATTATAAATATAACTTTAAAAACAATATGATTTAGAAAACTAGCTAACATTTGGTTCCAGCAGAAAATTCCAGGATATATACATTTAGAAGCACAGTGACAATATATCTTTCAATACAGTATATATACTTGAGATTACCAATAACAAAACAAGGAAAATTAATAATAATGGGTTTATTTATGTGTAAAAGTCTTTTCGTTGTCATGCAGACAAAAGAAGAAACAAAGTAATAAAACCGACCGAACAACAAGAGCCAAAAGTCAAGGGGCAATTACAAATCCTGATATAGACAAACATATACAACGCAAAAAAAACTAAAAAAAACAACAACAAAAACAGAAAGTGACTTACCCGAACTAAATAAATAGGACATTTAATGGGATATTAAATATTCTTGAATGTAATTTACTGAATTACAAATCAGCCTAAAGGAACAGTTGCGCATCAACACAATCCATCTTTTTTTACCTTGACCTTGGAGCTATAAAAATAATTTCAAATTGGTAAAACTCACAATTTACATAAGGGATTGTTTTGAAAACTAAACTTCATCTTCATTTTATAGTACTTAACAGCTGTGCAAAATTTTAACAAAATCTGTTTTTCAAGTGATCTTTTGAAAATTGGCCTTACTCAAAAACAACAAAAAGGATTATGCTGAACATTGAACACTGTTTTAATTTTTTATATATAGTACTTAACAGCTGTGCAATGATTTAATAAAATCTGTTAAGGCCTTTTCAAGTTATCATCTGGAAACTACCAACTGTTGACAAACAAATTGAATTGGCTCAAGTCAAAAACTACAAATTGGATTGTGCTGAAAATTGAAATTGATTTTAATTTTATAGTACTTAACAGATGCGCAAAGTTAAAACAAAATCTGTTGACATGTGTTCTTGGTACCATCTGAAAACACCATCTGATGACAAAAAAAGTTGAATTGGTACTTAACAGATGTGCAATGTTTACGCGTTTTCGAGTTGTCATCTAGAGAACCACCAAGGCATGGACAGAGGGACGGAAACGCATATCCATACGGAGGATATAATACTTTTGTTTTGGCGGGGTATAATAAAAACCATCGAAAACGTTCCATCTTTATTTTGATTAAAGTATTAGTATGTAAAGTTTGCTGTTCTCATATCTGTAAAATACCATTGTACTATTAGTTAAGAGTCTGTTGTATCTTTATTATTTAAATTTAAATTGTTTCATCCCTATTTTACTTTTCCATTATCATAATATTATATGTTACACACAAATATTTAACTTGACAATGTGATGTGCCTACTTTTTTGTAAGTTTATTTACTTTGGACATATACGTATTAATGTTCAAGACTGACCTTAATATTAGTTATGTCAACATATCGATTGTGCTTTAATAACTTAAAGAAGTAAACAGTAAAACAGCGCAGAATACTTTGTCTTGTTACTTGTATGCTGTAATACCAAATAAGGACCTTGATTATAATTAAGTATTCCTGTAAAAATGTTAAAAAAACCTCGATGCTCAAGAAAACGTGTAATGCTCACTTCGTTTAAACATGACTCAAAGAAACATCGTTTTTCAATCTGGAAAGTTTGATCGGTAACAAATGAAAACATTTTAAATATAACATCTTATGCTTTATTCCATTGAAGTCTCAATAAAAACAAGAATTGATGTTGGCGACCATGTTTTTCTACTTATCAAGGTGAAATAAAGCATCTTTTGGAAGGACCCAAGAGACATCATTTGTACCAATGTTAATGTAAAGACGCATTATTGGAGGTTACTGGTACCTTTCATTAATATTTTTATTAAAAATAATACGTAGTTGTCATTCTTGTTTATAAATAGACATCTCAATGAGCAAATACCACATAACTATTTATTGATAGTGTAATACGCAAATAAAATCTCTACTAAAGTATTTATTGTATAAACATTTTAATACAAGTAAAATCAGTAGTTATACTGTGAATTCTGTATCTAATTGCCTTTTAATTTGTATTTAGTATTGTGTTTTTAAATTTTATAATTTGGTCGCATACAATATTTACAAAATTAAAAAGAAAAGTTTTATAAAGCACACGTGTTTTGTCAAAACCTCTTTCAACTCACCTTGTAACATGGAGTGACAGTTTTGGTATAAAACATTGCATTTGTCACCTGTGCAGCATGCTGTGCAAAATACAAGATCGAATAAAAATCGCTTTTTACCAATGGGTGTAGCCGTTACTTCTCCTATTTGCATATTATTTTCGTTGTGTTTGGCTTCTTCGATGCATAGCTAAAATGTTACGGTAAATAACAAACAATACAAGTAATTGATTGGATTATGAGAGATAAAGGCAGGGAACATATTCGTGATAAAAACTTATCAGACAAAAAAACTTTAGTAATTTTTATACCGTTCATATTAATCAAAACCGATTTAACCTGTCGTTAGTTTAATCGCGGAACACAGTGGGTGACTTTTTAAAAAAAAGAGTAAAGAGTGTGACGTTCCTTGCACGCTAAAGACACCTTCTATGCATGTAAATAAAAATAGACTCGTTGTAGCGGTTACAAACGGCAACTGATTTAGTCCTTATCCTATACTACATTCTTTTACAGTGGCATTCAAAATTATTTGCTCATTTGTCCTCTTATTTCTTCGTTGATTTATTGTTTGTTAACGTGTTTTCGTCCTATATATAGCTGAAATACTGCTCGCTGGACGCAAAACAGATATCCAATCAATTAATTAATCAAATTAGACTAATTTGAGTTTTGTTTAATTTATACTTCTGTAGAATGTAAATGTATATTTTTTCAATTACACAAATACTTTATTGTCAAAGTGAACTATATATTTAAAAAAAGAGTAAAGAGGGTGATGTTCCTTGCACGCTAAAGACACCTTCTATGCATGTAAATAAAAATAGACTCGTTGTAGCGGTTACAAACGGCAACTGATTTAGTCCTTATCCTATACTACATTCTTTTACAGTGGCATTCAAAATTATTTGCTCATTTGTCCTCTTATTTCTTCGTTGATTTATTGTTTGTTAACGTGTTTTCGTACTATATATAGCTGAAATACTGCTCGCTGGACGCAAAGCAGATATCCAATCAATTAATTAATCAAATTAGACTAATTTGAGTTTTGTTTAATTTATACTTCTGTAGAATGTAAATGTATATTTTTTCAATTACACAAATACTTTATTGTCAAAGTGAACTATATAAAGTTAAACTAAACAAAATTATTGCTTAAGTAAAATACCACTGATAATCGATCGAGAAAAATAATCTGCATTTCCATGACTGTACATCATGCGCAACTTACTAATTTATTTTCACAACCAACATCAAACAACATCGTTCCTCGGTAACCAATGTATTGTTTCAATGAGCAAAACTTTAAAAGTAGAACATAATGCATTAATCATGTTGGCAATTAACAATTATATGAATGGATAATGGAAACAACTTTTTTGACAAATAGAACTCGTGGTTTTGCACCTTTCTTCTCCAAATTTATAAAAGACTTTGAATATTTATTTATCATATTGTTTACTATTGAAAATGTGATTAAACTAATATAAATATTTTTTGTACAAATTGAGAGAGTTAATGCTACACGAAGACAGTTAAATTTAAAATTTACTTATTGTAAACGTTTTAGTAAAAAATGAATATCTAAGGGACAACTATCTACAAATGCATGTTTATACAGCTATTTGGTCTTTGTGCTGTCCTTTCAATATGTTTTCTGCCGGAAAGATATCTTTAATGAAAATTTAGTTTGCCCCAATTTTGTTTGTCCTATACAGTAAGCCAGCTGTAATCTAATTGTACCTCAATTAACAATCTGGATTTTAATGTAACTAGGGAATTTGTGATATTCAACTCCTAGTGTTCAATACATTGTTAAAACTCTTCCACATCGTATCAATGCCGTCCGATGCTGCAAATTACTTAGATAAAAATATTTTATTTTATTGAGTTTAACTACTCGAACAGTTATGAGAATTTAAATTAAAACGTCATTAAAGATACCAAGGTTATGCAATTAACGCGCGTTTCGTCCAAGACTCATCAGTGGCGCTTAAAAGAACTAACTTAATAATCTCCTTAGATTGTACCTCATCGTTCTGACATTGCCCAAAGGTGGCACATTTTTTAATATCGTCTAAACCGTCACATTTTCCACAGTTGTCGCCAGGTGCCTGGCCTATAAAGATTTGAGTCGAGCATAACTAAATGTTTCCAATGGTGTGGTTATTTTTTGGTAACTTCGTATAGTAATATTTGAACTATTGTTTGTAGAACCAGTGGTCTTCAATTATTTACATGTATATAGTGGAAATTCTTTTTATTTACGATTTGTTCTAATGCTAGAGTTTAAACTAGAACGATCTTGAAAGTATGCGAGATAAAGGTTCCGTCATAATTATCAATCATTTAAAAGATAAGAAAACTACTTACCATATAGGGGACTAGCCGTGCAAAGTACAAACAAAACGAAAACACCTGAGGATAAGACAAGTACATTTAATAGTTTCATATTTTATCTATATAGAACTACGACCTTAATTTGTTAAAACTAATTCAACAATTTGCACCATAGAAAGACAACCGATGTAGTTAGTTTCACTAAAAATTATTATATTTTACAAGAATATATCTGCATGTTTTCTTTGTCTTTTTCGAATAGTAAAGTAATTTACTTCACTCACATGTCTTTTGCATTTTGGCGCTGAAAATGAATAAATACTAAAAATATGAGAAGACAAAAAAGATGCAGTAAGAAAAAAACATCGAATACAAACATAACATCATGAAACACGAAAAACATTGAAACCGCAAATTGTGACGCACTATACTAAATGCTCCGGATATGGCGTGATATTGGTTGCAAAAATTCAATAATTTTATTTATATTCAATTTTTCATGTTTAATTGGTATATTTGTTCATTTAAATGGTATATTTTTGCGTTTAAATGCAATAATTTTCATTTACATTGATAAAATATTGAAACAATGCTTGTGATTAAGTTCAAACCAAAACAAGCACAATAGCTTTGGAATTCGTGCAATTTCGGCTTAAAGTTCACAGATTTTTGTGCCAAATACAGTAAGACTAAGGATGTATACCACAAACAACGTTTCAAATTTTGACCCAGTGACGTCAAAACAATTTCTCATCATGCAATTATAGCATAAGAATGAAAAAATTTTCGCATATAAATAAAAAAGTATACCAATTGAATAAAATTTATTGTAAATAAATAAAAGATTATCGCATATAAACGAAAAATTATACCAATTGAATGAAAAATATAGCATTTAAAAAGAAAATGTTAGCAATGTAAATGAAAATTATTGCATTTAAACGTAAAAATATAGTATATAAATAAACAAATTATACTAATTAAACATGAAAAATTGAATATAAATGAAATTATTGGATTTTTGCAACCAATATCATGCCATATCCGGATGAGTTTTTTTATCGTTGGTTGAAAAGCAATCATAATATTCTTAAGAGAAGTAAAAAATAAAACTAATGCAGTTTTAGAAACTTTCATTTTTATGTCACTTGTTTGATAAAATTTAAAATGTCAATCTGTAGAGATAAATAAAGCTCAAGAAAAGTTTTTACAATTTACTACAGCAGACATTAGTTCGTGTTTTCTAGATCGGCAGTGGGGCTCAAATTAAAAATTTTAGAAAGCCATATAAATACAGGGTAAGATATTTAAGTGGGTTTAATTCCAAAACTAGAAAACGTTAGGCCAAATCAGTCGAAGCAATGGAAAAATAGGTGATGTTTCATGTTAGCGCGGAAATGAGACAAGGTTAGTGATTCCATCGAGGAGTAACAGTTTACCAGAAGAGACATATACTCTGTGACTTTATTTATTGTACGTAATTTGAGCACATCCGGTACTCTTTCAAAGCACACAACAATAACGATTGAAACATTTTATCTAAACAATCAATCTTAAAACTGACATTGGTCATTTAAAATCAAATAAATATTATAAAAGGAAAGTATGATTTATGTTGTTTGTTAAAATTAGCCAAATTCAATGATGATACAACAATACCTTATGTATGTTCGTATGTAGTCACGAATCTAAATGAACTTGATCAAATACTGATAAGAATTGAAAAACTTGTACAATGTTCGTAAATGATAAATAAGTAAGATAACCATGTCGAAATATAAAACAAAAGGAAATAAAGTATGTAAAGTTTGTTGTTATTTATTGTGGAGAATATCACGATAAATTTAACTTAATATCAGTACATTATATGTACTATATTAGGTTTAATACATTTTGAAAATAAAACTATTCTATCATTTTTTCTGACTATGGTATTACTGTTCTTTAGTATGTTGATAAAGTTTTTCTATGTCGTGTCCGAGCATCGTTGTACGATCAGTTGCATTTGTTATTAGATCTTGCAATATTTAAAATTTTTTATGTCTTTTAACGGGATTAATAAATGAAGGCTTCAAAGGTTATATGAACCTTGTAGTAGAGGTGATTCCGTTGTCTTTCTAACAAGGTACTCCCTAAACTATAATTTTGTAACATAAATAACTTTATAGATCTTAACGACAACTTATAAGACGGTATAAGGAAAATTTTACACAAGTGTTTGCACACATTTTTATGCAAACCTTTTTTATTATAAAAAAGAATATCAGGAGAAACAGTTTTGATACAATTTTGAATACAGAAATCGAATATTTGTATTTATAAGTTTATTTTGGCAAAGTTTAATTGCAAATTTATTTATCTTTTCATTACAACTACATGTATGAAATTTGTCTTCTGAAACATGAGGTATTGTAAACAATTAAAATAACCTTTATTTTGTAACAACGGAAAACGTTGCTATCATAAATAGATTTTAAGAAAAAGGAATGGGAATATATCGACGAGTATTTAGTAAACTCTTAGTCATTGACAGACAAAACCCATGGTTAAACAAATGTGGAGACAACAACAAAACAAACAGACATACAACACAAAAACCATTAAATTAGTAAAACGAACCCCACTACAAACCGGGAGTTTCAAGTGTTTCCGAAGTAATAGGAGTAGTCACAATCCAGTATAACAGTGGTTACGACAGACGGAATAAATTAATGTATTTGTGATACAGATATTCTACAACGGTCAACAAAGTTCCGATACGACAGTAAACTGTTCTATGTGGTTACTTCAGTCATGCCATTGTGATCCCCTGGTTAAATAGCTTTTTAATAAGCAGACACTCTCTATCAAGAAAATCTGGATCATGAAAGACAGTACCTTGAGTAGCTGATCAATTGTGAAATGTCATATTACTTTTGTTGTAACCTCACTGACAATGATAAAATAAATCTGTTTCAGCCATTATAAGAATTTCTATTTAAGTAACTGTAGGTCATACCGGAATGTTAATTGATATAACTGTAAATTAATCCACCACAAAAAGGCCTAGCTGCATTAACATAGATACATTATCAAGACTTAATATGAATTTCATGAGATATATTTTGCCAATATGGATTAAAATACAAATAAGCGAATTAAAACTTTTAGCACATGACCACTAAAATGCATCATTATATACGTGCTCCAAATACTAACCTGTTTTCTTGACAAAACTTTAGGATTAAGATCTGAATTATTTCCTATTTTCAAAACCAAGTCTAAGTCACAGGTTTCCTTATACCTTGGGAGTGGAGGCTTTTTGTGTAAAATACCTCTCATTAAACGTTTTATTAACAGAGTTGTTCCAACAGGATAACCATCAATATGTGGCAAAACTGAGGATAAAGCAGACCTGTGAACATTAACTGTTCTATATTGAAACCCATTCATAAACATTCTGATAGTTTAAATGACCTGAACGATCGCCTGATATAAGCCAACCTACTAATTAGAGCGTTCTGTTTTGAACTAGAGTGTGAATTTGGTTGTAAGTTGATGTTAGAAGCTGTGAACTCGGGGAAAGTAGGATTGGATCCTAGAATTGAATGGAGATCTCCAGTAGACCCGTGTACCATTGCTGAGATGTTCAAGCAAGTTTCACTATCAAAACTGTTGTTTTTTCTGCCTGAGACACTGATAAATCAGACAAAACGTGGGAAAAGCATAAGCTTTCAGTTCGACACAATGATGTATTAGAGCATCGGAGGCCCTCGTCCCTGGATCCGGAAGCCAACTCATATAAACTGGTAGTTAGTGACTTGTTCTGTCTGCAAAAAGATCTATTTCGCAATTCATTGTTTTAGGCATAAGGGCTTGAAAAATATTTGGGTTCAATTTTCCAACTGCTGGAATCTAGACGGTGACGTGCTTCCCTGGCAGAAAGTCAGCTTTCAACCTTATTCTCTTGTCTAAGCCCCAATCCCATAGTTGAATGGCTAATTGATTGCATTGCTGTGACTTTGTTCCCCTATTTGGTTTATTATGTCTTGAGTAGTTTTGTTTTTTGTTTGAATTAAAACTGTCACATTTGATTGATCTTTCAGAAAAGACTTTACTGCATTGGTTACTGCCAGAACTTCAAATGCATTTATATGGAATTGTTTCTCTGAGTCAACCATGGACCCCCAATCCGAACTTACAGCTCCCCACCCCATTAAGCTTGCGTCTGACTGAATTGTGACAGTTGTTGGGACTGAAGATATGCTTTTTCCATTCCATTTGTCTAAATGATCTATCCACCAGTTCTATTCGGTCAAAGCATTTTTGTGTAGGAAAAGGGTGGCATTGTAACTGTAAGTCTTACAAAGATTTTGGTTCTTGGATACTTGTAAAAAAAGAATGAAGAGGGGCAGGTAGCACCGGTTGAATTGATGCAGTCATTGTACCAATTAATTGTGATAAATTTTCACTGAGACACTGACTTACTTTCTTCTGTTCAAAGTTTTCGTATGTTTTTTACTTTGTTTTGAGGAAAAATAGTGTCATTTCTATTGAAGTGATTTTGTTCCTCAAAAACGCTATCACTTGAGATGGAATTAGAACTGATTTGTCCATGTTTATCCCAAATAAAAGGGCTTGCAAAAGCTGCATTACTTTCTGTCCGTCTAAATGACAATTTTACTTGTTTTGATTCATTTTCAGAATGTCGTCTAAGTAAATTTATAGACGAATTCCTATTCGTCGTTACAAAGACATCGGAACCTTCATTAACTTTGTAAACACCAGAGGGGCTATCGATATTCCAAATGGGAGACAAACAAATTGGTAAGTCTTCCCCTCCCACCTGAATTGGAGATATTTTTGTTCGTAAATTGCCAGTGAAAAGTAAGCATCAGTGAGATCTAGTCTTATCATCCAATTCCCCTTTTGCAATAGGTCCCTCACTGAATGGATATTCTCCATTTTTAAATCTTTGTAATTCAAAAAAATGTTTAAGTTTCCTATTTATCACAGGTCTTTGACCTCCCTCTTTTTTTACACTAAGAACTCATAAAATGACTCCATTGTTGGGGGATTTACTTGTTTGGTCGTATTTCTGCTTAATGTAACTGTAACTCCATTACAACTTCCAATATTCATGGTCTGATGTTAAAACCCACCAGTTTTGACGAAAATGATGGATTCTACCTGCTATGGAAAGATCAACATTTGATTTTGTAGGAAGTGGGAAAGGAAATTCGATGTCTATTACAGGTAACTTCCAGCTCTGCCTCTCTGGCTGACGCCCCGAAAATACTGGTTGTTCGAGGGCCCCTGGTGAAAAAAACCTAACCCTTCTGTCTACAGAGCTGAAATTAGAACTAGATGGTCCATATGGGATTTTTTTAAATGTTTGACCCACAGGAGGCATATTAAAATAGTCTTTGTCATTAGACTCTTCAGTTAGCAACTTTTTAAAATTTCCTACCAAATAGTTCACCATTTGACTTAAGTAAGGCTTTCATGCCTTCGGAATCATGCATTAAATCAATGCAATCTGGTAATATTCTAGACAACATACTCCTTTGGATTATATTAATAACATCATCAGGATAAAAACCATGATCTTTCTTTGCTTCATCTCAGCTTCACTCCATAAAATACTGAGCGGACCAGATGCATTCATAGTTTTATTTTGAGTGTTGTTGCTGAATAAACCTTTTCGAGTGAGTTAATTGCCCTTTATTTCTGCATGGATAAGGGTGTACCGAATTTGCATCTTCAAAGATTCTTTATAAATCTATCTGTTTTCTTAGAGGCTAGTTTCTTGCTGTTTAGAACACCACAATTTTTGGCTACTTCGTCTATACTTTTTAGTTATGCCTTGGTTTGCAAACTTTTCTATATATTTTGTAATTTTACTCATAACTTTTACTATCTTATGGGTTTACCTATATATAATCGAGCTGTATCACAATTTCAGAACAGAATTAAGGATTTGTATAACAACTCTTCAGATAATCAAACAATGGTCGAAAATAAATGCTCAATTAAACACACCACTTCTATACGCTTAATATAAGGAAAATACCTAATAATCACACGCATTCTTAATATTACTCTTATCACAATATAAGTTCTAGCTTCTGGTCTTAAGTTTTGGAACTTGTCTCCTATCTAATTGATGCGACACCTCATCCATATTTCGATTGTGTATCAAATCTATTACATATAAAACCTATAACAACCACCTGAAAGTCTTGTTATTTAAAAACTGACTGGCAATCCACAGTGATTCTTGAACAACAAAAAAAGAATTGAAAATAAGTCTAATTTTACAAGCAGAAAAGGATGTGATTAAACTTGCATAGCAATTACAAATATTTGGATTAAAACAACGAGAGTGCTGGGCGTTCAGACTTTTAATTTAAGTCATTAAATTTTTTTGCCTTAATCATATATGCAAATTTTTAACATAAATTTAAGAATAGTTTTTATCTCCATATTGAAAAAAATCCAAATGTTACCGCGACTGGCAAAAAGGACCAGCTGCTGCAATCACGTTACCACGCTTCTTATATTTGACATAATTCGAATGTATTTAATATGCATGTTACAAAATTTTAGTCATATTTTATATACAGCTGGCATCACACTTGATTTCAAGTATGTTGAAGTCATATAGATTTCAACACCCTTAAAAATGTTAAAACTTTACTAAATAGTACACAAATTTGTTTCAAATTTAAAAAAAAACAATAAAAATATACTGCATATCTCCTGCCTTACTTTTAAAAATGAACGTGGGGACACAAATTTCATTAACTTCTTTATATGAATTTTTATATCCACAAGAAACTACTCTTCTTTTAAACAGTGCTACACCAAAAGCTTCGAGCAACTATAGATAATAGCTGCCAATACGAAATTTGAACCGGATTGGTATTTTGATGTTTGAACGTTGCATTGGAGAAGCAATGTGCGAGGTAATATTATTACCTCAATTATGATGCAAGTTATTTGTAATTTTTTACAGTTTCTATAGGGTATTTATTTTCAATTCTCCGATTATGGAATAATTAGAGTAAAACAGAAAAAAGCCGAAAATGTATATAACTGGCAAAATAATGTGAGTTTGTTACAAATGTTTGGTACTTGGTTTATAATAGACAATTGAGATTGGCTGCATCATGCGCAAAGCCGTGTTACAATATGTGCAATATATTTACATCTAAAAAAACTAGTAGGAAAATTCTGCCCAATAATAGGTATATCAACATAAATAACACAGACACAAATAAATTACATATGAAAAATGTCCATCAAGCTATTGTTGTAAAAGTTAGAAATAATCTAAGTGTGGATCTCTAGTCTAATATTTAAAATATTCAAGGGCTTAAAGCGATAATTGCTTATTTGCTTGTTTGTTTATTTGAATGGTGTTTAACGCCAATTTTTTAGCTATATCATAGCGTCCAGATTTATAGGGAGGAAACCGGAGTATCCGGAGAAAAACTCCAACTTGCAGTAGGATAACTGACAACCCTTGTCAAATAATGTTGGAGACGAGTTCACCCTGCTCGCAGTGAGACTCTAACCAGCAACCTCAGTGTTGACAGGCCGCGTGATCAATAGCAAATTGATAGCTATCTTAACCACTCGTCCACCGAGTCCCCTGCTTATTTGAACTTCAAAGTTTGTAAAGAGTACTTTTGGTTAATGCGATATTAAATCAGATTACCTCGATGATAACTTTTCAAATTACTTGTCATCCAATTTAGTATTTAAAAAACACCATTTACTTTTAACTGACTACGAAAGTTAAAAAACTGTTGGAAATAAATAAATAAACTTTTCAGTGAAACGCAATGGCAATAATTATCACCAGTCAACAATTTGTGGGACAAGTTAAAGATTATATTTCTGGTTATAAATACCTGTTTTGTGGACTTGCCAAATTATTTGTTCAGTATGGAAGGCATTTATTATTAAAATTATGCAACATGGATATATGACAACACTGTTTTAAAGGAAGGTGATACGAACACCAAGGAAACTTTAAAAAATGAAAGTTCACCAATCAAAGTCCAAGAACCCGGCAAGCTTGATAACCAACATCCAAAAATATAGCAATAGTCCTGACTTGATACAGGCATTTAAAAATGAAAATCCTCTGGCTCCCTTTAATGTAGTGTGTGAGTTGGTGTGTTGAGTTGACGAAAATGATTGGGAATCGTACACTACTAGTCAGTAATATCTACACAAAACACAAAATCAACATTTATTTTTTTATATATAATTTATATATGTTTAATGTATTTATGTTTTTAACTGTAGCTAAAAACTTAACTAAAATACTAAGTATATTCCTATCAGACGCTTAGAATTGGTTGTTGATTGGCATATCTTATCAAACAGTTTAAAATAGTTTAAGTAATTTATCATCTGTGACAACGTCAATTCAACCCCAAAGTAAATAAACCCAAAACATCGTTTAAATCAAGTTCTTGGAGTTTTCATTTGTTCTTAATAAAGAAATTCACATAGCGATTGAATCAGATCAATGTTAACAGCTAATGTTAAATGGTTCTATAGTACTATATTATAATTAGTCGAAAAAATCGAAAAGGTTTATTCAGCAATAAAGTTTGCAGAAAGAAATTAAATCAAAATGTATTCCTTTTGGATTTATAAGTTAAACCAATTATAACGTATACTACTTAAATAATATATTATACACTATAAGAGCTGTCATAACAGAGATGTAGAAATTTATTTTAGCTAAACCAAGTCTAAATGCATTTTGGGCCAAACGAACAATGTCTTAAACTTAGAAACAAAGCTAGAACTTAATCTTCCAGCAATAGAATACTTTATACAGACACAAACCATATTGAATTGACAAGGCTTTCTTCGGACAATATGAATCCTCATTTAAAACATTAATTTCTAATTTTCAAAAAGTTGTTAAATACGTGAACCTTTATGTTTGCACACGCATATGTGTACAAAACCAATGACCGAGTCCAGTATTAATATAGCAAAATGGCAAAGTTATAAAAGTAATACGGGTTGCAATAGTGTATAGAAATTCAAATTTGTTTTAATGCAAAAATAATATTTTAAAAATATATGCTTACATGATTTAAATATTCGAAAATGTCCAACTTTATTGATAAAGAAATGTACAAAAAATGTAAACCTTTCAAATGTATCTAATGTTAAATATTAATTATTAAAAACTGGCAAATTAGATAAAACTGACGCTACTGTCTTAGGGCAAAGACATTGAAAACAATGTAATTAGAGATCATAAAGACATTTTCTTTTCAACTGTAAATTAAATGCCCATTAAATTAACCTTTACTATGGAATTAAACAGTATAGTGAGTTAACTGTAACAAAAAATGGCAATCATATTCAACCTACCAACACTATTTCAACTAAAGAAATGCAGTTTCTTTTGAACAAATAATAGTTGTTACAACTTTTATGTTGTGCTTTGTTTTGGTTTGTATAAATGTTGGAATTTAATTAAGATAACAACTTAAATTAATTTATAAGTTGGAAAGGAAAAAATCCCAATTTAGAGATATAGTCTGTGCCTAAATTCACTGCACTGAAATTTTGAAAAGAAATTAATTTAAGATTGATTCTATTAGAGTTTGACGAAAAAATATCTACAATATCTTATTCGTTTGAATTTCAAATATGTTTTGGTTTTGAGTGCCACTGATGATTCTTGATGAGGTAGTAAATTTGTATAACCTTGATATCTTTAATGCATTTGTAACATTATGAACACCAATTTTGAAATATTCAGCAACATTTAATGGTTGTCGTCCGGGATAAAAAGAGTTATTTGTTTTCTTTGGTAGTGAGAGGGGTGTCAAAAAAACAATTGTTAACGTTTGGTTTTAGTTTATTTTTTGTGTATTTGTCTCTATTTGCATCCGATTTTTCCACTATTCTATGGTTTCGATTGTTGACCGATAGATTTTTTTTACCTTTGCCTTTAATTAAGCAAATTTAATCAATGAGAAGATTAACCGGTGCTAGGATATACAAAGGAAAATATTCTGTCAAACAAATTCTAAAATTTAGTTTTTGTAAATATTTTGATGATATTTATTTGAAATTATCAATATTTCAGAAAATTCTATTCAAATTAAAAAAATAGCAATTGATTATTCTGAATGTCCGTTATCTTTTATTAGCAGTATGATAATGCTGCAAGGTCATTTAAACTATGACTAATAAATGGTGTATGTGCGATATAGATGTTCTTTTATATTTGTGTGTTTGTAACTGTTTCACCTTGTAATAATGATAAAAAAATACCCAAGTAAAAAGCTAACTTCAGAAAATCAAACAAGGAACTTGAAGAAGCTGTTATTGAACGATTTTAAATTTGTGCTATTAGAGGTACAATACCAGTAATTGTCTGCATGCACAGTGCAAAATACTAAAAAAATATTTATTTGACATCATATTTACTTACAATTTTTAATGCAGTAAATGTAACTATTCTAAATTAATAAAATGATCTCTTTCAATATCTGACAAAAGTGTTACCACTTTTTAAAATTGAATTTAAGCCAGAACTAACAAGGATTCAAATTCTACACATTTTACTACTAATGAACCAATCACAACACAACAAAGTTATTCACTGTTGTAATAAATGTAAACCTTTATTGGTACACATTTACATTTATGAAAACATTATTTTGGGGAAACTCATGGTTTCTGCTTTTTAATTGTGTTAGTATGTTTAATTTCATACAATGTTACACATTTTATCTGCATCTTCTCAATTATGTCTGTCATTTTCGACATCAATTGTTTATACTTTGTATGACTGGTTGTACAATATGAAATTATTTACTTATTTATCACTCCTTTTTTAGTTTTACAGATCTCACTCCGTTACTCTGCTGCAACATTGGACCAATACAAAACTATGCCTACGCATCAGTAGTCCGCGAACGTAAGGACGGTTTTTGGATGTTCGTCGAAAGTCTGCGATATTTAATGCTGTTTTGTTGCTATCTGAAACAAAACACAACAATGTAGCCAGAACGTTGATGATCCGTCGTTGTACCGGATTTCTGGAACGTTACAAAAGTCTAGAAATCGTGCTATAACATTATAAAATTTAGCGACTAATTCTTCGATTACTATCTTCGCGACGACGTTCCAGGTATCAGTGAGGAATATTGGAGCTGCGTAGAGGCAAAATTAAACTGTTAAGGTGATATTGTTGACAAAACTCAATCAGTGGTTTATGTATGTATACTAAATGCCATTTTTTAAATTATTCTATATTTTACCATTTTATTACGAAAATTCAGTAGAAAAAATGTAGATACGATAACAAGTCCATGTTTTATAATATGCCTCTGTTGTTTAGATGTTACAAATCGTCTTTGAGTTTTGCTACGGGAATTTTACATAAGTCAGCCATTTTTGTTTCTAAAGGGACCTTACGATGTTTACAAATGTTCGTCTGCTTTCGTGACGTTCAATGGTATTCGGACAAGCCGCGAGACTTTTCCCGCCTTAATTACAGACGACATCACCTGAAGGAGTTCGAGTAGACAACACTCGATTGTTCCTAAAGTACAATTCCGTTCTAATTAAGGTTACATTTTAGTATGGACAATCGCCCTTTCAAAATTTAAAAACTGCCATATTTCAAAACAATGAAAATCTCGAGGAAATAATTATTGATTTCAAAAAGTATCCTTCTTGATCTACAAGGGAGCATAAGCTGAACCATATGCGGTAAGCAGTTTTCATTTTGCACGCAAAAACCCTCTCCAGAATACGTCAACACTTAGTATAAGGAAACTCTCGAGTGTGAAAAGGCACATGCGTGAAGCTAGAAGGACGTAGATTTTTTCAATAGTGTAAATTTTACAAATATTTGCCCTTTCAAACCTTTTTGTACTGTAAATCTTGAACTGAATATGTAAAAAAGCTTCATATTTAATTAGTCATAAACATCTTGAAATGACACACTTACACTGACCACCCTTGCAAAAACTCTTAAGACTGGTATACTTGTCAGTAAGTACACTTATATATTACTCTTTGCAATTTCTGCAGACACTGATACAAACGCAAAATCCATAACACCAAATGACCAGTGGAGCATATTTCACAGGTGTGGCATGGAAACATCAGGCTATGTGTTGCGATACCTGTGAAACTTGAAATAAATGTCAAAATATATACTAAAATATTTTCATGGATGCAAGCAATATGTTCTGGGAATGCCTGAGTTGCGGCATGCCACACTTCATTGTTTTACAAAACATTCAATACTGAAACAAACAATTCATTTTCAAACTTGAATTAGATTCTGAGTACCAACTGCTACATCCTAACCTAAACATGATCTTGGTTATTAAACATCATACAGAAAAGACGAATGCGATAAATCGATAAACATAGGATGAAAAGACCATTAAGAATCCTTTTTGGTCATTTTCAGTTAAATAAAAAATAAAACGAATATCTATAAAAGAATAAGGGAGGTACCTATACAATCAATAGCGATTTACAAACAACACACACAACAGTCAATTCAACTTAAAAGAATGAGTGTGAATCCATTATAAAATACCTATATTTATAGAAAATCTCATTCACGATCAACTAAAATGTTCCAAATAAAATGCTTACATACAAACACAGTCTGGGTAACGAACAAACTACCCTGACTTATAAACAGAAAGAATAAGGCTTATACAAACGTCAAAGAGCAGAGAAATACAAAAACTTAAAACAAAAGATGTGTCCAAAAAAAGTAAGATCATATTGAAACTTTATTGCAAATAAAATCATTTGTGACATCCAGGTGTATATAACAATACGTCACACAAGTAAGTACAAAGTTAGCATCAATGTACTTTTTTATGTATAAATCAATATAAGATAGTTTCTTCAGTTTATTTATTTCATTAAATTATTTTAGTAGTTGTTATTTTTTTCACGAATTCGCAACAGTAATTAATCTAATTATGAATTTTCCTTAATTATCTTGTCATACCAGACTCTGACTTACTACCGCATAATCTTGATATACCAGACTTACATACTCCCTTATTATCTTGGTATCATAATATAGCAGACTTTGATTTTCTATCTAAAGATCTTGGTAAACCAGACTAAGGATTTACTTTCTTATTATCTTGGCATTCCACACAGACTTCAATTTATTGGCATACCAGACTCTGATTTCTAACGCATTATCTTTGTATAACTTTCATATTATGTGGTAAACAAGATTATGATTTCCTTATCATTATCTTGGCATGCCAGTCTCTGATTCTCTTTCTTGTTTTCTCTCTATATCAGACTCTGACGTCATTATTTTGCGTAGCCAGACTCTGACATTCTCCCGTATTATCTTGGCATATCAGACGCTGACGTTATACCGCATAAACCAGATTCTGACTTTCTTCCTCATGACATGGCTTATCAAACTCTAACCCTATCTAGTTAATTTAATAAACCAATAGTTCTGACTCTTTCATTATTTGGTATACCAGACTGACATTCTGCCTCATTATCGTGTAATTCAAGGCTCCGACTTTTTTTCTAATTATCGTAGAAAAACAGGCTAAGACTTGTTTATTATTTTAAAACAGACTCTGACTTTTTATCTCATTAACTATAGTATACCTCCCATAGTATTTGGCATACCAGATTCTGACTTTCTGCCTCATTATCTTGGTATATCAGACTTTGATTGGCTCCCTTATTATTTTGGTATATCAGACACTGACTTCTCCAGCATTATGGTCAACCAAAATTCTGACTTCCATCCTCATCAACATAGTATATCAGTCTCTTATTTCCTTTCTCCATATATAGTGGTATTTCAAAACGTGACTTCCTCTTTTATTTTTTTGGTATAACTGACTCTGATTTACTTTCTCATTATCTAGGTATATCAGAGTCTGGGTATACCAAGCTCTGACTTTCTTTCTCATTATTTTGTCTTTACTAGTTTCTGACTTTCTCATAATTTTAGTATATGATTATGTGGAACAAATTATAACATTTTTCACGTGAGGCAATCAGTATGTAACCTAGAAAGCGTTAACTCTGATAACCAGATATCTACCACTCGCATATCATTTCATATATGGTATAACAATTTCAAAAATGTATTATGTTATTCATAAGCAAATACCAGATAACCCGGTTTATTGTTGAATTAATTTCTTAATAAACAGCTCTTACTTGTTCAATATATTTAAACTTTTCATAAAATGACATCTTTGAACCCTTTTGCTTTCACGTAACATTTGCATTAAAATATTTCGTGTTATTTACCAAGAACACTAAGAAGGAAAATCCGACATTGCCCGAAAAGTTTCATTGCCTGTTCGTAGCTTACAATGCCGTTCTAATTTAGGTCAAAATTTACTTTGGAAAATCGTCAATCAAAATAAAAAAGCAGAAAACATAATAATTGTTGACTTAAGCCTGCACATTGTTGGCTTTAGGTAAGGAGAATAAGCTCGTCCAAACCCGGTAAACAGTTTTGATTTGTCACGCAAGTAATTCAACAGTGACTTTAAGTTTTGAAGGCTTTAATAAAAAGATATGTTCACAATGATGTAGGTTTATTTCCATCTTAAATTCATTACATTATTGTGAAAAAAAATAAGACTTCTTAAAGGGGCTGAACTAAACTAAGAATGTTAACATTAATGTTAACTTTTCGGTCTTTTGGTAAGGCAATTCTGAACGGTTAATATAAACAATATTTATTCGATCGATATCATACTACCGTTTTCATATATGTCCGTATAAAAAAATTTACGAAATAAAACGTCCTTCACTTTTATATAACAGAATGCATTTTAAAAAATTATCCATCAGTATTTTTTTTTTTGAATAAATAAATATTAATAGTAATTTGTTCTGTGAGTGATCTTGCGCGAGATGCAATACCAAAGCTAAAAATCCATGCACGCAAAACGAAATACCCCAAAGTATTTTTATCGCTGATTTCGCAAAAATATAGTGATAATATGAGTCCTATGTAAAATGGGATAATAACAACGAATTTTTAGGTATGCAAACTCTGCACTACACCATTACGCGAATGGAACATTCATTAAAAAATTAGTTGTTGGATGGGTCAATCGATGTGTAATCATGTCATTTATTTTAAGTGTTCTAACAATATTTGATTTTTACAGTAAGATTTTAATGTGGTTCATTTTCTAGCCGCCTTTCAGGCAGTAAACATCCAACTAAAATGGACGCCGACATGCACGGCATGATAAGACGAGAAGTTAAGTACAGAAAATGAGTCCCAGAACGCTATGATGTATTAATTCAAAGAAAAGTAACGTACGAAATTGAAAAGGAATAGCATAGAAAGTTGGCAGAAACACAAATGAGCAAGATTAAAGAGACGTTAAACAATGACCATAGTTTCAAGCGACGTTGCAATAACGAAACCTTTAAACACAACAACGGAGTCAGGAACAAACTCATGGAAGCAAATAGAAACCTGGACGTAAACAGTGTTTGGTAGCAGGAATTTCGAAGGCTACAGAAGAATTTGCAGAAAGTATCATAGCCAGAAACTTACAAAGACAGCGGATTCATCCGAATTAGGAAGGTGAGTTGTGCAATAATACGAAGCAAACCATATTGCTAAGGATTCAGATTGCCACCTTTGTAGAAGCCTTTTATGGCAGAAAACTAGAGACAAAAGAAAAATTAAAGCTGCAAATACAAATAAGGCAAAGATGTCAAGGACACATCCTTATGCACAGCAGCAGGAGAGAAGTCTTCACAACCTAACAGACCGGAGAGATGGTTCAGTGTTTCAGTTGCGGAGTAAAAAGGCACAGGAAATCTTGTTCAGAGGCTTAAAAGCGCAAACAAAAAATTTGTATTGATAATGTAGATTGTCAAGTAAATGTAACACCTGTTAATAGTTTGAGAAATCATATTGGAAAGAAGTTAATGTTAATGATTATATTTGAGTGTAATAGATCAAGGTTACAAGTTGCTTTTTAAAACTTTACCTGTAGGTCAATTTTTGACAACAATAGAACAGCTAAAGACAATGAGGCATTCGTACCGAGATGACAAACCACGTGCGGTAATCCAGCTAACAGTAGCTGGTAATAAGACCAAGATTATATTGGTTTTTGGATTGTCATCATATTTAATCCTCATTTGTATCTATGTGGCTAGAAGCATGCTTTTTTAAAGGCAATTATTTTGTTATGATCTTATATTGTGCCTACCTACATCGTATGACAACTGCTTCAAACCAAGTGGTAATGGGTTCAGTTGTTAAGTTAAGAACGAGGTACGCATATTATTGAGTTTTAGACAGAGTATCTTGGAATTCGTCAATATGAATCCGACAGCGAACTTACGTATTGGTTACGTAATTTGATAGTTCTAAATGAATTTAGTCGGTTGAAAAATGAAACATGTTTTCGGACGCATCAGGAGATAACTATGGAAAATATATAGCCATAGAAGCGAGTGGTGAAATAACAGGTAAAGTATATGTTGCTTGGGAGGCACATGTATGAGTTCTACTTGGAGACAACTAGAGGCAGTGAACAGGACGCTAAACAGCAACAAGTATGATTTAGCTAGCAAAGTGTAAAGGTGCATACTGACAATAAAAACGTAGAAACTATACTTAAAATGGGCAGTAAAAAACATTTCTGCATGATATAAATATGGGTATCAAAGTACATGTTAATAACATAATATTGTAATTTGTCTTAAATGGATATCACGGGATAAAAATTATGATGTAGATGCATTGAGTTAACTTGACAATGGTGATGATTGGGGTATTCAAACAGGGGTATTTGAATTACTGAGCAAGATCTGGGGTATTTATGAAAAAGATAGATTCACTACACACTACAATAGAAAATGAGAAAGTTTTAACTCTAAGTTTTGGTGTGAAGGCATCAGTGGGGTTGATACGTTTAAGCAAGAATGGTCGGGTGTAAACAATTAGTGGCTACCGGCACCTACTTTGGTTGCGAAAACTATCAGTAAAATTATCGTACATCATGCTACTTTACATGTACTTTAATAATACTGGAATGGAAATCTGCTCCATATTTGGCAATTATTACAGACTTAAACCTCAAATATGGCACCAACAGTCATCTTAGACAAAAGTATTTATGACAAACGAGACGATATTAGTTTTCAAATTACAAGTTTTCCTTACTTTTACAGAAATATTCCAGCTTTCTCTTGCAAAGCTATTTCTCTTGGCAATAGCTTGCAGTGAATACACTGATTGACTTGGCAGATGATACCTATACATGTTCATCGCCAAACTAACACACATATTATAGTTATTGAAGCGGTTGGTTGGGCATGCTTTAAAACCGGATTTAATTTTCCCATGCCTGTACCATGTCAGGACCATTGATGTAGCTACTACATTTTTGGTTGTTGGTTCTAAAGTTGTCGGTTCTAGGATTTGTGGATTGTCTTTTGACAGTTTCCTTGGTGTTCGGTATTTTTTATTGCCTTCATCTAACCAATCGTCCACCGGGGCCCGACATATCTCTTTAAAATAATGCTACGGAAATAAAATTGTCTATATAAAGTATCTATACTACTAAATCTACCAGATGAAAAATTATAGCCGGCATGTCTTTTCAATCAAATGTTTAAACTTTATTACAAGAAGTGTGAGACCATTGTACAGATTGACCTTTTATCATTCAGGCTTTTTTGCTGTCCTCCTTAATAATTTCAGCTTATTAAAGAGTGTGCATCGTGAAACGGGTGTGTACACAAAACGTCTACCCGCAAAATAAACATCTAATTAAGAAATGGGGATTAGGAGGCACATATGGAAATATCTTAATTTAACTATAAAATAATGTATATTTGCAATAGGACGTTTTAAGAATATTCCATATAATATGACTGAAATATATTTAAACCTTTAACACGCAACACGAGACCCAAACAAATAGGCGACAAAACAACACATCTCGTAACAAAAATTCAATTTTCTTGTTATTTAATTAATCTTGAGGTAATTAATTTACCTCAGGCCCTTTTTTACGATCGAGTTAAATAATATTCCCCAAAAGCCCCCCCCCCCCCCAAAAAAAAAACAACAACAACGAAGTGGACGAGAAGAGCTACCTTAGCTTGCGATGAACACACGATACTGATAAAAACATGCAGAATTTCGTATTGCATACGGAAACACAATTTGGTTTACTAAAACAAATTTTTTTTTGAAATTTCATTATAAATAAGGACATTTTTTATTCCCCGTAACGTTTTCTTTCAGCGAACGTTTAATTTTAAAAAAAATACATAAATATTAAGCATGAGTAACTAATGACGTTGGTCTTTTTCTAGCAAAGCTGGAATAAAAACAAAACAATATGACTCCAACCCTCAAAGATATTATAACAAACACAGACTTGATACCCATACATATTCATCGCCAAACTAACACACATACATATAACACCATGATTTAGAACATCAAATAAATAGTTTAAAGACATTTCATTCATTATTAATTTATTTTAAATTGCTGAGCATCGCTGAATGTTTCATATAAACAAGTTCTGTTAAATTTGATGGAACATTTAATGAAGATGGATTTAGTTTTACTCTATAAAAAGAAATTATTACTCCACTGCCTCTTTGTTCACTTAATTATAATAACATAACTAGGAAATGTCATGATAAAGTTCAATTGGGATTAGGCAACTTTCACTTCATCATTCACATAACAATAAAGTCAATGTAAACAATTGTGTTTATCGGTACGACAGGTAGGATATTAAAAGTATGTCCTATTGGTCTCTAACATTGGATCAGAAACTTATTTTTGATTATATTTTATTTTGTCCCTAATTTTATATGGTGTGATAATGTTGATTAAAATAATTTGAATAACAAATAGTAAATTGCAGTATGTGCGCGTACTACTTGCACTAAGGTGGACTCAGATTCATACTTATCAGCTATGAATGTTTTACGTTCCTTGTAGAATGCTAATGACCTTTGACTTCCTCCTCGATATATATCATACATAAAACTCATCTTAAATTATATATGCACACAAACTCAAAGATTATTATCCCACAATATTGTTTGAATTATTAATTTAACTTAAACACAATATGATCTAAAGACCTAGCAAACATTTGGTGTCAACAGAAAATTCAAGAATAAATATTGTTAGAAGCACAGTGACAATATATTTTTTGAAAAAAAGCAAAAATACAGTGTATATACATTACTAATAACAAAACATGGAAATTATATAATAATGGGTTAATTTATGTGTAAATGTTTTTTTGTTGTCCTGCAGACAAATAAGAAAAAACATAGCAAGAAACTAACCGAACAAAAAGAGCGGAAGTTAAGGGACATTAAATAATCCGGAAATAGACAAAAATATACAACACAAAACACAAACAAGCAAAAACAAAAAAAAAAAAAAAAAAAAAAAAAAACAGAAAGTGAGAACCCCGAATCCCAAAATAGGACATTTAATGAGATATCAAATGAGACCCCGCCATGTTGCATTTTAAAAAATATTTGAACATATATATAACAAGCCTATAGGAACAGCTGAGCATGATAACAATACATCCAGAAGACAGTTTTTATCTTGAACTTGGACCTTTAAAATTATTGCAAACAGGCACAACTCAAAATCTACAAATGGGATTGTGCTGAAAATTCAACTTGATATTCATTTTATAGTTCTTAACAGTAGTGCGAAGTTTTAACAAAATATGTTTTTGCAATTAATATTTTGAAAAAAAGAATATATGACTTTTTAATTAGCCTTACTCAGAAACAACAAAAGGCATTGCGCTGAAAATTAAACATTATCTTAATTTTATATAACTTAACAGCTGTGCAATTTTAAAACAAAATCTATTGATGCATTTTCAAGTTACCATTTGGAAACACCATCTGATGACCAAAATAATTTGACTTGGTTCATGTCAAAAACTATATATTAGATTGTGCTTAAAATCGAACTTGATCTTCATTTTATAGTACTGAACAGCTGTGCAATGTAAACACAAAATCAGTTGACGTATTTTTGAGTTATCATCTGGAAACAACCGCGGCACGGACAGACGGACGGACACGCATCCGCATACGGAGAATATAACATAATACTTTTGTGTGGCTGGGTATAATAAAAACCATGGAGATAATGTCATCTCTATTTTAATTAAATTTTTAGTATGTGAAGTTTCCTGGTATCATATCTGTAAAAAATAACATTGTACCATTAGTTAAGAATCTATTGTATCTTTATTTTAAAATTTAAATTGTTTCATCACTATATTACTTTTCTATATTCATAATACTATATGTTACACACAAATATTTAACTTGACAATGTGATGTTCCTACTTTTTTTGAAAACGATTGACTTGGGACATATACGTATTAATGTTCAAGACTGACCTTAATATTAGTTATGTCAACATAACGATTGGGTTCTAATAACTTAAAGATGTAAACAGTAAAAACACAGCACAGAATATGCTGCAATACCAATTAAGGACCTTCATTATAATTTATTATTTCATATCAGTAAAATTATGGATATTTTAATTAGATAAAACAGGGTCAGGTGGTATTAATTAATCTGCAGTAATTGGACATGAGGGCATTATCACACGATGAAAACGCCCGTGGGAGTTATCACGTCGTGGTAATGCTCTCTCCAGTAAAAATCAATACAAACTGTTTATTTTTAATATATGATCTTTTTTATATTAAAATTTAATTATCTAATTGTGCATTAATTTACAATTTATATTACATTATATATATATATATATGTATATGTACATGCCCAACCTAAATGAGGAAAAAATTATTATTAAGTTTAGAAAGCGAACAGTGTATAGTCTGATATTGCCGAACAATGATATATCATTATGCAAACAAACAAATCATAGAGCAAACTGCTACAAATTAAATACTATGTAGTCTAAAATACATGGTTTCCAAATTTTCAGTGAAATAGATATTAGTTGCTTGTATAATTGGTATTGGCATGATAGTTGACAGCACTCGGGACAGTAGTTTTGCCTTGAACATCAATAATGCCCACGCATTTGACTCGGTCGTTATCAAAGTTTCAGGCAATACCACTCTCCCCTGTGCAGTCAAGATATCATGCCTATGCCTATGCCCTCTATAAGCAACAATTGTATAAGTATTCATGTAAAAATTAAAAACAAATTTGATTCTCAACATGACTCAAGCAAACATCGTTTTTCAATCAGGAAAGTTTGATCGGTAACGAATAAAAAACGTTAAAAATATAACATTTACTGCCTTATTCAATTGACCGTTTGAAGTCGCAATACAAAATAACAAGGATTGCGGGTGGCGACCATTTTTTTCTACTTATCAAGATGAAATAAGGCATCTATGTAAAGGACCAAAGCGACATCATTTGAAACCAATGTCAATGTAAAGACATGTATTATCAGATGTTACTGGTACATTTCGTTAATATTTTTATTAAATATAATAGTTCTTGTTTATATACAACAATCTCAATCAGCAAATACCCCAAATTTATTTATTGATATTGTATTACGCAAATAAAATCTCTACTGAAGGATTTATCATATAAACATTTTTATAACAACTAAAACCAGTGATTACACTGTCAATTCTGTATCTAATTGCGTATTAATTTAAATTTAGTATTGTGTTTTTACATTTTATAATTTGGTCTAATAAAATATCTTCAAAATTAAAAGAAAATTTTACATATAATGCACACGTGTTTAGACTTGACCTCTTTTAACTCACCATGTAACATGGATTTACAGTTTTGGTATGAAACATTGCATTTGTCACCTCGACAGCATGCTATGCAGATTACAATTCTTTCGGATAACAATCGTTTTTTACCAATGGGTTCAACCGTTACTTCTCCAAATTTCACATTATTTTCGATGTGTTTGGCTTCTACGCTGCATAGCTAAAATGAGACGATAAATAACAAACAATACAAGTGATTTATTGGATAATGAGAGATAAGGCATGCAACATATTCAGACAAAAAAACTTCAGTAATATTTATAGCGTTCATAGTAATCAAAACCGATCAAATCTGTCGTTTGTTTAACCGCGGAACACAGTGGGTGACTTTTTTGAAAAGGAGTAAAGAGTGCGACGTTCCTTGCACGCTAAAGACACCTTCTATGCATGTCAATAAAAGTAGACTCATTGTAGCGGTTACAAACGGCAATTGTTTTAGTCCTTATTCAATACTACATTCTTTTACATTGGCATTCAAAATTATTTGCTCATTTGTCCTCTTATTTCCTCGTTGATTAATTGTTTGTTAACTTGTCATCGTCCCGAATATAGCTAAAATACTACTTGCTAGACGCAAAGCAGACATCCAATCAATCAATTAGTCAAATTAAAAAACATTTTGAGTTGTTTATGGGGTACGTTAATAGAAAATAAATGTATATTTTATACTCTATTATCAAAGTGACCTCAAAATGGATAAACTTTACATAATTATTCCTTTAGTGAAATACCACTGACTAGCGATGTCTGTAGTTTAAATATTCTGCATTTAAATGACTACGTATCATGCACAACTTACTATTTTGCTTTCACAACCAACTTCAAACAACTTCCCATGGGTACCAATATATTCTTTCAATGAACAAACCTTTAAACGTAGAACATAATGTATTACCATGTTTGCAATAAACAATTATAAATAAATGGTTCTGTAAATAATGAATATCTAGGTGACAAATATGTGCAAATGCATGTTTTCACAGCTGTAATCTAATTGTACCTAGTAAAATTACAATCTAGATTCAAACGTTGACTCGGGAATTTGTGATATTCAACTCCTACTGTTCAATATATTGTTAAAACTCTTCCACGTCGTATCGATGCCGACTGATGCTGCAAATTACTTAGATAAAAATATTTTCTTTTATTTATTTTAACTACTTGAACAGTTATAAGAATTTAAAATTAAACGTCATTAAAGATACCAAGGTTATGCTATTTACTATGCCAGACGAGCGTTTCAATAAAGACTCATCCATCAGTGGCGTTTAAAAGAAGTAATTTTTTTTTGATTGTACCTCATCGTCCTGACATTCCCCAAAGGTGGCACATTTTTTAGGATTGTCTATAGCGTCACATATCCCACAATTGTCGCCAGGTGCCTGACCTATAAAGATTTTAGTTAATCATAACCTAATGTACCAAATGGTGTGGTTCTTTTTGGTAACTTAGTATAGTAATATTTTAACTGTTGTTTGTCAAACCCAGTGGTCTTCAATTATTTACGTGTTTATAGTGGAAACGCTTTCGCGTATTTTCATATAGTCAATTTATGTTTTATTTACGATTTGTTCTAATGCTAGCGTTTCAACTAAAACGAATCATGAAAGCGTGCGAGATAAAGGTTCCGTCATAATTATCAATCATTTAAAAGATCAGAAAACTACTTACCGTACAGAAGACTAGCCGTGCAAAATACTAACAAAACGAAAACACCTGAGGATAAGACATGTACATTTATTAGTTTCATATTTTATCTAGAACTACAACCTTAATTTGTTCCAACTAATTCAATAAATTGGACCATAGAAAGACAATCCGATTACATGTAGTAATCAACTTTAATTTGTTCCAACCAATTCAACAAATTGGACCATAGAAAGACAATCCAATTACATGTAGTTAGTTCGCTAAAATTATCATATTTTATAAGAATATATCTGCATGTTTTCTTGGTCTTTTTGAGTGTTAAAGTAATTTACTTCACTTACATGTCTTTTGCATGTTTGGCACTAAAAATGAATTATAACTAAAAAGATAAGAAGACACCAAAATGCAGTAAGAAAACAACAACATCAAATACAAACATAAAATCATGAAACACGAAAAACATTGAAAAAAACCACACACTCTACTAAATGTTCCGTATAAGTTTTTATTCTTGATTGAAAGGCAATAATAATATTCTTAAAAGAAGTAGAAAATAAAACTAATGCAGTTTTAGAAACTTTCATTTTTATATCACTTGTTTGATAAAATGTAAAATGTCAATCTGTAGAGAATAATTTAAGGATAAGCTATCATATATAATATGAAAGTTAAAATGTTAAAATGTTAAAGAAGATTTGTTGCATCAATCAAGGTTACGAATAAATATAAAGTTTTTACAATTTACAACGGATTTTTAAGTGGGTTTATTTCCAAAACATAAAAACGTTAGGACAAATCAGTTGAAGGAATAGAAAAATTGATGATGGTTCATGTCAGCATAGAAGTGTGACTGGTCTAGCAATTCCATTGGGGACTAACAATTTACAAGAAGAGACATATACCATGTGACTTATTTTATACACAGTTGGTCCTTGTTTAAATCACCCAACAATAACGATTGAAACATTTCATCTAAACAATCAATCCTCAAAAAGATATTGTTCATTTAATATCAAATAAATAATATAAAAGGAAAGTATGATTTAATGTTGTTTGTAAAAATAAGCCAAATTAAATAATGATACAGAATTACCTTATGTATGTTTGTATGTAGTCACGAATCTAAATGAACGTGATAAACTACTGATAAGAATTGAAAAACTTGTACAATGTTCGCAAGTGATAAATAAATAAGATAACCATGTCGAAATATAAAACAAAAGGAAATAAAGTAGCAAAGTTTTCCTTTTATTTGTTGTGGTAGAATATCACGATGAATTTAACTATATATCTGTACATTGCATAAACTATATTTTAATACAAGTTAGACAATATTACTATTCTAACTATCATTTTTTACAATGGTTTAATAGTATGCTAAATAAAGTTTTTCTATGTCGTGTGCGAGCAATCTTTGTAATGTCAGTTACTTTTGTTATTTTTTTCTATGTCTTTTAACGGGATTTATAAATGAAGACTTTAAAGGTTATATGAACCTTGCAGTAGAGGTAATTCCGTTGTCCTTCTAACAAGGTACTCTCTGAACTATAATTTTGTAACATAAATAACTTTATCGATCTTAACGACGACTTAAACGACGGTACAAGAAAAAATAATACACAAGTGTTTGCACACATTTTCATGCAAACCTTCTTTATAATGAATAAGAATATCAGTAGAAACAGTTTGATACACTTTTGAATAGATAAATCGAGGATTTTTATTTATAAGTTTATGTCGGAAAAGTTTAATTTCAAAATTATTTATCTCTTCAAGAGATTACATTACAACAACATGTATGATATTTGTTTTCTGAAACATGAAGTGTAGTAACCAATTGAAAAACGGAAGAGGTTGCTATAAAAATAGATTTTAAGAAAAAGATTATAATATACCTAGGAGTAAACTCAGGAAGCTCTAAGTCATGGACAGACAAATCAATGATTAAACAGATGAAGGGAAAACAACAAAACAAAAAAAAACAGACATACAACACAAAAACCATTAAATAGGTCTAACAAACCCCACTACAAACCGAGTGTGTCAAGTGTTTCCGAAGTGATATCCGAGAGTAGTCGCAATCCAATAAAAAAGTAGTAACGACAGACGGAATAAATTAATGTATTTGTAACACAGTTCCGATACGACAGTAAAATGTTCTATTTGGTGGCTTCAATCTTGTCATTGTGTCATTGTGATCCCCTGGATAAGTAGGTTTTTAGTCAGCAGAATTCTCTATCAAGAAAATATGGATCATAAAATACAGTCTCTTGAGTAGCTGATCAATTGTGAAATGTATAATCCATTTGCAGGTTTTGATAGAATGTTTCATAAAAAATTACAAATTCACACAATTTTTTCTAAATTTGGGTGATACGCCAATGGAAATTTTAATTACTTTTATTTGGCTGGATAAGCCTGATGCTCAATTCGGGAATATTTGTTATATTATTTTTGTCTTGGATTACAGTTATATTGATATTGATAAAATAAATCTGATATTGATAAAATAAATCTGTTTCGGCTATTATAAGAATTTCTATTTAAGTAACTGAAGGTCATATCGGAATATTAATTGATTTAAATGTGAATTTCTACAACACAAGGAAAGGTCTTACTGCATTAACATAACTTTATCAAGACTTAAAAGTAAACTACGCAAGAAAATGAAAATTTAACATTCTTCAAATAAAAAGAAACATATTTGCCTTTTGATGTTTTATTATATACTCAAACGTTACGCTTCTAGAGTGGATTAAAGATGGTAAAATTTTGTATATGGGTGGGCCGCTATATTGACAGTCTTTAGCACAAGATTGCAGGTTGTGACGTAATAACCTGCTTTATCCTGTACATATGATAAATAATCCAGTTTAAAAACATGTGTTTCTGCCTTTGCTCTTTGAAGAATATAAAAACTGGGGCGATGACTTATGACCAGCTGACAACATAAGATTACCAAATAATTTTTAACCTGTCTTTATTTATTAACTTATATCAAATGGAATTTACATAAAAACATAATTGTAAATAAAAGATATAGTTATATAATTAATTTTAAACATATATTAAAATACTGTAGATAGTTTTGCACTTCTTGAAACGGCAGTATGAATATTCTGACATTTTCAAAAGCTAACCAGAATAAAGGTTATTCATATAATTCGAAATTAGAACGACACGCCCCTCTCCTGTCAAAGACAGGTGTGATTTGAATTCACCGAAGTGTTAGAGCACAGAATGTATATAAGATTTTGAATACCTTGAGTTGCCAGGTACAGGAAACGTAAAAATGACACGGTGACACAAATATACCAGTACACACGTAAAATTTGGAAACTGCTACATACACGAACGATAAATGTTACCAGTAATAAATAACAATAACGAAAATAAATGTAATAAACATGAAGTGAAATTTTGATGCGCGAAAGCAGAGTATTAAAAAATATTGCATTAAATGACTTATTTGTTAAATAGTCAACAATTTTGTATTAAAACGTTTAATAACTTGCACAAGTTGAAAATATTAAAACCAATAATTTTCAATTTAATTTATATTTATGTACTCATTTCAAACTTATATTCGAGGAAACATTAGAAATGAGGTCACCTAAATGAAGATCACTTTACCATTAAGCTATCATCTTTGGAACATTTTGCAAAATGATATTCGCATAGGAAGTTGTTGATGTTTTGGAAGTAGAAGTCTTTAAACTGATGTACTACTTGTTACACAAGTCGGTTTATTTGCCATTTACAACCAAACTATACAATAATGGTTAAATTTTTTGTATTTTCTTGTATTTAAGTCTACCCTCATGCATAAAATGCCAACACAAAGTACAGACATATTATATGTACACACCATTTACAGAATAGCTCTAACTTTTTTGTAAAATTAAATAACAGGTAATCGAGCAGTATCACAATATGAGAACAGAATTAAGAATTTGTACGACAACTCTACAAATAATCTAACAATGGTCAAAATGTAATGCTCAATTAAACATACCACTTCGATAGACTTAATATAAGGAAAATATATAATAACATCAGACTCATTCTTAATATTGCTCTTACTTCAATAAAAGTTCTATCTTCTGGTCTTAAGTTTTTTAACTTGTCTCCAGTCTGATTGATGCAACAACTCATCTATATTTCGATTGTGTATCAAATCTATTACATGTAAAACCTATAAAATCACCTTAAAATCACCGGCAATTCTCGGTGAAACCTGAACAACAAATACAAGAACTGAAAATAAGGCTAATTTTACAAGCAGAAAAGGGTGTTGATAAAACTTGCGGAGCAATTACAAATATTTGGTTTAAAACAACGGAGAGTGCTGGCACTTTCAGAGTTTTAATTTAAGTTATTAAATATTTTTGCTTTAATCATATAAATGTATATGCAAATTTGTAACATAAATTAAAGAATAGGTTTCTAGTGCAAATCTACAAAAACTTCATATCTTACCAAGACTTGCAAAATAGGACCAGCTGCTGCAATCACGCTTCTTATACTTGACGTCGTTAATTCGTCATATGACATTTGATCGTGCACATGAAAAGAAATGTTTGAATATTCGGGTTACATACAACTAAAATTTAATCAAAAGCCGATTATTTTTTATGATACATAAGTACCTTATAATAAACATTTGTACTAACTATTAAAATAAATACTTAACATTTTGCTTTGTGGAATGATGTAAAATAGTCAGTTTCGTTTCAACTAGAGAAAGCAGCTATATACCACCTGAAATTTGACTAAATCAACATGACCATTTCATAAATTGTTTAAATAAGGTTGACAAATTGCATTTTAATGACTGCAAATTACCCAAGTCCGAAACTGACGTTGAAAAAGTTAAATTTGATAACGACAATGACAGTCCCTTGCATTTTATTATTGATTGAATTAAAGGAAAATAATATACTCGAGATCATATTATTCAGTACTGTCTTAGAAATGAAACTTGTAATTTGTTGCTACCTTGCCTTGGGACTGACTGTCTTATTACAAAAATCACATGTGTGTTACTTCCATTTGATTAAATTTTGTTTATGTACACCAGGAGTATGAAACTTAGGCCAGTGAGATGTACTATAAAAGAGTGAGTTGAAGAACTACTGAGACAGTGGCATGGCTTTGTCCAAATATAGAAGTTTGTAAGTCATCTGACTTTTGTCAGAAATTTCAGGTTTTTGTACCAAGAATTTCTGAGAGCTTCAATCTATCAGAGGAAGAGATAATGTTGTTAACATATTAATAATATGTAATATTAACAATAAGCATGTACAACTAGCAAATGAAGAGGAAGACTACTATCGTTCAAGTGAAATTAAGTACACTAAATTATGTGGATCTTCACAATGCGTCATATCAGTTCCTTTCTGTTTTCACATATCAAGAATTGAAGATCATTTATTCTGATCATAACAATTTAATATATTAATGACGTTGTAAGTAAATACATTCTATTCAAGAGAATTTAGACATGTATCTTGTACGTATCATTTATTTTAATATTAATACTTTTTGCCTGTTTTATTTATTTAATAGAAATTATTTGCTACCACTGGGTCAAAGCCACTGCTTGCGGACTGTTAGTACCAGAGTTATCACCAGCCCATGTCACAGATTCTTTCAGAGATATAGTCTGTGCCTAAATTTACTGCACTGAAAGTTTGAAAAGAAATTAATTTAAGATTGATTCTATTCGCAAGGTGTAGTTGTTCTTAGGTAGAGTTTGACGATAAAAGTTCTACAAATAAAAAAATACAACAAAGTTCCAGGCAATACATTTTGCCACGCCTGACGCGCGTTTCAATTATTCAAGACTCATTAGAGGCGCTCTACCCACAAAACTGAAAACACTATATGAATTTGAAGAGCATAGAACAACAAAACGAAGTATGCCGAACTGGAAACCAATTTATGACTAAGATCACCTGGGGTAGCAAGAACCTTAGGGTTTTGACAATTTTGAAATTTGAGCGGACAATTTCATAGCTTTGATATGTTCATCAACACAAAAGTGTTGAGAGGCCTCGGTGCCCCGAGTGGTCATGGTAGTTCGTCTACTATTGATCACGTGGTCTGTCAACACTGAGATTGCGGTTCGATTCTCACTGCAGGCAGGGTGTACTCGACTCCAATCTTAATTGACAAGGATTGCCAGTTTTCCTACCGCAGGTCGGGGGTTCTCTCCGGGTACTCCGGCTTCCTCCCCCATTAAAAACTGGACGCCATGAAATAGCTGAAAAATTGCTGAAAGTGGGGTTAAAACGCCATTCAAACAAACAAACAAACAAAAGTGTTGATGCCGGAGCGGGCTAACCTCGGGGAATCAAAACTCCACCAGCAGAGCTGACCATCACGGATGTTAGAAATAAAAAACAATACAAAAAGGTTTCAGTCAATACATTTTGCTACGCCTAACGCGCTTTTCGGCTATTCAAGACTCATCAGAGGCGCTTTACCCAAAAATTTGAAAATGCCAAACACTTTATGAATATAAAGAGCATAGAACAATAAAACCAAAATATGCCAAACTGGGAATATTTAACTACAATATCTTATTCATAGTAATTTCAAATATATTTTGGGTTTTAGAACCACTGTTGTATCTTGATTAGTAGTAAATTTGTATAATCTTCATATCTTTAATGCATTTTTAAACATTATGAACACCAATATTGAAACATTCAGCAAAATGTAATGGTTGTCGTCCGAGATAAGAAAAGTTGTTTTTTTTTTGTTTTGTAGTGAGAGGGGTGTCGAAAATACAATTGTTTACTTTTTGTTTTGTTTCTTCTTTGTGTTGCATGTATTTGTTTCTATTTGCAACCAATTTGTCCACTGTTTTATGGTTTTCGATTCGTGTTGACCGATAGATTTTCTTACCTTTGTCTTAAACTAAGTAAATTTAACCACTGTTGAAGATGGATAGGTGTTTAAGTGGAAATATTCTTCCAAACAAATTCTAAAATATATTGTTGTTGAAAATATTTTGATGATATTTATTTGAAATTATCAATATTACCTAAATTTTTATTTAAATTTTAAAAAAATCAAATGATTATTATGAATGTCCGTTATCTTTTATTAGTAGTCCGATTATGCTGCAAGTTGAATTAAAAACAACTATGATTAATAAAGGGTGAATGTGCGATAAAGATGTTCTGTTATATTTTATATTTTTGTTTTAAATTTGTGCTATTAAAGGTACAATACTAGTAATTGTTTTATATGCACTTTGCAAAATAATAAAAAAGATTTTTTATTTCAATCATGAGTTAACATAACTTTTACTTTCAATTTATAATGCAGTTAATTTAACTATACTAAATTAATAAACTGACCTCTTTCAAGATCTGACAAAAGTTTTTAAAATTAAATTTAAATAAGAACTTACAAAGAAACAAATTCTACACATTTTACTACTAATGATCCAATCACAACACAACAAAGGTATTCACTGTTGTAATAAATGTACTGTAAACTTTTATTGGTACACATTTACATTTATGAAAACAGTATTTTACGAAACACATGGTTTCTACTTTTTAATTGTGTTAGTATGTTTCATTTAACATTTTATACAGTGTTACACCTTTCATTGGTATCTTCTAAATTCTTTCTGTTATTTTCGACATAAATTGCTATACTTTGTAAGACTGGTTGTTCAATATGAAATGCTTTACTTATTTATCACTCGTCTTTTATTACACTTTTATAGTTTTACAGGTCTCACTCCGTTGCTCTGTTGCAACATTGGACCAATACAAAACTATGCCTACGTCTCAGTGGTGCGCAAACGTAAGGTCGGTTTCTGGATGTTCGTCGGAAGCCTGCGATATTAAATGCTGTTTTTGTTGATATCTAAAGCAATGCACAAAAATGTAGCCAGAACGGTGACGATAAACGGGTTGCTAGTACGTTACAAAAATCGTTCTAATTATAACATTATAAAGTTTAGCGACTAATTCTTCGATAACTTCGCGACGACCAATGACAATGTTGCAGGTTTCAGTGAGGCGTACTGAGGCATATTGTAGCTGTGTAGAGGCAAAATGTAACCAGTACATTTAATGAAACAGTTAAGGCTAGAAGAACGTAGATTTTTTTTAATGGTGTAAATTTCATTAATATTTGCCCTTTCAAACAATTTTTTTACTGTAAATCTTCAGATAATCATTTGGTTCTTAAATCTTCAAATTGAACCAACATAACATTGAAATCTCATATTATATTCAACTCAAAACAAAGCCATTCATTTCTTATTTGTCTACTTTCGGACCGCCATTAAAAAGACAGTAAGCACAATATGCACTCAAATATCTGTGTCACCTCTTTGTATTAACATAGCTTTTCTTACCACCTGATACCCTTTATTAGTCAGAGAGAAGAAAATCTAACCTACCCATTGTTAACATCTTTGTCAGGCAGGGTGCAGTTTCTAGTCCAACATGATTGTTACCGCCAAATATTTTCCTCCTAGTAATAGAATTAAAGTACACAACATTATCAGCTTGAATCAGTTCACTGCTAATAACTCTCAGTAAACATTTATAAAAGAAAGACCTAACGCCTCAAACTGAATATGTCAAAAAGAACCATATTCATTTAACTGGTCATAAACATCTTGGAAATGACACCTTTTCACATACAATGACCTCCCTTGCAATAAATCTAAAGACTGGCAGACTTGTCAGTAAGTACACATAATTACTAGTATTACTCTTTGCAATTTCTGCAGACACTGAAACAAAAACAAAACCCAGAATGCCAATTGCCCCAGTGGAACATATATCACAGCTGTGGCATGGAAACATCAAGCTTTGTGTTGCGATTTCTGTGAAACTTGACAATAAATGTCAAAATATACACTAAAATATTTTAATGGATGCAAGCAATGTGTTCTGGGAATGCCTGAGTTGCGGCATGCCAAACCTCATCATCCTTGATGAACAAAACATTCAATATTGAAACAAACAACTCATTTTTAAACTTGAATTAGGATTACCAGCTGCTACATCCTCACCTAAACATGATCTTGGTTATTAAACATCATTCAGAAAAGACGAATTCAATAATTCGATAAACCTAGGATAAAAAGACCATTAAGAATCCTTGTTGATAATTTTCACTAAATAAAAAATAAAAAAGAAGAGCTTTAAGAAATCCTAAACTCAGCAAAATCCAGACATTGTTATTGGTACCAAAACATAGTTAGACAAAAATATACCGTCCTCCGATTTATTTCCAGCAAATATATGTAACGTATACAGAAAAGACCGCGACATTGTTTACTTTGAACTAGGCACCTGGCTTAAGATAATAAGGCAGGTACCTATATAATCAATAGCAATTTACGAACATCACACACAACAGTCAATTCAACTTAAAAGAATGAGTGTGGACACATTATGAAATACATTGTATATTTATAGAAAATCTCCTTGACGATCCACATAAAATGTTTAGATACAAGCACCGACTGCCATGACTAACGGACAAAGTACGAAGACCTATAAACAGAAAGAATAAGGCTTATACAATTTTCTAATTATCTAAGAAAACCCGGCTAAGACTTGTTTATTATTTTTAAACATACTCTGAAATTCATTTTCATTATCCTGGCACACAGACTCTGACTTTTTATCTCATTAACTTTAGTATACCTCTCATAGTATTTGGTATACCAGATTTTGACTTCCTGTCTCATTATCTTGGTACATCAGACTTTGATTTGCTCCCTTATTATTTTGGTATATCAGACGCTAACTTCCTCCAGCAATATGGTCAACCAAATTCTGACTTCCTTCCTATGGTATATCAGTCTCTTACTTCGTTTCTCCATATATTGGTATTTCAAAATGTGACTTCCTCTTTTATTATCTTGGTATACCTGACTCTGACTTACTCTCTCATTATCTAGGTATATCAGAGTCTTGGTATACCCAGCTCTGACTTTCTTTCTCATTATTTTGTCATACTAGTTTCTGACTTTCTCATATAATTTTGGTATACGATTATGTGGAACAAATTATAAAATTTTAAACGTGAGGCAATCAGTATGTAATCTTGACAATCTAGAAAGCGTTATAACCAGATATCTACCACTCGCATATCATTTCATATATGGTATAACAATTTCAAAAATGTATTATGTTATGTATAAGCAAATACAAGATAACCCGGTTTATTGTTGAATTAATTTCTTAAGCAACAGCTCTTAATTGTTCAATATATTTAAACTATAGAACTATATTGCTTTCGCGTAACATTTGCATTAAAATGTTTCGTGTTATTTACAAAGAACACCAAGAAGGAAAATCCGACATTGCCCGAAAAGTTTCATTGCCTGTTCGTAGCTTACAATGCCGTTCTAATTTAGGTCAAAATTTACTTTGGAAAATCGTCAATCAAAATTTTTAAAAAGCTGCGTAACATAATTGTTGACTTCAAACTGCACATTGTTGGCTTTAGGTAAGGAGCATAAGCTCGACCAAACCCGGTAAGCAGTTTTGATTTGTCACGCAAGTAATTCCACAGTTACTTTAAGTGTAGTTCAACAGGGCACTATGTTTTTATTTGCCGTTATTGTCTAAAAGGTTTTGAAGACTTTTATAAAAATATATGTTAACACTGATGCAGGTTTATTTCCATCTTAAATTCATAGTATTATTGTGAACAAAATAAAGATTTCCAAATTTGTTTTTAAAGGGCTCAACTAAACTAAGAATGTTAACTTTTCGGTCTTTTTGGTAAGGCAATGCAGAACGCTTAATATAAACAATATTTATTCGATCAATATCATACTACCGTTTTCATATATGTCCGTGTAAAAACATTTACGAAATTTATATATAACATAATGCATTTTTAAAAATTATCCATCAGTATTTTTATGTTTTGAATAAATAAATATTAATAGTAATTTGTTCTTTGGTTGATCTTGCGCGAGATGCAATACCAAAGCTAAGAATCCATGCACGCAAAACGAAATACCCCAAAGTATTTTTATCGCTGATTTCGCAAAAATATCGTGATAATATAGGGCCTGTGTCAAATGGGATAATAACAGCGAATTTGTATTAGGTATTCAAACTCTGCACTACACCATTACGCGAAGGGAACGTCATTTAATTCGTTAAAAATTAGTGGTTGGATGGGTCAATCGATGTGTAATCAGGTCATTTATTTTAAATGTTCTAACAATATATGAATTTCAGCCTTGTAACAGTAAGATTTTAATGTGGTTCATTTTCTAAGACTTTCAGGCAGTAAACATCAAACTGAAATGGACACCGACATGCACGGCATGATAAGACGAGAAGTTATAAGTACAGTAAATGAGTCCCAGAACGCTATGATGTCTTAATTTAAGGAATAATAACGTACGAAATTGAAAAGATGCAAGAATAACATAGAAAGTTGGCAGAAACACAAATGAGCAAGATTAAAGAGTATAGGATAATTAATTGGGCGGAGTGAATATCCAAAATATGATCACGGGTGCCGCATAACGCATCTGATTAAACGAGTGTGCGGAACTTGAGTTTAATCTGATGCTTTATGCGGCACGAGTGATCATATTTTGGATATTCACGATGCCCAATTGATTATCCTATTTATTATATAGATCAAAATTGTTTTCGTAAAATTTTAATGCTTAATCCTAAATTTTATGAACGGCGGATGAATATCTGTATAGTACAAATCCAACTGCAACTTTAGCGGGAAAAAACCCGAGAGTGAAAATAAACGATAATTTTCACATGTGATTTACCGTGATTTCTGTCACTCGGAAAATTCGATATTTCATCTCTATCTATATAATAAACGTTAAACAATGACCATAGTTTCAAGCGAGGTGGCAATGACGAACAATTTAAACACAACAACGGAGTCATGAACAAAATCAAGGAAGCAAATAGAAACCTGAACGTAAACAGTGTTTGGTAGAAGGAAATGTGAATGCTTAAGAAGAATTTGCAGAAAGTATATATTATAAATCACAGGCAGAAACTTACAAAGATAGCGGATTCAGACTATAAGAAGAAGCTTTTTAAGACAGAAAACTAGAGCCAAAGGAAAAATTAAAGCTGCAAATACAAAGAGGCAAAGATGTCAAGGACACATTCATATGAACAGCAGCAGGTAGAGAAGTCTTCACAACTTAACAGACCGTCGAGATGTTTCAGTGTTTAGTTGCGGAGTAAAAAGGCACAGGAAACATTGTTCAGAGGCTTAAAAGAGAAATCAAAAGATATGTATTGATAATGTAGAATGTCAAGTAAATTTATAACACCTGTTAATAGTTTGAGTAATCATATTGGCAAGATGTTTGCCTTTTAAAACTTTACCTATAGGTGAATTTTTGACAACAATAGGTTTTGTATCAATGTGGCTAGAAGCATGTTTTTTAAAGGAACTTATTTTGTTATGATCTTAAATCGGCCTACCACCACCGTATGATTTATAAGGAAGACACAACATATCTAATGTATTTTGTATGTGTTTTGGTTTAGCTACAACAGGATTTATATTTTCAAAAGTTTTTTTAAAGAACTGGCGATAAAAATAGTTTAAGAGGTTTTATGTATTTGAATGATGATTTAGGAGCAACAGACGATTACGGAAATTGCAAATTGGTCATTGCAAGAGTGAGGTAAGACCTCTTGAAATTTGGCTTTATAATTGCAAAAGAAAAATGTAATTGGGAACCAGTACGTGTTACAACTTGGTCGGGTTTGGTTTGGGATATTTTACAAAGAAAAATTAAAGTGACAGAAGAACGAATAGACATATTTTTGTGTTCTATCCATTCAATATGTGACAAGCTTTTACATAACAGGGTAATACCTGTGTGAGGCTTTAAGCTTCAGTTATATGACAACTGTTTTCAAAGCAAGTGGTCATGGGTTCACTTCTTAAGTTAAGAACGAGGTACTCATATGATTGTGTTTTAGACAGAGTATCCTGGAATTCGACAATATTGCTCACAAATGAATCTGAGAGCGAACTTACGTATTGGTTACGTAATTTGATAGAGATGAAGAAACAAGTTCAGAATTTTGTCAGTTGACAAATGAAACATGTTTCCGGACGCATCAGGAGATAACTATGTAGAATATATAGCCGTAGAAGCGAGTAGTGAAATAACAGGTAATGTATATGGTGCTTGGGAGGCACATGTATCTCGAATGAGTTCTACTTGGAGAGAACTAGAGGAAGTGAACAGGACGCTAAACAGCAACAAGTATGATTAGCTAGCAAAAGTGTAAAGGTGCATACTGACAATAAAAAGCAGAAACTATACTTAAAATGGGCAGTAAGAAAACATTTCTGCATGATATAAATATGGGTATCAAATTACATGTTAACAAAATGATATTTTAATTTGTCTTAAATGGATATAACGGGATGAAAATTATGATGTAGATGCATTGAGTTAACTTGGGAATGGTGATGATTTGGGTATTCAAACATGGGTATTTGAATTACTGATCAAGATATGGGGTATTTATAATAAAGATAGATTAGCTACACACTACAATAGAAAATGAGAAAGTTTTAACTCTAAGTTTTGGTGTGAAGGCATCAGTGGGGGTTGATGCGTTTAAGCAAGAATGGTCGGGTGTAACCAATTAGTGGCTGCCGGCACCTCCTTTGGTTGCGAAAACTATCAGTAAAAGTATCGTAAACATGCTAGATGTACTTTAATAATACCGGAATGGAAATCTGCTCCATATTGGGCAATTATTACAGACGGTTCCAAATCTAATCTTATGTAAAGATTTACAGACGGTTCGAGGGTTACAAGATAGCAAACAGAGGGAGAGATAAAAACGGGGTCCGGCAGATCGGAGAAAATTTTTTATTTATTACAGTTTGTATTGAGACATGAAATGTGATTTGGACAATTTATTTTTCTGTTTTCAGGCAACTGCCTAAACAAGAGATTGAAAGAAGATGTTCAGTCAGCTTTTTTTCGTATTAACGTTAGCGAGCGTTGTACGTCGACAAGATGTATACTGCATTAAGCCACGTGTTAAGCAGACAAATATTCGTAAGGAATTTAAATAAATTTAATATTATCTTAAAATGCAAAATATTAATTGTTTGTTTTAATGCTGTTTAACACCACTTTTAGCAATATTTTTACTCTATCCTGGCGTAAATTGTTTGTTGAGGGAGGACCGGATTCCTTTGTTTAAAAAATCTGGGATATCATGTAGATTTAGTCAGTACTGTTTACTTCCATCAATAAAAATCAGCATTTATGTTTGTTTTGGTTTGGTATGTAATGCCACTTTCAGCATTTTTTAGCTATATCGTGACGTACAGTTTTTCCTGGGCGGGAAATCATGAGTACCCTGATAAAACGCCCGAGCTTCGGTAGGAAAACGGGCAATCCTTGTTAATTATGATTGAATTTCTCGCAGTGAGACTTGAACTCGATTGATTGATTGATTGATTGATTGTTGTTTTACATCCAGCAAACAATATTTCAGCTATATTCAGGACGTGAGAATTAGAACTTAAATTTAGTTATTTAAAGAATATCCATCCTTTCTAAAACGTGGTCTCATACAATAATATGAGCACATATACAGATGAAAAGAAATTAAAACAATAAAAACTATTCAATATCACAATTTAAAATCCAATTAAATTTTTCTGTATAAATCAATTTCCTTTAAAAACTGTAAAATTGTGTCGCCAGCGACAGTTTTAAATAAATTATTATAAGAATTAACAAAATTAAAACGTTCCCGAATGTGTGCCACGTCAACACAGTCCATCAAGACATGCTTGATGGTATATGGACAGTTGCATGGCACACACTCGGGTCTTGGTTCATTGTTTAAAATATAACTATGTGTCGTCCTGGTATGCCCAAGACGACACCTGGTTAAAACCACTTGGTCTCTACGACCTCTACAAGATTTTAAATTATGTTTGTGCAGAAGTGATTGGATCTCATGAAGTTTATTATGAACTTCGAGATCCCAACCACGCTGCCATAGATTAGAAATTTAAAAAAATATAATTTAAAATCAGTAAAAGGAATTTTACAGTTAACAATTTCATTTTCTAAGGCAGCTTTAGCCTCCCTGTCCACGACTGTGTTTCCATTGATTCCCACATGGCTGGGAATCCAGAAGGACAAAACTTTTTTACCTAAAGTTGTCAGAGATTTATAAATTTGAATTATTTTTAAAATAAATGGATTTTTAATTTTAGAATTTTCGATTGCCTGAAGACATGACAAAAAATCGGAGCAGATAATAAATTTCTCTCATCTGACGAAGCAATAATTTTTAGTGCAAGAAGGAAGACGGTGAGTTTCAACACGCTCTCCAAAGACAGCGGCCGATTCAACTTTCTCGCCGTCCTTCGATCCATCTGTATAAATTGCAGAATGGTCAGAATAGTGAGATTTTATTTCTGCAAAGTGTTGTTGAATAATTAAAGGGTTTGTGTCAGACTTTTTATGGTTTCTAAAATCAAAAATAAATACCGGATTTAACCATGGTGGGTTATGTGGAATTTCAATAGCAGCAATTTCATTTAAATTTATCCCAGAGTTGTTCAAATGAGGTTTTATTCTGATACCAAAAGGTTAAATTTTATTTGGATGTTTTTCAAAAATATTTTCGTAAAGAGGTTTGAAAACACAGTCGTGGGCCGGGTTGCCAGGATACGTCTACAATTTGGTTGCATATTGCAAAGCGAGCTTAATTCTTCTTTGATATAAAGAAGGCTCGTTTGCTCTACATACAAACTATTTACAGGTGTGGTTCTGAAAGCTCCAAGACATAGTCGCAATCCTTGATGGTGAACCGTATCAAGGATTTTGACATATGACTTGCGAGCAGAACCGTAAATAAAACAACCATAATCCATTTTAGATCGAACCAGCGATCTATATAGATTAAGTAAAACGTCGCACTCAGCACCCCAGTCGGTACTGGCTACGACTTTTAAAATATCTAATGCCTTTAGGCATTTATTTTTTAACATTTTGATATGGGGAAGAAAGATGAGCTTTGAATCGAATATTAAACCAAGAAAAGTAGTTTCTCTCACAATTTTTATAGGATTGTTATATAATGTAAGTTCGGGATCTGGATGCAGTTTTGGCAGTGGAGAATTTAAAACCATTCTCCATTGCCCATTTTTCTATTCTATTTAAACATAACTGTAGTTGACGTTCAATATTATTCATGTTTTTTCCTCGATAACAAATGAGAAAATCGTCAACATATAGAGAACCATCAATATTATATTTCAAGACTTGAGCAAGACTATTAATTTTAATACTGAATAAAGTAAACGAAAGGATGCTACCTTGAGGAGCACCCATTTCTTGTTCCAAAGGGTCAGATAGAGTTGAATTCACACGAACTTTAAATTCTCTATCAGACAAAAAATTTGAAATGAAGGTAGGAAGTCTACCTTTCAACCCCATATCAAAAAGATCGTTTAAAATGCCATATTTCCATGCTGTGTCGTAAGCTTTTTCTAGATCGAAAAAGACGGACACAATATGTTCATTTTTGGCAAATGCGTTTCTTATGTATGTTTCGAAACGCACCAGATGATCTAGGGTACTTCGCCCTTGTCTAAATCCACATTGGATATTGGACAGAAGGTTGTTTGATTCTAAAAACCAGACAAGGCGATCACTGATCATCCTTTCCATGGTTTTACAAAGACAGCTTGTGAGGACTATAGGCCGATAGTTGGACGCTTCCGAGAGATCTTTTCCTGGTTTTGGAATAGGCACAACAGTGGCCATTTTCCAAATAGATGGTAAGAAGATTCAGAAGACATTGGAGAGAAGATTGTGGCAGATGTTTGAGAAGTTGATAATGGATGTCATTTGAACCACATGCTGTATCGTGAGATTTGTTCAATGAAGTTTTTAGCTCTTCCAAAGAAAAAGGTTTATTATAATCTTCTAAATTTTTTGACTGGAAATTAAGTTTTGATTTTTCTTTTTGAATTTTGATCCGCTGAAAAATGGGTGATAATTTTCAGCAGAGGAGTGTGTTGCAAATGTTTCGGCCAATTTATTTGATATGTCTGACTCTGATGTTAACAAGTCTTGTCCATCCTTTAAATGATGGACATTTGCTTTACTGCTTTTACGTTTAATTTTACGAATCATGTTCCAAATTTTATTCATAGGGGTATGGTTATTTAATTTAGAAACAAAGTTACGCCAAGAGGTGCGTCGTCTTTGTTTCGTTACCCTGCGATCTTTCGCTCATAAAATTCGGAATTGGTTAAGATTATTTTGAGTTGGGTGTTTATTAAAGCGTCGTTCGGCCTTTTTCCGGTCTCTAATGGCGTCCTCACAACTGTCATCGAACCATGGTTTACTAGGATGTTTTGGACTTGTCGAGGTCTTAGGAATTGTTTCATCAGCAATTGAAATAAGTGTTTCATTGAATTTCAAAATTGGATGAGAAATAGTTTCAAAAGTATCCGAGTTAAGTCGCTCTATACAAAGTTGTTCAAATAGAGGCCAATAGGCTTTGTTAAATTTATACCGAGCGGTTCGTTCTGTGACGGAGGAGTGCAAAGACTCCAATATAATGGGAAAGTGATCACTGCCACAGAGATCGTCATGGACTTTCCATGAGAAATCGGGCAGCAGAGAAGGATCTGCTATTGTAAGATCAATAGCCGAATATGATCCATTCCCAGGATGTAAATATGTATTAGTTTCATCATTAAAAATGCACAGATCTTCCTGATTTATCAAGCTTTCAATAAGTTTACCTTTGTCGTTTATTGTGTTACTGCCCCATAAAGGGTTGTGTCCGTTGAAGTCCCCAAGTAATATATAAGGGGCCGGAAGCTGATCAGTAAGATGTTTCAACTGATGTAAATTTAATGAAGAATTCAGAGGGATATACACACAGCATAAAGTAATTGTTTTGTCTAAAGATATTCTAACAGCAACCGCCTGAAGATCAGTGTTGAGATCTACAGGGCTATGTAAAACTTGATCTTTTACAAGAATGGTAGAGCCGCCAGCAGCTCTATCATTCTCGTCTACATATGTGCTGTATATAGAGTAGTTTTTTAAAGATATGTTATCACTTCGTTTTAGGTGGAATTCTTGGAAGTAAAATGCAACAGGAAGAAAGGCTTGAACTAATAAAGTAATTTCAAGAAAATTAATCTTAAGACCTCGACAATTCCATTGTATTATTGTACCCATTATAGTCTGCGAATAGGGGAATAGTTGACAGTTTTTTGGGCTATTCCGCCGGTTTCTGCTGGGGATCTATTTTTAGATCCAGTATCTGGGGGTACTGTATCCATGGGATCGCCCCAGATAGTAGTGTCTAGATTATCTAGACTTCCAAACCTGTTGTGGATCTTAATGGGATCCCGAAGCAGTTTTGATGTTCTATCTCCTTTTTTATTTGCGTTTGCATTTGAATTAGAGTTAACATTTGAATTTTTTGGGGTGCTTGAAGAAGAAGTTTATGGTTTATTTTGATTTGATGTCGAAGAAGTAGAAGTTTGAGATGAGGAAGATTTCCTGGATGAAATGATTTTGTCAGTTGTTTCAACTGGAAGTCGTTCTGGGTCTTTTTTACCAATAGGCCAGGTGATCATAGTTTGCGTTTCCGATGTTACATAAACGCGTTTGGTCACGCTGGCGTATGATGTGGCAGAAGATGATGGATTGCTCGCCGAACTGTACGACGACGAGCCCCAGGGTAGGTGATGTTTTTTTCGGGTTTTAATTTTTGGATTTCCTTTTCTTTTCTAAAGTGCTGACAGTCCTTTGAGGAGGACATGTGGGCTTCACCACAGTTAGTACATTTTGGAGTTTTAGTGCTGGTAAAGCCCTCATGCCCTGGCTCTGCACACCTAAAACATACGAGTGTTCCTTTACACTGTCCTTTTCCGTGTCCGAATTTCTGACATTTAAAGCAGCGCACATGGTTGGGAATATATGCGCTGACTTTAATATTTTGGAGACCTATTTTGATTGATTGGGGGACAGTTGCAGAGTTAAAATTTAGAAGGAAGGTGTTCAGTTTAACCTGAACACCTTGTCTGTTGGCAATTGTAATACCCTGAGGTTATAATTCTGTACAGATCGCGTCGTCAGTAAGCTCGGCGAGATCATCGTCGCGATAATGAATGATTCCTTGACTTGAGTTTAATGTTCTATGGGGGGAGGCCGAAATTTCTACATCTATAATTTTTGTTTTAGCAAGTTCAAGGATTGGTGTTTTTTGTTGCATTCAATGAGAAGACCACCAGATTTCATCTTGTGACGTTCTTAACATCTCATGCACAACCTTTATCACTTTTTCAATAACGAATGGAGAGACTTTAGTTATTGGTTTACTGGGATCTTTGCTTGATAATGCAATGAATCTTGACCAGAAATCTTCATCAACAATCTCTTCAAGCGGTAAGTATTTTTTTCTTTTTTTTGGACATGTTATATTAAATGTTTTAGAAGCCATGATGAAAAGAATGCGGTTCACCACCCTTGTCACCCACCCGCCACGGAGTGCCAACAGGGGCGATGCTTGGTCTCTGCTGATAACCAGAAGAAAGCATCAGGTGTTCCAAGGGTGGTATACTCAAACAGACGAATTTCTCAATGAACGCATACCTCGTGCCCGGGGTTACCTGGCGATACAACCGTTCGAAACTCGGTCTACATGATTGACACATGAGCCACAGCCTGTTACTGAACAATTTTGGAAGTAAGTAAGATTTACAAGACATAATCAAGTAATAAGAAAATTCGGTAGGAAAACGGGCAATCCTTGTTAATTATGATTGAATTGCTGGCAGTGAGACTTGAACTCGAAACCTCAGTTTTGACAGACCATGCTAAATACCTATTAAAGAAACCACAGAAACAGCATCTACATCATATTTAGACTTACACCTCGAATATGACACCAACGGTCATCTTAGCACAAGAATTTATGACAAACGAGACGATATTAGTTTTCAAATTATAAATTTTCCTGACTTTTACAGTAATATTCCAGCTTTCTCATGCATACGGTGTCTATATTTCTCAGTTGATCAGGTTGGCAATATAATAAGTTTTTCTATAGATACAAATTCTTTATTGAAGAATATAATCTCGTTTGAAAATATAATTACAGTTTTCAAAATTTTTTAAATTCGGTACACAGTAATTTTGCTGCTATGGTTAATGAATTAACCTTTTATTGACTTGGCAGATGATACCCATACATGTTCATCGCCAAACTAACACACATGCTTTAGTAATTGAAGCGGTTGGGTGGGCATGCTTTAAAACCTGGTTAAATTTTCCATTTCTTTTGAAATGCCTGTACCATGTCAGGACCATTGCTGTAGTTGCTACATTTTTGGTCGTTGGTTCTAAAGTTGCCGGTTCTAGGATTTTGATTTGTGGATTGTCTTTTGACAGTTTCCTTGGTGTCCGGTATTTTTTTATTACCTTCATCTAACCAATCGTGCACCGGGGCCCTATATATCTCTATAATATAATGCTACGGAAATAAAATCGTCTATAAAAAGTATCTATACTACTAAATCTACCAGATGTAAAATTATAGCCGGCATTTCTTTTCATTCAATTTTTTTAAACTTTATTACATGAAGTGTGAGACCATTGTACAGATTGACCTTTTATCATTCAGGCTTTTTTGCTTTCCTCATTAATAATTTCGGCTAATTAAAGAGTGTGCATCGTGAAACGGGTATGTTCACAAAACGTCTACTCGCAAAATAAACATCTAATTAAGAAATGGGGATTAGGAGGCACATATGGAAATATCTTAATTTAACTATAAAATAATGTATATTTGCAATTGGACGTTTTAAGAATATTCCATATAATATGACTGAAATATATTTAAACCTTTAACACGCAACACGAGACCCAAACAAATAGGCGACAAAACAACACATCTCGTAACAAAAATTCAATTTTCTTGTTATTTAATTAATCTAGTATTCTTAATGTCACTTTGTTCAATATCCAGAGTGAAACTGATATTGCAGCAAGACAACTCTCATGTTGGAAAGGTGTGCCACGATTTTCCGACACAACGTCTTGCTATATAGTCTAGATGTGTCTCCAGACGCGTATGTATGGTACGAGCTAGACAGGAGAATCAGAAAGCGCGCGTATTGCCGTAAAACAGTATTTACCTCAGGCCCTTAACGAGTGAAATAATATTCCCCAAAAGCCCCCCCCCAAAAAAAAAAACAACAACAAAGTGAACGAGAGGAGCTACCTTAGCTTGCGGTGGACACACGATACTGATAAAAACATGCAGTATTTGGTATTGCTTACGGAAACACAATTTGGTTTACTAATACAAATTTTGAAATTTAATTATAAATAAGGACATTTACTATTCCCCTAAACGTTTTATTTCAGCGAACGTTTAATTTAAAAAAAAATACATAAATATTAAGCATGAGTAACTTATGACGTTGCTCTTTTTCTAGCAAAGCTGGAATAAAAACAAAACAATATGACTTCAACCCTCAAAGATATTATAACAGACACAGACTTGATATAAATATAACACTATGATTTAGAACATCAAATAAAATAGTTTAAAGACATTTCATTCATTATTAATTTATTGTAAATTGCTGAGCATCGCTGAATGTTTCATGTAAACAGGTATGTTCGGTTAAATGAAGATGGATTTAGTTTGACTCTATAAAAAGAAATTAAGACTCCCCTGCCTCTTTGTTCACTTAATTATAATAACATAACTAGGAAATTTCATGATAAAGTTCGATTGGGATTGGGCAACATTCACTTCATCATTCACATAACAATCAACTAGGCGGAGGTTATTGTGTTAATCGTCGGTACGACAGGTAGGATATAAAAAGTTTGTCCTATTGGTCTCTAACATTGGATCAGAAACTTATTTTTGATTATATTTTATTTTGTCCCTAATTTTATATGGTGTGATAATGTAGATTAAAATAATTTGAATAACAAATAGTAAATTGCAGTATGTCCGCGTACTACTTGCACTAAGGTGGACTCAGATTCATACTTATCAGCTATAAATGTTTGTTACGGTCCTTGTAGAATGCTAATGACCTTTGACTTCCTCCTCGATATATATCATACATAAAACTCATTGTAGTAAAACATCTAAAATTATATATGCACACAACCTCAAAGATTATTATCCCACAATATTGTTTGAATTATTAATTTAACTTAAACACAATATGATCTAAAGACCTAGCAAACATTTGTGTCAACAGAAAATTCAAAAATAAATATTGTTAGAAGCACAGTGACAATATATTTTTTGATAGAAAAAACAGATAAATACAGTGTATATACTTAACATGGAGATTATTTAATAATGGGTAAATTTATGTGTAAATGTCTTTTCGTTGTCCCGTAGACAAATAAGAAAACACATAGCAAGAAACTAACCGAACAACAAGAGCCGAAAGTTAAGGGACATTCAATAATACGGAAATAGCCTATAGGAACAGATGAGCATGATAACAATACATCCAGAAGACAGTTTTTATCTTGAACTTGGACCTTAAAAATTATTTCAAACAGGCACAACTCAAAATCTACAAATGGGATTGTGCTGAAATTTCAACGTGATCTTCATTTTATAGTACCTAACAGTAGTGCGAAGTTTTAGCAAAATCTGTTTTTGCAAGTAATATTTTGAAAAAGAGAATATATGACTTTTTAATTAGCCTTACTCAGAAAAAAGAAAAGGCATTGCGCTGAAAATTAAACATTATCATAATTTTATAGAACTTAACAGCTGTGCAATTTTAAAACAAATCTGTTGATGCATTTTTAAGTTGCCATTTGGAAACACCATCTGATGACCAAAATAATTTGACTTGGTCCATGTCAAAAACTACATATTAGATTGTGCAGAAAATCGAACTTGATCTTTATTTTATAGTACTTAACAGCTGTGCAATGTAAACACAAAATCTGTTGACGTGTTTTTGAGTTATCATCTGGAAACTACCGAGGTACGGACAGACGGACGGACACGCATACCCAAGCGGAGAATATAGCATAATACTTTTGTGTGGCTGGGTATGATAAAAACCATGGAGATAATGCCAATCTTTATTTTAATTAAAATTTTAGTATGTGAAGTTTCCTGGTATCATATCTGTAAAAAATAACATTGTACCATTAGTTAAGAGTCTATTGTATCTTTATTTTAAAATTTAAATTGTTTCATCACTATATTACTTTTCTATATTCATAATACTATATGTTACAAATATTTAACTTGACAATGTGATGTGCCTACTTTTATTTAAACGAATTACTTGGGACATATACGTATTAATGTTCAAGACTGACCTCATATTAGTTATGTCAACAATATCGATTGGGTTTTAATAACAAAAAGAAGTGAACAGTAACAATAGCACAGAATATGCTGCAATACCAATTTGACCTTCATTATAATTTATTATTTCATATCAGTAAAATTATGATTGTTTTAATTGGATAAAACAAGATCAGCTGGTATTAATTAATCGGCAGTAATTGGACATGATGGCATTATCACACCGTGAAAACACCCGTGGGAGTTATCACGTGAGTCGTGGTTATGCCCTCTCCAGTAAAAATCAACACAAACTGTTTATTTTTAATATATGATCTTTATTTTATATGAAAATTTAATTATCTAATTGTGTATAAATTTACATTTTATATTACATTATATATATGTACATGTCCAACCTAAATGAGGAAAAAAATTGTCATAAAGTTTAGAAAGCGAACTCCGTATAGCCTGAAATTGCCGAACAATGATATATCATGTGGCAAACAAACAAATCATAGAGCAAACTGCTACAATTGAAATACTATGTAGTCTTAAATGCATGGTTTCCTATTTTTTCAATGAAATAAAGATTAATTGGTATTGGCATGATACTTGACAGCACTCAGGACAGTAGTTTTGCCTTGAACATCAATAATGCCCTCGCATTTGACTCGGTCGTTATCAAAGTTTCAGGCAATACCACACTCCCTTGTGCAGTCAAGATATCATGCCTATGCCTATGCCCTCTATATAAGCAAGAATTGTATAAGTATTCAAATAAAAATTTAAAAAAACTTGATTCTCAACATGACTCAAAGGAACATCGTTTTTCAATCAGGAAGTTTGCTCGGTAACGAATAAAAACCATTGAAATATAACATTTACTGCCTTATTCAATTAAGTTTGAAGTCTCAATACAAAATAACAAGGATTGCGGGTGGCAACCATTTTTTTCTACTTATCAAGATGGCATCTATGTAATAGACCAAAACGACATCGTTTGAAACCAACGTTAATGTAAAGACGTGTATTATCGGATGTTACTGGTACATTTCGTTAATATTTTATAAATTAAAAATAATAGTTCTTGTTATATACAGCAATCTCAATCAGCAAATACCCCAAATTTATTTATTGATATTGTATTAAGCAAATAAAATCTCTATAGAAGGTTTTATCATATAATCATTTTTATAACAAGTAAAAGTGATTACACTGTCAATTCCGTATCTAATTTTGTATTAATTTAAATTCAGTATTGTGTTTTTACATTTTATAATTTGGTCTAATACAATATCATCAAAATTAAAAGAAAATTTTACACGTGTTTAGACTTGATCTCTTTTAACTCACCATCTTTCATGGATTTACAGTTTTGGTATGAAACATTGCATTTGTCGCCTCGACAGCATGCTGTGCAGTATACAAGTCTTTCGGAAAACAATCGCTTTTTACCAATAGGTTCAACCGTTACTTCTCCCAATTTCATATTATTTTCGTTGTGTTTGGCTTCTTCGATGCATTGCTAAAAAGAGACGATAAATAACAAACAATATACAAGTGATTTATTGGATAAGGAGAGATAAAGGCATGCAACATATTCGTGATAAAAACTTATCAGACAAAAAAAACTTTAGTAATTTTTGTACCGTTCATAGTAATTTAAACCGAACAAATCTGTCGTTTGTTTAACTGCGGAACACAGTGGGTGACTTTTTTGAAAAGCAGTAAAGATTGCTACGTCATCGACATCGTCCTGAATATAGCTAAAATACTGCTCATTAGACGCAAAGCAGACATCCAATCAATCAATTAGTCAAAGTAAAAAGCATTTAGAGTTGTTTATGTGGTACTTTAGTAGAAAATAAATGTATATTTTATACTCTATTATTAAAGTGATCTCAAAATTGATAAACTTAACATAATTATTCCTTTAGTGAAATACCACTGACTAGCGATGTCTGTAGCTAAAATATTCTGCATTTAAATGACTACGTATCATGCACAACTTACTATCTTGCTTTCACAACCAACTTCAAACAACTTCCCATGGGTACCAATATATTCTTTCAATGAACAAAACTTTAAACGTAGAAAATGATGTATTAACATGTTTGCAATAAACAATTATACGAAAATCAGATAAGTAATGGAGAATCAAAACAACTTATTATTTTCTTGACACATAGAACACATTTTGTTTGCCATGTTCTTCTCAAAATTTATAACAGAGGTTGAATAATAACTGATCATATTTTCTGCCATTCAAAATGTGATTAAGATAATATAAACACAATATTTTATACAAATTGAGCGAGGTGATGGTACATTAAGACAATTTTATTCAAAATTTACTCTAAATAATGTAAACGCTTTTGTAAATAATGAAAATCTGAGGGAGAATTGTGCACAAATGCATTTTTATAAACTGTTAGGCCTTTGTACTCTCCTTTCAATATGTTTTCTTGAAAGATATTCTTTGTTGAAATTTACTATGCCCCGATTTTGTTTGTCATATATACTGTACGAAAGTTGTATTACAAATGTACCTAAATAAACAATCTGGAACTCCTTGTGTTCAATATATTGTTAAAACTCTACAAAATCGTATCAATACCGTCTGATGCTAAAAATTACTCAAATAAAAAAGATTTTCGTTTTATGATATTAACTATTTGCAAAGTTATTTGAAGTTAAAATTAAGCGTCATAAAAGATCCCAATGGTATACAATTTACTACGCCATACTCTAAAACGTCAAATATAATCCATGTAATGCCATCTACATTTTTCAAATAGAAAAACCTTAAAATATTGATCATTTTCGTAATTTCAGGACAGCAATTTAAGCGAAAGACTATTTCACTAAATAATCAATGATTTTCTTGTCAGCACAGAAGCTTTATTACTGGGCTGGTGATACCCTCGGGGACTAACAGTCCACCAGAAGTAGCATCGACCAAGTTTTTACAAATGAAACGTCATCAAAATTTATCAGGTTATGCAATTTACTACGCCATACCTTTGTTGCGTCTAATCAAGACTAATAAGTGACGCTTAAAATAATTTTATTAAATTGTACCTCATCATCCTGACAGTTCCCAAAAGAGGCACACTTTTTAAAATCGTCTATGGCGTCACATTTCCCACATATGTCGCTAGTTGTCTGAACTATAAAGATTTGATTGAAACATAACTATATGTACTCAATGGTTTTGTTCTCTTTTGATATTACGTGCAGTAATATTTGAACTGTATTTTTTCCATTCTATTTAATCTTGGTTCAATACTTAAATTATGCATTTCCTTTTAAAAGGTGCACTTTCTGCCATATGATATCATGTAGAGAACTACGATCTTTACAATGAGGTTATGAAGCATACAAACTGGATATGAATAAGTTTACAAATTCATTCATATTTTATAACTCAAGTCATCTTCTTAAAAAGAAACCAATACAGTAATAACATATATTTTGTTTCTATGTTTATCATAGACATTTGCAAAAAGGTTAATGGGTCTAGCATTAACAGTTAACAGTTAAGACGATAGCATTTAGTACGTGCTCAAATTACATATGATTGTAGCTGTTGCGTTATGTTTTGTGTTTCATTGTGATTTTGCCATGTATTGCTCAAGTTCTTGACTATCTAATCTTTTAATTTAAAAGTACCCATTCGTTTCTATCTTCTCTCGTTGTAGCTTACCATGTTGATTACATAGATCAGCGTTGCACCGATTTGAATTACAACATTGAAAGCATGCCGTTGATCTTTTTCTACCACTTGCTTCAATTAAACTACACACCTAAAAACATCGATAACCTATTTTACACATGGCGGTACAATTAGCAATTGTCAGTGTTTAATTTTTCACTTTTATTTCATATGAACAATAATGTCTCTCATTGTTTTGTTAGGTAATATTTGACTAGCACAAAAGATAATATTTAACAATAGTACGTATGTATTGTTGACTCGTTTTGTAATTTTTAGTAACTCGTGACTTCAAATGAGTAGAAATATAACGTTAATTGATTTTTGGGTAATTAATCATCACACGATTTCCCAGAAGACTAATGTTTACCTAATCGGTGAAATTGAAAATATAGACGACAAGTTTAGCTTTTCTAAAAAGCTAACCGTCTCTTAGCTGCATTACAAATTTGATGGATTTATTAAAGTATCTGGTTTCTTTGTAATTTACGGCATATGTAGGATAGGTAAACAATGTACATGTACCTTGTTTACGCTAAACTATTATCCAATGGTGCTTGATATATTTAAATGCCTGTTGTCACTTCACACGTGTTTTTTTAAAAAATAATTAAACAAAAGTTGACTCCCTAAACAAATGTTTAAAATGAGCGGTAAAAATATGTTTTGTTAAATTTGCATCAATATCAGAACGAAAATAAAGATACAGAACATATAATTTTTTCATAACCGAAAAAGCTTTAAAAAGTAGGGAGATTTTAGTACAATGTTTACTTTTTAATTGTTCACTGACCAATGCATTGAATGAAATAGAAGTCAATATGTGGAACGTAACATTACTACACTAAAATGCTGATTACAACCCCGATTCAACCTAAAAATATATCGAAATTTCAGTACACATGCTAGTGCAATCCGACGTAAACCAATGAAATGACAAAAATATTTATAGATTTAGTAAACCACCCAATCAAGTAACAGAGAGTCTTTTACTCCGAAGACTGATTGTCATTTGACTATGTATACCATCTGCCATGGGAGACGGTAATTGTTCACTGACCAATACATGAATGAAATAGAAGTCAATATGTGGAACGTAACATTACTACACTAAAATACTGATTACAACCCCGATTCAACCTAAGAATATATCGAAATTTCAGTACACATACTAGTGCAATCCTGACGTAAACCAATGAAATGACAAAAATATTTATAGATTTAGTAAACCACCCAATCAAGTAACAGAGTCATTTACTCCGAAGACTGATTGTCATTTGATATGTATACCGTCCCCCATGGGAGACGATAACAACACGCAAACACATATAGAGAAACTTTTAAATTTAGCTTAGGTTTGGTAAATGGCTCTGATGTAAAATACCGTTTCAAATGCACACAAATTATAATTTATGGAAGATTCCCAGCTTTGCATCCAATGAACACTTAAATGTAGCAGGATGGGTTATAGAAATCTAAATAAAAATGGAATGTCGATCTACCATTTCAAATGCATCCATATGCAAGGTTGGATGATAAGTTATACCGGTATCACATCGTAAAACCAGATATATCAAAACCCCATTGTTTCTTTTTACAAGCAACGGAAAATGACATAAAATGTAACAGAAAACGACACAGCAATTCCATCAATGATACAGTGACATCTTTCATGCATATATAATATGTAATGGTTGTTGGCGCATTGTCATGACTTGTTAGGTTTTAACGTATACGTCGTCTTTTGATCTTTTAGGTAAATCAGGTGAGTATGGAAATGAAACAAATTGTAAGTCTTCACCACAAATATGTCCCCCTTAATATTTTTAATATAAATTATGCATTTCAGTAATTTGTAAGGACAGTTTGGTATTCATGAGTATTTAAGTAGCTCGCAAATTGTTTGCAAGGGAAATAACTACAATCTTACCAATCTAATTAAAATAAAATCTTTCACTTGTTCCCCCTTTTTTCTATGTTCGCTGCGGGTAGCAACGCTCAGCGACCACAGAACAAGGGGCAAGCAAGTGAAAGATTTATTTTTAATTAGATTGATCTATACAAGAAGAAACCTTTAGTTAAAATGAAACTTAGCCCTAAAACCTTTGTTCTTCCTTTTATCCCTTAATCCCACGAAGATCTTTAAACTTCGTAGTGATCAACTTCATAAGACCGTTAATAGTTTCGTTATAAAATAAATAATTGTCAACTACACAAAAAAGAGAATCTGACATGCAAATTAAAACTATCTTTATTTAGTAATAAAAAAAAAGCTGCTTGTTAGTGTGAACATATTATGTATTTATTTTACCTGTTTAGATTTGCATCCTCCATTTAGAACAGCGGTTAAAGCTGGGGTAATTATTTTTTCCAAGAAACATTCCTTCAAAATTATTCAATTAGTTAATAATAATTAGATGCAGATAACTATCTATTTTACATATCAATTGATCTGCTAGTTGGAGTAAATTAACTATGGATCCGTGTATTGGGGTTCAATGTGACATCACAATTTTCAAAAACAACAACGTTGACACATGCATGTAGTAAAACTCAACTTCTCAATAATACTTTACCGGAACTCATTGGAAATGAATGTATTTAATGTAATGAAAATGTTCGTTTACCTTTATTCTGCTACATCACAAGAGCACCAAACAGGAGATATTTAAAGATGTATTTCCTAAAGTGTCAATTAATAAAAGAGTAAGTTTCTGTACGGCAATATGTTTAATTAACAATACGAATGTCTAAAGAAACCTAACTTACTTCATCTGCGGAACACTCCGTTTCTTCAGTACAGTCAGAAGTCGAGAATGCTTCAGTACACTTTAAACATCGCAGTGCTGGAAATGATTGAGTAGTATACACATATAAATTTACTCTTAGCGTATATTCAACTATTTTTGGAGATGAAGTTACTTGAAAAGACAACAGATTTTACGATTACCTCAACTGCAGCACGTTTTAATAACTAGTTTCGTAGACAGAAAGCGACCTAACATAGCCTGTATTCTGTCACGGTATTTTCTTAAATGTATTAAGATATAGGAACGTCTGAAACACGACTACATTTATTATCTTTGTCTTTTTTTAATTGTAAATAATCTTCATTTTTGCCGCGTAACCATTTCTGAACCCGTTGTTTATAAAATAAAACAAAATATTTGTAAATTTAATAACAATTGCATGTTTTTTGAATATTTATTGTTTTGTTAGTTAGGAGTAATCTGTTGATGCTGTTTCTTAAATCTGATTAAAGCATTAAACAATTCAATTTGAGATCACCTTAAAGGTTAATAAAAGCTAAATATTACAGAGACAACTTTCATAACTGTTATATAACTGAATTTAATCAATCGCAGTAGGTTAGCTGTGGTTAATTTATACATCTCAATTATTATTCCAAAGCTAATAATTTTAGAAACTCTTTTTCGTATTTTTACAAACAGATGATATAAAATTTATAATAATTCCATGTTTTGTCGTCGTTTTTAGTTTCAACTGGACATTCAAAATGAAATTACTACTAGTACGTTGAACCAAATGTTGCAGTCTGTATAAGCTCGGAACGTGGCAATATGAGTTATACCAGTACACAAAATCTTGTATGATACAAAGTAGAGAAATCGGTTCTACTTCTACAGAAGTAAACTGATTTCATGTAATGTTCTTCTTAAATATCTTAGATTTCAAAAAACCCTTGTCCTTATGTATGATCATTTGCCACATGGTCGGCTGAAAATCTACTTTTATGAATGTTTTCTGACTTAGCTTAGGGAAATGCAAACATTCCTCGGTAAGTTTTAAACTTTTAAGCATGACAAAATAAAAAAAACAATTAATAAAAGATGGGTTTATAACGTATTATCAACTGCTTTGTCACTAAAGAACATTTTTGAAAGATTGCCCCTATAGGGAGAAAAATATTTATGCCGGGTGGTTTGAATTTTCTGAGAAAACAATATTTGAAACACTATATTTATAGAAATAAACCAAACAATTTATTACTAAAATAACAACAAATCAACAACTGGAAAAAAAGCAGAAATTACAAATAATTGGATATGAACTACTGGTTAAAAAACATCACATTATGTCGCGCTGTTAAAACGGTTAAATATATCCCCTCACACAATATTTACCTGTTTATAGTGGAGATGCTTTTCCAATATTTTCATATATTTGATTTAAGATGTCTTCTAATGCTTGCGTTTCAATTACAATGAATCATGAAAGTATGCGAGATATTTAGGGTCCATTATAAATATCAATAATTCATTCAAAAGATAAGAAAACAAAACTACTTACCATACAGAGGACTAGCCGTACAAAATACTAACAAAATAAAAACGCCTGAAAATAAGACATGTAAATTTAATAGTGTTCATATTAATTGCAAGCGAAAGTCATATTTTATCTATCAAAATCTACGACCTTACATTTTTACATTTTTGTTCTTACTAATTTAACAACTTCGACTACGTAGCAACACAATCCGATTCCATGTACATGTATTTGCATATTTTCTTTGTCATTTTCGAATATCAAAGTAATTTACTCACCTGTCATTTGCATGCTTGGCACTGAAAATGAGAAACACCTAAAAAGTTGAGAAGACAACAAAGATTCAGCAAGACAAAAACCAACATCAAATACAACATAAAGTAATTAATCACAAAAAGCATTGAAAAAAGTTATGACACACACTACTGAAAACTCCGTTGTTGTTTTTTTCTTGCTTGAAAGGAATATTTTTTAAGACAAGTAGAAAATAAAGTTAAAGTACTTTTAGAAACTTTTATGTTTATTATTTCACTTGTTTGATGAAATGTAAAATGTCAATCTGTAAGGAATAATTTAAGGATAAGTTATCATATATAATAGGAAAGTTAAAATATTGAAGAGGATTTGTTTGTGTGTAATAGAATAAATTAATATAAAGAAAAGATAGTTCTAATACAAAGATTGATGTAACATCAATTCTGATTGGAGAACTTGAATAATTTCAGGGCATCAATTGATGCTGGCAGAAGTTAACGCAAGACGTTATTTCTGGTAAATAAAGAATTCCATTTTCATCATGTAATTTAGTTTTTTATTGATGTAGCATTAGAATAGACATAACTGTTTTGTATTTTAAAATTTGCTGGCATCAGTTGGTGATTTGATAATCGAAGCCAGAAACTAAATTTCCGACCATCAAATCATCAATGAATGGATCAATAACGATTCTTGTAATCATAGAAATTTGACTGGGTTAGTGATTCCATTGGGGACTTACAGTTTTACAGAAGAGACATAGACCTTGTAAATTTAGCTATTATACGCACAGTTGGTACTCGTTCAAATCAACTGATAAATAACTATTGAAATAATTCGTCTAAACAATACCTCAATAATCATTTTGTTTATATAATATAAAATAAAATAATTAAAAAGGAATTTATTATTTTATGAGTTTTTTGTTAATATTTGCCAAATCTAATAATGATACAAAATTACCTTATGTGTGTTTGTATGTAGGCACGAAAGGAAATGGACGTGATCAAATACTGATAAGAATTGACAAAATTGTATAATGTTCGTAAATGATAAATAAATAAGATAACCGTGTCGAAATATAAAACGAAATTTAAGTACGCAAAGTTTGCTTTTATTTATTGTGAATATCACGATGAATTTAACTTATCATAGTATATTACATGTACAATATTACGTTAATGCAAGTTAAAAAAAATATGACTGTTCTACCTATGTCTGTGGTGTAACTGTTCTTTGATATTCCGACAAAGTTTGACTGTGCCGTTTCCAAGCATTTTTGTATTATCCTTTGTTTTTTATTTGATCTAGCAATACAAATATTTTCTATGTGTTGTAACGAGATTAATAAATGAAAGCTTCGAAGGTTATATGTACCATGAATTAGAAGTGGATTCGTTGTCTTGGTACTCCTTGACCTATGATTTTGTCACACAACTAATTTTATCAATGTTAAAGACGACACGGTATAAGGCAAATAGCACACAAGGGTTGCACACATTTTCATGCAAACCTTCTTTATAACGAAACAGAATATACGGAAAACAGTTTTGATACAATTTTGAATACACAAATCTAAGATTTTTACTTAATATTTTATGTCGGTAATGCGTAAATGCAAATGAGATTGTATAACGTATGATATGTGTTTTCTGAAATTAAAATTAAAATAACTTTTATTTTAAAACAAAGGAACCCATTACTATGAAAATATATTTTAAGAAAACAGAAGCGAAGATACCAAGGAGTATTCAGGAAACTCTTAGTCATAAACAGTCAAAACTATGTTTAAACAAACGAGGGGACAACAACAAAACAAAGTGACACACAACACAAAACAAAAAAAATAAAATAAAATAAATTAAAAGTAGGAGCACGAACTCCACTTAAACTAGGTGCTTCCAAATGATTCCGAATAGATATCCGATAGTTGTCATAATCCAGTTAAAAAGACGGACGAACAGAATAATGCATTTGTGTCATAAATATTCCATAACGGTCAACTACGTTATGATACCAACTGTAAACATTTTAAGTGACGACTTAAATCTCGTCATTATGGTCCCCTGGTTAAGTAACTTTTAAGTCAAGTCAACTGACATCATTTTCAAGAAAATCTCGATCGTTATAACTCTCTTGAGTAGCTGATCAATTCGAGAAATGTATAATCCATATGCTGGTGCTAATACAATGGTGCCAAAAATTTCACAATAGGAAAATTAAAATTGTTTTTTATAAATGGTGGTTCTAGACCTTTTAAAGGAAATTCTTCAAGAATTAATAATACTATTTATTTTTTCATTGTGGGTGATACGCCAATGGAAATTATAATTTTTTTTGCGGAATAAGCCTAATGTTAAATTCCGGAATATCTGTTATGCTACGTTTTTATCTTGGATTTCAGTTATAACTGTACTGATATTGATAAAATAAACTGTTTGGGTCATTATAAGAATTCTCCTTTTAAGTAACTGTGGTTTTCCTTAACTTGTTTTCGGAACAAACCAGAATGGTAATTGATATTAATGTAAATTACTACAACACAAGGAAACGACTAGCAGCATTGACACTTTATAGAGTTTTAATATGAATTTCACGAGTTGCATTTTGCAAGCGTAATGTACATCATGCAATTCACATGTTGCACATATACAACTGAAAAAAGTATTGCAACACTAAATATAAAATAAACTAATTTTGAATTTGTAGCAAGCAAGTTTAATTCTTTTATGAAAGAGTACAACTTTTTGGAAAATTGTTTATCGTCAACTTTATCGTGTCGTACGTGAAAAATATTTACTCGTAAACTTTATAATTAATTTAAAAGTTTTATACGTGTAATTCTTAATGCAATGTTAGCTGGTTTCCTCAATCCTGTTCTAACTTTTATTGAAATTATAATCATTTTTATTCAACGTTTAAAAGACATTAAATTTGAATTTTTGACGACTTTACATCAAATACTATAATATTTCCGCATATCAAGCACTCATCAAAGTAATCCTTTTCCAATTGGTATTGATGGATAAAAAACTCAGGGATAATCTCATTATAACGTTACTATTTGGATTCAATTTGTAAATGGTCAAACAAGGACTTTAAACACTAAGTTTGATTGCAATTGAAGACTTTAATTAAGTTCAATTTAGTTTATTTGTATATCAATTTCTCAAACAAACCAACTGTTAATAGTGAATATTTATACTTTTTATTGTTTTAACTACCATTTTTATCTGTATAATATATTCTCATATTATTGTATGAGATCACGTTTTAGTATAAAAGGGAGGCATGAAGTACTACTAATTTAATCATATTAATAATTTAAAAACTATAATTTTCACGTCCTGAATATAGCTGAAATATTGCTGGACGTTAAACAACAAACAAACAATCAATCAACTCAAACAAACCATAATTAAAAATAATGTTTTTGTACGACTACATTTCAAATACATGACTGAATCGTGCTTGCTACAGAAGGTCTTTAGTAACAACGGAAGTCGAGTCTGTCGAACATACTGTTGTATGGAAACACTCAAAAAGTTTGGTTCTAAAGTTCCTACTACTGCAATGGGTGGTCTAACATTATTTTTGCAAAATAAGCTTAATTTGTATGTTCGACAATATGAACAAGTTTACTCCTTAAATACTTTTTGGCCTCGGACTACAATGAAAGTGTCACTGATTTTCGTAAACATAAGCGTTTTATCCCGTTACAATAATTCTTTTTAGTTACTTCGGCTTCTTGAATAACCGTAAATCTAATGTAACATTTTTTAAAAGTAAAATAACATTCTCATTAAATAACTCACTCTACACACTGACAGTTTGTCTAATTATCACGTCCTGAATATAGCTGAAATATTACTTGCTGGCCGTAAAACAACAATCAATCAATCACTCAATCTATACACTGACACGTCTGAGCATATTTTTATAAACTGTTACATACTTTATGTAACCTTGTACTTTACGTTTTCCTAATTAATTATGGCATTTGATTTTCAGTCGGTATCACTATCATTAAGGTTCAGTTGGTATCACTATAATTAGGGTTCAGTTGGTATTACTTTTATTAGGGTTCATTTGGTATCACTATAATTAAGGGTTCAGTTGGTATCACTGTAAATAGGGTTCAGTTGGTATCACTATAATTAAGGTTCAGTTGGTATCACTGTAATAAGTGTTCAGTTGGTATCACTATAATTAGGGTTCAGTTGGTATCACTATAATTAGGGTTCAGTTGGTATCACTAAAATTAGGGGTTCAGTTGGTATCACTTTTATTAGGGTTCAGTTGGTATCACTTTTATTAGGGTTCAGTTGGTATCACTATAATTAAGGGTTCAGTTGGTATCACTTTTATTAGGGTTCAGTTGGTATCACTATAATTAAGGGTTCAGTTGGTATCACTATAAAAAGGGTTCGGTTAATATCACTATAATTAGGGTTCAGTTGGTATCACTATCATTAAGGTTCAGTTGGTATCACTATAATTAGGGTTCAGTTAGTATCACTATAATTAGGGTTCAGTTGGTATCACTATAATTAGGGGTTCAGTTGGTATCACTTTTATTGGGGTTCAGTTGGTATCACTATAATTAAAGGTTCAGTTGGTATCACTATAATTAGGGTTCAGTTAGTATCACTATAATTAGGGTTCAGTTGGTATCACTATCATTAAGGTTCAGTTGGTATCACTATAATTAGGTTTCAGTTGGTATCACTATAATTAGGGTTCAGTTGGTATCACTATAATTAGGGGTTCAGTTGGTATCACGTTTATTAGGGTTCAGTTGGTATCACTATAATTAAAGGTTCAGTTGGTATCACTGTAATTAGGGTTGAGTTGGTATCACTGTAATTAAGGTTCAGTTGGTATCACTATAATTAAGGTACAGTTGGTATCACTATAATTAAGGGTTTAGTTGGTATCACTATAAAAAGGGTTCAGTTAGTATCACTATAATTAAGGTTCAGTTGGTATCACTATAATTAGGGTTCAGTTAGTATCACTATAATAAGGGTTCAGTTGGTATCACTGTCATTAAGGTTCAGTTGGTATCACTATAATTAGGGTTCAGTTGGTATCACTATAATTAGGGTTCAGTTGGTATCACTATAATTAGGGTTCAGTTGGTATCTCTATAATTAGGGTTCAGTTGGTATCACTATAATTAGGGTTCAGTTGGTATCACTATAATTAGGGTTCAGTTGGTATCACTATAATTAGGGTTCAGTTGGTATCTCTATAATTAGGGTTCAGTTGGTATCACTATAATTAGGGGTTCAGTTGGTATCACTATAATTAGGGTTCAGTTGGTATCACTGTAATTAAGGGTTCAGTTGGTATCACTATAATAAGGGGTTCAGTTGGTATCACTGTAATAAATGTTCAGTTGGTATCACTATAATTGGGGTTCAGTTGGTATCACTATAATTAGGGTTCAGTTGGTATCACTATAATTAGGGTTCAGTTGGTATCTCTATAATTAGGGTTCAGTTGGTATCACTATAATTAGGGGTTCAGTTGGTATCACTATAATTAGGGTTCAGTTGGTATCACTGTAATTAAGGGTTCAGTTGGTATCACTATAATAAGGGTTCAGTTGGTATCACTGTAATAAGTGTTCAGTTGGGATCACTATAATTAGGGGTTCAGTTGGTATCACTATAATTATTTTAAAGTTATTAAACATTTTCTGTGCACAATGATAGGGTCCACATTCATCATATTCGTGATCTGACATACTCAAATATCTAAGTCTTTGACACAGTATATCCACCAAGCCACACAAAATATTTCCTTACTGGAACAGCTTGTTGTTTTCAGTGTAATTCTACTTCTTCATTTTTCGAGCAATACGATACGTTCAAGTCGTGACGTAACAAATCATAACTCATATTTTTATAATTTAAGCCGGTAAAAGATATTACTGTTTTATACCTAGGAATTGGTTAATACAAAGTATCAAATAACACAATTGTAACAAACATTCATTTAGATGCTGTCATTTTAAGGATTCGACATTAAGGGCTTGTTTTAAAAATTACGTCGTCGTTATGGACAGTCCAACAATAAGATATAAGCAGCTTCCCAACAATAACAATAAGCGGCGTTCATTCATTGAATATTCTTATAAATACTCCGATGTCAACACTTGTTCTCCATACATAAAAGGTGTCAACCACTAGTGAAAAAATGTACAGCAAACAATCGAGTAGCAAATCAAATTTACAACAGAAGAAGCCAACTATTTTAAATGATATGGCCAATATTTAAAGTTTTTTCCCGCGCCATCGGAATTACTGATGAGTGGATATACATATATACCTCTTTAATCGATTCATCTAAAATATTGTTAGCTAATTAACTTATTAAACATTGTGCACGCGTATCACCCAGATAATACAATATTCAAACTATTCTAGTATCTATATAGACATCATGATGGATTTGTGGATCATTAATGAATTCCAGTCGATTTCCAATGTTACATACACATCCACTGTACAAACGACTGATCATTAATGAATTCCAGTGGATTTCCAATGTTACATACACATTCACTGTACAAACGATTGATCATTAATGAATTCCAGTGGATTTCCAATGTTACATACACAGGCACTTGGGGTCAGGATAATTTTATTATGGAATAAAAAGTCAATAAATTAGTTTACAATGTGTATTCAATCATTTGGTAACTAGTCTGACATGTCTCATTGTGAAATATTGACCTCAGAAAAATAATAATTTTTTTCTTTATTATATAAGAACAAGGCATGAATCTTATCCCAGTTCTAAAAATAGCTGAAGTTTTATTTACTGGAATCCCAACGTTTTATTTAAAAAACATACTGTTCCAAATGTCCAGTCAGGAATGAGCTATGTCCGTTTAATTCTCTTGATAACTACTACTTAACTTCACTATTTTACATCGTATTTCATTAAAATTTTGTGTTTTTTTTCTCACTCTCCGGCACAGAGAACATAACTGGTTCCCAGATATAACCTCTGCCACACGTCATCCTCCATTTACTGCGGGACTACATTTGTCGTCTGCCCGTGACGTTTGTAAACAAAGAACGTTGTTTGTAAAATAATACATCAGATCTCAATTATTTTTATATAGTCTTTTTAAACACCTTGATACAGTTTTACATTGAAATTACTGTGTTTATACGCGAAGCTTATCTTCCATGAGAGATATCTCTCACAATGTCAACCAATGGTATGGCAGAGGTGATTGTGGTTGACGTAGGATACCCAGAATCCTTTGCGTGGAGATTGTTTTTTTTTCTATCCAAGCGAACAACAATTTTTATCGGGACGGAAGTCACTTCAAACATTTGAGGGGAGATAATTTCCCGTACTTAGAGGGTTCCCGATACGACTGCTTTACATGTAAAGTCTTAGTGAGTACCGTATGCGATTAATTTGGCGCGAAATTTAAAACAAAAGAGAAATAAGTCTTTATTATAAAACCAACATAACGTATGGATAATCGATGCCAGAATGTAAACAGGATTTTACATATTGAAACAAGAGTATAATTACATGGTAAGATGCTCAAATTTTATCAATGAATGTAAATTTACTCTGCAAAATTATTTACCCCTTAATGTTTGAAGTGACTTCCGTCCCTATAAAAATTGTGGTTACATACACATCCACTGTACAAACGATTGATCATTAATGAATTCCAGTGGATTTCCAATGTTACATACACATCCACTGTACAAACGATTGTTTAACACTTTAACGTTTAAGATTGGTTGAAACACGGGAAATAGAACAGAATGGCATTATAACATTACAATAATATTTAGCCGTTGGTTTTATATATCTTCATAATTAAACATCTTAAAAAATATAATAAGTATATCTACGTGGCAAAAGAGAGACAAACCATGTTTACGAAAGACCTTTAAGACTAACAGGTTCTTTCATACGTTTTGGGGAAAGACCGGTTGATCTTTCACGAGTGAAAGAAATTTTGTCTTTTCGCGAGCCAAAAGACATAAAAATTTCTATCACGAGTGAAAGATCACACGGGCTTTCCCAAAAGCGCATGAAAGTACCCATTTCTTCCGTAAACCAACAATTTTCACATTGCTATATCCTATAGACTCTCCATTGTTTTATACTCCGTTGTCTCTGACATCCAATCAGAACGCCGGAAACAAGAACGTCATAGAAGAACGTTGTTTTGCTTCCATAACAACGTTCTTGTTTCTGATGTTTTGATTGGATGACGCAGCAAGTACAGATGTGTGCGCGTACTGGGTCATCTGTACCCGAAATCGGCCATTTACGGAAGAATAATATGTTTTCCGTCGAATTTTTAAACCCTCTATTACTTAAATAAGAATAATGACCTATGTTCTTTATATTTTATTTATGTATTGAATTTCTTAAAACTAAAATAACGATGTTAAAATGTTGCTATTTTAAAACTGATGAGCAATCACTCTTAAAAATTGAAATCAAATAAAGGACTAAAAAGAAATGCGATATGAGACATGGTTGCTCTTGAAGCCTTATTGCTTTCATTAGTAAGATATTATAACTAGATAATACTAAGTTTATAACTCCACCTGATGCTAATAGTTTATCTACTGTTTTCTGATGGTTTGCATTTCTTATCTGAAACTAAAGGAATAGTTTAGGCAATTTATCTACCAAATATTATGAAACTGAAACCACAATGATTTCCAAACAAGTTCTTAATAAACTTTTGTTTGCTTTTTATCAAGTCAACCAAATGGAAAACGTATCAGATTAATCATCTGAAATGAAAAAATGAAATGAAAATGAAAACCTGTCCCATAGTATTATAATCAATGTTGCCTCTATTAGTTTGACTCATTATATATTATGAATTTTAATAGTTTCTAGACCCCTTGCTTTTCTTATATACATATTATTAATGAACCAACACAATGTAACAATTCCACACACTTAATACATCATAAATACCATGCCCACGCCAATGAACACCTCCTCTTACACAGTACAAATAGCAGACGGAGATGATAGATTCCGTAAAATGCATGTATTTAAAATCGATATTTGATATCTTTATATTATGTTTAACTATTTATATTATGTAATACAAATAATTGTACAATGAATAGACGCCATTTTGAAACGGGTTTCAATATCCCCGGGGTTTCACAGGGAATACGGTATGATATCCCCGTCTTGATTAACCAATCAATGTGTAGGGATTTACTAGATACATTACTTCAACAGAATATTAAATTATGTTTACAGATAAACTTTGTTGCAAACTTCAAGTATATACAATATGTCATTACGCATTCAACATAGTCTTCAAAGAAGTTCTTGCTACAAAGGTTCCTTGTTATTACATAGCGAGCTAGATACATTTTAAGTTTGCTGTAAATTTACTGTCTTCAGAAGTAACGCATCACAGCTGAACGGTCCTAGAAACATTTTCTATGTACAATGCTTGGTCCACATTCATCATATTCCTGTTTTGATATCCACATTTGACCAAATGTTGATAATGATCCGAGGATAGATCCACCAATCCACACGGAATATTTTCTTTCTGGTGGAGCAATAATTTTTGTTTTCATGGAATTGGGTACAATGACATCCATTTCTTTCTTTAGACGATCAGCAATACCTTATAGTAAAAACATAACGATATTACGTTTAGAAACAAACTAGAGCAACTAAACTATATTTGTTTGTTTGAATGGCGTTTAGCAATTTTTTAGCTATATCATTGGCGTCCAGTTTTTATTGGGTGAGGAAGTCGGAGTACCAAGGGAAAACCCTGACCGTCGTAGTACATGGATACACTAAATTAGACACGAACATGAAAACAGTATATGTTATGACGTATGACCAGTGAAGTTACATTTGCTTCACAAGTTAATTGAGATTCTTTTAAGTGATTTACTTACCGATTTATATGCAATAATTTTAGTTTTCCTTTTGAACTAAGAATTAGTACAATTTGTTTCTTGTGTTTCTGATTAAGATGATAAAATTGTCCCTAGACATTTTTGCTTGTATATTTTATTAACCTACCAGGAAACATTGTGGATCCGCCTGACAATACAATATTATTGTATAAATCTCTTCTGATATCTATATCTGACATCATGATGGAGTTGTGGATCATTTCATGAATTCCAGCGGATTCCATACCTGCAATACATGTATACACCGTTTGTTTGCTTGTTTGTTTAAATCATGTTTTAACGCCGCTTTCAGCAATTTTTCAGCTATATCTTGGCGTCCAGTTTTTATTGGGGGAGGAAGCCGGAATACCCGTAAAGAACCCCCGACCTGCAGTAGGAAAACTGGCAATTCTTGCCAATTAAGATTGGAGTCGAGTACATCCTGCCTGCCATGAGAATCGAACCCGCAATCTCAGTGTTGATAGACTACGTGATCAATAGTAGACTACCTTAACCACTCGGCCACCGAGGCCCCTGTATACACCGTAAAAACTTAATATAAATTTACACTCTATTTCACGTGGAGTCGCGAAAACAAGTACAATACGACGGCAGTGAAATTTTATCTCCCCTACAGTTCAACTGATATAAATGAAATTTTGATTAGCGATCAAGACATCTTCTTAACACTAGAGCCAAAACAAGGCCTTAACAGTAGAGCCAACTCCCAGCGATAGACATGGCCATAACACTAAGATCTTTACTGCCAACATACAAGTCTTTCACACAACAAAATCAATCCTTTTTTCATGACATAAAATCATACTTTAGTTTCAACTAGTCTGGCCCAACTTTTCATAATTTTAAACTTTTTTGTTGTTTCATGTTAAATAGTTATTTATTAGAGGGGTCATTTAATGAACTTCAACGAACTAGAAAATATAATAAATTCATAAAATTATGCTAAGCAAATTTTACCATATATATTTTAAACACTGTGATAAAATAAAAGCATTTGGTGTACATTATTGACACTTACCTATAAAGGATGGCTGAAACATCACTTCCGGACACCGGAAGCGCTCATTGCCAATGGTGATGACAGTTCCGTCTGGCAATTCATACGATTTTTCTATTGAGGACGACTTGGCTGACGTGTTCATTTCTTGTTCAAAATCGAGAGCAGTGTAACACATTTTTTCCTTTATATCTCTGACCACCTCGGATTCAGCACTGGTGACAAAGTTGTACCCTCTCTCATGCAAAATACGTTGTAAATAAGCTGTCAGATCTCGTCCAGCGAGATCCATTCTTTTGATGGCATGAGGCAGAGCATATCCTACAAAGTTCATCAATTAATAAAATCTTGTCTTAAATATACTCCGATTTTTAATATATTACAGCCAATAATATCATTTATATCAATAGAATTAATACATATAATTTTAGAAACATTATAAAAATGAAATGAACCCAGTTATAATTTCATTTATTAGAAATTAAAGCATAAATTTAAATAGAATTATAACATGTATGCAAGTATTGATGTTTAAAGACGTGCAATTAAATAGAATTATAACATGTATGCAAGTATTGATGTTTAAAGACGTGCAATTGTTCTCGCAAAATAGTCCGGCTTCCACGCCCAATAAAACTTAGACGCCATGAAGTACATGTATATACGTATGTAATTTGTATTACGTTCTTACCTTCATATATAGGGACTACATGAGATACACCGTCCCCAGCATCGAACACGATCCCTGTAGTTCTACCAGAGGCGTACAGTGACAATACTGCCTGGATGCTGACATAAAAGGCTGGTGTGTTAAAAGTTTCGAACATAATCTGAAAGAAAATAGAAAATATATTCATTTTATATATGTTTGGTGTTTTAGTATTATGTTTAATTAAGAAATATACAAGAAGAAAAATTCATATTATTTAAGTAAATAATAATGCATACAAAAATAAGACTTATAAAATGATAAATATTTAAACTTACTTGAGTCATCCTTTCTCTATTAGCTTTAGGATTAAGAGGAGCTTCAGTTAACATGACGGGGTGCTCCTCTGGAGCTACTCTCAGTTCGTTATAATACGTATGATGCCATATTTTTTCCATGTCGTCCCAGTTTGTTACTATACCATGTTCTATTGGATATTTCAGTGTTAATATTCCACGTTTATTCTGAGCTTCGTCACCAACATAACAATCCTTATTTCCCATACCAGCCATTATCATCTAAAACATTTGAATCATTAATAAGTAAAATAGGCCTTAAAACTTCTCAAACTAAGATTTTCGTAAAATTTACTAGTTCCAAACAATATTATAGTAATTGAGGAAATTCTAAAATTTGAGATGTTTTATAAAACCGGACCCACAACCGGCAAAATCAGTAGTTTTCAATAACAGCAAGCGTTAAATTAAACAACGAAATGAAGGTGCCATCATTGCTGTTATACTCTACGATTTGTTCTTTTATGCGATGCGTGCTCCTGATAACCCGGGGAGCATAATAAGTAATATATGAATCCTTGAAGCTGAATGATTGTTTGTCTGAAGTTTTACGCCACAGTATTATGATGTCCACTTTTTATTGATAGAGGTTAAAACATCCGACATTCGGCAAGAAAACTGGTAATCTTTGTTGACCTATAAACAGTTGATGTTTCTAAACAGCCTGAGTTTAAGAATATATAATTATATGATTCCAAGTTAATATTTTAAAATAATAATCATTACCATTCGACATAACTAGAGTAATTGTCTGTAATGAAAGCTCAGAATCTCAAACTTATGTTGGTTTTAAATATATTTAAAATGTTCGGACAAACATTGCAAATGGTTTATTCCGTAAAGCCAGTGTTATGGAACTATGATGTGTAAATACCACAAGTACAGGAGTTTAAATTTAATTGCTCGTCTGAAAATTTACCTACGACCACTCTTGCGATTTGTTCTTTTATGCGGAATGCGTGCTCCTGATAACCCGGGGAGCATAATAAGTAATATATGAATCCTTGAAGCTGAATGATTGTTTGTCTGAGGTTTTACGCCACAGTATTATGGTGTCCACTTTTTATTGATACAGGTTAAAATGTGCTTTTTGGATATTTTACATGCAAAGAGCATAAGATTGCCCAAATACAGGACACGGGATTTAATCTGCCTATCAATCGGATTATATTTTTATAGACTCAGTACAACCACGGGCGCCAAAGGTTGTTACACCGGCTTACCGAGGGTTCCCTTTAGGGATTTCAAGAATTTATTAAATATTAACAAACCTGATATCTTGGACGACCAGTAACAGCAGGAAACACGCTTCTGGGAGCATCATCTCCAGCAAAACCAGCCTTAACCATACCGGAACCGTTGTCAATGACAACTGCGGCGATCTCTTCGTCGTTTAAAGGCATTTTTGTTGACTAAAACAACAAATAAAAAAAAAATAAATTAAAAGAAAGATTGAAAACATTTAATAAATTCTATTGTAAGCGATTATTATGATGAAAATCCAAAAAAGATATATAAAAAAAATTGAAAGCGGTATAAAACATTGAAAAAAAGGCATCGACATGAAAATTGTAAAAATTAAAATAAAATCTTATACACTTACCTATTCCGCTTTGGATACTAAATACTAATCGATACCTTCAGTTTTTTCTATTTGGCAATTTTCATGATAAATGTTTCATTTTATAGTATACTTATGCGTGATTTCTTCGGTTCTCAGAATTCGGATAATTTTCTTGTACTACATGCCATATTTGGACATTTTGCCCTAAAAGGCTATACCGAACTGTCTGTCATTTCTATTTTTAACATGAGTTATGTCCCATTTGTTTTGATACGGGTTGTTTGTCATCTATTTATACCTATGATCCTCGTTTTATTATATCCAATTAAATATACTTCTTATTGTTGTTAGATTATTTTCCCTGTTTTCGTCTTTTTTTTTAATTTTGTATTTGTTTCTTTTTAAACTTTGTACGAAAAAGAGACAATTAAATGGTATTGTCAGAATGAGTGCATTGATTGATTGATTTAAGACCATTTAGCAATATAATACTAGTACAAATATGCTGCTTAAAGCAGACTAACCTAAATTACAAGATAAATTGGTATTAACGACGTACGTCATGAGTGTGTGGACTTTGAGGTTTGGAAAATACCTATCAATCAGGATTCTGCAAAGTGAATCTACTGTATAACAATTACTACAAATAAATCAAAGATATGTCTAAACTTACAGGAGCGATTCGAAACGATTTAAATATTTAGTGATATTTTTAAAAATCTTTTAATGAAGTGTTGCAAAACAGGCTGGTGATCTCTCGAACTGGTTTATTGACTATATAAAAATTGTTTGTTTGAATGGTGGTTTACGCAACTTTCTGTATTTTTCGCTCTATATCATGGCGTCCAGTTTTATTTAGAAATGAATTCGAAGTGCCGATGAAAATCCCGGACCATCGTCAAGAAAACTGTTACTCCTTATGATTTTATCCTGAAGTGGAGCACACTCTGCCGCAGTATATAACGCTCGAATCACTTGATCAATGACTAACTACATTAACTACTGGGCTACCAAGGCCACTGATAACAAATAGAAAGAAACTGTTATTATAAATAATGACAATTGTATTATTTAAGTCAACGAAAATATATTTTCAGTTATTAAATAAAATAGAACTTTATATTACACTGTTTGAAAATGATAAAGGCAAAAAGATTGAAAATAATTGATATAAATGAATAACGTAAACATGTCGTAACATATTGATCTTAAACTTTCTCACTCCAACTGAACCCAAAACTTTTATATAGTTTCTTCCCAGTCCGCCACCCGCGGACGTGCCGTGGCTTTGCTCAAATATTCCAACAAGATGTAAACAACATTACCAAGGTAATTTATTTATATTGACATTCAGTGACTAAGGCCATTCGTTGGTCAGTCCGTCTCTATATTTTTGACAAGAAACACCGTCATATATATCTTTCTATTTTAACATATGTACAGGTGTATAAGTAAGTATCAATATTGATAAGGTTACAATCAATATATATATACAATAAGCAATTTTAAAATAAATAAAACGACACGTAATTCTACGTGAATATTCGGAGACCAATGATGTTTCTGGTCTACACTCCTATAATTTTTCATTTATTCCCTTCGGAAATGATGTTCCCAATGATTTTATCCAACAACTTTCTTTTTCTTTTCTCTGTTTGTCTGTCCACCTTGGGTTATGGTCTATTAGGGTCACTCTTAGTTTATTAAAAATTTTAGTTATTGCAGTGCCGTGCGTACGTAGATGCCTATTAAAGGGTAAGTTGGGTTTGCATCTTGTGTCGCTTCTGTGCCCATTCATTCTTTTGCTGAACCTTTGCACAGACTCACCAACATACTGGAGATTGCATATACCACACTGTAACAGGCATATGATGTTCTCACTTTTGCAATTTAAATTGACATGGATGTCAAATTGTTTGCCATTAGATGTGCTGGTGAAGTATTGGGTGTGTTGTATGTTGTATGTGATCACATGTCATACAACGACCGTCACCACAGATGCAACATTGCCCCGATTGGCGGCTACGTGACGACATTTCTGCTCTGACTAACTGATCTTTTAAACTTTTGGGTTTTCTAAAGGCCATTACAGGAGGTTCTGGAAAAATATTTTTAGAAGTTGATGATGCTTTTCGATTGTTGTCCATCGTTCGCGGATAGTACGTGCGATGTCTTTAAAAGCTGGATGGTATGTAATGACAAACGCTACTCTGTTGTTAGTTTTCTTTTCTCTGTACAGCAAAAGCTGGTCCTTACTGATGTTGTTGGCTTTTTTAAAACCTATTGATATGTTCTTGTTATTGTATCCTCTCTGCTTAAGAAGGCATCGAAGCTCTCCAAGATGCTGCTTAGTTTTAGCTTCCATAGAACGGATGCGTTTAACTCGCAGAGCTTGGCTAAAAGGAATACTTTTGCTGCAATGTTTAGGATGGCAGCTGTTTGGTATAGACACCGATAGATATATATTGCGTTTCATCTACACTATTTGTAATGCTATAATAAGTATGAGTGTGTATTTTGTCATCCTCACAAGCCATGGGTTTCTGTGTCCATACGTGTCATCCTCACAAGTCGTGGGTTTCTGTGTCCACACGTATCCACGAAACCCTGACAAACTTAGCTAGGAATTCCCTGGCATGAATGTAGCCAATCAAAAGCTCGTTTTCATTCCCGGCTTGGTTAGTGGATACCCTGATGTCGATTGTAAATAAACCAAACTGATGTGTTGCATAGACCACGAGAAAGTCAGTGTATTTTGTACAGTAGTGTTTATAGTTTGTTATTACCGTGTTATTTATTAGTTGCGCTACGTTTTCTTCCCACGCAATAATGAGTAAGAATGAGTATTGCCAAACATTTTTCTTTTAATCAATTTCATTAGTTGATATTTTGAAGGTTTGACGTCATATGAAAATCTTAGCTAAGTTTGTCAGGGTTTAGTGGACACAGAACCCTTACATGTGAGGTATCATTTTGCATACAGCGGGTAGAAATAAGTTACAATTATGTCCAAACCTGTTGCTTACTTGATATTATCGTGTTTCTAACTGATTGATTTTGTTTTGGTCCCGTGACTGATTCGAGGTTTGCTGTAATAGTCACGAGACATGTAGGACGAAGGTCAATACATTAGACCAAGAATAAATACAGGCTAATACAGTCAGTTCGGAACAATTTTATTCAATAATCCAGACAGTATGATTGGGTGGTGTGTATATGAACAGTCCGTATGACTAGCATTCCATACCACTGGTCCGCACGGTAAAATAATATTATTTGGTTGGCCATTATCTTGTCTCGCCCTTTGTAAAGGTATCTTCTGATTCTCGAGGGGCTCAAAATCACTCATCTCTTGATCATCAAAGACATCCATTATGTTTAATAATCGATCATCACGTTTAAAATGATCATCCATGATCATCCATGTTTTTAGTTCTTGCATTAAAGTCACCAATGTACGCGACAGTACAATTTTGGTTGATAAGTCTTAACATTTCATTTTCAACCTCATTGAAACAGTCACCTGTGGATTAAACTAAATTTGGCCAGAATTTGGTTAGAAATACACATCCACTGAATATATTCTGATTCTGTTTGTGGAAAGTTAATAAATTTTTACAACTGCTTTTTGTATATAATCACTATACCACCGGACTTTCTCTTTTCTTGAATTTTGTCCTATTTCTGCAAAAAGTTGTACTTATTTTTTTAATCCACACGACGATGGATAAACAAATTAAAGCAATAGAAAATGTGGGGATATACGGTCTGCGCATCGAGAGAGTCGCGTACGCAGTAATGTCCTCACTTAAGTTGAAAGTTGTCGCAGTTGATGTTTCTCTTCGTAGTAGACATGCAAGCATTAAACAACGCCTACAAACTTGGTCTCGTCGAACTTCTCATATTCCATTGCCTTGCTGATTTCATCTTGGTTTCATATGTTATGGTGCTTTAATGCTTCTTTCGATTCTTGCCTACAGAATGCAATATACTGCAAGCAAACTCAATGGAATGCAAGTGATGACACCTTCGCCCGTTGCAGCTTTACCGATTGTTCGGGTCGTTATTCTAAGTTCAGAACAGATCAGCATCCTAACACAAATGATACCGCCTTATTTCATCTTATCTCCTGTAGCGTTCCGACCCAGAGTGTTCTTTTAAATACCCGATTCCAACCTTTGTTCGGAGGATTTGACCATAACTGCTTTGTACACATGATTAATAGAATCATTGGTAGTACTATTGGTACTGAGAATCAACCCGTGACAATCGTCGAACTGATTACCAGGTTTCAAGTATACAAGTATTAAGGCAGTATCCATAGGTAGAAGGCAGCTGACCAGGAGAGGGGTATAGACCTTGACCGCAAGGTTTAGCACAAAACCCAATACCTCGACGTTTGATGTAAAGACCAGACCCAAAATCATTATTAACTGCGACACTCCCTTACCCACTCAATGCTCCGATACATAGGGCGAGCAACACAGTTTTTGAAAAGATAGACAGTGCACAGACGCGAGACAAACCAACATGGGTAAAAATCTACCTTCCTTGTAGGTCTCATTATACAGTTCAGGGTCAACTGACCACCCAGGCAAATAGTTATTTAGAAATGTAAAATTCAATATTGGAATTGTTTGATTTTTATACTTATATGACGTCCTTCAAACGCTTTAGAAACAAACCTCTATTTAAATATTCAACAAAATATGGCTGTTCCAGCCATTTCAAAAATCACACCAACGTGTGCTGATATTTTTGCTTGCCTTTTTTATCCATATTGTACCTCTGTATAACGAAAATCCGATAGAAAACAAAATTCCAGGATAACACGACCATATTTTATACGATGCATATTGTTGACACGTCACAAATAGTCTTTTTCTACGTTGCGTTTTCAATGGACCTTGCGTTGTTTATAAAGACGTTCAATGTTATACCGACAACTTTTCCAGCCTCTATCTCAAACGAATTTACTGTATCAAAATGAAAGCACAACCAAATTTCTCAAAATGCTGATTCGATGTGGAAAATAATTGTTGATTTAAATTTGCACCATTTTGGAGCATAACCATGACGAAATGCGGTAAGCAGTTTTTATCACGCAAACACTTCAACACAGTCACGGACACGGTGACGTAACGAAGCATTCTATTTTGTAGCTCTTCGTTCTGATTGTTAAATTATATTAATTTTATAAATATGTTAGTTTGATTTTAGTTTATATTTCTTCCTTTTTTACCAAGTTTTCCACGTGAAAAAAATTAACAAGGGAGGATCTCTGAAATTGGAACAGCCAAAATAAACCTTTACCCGTCTAGAAATGTAAAATTTCAATATTTTCATATCAGAACCGAATTAATTGATGGCTGCCTAAATTTTATGGACTATTTAAATACGGTAGCATTATATTCATGATATTTTAAAATATTCATGAATGCCTACCCATATTTAAATAAAGTTTCCATGCTTCGCATTTTTATATGCCATGGTGAAATGTTTAAGCCTATACGTTCCGGCTGCAGCATCCAAAATAACCTTTTTTACATTGAGGTCTGTGTAAACGTGTCAACCATATAACAATACCTCTACAACTGCTTCTTACTGAGTTCCAATATGATGCTACCTTTTCACCCGTTCAGTAACAAAGTAATCGTGTTAATCGATCACTTGGCGAGTGGCATCTTGTGACCTCCCGAGAGATAAGCCTGGAACAGTCGGAAACTAACTGGGCAACCGCTCTTTGCCGCTCATTGTATTTTATTCACTTGTCCCCGCGTCTAGTTCAAATTACAGGGCTTGATTGTTCATGTCTTTATATCTCGCGAAGATGAAAGCGTATAGTTAAATTCTTATCTCTGAAGTTGAGAGCGTTACGGTCTTTATCGGTCAGATAAATTCTCATGAGAAGGATAGTTCGCAGTGTGATCAGAAAATAGACCAAGTTCTTGAGAAACTTCTGATAAAAGTCGGCTGCCTCCGTGTATAGTCAAGATAACATTTCGGTTGGGAATTAAAGTGCAATTGTCAACGGCAGGAAATCGTTGTGCGTTCAGATTGACGTGAATGTTGCGCAAACGGCATTGATTGAACACGGCGGTGCTACGAGTCTGATCGTTGCTCTTATCGGCCTGTAAAACTACGATCGATCGCCCATGGGAGCTAATCGCCATGTAAACTGAGCGGTTTGAAGAGCGCCTACAGAATCGCAATGTCTCGTATGGAAACCACAACTGAACTTTGTTTTACTCTGGATCATCATGGACAACGCGAGTTTGTACTAGACAGAGGAAATGGCAGTACTAAAAAAAGCACGACACTTTACTCAAAACGGCTTTGCCAATGTTGTTTACTGTTGCGACCCTAAACAGTGCGTTGGTATCACAGTTGCGATATTGATGTAATCCATTTGCATTTGTTTGCATCTCGTCGACGTCTTTGATTGTGTATTCCGCTTGCTGAGTCACCCAATGTTTTGTCTTGTCACCGTCCGGGTCCTTAGGATCTTTTAGGTTGGTAATATGATTATCGTTCATGTCGAAGTCTTTGAATAAACCTGTGCTCCAGACTTCAAAAGAATCAAAAACTTATTTACCATGTTTATTTTTTAGCACAGCAATACGAACACAACGCCTCCAAACGGCAACCCTTCCGAAAACTGTTACAGAACGTAAAAGCACTGAATATGAGCTTGGGTGTTCTCGTACATCGGCTTCATGAAGTTGTGAAAGTGTGAAAGTGAAAACATGGTACATGAGAGTCTTCGAGATATCCAAGATGCAATTCCCTAGGTTGTCTGGCTTCTCAAACGTGAAAAAGGTCTTATGCATATAGGTCAGGTACATTGGGTGCTGTCATAGTCATCCATATATCGATTGTCTTTAGCGTGTCGATGGAAAATCATAGCCAAACCTCCTTGGTCATCCTCTCGAACATGAGAAGCATATCGGGTTCTTACAAAGGCTCTGATCTGAAACCAGTGGTTTTGAGCGCTGCATAATAGGCTAGTTCTGGATCTAGTTAATTGTTCTCTAAACATACATCCCTAAAGTTTCCATGATATATGTCAGTAGCAACACATCGGATTCGATGTAGATGTCGCTTATGTGTTCTCCATTTACCTTGTTGCAGAAGTGTTTAATGGAGGGGAGTCGAGTCTCTCAACTTTGCTTTGATGTCAATTTAGTCACTGGGATATACTCAGAGCGTCACCAAACAATGCTTTCTTCGTCTAAAACTGGTCTTGCCTCAGATTCTTTTGTAAGGTCCGCAAGGGTGTGAACCAATACGAGTCATGAAACAGCATTTCTAAATCCCCACCGTCTTTGAGAAGCTTATATACTTCTTGTCGATAGTGGGAATACAGATACTAGTAATCTTACCCTCGCTGAAACCTAGCCCCATCACAAACAGATGGGCGTTATATCCAGTCAGATTGGCGTAAACTATGTGTCGAAATTTGGGGAGTTGAAAGTCAAAGTTTCGGCGCCACAATAAGTACCCGTCAAATGGTCAAACCTTGTGTTATCGCAGTGCTCCACCGCATATGTGGCAGTCCTTGCTGGCGATAGAACTCTCCTCGTTCTCTATGTCCACAATCTTGGTAAAGCACTGGCTGCTTGTAGTCTTCCGGGGCATGCCTGATGAAATAGAAAAATCCTACCGATGTGTAAAGCTGCTACTGCTTCGTTTAATAGGTCAGAAAGGGGTCTGGCTTACAGTTCTCGATGAAACATTCAAAGTCCGCATGGATGGTGACTTGCATAGATCGGTTGTAATTAATACATATTACGCTCGATATGGATTCAGAAAAAAATATCTTCACATGCTTATTCTGCAGTGTTCAAGGTGGTTATCTAGGACGTCTTGTCTGGAGAAATGAGAGGGCAAACGAACTGGTGAACGTTTTCCGATATTTAACTCAAAACCGAGACAACCTTTGACCCAGCAATAATGTTCCTTCTTGGTGCCAATGAGAAACAATTTACGTTCAGATCTTCTCCATAATTATCCTTCTTTATCCATCGAAGCCATACACCTTTACATTGTGATCTTTGTTCAGCTTTTCTAACTTATCGAAGGCCTTAAACTGAAAATTAAATGCCATTAAATTTTAACTGTTTGTATTGACGAAATCATTGCTGACCTTTGATCAACGTCATCGGGGCGCATGGCCGATAGAATTGTCTAACAAAAGCATTCATGATCTTTGTTCTGGACATTCACTAAGGCCTTCTTCCAGATCAACACCTTATGAAGTAGTATGTAGGAGCTTCCTCTGGAAGGCCTAAACACTGAAGTAGATTTTTAGAAATTTAATACTGGCAAGTGTTCAAAACTCATCCCAAAACCTTAGCGCTGGTATTTGGCAAAGATTTCTTTGCCATTCTGCACCATGAAAGATATCAGAACTTTCCAAGATGGTAGTCAAGCTTGACTGGAAGTATATAGTGACATATGTACTACCCCACTATCAACGGGTTCGATTCGTCTTCACAAATACTACTTGGAGCTATAATTGCACTTTTAGCACCTTCTTTTGATTGAGAACTCAATTTTTGATTGGATGTTGCTGTTGCTCACTTTAAATAAGGTCTATAGATCGTGTTACTTCTTTGAGTAGATTTTCCACAGTGCCAAACACGTTCAATGATGTTCTCTTGTCTTTGATGGCAATCTCGGCATCGATCTAAGCGTTCCTTAAGTTGTTCTCAATCAAACCAATGCACCTCTTTGTTTACTCGAGAGTACTGAACAATCTTCTTCTCTTTGCTTTCAAACGTTTATTGTTAAAGATTCCTTCCTCTCTTGGCGACTGCCGATTAATTTCTCCTTAAGTAGCTTTACCAGCGCTTCCTTGTGTAGCTTGATATACCCTTTCAAACGTATCTTCTTGGCGATTTCCCCAAATTGTCTGATGATATTAGTGACTACGATCGTACTTCTAATCGCCACCCCTTCACCTGTATGATTTCCTGATTCAGCTGATGTCTGTCGTATCGCCCTCTTTCATCGGCTTGTTCTCGCAGAATACACTCCTCCACTTTCATAGTGCACGGCAGGTTCCTGCCGCAGCAGTCATCTATTCCACAAATGAACGGCACGTATCTGCAACAAACTGTTGAGAAATAAGTTTGCTCAGATCACAGATACCCTCTGAAGTATTGACACCGAAGTGTTGAGAAGTTTTATAATTGTGCCCTTATTATTTATGTCTTTTAAGGCATCGTCGCTAAAGGAGTGTTGAAAATTCATGATTTATATATTGTGCGATTTAATTTTAGTATCTCACCAGATCGTAGGATAAGTACTTCCAATTGTTATTTTAAGCTAAATTGAAGCCATTACTTTGAATGTTTGTTTTTTAATGACTTTTGAAACCACTTTCAGTGATTTTTCAGCTATATCAAAACGCGTCCAGTTTTTGTTGGGAAGGAAGCCGGAGTACCCGGAGAAAACCCTTGACATGCAATATGAAAACTGGCAATCTTTGTCAATGCCGAGTGCACCCTTGTCAATTAAGATTGGAGTCGAGTACCCCCTGCGCACAGTGAGACTCCAACCCGGTGCTTCGAACGTACGCTCATGCAAAGAATAATTTTCTTTGCCGTCGGTCAAAAATCGAATTCGACTTCATGAACTAAGGTTAAAATCAGGGTTATTCAAATTGCATTGTTTCACTAAAATCATATTTATACCTTTCTCATGTGTAAATTACGGCGGCTTATTCGTGCCAAACAACAAAAAGAAAAAAAATTTATTTCGTTTGTACGGTTTATTAAATCGTTTGTACGATTTATTAATCCATTTGTACGGTTTATTAAATCGTTTGTACGGTTTATTAATCCGTTTGTACGGTTTATTAAATCGTTTGTACGGTTTATTAATCCGTTTGTATGGTTTATTAAATCGTTTGTACGGTTTATTAATCCGTTTTTATAGTTTATTAAATCGTTTGTACGGTTTATTAAATCGTTTGTACGGTTTATAAAATCGTTTGAACGGTTTATTAAATCGTTTGTACAGTTTATTAATCCGTTTGTACTGTTTATTAAATCGTTTGTACGGTTTATTAAATCGTTTGTACGGTTTATTAAATAGCTTGTACGGTTTATAAAATCGTTTGTACGGTTTATTAAATCGTTTGTACGATTTATTAATCCGTTTGTACGGTTTGTTTAAATAGTTTGTACGATTTATTAATCCGTTTGTACGGTTTATTAAATCGTTTGTACGGTTTATTAATTCGTTTAAACGGTTTATTCATGTGGTTCCTGTGGTCCCTGATAATTAATAGTATATTGCCAACTACCTAGATCACGTGGTCCCTATGGTACGGGATAATCAATAGTAGATGGCCAACTAACTAGACCACATGGTGCCCATAGTCCCTGATAATCAAAGTAGATCGTCAACTACCTAGACCATGTGGTCCCTTTGGTCCCTGATAATCAAAAGTAAATCGTCAACTACCTAGACCATGTGGTCCTTTTGGTCCCTGATAATCAAATGTAGATGACCAACTACCTAGACCATGTGGTCCCTTTGGTCCCTAATTATCAAATGTAGATGACCAACTACCTAGACCATGTGGTCCCTTTGGTCCCTAATTATCAAATGTAGATGACCAACTACCTAGACCATGTGGTCCCTTTGGTCCCTGATTATCAAATGTAGATGACCAACTAACTAGACCATGTGGTCCCTTTGGTCCCCGATAATCAATTGTAGATGGCCAACTACTTCGATGTGGTTCCTATGGTACCTGATAATAATAGTACAAACGATTTAATAAATCGTACAAACAATTTAATAAACCGTACAAACGATTTAATAAACCGTACAAACGATTTAATAATCCGTACAAACGGATTAATAAACCGTACAAACGATTTAATAAACCGTACAAACGGATTAATAAACCGTACAAGCGATTTAATAAACCATACAAACGGATTAATAAATCGTACAAACAATTTAATAAACTGTACAAACGGATTAATAAACCGTACAAACGATTTAATAAACTGTACAAACGATTTAATAAATCGTACAAACAATTTAATAAACTGTACAAACGATTTAATAAACCGTAAAAACGGATTAATAAACCGTACAAACGATTTAATAAACCGTACAAACGGATTAATAAACCGTACAAACGATTTAATAAACTGTACAAACGATTTAATAAATCGTACAAACAATTTAATAAACCGTACAAACGATTTAATAAACCGTAAAAACGGATTAATAAACCGTACAAACGATTTAATAAACCGTACAAACGATTTAATAATCCGTACAAACGGATTAATAAACCGTACAAACGATTTAATAAACCGTACAAACGGATTAATAAACCGTACAAACGATTTAATAAACCGCACAAACGGATTAATAAATCGTACAAACGATTTAATAAACCGTACAAACGAAATAATTTTTTTTCTTTTTGTTGTTTGGCACGAATAAGCCGTCGTAGTAAATACTGATCATTTTCTTGTATTTTTTTTTACATAGTTCGGTTAAGCTTAAACTATGTCTAATTGTGTGTAAACGGTAAAACCACCCGTGACATACATTCAAATTATTGATTACTATATAACGAACGATCGTCCTACCGGGCGACAGACCGACAGACGGATAAATAGTCAGATATAATAGAGTTCGAAGATATATTGAATTAAATAGTTTCTACAGCTATGTAGATCTTTAAAATATAAATATGCAAACACACTGTGTCTATAGGAGCTTAATATTTAGTCAAAATAAATATCGTAAAACTTCTTTTACAGTTTACTGAACCGAATGAAACATATATATACATGTATACAGGTTTTCATTTATAAGTCGTCTTAAATATTTTAATCAATATTTCTGAAAAAAATCAAATTATTAGGACGCTCTGTAGTAATCAGCCTGTTGAAAACGGTGACCTTGACGTGACTGAGTACAAGATTATATTGAATATATTTCTCTTTATTTGGCATGCTATTATCATATATTTTTTGTCGAATAAAACACTATTAATTTGTTGTATTAGCATAAATTATATTCTTTGGGTAAGTAGTTTTAGTGGGTTTTTTTTTAAATACTGTAATAATAATAAATTATTTGACGCCTCTCCCATCAATTCTTCATCTTGAACATATTGTCCATTTTTGGGGAGAGAAAGCAAGAGAACTAGACAAAACCCGGACATTCGCCACGAAAACTAGCAATCAATGTCTACTAAGGATGTATTCGAGCACACCCAAGTCAGCGACCTCCCTGTTGACGTGCCTGTAATCAATAGTAGGACCCTACTTTTAGTTATTTTTTATCAACTTTTTTACAAATCATAAATTCTTACTCTTCCGATAGTAAGTTCAAAGTTCCACGCGAGCTCCGTATATGCAATTACTGTAATCAAAATAAAATTAACGATTAAGCTTTTTTTTTAAATCATAAAGGTCCTTAATAACACATTTCAATATTTTAGCCGAGAATCCCGAACTTGAATGTTTAATTAAAATACTAAAGCCCACAAAAATTTGGCAAATTCATAGGCTTGGCTTCTTCATTAAAAGGTCATTGAAACTGGGCCTCATAGGCCTGTTATATTTTGTTGATTTTTTTATTTGTTCATATTCTGTATGCCGTCACAAATCATTTAAATGTTGATTGAATTACAATAAAGATATATTGTATTTTTAAGAGAACGAATTGTGTTGAAAAAATAATACAAATAGTAATTTATAAATGCGTTTATTTACACAAAAAGAACTTTCAGTTTAATCAATCGTGTTTTAAATAAGTAACTCTGCCAACTTCATAATAGCTGACGTGAACCAAATATCTGCATAGTGAACTTCTAGTGTAAATCGACCATTAGCGTGCATACACAGTATTTTCAGAACTTCCATTTTTGTTGTAGAAGACCTTTCTATATGCTATAGTGAATACGTGTATTATTTCATATTAAAGCTCTATTATTTTGTGTGTTTAATGAGAAGACAATGTTTGTCGAGTTTTAATCACGAAATGCTAATTGCTGTTTTTATCTTATGAACAATTCAGTTTAAGTTTCTTCACAATGTTTACTAGAAAGTAAAGCTTGTTTCTTTGCAATAAGATGTCGCGTCAGCATTTTTTTCAGCTATGCCATAGCGTCCCGTTCTTATAACAGGAGAAATCAGAGTACCTGTAGCGAACCTCCTACCTCTAATCGATGGCTCAATGTAGTAACTCCCTATCTGTCCTAGTGATGTTCTAATCATGACACAAGTATGCCGAGTATATATTAATTATTACAGTGTCTATATTGATAGACTATTAACTTAATTCTGTATTAAATATGAAAGAAATATAATGAACGAAATTACACATCCAATTCCACGTAGCATTTGAAACTGTAAATAATTAATTACAGAAATCAGACATATCTGTTAAATCAGATGATGTATATATCGAATAATTAACAACGAAACCAGATTGAACTAAAATCAATCGGATTGCTAGGTGACTTACTTATCAACATGCATGATTATATCACAGTATTTCTGTGAACATTAACAAACATGGAATAATATTGATTTCTTTACACATTTTCAATGTTTACATTTTAAGACTAAGTAGAAATTCTGATATATGTTCCTTATGAATAATAGATAACAGTACACGTGTACATAAATCAATTTTTATTACCATATACTCGACGCCCAATTCATTTTTAACGGGTGGACGAAGGAAAACAACCCTTTCTCCCGCAAGAAGTTAAAAGTAAGTTACCATTAATTATATGTCGAATCGTACAGATTGACCAGGTTAATACACAGATCGATTGTATGAATGTGTAGTATGTTTCGAAAATGTTTACAATTGGGTCTGAAATTGATGGGGAACCCCTTACATTCATTTGTGCTTCTTGTATTAATTGAATTGTGAGGTTTGGGGTTGGTTACTCTCCTCTTTAGATATTCTCAGCATATTTGCTGATCTTGACTTGTTATAGAGATGCGCTAAAAGAGCTTATTTGAAAACTTCCGGTCCAACAAATTAACATGTAAAAAGGATAAATAAATGTATCCTCATCTGCTGATTTTGTTTGCTTGTTGGAATGGAGTTTAACGTCACTTTCAGCAATATATCTGATATATCATGACGTCCAGCCTTTATTGGGAGAGGAGTCCGGAATACCCTGAGGAAACTCCGAACCTTCTGTAGGATACCTCGTCGGCTGAAATTTAAATAGATTTTCCCAATAGTCGATCAGTGAAAAACATAAGATAGCTTTGTGAAACAACAAACATGAAAAAGGTCTTGTTGTGTAATGTACATTTTTTTGTATTTTGTAAGCAGTTTCCATGGAGTAAAATATAAGTAAGCAGACATTTTAATTAATAAATAACTTGACGGTAGTTCATATCTATCTCAATTCGTTCCTACTACAAGGTGCCACTAAATGAAACTATAGTTGTTCATACTGGTACAAAACACTACACACATATATATAAGTAAACACAAAACAAAAGTTCAATTTGGTTATTAATTTCTAAAATAGTATTATGATCAAAAAGATCCTATGTTTGTCCTAGAATAATTCGAGTTGGACGGGATTTAAAGCCACAAATGTTTTTATTCATATCGAAATAAGGAAGAAAGTCGTAAAGGACGTAAATGTCACTCAAACTTGACGACAAGTTCCAGTTAGCAATTGATGGTTATTTGCTGTATTAATATCAAGACGGTTGATTAAATAATTAATTCCTAATTTGTTTCCAGTTCTAAAGAACTCTTTTCTCATGGTTTGTCTACAATTTTCTGTAAGAATGTTAATTGCCTCAAAAAGTTGGTCGCCTATTGTTTTCAGACTCATATAATGTCCATCAATTTCTAACTCCTGGATTTCTTCTTTTGAAAGATTCGTACCTACTAGATTTTGTTATACATGTAAGCCAGATAGCCACATATCATTTCACATTCTGTTATTAACACATACTTGAGACCTAAATGTCTAATTATTTTCCTCTAAAAACGCAATGAAGGCAACTATAAAGCGTTTCGTCCAATGGGTCATGCACGCCAATGTCTTCATATGGTAGAAAAGCTTATAGAAATAGCTTAAGACTCCCTACTAAAAAATCTCTCTATTACCTCTCAAAAACGATTGCGCATGCTTGTGCCAGCTATCATACTTTTGTCGCTGTGGTATTCCATAAGAAGCAACACCAACTAGAAAAACAATTCAAAACTGTTTCTGACGTATAAGTGCCATGCAATATCGCACAAACTTTACCATTCTGCTAAATCTATCCATTTCACTAATAACAATGAAACGCCATCGGACCAATTTGTAGTTGCTGTCAATGGTGGTTTTACTTGTCTTTACAGTCAACCTATCCTTCCTTTTTTCTGTTATCGAGGAATCTTTTCGATGAATGGAATCTTTCAATAGCCATCTCCAGACTTTTACACCTCTTCCAATCAACATTTCACCTAGCATCTGTTCCCCAAAACAAGGACATTCTTTAATGATTCTTGAAGAAGTGGTGTTAAGATTGTCGTCACTTATATCAGATAAATCACTCTTTTCTCCAGTAAATGCATGGTTTTTTCTGGTACCCTAAACATCTTTACAATGTCAAATATATAGAATCCACTCTCAGGTCAAGTGTAAATTTGTTAAAGTCTTATCTTTTGGTGAGTCAAAAGATAACAACCCATATCCAATCCCAAATTACACTGCAAGGAAACACAAAATTGTATTTATCAGCAAAAGGTAAGACTATGATAAGGTGTAGGGCAAGTTTTGTAAGCTCTTCAATTAATTAATCTATTCACAAATATGGAAAGAAATTAATTTATTGAGTAATACATGTTGAACATACAGGCAATGTAACATCCAGACAAAATAACATTAATAGGACAAGTATCATACAGGCAAAGTAACATACAGACAAAGTAACATTAAGCCAAAGTAACATACAGACAAAGTATCATACAGACAAAGTAACATACAGACAAAGTAACATCCAGACAAAGTAACATTAGGACAAGTATCATACAGGCAAAGTAACATTAAGCCAAAGTAACATACAGGCAAAGTATCATACAGGCAAAGTATCATACAGGCAAAGTATCATACAGACAAAGTATCATACGGACAAAGTATCATACAGACAAAGTAAAATTAAAGACAAAGAATCATACAGACAAAGTATCATACAGGCAAAGTATCATACAGGCAAAGTATCATACAGACAAAGTATCATACGGACAAAGTATCATACAGACAAAGTAAAATTAAAGACAAAGAATCATACAGACAAAGTATCATACAGGCAAAGTATCATACAGACAAAGTATCATACAGACAAAGTAACATACAGGCAAAGTAAAATTAAAGACAAAGTATCATACAAAGTATCATACAGGCAAAGTATTATACCGACAAAGTATCATACAGACAAAGTACATGTATCATACAGACAAAGTAACATACAGGCAAAGTAAAATTAAAAACAAAGTATCATACAGACAAAGTATTATACAGGCAAAGTATCATACAGACAAAGTATCAAACAGACAAAGTATCATACAGACAAAGTATCATACAGACAAAGTATCATAAAGACAAAGTATCATACAGACAACGTAAAATTAAAGACAAAGTATCATACAGACAAAGTAAAATTAAAGACAAAGTATCATACAGACAAAGTATCATACAGGCAAAGTATCATACAGGCAAAGTATCATACAGACAAAGTATCATAAAGACAAAGTATCATACAGACAAAGTATCATAAAGACAAAGTATCATACAGGCAAAGTATCATACAGACAAAGTATCATACAGACAAAGTATCATACAAGCAAAGTATCATACAGACAAAGTATCAAACAGACAAAGTATCATACAGACAAAGTAAAATTAAAGACAAAGTATCATACAGACAAAGTATCATACAGACAAAGTATCATAAAGACAAAGTATCATACAGGCAAAGTATCATACAGACAAAGTATCATACAAAGTATCATACAGACAAAGTATCATACAGACAAAGTAACATACAGGCAAAGTATCATACAGACAAAGTATCATAAAGAAAAAGTATCATACAGACAAAGTATCATAAAGACAAAGTATCATACAGGCAAAGTATCATACAGACAAAGTATCATACAGACAAAGTATCATACAGGCAAAGTATCATACAGACAAATTATCAAACAGACAAAGTATCATACAGACAAAGTAAAATTAAAGACAAAGTATCATGAAGACAAAGTATCATACAGACAAAGTATCATACAGACAACGTAAAATTAAAGACAAAGTATCATACAGACAAAGTAACATACAGACAAAGTAAAATTAAAGACAAAGTATCATACAGACAAAGTAAAATTAAAGACAAAGTATCATACAGACAAAGTATCATACAGACAAAGTAAAATTAAAGACAAAGTATCATACAGACAAAGTATCATACAGACAAAGTATCATACAGACAAAGTAAAATTAAAGACAAAGTATCATACAGACAAAGTATCATACAGACAAAGTATCATACAGGCAAAGTATCATACAGACAAAGTATCAGACAGACAAAGTATCATAAAGACAAAGTATCATACAGACAAAGTATCATACAGACAAAGTATCATACAGGCAAAGTATCATACAGACAAAGTATCATACAGGCAAAGTATCATACAGACAAAGTATCAAACAGACAAAGTATCATACAGACAAAGTAAAATTAAAGACAAAGTATCATACAGACAAAGTATCATACAGACAAAGTATCATACAGACAAAGTATCATACAGACAAAGTAACATACAGACAAAGTATCATACCGGCAAATTATCATACAGACAAAGTATCATGCAGACAAAGTATCATACAGACAAAGTATCATACAGACAAAGTAAAATTAAAGACAATGTATCATACAGACAAAGTATTATACAGACAAAGTAAAATTAAAGACAAAGTATCATACAGACAAAGTACCATACAGACAAAGTATCATACAAAGTATCATACAGACAAAGCTAAATTAAAGACAAAGTATCATACAGACAAAGTATCATACAGGCAAAGTATCATACAGACAAAGTATCATACAGACAAAGTATTATTAAAGCATGTGCATATAATATCAAATTAGACAGTTTTACTTTCTTGTTGATATGTTCAGCAACAAAGTCTGGATTTTCAATTTTTATCATTTGTCTTGACGGTTGGGGGTTTTCTCCGGTTTCCACCCCAATAAAAACTGGGCGACATGATATAGCTGAACAATTGCTGAAAGTGGCATTCAAACAAAAACAAAACCGTCATATATTGCCTGTCTGATTCTAGAAACTCTCCATCATATGTTATATGGGTGTTTTCCAGTAGATCACCTCTATATATTACCGGTCCTGATATATCTGCATGTATTCTCGTGTGTCTCCTTATAGTATATTACCAGTCTCTAGTACGTCTCCTCATATATTAAATGGCTGTATTACTACATCCAGATGAGACTAGCTTTAATACACTTTATGTTACACAGACTGACATGTCAGCATGTAAGACAGACGAGACTTGCTATATTAAGTAAGGTCTATGTTACACGGATTGACATATAAGCATGTAGGACAGACAAAACTTGCTACAATAAGCACAGTCTATGTTACACAGATAGACATGTCAGGAGACTTGCTACAATAAGCACATTCTATGTTACACAGATTGACATGTCAGCATGTAGAACAAACGAGACTTGCTATAATAAGTACAGTCTATGTTAGGCTATTGGTACTTTGCGGAACGGAACGAAACGGAACGGAACAAGTAAAGGGGATACTTAAAGGGAATAGTATTTTTTTATACTTCACAGTAATATTGCAGTTTTTTGCAATATAAAAAAGTAATGTGCTAAACCATCAATATGTAAGTGTTGACGGTGTGTTGACTGGTCAATCTGAAAATTGAAAATATATTGCGGATAAAGTACTTTGCGAATCTAAAATATTTTTTTCCATATTAAAATTGTGTCAATTTTCATATATTTGCTTTATGTCAATGGTTAGTTTTTCAGTGTTAAATATTTTCATATGAAAATATTAACGAAAAATTCTTGTTCCGTTTCGTTCCGTTAAATACCCATACCCGGGGGATATTGGTACTTAGCGGAACGGAACGGAAAAAAACTTTTTTCTTAAAAATATTTATATTTCATCAAAATTTTAAAAATTATAATAAAACTGCTATTAATGCTCACACCAGCTTTATTCTTTTTATTGCTTGTGTAATTATAGACCTGCGTTGACCTTTCAAAATAGGCTAACATAACCATTCTTAGTATTGAATGCATTTCGCTCCCATTCAGTGCATATATAAGGAGGTGAACGAATTAGTAGAAAACATGACAGATACAATTCAAAGGTAAAGGGCATATCGGCTAGCGATTTAGTCATCAGTTCGATCACAATGTCCGTCTGTCTTGAGTTGTCAAAGACTTTTAGTATCCAAATTCTGAGATTGAGCAGGCATCAAGGTGTGCAAAATAGGGCGTTTGTTTGTTATAACGTTCGATTTCCGTGGTGTTTAATCGATTGAAATATGTAAACATCATTTCTGAAAAAAAAAAATCTTGTTCCGTTCCGTTCCATTAAATACCAATACCCGGGGGTTATTGGTATTTAACGGAACAGAACGGAACAAAACTTTTTTTCTTAAAAATATTTATATTTCATCAAAATTTTAAAAATTGTAATAATAAAATTGCAATTTATGCTTATACCAGCTTTATTCTTTTATTGCTTGTGTAATTATAGATCCGTCATGACCTTTTGTAACAAGCTATAACAATGCGTATACTGAATGCATTTCGCTCCCAATCAGTGCATATATAAGCAGGTGAACGAATTAGTAGAAAGCATGACAGATACAATTCAAAGGTAAAGAACATATCGGCTAGCGATTTAATCATCAGTTCGATCACAATGTCGTCTGTTTTGAGTTGTCAAAGACTTTTAGTATCCAAATTCTGAGATTGAGGAGGCATCAAGGTGTGCAAAATAGGGCGTTTGTTTGTTTCGATTTCCATGGTGTTGAATCGATTGAAATATGTAAACATCATTTCTGAAAAAAAAATCTTGTTCCGTTCCGTTAAATACCAATACCCGGGGGATATTGGTATTCAACGGAACGGAACGGAACAAAACTTTTTTTCTTAAAAATATTTATATTTCATCAAAATTTTAAAAATTATTATAAGAAAATGGCAATTAATGCTCATACCAGCTTCATTCTTTTATTGCTTGTGTAAGTATAGACCCGCGTTGACCTTTCTTAATTAGCTATAACAATGCGTATACTGAATGCATTTCGTTCACATTCAGTGCATATGTAAGAAGGTGAACGAATTAGTAGAAAGCATGACAGATTCAATTCACCGGCTAGCGATTTAGTCATCAGTTCGATCATAATGTCCGTCTGTCTTGAGTTGTCAAAGACTTTTAGTATCCAAATTCTGAGATTGAGCAGGCATCAAGGTGTGCAAAATAGGGCGTTTGTTTGTTTCGATTTCCATGGTGTTGAATCGATTGAAATATGTAAACATCATTTCTGAAAAAAAAATCTTGTTCCGTTCCGTTAAATACCAATACCCGCTGGATATTGGTATTCAACGGAACGGAACGCTGATGTTCGCGATCAAACAAAGGCAAAGGAGGAGCCTCGAATTAATACATCGTTTAAGCAAACAATAGCTTTTCTATATCTTAAAATTAAAGTTTTCATTCCATGGGCCAAACAAAAAAATCTGAAAAAATGCAATTATTGACTTGCAAAGATCCATAACCCCTATAAGGGGTCATCTGACATCTTCCACCCTATGGAGAATTTTATAAAACTCAATGAGCTGAAAATGTAATCAAGGAACAGCTTTCTATATCTACAATAGTTTTCATTCTATTGGCCAAAACACGAAAAAACTCAATTTTATCCTTTAAAGAACCATAAACCCTAACACCTGCTAAATCAATTAGTTTTAGATTAAATTAGTAATTGTTTGTATGTCAACTTAAACTTTTTCTGCAATGAAAGTGATTCAAAACTACCAACATTACTAGTCATGACAGACGTACCACTTTTTAGTTTTTACTAGTCCTCATGGATTTTCTGGTAGCCCCGGGGAAGCAGACTAGTGCCAGTAGTGGCGAACCCTGAAAAGTCAATAAAATGTTAAGGAATGTAAGGGTAGGGACCAAAACCAAGACATTTTTTTTTTGGGGGGGGGGGGGTGTGCAACTATGCATAACCCTAACACCACACATTTTTTAAATTCAGTTCTCAGCTGTATTTCACCAAAAACTTTTCTCCTTTTAGTGGTTGAAAGTTGACACCCATTAAATTTGAGGTAAAAAATTTCGAATTTTCATATTGGGGGTAAACGAGTGGTTTTTTTATCTGGGAAACTGAAATTCGATTTTTTCAGATTTTAACCCAAAGATCTGCATCATGTCGACGACATTCAGTGAAAATTTCAACTCGATAGCTGTATTTTTACGATTTTCTGCATGGGAAGAAGAAATTTGTGTACAAAGTTTCTTTTTCAATGACTGAGTATAGTATTGGTTTCCAAAATAAATATCTTACAGTAAAATGAGGCCTTTGTTAAATTATCAATGTCTGTCTTAACTGCATTGCATGTCGTCTGCTATATTCCCCCCGCAAAAAATATTTGGTCTTGGTCACAAAACGCTTTAAAATTTTACCAAATAAAATGACATGTTTTCAAACCCTCTAATAACCCTGATGAATACTGCTGCATATATGCAATGTATTTTATTGCTCGTTTGTTTATAAGGGCAGTAAACACAGTGAACCCCGCCCCCCATGTTAGGTTGGTCATTCAGAAAAAAAGTTTGCAAAGGGTAGCATCGCATTTGATATTGGTACGGCGGAATGTTAATCAGGATCGCGTAGCGATCTTATCCACATATGTGGTTTTACGTAAGGGGGTTCGGGGCCGCTTAAGCCGTAAACTCTGGGGGTAAATGGTGCAAAATCCTGCATTCTGGCGATTTCCTAGCACTTTATCTCAGATAAGATGGGTTTCGTGAGCAATATTTTATTATTTTTTTTATTTCTGAAAATTATTGGTACGGCATGCCGTACCTGCAAAAGTTATTGGTACGGCCCGTACCGGCTGCATCGCCTATGATTTGGGGATTAGTATTGAATCTTGTCACAGTATTGTATTTTTAGTCTTGAGCCAACGCAAGACGGCGAGCAGCGACCGCTGGTCACGTTGAAGACTACTGGCTGTCTTCCATTGTGCATTTTTTTAAATTACCGTTTGTTTATGTTGGTTGTGTCGCGTACACTTATTCTACATCTCATTATTGTCTATAATATTGAAAGTATAGAAACACCAGTTGAAATATTTAGTTTAAATGTTATCTAACCGTGACGGTACCCAAATTGCAACAACTTTGACGGTTTTTGTCTCTTACTTTTATCTAGACTCTTTGCTTAAACTTTTGGTCGGTTGTGTGCATCTTCAACATATCCAGAAGAACAGCTTGTACAAGTTCACTCAGACCTATGTGTGTTAAAGAAACACACTATTTTAATTTTGCCGATAATTAAGTGAATAGAAAATAATGAGGTCAGATGAGGGGGTGGACAACCTCACAATCCGCAATCAAAAACCGTAGGGTCACGCTATAAGCGGCATCCATTACATTTTAACTAGCGCAGGGTTGCCGTACGGAGTGCAAAGACTTCAATTCACAAAAAACTTTGTTCTACGGCATCCGCTGGTTGAAAAAAATGTGAACTCTTAATGGTTCTATAAATCCCTATACAGTTTGCAGTTTGTGAGTGTTACTAAATATTCGCCATGTTTTTTTTTCATTTAACAGACGTATATTATCCACAACCAGTGTAAACTGTCAACACTTAATATAGTCATGTTCTTGCAGTTTACTTTTAAGATATTTTAATGAAAAAGTGTTGTTCCGTTCCGTTCCGCAAAGTACCAATATCCCCCGGGTATTGGTATTTAACGGAAGGAAACGCAACAAGATTTTTTTTTGGTAAATATTGTTATATGATATATATGATAATCGACATAATTTTGAGATCGAAAATAGGATATTTAAAAAAACAGTTTCAATCTACAAAATACTAATATTCGCCATGTATTTTCATTTTATAGTTCATATATTATCCACAACCAGCGTAAACTGTCAACACTTATATAGAAATGTTTTTGCACTTAAGTTTTAAGATATTTTAGATTTTTTGTTCCGTTCCGTTCCGCAAAGTACCAATATCCCCCGGGTATTGGTTTTTAACGGAACTAAACGGAACAAGATTTTTTTGTAAATATTTTTATTTGATATTTAAGAGATTAACGACATCAAATATATGATTGATTGATTGATTGATTGATGTTTAATGTCCAGCAAGCAATATTTCAGCTATATTCAGGACGTCATCAAATATATGATAATCGACATAATTTCGAGATGGAAAAAAGAATTTTAAAGAATATAATTTGACCCACAAAGTATTAATATCCTGGATGTATTTTCATTTTACAGTTCGTTTATTATCTAAACCAGCGTAAATTGTCAACACTAATATATCATGTTTTTTGCACTTTACTTTTTCAATACTAAAGTCCAACTGCTAGATTAAATAAAATAATAATTTCCCTTTATGGGTCCCCTTTACCTGTTCCGTTCCGTTCCGTTTCGTTCCGTTCCGTTCCGCAAAGTACCAATAGCCTATGTTACACAGATTGACATGTCAAGGTACTTGCTATAATAAGTACAGTCTATGTTACACAGGTTGACATACCAGTACGTAGGATATACGTGACTTGATATAATAAGTACAGTCTTTGTTACACATATTGACTTGTCAGCATGTAGAAAAAACGATATTTGCTCTAATAAGTACAGTCTATGTAACGCAAATTGACATGTCAGCGTGAAGAACAATCGAGACTTGCTATAATAAGCACAGTCTTTGTTACAAAGATTGACACGTCAGCATGTAGAACAAACGAGACTTGCTATAAGTACAGTCTATGTTACACAGATTGACATGTAAGCACGTAGAAAAAACAAGATTTGCTATAATAAGTACAGTCTATGTTACACAGATTGACATGTCAGCAAGAAGAAAAAATGAGATTTGCTATAATAAGTACATTCTGATGTTTTTATTCTTTTACGCTTTGAACGAGCCTTATTTCTGGTTTACGTTAAAGCAGCTTTAGTTTATGTGCATGACTTCGTCATAAATAGTGACGACCCTAGGTGTCTACGTCTTAAAGCGATTCATGAGTACTGGAATCGTCAGATTTGCCAAGGAAGAAAACTTGAAAGATAACAAAACATTGATGTTTCGGCCCATTGTAAGTGCTATTTACCATCATTTGAGTTCTCTATCTATAATGGTTCCTTAAATTCCAATGTTTGATTCTGAAACACGTTGTCTTTCTTATATTTGTCTCGAAACACAAAATAAATATGATGCGTTCTTTGTCGTCAGATGGGTTTGAATAGTGAAGAAACAACAGAAAGACTAATAATCAGAAAGAAAGGAAAAGTGATTTGGCATGGGGATGTACTACAACTGGATAAATTATTCAATCATGGTCATTGGCAATTATCGATAACGGGGGTTTGGGCGATTTGGGAGGGGCATAACATGAAGGTAAACCAATACCCCCAACCGTTCCGACGCCCATGCAAATATGGAAGAGATTTAGAATCATATAACATTTTAATTGATTCAATCATGTTTATATATAAAACCTATAAAGATACATTGGATACTGAAAGTATTCCGCTCGTAGGAAATATCGATTTATAAATTATCTGAGATGACGTAATTTAAGTGTGTTTATCCAATCAAAGCACGTAATATAAATAAATTACTGCATGAATAGAATTGCCTCAAATAGATATACAAATCAGAAATAAATGAATAGATTTAGTCATATCAAGTTAAGTTTATTCCAGTTGCTTCCGGATCAGTTAGTTTATTTAAATAGCAATCACTGTTATAGTAAACAGACAAATAGAAACGCATCACCAAGTAATAAAACGCAAACTATTTGAACAATATTACGTTTTATTTATTACATCGTGTGGATAAACAGCGATTTCGAATGTATCGCGGTCGCTTTATTTAGTAAAACACCACGATGTATATAGCAAAGAATAATATAATATTTAAATTGAGGAAAAATGTTAAAGTATATTATAAGAAGTAACTAAATACGTTATTTCTACTAGTTGTAGACAATCGAGCGATTGTGGTTACATGTATCCAATATTTTGTTTTAACTGTGTTAGTTTTTTCCTTATACCATTACTGGGACCATACTGGGAGGGTTCCCAGTGCTCGACCCACAGAGCAGCCCAGCGCGTTCCCTCGCGTCGGATAGGGAAGACCCTCTCGTTGGGGGGTTGTCAGGTCATAATACGGAAAGCCTGGCCGCGGACCGTAGTGGGTAACGTGTTTGGAGAGTGCCACGCTCCTTGCACGATAAAGACCCCTTTTGTAGATTTCGAAAAAGAGTAGGCTCATTGTAGCCGCTACAAAAGGCTAAATTTTCCTATAAAATATACCGATTCTAGAATGGTAGAATGTGCTCGTGGCTCATTTTAATTACACGTTTTGAATGACCGTTTTAATAGTGAAAAGCACACTCTGATAACGTAAAACGTGTCAACGTATGTTTTTTAGTAAATTCGTTATATATTGTTGCTTAGCAACAGAGTGAAGCAAGCACTTTCTTTTTTTAATTTTCAGTCATTTAAGTGTAAAACGAAAAACATGTTAAAGGTTACACTAAGAACCATACAGAACATTACAAAGTACTGCAATCAACTACATATTGTATCATCGTAATAATCAAAGTCATCAAATGTGTTGTCAGTGAACGGAGAAATTTCAGTTGCGCGCGATAATAGTTGTGCTGCGCCGTCGTAGGTTTTAGTCATTAATTTGTTACATGCCTTAAGCTATCAGCCATTAATTGGACCTATAAGACGAATTAAATCTAGCGGCTATCACATTATATCCTACCTTTCTAGCTGGAAAATAACACAGGTCGTTGGCACAACCACTGAAACCTGGCCTCCTAACAGGGATTTATTTAGTCTGAGTTTTAAGCGTATGCTATTTAAATATTGCTTTTAAAATAAAAACATTGATGATCTATAGAACAAAAACCTAGTCTGCTCGTGGTTCAATCGAATTAGTACGTTTGTTCATGTTTTTATTCGTTTTTAAGCTTTGCGCATTTAAATCCCATCCTAAGGGGTCCTTTTTTTTATCATGTTGTTAAAACGAAAATCATCGTTTCTAAACGTTAAAGCATCTTTCAAAAACAGTATTCTGTGTACCGGAAGCGTTTAGGGCTCGAGTCACAGACCTGCTAACCCCGTGCCCATGTAGCACCTGTCGTTTGAGGAAGGATTCGGCTTAGTTTGGAGAGGGGTTTCGGGTTATCAAATGGAAAGCATTGACGCAGATCAAGATTTACGTTGTTGGAAGAGTCCAGCGCTCTGTAAATTTAAATAATGTAGGCTCATTCTAGCCTCTAGGAAAAAACTCGAATCTAGCAGTAAAAATCCTGCTCGTTTTTTCCCCAACGGATTAATTGTTTGTTAACTTGTACTAGTATTTAATATACTAGTATTGAAAATACAGTTCGCTGGAAGCTCTTCTATTTTTTTAGCTCCTCTGCATGTCGCTTCTAGTTATAAGAGCGATCTTTGTCGTGATCTTTGTTATGTCTAATTAAGATTGAACAGTTAAATGTATTTTAATAGATAATAAGTTGACATACGTGAAGTGTGAAAGGATTATATAACTTTATAGCGGTTTATGGAAAAATCAATTTCACTTTTAGTTGGATACGTAAATGAAAAGGTAGTAGCTGGTAAATACATGTTTAATGTTATAATATATGTTAAACAAATTTTAAATCCATAAAGTTAAGCTGAATTCTGACTACATCCAGTCAAGCATGACCGGGTAATTGTCAATACCAATCTTTTTAGAGGAAAAAACTCAAGATCGAACTTGTCTGTTTTACTTGAATACGTCATAAAAGTAAGGCTGTATACTTTGTTACTTACAGTGCATTTACCCCGGTAATGGCTAGTTTTAGGAGTAGCAGTAAAAAACTTAAAATGGCGGTAAGTAGTTTTTTTTAAATTATGATTCAATATGCCAAAATATTCATATCACATAAATTTACGTAAAATAAATAATTTGGCACTATTTAATGTAATGCTATTTAGAAAATTTTGTTTGCAATACTTTAAATAGCATACTTAATCCATGTACCTCTGAAAACGCAGTTATTGGAACTAAGGTATTAATAGGTATTAACTTCTTAAAACATTGAATGGTAACTTAGAAAATTACGTATGTGAGGGTATTATGATGTATAATTGTCGGATATCAAAGGATTGCCAGTTAATTATATGCTAAATACAGCACCTTGTCCAGTTAGATTTATAATGGAGGGATGTTTATAAAGACAAGAATATATGCTCTAAATAAACTAATTTGAGGTTGTTTCGCTGTTCTTAGCCAACACATTGGACCGTCAGATACGGATTTATGCGAAACCAGAAATTATTTCTTAGCGTTTTACTTTTGATTATTTTATAAAGCGCTAAAAGTACATGATGGTTTTTTTTTTATTACGGTGAGATTTTATTTATTGGGTAAAAAAATAGTTTCTACAATTAAGTTGTACAAGATTGATATAACCTATTATTGCTTCTCTAAAACTCACTAACAGGATAAAATAAAGGAAACCCCTCTTTTATAAGTATCCAGGTAATGCCAATAAGAATCGTTTAGGATGTTTATTGTTCGTTTATTGCAGTGATTATTTTTCTGTATACTTTATATAAACATATACCCTAGACAAATACCTGAAATGGGGATTGCCCCTTTTTATGTAATTTGGAACGGAGCCAACGGTTTAGTGCACAGAAGAGTGTTATATCCTAAATGTAAAACAGATATGTTTCATTTTTTACGTTGAGCACATGTACCCAATATATGCTACACAAATCATATGACCCTGCAACAAAACATAATAATAAATGAGTTGTAGGAGGGACATTTATTATAATTAAATCTAGGCCACGGATTATATTACTACTGAGATTAAAATCTAACAATGTATGGTTCAATTGGTAGGTTTAAATTTAAAGTGGAAAATATACGGCTTTAAATTCTATTTTTTACAAGCGTTTACGTCAAAGATTTTCAAAAATTAAATATATCTCTCATCGATGTTTAACTGAAGACGAATATGTTAATTTTCTCTAAGGCAATACTCTGTTGACACGAGTTTGACATACCTGTGACCATGGCTGTGTAGTTTGTTGTAAATAAAACCCGGTTGCTATCAATTTGTGATTTACAAATCGAAAATAAAAAGGTGTTAAACCAACAATATATCTTACAGTTCAATTAAAAATTAATAGAAAGAACAACAAATCAGCACAAATAACATTAATTAACAATTAAAGGATTAGAAAGTGATTTTGCTTAAGAAAACTTAATTGCTTTGCTAATTTAATCTAATTGAAATATTAGTATTCAAATGTTGACTTGCATTAAATGTCAGCTATAAAAAAAAAATATCCGAACTTCAGGCTGAAGAAAATAATAAATCATTTAAATAAACCGAATCATATACAGGCACACCAACACACAAATAGAATAAAAACATAAAGTTTATTTATTAATTTATTTATGATACCGTGTACATATGAAATCTCTTCATGAGGAAATAAAGATATGAATGAATGAATGAATGAATGAATGAATGAATGATAATAACAATAAAGTAAGACAGATTTTTGTTAAACACAACTGTTATGTATTAACCGAATGACTAAATACCTATTGAAAATCATTAATAACTAAATATGTGTATCTATTTATACTGCTTGTCTCAAGAAATGATTAAATGAACAAAAATGATTAACCAAAATTACCATTTCAACATTTTTTTTAAAGAAGCTAAAGTTTGGAATCTAGACTATTTATTAATAATTATATTCTGATACTAACCCCACCGAGATGGACGGTTAATAGGGGTTAATTAGTTATATACGTAGATGGGTTAGTTTTATAAAAAAAAATTAATTGATTTGGTTCAGTAATTATCTTTTTCTATATAAATTACACAAATCCTAGATAACGACAGTTACATCCAATAAGAAATACGTAAATTGAATGTTGGTTAGATATACATTAACAGCATAATTAATCCATGTCGACCTGGTGTCTACTTATTTGGCGTTATGTATCACTGATCACTGATTATTATTATTATTATTATTATTATTATTATTATTATTATTATTATTATTATTATTATTATTATTATTATTATTATTATTATTATTATTATTATTATTATTATTATTATTATTATTATTATTATTATTATTATTATTATTATTATTATTATTATTATTATTATTAAGCAGAGACATATAATTACATGTAATTATATGTCTCTGAGTTTAGTTGTGCATAATGGATAATTTTGAATAAGTATATTTTAAGGCTGAATATTTTATCTTCTGTGTGAAGGGTACATTGTTGATATTTTTATGCAGATTAAATATGTGATAATGCAATAAAATACATATTTATTATTTTTTGAATGATGCACAGATTAAATAAACCATTTTAAATGCATGCGAGTATTTGTTTGAAATCAGAAGAATGTTTAAACAACGACGAAGAAGATAAATCTTGTAACAAACGGTGAATGCCCTTTGCACGTTATGAATCAGGATACAGTTCTCAAAATAAAACGATTTTATAATTTCTGTTACGATTTCATGGGTAAACACAATCAAGAAATAAACTAATGGGAATCATATAAACTGTAAAACAAGTGGTCTCAACAAAGAAGGGTATGTTCTTAGAATTATTTTTTGGAGCATGATTTTAAAAATGTTGAAAAATAATAGCAATACACAGAAATACGACCGCGCTGTCCCCTTAATATCAGAAAGCCATAAAACATTGCTTTACGCGTCCATGAAATGTTTTTATGCATTCCAATAAACTTGATAAAGGAAGGCTTCTTCTGGATTATATCTAGCGACTTAATCATTTAGCTGTCCAAATTCCATGGGACTTTCTGATCGTAGACATTTTGGAATTTGATACTGTCGTGTTAGTTGTGTCGGAATTCCTATTTTGAAATAAGTGTATACAACACTTGACAGCGACTGTGCAGTTGTTCGCGTGTTCGACTATAAGTGAACGGGATTAACTTAACAAGCCAGTCAAGACAAATCACATTCAACCCTTTGGCTAGTTTGTCTCCTCTTACCATGCAACCGTTAATCGAAGATAATAACAATAATTGTTATGACAACTATATTTATTCCGCATTCTTTTCAACATTAGATAGTTAAAAGCCTCCTGAGTCAACAATGTGGTTTAACATCGGGGAACAACATTAGTACGTCATAGAATGCTAGTCCTCACGTAGCGTTAACCAATAAGTGATCCATTAGTCTTTTCCAGTAATAAGCTTTTGTTTTGTTTGTTTAAACCGTCGACAGATTTGACTTTGATAGGTATTGTTAGCAGAAGAATGTGTGTGTTCAGTCAAATACTATTTTCTTTTGTAATTATAGATATATGAAGATTAAAAACGTCATCTACCCACGTAATGACTTCCGAAGTCAAAATTATTATGACTATTTCAAGATCACGTTCTATGCTGGTGAAATTCAATGTGTCATTATTTTGCAGAACACGTGTATTTAAAAGTTAAACATTATTATGAGTGCATTACTTCGGTCTATTAAAGTTACAAGGACATAAATTATGACTTACAGTTCTCACTTTTTACGTCATAATGTCCAGAATTTCAAAGAATATTATTAAAGTATCACTAGAAGTTAAAAGCTGCATTGAATGCGTTGACATTTAGCAAATCTTGGCTCTAAGGAGAACTGTTAGTATACTGATTAGAGCATAAAGTCCATACACAATGTGTAAAATTACTTTCTTTAGACCTTACCATCGAAAGCAAGATGTCTTCAAATTACTACTGTTAGAATGTATTACCACCAAAAGTTGTTAGATGTCTTCAGATGACTATGGTTAGAATGCATGACCATCGAAAGTTTGTTCTCCACAAATTACCATATAAACGTGCTTGACCCAGCACGTCCCCGAGTGACGGACAGGGGAAGCCCTCTCGTTATACGGAAAGTCTAAACGCTAACCAGAGTGGGTAATGAGAAAATGCCACGCTTCTCGCACGATAAAGACATCTTTTGCAGATGTCGATAAGAGTTGGCTCGTTGTAGCCGCTACAGCAGGATAAATTTTCCGCCCTTACCCATACCCCATATTATTAGTGGAATTCAAAATTTTGCCCTTCGGTCCATCTTTCTTAAATGTTTTGTTTGTTAACTTGTTCTCCCTGAAAATAGCTGAAATACGTGTACTGCTCGCTGGTCAATCAATCAATCAATCAATCAATCAATCAATCAATCAATCAATCAATCAATCAATCAATCAATCAATCAATCAATCAATCAATCAATCAATCAATCAATCAATCAATCAATCAATCAATCAATCAATCAATCAATCAATCAATCAATCAATCAATCAATCAATCAATCAATCAATCAAATTGCATGACCTTCGATAGAGTTCCTCTCGTTGATCAATTTGACGCAATTTTTAGAAATGTTTAGCTTTTTCGATATATCGAATCGATGATAGCGGAAGCCACCGACCCAGTGGTAGTACTAGATACAGTGTTGAGTTGATTCGCGTTTTTCAATCATAAAATTTGTAAAAAGAACCATGGACTTAAGTTTTCGTCTACTCAAACCCTAAAGATTGCTATGTGGAACCGTTATTATAAATATTCGCATTTCCGAAGGTCTATTGTTGCGAGAAAGGGTCGCTATTCGAAGGCTCATATAGCATAAAAAGTTTTAATCATTTGTGGTTCGTCTAATGTGGTAGCATAACACTCCAAATATTAATATATCCTTCCAACAAAAGTTGGGAACACATGGCTTAATTAAAGTTAATTATTTCATTATCAAATACTGTTTAAGGTCTAAATAATCAACGATAACCTGTAAAATAAATATAATTATAGACCTTAATGGTTTTAAGGGTTTTTTTATGTCCAATGTGTAGATGGCCTTAGCCGGATTAAGAATGAGGTTTCGGGATTGTAATGATAAAAGCTCTTCAAGATAGTACGTATTTGGATTTTAAATACAGGTATTTTTGAGTTTGATAGCCACTAATGAGACCTGTTTAAACGAGACGCCCGTCTGGCGTCTGGCGTAGTTAATTTTATAACTTTGGTATCGTTTATGACATTTAAGGGGCCTAGGTTTACGGTAGTGTCCTAGTGGGGTCAGGGACCCCTAAAGATCAGATTTTATAATATTTTAACCAATTTTGATGATGAATACTTTATTACGTTTTTCTATCGAACGGAAAAGCGACGAAAGAAAACTTTTTAAATTAAATTTGGCACGTTGTTTTACAATTTTTGGCCCCCCCTCCCACGCTCCACTGTTTTATTGGCACGTTATTAAAAAAAACTAACTTCAGCGAATCCCTTGGCACATTTTATTTTCAATCTAGCTAATCGTATTCAATGTGTGTTTAATAAGAAATTGATTGGTATCGTTAGATATATTTAAAAACGTGTACATCTGTTTACAAGACTACGGTTCGTCAGGCAACTATTAGGTTTATGTATTCAACGCATCACTAGTCAAACGCCACCAAAGAAACTGTCCCGTTTTAAAATAAATAAATAATTCAATTTTAAATATCTTCAAATGGGGCGACATACATTGTATCTGAAAGATTTATTTCCAAATAATTACAACTAATTCAGTAGTTTGAACAATGAATAATGGATATTCGAAAAAGCAATTCGTAACTCAAGAAAAGAGGTAGACAATTAGTTTAGATTTAACATTATATGTAAATTATCATCCTCACAAGTCAGTGTTTCTGTGTCCACAGAAACCCTGACTTGTGATATGGACACAGAAACCCTGACCCGTGAGATGGACACAGAAACCCTGACTTGTGAGGATGGTAAATTATGTGTATATAAGAATTTTTAGGCTATTTACTTGACGGCTTTTTTGTTTTGTTTTGATTTTTTCATTTTGCTATCCGTCGATTTTCTATTTATGTACAAATAAACTAAATGTTCGTTAAATATTAAGCTCAATAGTGTAATCGATCACTGAACATCAACGCATTTTCTTTAGTACAGGAAGATAACCTTCAAATAAAAAAATCAAAGATGTGTAGTTTGAACGCCTATGTGTTCTATTCTAATCTATAGCTTTTTACGATTAAAACATTTAATTGTGTTATTCATATTTTAATATTAGACAAAATTTCTATTTAATTAAAATTAAATCTTTCACTTGCTACCTCCCCCTTTTCTGGGACCACACTGAACTAATGCTCGGTCTACATAGCTTCCCAGTGACTTGTTCTCGTCCTGAATATACTTTATTTCTCGATGGACGTTAAGTAAATAATCAATCAATATTTCAATCAAACCCCCACACTTTCGGTGTCTTTGCCATTCATCTAGCTTTTGAATATGAGGTATAACCAAATGGGAGTAGTTATTTGACAAGACTTGACAACGGCCTCTTAATTATTTGCGTATAGGGGAAACTATTAATATTTTTGTTCTGACTTAGGCACAAAGTTTCGTTGAGTAATGAGAGACCCCTCAAAACGAACGAAATAATTTCAGCTATATCACATTAAATTTTCGGGGTGTCATGTCAGATAAAATTTTTCGCAACTTTAGAAACCCCGAAAGGTACTCAAGGAAACTCACAAACACCCATAAAATAGTACAGAAATCGGCTTTGCGCAATCAACTGAAAAATAACTGATTGAATTCCATTGAATAATAAATCCACTGGCAATGCTACAGCTCGGCGCCTCTAAATATCAAAATAAGAAATAATTTCCTCTCCCTCAGTCAAAGTTCAATTACAGAGCCGTTGTCACTTGTCCGATTTGTAAAAAATGCCAGGAATTTTTTTTCCATCGACAAGGGAGAGCAGGTAAAATATTTAATAGTAAACTGAAATAAGTTCAAGTAAACCCCAGATGTCGCTCTGTTTGACAGCGGCTGAACACTTTGCAGTAAGTAGTTCGCGGGGAGAGAGAACATAATTGAGTTAACAAGCCAGTCAAGACAAATCGATTTTATTATTATTATTATTTTGGTAAAAAAGTTTGATCAATTTGACGTTTGTTGATATTTTATGTGTATTAGACTTCTGGTTAGTGATCCATTTGTAGTTCATTGCCATTTTTTTAAATAAGGACACATAATTCCAAACATTGAAACATTAATGTAGTGAACTGAAACCGCCCAGATTACATTTTCCAGTGTTCGTGCTTAAAGACCGTGGTCATTGTTAGATAATATGATAAATGTCTACTTTGGTTAGCGCCATATACTATATTCTAAATCAAGCATGAAGGGAACATACTAGATTGGTGTGATTGTCAGTGTGTGACAATACAAAATCAGCATTTTACTTTTTAAAAAAACCAAACCAAATACTACATCCTTTTGTCTTGTTTTCCACAGTTGCAAATAATCAGAAGTAGAATTGTGTTTTTCAATTTAATAATTTATTGCGATGGACTTATTAACTTGCAAAAAGAGCATACATGATATAGCAAACAATAATAAATATTTAGCGACAAACAGGGGATCACAAAAAATACATACAATCTAGATAATCAAATATACTTTGAGATCTAAGTTTCCAAGCTGAATTTAAAAACATCCATACTTAAGTTGTGAGTTTTCTATCTGAACATTTTAACAATTTACAGTTCTGACAATGATTTTGCAATTAAAAATATTATTTTGGTAAATATTGTTTTCTTAAAGATTTGTATTTTGGACACGCTAAAACAAAATGGTATTCGTCTTCTGCAACATTCATAGTACATGATAAACACATAATATTTTCTTATAATATTCAGGTATCTACCTGTTTCTACAACAAGCTTTAGAGTTCTACTTCTAATTTTGGTTAACAGTTGTACATTAATATGAAAATCCAGATAATTTTCCGTACAAACTTCAACTTTAAAAAACTTTAAAATATTTAGTTAAGTACATTCGTCTAGTCCATAGAACAATGTTTGCAAAACTTATCTTTAACGAGTTGCTTTAAGATATCAAAGGAAAAATCCAAAGGAAAATTTTATCTATCATTAACATTTGACCCCCCCCCCCCAAATCGTTGTATAGTTATTTGCATCATCTACCAACAATTCATAAGCATCATACACTAGTGGTGATTTTAAATTAATATGCAGAAACAATTTCACGTTCTTAACATATCTATATACATAAATTAGATAACTGACATAGCTCGCCATATAAAAAAGACAAAGAAGCTTTTTTACTAAGCTGTACATGTCTAACAAATGATTATGCAAAAAATCAATGTCTCTGGAACTATGAAAACTACAAACCCCGATGCTTATTCAAGCACTGATCCGACAATACTGTAAAACAAGTTCATTTGTTAATCTTTCGTAACATACATTTGTTTAAAAAGAGTAAAGTAGCGACTTCATATCTCCACCATACCTGTTGTGGGAGATGCTTTTGTGTTTGTAACAAAATTCCGTTAGAACTGAGTTAATTTCCAAGATATACATAAGAATTAATATTTCCCAACATCGTTCCATCATAATAGAAATTCTTTTTTTTTATTAGAGTTGATTTTAATACTCCATTTATTACAGTAAATGAGAGTTTATTTATTATAATAATTGTTGTAAAACATCGGACTTTTCCCCCAAAATGTAATGCCTAAAATAATAAGTCCATTGAAGGATACCAGACATTATCCAATGTATGCATATAGATATAATTAGATTATGAAATATTATGAGTAATGTCATTAACAGAAATAGGACGGAAGATATAGGTCCCCTTGTTTAACACAGGGATGATTATCAAAAGCACTATTTAATTTTCCACCAGATAGACTTTACCGATTAATAAACTGGTTCCACTATGTTTATACATCAAAACTTGTGTTTGCCTTTAGCACACAAAGGCACGATATAGATTTTCTTCTTTTCTAGCTGGTACGAAATAATTCCATGTATCGTAAAGATTGCATCTATAGTTGATTTACTTGGTCTAAAACCGAATTTATTATCCGCAGACAATGGAATTAAACGGTTTGTTAAAATACTTCAATAGTTTCGAAAGCAAGGCACACTTACAGAATTATCCGGCGATAATTGTTTGGATGCGCTTTTGGGAAAATCTATAAAATATTTATATTTTAATTTACTTAAGAAATAAAAGAAATTTATAATTTAGTGGCCTCTGGGTTTTTGCATCTTTGTACCATTTGAGTCCAAATTTGAAATTCAACTTATGTCATTATTCAACAAACCAACCTTCCGAAAAAAGTTTTTTTTAAATTAGGTTATATATCAATGAATTTGTTATTATATTTAATAAATGAATTTATATAAACACTTGATCTGGTTCTGCAAGTTAAGTACTCAAGTTCAAAAATTCATATTCAAGTTTGGTCGACCCTTCCGATAAACCGTTTTTAAGTAAAAAATAATTATCTCAGAGAATGCTGAATAAAAACAAAGATCTAGATTGGCAGTATTTGGCCACAGCTTTATTATACAAGTACAATAATATATATATAAATATAAATAAATAGATAAATAGATAAATAAATAAATATATATATTTCAAATATAAGATAAGATTAAAGTTCAAGTCTATATATTGGTCGCCGCAACTTGATGGCAGACCATAAATGAATTAGCAACTGATATATATGGGGGATGAGCAACCCTGGGAAACAGAGGTTACTCCAGAATTTAGATATTTGCTAGTTGACAGTTAATAAAAAGGGGGGCCAGTGCAGTGAAAAATCTGCCTTATTGTCCGAAACCACCATTTGCACGCTTCTCACACTCCACGGCGATAACAAGACTGTGCTTTTTCCTTGCAAGGCTCCTCAATTCTCAAGCTCCAAGCTGTCCCAATACCTGAAAATATTCAAGAAAAGGAAGCGAAGTACCAATTTCATTAACAAGATGATTAGCAAAATATATTACAAAATGTATTAACATTGTGCGTGTTATGTAATGGAGGTGGGTGGGAGGGTTTAAAAAATTTAGATTGCCAAACCGACATTTTTCCTGTCACCTCCTTGCAGACGATTTTCAAAAGACCGAACCTCGATTTGGTTTTTCTATTTTAAGACAGGTTTAACCAATCACCAATCATATGTTTAAGGAATACTAGAGCGAAAGCAACAACAGCCAACAACTATACTAGTCAGTCTTCCTTCGATAAAGGAATTTAATGCTGAATACATTAAATTCACTTATCTCAGAGAATGCTGAATAAAAACAAAGATCTAGATTGGCAGTATTTGGCCACAGCTTTATTATACAAGTACAATAATATATATATAAATATAAATAAATAGATAAATAGATAAATAAATAAATATATATATTTCAAATATAAGATAAGATTAAAGTTCAAGTCTATATATTGGTCGCCGCAACTTGATGGCAGACCATAAATGAATTAGCAACTGATATATATGGGGGATGAGCAACCCTGGGAAACAGAGGTTACTCCAGAATTTAGATATTTGCTAGTTGACAGTTAATAAAAAGGGGGGCCAGTGCAGTGAAAAATCTGCCAAATTGACTGAAATGACAGATGCTCGTCATGTGTCGTTTCAGGCAACCGCCACAGAATGGGGGGGTTTGAACTGCACAGCTGTGCCAATACTGTTAAATATATATCTATAACTAATATATAACTGATATATAACTAATATATAATACAATGTATTTCTAGTATATATATGGCATATTTATATATATGAATAGCAAATTGAAATTCAAATAGCACTGTTATATTCAATATAATATATTTCTAGTATATATATGGCATATCTACATCAATATAAATGTAAATAACAAATTGAAATAGCACATGAATGTCTGTGCTTGAATGTATATACAAATTCGGAACTTCTAGTATACTTATGTTGTTGGTTGGAATGTTGTTGAACGCCACTTACAGCAATTTTTCAACTATATCATGGCGTTCAGTTTTTTATTGGGGGAGAAAGCCGGAGAGCATCCCGACCTACGGTGGGAAAACTTGCTCTAGTATATAAATTTAACTAAATATTTGCAGAAAAAATATACAATTAGGAATTTTTAGTATGCATATGTCATAGTAAACTAAATAATTGCAGCATGTAGATTTGTCTAAATATTTGTTTATGTAAATATTTCCAGCGACCAGAGCATAATAACATACAGAATTGCATTCTAACCAATACATTACCAAGATCATTTTGCCCAATATTTATCATAATAAATTTTTGAAGGGTCTTCCAATTTAATACGAATTTTTAGTATGTATATGTCATAGTAAACTAAATAATTGCAGCATGTATAGATTTGTCTAAATATTTGTTTATGTAACATTTTTGGTCAATAACACGAACACAATTTGTCAAATTATTTAAAAATTTCCAGCGACCAGAGAATAATAACATCCAGAATTGCATTCTAACCAATACATTACCAAGATCTTTCCGCCCAATATTTATCATAATAAATTTTTGGAGGGTCTTCCAATTTAATAAAGGTTCCAATATAACCATTGAGTTAATGCATTCCTTATGATGTATATAAGCAAACAAGGCAGAACTTGTGTTTCCTTGCAAGGCTCCTCAATTCACAAGCTCCAAGCTGACCCAATACCTGAAAATATTCGAGAAAAGGAAGCGAAGTACCAATTTCATTAACGATTTAGCAAAATATATTACAAGATGTATGACCTGCCATACTTGTATAGCATTCGGAATCTGTAGTGTTTTGCTAATATGCATGTATATACTAGAATTAAAAGCAACAAACGTTTATAAAGATATAAAGTGTAAATTATGTGTAAACAGTTAAAATTTAGTTACATGAAGGGATTCTAATATAATTTTTGAAAAAAAACATTGGATTTCTGCATTCCAAGAGATTTTATATCTTCAGTTGACAATTATTTCCATGGAGGAATGTGTTGCCATACCAATGTGAAATTAGTTTTTGAATTAAACAGGTAGTCCGGTGCCCGCTGCGTGTTGGATCAAGTCTGGGCCTCTAAAACGCAGAACTATGGACGCCCAGCTGGCGTGTGCCAAGAAATAAGATGTTAAATTATTTTGATAATAAAAATTGCCGGAGATGCATGTATTTCATTTATTTTAACTGGCCATATCATAAATTGTTGCAAAAACAACGGTTACCATAAAAGAAATGTAAAATGAAACTGATGCCGGTAGTTCAATAAATTTTGTAACCAGTCTTAGTTAAGGTGGGTCCGGTATGACTGGTGCCTTTATTAACATAAATGGTTGCAGAAAATTAAGGTGTATTCATTCCTGTGAATACAGAACAATAATATATGTTAAAGAAAATGTGGAAAAATACAAATACGAATACAAATATTTACTAGCACAAAATTCAGATTTGCTATTCAACAAAAAGCATAATAGGGATTTGTTAAAAGATTTGGGATTAAACTTTTGATTTTCTTAAGAAATGTACTTATCAGCTTATAATGTTTGCAATGCAACAGAAAGTGTTCTTCATTTTCAATTTCTCCTGCATTGCAAACTAGAGTTTCCATCTTTTCTATTTAGTTTTTGTTATCTTCCCTTTCCTATCGTTAGATTATGAGCACTGAAACGAATTTTACAAAGAGCAGGCCTGTCTTTAGCTTTCTTTAAGATATCTAAATAGCAAGGTCTGCATCCTATTTAAAAACAAAAATTTTGAAAAAAATTCTAGTTTTGGAGATGTGTCTATAAGTGTATTTTGATTTTGGAGATTTTGATCATTTAATCTAATTTTTATTTCATTTAAGTATTGTTTAAGTGAGCTTAAATCACGATTTAGAAAGGAAAAACCTAAATTATTTAATACTGTTTTCAGTTTGATAATCCAATTGGTTGAGTGAACAGAATTTTCAAAAATAGTTTTAACTAAAGAATTTTCCGAGTCTATAATCTAGATATTTGATGCTTGAGTACAGAATTTTACTTTTTATGGGAAGTCGACATAGTTCAGCTCGACATGCATCATTAGTAGCTTTGCAATGTACACCTAGAATTTCTTTTATAAATTAAGATGTAATTTTTCAAATGGTTCAGTATGTTTAAAGGTAGAGAAAATACCCCATATTTAACTGCAGTATGTGATAATGGGTAAAATTAGTGTATCAAAGAGTTTTTCTAATAATTTGCAAGGATTATTTAATCCAATTAGCTTTTTAATTTTCAAAATATGCTCTTTGGCTTTTTCCATCAATGTGTTAATAGCTAGATTAATGTTGCCATTACATTTTATTAAAATGCCTAGATAACAGTACTGAGATACTGTTTCTAGATATATAAATTTTTATATTTTAATTGGTTTAAAAAGGTTTTACCATTCGAATTAAATACTACTACTTTGGATTTATCAGTATTTACATGTAAATGCCATATTTAACAGTATCCTGCATGGCAATGAGACAGTTTTGCAACCCTTCCTTACTCTGAGATATTAGTACAATATCATCAGCATAAAGAAGAATGCTTACTCTAATACCACCCAAGACCACTGGGTAATATATGTTGTTTTCCAGTTTTTTTTGTTATATCATCTATAAAAAAGAGGACTCCAAACATCACCTTGTTTAACACCTCTTTCAGATATAAATGGCTCACTTAGATCATTCGAAAATTTAATTTTACATAGTATCAGTATACATGGAGTATATAATTTTAAATATTTCATTAGGAGTGTTATGTTTTAGCAGTTTATAAATAAAAACCAATTCTCCACACTGTGTCAAAGGCTTTTCTTAGGTCAGTGAAGGCTGCAAACACTTTGATTTTTCATTTTATAGTTATCTGTGATAGCTTTTAGAGTAAAAATGTGATCAGAAGTCCTGCACTTCTCTTTAAAACCTATTTGGTTCTTACTTATTAGAAAGTGATTATTCATAAATTCCAAAAGTCGATTGTTTATAATCTTATTAAATAATTTTCCTAAGTTTGAGCTGATAGATATTCCCCTATAATTATTAGGGTCAAATCTATTACCTTTTTTATGTAATAAAACTAAACAGTTTTCATTCCAAGATTTAGGGAAGATACCATGTGAAAAAATTTTTAAAAGTTTACAGAGTGGTTTAATTAATGCTGTGGTACTATTCTTCAGCATTTCATTAGAGATGAGGTCTGATGATGCACTTTTACCATTTTTAAGTAATTTAATTGCTTTTATCATCTCACATGTGATTTTATTGTTCGACTCACCTGAGACTGAGAAGTTAATATTTGATTTTAGGGTCTCAAATTCCTGAGTGATATATATTTTTTTTTTGTTTATTACTATATGCAGTGTCAGCTTTATTTAGTTTTTTGTAAAATGATATGAATTCTTCCTTTGGAATATCAGTGTCTTCAATTTGACCAGCTGATTCCCTTTCAAGTTTATTTATCATGTTCCAAAATACATTTGGATCTTAGCACAGTTGTTACTTAATTCAGAACAAATTTTGTTTTTATATGACTTTTCTTCAAATTTGCAGATGTCTGTATTTTGATCTAAATGAATAGAATTTTTCCTATATTAATCTTTTCCCGTAAATTTATTTACAAGTTTTTCATAATTTTTTCTGTGTTCCTGAGATCTTTACATGAATCTGAGAACCAGTGTCTAGGTTTATTGTATTTTATTTTATTTTTTTTTTTTTTAAATATTTTTTTTTTATTTATTTTATATATATATATTTTTTTGTAATTTAATTTTTTTTTATTTTTTATTTTTAATATTGCTAGGGGGTTTAACAATTTTAACTGATTTTTCGGCATTTTCTTGTAAAATTGTGGTTAAGGAATCAGTAGACAAATTAATGTCATTAAATTTAGTTGTCATAAATGTATCTATCAAGTTTTTGTTTACTTTCAATGCTATTTATATTCTGGGAATACAATTAGACCGATTCTTTTGTCGTCGATATAAATTTACATGGAAGTGGTTCCAATGAATTTTGAAAGCTGCTCTTTACATGAAAATTTGTTAACAATGAACAACTAACATACAATGGTTTCATAAAGAAGGAAATCATTCATGTACAGTAAAATCAGCAAAAATATATCATTAGAAACAATATTAATCCACAACACTATACTATACATCCATTATATGTAGCACAAAAGTGTATTTTCCTAATAAATCTCCAATTGTTCTACCATTTAGTATTTTTAATCCAGATTCTTGACACGCATTCAAGAAGTTTACCACTTTTATCAATTGGTTTACTGTCAAAAAAGCTGTGACCGTGAGGGAGGGAAGCAGGGCTTTATTCCTATTTTTATTTAAATAGAAATGCTTTACTCGTATTAATATGTCCATAACATAACATTATTATTATTATTGTTTAGGGGAAATATGAAACTAGAATTACAAGATATTGATAAAATGTCGGGAGCTCCATGATGCTTCCCATCCCAGATGTGATAAAATTAAAGAAATTGTTAAACCATCCTGAAACCAAATAACATTTTTCGAGATTTCTGGCTTTGGAAGATCATTAAACAAATTTTTCTTCCAAAGAAGTGTTGTTGAATGGAAGATTAATAAGGATTAAAAAATTTAGATTGCCAAACCGACATTTTTCCTGTCACCTCCTTGCAGACGATTTTCAAAAGACCGAACCTCGATTTGGTTTTTCTATTTTAAGACAGGTTTAACCAATCACCAATCATATGTTTAAGGAATACTAGAGCGAAAGCAACAACAGCCAACAACTATACTAGTCAGTCTTCCTTCGATAAAGGAATTTAATGCTGAATACATTAAATTCACTTATAAAAGGTTTATAAGTTTATATTCGATGTGTAGGCTCTTATTGTACCTTACCATGGAATTAGAAATATACAAAATAGCAGTTATAAATGAATATTTAAAAAAAATTGTATTGTTTCATTAATGTAATAAATAGAGTACATCTCCCTCGACGGCTTGACGTAATATTATAGTATGTTTTTTATTATTTCCACAATAAACAATAAAATCATTGTTTGAATCGCCGCACACTAGTTTAATCTTCCATCTATTCAGTTCTTAGTACAACTTGTTGACAATTAGATATGCAACTGATTTATTTACACAGGTTATATACACTTTAAATTCAAACAGAGTACAATTTAGAGAGTATAGACGTGTCACAACCATTAAACACTGTCTAAGTTTCTGTATGGTTTGACAATGATATAACCGACAATCTTGCATTCTTCAGCCCAATTTCCATTACGGCGCTCAATCCGAAAAAAAAACCAGTTTACTCAGTAAAAGCGAAGAAGTTTTTTGTGGTCCGTTATTGTGCTTTTTTATATCTATCCGTGAGTTTTGATTTTGGCATCTGAACCTTAATGAGCCTTAAATATAGCGATTTTTTTAATATATATATTAATATATTTACATACTTATTATTTTATATGAATCGTAGCCATTGCCCCTCTTCCTATTAACTTTATCGATATGTACTTAGCGACATCCTAAGGTTAACGTTACATAACCCTTATTTACTGAGGATTTCTTCCTATTTATTGTTTAAACAAAAGCTTGTGCGTCGTTATCTATAACAGTAGTGCACTATGTCCACGGCTTAAAAATCGACACCAGAATATAGAAAAGATTATTGATTAACGTTCGTTAGGTATTACAAGTATTTATAAAAGAATATCTACTTTGTCTTGTCATACAATGGGGTTTGTGAAATATGATTTTCAACTGACAAGTTATAATTATGTAAATATACTTGTAGCTAGCAACATTTTCAACTACATTAGTTTTGACACATGAAAACGTGCTAGCATTTAACATTTAATTAAAAATTGACAAGCAAGTTAGTAAATATCCGCCATTTGATATCATTTCTCAATCTTATGTTGCAAAATAATAAAAACAATAAGATTGTCTGCAGTATAGTTAACTAAAACAGTAAGATTGTCTGCTGTATAAATAACTAAAACAGTAAGATTGTCTGCTGTATAACTAACTGAAAACAGATCAATTTTTTGCAGTACACGAACTTTGAAGCAAAACTTACAAAAACGAGGAGGTTGTCTCGATGGAATTTGTATTCTTTTCAATATGTGTGCTAGGCGGTGGAGAAATATAAGATGGTGTAGATTGTCCGGGAAAATGAGGTAAACGGGAAATAAAATGTGCTTACAAAGTTAGTTTTCAGGTTCTACATGTGGTAAACAATCATTGGTAAACTTTTTTTGTTTTCTTTTAACTTTTTGGAGTACTAATATCGTAACCTGCCAAAGCCCGTAAACTAACCCTTCCAAACCGTTGTGAAACACGAAAAGCATAAAACAAGAGATATTTTCTATTCAGAAATATTTGTAATTGTATTTCTCAAATGCTTTCTTTTGCTTCCGAGGGAGAATTTGCCCCTGGACCCTCGAAAATGGTTGTTCCTAAGACCCATTGGGTCCTACAGTGGCCCCGAACCCCTCGCTGAGATAAATGCTTTCACATCATCCAGACTCTAGCTACAACACTGGTCTTGCTACTGAAATCCATATAAGTGTTAAATAATACGAACGGAAAACCACAGCGGGATATTTAGACAAATATGCACTTGCTAAGTAATATTACCTAATTTCGCTACAATTTTGTTTAAAATTATAAACACGAAAACAAAAACGCTATGCAAGATACCTGTTTATATATAACTTGATTTTAAAAATCAATCTAAAAATCAAGATTAATTTAATGATTCAAAGTTATAAACCCAGAAGTGTTGTTATGACATTTAATTATAATTATCCTCATATGTCAGTTAAAATAGGTGAACATTCCTTAGTAAACGAAATCGTTTAATGTCATTATAATCCGATTATATTTTGATTATTAATATGTATTGCTGTATATTATAATTATCTACCCTTGTTTATATCTCATGCGTGGTAACCCACAACAATAGGTCAACCGTTCCAATATGTCGTCTGTGCAGAGACAAGAAAGTAAATCGCGGATTAAAGCGGCGATTCTTGCGCTGATTCAGGTCAGTTTTAAAATTTTAATATCTATTTTTTCTAAATAAACAACACCTGTAGTGATCGGTCTGTTAAATAACACTGATAACATACATGTCTGTTGCTGTCGTGTTTGGTGAGTCGCCATGACGTTTCTGGAGCGTAGATCGATACCAAATTTAAGGTTAGTTTGAAAATGACAACACGAAAAGGTAAAAGAAACATAATTTTAACTGGATTTTTCTTTTAAAATAATTGTATGTGTGTTTTTTCCATTGTTTATATTTGGGTACATGTACTACACGTTTACAGGCACATTTACCTGGATCGACAGGTGTGTTACGGGAAGGATAAGATTATAAAATATTTAAACGGAAGTATAAAAATTGTCAAGAATAGTATAGATTTATATATATATATATACAAAAACTATCTTTCTAAAACAGTTTACATATCATTAAAAACTTGTTGAGATTTAAGAACTTCATTGAATGATTTTTACACACAAAAAATTACACTGTCATATCTTTAAACGCGTCGATGCAGTCTTTGCACAATGCTTTTTGCAATTTTTAACACAATATAATCTAAATATAAAACAAAGATTTAAAGAAATAACATTTTGTGGAAACCAAACTTTAACAAAGCTGTGTCAGAAACATATATTATCCCTTATACTCGGTCGAGAATGTATAAATACTACTCGTAAATACACTGCTTTTTACAACAATATATATAAGAAAAATACACATACATGGCGGTATATTGAAACAATCTTCCAGCAACCAAAGAATTTATTTTTGATTTCATTTGAAATCTTTTGGATTTACTCCAACCTTTAAAACCCACAATGTTGATTCAAACACACATGTGTATTACCCTTTTTTCTCAGCTATTACCTATGTTCATAAATAACTCGGGAAATACATTCTATTTGCAACTACAACCACTCCAATCTAATTAAAATTATATCTTCACTTGGCTCCCCCCTTTTTGCTATTGTCGCCGTGACGGCGACAATAGCAAAAAGGGGGGGGGAGCCAAGTGAAGATATAATTTTAATTAGATTGCAACCACTCTGATACCAGTTCATTCATATCATTGAAAATGGCCACGTCTTAATTGTACTAAAGAGAAAAATAGGATTATAGAATCCATGCCTTGTGACCTGGTATGATTTCAGTCCTCTTTAAGGTTAACACAGTTTTATGTTCATCCCGTTTCAGATCTAAGGCACAAGGAAGATTCTCTGTTTCTACCTGTCTACTTACTGTTTTATATTTATGCCGTTTCCTGTAATGAATTTAAATGTACTTGTAAACAAAAAAAACCTTGTTTTGTTACCTTTTATGGAACTTAGAAACTTAAATAATGTGAAAGTTCGAATTAAAAGTTGCTTTTGTATTAGGAATACATCTTTTTTACAAATCATTTCAATACTCGTACACGGTAACATCTACTGTGTGGTCTTTGACATGTACAGATGTCCTTCGATTACCTGTATCATGTATATCTGTCAGGGTCATAACAGGTTAATGTCCCGTTATAAACAAATTATAACAACGTCATAATATTGTTCTCAAAAGGTGCTGTTAAATAGATAAAGGTTTTCGTTCTTTCTCGTTAAGAGACTAAAATTGTTTATTCTATTTTTTAATGTCCAGCTAAGTTCTGTTGTTTTCAGATAGATGGTTATATCAGAATACAAATCGTTTTACCAGAGAACATTTTTGTACTCTTCATATTATGGGACCATACTGTGAGAGTTCAAAGTGCTCGACCAACAGACCTGTCGATTTTTAGCCCTTTGGTTCATCTTTCCCGAATTTATTTATTGTTTGTTAATATGTACCCTCCCTGAATATATAGCTGAAATACAGCAAACATTCAATCAATCATAAAAATTTTAAAAGCACGTATTGTTGTCAGAAAGTCTATGTATATAAGGAAAAAACAGCCAAGCCATGCATACACGATTTCATAAACGTGAAATTTTGTATCGATACCGTTTTCTTTCTTTCCCTCTAAAAATGTCGGATATATCGGATTAATTACAACGCCATGTTTGTATTTTTATGAATGTCTGAATGTATAATGTTTTTAAAGGAAACAGTATAATTTTAAAATGACATAAAATGATATAATTCTGGGTTTTCTTGTTACATTCATTGAAGTTTCTTAGTTTTACGTCTATTTACAGAAAAATATCACTATAAGCCAGTTATTGGGTTCTGTTATCATTTTTAGTGTCAACCTCGGTCTTAAATGTAAATTTGCATTAATTGGCAGCTTAACATGATTTTACTGATATTGGAAAGTAACACCTTTATTTATCGATAATTGACGATAACCCTGATTAGATTTTGTCCGGACAATAAGAGATATTGACATACATGCACTTAAAAATACAGGTGGGAAAGTCCCATTTTTATTGCTGACACGTTCTCTTTTTCGGCATGCCTGTTGTATACTTTTGTGATTTTTTGTGTGTGAGGAAGAAATGAGTACGACATTAATATAAATAAAGTGAAACTTAGTGACAGTCACTGGTTATGAATTGTAAGTAATCGTAACTATTGGCTAGCGAAGATAAGAGACTTTTGTTTTATTTGGAACAAGTTAATTACATTTCCCATTTTCGTTAATTGTAATTCCCATTTTCGTTAATTGTAATTCCCAATTTCGTTACATGTAATTCACAATTTCGCAAACAAAAGTAGAAGATGTAAATAATATACATCGTCTGTACACCATGTCGGTTTCCGCTAATTTATGCTTTTTAACACGACAATATGTCATGCATGTCTGTATTAATTTGCATTTTATGTTTCGATGTTGTGCATTGTTAATATTTCCTTTGGTCCTTTGGTATTAATTTTGCAATAAAGTTTAATAGAATATTAGAAAAAATGCATTATACCCATTTCGTTTTAATGCTCACCCGGGTCCAGAAACCAATACGACTGGCATATATGTTATGTTAAGAGGAAAATTGTCTGTGGGAACGTACAAATCCTGCTTTACAGCCTCGTGCGTTAATTCGGTGAAATACAAATAGTGGCTCCTTATTGCAGAGTGGATTTTTAAATATTTGGTGTTTGATTTAATTTGTCCTTGTTTGTGCAAAAGATGTTATACAGTAAACATTAAATATTAGTATTAGAAAAAGTTATCACACGGTGCTAAATTTAAATAGCCCCATCTAAAATCAATGACATATTTTGAAGGAAAAAGGAAAAACATATCGATTATCAAAACTTTTAAATTGTCTCTTGCATTATATCACTGACAACTGCAATTACAGAGCTTTCGTAAAAATAAATACAAAGTAGTATCAGATACAAGTAATAATACATTGGCATAGCTACACGACTGGAAACTTGATAAATAAACAGAAAATGATCGTTTGCACTCGGACGAGAAAAGGAATTACCTCCGGATTGTCCTGGAACGGGATCTAACCATTTAACAATAGTTCTACAATTAATTACGACTTACTAAGTTGCTTTAAAAAAATTTTATAATAACATACAACGTACTTTATTTTTTTTTATAACAGAAAAGTAAGATACACTTTTTTAAAACAAATAAAGACTTTTTTTTTTCAATAACAATTCAGCTGTACCTCTAAGATAAGGTAAACTTTATCGTCCTTATGAATTAACGTTTGTATATCATATTGCTACATGGCCTGGGATTTCTATCCAATTTCTGCAGAATTGAATAATTAACCATTTAAATAGACACAAGTACAAAAATGTAACATCTGAACACACACACACGTCCTCCCCAAACCCCAAAGAACCTGTTACGGTTGTTTTAAAGGTAAGCTATTTATAATGTACTTTTCAGATTTACGAGGCAATAAATTTCCATGTTTTAAAAAATAAAATGACGTGTTCAGCTAAACAGTTGAAGAAAATCGGTACAAATCATGTACTTGAAAATCTGACTGAAATGAAGTGGTCTTCACCACTTAATATATGGGCAATGACGTATTTTGTGATAAAACAAAAAGTTTTATTGTTTGATATTAATACAAATGTTTGAAGACAAATAAAAATGTCTTCTAGGGTTGCGGTTGTGATGGATCAACTGAAAACAGATAACTTATGGATTAAATGATGTTATTATTCTGTTACAAAGGTTAGCTATAAAGTTTCGATCTATACAATAAGATGTTAAAAGCTTTATTCATAAACATGATATTTTAAAGTACCTATTTTATATTTGCCAATTAATGACCCAGTTGTATTCCATTGATTATGCATCACGTTGATGTTAACAAAAACTTTAGCCCCCATGGTTTTTAATATCTGATTTGTATGGTTGGTATTATTGACTGCAAAATACATATTTCGATTCGTACTTGGATACAGTAATCAATTAATGAATGTATTTCTGTTTGGTCTAGTGATAAACATGTGCGTGTGAAAGTATATACATAATAAAAAATTGACCTAAAAAGTGCGATTTCTGCCAGTAACACTTGTTTATATTTTCTTTAAAGCTGTCTTGTTAAAGGCAAAAAATTACATTACACGTATCATATACGTAATTTTTTTCAGTTAGAATTTTCTGGAAACTATTTTTTACTGAAATACGGCTACTGTTTCCTGTTTTTGTGTAAAAAAATGAAGCTCAAGAAAAAAGGAAGGTATCTACATGACTATGCAGAAACTATGAAAAACAAACGTTCAGAAATTATATTTCCAGCGGACTGAAGTCAGTCGATTTACGTTTTTATAATAAAACGTCACGCTGTTGATGGTGTTAAACGTTTATTGAACTTTCGTAAATAATTACGGAACATTATTTATGAGATTTTTCCAGACTTAAAAAACGATCAGTTTTTCAGGAAAACGACCCAGTCATTCGTTTACGTTGTCTTTCTAACGCGACGTTCATGTTATTCAAACAGACACTAACACCTAACGTAACGTCTACTATATTCCGTCACGAATATGGCTGTTATAAGTAAACTGATTAAAAAGGGGGGAAGTTCTCGTAAAGGAATTTGTTAGAAATATACTCTTCCGCAATACAATCAAAAGCCCATTTGTAATAGAAGCTGGCCAAAATAAGTCCTTGGACAAGTCCCAGGATACGGTGGTCCCAGGATCTGTCTTGTAGCTTTAGGACAGGCTCGCTGACGTGCACACAACATCATGTCTTCTTTCTCTAGTTCTAATGACCGTTTAATACTAGAGTTGAATGCTATAATATATTATTATTATCCTTAATTCGATACCTGTTTTGAAAAAATAATAACAAGAACACCATTTAAATAACAACAATAAAATATAATCTGATGTAACAGCTTTATTTCAATGAAGAGGATGAAAGTGTATTGTTGTATGGCTTTATTATAGTAAAAGTAATCTTTATTTGCAAAATTTCACCCACATGGGTCAAGCAATACAAATACAATTCATTTCATATTTACAATGTATTCGAAACGAGCTGGATTAAAGAAACTGGCGTCGGTCAAGAAAAAAAAAGTTTTAAGTAAGCAACATAATTAACCGATCATCAGTTTTTTCCCGGATTCGCGTCACTTAAAGCTGGGACTGCAAATATATGTAGCGTACGAATGCGTTTTTCGGCCACAAGTAGCGTGTTGTTCGTTTTACGATGAAATCTAATAAAATTATTAATATTTTGCAAGTGTACTAAAAATGTCAAATATAAAAAATTTTTCATTAACAGTAAAGATCACGGATCTGTTGGCTAAAACAACATGTTGTATTTCACTGCTTGTATATGTAACCTGTATTACCGATCCAGGAAAACACCTAACAAAAAATGATAGAAATAACGTTTGCCATTGAATTTATTTTTCAGATGCCAAGAATGCGATCAAGTTCGAGTCAGTGTTGTCTATGTTCGATTGGAGTTTTTATGTTTCTGGGAGGCATTATTATGATAGCAACTGGAGCCAGCCTCTGTATGAATTATAGTATACTGGACGATACGTTACTTATTCCAGAACTAAGAAACAATGAAGGAAAGAAAATTGTTGGAATAATTTTAATATGTATCGGATTACTGTTTGCTGTTGTTAGTGTTTCTGTAAGTGCATATTATTTATGTGTTCATGGTAATAAAAACACAACAGTTATTAAACCCGATGACATTAAAAGTTTATCTAATGGAAGTTCAAGTAGTGCGCAGTCAACAAGACGTTCTTCTTCACAGAGACCTGGCTCAGAGACTAGTGCAAAATCCGGTTCATCGACCGGGCGAACCAATGGCCATGGTGCCAGAAGGAAAATAAGCCCTTCCGACACTGCCGTCAAGAGACCGAACGAAAAACCTTCAGGAAGTCAATTTTCGCAAAGTATACCGAACATTCATCATCGGTCTAAGCACAAACAAAAAAGTACCAAACTTAAAAACAAGCGACTTGTTACTAAAACACAGTTGGAAGACATAAAAGAATTGGATACAATATCGCGTAAAACAGTGGAGGTGGACCATACCCTAGACAATCAAATAGATACTCCACGTAGTCAAAGTAGTGATTTGACTTCACTTGATACCAGTGAAACGTCCCAAGTCCCTAAATTTTATATCTCGGAACACAGTAATATTCCCGAGACTTCATACTCAGAAATTTATGATAAACGCGACATTGACTATCTGCCTTCATGTAGAAATAATGTTGATAGCGTTGAAACTTTTTCATCTAGTAATACAAACGATGATTGTGATCAAAATGTGCCTAAAAATAAACATACACAACATCATTCACACGTTACCCATGACAATCCATCTTTGGAAGATGATATAACATCAACCGGAAGTGAATCTACAATCACCAAAAACGTTATTTTTCAGTCGCAAAATTTAAGTGAACCTATATTGAACAACGAAGAGTCCCAAACTTCGTCATTGTGATAATTTCAATGGAAGTATATGTGATTATTATCCGTGTGCCTGAGGATGTCCGTTTTTATTTTAAAATTATGTCGGCACCACGTGGCAGGTCCACATTTAGTGGTGTATTAAGTGCTAAACTGCTTCAAAGGATAAATTTCTGTGATTGAATGCTTGTGTATTATTTGTCATTTTTAATGACTGGGAATATTTATGTGCATTTATAGAAATGCCACTGGCAAAAAGTTTATGGATTTATGCCCCGTTTCTATACAGATTATTTATTTCAACAAAGCAAACTGTCAAATGGTCAGAGTACAATTTTCGTTCTTATCTCAATGCATTTGAATCTTTTTGGACATCCAGGAGCGTAGCAAGCTCAAAATGAAGTGTACGCAAAATATTATGTCCGATGGAGTTTAACTATAGGGGGTCTAGTCCTAGAAGCCCTAAACCGCAAAACTACACTTACAGAAAAGTAATACAGTAAAATAAATATGTGCAATGCTAGAAGTAAAGAAAACAACGTTTTGTTTACACAGTTACACGGTTTTTACCGAACTGCCTTAACAACATACAACAACTATTTAAAAAACAAACTGGCGAAAAGATAATCATTTTGAGGAGACCATTTGTATCTAAAACGGTACAAATATCGATACCATATCGACTGCCTGGCAGGCATTCCGATGGGGCGAAATGCCACAGTAACTGAGGCAAATTTTCACAGATATTTCCTTACACTGACCTCCCGATCTAATGTTCTGTATTGTGCTCAAACTCCCAATGAATCATTTTCGTAGTTGGCAATCATTGTTATATATTGCATGTTAATGGATTTTATTGGATAATCGTAGATTTATTTATCAATCAGGTGATTCTAGAGCTATTTATAGTGCATGTATCTAACATCTGGTCGTCCTTTCTTGATCAATGCATGTTGTTGTATTATGTTGTATTTGTTCATGGACCTTAAAAGCATCACCATAGGTCGTGTTATTTCAAAGGTTGTTTACAACTTTGCAAGAGAGGGGGAAACTGGCCGTAACCCTTGGCTAGCGAAGATAAGGTTGTTTTTGATAATTCAGAATTTTGTAGACATTTGAAAAATACCATGTCATGTAGTTTTACCTTTTTCAATGTTAGGGTGAGATTTTTTTTCTCTCGTAAAATTTTTAGTTTATCCAGAATAAAAATAAATTTCTGTATTTATGAATAACTATAAATATTATGCAAATTACATTTGGATGGTTTTAAGGTCTGTGTTTAAGCTTGATTGTAGATCTCCCTTGTATACATGTCAATGCAAGAAAATGAACACTTCAATGCAATAAATGGTAGATTTTCAATGCAATCCAACTCTGTGGAAATTTTTTAAATTTGAGTTATAAATGCTGTTTTAGTAAGCAGTATGTTGTTGTATGTGTATGTTGATGCTGGCTATCAATATACTGGCGATGTATTGTATATTACCCATAACAATGAAAAAATCCTTATGGAATGTATTTTTTCTTGTTTTTTGTTAATTGACAGAATTATGATTGTATACTAGCTAAATAGTAATATGTAATTATTATTTATTTATGACTGTCTCCTTCTATTGTGAAAATAAACAGGAAATTGACTTTTTAAAGGAGGTACTGGTCATGTTGTTCCTGACATTAGTGAGCAGTTGGTGTGTCTTTTTGTTATTTAGTGTATTAGGTTCCGACTGCTGTTTATAATAACTGCTGATGGTAATTAGCTCACATAAATGCAACTTTAGTTGGATTGATCAACATGTATGCCAATTTTTACAAATGTCCAATATGCATGGAATCTATATATGAAAGGTGTTTATATCTTCAATATTCTTTCAGGTCAATATAATCTGGTAATATTTAGAGTACAGTTTAAAAAGGATATGTAAACAGATTATTTTATGAAAGCTTTTGTTCAATGTTTCGGTTTAGATGGGCTTAGCAGTTTTTTGGCAGGGTTTTAGTATCGTCAAATCGGGCGGCCGGGGGGGGGGGGGTATATAGTATCTATTTTGTGTCATCAACTTCTCCTACAGTTTTAAACCCAGATCTTTGAAACTTCCCAGAAAGACTGGACGCAGATTGATTATGAAATTATTTTTATTATGAGAGTATTCACGGATTTTTTTCCGAATTTTCCAGACATGCATGTAGGAACATAGTCATTTTTCAGAACATTCGCTGAAGATGGTACCATTTTTATGTAATCAACTCCTCCTACAGTTTTCAACCCAGGTCTCTAGAACTAAACAGAAAGATTGCACCTGTATTGAAGATGTGCACCTGATTTATGGAGGTGTTCGAGGAATTTTTCTAATTTTCCAAAACTTAGGAACTTAAGTAGTCATTTTTCAGAACATTTGCAGAAGATAGTACAAATTTTGTGTGAGCAACTACTCCATTTGTGTACACAGACCCAAAACCCTCTTCCAACGAATTGTAAACCATTCCGCCATTTACTAAGGCACATGCTTTGCAACCCGGCCATTGCAGACTTGCGATTTTTTATTAGATTGTGGTATATTGCATCTTATAGATGTTAGATGATTTTTTTTAATTTTATTACAATTGACAAACTTTTCCAATCCTACAGAATGGACAAATTTAATACTATTGCATGACCATTACTTCCATCAAGATCTCATCAAGATAAATTGGTAAAGAAAATAATGACTTTAATTTTTCTGTTTATTTTTATATCTTTTTCTTTGTTATTACATTTTTATAAATCTTTTAATATTAAAGATTTGAAATATAATTGGTTTTATTATTCCAATGCCTTCTACAACATACTATGATAAATGTACCAAAAGGAGGGCGTTTGTGATTTTTGTCTCGCCTGCGACGAAAGTCGCTGGAGGCGAGACATGTATGGGAATCCGGCGGCGGCGGCGGCGTAAACACTTGACATCTTGCTTCACATATTTCTAAGCCCAAGCCCTAGGTCCATCAAATTTGGTCCAGAGGTAGCTTATGATGAGTACTTGCCAGTCAGTCACCTGACCTTGACCTCAATTTCACAGTCCAGCGACTACGTTAATGCAGTTCCTCTGTAACTACGCATGGTAGGATGACAATATTTGGTGTATAGGTTGCTGATGACTAGTACATGACTGTCTGGTAGTTGTCACCTGACCTTGACCTCAATTTCACGGTCCAGCGACTACGTTAAAGTTTTTTCGGGTTACGGCAGTTTCTCTGTTACCATGCATGGTAGGATGACAATATTTGGTATATAGGTTGCTGATGACTAGTACATGACTGTCTGGTAGGTGTCACCTGACCTTGACCTCAATTTTACGGTCCAGCGACTACGTTAAAGTTTTTGGGTTACGGAAGTTTCTCTGTAACTATGCATGGTAGGTTGACAATATTTGGTATGTAGGTTGCCGATGAATATTACATGACTGTCTGGTAGGTGTCACCTGACCTTGACCTCAATTTCACGATCCAGCGACAAAGTAAATGTTTTGTATTAGGACAGTTCCTCTGTAACTATGCATGGTATGGTGACAATATTTGGTATACAGGACGGTGAGGACGCTGCTGATATTTAATGCTATTTACGTAATGCTTATGACGAAATTTATTGTCGTTACTGATGCGGAATGCAGGCGAGGCGTTTTTCTGTGTCCACACTTGTTACATATTCATTAGTTTTGGTTTTTAGAAAAAACCTTTACAGTGAAAGACCATAAATAAAAGAAACAGAAAACACTATTGTAATTACCTTGTGGGAATTAATACTTTAGCTGAAGATGTCCAATCTTCCGGAACTACAGTTTTTATTAATGGATATTAAAATCACCTAGATAAAGGCTTCATTATTTATTTATTCTGGAGATGCCTGTTTTGATTGTTTTTAATTGAATATATTAAGCAGAACGAATTCCAAAGAACAAACTGTAGTTCGGGAATCGCAAGTGGTCTAGCGTTTTTTAAGACGACAAGGAGCGTGGCAGTCACAGCTTTCTGGTATCAAAAGCGTTCGTTAATTGAATATTTACTTAACGTTCAACGAACAGTATATCAACAATATTTAGGAGGAGAACAAGTTAAAATCTAAATCAAATGGAATAGGAAAAGTATGGAGTAATATGTAGGGGTGGAAAATTGAGCCATTTGTAGAGGATACAATGAGCAAAATGTACAACAGTGATCATTTTCGTGCAAGAAGCGTGGCACTCTGCAAACATTTCATCTACTACGGTCCGCGGTCAGACCTTCCGCTGCAGAATCCTGTGGCTCTGCCTATTGAGCTCTTCATACAACCATTGTAGGTCATCCTCCCAAGTCAGGGGTTCTAATTCCACTTTCGCTCGTGAATCAGAACCTCTGACATTGGAGGATATTGCACGTCAACAAAGGTAATTTTACAGCACTGTATGTAAAAAAAATAAATTAAAGCCAAAATCCATTGACATTCTTCCGAAACAAAGCAATTTAATAAACTATAAATTTAAAATTAATATTTACTACAACAGAATACAATATAAATCTATTGTCCCTAATAATGTAAAAAACACTAGAAAAAAAATTTCTACATGCCTTAACAATTATAGCTATTCGTGATTTTTTTTATTAAATGCCTGCTCGTTAAAATGAGTACACCGTGTACGACATGCAATGTAACATATTTTTTGCATTAAATATGAAATATTGTACAGTCTGCTGTACAGTACAGAATTTGTTCATGTCACAATGAAAAACAAGTAAAGCTATAAACCCATATTTTTGCGCAGTTCATATGTTTTGTATTTGTACTGTATGTTCGAATGAAATAAATCCACCAATATAATTAACACCTGTACACCAAAGTAGACTGCAAAGGATTTTACAGTTGAACAGTTTTGAATGACGTTGCAAAAACGTATATAAATAACTTGTACAAATCATGTATTTGAATTTTATCACAAAATGTTATTTGAATAGTTGAAACATGTGAAATATGGATCAATGCTATTTAATAGCTTTTCAAAAATAAACACAATTCTACAATGTGTTTACTTTGAACGCTTTAAATTTGTTTTTAAGTCGATAAAGAATATACACTGCTCAGAGGCTTTCTGACGACTAAACGATACTACCGACTATACAAAACAAATCTTTAAATAAACCTTACATAACACTGAAATGTGCATATCTAAACGTTGTTATTATAACCAAAAAGATTTCTTTTCAACAAAGAAATGTCATTGACAAGGGTACGGTAATGGCTCTTTCTCGCGTAGATATATAGATATATTAAACTATAAAAAAGCTACCATTCAATCACACGCATCACTGACTTAATGGTTGGTCATCGGTTTTTATAGAACATTATTGCTAAATTACAAAATAGCCAAAGGACCTATAGAGCTACGGTTCCGCAGCTACGTTGATCATTGATCTTACATACATGTTTTTACGATTTAAAAAATGAGAACAAACATCACCCCAATTCAATTAATAAACTTTTTTTAACTATAAACTTTATTAACGCAACACAAGACTACAAGTCATGGCGATACAATGACAAATCATAAAACAAATAAACATGTATAAAGAAGTTATAACAATTTAATAAACTAAGACTGATCAGGGTCTTCTTTCATCAGTTCTAATGACTGTTCTATAAAAGACGATACAGTCTTAATTTGTGTTGGTGTTGATGGGTTTAAGATGATATTTATTTTACTAAAATTGTCCAAACGTTCAAAATTTTCATGATGGTTATTAAGGTTTAAATAAAAATTACTTCTTATATTTTCATTATGTTTACAGTTGAAGAAGAAATGTATTTCATCATCAATTTCATTACAAAGTTTACATATTCTGAGAGAACGAGGGATATTTTGGTATCTTCCCAGTTCAATCATAAGTGAATGATCACTCATACGAAACTTTGCAATAAGTTGTCTTTTAAATTTATTTGGGTGATGTAGATATTTTTCACACTCAAATTCCTTATTTTTAATAATTTTATAAAGAAAAATTTTGTTTTCTTCTTTTAAATTTTCTATCATATCAGTAGACATGTTCTCATAGTAATGCAAAACTTTCTTTTTAATGGTGTCTTTGCATTTTATTGCTTCATTTTTGTTATTACATTTTTTTGTTTCATTTACATTAAAGCCAATTATATCTGAAAATTGTTTTACAAAAGTATACCATGAATAAATTCCTTCTTCGTCTAGATCTTTACTTAATTGAAAAGATTCTTTTAATAAAGGATTAATATCTTCATTATCTAATCTAATTAGATAATTGAGAGATTGTATGAGAATAAATGACTCTATTGGAAGTCTTCCAAGATCAGCTCTTACTGCCAAGTTTGAGGAACTTTTTTTTGTCCCCAAAATATTTTTACAAAAGAAAAGATGTAGTTTTTCAATTGGTGTTTTATTAATAAAACCATAATGAATTTCATTTACATTAAGTGAATTACTATTATTTTTATCAGCTCTTGTTTTAGCTCTGAAAAATTTTAAAAAATAGTCCATAAATGTAATTTCTGCATTATAAGTAAGAATGGGTTTAACCAAGTTATCAAATAAACTGCATGATGCTTTTATAGGTAATTGGATATGGTCTGACGTATAATTTTTAATGGAAAACAAAACTTTCTTTGCTTTATTGGTAAGGTCAATAGTAGTATGAATTAAATTTCCATTACTGCTCAAAATACAACCAAGATATTTATATTCATTAACATTTTCTAACTGAATATCTTTATATTTTATAAAAGATTTTTTCTTCTTATCAGGATGACACTGAAAAATCATAGTTTTGGTTTTATTGGCATTTACAGTTAATTGCCATTGATCACAATATGTAGAAAAAATATTTAGACTATTTTGGAGACCATCCTCACTTTCTGATAAAATCAAAAGGTCATCTGCAAATAAAAGGCTTCCAATCTTGGAATTAATAATTTCTAATGGCTTACTATTTTCTGTCTCGAACAGTTTATTCAAATCATTTATAAATATATTAAAAAGAGTGGGACTAATTGCATACCCTTGTCGTACTCCCGTAGTTGTTTCAAAATATCTAGAGAACATGTTTTGATATTTAAATGAATTAATGGTATTAATAAACTGATTTTTTAATACATAATACATGTTTTTCCCAATACCAAGTTTATTTAATTTATACATAAGACCATCTCTCCATATAGAGTCAAATGCTTTTTGTAGATCTACAAAACAGGCATAAATTTTTCTCTTCTTCTGGTGAAGATACTTATTCATTAAAGACTTTAATATGTAAAGACTATCTGATGTTCGGTGATTTTTTCTAAATCCAAATTGAGAAACATTATATTGCGGTTGAATATAACTTGTCAACCTTTCATTCATGACTGCACTAAAAACTTTAGAAAGGCAGCTCATGAGAGAAATACCTCTATAATTATTCAAATTTGATTTATCCCCCTTTTTGTGTAATGTAATAATGTATGACTTTTCCCAACTTTTAGGATAGCATCCAGTTTTTAGAATTAGATTAAAAAGCTTGGTATATGACTTCAAAGTGATGTCTTGACTGTATTTTAGAATTTCATTTAATATGCTATCTGGTCCACTAGATTTACCCATTTTGAGCTTTTTTAATACATTTTTTACCTCAGAGCAAGTAATAACTTTGTCTGTATGTTCATTATATTGAATGTTATCTTCTAGTTTTTTAACTTCTGACTCGATATATCTCTCAAAGTTTTTATCTTTATTTTCACAATGTCCTTGAAATTTAAAATGATTTTGTAGTTTATCAAGGTCCTTATAGATTTCTTCTTGTGGTTGGTCTTGTTTTATATCAGACATTTTCATTTCTTTCAGAATTTTCCAGTATTCTTGCTTATTATCTGAGAAAGAACTCTCTAATTTTCTATATAAATTTTCCTTAAAACTCCTTTTTTTCTGATTACATAGCTTTTTTAATTGTTTTAAAAGTGAAAAGTACTTTATTGTGTGATCAATAGCAAATGGATTTTTCTTAATCTCTCTCCCTAATGAGTTTATTGTATGTTTAAGATCTACAATACTTTGATCAGACCATGTCTGTTTTTTCTGTTTTTTGATTTATTTTTTCTTTTAACTTTACAAGAGTGATCAGCCATTTTGTTTAATATATTTGTTAATGTAAAAGTTGCCTCATCAACACCATTTTGATCTTCAGAAAAGTTTTTAAATTCAAAATTAACAACACTATTTAATACATTTTCATCTGACATAAAGTCTAGTAATTTAATTCTGGACTTTTCTTTATCCCATAAATAAGATTGGGTTTTAGACCACTTATCCTTCTCAAAAATATCACTGTTATTCAAACAAAAGTTACACCATAAAGAACACTCAATTTGAACATGATCAGATAAATAATTAAAATCATTAGTTTTGAAGTATTGAACTGAAGAAAGAAGACCTTCATCAATCAAAGCATAATCTACAACACTTTTACCATTTACAGTTAAACATGTATAATTTCCTAAAATATCACCTAAAAATCTTCCATTTAAAACCCTCAGCCTCGAGGACAAGCAAAGATCAATTAAAAGATCACCTTGTGTGTTTGACACTTTATCTAAACTATTTCTCTTAGTACAGACATCTATTTGATAGTTTTCTGGAAGCAGATCATCACAAAAATTGTTTAAATCTACCGAGTCATTTTCTATAAAATCAGGTCTTTCTGCTATCCTAGAATTGAAATCACCCATTAATAATATTTGACCCTTGCATGAAAATTTATTAACTTCATATTCAAGATTGTTAAAATCCTCTCTATAATGAGTGGAAGAAACAGGTGGAATATATACAGCACATAAATAAATATCGTTATGTGTTCCAAAGAAATTTTTATCTAATTTTAACCATAATCTATTATCGGAATCAGTAGCTTCTTTAAGATATGTTAAACCTTTGTGTAAATATTTTTTATAGAAAATTATTATACCGCCACTATTTCTTTTTTGCTCGCTTATTCTTTTTTCTTATTTTACTAATTGAATTAAAGTCTGTTATATGTGTTTCTTTATGTTCTCCTTTCCAGGTTTCGAGAAGAATATTTATGTCATTTTGAATGTGTTCAAGAAAGAAATTATCATTGCATTTGTCCCCGAGGCCATGTATATTCCACGCTGATATGGTTATTTTTTTTACCACTTTTTTTAACATTTTACTATCAGACTATATCAAAACATGAAAAGTGAATAAGTATATTCCATGCATTCTATATATATACACATATATATATACACACATACATATATATATATATATTTTATCAACATTTAAATGAGATAATATATAACAAACATGTTATAGCATTTAGCCACATAGAAATATAACAGTACATGTAGTAACATTTGTACTTAGACATTTAGACAATAACTTTGTCTATACCAGTTTTAAATTGTAGCATAAAGAAAGATAACTCTATTTTTTTTTTTTTTTTTTTTTAAATTTCCATGAAAATTTAAATGAACATGGTGAAATCATTGTTCATTGTTACCCTTTATACATTTTTATAATGCAATATATATTGCACGTATTATTATATTGACTGTCTTTTTCATAAAGCACTTAAATGAACATGTATTTCTTAGTGAAACTACATTACATTCATAAGCAATTGCAACATTTTCTCAATTTTATCTTGTTTTTGTTCATGCCTATACTTATGATACATATTTTCTGACCTATATCCATCATAGTACATTTTTCCATTTTGACCATTATAAGAATTATAATTTGAGTAATTTCTTTGATCTCTGTTCATACCAAAGTTTGGATTTGTACCTCTAGAGTATCTATTTCTTTCATAAAAAGAACCCTTACTGTCAGATTTATTCATATCTGATTGGTTTACATATGTGTTTGTATTGACATTTGTATTGACATTTACTTCATTTTGTACAAAAATACCAAGTTTTGGGTTAATAACCTCTTTTAAACATTTAACATACATTCTAATCCCATAATTATTTAGATGTATACCATCATAAAACATATTCTTTGTCATATCTACAAATTTTACATAAGCAATATCAATTTCTTGACATAGATCCTTAAGGAGGATATTGTATAGATTTCTTTTCTCTTCGTATTCTGTCTCTTTCTTTCTATCGTTATAAAATCTTGGAAGGAGCTCGCACACGATTACGTTAGCATTAGGACACTGGTTTTTTGCTTCTTTGATTAAGTCCTCCATTTCCATGATGACTTCATCTGGTGAATTCTGATCAAGATCATTGGACCCCACTTGAAATAATATATTTTTTGTGTAGACTTTCTCTTTCTTTATGAATTCTTTTGCACCAAATATTGTTTTATCTTGAAGAGTGGTGATTTTCACTTTTTTCTTCTGGTACATGTTCCCACTTTTAAGATCTTTGGTGATTGACGTCCCCATAATCCAGAGATCTGCCTCATTACTAACATTAGAGTTCATATTTGCTCGGTAATTGTTACTTCTTTCAGGTTCTTGTCTTGTTTCATGTTTCGTTTCCTGTTCAGATGCATGAATCATAGTAGATGTACTTAATCACAGAAGGCAGAAAAACGAAAACTCAAATAACAGAAAGGATAATACAGCATACTGGCATAGAACAGTAACATCAAACATAATAATAATAATAATAAAAAAAAAAAAAAAAAAATAATAATAATAATAATAATAATAATAATAATAATAATAATAATAATAATAATAATAATAATAATAATAATAATAATAATAATAGGCTCTTTTTAACGTTGGCATGACAAGTCAACATAACAACACAAGTTCTAATGAGCTTTTGAACGACATTAATACAAGTTCAATCGGTCTCTCGAACTTTTAAGAGGCTTTCCACTTGAAGGAATTGACAAGAACCTACATGTACCTGCACTAAAAGGTCTTGATATTTGACCCATAAACATTATCGGTTCTTTCTTTGAAGAAATTAATAAATTTGAATGAAAAAACTCTTTAGATATATGTCAAAATAGAAAGATCAAATTGTAGGACACTATGTCCTTGACCTTAAGCCTTTTTGAGACTACAATTTACAAAATAAATATAATTCAAAGAAACATCATTCCTATATCTTTTGAATTTAAAAGGTAATAAAGACATTTGAGGAATAAATTGACCTTGGCCTTTGAACTTTTGATCTTAGCATGAATTATTTACCCAAAATAAACATTCCAAAAGAAACACTTTATATACCTCGAAAATAACAAATAAAAAATTAACAACATTGACCTTGCTGAAGGTTCCGATTAACAACAGAAAAGATCCAAGGTCAAAATATGTTATAGTTATGTTTGTTTGTTTGATGGTGTTTAACGCCACTTTCAGCAATTTTTCAGCTTTATCATGGCGTCCAGTTTTTATTGGGGGAGGAAGCCAGAGTACCCGGAGAAAACCCCCCGACCTGCGGTAGTTATGAGATATCGCTATTTAAAATGCAGTTTTTTTTTCGATCCAAGGGAGATAACTTTTAAAGTAAAATCATTTATTGTGACCTTTCAATATCAGAATATCATCTACATTTTGGTAAAATAATTATTTCTGAAGCTATTATGGTTCATAAGAAAAATCGCACATACCAAGAAGTCAAAAATTTGAATGTTACCTTGACCTTTGACCTTATGATCTTTTTCATGGTCAATGTCAATGATGAACAACAATAAAAACATAGGGTCTCTATCAATTTATGGTTCATCAGTTACAAAGTTACACTATTACCTTGCAATATAAAAGGGGAATAAATCTTATAAGGAGTCGTCACAATCATCAGAAAGTGAAAAGCCTTAATAAATACAGAGAACATGTCAAGTCTAAACACAATGTCACAAGAGACTGGCATAGCATATGTTAGCAAACAAGAGACATACATAGCAGTTTAAGGCCAAAATCTTAAGCGTATATGAGAACTATAAGAGACGTGCAATACATAGTAATAATCTTAAAAAGACAATCACTCACAACATATAAATGCATAAATAAAATGACAATCACAGCATACATAGTCACACTCATATAAGCAAACAATTTATAAGCACAAATTCACGTAAAAGCACTAAGGTTATACATTTAAATATAAAACTAAACTGAAAGAACGTGCATATTACATAAAAGTAAGCTATTTAAAAAGGAATGCATGAAAGTTTTAATTATTATAGCTAATGCCCTCAAATTTCACATCGTCATTTTTTTCCATCCGGGATTTCAGAATATTCTTGAACTGATTGAAATTTCCAATTTTCTTAAATGCTCGTGTAATTCATCCCATAATACAGCTGCTGAATATTTAAAACCGTTCTCACCCTAAGCAGAAGTATTGACTCGAGGTATATCTACAGTATTTGAACATCGGAAATTATATCTAGATTTTTTTTAAAACAACAAGATCATGTGATAACGTATTTAAAAACATTCCAATGCCACATTTCGCATCTGCTTATAAGTAATGGTACCCTGGCTCTAATTAACAGGTCATCATATATAAAACGCAAGCCCTCTATTGTACTTTTGGATTTGTCAGTGTTTTCTTAAAACAGAAATGCTAAGTGGACAAAAGTTAAAATTTTAAAAGATAAAAGGTATAAAAAAAAATTGTAGGTGTATTTAGTTTAGATAAATAACAGCCAATGCCAATGCGCTGTAAAATGCAAAGTTGATCAGAAGCTTTATGACAAATATTTTTAATATAACAGTCAAAGTTAAATTTATATTGATATATCACCTAATAATTTTACAACTTCGTCACAAGAAATAGTTTCAAACTCAATATTGAAAATTCTTGTATTGTAAGTTTTAGTTAAAAATGCAATCATGGTCTGAAATGTGTCTGGATTTGCCCGAATACAATTTTGTTTAAACTGGTTTATTAATGATGTGCTCTCATAAACCAGTATTGTTTTCAAATTATCAAAATTATCATCAGTGTTATAGTCTGCATAAAATACACCATGTTCAATAAAATAGAAGATATCATTAATAAATTGTTAAATAACAAGGGTCCGAGGATTGACCCCTGCGGAACACCTTTCTGGATTTCGGCCCTATTGTTCAAAGCTTCCTGAAGTCTAATCTGGTGCTTACGGCAAGATAAGTAATTTTAAGTAATTTACTGACTTTTGAGAAAGGTCATAGGCAGATAGTTTTGCTAAGAGGAATATCTGTCGAAAGCCTTTAAATAAATATAGCGGCACATATTTGTTATTGTCAAATCCAGATTTGGTGTCTTTAAGGAGCCTGAGCAATGTAGTCTGACATCCATGACCTTTCCTGAAAGCACACTAAATAGTGGTGAAATAAATTTGATCGTATATAACAAATTATAAAAACCTTAGATATTATGGTAGTATGCTGTCTGGTCTGTACCTTGCTTTGAGAAGAGAATCATTGTTTTGTTGTTGTCTTTTTGTATGTTTTTTGTAAGTGGAACAACTTGTGCTTCTTTAAGCCCAGATTATTTAGTGAAAAGTTAACTAGTGTAGTTATTTGTTTGTTAAGCCTGGTTTATACATTTGACCAGTTTTTTGGCTTTCATTGGTAGTGTGTTGACTCAAAAGGTATGATAACTGTTGCTTGTTCATTGATTTGCGTAATACTAATATACGTGCTTTCATTAAAAAAACAAAAACAATTATTAAAAATGTTGCAGACTTCTGTTGTATCACTTATAATATAAACGAAAACAAGCAGTTATTGATTAGAAGCAGTTTTCACCAGTATCCATCATTATGTGGCGGTAAAAGGGACCCAACCATAGCCATACCCTAACAACACAGAATTGCAGACGTACCACACCAATTAAAAAAAAAAATTTCTCTGCACAAGAAGAAACTAACCACTATTTTTAAGACACAATAAAGCACAAAAATACAAATACAAGACAAACAATCAAAAAACAAAAACATAAAATAAATAAAGAAAGCAAACACGATATGAATGTTAGACCACGATGAGTCTGAATCTTGACAACAAACGTGACCGTTTTAAAAAAAAAACCCGTCAATAATTATATTTTAAAAAATCAAATAGCTCATTTACCTATGGCAAAAGGTTTTTTATACCTTAAGGTGATGAGGCTTATTTAATTTAAACCTTTAAACATGAAATCAGGGTCAATAAAGTTAGCCTCAACTGTCCTAGGTTTCTATTTATACAATTGTAGTTTTTTACCCCGCCCTTCAAAAGTAAGACCCTGTTTCTATTAATCGTCTTAAGGAGTAAAATGCATTAAATATTTTATTAGTTCCCCAAAACTTTTGTGTTCTTTGTGTTCCATCATCGAACGCGGACTCCGAACCCCTGACTTGGGAGGATGATATTTCACAAATTAAAGGGGAATCAATACACGTTATTTATACAATAGTTGCTTATATAGAGGGCATTGTCATGATATCTTGACTGCACAAGGGAGAGTGGTATTGCCTGAAACATTGATAATGCCTGTGCCAAAGGCGAGGGCATTATCAATGTTAAAGGCAATATCACTGTCCCGAGTGCTGTCAAGTATCATGACAATGCCAGCTATATAAGCAACTATTATATTTACTTTATTGAAGAATTATGAAACCATGTGTTTAGGACTGTATTATCATAACTCAAATCATTGCATTGTATCACACGTGGCGTTATAACTAATTTCAGGTACGGTTTACTGAGCTATTGCGCGATAATTAGTTCGATGTTTGCATTTACCGAAGTAAGTACTTTCTATCTGTAATATTGTTTTGACTATTTTTCAGGTGAAAAACAGTATGTTTTGTAGTGCGAAATGTAATAATTTTGTTCTTTGCATTTGAATAAAAATATAATTCTGTTCATAATTCGTACGCGATCAAGCTGGCTAGTGTTGTATTCATTACATTATGTGCACGTGATTATGTGTCATAACCATTTATTGTAAATCACGTGTTGTAAATGTGTTTAACAAATAAACATTTCGTACTATTATCATAAATGCACATTAAATCTGCTCTCATCTGAATTTAATTATATAACAAGAAAAGGTATGCGTTAAACCCATATCCAGAGATGTTCGATTTATATGTTATAGGTGTATCCCATTTGGTTTAATAGTTTTTTTTTCAATTTGTTTTATTTAAAATTTTATCATATGCTGTAAAGGCAGGGGCGTAGCTAGACTAGTTACAATGTGGATTCACAAAGAACTAGTGGGGTCCGGGTATGCACCCCGGAATATTTTTGAAAACAATGGTGCAATTTGGAGAATTCTAAAGTGGTTTATTTAGAACTGAAATGGACAGTTTATTGATTACAGGGATAGATTGCAATTTTGTTCTTAAAATAATGTGGATTCAGCCGCGTACTCGCGTATAGGCAGCTACGCCCCTGAAAGGGATGCAAATATAGACGATTGTGAAAGGCAAGAAATAATCATCTTGATTATAATATCTCAACTTTGAGAAGAGTACTGTAATAAAAAAAGCAAAGTTTTCGAAGAACATATATATATTGTTTACCAATAAAAATACATTGACCATAGTCAAGTGGTTCTGTGGGGGAAAATGTGAATGTAAGATCGGCAGTTATCGCGTCCTCGGAAAATCAAAGAAAACATACCGACAAGTTACAATTTTTATTGATTTAATTTTACTGTAATTACAATTGTTTCAAAAGATTTGCCATTAAATGTATTTTAAACGTCAAACTAGCATTCATGTGCATAAACCGATTGCTAAGAACTTTATAAAATTTTCAGAATTTAAAATAAAAAAAAACAATTAGAAGAAGAGTCTTATTTTGCAAAACAATTGATGAGATTATTAACTTCTACAATTATTTTCAACAATATAAACTGTTGATGACCTTTATCAAACAATCAATCTATTTTCTCTATAAAGCATGACCAATACACGTTTATTGACGTTCTTTTATTGGTTTTAGATCAAGTTGAATCCAATTATCATCATAACAAATGCTTATCTATGTTTCATTTAAATTGTTGTCAGCAACGAATAAAACAGCGAAATTTATTGCGTCACGTTTAAGAAATTAAGGTCCGTAACACCGTTTGTTAGCGCTAAAACACTTAAAGACATTTAAATAATGTGTCATAACTGCTAAAATACATTGTTTGTTTGTTTGTTTGATGGTGTTTAACGCCACTTTCAGCAATTTTTCAGCTATATCATGGCGTCCAGTTTTTATTGGGGGAGGAAGCCGGAGTACCCGGAGAAAACCCCCGTCCTGCGGTAGGAAAACTGGCAATCCTTGTCAATTAAGATTGGAGTCGAGTACGACCTGCCTGCAGTGAGAATCGAACCCGCAATCTCAGTGTTGACAGACCACGTGATCAATAGTAGACGAACTACCTTGACCACTCGGCCACCGAGGCCCCCCTTAAATACATTGAAAAGCACTTCAGAACATCATTAATATATTACTTATATTTAAGAAGGCAAAATAATTTAAAATGCAGTGCCTTTATTGTACGTAACATATAATGTACGTAATGTTAATGTATGTAACGGTAATTTACGTTACATTACATGTGATGTTATATATTATGTTCCATTACACTATTTATTGTAGATGAGTTTGAGCCAATAAAATTATTTATATTTGTATTTGTATTTGTATTTTAATAATCTCTCATATTACAATACAAAATGGGTTCCTGTTTTAATCCTCCATTTACTTTAATTGAGTTTCCCCGATATGGTTCAACCATATCTTCTCTTGTTATTTGTAGCTGCTAGATGTATGATTTGAATGTTTGGCCTCATGATATAAAATTGTTTAGTTTTAGTTTATAAAAAATATATGTACATGTACAACCCAAATGAGGAAAAAATGACATTGAAACAATTGAAACAAACATAATTTTACTGATATGAAATAATATTTAAACTATACCAAAATTAAGAAAAGCGATATTTTGTTAAAGCTGGTAAACATTTTAGACATATGGATATAAGCTTAATTCTAAAGATTATTTTGAACTGTACAAACATCCAATACAAGAACTGGATTTGGGTTAAGTATACACTAAAATTTGTATAAGGTTGATATATAAACAAAAGAATATCAGTATATGCATTTAAATTGGATACTGATCACTTACGACAGTAACATAAGAGGAAAATATAAAATATGGAAGGCTTAGGAGTGTTAATGGCATGTAGAATGCATCATGTCCTTGTCTCGCCTGCGACCATGAATGTCGCTATCGACGACACATAATATAAAACGCGTTTCAAGCAGCGGTGTCGAATAGTACATGACAGTCTGGTAGGTCTTAATTGCTCTTGAAATCAATTAATTTATGGTCCTGTGGCTACTTTAAAGAATAAGGTGGTACGAGACCAAATGTTTTACGAGCAACGTCGTAAGGTAGATTTGTACTTAATCAGCGATTCACTGATCTGGTAACTTTAATTACTTTTTGCTTACAGAAAGTAATAGACTATTATATAATTATTGCTATTTCTGTTTCAACGAACCATTAATTTTATATGAAAACATTTGATTCTAAAATTGATATTGCTATAAAAGTACATCGTGTGCTATATTTTCCTAACAAAACGTTTCAGAACAGCGCGGTAATTATCACGATATCCGGTAATAATATTTTGCTTACGCATGCCAGCTGTCGCAAATAATCAACAAAAAATAAAACATACATTAACTGTGATACTCTCGCAAGTAAAGGTATAGATTTACGAAATATAAACTCTGCAGTTTAAATTGTAGTTTAATACTGTTATCGAGACGGGTACACACCATACATAGACGTAAAAACCTAATGTTAAGATATGCAGCAATATTTAACAAACAAATGGTCGCCGTTCAAAAAGAATAATGCGTACACGTAGGCTGAAAGCTGAGGGCAGAGTTGATTGGTTCGATGATTGGTATATATGTCGTTTGTATTGTATTTTCTTTACTCTAAAAGGTGTATTTTGCAAATAAAGTTGTTAAATATTTCTGCAAAAAATATATATTATGCAAACTATAATCAGCAAAGTAGGAGAGCTACATTTTTGAAAGCAAACAAGTACCATAAATTGTAAATAAAGATTTGCAAGGGTTTAGCTTGAAGGGGCGTCCTCATCAGGTCCCTAGTATACTGTCGATATTCGTCGGATAGGGGTTGTTAAATACGAGGTTTCGTGTTTACGAGTGACCTTTGCTCTGTTCATTTTATGATTGTACCCATCTCCTATTTCCTGTTGAACTAGATGTATGTTTCTATACATTTTAATTAATTGATAAAAAGCCTGATTATATGAGCGCGTCATTAATAAAGGGACCTTAGTCGAAAAATTTTCGAAATTGAGATTTTTGCAAAATTATGATCCTGATAGATCGAAATGATAAAATCTAAAGTTTTATTTTATTCTCTCAAAGATGAAAACCGTAAAATATATGAAATCGTCGTCGGACGTTGATAAATTTTCCGGCGTTTAACCATGCACGTCGTTTAAAGGTATTACTGTTATTTGCAATTTATTACCGTGTATTCCAATTAATCAGTTCTTGAAGTAATCATATGACTTCAATGACTTGAATTTGCACCTGTTATCATTTATTTCACCAAAAATATAATTAAAGTTTCATTCAATATTATCTGTATCACTCAATTTAGCAACAATATTCGTTGCAACTCTCTGTACAATGTTTTATGACTTACATCGATCATCAACAAATTCCATCTAAATGTTCTATCTCGTGATTACATGCCAGATTGCCGAATCCCAAATTGCCGACTCCCAATTTGCCGAGTCCATTTTGCTGATTCCTAAAATTTTTTGCCGAATAAAACAAATTTATGTTAATATATTTTTTATTTAAGGAAATACTTACAACTTTTTCGAAAAAAAGTTTTAATTGTTCGACAATATAACAAATTAAAATTTGTAACCGATAGTTAAAACAAAAATTGATTAAATTTTGTGTAACTGAAAACATAACCTTTTCGCGACACAAGCTGATATTCTGAGTTCAACGAGTAACTGGACATGCTGGAGTAAAATGCTTTGTCAAAAAGCTGCCGATAATCCGACGATTCCAATGAGAGAGGTGTACAACACTTATCGACGCTGACATCTTTAGATGATAATATATTAGTTGCTTTGTTATACATCGGGTGCTTGATGGCAAATTAACGAAAAAAATTATAGGTTTATTTATTTATTTATTTTTTATTGAAATAATTACGTCTATACGAAACAATACAAAGATTTTCATGAAACTAATTCCACGAAATCGATATATTAACAAACAACTTCTCCGACAAAACATTATTTTTTTTCTAAAATCATTAATAACATATAGTTTAACTTATTTCAATGTCGGCAATTTGGGAATCTGCTAAATGGACTCGGCAATACGGGATTAGGCAATTTGGGAATCGGCTAACTGGAATCGGCAATACGGGATTCGGCAATTTGGGATTCTGCAATTTGGGAATCTGCAATCTGGGATGCTACCTATCTCGTATTTATCTATGTTTGGAAAGTGTAGTATTCGAATACTTCGTAAATACTAGTAATTTATTATCATTAAATCAAAAAGAAATCAAAAAGGAAAAAGGAATCAAAAAGACTATTAAAGAGAAATATGATGAACTTGTAATAAGTAAAATATCCAGCTTTGACGCTTCTTCGAAATTACACCTTTACAGCAAGCTAAAGTCTGATGTTAATGTTTCGGACTATTTAAATCTTCAAAACTTTAACACAGACAGACAGAGGCAGACAGACAGACAGACAGACAGACAGACAGACATATTTTATTTTAGTGTCACAAACCAATAAATACATATATATATATACATACATATAAATAAAAGCACAATAAAATTATTGGTATCCAGCCAAAGTTGGCTTATGAGACACTTATTTATCAATGCATATAATACAATTAAAACACAAATCATTTATATTTCGAGTGAGATACACCTAATTGAGTAAAAAAAAAATATAAATAAAAAAAAATCAAATAAATAAAAATTAAAATTAACAGTAGAATAATACTTACCAAACTACGTATTAGTGACCATAACTTAGAGATTGAACTTGGCAGATACAAAAATATACCAAGAGAACAAAGACTCTGTAAATCATGCTAAACAATTGATGATGAAGCTCATTTCTTTTTTCATTGTCAAATTAATAATAATATAAGAAGAACATTTATTGATTTTATACAAACAAAATATGTTAATTTTAACCAGCTTGATGCCATTGATAAATTAAATATATCACGGCGTCTTGTTTTATATTGACCAAATAAAATATATTGAAATCTACATGGGACTGTCCTTAAATTTACATAAAACGTATCATATTGGAGATTTCTCGAAATTTGAATAAACAAATTTCAACGTAATTCAAATTTTTACAACTTTCATTTAAAACATAAATTTGTAATGTGACATAACCAACTAGTGGTGGACAAACCCCATCCTTGTAGTTCCTTGTTCATTCAAACTAGATCCTATCAATACATATCATTATCTGTAAAAATATTCAGGTATTTATATAAAATGTCTTAAAAGGTACCAAGGTTATGTTATATTTCATAGTTCATATTTATGTGCTACGCTTGCCAAAGTATATTTCATAAGACGAAAGATTTTGGCGTTTTAGTGACTATTTTAAGTAAATCATAACATTTTATAAGCAAAATTTCCAATGGTTGTCTGCTTTTTCCTGTCTAATGATTTGTAAATGCTAAATCTAGTCTAGATCGTATTCGTAAATATTATTAGCTGTGAAAATATGCAGCAATTTTATTCACATGCAAACGTTTTGACTTTTTATGGTGGCATATATCTGCCCCTATTTGTCACATAATTAAGTCAACATATTTTGTGAATTAAGTCGAGTTGTCACATATTTAAGTAAACTTGTCAGATAATAAAGTTATAATATTTTTAAGAAAAATGAACCGTATTTTCCGTTTTTGCCCTTTACATGCCATACATAAGTTGACATAACTATCTAACAAGTAGACTTGCGTATCTGACAAGTTGACTTATTTATCTGGCATGTGAACTTAATTATCTGACAAGTAGACTTATTTATCTAACAAGTCAACTTGTCTTATAATTATGTCAAAATGCAAATAAATAAGTCTACTTGTCAGATAACTAAGTTCACATGTCAGATAATTATGTCAACTTGTCAGATAATTAAGTCTACTTGTCAGATAAATAAGTCTAATTGTCAGATAATTATGTCAACTTGTGTATGGCATAAAACGGCAAAAACTCAAAAACGTCTTTCTTTTCTTAAATATATATGTTTAAAGTTTACCTTAATATGTGACAAGTAGACTTAATTAAGTGACAAGTAGACTTATTTCACAAATTATGTAGACTTAGTTATGTGAGAAGTAGAGGCAGATATATGCCACCATCAACAAATGTATCAATATGGGTTGAAAGCTCAAACAGACGAAAACATAATTTAGTATTGCCAAGCCTGATTAAAAAATATGCAGGATTATTTTTAAAAAGTAAACTTTAATCCAATGTCGTATAATTTTTAACTACTATGAAAGTCTAGTTAATTTTTATATCATTCGGATTAATAATTTGATTGATTGATTGATTGGTTGCTTTACATCCAGTGTGCAATATTTCAGCAATATTCAGGAAAAGGGAGTTAACAAACAATAAGTAAACGGGAAAAAAAGCTTGGGACATGGGGAACACTATTTTGACTGACCCTAGTTTGGTAAGTATTCTTCTACTGTTAATTTTAATTTTTATTTATTTGATTTTTTTTATTTATATTTTTTTTACTCAATTAGGTGTATCTCACTCGAAATATAAATGATTTGTGTTTTAATTATATTATATGCATTGATAAATAAGTGTCTCATAAGCCAACTTTGGCTGGATACCAATAATTTTATTGTGCTTTTATTTATATGTATGTATATATATTGGTTTGTGACACTAAAATAAAATATGTCTGTCTGTCTGTCTGTCTGTCTGTCTGTCTGTCTGTCTGTCTGTCTGTCTGTCTGTCTGTCTGTCTGTCTGTCTGTCTGTCTGCCTGCCTGCCTGCCTGCCTGCCTGCCTGCCTGCCTGTCTGTCTGTCTGTCTGTCTGTCTGTCTGTCTGTCTGTCTGTCTGTCTGTCTGTCTGTCTGTCTGTCTGTCTGTCTGTCTGTGTATCTCACTCGAAATATAAGTCTGTCTGTCTGTCTGTCTGTCTGTCTGTGTATCTCACTCGAAATATAAATGATTTGTGTTTTAATTGTATTATATGCATTTATAAATAAGTGTCTCATAAGCCAACTTTGGCTGGATACCAATAATTTTATTGTGCTTTTATTTATATGTATGTATATATATATTGGTTTGTGACACTAAAATAAAATATGTCTGTCTGTCTGTCTGTCTGTCTGTCTGTCTGTCTGTCTGTCTGTCTGTCTGTCTGTCTGTCTGTCTGTCTGTCTGTCTGTCTGTCTGTCTGTCTGTCTGTCTGTCTGTCTGTCTGTCTGTCTGTCTGTCTGTCTGTCTGTCTGTCTGTCTGTCTGTCTGTCTGTCTGTCTGTCTGTCTGTCTGTCTGTCTGTCTGTCTGTCTGTCTGTCTAATTCTTTGTGGTTTATAGAGGTCAATTTTGAATTCATGGATGATGTATCAATCAATCAATGGAAGGTATATGACTATTTTATTTAGTCATCTAAAGTTATGACCAAGAAGTTATGTGCATAAACAAAATAATAAACGATCAACAATGAAATAGTAACAATGTTACGCCTAAAAATTGGAGAGTTAAAAAAGGTGACGTTTTAGATTTTTATCTTAACAAGTGATGTAGTAAAAGAAAACAAGTGTGGACTGTGAGCACGCTCACAAAGGGATACCCCCCGCTTCGCTTCAAGTCCAATTATCTCCTCTGAATAATATCCGACAGCGACGAAAATTCCTCATGCACATCTACATATGATGTTCTTTCTTCATGTAAAGTTTCACTAAAATCTGTCAAACGGTTTAGGAGGAGTTGCGCTTACGAGGTCTCGCACTGAATACTATATTTTAAAAGTCTAAGCCCAATTATCTCCCCTGAATAATATCCGACAGCGACCAAAATTCTTCATGCACATCTACATATGATGTACTTCCGTCATTTAAAGTTTCATCTAAATCTGTCAAGCGGTTTAGGAGGAGAAGCGTTTAAAAGGGATGTGGACAGACAGACAGACAGACAGACAGACAGGGTGATTCCTATATACCCCCCAAACAAGTCTGCGGGGGGGGGGTTATAATAAATTCGAATTCAAATTATTTTATTGGATAAAGCATAGTAATGTACAGTAAAGAGTTGACAACATCCCAAATCAGGGGTTCAATACAGAGTTTACAACGGCCTAGATAATCCAATACACAATATTAGTTTTTATCAACATAAAAGTATACATAAATAATTATAATGAAATAATCAATTGTGTATATATATATATATATATATATATATATATATATATATATATATATATATATATATATATATATATATTGATATTTTGATATATTGATATTTTGATGAATCATAGTATATTTTTAAAGATTTAAATTTCTTAGTGTATAAGATTCTTATTAATACACAATGTATTAATATAAACAAATATTCTTTAGTTCTTGTATTGTATTGGATTTAAGGAGACGATTGTCAGTCTCCACAGAAGTCTCATATTTTTTCAAATAATGTATAAAAAAAATACTGATTTTGATATTGATAAACAGAACAATTACGTACATGTCCGACTCATGGTTCACAATAAAAAGTTAACGGTTACAATATTGTTGATTATACGATATATTAATCAAACATTTTTTGAAAATTCGGCTTTATAACCCCCTATGAGTTAAGTTAAATAAGAGACCCCCCCCCCCCCTTTATATAACAACAGTAAAAGGTATATTTTCCATATGACAGTGGCATTATTTGCTTTGTTTACATATTGTTAACTTAATCGCTATCATTGTATTTGGTTTATAACTTTACTTTATTTTATCCATAATTGTTCATTGTTTATGTAATCAATAATCACTTTTTAATAATGCCTTATTTAGCGGTACATTTTTTTTACGTTTTTACACTTTTCGGGTTGTTTTTACACTTTCTACCCCTTATTTAGATATGTTTACTTTATGATGATTATATATTTTTGATTGATTAGCTCAATATTGGGCACCATGATTGGTTTAATAAAATTGTCTTGTCTTGTCTTGTCTTGTCTATAGTTGATTACATTCGATTTCTGCCTCGGGGTTTCGGCGTCTGGCTATCAGAAATACCGGACCAACTCTCTGTTCTTCTTCTTTTGGGGTTATAGATATCTTTGATGGCGTACTTCCGGTAGTGTTCTCTTTTGCAAATATCGAAATCTTATGCTGTTGTTTAAAAAGTAAGTTTAACACTATCTAACCAAAAGTGCATCATTATAAATAAACGTCTTTACGCATGACGTGTGCACTCATGTCGTACTGATGTTTGGTATTATTGTGGATATTCTCAGTTCTGTTTATTGCATAAAAACTGTTTCGTCGTTTTTCTATATTGACACCACCTGCAATGTAAAATAAAATTAACATAATTCTTCACTGTTTTTTTCATGCTGATAATTCTGATTATAGTACCTGGCTTAGCCACAGCGTGCTCAATACCTAACGACTCAAGAATATAACTGAAATAATATATTTTTACGATTAAATTGACCAATTGACCCATTTCCAGTTTTACATGATTTATCTCCCTTTTTACTTCCAGTTAAAAAAAACTACGGCTATCATCACTATAAGACTATGATATTGAAATAAAGATTTTACATTATTTTTTGTATTGTTTGACTATGCCAATTAAATTATCTAATTAACCTCATTAGTAGATGTTACTATAGCCATAGGCAACAGGTGAGTTTGAATATTGGCAAGGTATGTCACTGGTAATCTTGTTTAATCAAGCTATAAAACAGCTGGGGGTCTACATTAGCATCAGGTAAATGGGGTAATAAACATTAAGGTTTATCAATTAACAAACATATTTACACAGCATGGGGTTTTAATTACATCTTCAATTAGATTTTGACACCTGTAACAGTCTGCGAAATTAGCACAAGTCCGCTGGCCCCTGGCCAGTAAAAATCCTTTCGGGCAAGTGAAATTTTGATAAAATTTATATTGAATATATAGGAGAAAATCCAAAAGTTCAGGATTCGGGCAAGTGAGTTGCAAATCCTAATTTCAAGCACTGCTGTAATTAACAAAAAGTGTTAAATTATCAAAGATAATTGTCCATTGAATGAGTTTTCAACAGGACAAACTGCGGCAATAGCCGCAGTTTTTAGTACCGGAAGTGGATACTAGGTGGCGTTTTTTAAATTGGAAAGTCGTCAATTTCCAGTTTTACCTGATTTATCTCCCTTTTTACTTCCGGTTAAAAAAACTACGGCTGTCATCAATATACAAGTCTGTGATATTGAAATAAAGATTTTGCATTGTTTTTGTATTGTTTGTCTACAGTTGGTCCGAGAATCCTCTGCCAACCAACGCTTTTTCATAAGCAAAAGAGCTTAGAAATGGAGTTATGTTCATTTCGTACCCTGACCATTTCGTACCTTACAAATATTGTCAATTCGTACCCATTGCTGAGTCAATTCGTACCCGAATAAAATTGTAATGAAATTGTATGTATTAAAAATCAAAAATGATTAATTAAATGTTTTATTGGTTATATTACTTAAATTTATTTGTAATTAGTAGGCATATTGTGATCAGGTTCGGTTTCCTTGATAGTTATTTTGGATGTAGTGTATATTCCTGCTGCTTTCCAAAGTCAGCGGGAAATGAGCAGCTTTTGACAGTGTTTGAGTATATACAGAGCATATGGATCAACAGCAGCATATGGGAACCAAAAGACTGGTCGGTTTATGGGATGCCTGTCCGCACCAATAACGACTGTAAGGGCTGGCACTGACGCTTGAACGTTTGAGCACAGTGTCCTCCGCCTTTCTATGTGCTCATTAGCTTGTTGTACAAAGAAGTGGAGTTTGTCTGTACACAAGTGAAGCTAGTCTCGACCAACAAACTTAAGAAAAGTATGAAAAAAATCTCCGCCAAGATGTGCGCGAAAATAATTAAGACATGAGAGGAACACGGACGTGGGTACATGTCTGCTGATAAATTACTGAGATTCCTATCCAGAGTGTAAGGACATTAAATTTTATAACTGTGCTGTTTTGCTATGTTTTTGTCTTTAATATATATTTTTATTTAGTACTCCAGTTACTTATTTTTGTGCTCTTCTTTCTTACCATTATTATGTCATTTATCGTAATAAAATTTGAAAAATACAAGTTTTCATATTTCACATATTTCATTTAAAGTCAGTTTTCTTGTCGCATTGTCGAACAAATCCTAGATGTATAAAGACAACAGATGTTAAGTTCACTTAAAAGAATAAAAGATTTAATGTGCACACTTAAAATCACAAACTTACTTACATCATACAATAGAAATTATCACCACACTCCATTCAATACAAAGAACCAGAACACAATATGCAGACTAATGCCGACTAATTAAAAATAAATTTGAGTAAAATAATTTTAAAAAAAATTTAATTGATCACTTTTTACCTTTAATACATACAATTTCATTACGATGTCATAAAATTTTAGTAGGGTACAAAAATTGACCATCCGTCGGGTATGAATTGACCATATTTGTAAGGGTACGAAATGACCAGTTCCCTCAGAAATGGACTTAAATCATCTCGATTGAACGTTTGATGATTATATTCATAAAGAAAAATATCTAAAAAGCGATTTATATATAGTTTAACTGGACCAAAATATTATTTCCCGCTGTTTTCACATTATTTCCCACAAATGCAATGTATAAATTGGATATCCCATGTTTTTTTTATTTGCCTTAAATTTATAAACTTCAGTTTAAAAAAAAATATATAAAAGAAAATGCAACAAAAGACATTGAGCTTGGATATTTCTAATACATGTATACAGACTGTACTCTCTAGTTACAGTTTAGTAAACAACTGTCCTTTGTTTAATAACTAGTGCTCAACATATTATCTGTAAACTATCAGAGTATGTACAAAAACACATTCAAATAGAGGCTATTATCAAATGTATTAGGGCTTATTTTAATAGTGAAATGAAAGAATAAAAAAGTAGATTTTTTCCAGGTTTCAGATATTAGAGGAATTTATGTTATTGTTCAAACTGTAATACAGTATGATTTGTTCAGAAATCATTGATTAATTTATTGAGGCTTTTTTAATGTATACTCTGTTGTTGTGTTGTTTGTTGTATCATAGTCCCATAGACATATTCTGCAACATACTTTACATTATATAAAGAATATTAGGTAACAGCGATAGAAAATTTTTTCTACTTTACCTGCACTTGCTTCAGATAGAAAATAGATACTTGCGAGAATGAAATTATCCTAGTACTACCTAGGAACTTGTAAAGATTTAGTTATATTAGTCCCAGCTTCAAACAATAAAATCTTCAATAAAAAAACGACCAGAACACAATATTTTGGCATAAAGTAGTTTACTCCATGTATTATTTGATAAGTTGTATATTGATTCAATATATCATGGCGATCAAGAGTGCTGTTTAAGTAGAACCCATCTTTTCTAACTCTAGTGCTATTTATTTATTTATTTAAGTTATGTTCCCAGATGTTTGAAGATTCTTTATTACGGAATACTAGTAAATTTCCAATCATTCCTGCTATAATTGATGTCTATTGCTGAAGAACAATTGAATGACATCACAAATACCATTGCACATTTCACAATCTTACAATGTTATAAACATGTTCTTCTGGTTCAACTATATGATGCATCCCTTCTCAAGATATTTTTCTTCATGAAAATAAATATCTTATGACTCTGTGGATGTTTTGTCTACCTTGTGTTGTGTTGATACACTGTGGATGAGTGGAAAATCTAAATCCACCTGAGTTGTAGTTCATTAACTGATAAACTTTTTGTTGTAGGATTTTGAGAAATGTCACAGTTTACTACAAATTTAAAGAATCCACCATGGGCAAGACAAGCAGGTAGTAATTGTATTGTACATGTAGTTTTACATAATAATATATGTATATGTTGGGAGGTTTGAAATCATTCCCTAAAATATCTATGAATAGAATTGGAAATGATTTGAATACCCATGAACAATTGTTAGAAAACAAAAATTATTTTCAAAAAAAAAAATGTTGAATTATGAATTTGTACACTCCGCTCGACAAAGTCGGTGGGAGGGATGGGGTATATAGTAGTCCTCATTAAAAAAGCCTACATCCAATTTTAATGAAACTTTAGGATATTGTTTCATATCAGGTTGGTAAGAAACCTATAGAAATTTGTCAAATTTCATGTCACACTCAACAATAAACATTAGGAATTTTTACAAAAAAGATGTTTCTGGACAATAACTCCAAAAGTTTGTACACTGTATATGATTTTAATGAACTCGGAATATATGTAGTTTCATATTAGATGGATCAGAAGCCTACCTATTTTGGGGAAGTCCATCAAATTTCAAAGTCACAGTTGCAAAAATACATTAGAAATTTTTTACCCAAAAGATGTTTCTGAAAAAAACTCATAATGTTTGCATTTGATTTCAATGAAAATTTGGGATATAGTGTTACATTAGGTCGATCAGAAGCCTATTGATTTTAGGGGAAATCCGTCAAATTTGAAGATCACAGATGCCAAAAATGAAAAAAATGGAAAAAAAATTTATGTATTTGATTTCAATGAAACTTAAGGATTTTTTTACATATCAGGTGGGTAAGAAGCCTATTAATGCTGGAGAAATTCCGTCAATGGTCAAGGTCACCAGTTGACAAATGTTTAAAAAATTTTCAAAAAAAGTTCTGCAAAATTTAAACTGGGTGTCAGTGATCACTAGATCAACTAACTTTGTCTAGTTAATTTTGATAATAAATTCAAATATCTAGTATATATTTGTTGAATTCATTATTCATGCTTCAAAATTTAGAAAACAGCTGTTCAGCAAATTTATTTGTGTATGAAGGTTAAATGGACAACTACATGTACAGATGCTTCAGCAGTAGACTCTTGACAAAATGTGCTTATTAATAATCATTTGTATTGAAAGTACATGCAATGTAAAAACAATAATGTGATTTCAGCACCATCAGATATGAACATTATGCCAGTCAGTGTCACATCACCACTGACTGTAACTCAAAATTCCTTGGCTCAACAACAAGCAGCTTCTAACTTGTTGGCACAACAGTCTGGGATACCTTCACAGACTGTTTCTAACATGATGGCCCAACAGTCTGGGATACCTTCACAGACAGTCTACAGTATAGGAACATCAACGGCAGCTTTGCAGCAACCACACTACACCACACAGCAATTATCTATTGGAATACAGGTACAGTTTAATAAAAAATGAAAATAAGACAGATACTGTATACATGTACATCATCAAATTTAAGTTTTTGTCTCGCTGGAGGCGAGACATATGTATGGGAATCCGGCGGCGGCGGGGGCGGCGTAAACACTTGACATATTGCTTCATATCTTTGTAAGCCCAAGCCCTAGGTCCATCAAATTTGGTCCAGAGGTAGCTTATGATGAGTACTTGCCAGTCAGTCACCTGTCACCTGACCTTGACCTCAATTTCATGTTCCAGCGACTACGTTAAAGTTTTTGGGTTACGACAGTTCCTCTGTAACTACATATGGTAGGATGACAATATTTGGTGTATAGGTTGCTGATGACTAGTACATGACTGTCTGGTAGGTGTCACCTGACCTTGACCTCAATTTCACGGTCCAGCGACTACGTTAAAGTTTTTGGGTTACGACAGTTCCTCTGTAACTACGCATGGTAGGATGACAATATTTAGTGTATAGGTTGCTGATGACTAGTACATGACTGTCTGGTATGTGTCACCTGACCTTGACCTCAATTTCATGTTCCAGCGACTACGTTAAAGTTTTTGGGTTACGACAGTTCCTCTGTAACTACGCATGGTAGGATGACAATATTTGGTATATAGGTTGATGATGATTAGTACATGACTGTCTGGTAGGTTCCACCTGACCTTGACCTCAATTTCACGGTCCAGCGACTACGTTAAAGTTTTGGGGTTACGGCTGTTCCCCTGTAACTATGCAGGGTATGGTGACAATATTTTGTATACAGGCCGCTGCTGATATTTAATGCTATTTACGTAATGCTTATGACGAAATTTATTTTCGTTACTGATGCCGAATTCAGGCGAGACTTTTTTCTGTGTCCACACTTGTATAATTTCATTACCATAACAGAAAGATTTGATGTCCTTTCCTGTATGGTGAACATAGCAGTGTCATACAATGCTACTTCTGTTAGATCAGTATAAAGCAAAAATGTATTTCTAGAGGCAGTGTATATAAGTCAAAGGTTTTTAATTTTATGCTGATTGGACACATTAAAAGCTTGTCTTTTAAATGGATAATTTTTTGAAGATTTCTACTTACAAATTGCAAGTATCTGAAACCCCAGCATTTCAACCAAGATGGATGTTGTTCACAAAAATTGCAATTGTGTACGGTTTATCAACACTTTAAGCCTCTGGTTTTCAGGAATGAACAAAATGAGATGATCAGAAATGTCTTAACCCTTAATTTAAAATTGTGTATTTGAATTAGAATACTTGTACGCTTACAAAAACAACTAAAATTTATATTGTAGCAACAGGCAGCAATGCAACAGCAAGGCCCACCTACTATAATTCCACAGCCAGGGATAGCTATACCTACTACCCTAGCTACTTCACAGCAGGTGGCCCCAGTCAGCTACCCTAACCCAAGGACATTACAACAGCAGCAGCCTATACCACCTAAACAACGTGTATTTACTGGCACTGTAACTAAATTACATGATAACTTTGGATTTGTTGATGAAGATGTTTTCTTCCAAACCAGGTATATTTGACAAATAATCGTAATGAAGGATATGACAGGAAGCAACATGGATTTTCCTATTAGTGTTTCATTTAATCTCATTTTAGTTTATTAAATCTGTGCTATGCAGTGACAGTTTTATGGGAAGCTGAGTTAGATCCATCAAAAGCATTACACCTTCACCTTGTGCGGAAAAGTCTAAGATTTTACTTGGTCAAATTTGGCCCAAGTCACCAAGTTCTATATTCTAATAAAAAAATCTTTTTAGAGATGAAAAATGTATACCACATTCTATTTTGGAAAGTTTGGGAGAAATTCACATTGGAGCAACTGAAAAAAGTACTTTTAATGATTAAATTAAACTGACTGGTGCTCATATTAAAACACAGGGTAATGTCTACTCTTTATATTGATATATATATTTATCTGTTATTTGTAAATTTTCCCTATAATGTATTCAGCTGATAAAGTCAGTAACAATGTACTGGCATTTATCACAGAATTTTTCTGGTACCAATAACAGGAATATAGGACATGTTGTTGATAAAGACTTTGTCACAGCTTAACATTTTAGGTTCGCCCTATGGTCTTACCTGATACTTGTCAAGATAAAGTCTGTATTAAAAAAATTTTTTTTCTTGTATTAGGTTTAATGTAATGTTTTCTGCAGTTTTTTTTTAAGCTACATAACAGGTCCAGGTGTTATATGTGCAGGAAGCTGCAACACCTGGTAAAAATCTCAAATTTTTGGCTTGAACACTTTATCAATGTAAGCTACCACCTTGCTAAAAGTCAAGGACTCATAAACACATCCCCATGCAGTGTTGATCAATAGTATATTGTTAACTACTTAGACTAATCAGCCACAGAGGCTCCTCTGAAGAATTATTGATGTTTAAATGTATCACAAAATTCAGAGTTCGCTTTATATATCTTCATTTTTATACAAAATGTACCCCCTGTGTAAAAATTGGGGGTATATTGTGATATGAGTGTTTGTTCATTACTCTTTATCACATAGCACCAATGTGCACCTGATTTTTTACATTTTGATCAGAATATGTGGATTTTCCATACCAAAACATGGATTTTGGGGTACTCATCTGCAGCACCACCTACACTACTGGTTGGAATTTGATAAAAATTTCACAACATCTTCATATTTTGTCACATAGTGTCATTGTGCACTTGTATTTTACATTTTGATCAAATGATATCTGGGATTTCAGACAGCAAAACATTGGGAAGCAGTATAATCAATTAGTGAGCATTGTTCACAGTTTTTCTAGTTAAAATAAATAATATAATTACACATTAGACAGTACTTAGTATATATTAATGTTGTTTGTGTATCTTACAGCTGTGTAAAGGGAAATATTCCAAAAGTTGGTGAGCGAGTTCTGGTTGAGGCAACTTACAACCCTAACATGCCATTCAAATGGAATGCAACAAGAATACAGCTTCTACCCAACCAGGTACTGATCCTTATGTCTTGGTAATCGTGTACTTTGTGAATGGCTGGCACTGTGTGAATGCATACATGTATATGGCTATTGGATGCATTTATGTCAGTTAGACAACCAAAAGATAAAGCATTGAATCTACATAGTTTTGATGGTGTGGATTGAAATTTTGTAGTGCAAACTGGATTGTTTGCATGTCTAAAAATGTTCGTGAGATAGAATATAATCGTGTCAAGCTGAAAATAAAACATTTCATTTACTGGTAGATCAGTTGATGTAATACATCCAACCTTTAAATATGTTTTGCTGGTCAGTTTAAATAAAAGTAAGGTTTTCAAATAGTTGTTACATTCTAAAATATGATAAGAAATAGATACATTTTGTTACTTTAACTTCAAGGATAATGCCTAAACCTTATTTTTTAATCTCTTCCCTATTTATTGTGTGCAAAGGACTGTTCCAGGATTCAGCATGTTGAATTGGCCATGGCAGGAGGCACTTTTTCGTACTCACCACACATATTTTAAATGATTATGTGTTATATCCCTTATTCCTGTTCTTTATTTTCATGCCATATTTCATATTACATTTTAAAACTTTTGACTATTCTTTTGCTACAAGAGTAATGGCTAAATATAAAAAAAAATTAGGACAAGAAAAACATTTGATATCAAACAATGAAAACACAGAAAAAGATGCATTGGTATTACTGTTTTATGTATATGGTGTATGGGAGATAAATCATCTTGAAAAAATACAAATATGTAGTCTTAAAATGCTAAATTTTACCATCAGTTTTATCTGGATTTCCTTGTAGAAATGAATCAACAGGAGCAAGGAAATTATAATGGTGCCTGGTCTTTAATTTAGAATGCAGAATATTTAAGAATCCCTTATTTTGTCTCAGATATTCTCCTTTGTACAATGGACAGTATCAGTGTTTCTGAAAGGATTATTAAATAATGTTCTTCAATTGAAATAAAATCTTTTTAACATATTTCACTTTATTTTAAGGGGAATTCAAATATGGCTGGAGGAAAACCAAGTGTCATGGGCCAAGCTGTGCCTCAGTCTTTAATGGGAGATAACCCTGGTAAGTGATGGGCCAAACAGTTTTTATTGGGAGATACCCCAGTTAAGAGACTGTTGGATATTATTGTGGAATATTGGTATGTTCAACTTTGAATTCTTTGCAATGCAAATTACTAATGTGATAGACAAACAGAAGTCATATTGGACATAAGACAAAGCCTTATATAAGGCCTCTACATATAGTAAATTAGATGTGACTGTAGTTTCTAAATTATACAGCAATTTTTCAGCATTGTAGCAAGAATATATATTTTTAAAAATAAAATTGTGGAGTTATTTCAAGTCTTTCTATTTAATTTTAATTATTTAATCCCCTTTTCCAATATTATAACAGTATGTTAACATGTTGATTTAATGCAATAAAATATTTTGAAAGTATTGTTTGTACCTTTGATGCATAAACTTGGTTAAAATTATTTTCTGGATCTATCAGAAAATGTTTTTGTGTCTAAAGATTTGTTTTTGTCAGACTTTTAGACCTCGGTGAAATCCGAAGGAAATCATTTCTCTCTCTATCTCATTTCAGAAAACTGAAGATTAAAATAAAATAACTTGTTGATTGGAAAAAAATTGAGTAGGAAACATTTTATTTTTATAGGTGTAAGGCCGTTTTCTTCCAGAAAAGGAGAAAGGTTTAGAGACAGAGAAAGAAAGGGTTTCAGTAATATTAAACGAGAACCAAGAGAACGGCCAGAGAGACCACCAATTCCTCCACCACTGAAGCGATCACGATCAAGGTCTCCATCTAAACGGGGAGAAGTTGTTCGTAGTCCTTCACACAGGAGAATGAGAGTTGTACCAAGATATGTGGTCCAGATTCCCAAATTATCGTTTAACTTGTAAGTCATATTATGGTCATATTAATCATGGTCTTGCTATTTTTTTTTAAACAAAAAAAACTATAACATGTTCTGTATATATATAAAATAAAATAAAAAATTAACAGATTTAATTAAGAAGATTGATTGAAATAATGTTATATCTTATGATCAGACATTTACTATAACTACCATTAATTAAATTTGTAGACAGTCATCTTTTTAAAAAATAAAAATACAGAGTCGAAATGCTTAAACTGAGTTTATTTGACAGAAAAGCAGCCAATGTTATAACACTGAAGTCAAGGTATGGCAGTATGTACATACCAAGTGACTTCTTTAAAGCCAACTTCTCCTGGATGGATGCCTTCCCTTTAACACGACCATTTCAGTTAGGCCATCATTGTGAGTTCCACGTTTTACACAAGGATGTAGAACCTTTAAATACAGCAGATGTTCTGTTAGATCCACCAGATGCTGATCACAGCTTCAATGCAAAGGTAAAAACATTTGAAGGTCCAATTTTTTTAACAATTATTGGAAAATGTTACATAGATTTGATTGCTACATATTTTAGTCTTTTGTTTCCTAAAACTATGGCTTACTTCCCAATAAAAGCCTGATGCCACTACATAGCTGAAAAATTGATGAAAGTGTCGTTAAACACCTTTCAAACAAACAAATATTTTGTTCAATTTATTGAGGCTTGGATTAAAAAAATCTACTACTTATTACATTTAGGAATATTTGTAAAGATGTACATAGTAAAGAAAATGAAATATTTTGAATTTTCGTTGCACTTTTATAAACATATAATGAAAATAAAATTCCACAGATACTACTCTAATTAAAGATTAGTTAGTACATGTATTGTATGTCTCATGTTAGAGTCAGTTCTGTCCTTGATCGAGTTGATAACTTGTTTTCATGCTTTTAAGCCTACAACAAAATTTCATACTACTTTTTTTCTAAGCATTATCATATGGTACATTGCCAGTGATTCCCAGCACTCATTGTTCATTTATTTGTACACTTGTTTTTGAGTTTAAATTGTCCAATTTATACATTACATATCTATGCAGGTTATGTTGCTATCTTGTCCAGAGTTAGATGACCTATACCATAAATCATTACATATCTATGCAGGTTATGTTGCTATCTTGTCCAGAGTTAGATGACCTATACCATAAATCATTACATATCTATGCAGGTTATGTTGCTATCTTGTCCAGAGTTAGATGACCTATACCATAAATCATTACATATCTATGCAGGTTATGTTGCTATCTTGTCCAGAGTTAGATGACCTATACCATAAATCATTACATATCTATGCAGGTTATGTTGCTATCTTGTCCAGAGTTAGATGACCTATACCATAAATCATTACATATCTATGCAGGTTATGTTGCTATCGTGTCCAGAGTTAGATGACCTATACCATAAATCGTGTTCATTATCAGAAGACCCTGTTGACATACAAGAAGGTTTTGTTCATCCCACCAGACTGATAAACTTCCTTGTTGGAATTAAAGGAAAAAACGAGACAATGGCCATTGGTGGACCATGGTCACCATCACAAGATGGCCTCAATCCTGATAGTGACCCAAAAGTTCTCATAAAGACTGCAATACGTACAACTAAAGCTTTGACAGGAATAGATTTGTCTGCCTGCACACAGTGGTTAGTATGCAGTGTAACTGGTATATTGTTCTAAGGGTTTTAATTTAAAAAAATAAAAATCTTAAGCATCGTTGAACAATAGATTATATTCTAGCATATCTGAATTATATACATAATATGAGCTAATATACATGTAAGCTTATGTTTGGACGTCAGCTGAAAGGATTCTTAATAATTTAATGTTCAAAATACTGATAAAATACCAATTTCTATGTCATAGTGACCCCTTAAAAACAAAAGACAATTTACTGGACATAACTGAATTTACCTTCGTATGACTAAGATTTGGTAAAAAATCAGACATCTAAATAAGTCATTTTTGACATCAATTACATAACATTTTTATTTTTCAAAGCGTGATCCATCACAGACATCGTATTAATTCAATTTTGTTCTGTTCTGTACGTCCTAAGCGACTTTCAGACCTGTTGGAAAACTACTTCCTGTTTGGGACTTACTTTAGCGGGGGCATCCGTGTCCCATGGACACATTCTTCAATTTTTTTAATCAATTTTAATTGATTTTTAAGAATCTTCTCCTCTGAAACCAACAAGTGGAATGCTTTGAAACATTGCACACATCATCGCTAGGATGTCCTCTATCAAAATGCACAAATCATGTCAGCTGAACAACCAACATGGCTCAATTGGCTAAAAATAGAACAGCGGTTGGGGGTCAAGATTATAGTTTAAGAAAGTATAACAGAAACAGAAAATATGAAGTTAACCTCCTTCCTAAGCATCAAAAGCTCTACATGTCTCTTAATTCAGTTGAAATATGTGAGTTAAAGTTGTGTGACGATGCCTTATAGGAGTTATTGCCCAGACATTGTCAAAATTGTAGATTTATGTTATTTTCCCTCAATATCTTGAAAACCCTTAGAGCTAGAGAAAATCTTTTTCCATACAAAATTATTTAGCTTATCAAAAATAATTATTGGTGCATGTGTTGGGCAACTCCTTGAGATATTCCCTTTAAAATGTCACAATTAATGATTTTTGCTGGAGTGTTGGACAACTCCTTGAGATATTCCCTTTAAAATGTCACAATTAATGATTTTTGCTGGAGTGTTGGACAACTCCTTGAGATATTCCCTTTAAAATGTCACAATTAATGATTTTTGCTGGAGTGTTGGACAACTCCTTGAGATATTCCCTTTAAAATGTCACAATTAATGATTTTTGCTGGAGTGTTGGACAACTCCTTGAGATATTCCCTTTAAAATGTCACAATTAATGATTTTTGCTGGAGTGTTGGACAACTCCTTGAGATAGTCCCTTTAAAATGTCACAATTAATGATTTTTGCTGGAGTGTTGGACAACTCCTTGAGATATTCCCTTTAGAATGTCACAATTAATGATTTTTGCTGGAGTGTTGGACAACTCCTTGAGATAGTCCCTTTAAAATGTCACAATTAATGATTTTTGCTGGAGTGTTGAACAACTCCTTGAGATATTCCCTTTAAAATGTCACAATTAATGATTTTTGCTGGAGTGTTGGACAACTCCTTGAGATAGTCCCTTTAAAATGTCACAATTAATGATTTTTGCTGGAGTGTTGGACAACTCCTTGAGATATTCCCTTTAGAATGTCACAATTAATGATTTTTGCTGGAGTGTTGGACAACTCCTTGAGATATTCCCTTTAAAATGTCACAATTAATGATTTTTGCTGGAGTGTTGGACAATTCCTTATAAGAATGAAAAGCTAGATACAAAAAGAGAAGAGTTGCATTTCAGTTGGTTTAAGTTTCAGGTGAGTGGTCCAGGCTCCAACAAGCCTCAAGTTGAGTCTTTTTGAGTGACTATTGTAATGAAACTATAATAGATAACTATAAAACCCAAAACAAAAATAATCAGCAAGACAAGAATTAAAGACGATTCAATCAGTTATGTATCTTACATACCCATCTTACAAAGATAGCTTAAATTTGATTGTTTCTGGTAGAATCTGGTTTAAGATCTTGAGTCCACATTGCAGGATCATTACATAAAATACATCTCTATGCAAGCATTGTTATTGTGATTCTCTATAAATAAGGTATTGGTTTGGTTTTATGTTGACCTAAAGCTAATAACCAGCAGTCAGTGTTGTGTGTTTCTATCTGTGTTTCTTCTTGTTGAATTTTATTATATGTTTCAGAAATTATTTAAGATTTATTTTTTGATTTTCTGTTCCAATTAAATTAAAATTTTTTGAAATTTAGGATTGCAACCTGGATTATATTGTACCCCTTTTTTTGCACCCTAGTGTTATCTTTATCTTCTCAGTATAGTTCAAATAAGATTGTGGAATGAAAATAAAGTTATAGATATTGTATTGTTTGTACTTGTACATGTCAATTTGATCCTTAGTTTTGGAAAGAGCAGATGGTACAGTTTTGAAGTGTGCCTTAGTGGAGAATTGATTTTATGCAATAACATGCAACACTTTTGTGATTTAAGCACCTTTAAATAACATTGAGTATAATGATGGACTTAATATGGGTTTCTAAAAGCAATTAAAATTATTGATTTTAATTTGAGCAATTGATCAAACACTCAGCCTATTGGTAGCTCTGTTATTACTGAACAATTTCCTGCTTTTATGATTATCTAGGTTTCTGTTTTCAAAATCTTGGTCGTAAAATTGTAATATGGTCCTACACTTAGTATATTTTAGATGTGCTTGCAAGCCTCTTTCTATTGTGTTCATGAGATAATTTTGTTATTAATGAAATTTAAATTGAACTGTCATAGAAACTTTTTTCTCTTTTATTAGTCGTTGTAGTTGGGCAGGCCAGAAAAGAAAATAGTGTGTCTATTTTGTGTAATCAACTCCTTCTACAGTTTTTAACCAAGATCTCTGAAACTTCACAAAAAAATTGGACATATATTTTTCAGAACATTTGCAGAAGACGGTACCTATTTTGTGTAAACTCCTATATTTTTTTACACAAGCCGAAAACTTTCTTTAAACAAATGGTAAACCATTCTCTATTTATTAAGTCTTTTGAATTGCAAGTTAGCCATTTGACTTTTCCAATTTTTTTTTATATAAACCCTAGAAGATAATGAGCTGATTTTAGGTATAAGTGTCATCCATTATGAGTTACAGATCAAGTTTGAATTTTGTGTTAGTCTAAAAATAGTTACAGCCCATGGGTTAAGAAAATTTCCTAAAAATAACAGTTTCTAGTCTTTTTTGGTAAACTGTTGCTGAAATTGTTCTGATACTTGGTATGCTAGTCAATCATCTTGAGTTACAGATCAAGTTTGAATGTTGCTTGGTCCAATTATTTTTGACAAAGTTATGGCTGTTAGAATATATATATTTCTTAAAAAGAAAAAACATTTCCAAACATTTTGTATCTTATTGCTTGGAGATATGTATTTATCATGAGTTACAGGTCAGGTTGGAATTTCCTTTTCAGTCTGATGTTTTTTGACAAAAATATGGCCTTCGACTTGGAAAATTTCTTAAAAATAACAGTTTTCTGGTTGTAAAGTGTTATAGATTTTTAATATCTAGGCAGGGGTCATAGTACATGTATTGCATATACAATACAATCCATATTTGTTGATATACATGTATGTACAAACTTCTGTAACTGGTTTATTGACCCAGTTGTCTGTCTTAATTAATTTCATTAAGATTCTTGAATAGCTTTTCATGCATTCATAACATAAAATAATTATATAATAGAAATTGTTAATTTACTCAGTTACTAAAATTGTTTTGTTTTCATAACCCTCCTAAAACAGGTACAGATTTGCTGAGGTGCGGTATCTACGACCTGAAGAGACCCATAAGGGCAAGCACCTGACAACAAGAGTAGAAACTACAGTCATTTTCTTCCCAGATGTGTGGAGCTGTAATCCTTCCCGCCTTGAGTGGGCATCACTACAGACAGCATACAAAAAACAGCTGCAGAAAAAGATTGCCACCATTGCAGATGGTGGCAAGGATTCTAATTCACAGGCAGACAATTTTATCAAAAATTTTGATTTTCTTTTTATCTAGGTTTAACTCTGTTGGAGGCACTTTGTGAAAGGCCTTTCAGCATGAATCAAGAAAAGCATCTACAGAGAAAAAAGTTTACTGTGTCCCAGAAACAAAAACAATATATTTATTTCTCATTCTTTACATGCAGGTTTGATAAATTAGATTTAAAGAAAACGTAAGAAACCATGGGTGCATTGATATTATACATACTGAAAGGGTTATGACTTTGTTTGTAATTGTTTAGATGGAAACCAGTGGAGATGTCAATGCTGATAAAATCTTGTCATACAAGTCATGTACTCTGAGTGATTTGTTTGTATACAAATCTGAATTCAGTCCATAAATTTCTAGTAATTTTTTTAATGATTTCAATTTTTTCTTTAAAAGTCAATCAAAATATTAATTTGGAACATTTTGAAGTAGTCTTCATGATATTTATCAAAATTGAAAACATGGTTCTCAACTCATTTTACAAAATTGGCTAATGTTAAAACTCTTGTATTTATATTCTTCGATAATAAATAACCATTAACCCAAGTTATTTGTAAACAGAAAATGGATGTTGTTTCACTGGATGTATGGAAAAAGGATGTATAATGCATTTTCAGATTCGTAAACTTATTTAATTTTAATTACTATTTTAGGAGGAGGAAGAGGATAGTGGGACCATAGAAGTACAAGATCCTACACACTTTTCTCAACTGGATCCTAAAGCTATGAAGGTAGGTTTGGTATCTGTTTTTAGCTCATGTGACCCAAAACAGAGTATGAGCTATTGTCATCACTTGGTGTCTGTTATTTAAACTGTCTTCTGTAAAGGTTTACTGTAAATCTTCTCTGAAACCACTTAACCAAATAGAACAGAACTTGGTCATAGTCTTCCTTGGATGGTCCTATACATATAACATTTTTGTTTTTAATTCCATTTGGAAATCCAAGACGGCTGCCTATGCAAAACATGCTGTGCAAGTACTTTCAAATTTCTTGGCTTGGTAAATGTTATATGTTTACGGCTTCTTAAATTCATGAAAATGCAAAGAATCGAAGAAGCTATCAAAAATATAATTACTACCATCAATTCCTTTTCACTGTTTACAAATCTGTTAGGCAGACAGACTTATCACTATAGGACATCTATACATAAGTGGCTTGTCCCTAATAAAAGGTTTGCCACCTTGTTTCTTCTATTATAGATTATAGATTTGCGTAAAGAGCTAGAAGCTAGAACACTGAGCTCAAAGGGATTGAAGTCACAATTGATAGCAAGACTGACCAAATCATTAAAAATGGAGCAGGAAAAAGAAGAATCGGAAGAGCAGTTAAAAGAGGTAAATATAACAATAAACAATATTCCTGGAATTTGAGTCAAAACACTCCCACTGAAAGTCACCCTTTTCCATAATACCCCTACCAAAATTCCCCAAAGAAAGAAAACATTTATACAAATTAAAAATTAAATACTTATATTGAGGATAACAACATAAACTAACAAAAATATACACCAGATATATTGTCATAATCAGGGATAATATAAGACAACTTTTTATTTATCCACCAACATATACAATAACATATACATACATATGAAGCACAATGCACATAAGACATACATGGTTGATGTTAAATAAACATGCCTTACATGCAAATACAAAGAAATGACAATTAGTGAATTCATGAGACTAACACTTGACAGAAGTCTGCTTGTAGTAATTGTCTGATTTCTGTATCACTCACAAAAACTAATTATGGCTGCTTTTGTACTCCTCTTCTGTGGTATCATGTCAGCTAATCTTGCTAGACAGAGGGGCATTGGTATAAGTAGCAGTATAAAAATGTACAACATAGGTTTGTGATAACCATCTTTCATGTTAAGGTGACAATGCCAAAGCTCAAAATCATTGTTAGTGCTTACCAACAACATGAATACAGTCCAGTTCCTGGGAGTCCCTAATCTGGGGACGGTTGGAAAAATCAGAAAGGTTTGGTGATATTTTTTTGTTGACTTGACTTGGGGGGTTTTTTACGTCCTACACCGACAACTTAATGCCCTTGGTCGGACAGGTTTTTTTTGTTAATTAATTTTGAACTGATAAAAATATTGATAATTTAAAAAAAATTCTATAAGACAAAAGAAAAACAATTTCTATGCACTGAATATATAATTAGATAATTTTTTATTTATTTAAATTATTGAAAACTTGAAATGGAGGATTTTTGCTGAACTAAAATTGAAAATTATTTTTCAACTTTGGTACTTAATTCAGGGAATTTTTTAGGATTTTGAGGGCTTTAGTCACTTTAGCGGATGAGCCGTATAAACATCTGCTCAGAAGCATGCATTCATTGTACTGGTGAAATATTATAGTATAAAAAACTATTTTCTTTCAATTGCAGTGTATAAATTAGTTTAAAAAAATAATTATAACAAAATGTTTATAAATTTTCAAAGAATTTTAATTTTAAAACTTATTTAAACAGCGTTTGTATATCAATCGGTTACAATTTTTCATTAAGGGCCGTTGTACTCTTCGTTTTCTAAGTGGTAGCCATCGGTAATTAGACGTATCTCGGATGTACACAAATGGCGCGTAATCCATTTGAAACCAGCAAAACATACGAAAAATTAGTTAAATACGCAAAATCTTTGCAATTTTTATTTGCATTACATATTTAATCAAAAGGTGGAAGTCTGTGCGCATCAGTATGATCTACGACACTTTTGTTTGCTTATATTGACCAGGAGCACCACTTAATCATGTTAATCGGATTACCTGTAAAAACATCGATTCGACGATTGACACCTACTGTTTAAAACTATCGAGGTGAAATAATTAAATTTCCTGTTAATTGGCATTGGGGTCATAAATATGTCGTTTTACACTTGGTAGAATGAATTTGTAACGAAAAATTTTAGTACTTGTTGGATATCAGTGACGAAATTGATTTAGAAATCTATCGTCAATTTTCAAATGATTTCGTCAATGACGAAAGTGGCGAGCGCTAAAAAATTCCCTGCTTAATTTTGTTCAACTTATAGAACCCGGTCAAAAGTGGTTAATATATATTCCTTTAGTAAATTTTATAGAAAATTCATTGGTATATAATTTAATTTTATTTATAAACTGGAAAGTTTTCAAATGTTTACCAGAACCATGGTTATTGGAATATGACATACTGTGAAATTTCAGCTTTGGACTCGCATTGTAAAATATGCAAAACTCCGGCAAAAATAGTTAATATATTCCTAGAGTAAATGTTATAAAAAAATTCGTTGATATATAACTTTATTTTATTCCACCAAGGGAAAGTAGTTTATAATTTATAAATGTTACAGAATTTACCAAAGGAATATTTGACTGGAGTTTTGCATGTTTTTAGACTTAGTTAAAATTTCACTGTATGTCATATTCCCAAGAGCTACCATTGCTGGTCAACTTTTGATAGCTTTTTTTTTTTTTAATAAAAATAAAATTATATATCATAGATAAGTTGGTCTAGAAACAATATGGCTGATACATGTAGATAGATGCAGAGTGTCATAATATGGTTTATAAACAATGAAGTATATAAAACTTTTACCTAGAATTAAAAAAAAACCATTCAAGTTGGTAATTTTTGTCAATTTGCCAATAGTGCAGATTAGAAACTCGGATAACTTATTGTCAACAGGAGTATGAACACCTAATTGGTTTGTGTGCATGTTAGTGACCATCCATGTAGCAGTCCTACACTGGTCCCATTATCTATTGACCAGTTTTCCTAGTACATGTCGGGGGGTTTCTCATGGTTCTCCGGCTTCCTCCCCAATAAAAACTGGACACCATGATATAGCAGAAAAATTGCTGAAAGTGTCATTAAACCTCATTCAAACAAAGAAAAACAATTATCTGTTTAACCCATTCACACAGTAAACTGTATAAACAAGGAATTAATGTATTTGATACTAGTATGTTAGCTGCATGTTTACTTAAAGATGAAGCATGATTGACACCAATTTGTACACAAAAAAGTAAAGAACAATTCATACATGGACTGTGCTAATGTATAGAAAAGTCTTAGAAACTGAATTGAACTATAATCTGGAACACAAACTATGTATGAATGTAATGTCCTGATCATTATTATATTACATCTTGTCTGTTATTGCTGACTAGGAACTAAATCTTCATAAGCAAGCAGTATTTTTTTATATCAACAAATAGATACAAATGACAAAAACCATTTTACGACATGAAAATGCAAACATTGAAAAAACCTTTGCAAATAAATTTCAAAAGTACTTACATTTTGTGTTAAACAAGGAATAACTGTTTTGTCTTTAGTTCTGCATGAAGGAACAAGCATTTCATATTTTAAAGCTCTTAATGTTCCTTTTAGGAAATTCCATCTCCAATGGAAGAGGAAGTTCAGAAAAATTTGGAAGAGGAAAAATCGGAGGAAAAGAAGAAAGAGGTTTGTTATTTATGAATGTTGTGTTGTAAACAAGATATTGGACCAGGTAATCAACAGAAGTTGTTTTGATTGGTTTTTTCTAGGCATAATTAATTTGTATGTTTTGCAGATTTTTTGTTAGTTTAGACGGTGATTAATTTAATGCATGTTTCGTTATGCTGGAGATGCATATGAATATTAAATATTCATTATATGAGTTAACCAGTTTGGATTTTTTTTATATCTTCATAAAATTGTAAAGCTATACAAAGATATTATTGGGAAAAATTTAACAGGAAGAAGAAAAAAAGAAAAAAGATGAAAAAGATAAGGCTGCATTAGAGAGAAAATATGTACTACCTGAAAATCCAGCCATATTGGTCCATCCTAATCCAGCTGCTAAATCAGGAAAGTTTGATTGCTCTGTCATGTCCCTCAGCGTATTACTGGACTACAGACCAGAAGACAATAAGGAACATTCATTTGAGGTAGGTTTTCATGTCCCTTACTGTATTACTGGACTATATAGCAAAGAATATTTCAAGAAGTGTATTTCTGCACAAAAAGAGTTAAATTAATTTGAGGTAGCTGGTATTTAGGTGGTTGCATAACAGTGGTTATTAAACCACATTTGAAAAAACACTTACTGATTAGCTCGGAATAATATCACACAACTTTTATAAATGGATGTATTGTTACACAAAACTGAAAGTTTGCTTGCAGACGGTGACAACCTCGAAACCGGAAACAGTCAGACACTACTATTGTCACCCTTAAAATCATGTGATCAGCAACCCGAAACGGGGTGAATATACTATTCCAGGATACTTGACAATCCTTATTCATTAAACTCGCATAATCGACAACTGGAAACTGTATATTAAAATCTGCAATAATAGATGGCAATGAAGAGAAGAACACAGAATTATGAGAAATCAATAATAAAATAAGCATGTTTGGTTTATTAAGTTAATTTGCTAGATTTAATCAAGACAATTGTGGCCTTCTTAATTGGTGGACATGCCTAAGCTCACCCTTGTTTACATGTACTGCTCACCCTTGCTTACATGTACTGCTCACCCTTGTTTACATGTACTGCTCAAGTACTGCTCACCCTTGTTTACATGTACTGCTCACCCTTGTTCACATGTACTGCTCACCCCAGTTTACATGTAATGCTCACCCTTGTTTACATGTACTGCTCACCCTTGTTTACATGTACTGCTCACCATTGTTCACATGTACTGCTCACCCCTGTTTACATATAATGCTCACCATTGTTTACATGTACTGCTTACCCTTGTTTACATGTACTGCTCACCCTTGTTTACATGTACGACACACCCTTGTTTACATGTACTGCTCAAGTATTGCTCACCCTTGTTTACATGTACTTGTACTGCTCACCCTTGTTCACATGTACTGCTCACCCCTGTTTACATATAATGCTCACCATTGTTTACATGTACTGCTTACCCTTGTTTACATGTAATGCTCACCCTTGTTTACATGTACTGCTCACCCTTGTTTACATGTACGACACACCCTTGTTCACATGTACTGCTCACCCCTGTTTACATATAATGCTCACCATTGTTTACATGTACTGCTCACCCTTGCTTACATGTACTGCTCACCCTTGTTTACATGTACTGCTCAAGTACTGCTCACCCTTGTTTACATGTACTGCTCACCCTTGTTCACATGTACTGCTCACCCCAGTTTACATGTAATGCTCACCCTTGTTTACATGTACTGCTCACCCTTGTTTACATGTACTGCTCACCATTGTTCACATGTACTGCTCACCCCTGTTTACATATAATGCTCACCATTGTTTACATGTACTGCTCACCCTTGTTTACATGTACTGCTCACCATTGTTCACATGTACTGCTCACCCCTGTTTACATATAATGCTCACCATTGTTTACATGTATTGCTCCCCTCTTGTTACATGTACTGCTCACCCTTGTTTACATGTACTGCTCACCCTTGTTTACATATACTGCTCATCCTTGTTCACATGTACTGCTCACCCTTGTTTACATGTACAGCTCACCTTTGTTTACATGTACTGCTCACCCTTGTTCACATGTACTGCTCACCCTTGTTTACATGTACTGCTCACCCCTGTTTACATGTACTGCTCACCCTTGTTCACATGTACTGCTCACCCCTGTTTACATGTACAGCTCACCTTTGTTTACATGTACTGCTCAACCTTGTTTACATGTATTGCTCACCCTTGTATACATATACTGCTCATCCTTGTTCACATGTACTGCTCACCCTTGTTTACATGTACTGCTCACCCTTGTTTACATGTACTGCTCACCCTTGTTTACATGTACTGCTCACCCCTGTTTACATGTACTGCTCTCCTTTGTTTACATGTACTGCTCACCCTTGTTTACATGTATTGCTCACCCTTGTTTACATGTACTGCTCACCCTTGTTTACATGTACTGCTCACCCTTGTTTACATGTACTGCTCACCCTTGTTTACATGTATTGCTCACCCTTGTTTACATGTGCTGCTTACCCTTGTTTACATGTATTGCTCACCTTTTTTTTTGTTTTTCAGGTTTCTTTGTTTGCTGAATTATTTAATGAAATGTTAATGAGAGATTTCTCCTTTGAGATTTATAAATCTCTAGTGAAGGCACCAGAAAAGAAAGAAGAGGAGAAAAAAGACAAGGACAAGGACAAAGAAAAAGACAAAGACAAAGAAAAAGAGAAAAAGTCAGATGAAAAAGCAGTTAAAGTAAGTTTAGGCTTCACATGTATAAGATGTAAATAATTTGGAAATCCAGTTATGTTGAACAAGTTAATACATACCTGAATTTTGTTATTATATATAACTGTATATTTATGGTAATATATCCTTGCATTCTGATTGGCTAACAAGGCATATGCATCAGGCTACATATACTTGTGGAACCGTATACATGAAGCATACTTTTAAATGCCAGTCAAAGATGGGTTGTATTATGGGAACAACCTTGGCAATGTCCGCCATCCAATTCAAGCAGTTGTTGTCCGATCTTCATGAAACTTGGGAAAATGTTTATGGACATAATATCCTGGCCATGTTTAATAACCAGCCAAATTTCTTCAGCCGACTTAGAGCTATATTTCATTTTAATAAAAATTGTTTTCAAATAAACTTTGAGCTTTGAAGACTTATGGAATTATTGATGAGTGTAACAAGGAAAAATGTTCATTAAATCTTTTTTTTTATCTTATTTTATCAACAGTAATATAATTTGACAATTTCCCAAAATTAATCTAATCTATTATAAATATTGATGAAATAGTGTTAAATGTTCATGGGGACACAATTGCTTTGATGGGAACTCGCACTGTGCATATTAATGACATTTATTAAAATCCTTGTTAAAACTTGCTCCAACTTGTTCATTGTTTTATTCATCAAATTGAATCAGTTTCTTGTACTTTTAATATAAATTATTAAGCATTTACTTTTATTTTTTATTTTTTCATTGAGTTATATAAAATAAATTTTTGGTGTCAATTGGTATAATCTGATTTATGGATTATATTGATGTGAACATCCAAAATTTATTTTACATGTACAACCCAATAAAAAAATTTATTGGTAATTTGTACATTTTCCCTTTGATGTGTACTGGTGATAAAGTCAGTAACAGCGTACTGGAATTTATCACAGAATTTATCAGGTCAGAAGGCTGCGGAGGAATCTAACGATTATTACGTCACAGTAACAAACAAAATGTTAAAAAATAAACAAACGTTGAAGCAAGATAAATAAAAAACGATCTAACCACCCAGAAGAAAACGAACACAACCGGACCAACAGAGTTCTGTTTTCGCAGCTACCTTCTGTTAACAATAATACAGTTTATAATAAGTAATCTGAACAAAACTCTTCAAATTGCAAAAACATCAACATGAAGTGACAATCCCGAATTCCTGTTCACTTGCGAATGACCTCTCCATTTTTGAAAGTTAATCTGACAAATCAAAAAACTGTCATAGGATTATTACAGCAGGAAAATTTGGCCTTCACAAGAACCTACAACTCATCGCATTTATGCATGATGTGTAAATAGTATCCCCCCTGGCCACTTGAAAGTACTGAAAATTTAAAATAACACAGCACTTAACAGTTACCAGAAATGATAACGATGTAAAATACAAATTGTAGAAAACATTTATTAAAGGGGGAACTGACACTCAATTGGAAAATATGTCAGAAACGTTGGGTGTTGGCAACATAAATTTGAAATAATACGGTTCGTCAAAGAGGAAAATATAAAAACACAAAATTTGACACCCCATATTATAATTAAGAGTAAATTAAAAGATTCTCATTCACAAACTATTACATAAACGATAAAAAAAGACTTGCCTTACAGAGAATGACTGCAAAAAACACGTCCATTCATCACGCCACATTCCAATTGAATGACGTTGACGCTAAATGACGTTACAAACCATTTTTCAGAGATAACTTCGACCAAAAAAGTAGTTCCTTAAAAAATCAGGCATAAATTGACAAAAAATACTCTTTTTGAAAATTACCGATAAAAGGAATATAGGACATTTTGTTTGTGATACAGACTTTATCACGGCCAGTATCAGGAGAGCCCGTAGGGTTTGTATCACAAACAAAATGTCCTATATTCCATATTTAAAAATGACAGTCATTCCATAATTAAGAAAAAATTAATTTTAAAAAATATTATGCATTCAGTTAAAACATAAATTGCCAAAAAAATATAGATAATTAAATGTTTCCAAAATAATTTACGCTACAGTTATCTCATTAATGTTTATTTTTTTCCATTATTAAAATATTTATATTATAGATGTGAGCTGTAATATAATAATTATCCCATTCTAAGATGGGTTATATAATGTCAGCTTCGGTTCATAGATTAATAATCCTAAGCCATAAATGTGACATTTTATACCTTGTCTAAGACAAGAATAACGTAATATTCTGTTGAAGTAGTGTATCTAGTGAATCACTACAATATGATTGGTTAATCAAGACCTGGATATCATACCATATTCCCTGTTAAACCCCTGCGATATTGAAACCAGTCTCAAAATTGCATCTATTCATTTACAAATTTACTTGTTTTACATAATATAAAATAGTTAAACATAATATAAAGATATGAAATATTAATTTTAAATACATGCAGGTTACGGAATCTAGCATGTCCGTCTGCGATTTTTCATGAAATTAACAAGGGAGATAACTGATAACTTGAAGTCGAAAGTGAAATTTGCCATTAAAAGTTTTGCTGGAAATAAAAAGTCGTAAAACATAGCAAGGTTATTAAACTTAAAATGCCATAAAAAGTTTCGTTGGAATTAAACTATGAAAATTTATCAGTTCAACTAATTTAACTATAACACCAACATTTTTCATTTTTATAATATACACAATACACATGAAAGTATTTGTAAAAGTGTGTATTCAGTCACAAAAATCATTTATGAATAGGATATGTCCTTAACATGTCCTTTCGTATTATGTCTCATTTACTGTTTAACTGATAACTAATATTACGATTGTAACTAATTTTCCATGTTCATCCGCGAGAGACAGACTTGTTACACTTTTTGGTTTTGGAAATCGACGCGATATTTGGTAATCCTCACGATAGCTGTTCACTGAACCGACAAATGTAGTACTGACAGTGGGAGTCTAATAATATTTGACGACGTAATTATGTATTGAAGTGATTTAATGATTATTTTTTGCGATCGTGTGGTCGTCATTTCACACGGTTTTGCATTCTATTTTTTAAATGAAAATCAACAGACAAGTGTGTGCTTTGTTGATGTACAGATTTGCAGAGGGGCGCTATCTATAAAAATTTTTAGGTTGGGAGAATGGCGTGTAGAAGTTTCTTTAATAAAATACAAGTAGTTAAGTTACATATAACATTTTCTAACTAATAAAAATATATTGAAAAAGATATTTTGGTGTTTGTGACACAAGAATAGTAAATGGATTATTCGACATTGGTGATCAATTGCACTCACCATGCATGTGGCTACATTATTGACCATTATTTCATAGTAAAAGCTTTGTTTCCGGTCCTTTTCATTAATTTTTATAATTGGTAATTCATGCTGAACCATTAATATTTCTCGTTACATGAGTCGAAATCGGTCACCACCCATCATAACAAGCCAAAAAAAACGTACCAATTTTCCGTGTATGTTTACCTCACGAAATTGCCATCGTTTCAGACGATGTTGCATTTTTATGCTTTAAGTCTCTAATTAAACAAAAGTCAAAACAATATATTTTTCTTCATTTTATGTGTTCCTTAAAACAAGAGAAGATATGATCAAGTCAATGTGTTTTAGCAGAAGTTTTTTGAGTGACAAATAAAAGCTCTTAGCGCATATGGTCGATCTTATGTTCCTTACCGCTCGACAGAGTCGGGGGTATATAGTGGTCCTCATTTCCGTCCGTCCGTCCGTTCGTCCGTCCACATTTGGTTTCCGGATGATAATTCAAAAAGTTTACATCCGATTTGAATGAAACTTTGGGATATTGTTATATATCAGGTTGGTAAGAAGCCTATCGATTTTGGGGGAAATCCGTCAAATTTCAAGGTCACAGTCCACGAAAAACGTTAGAAATTTTAACATAAAAGTTGTTTCCGGACAATAACTCAAAAAGTTTGCATCCGATTTGAATGTAACTTTGGGATATTGTTATATATCAGGTTGGTAAAAAGGCTTTTGATTTTGGGGGAAATCCATCAAATTTCAATGTTGCAGTCCACGAAAAACGTTAGAAATGTTTACAAAAAAGTTGTTTCCGGATGATAACTCAAAAAGTTTGCATGTGACAAATGTAGTACTGACAGTGGGAGTCTAATAATATTTGACGACGTAATTATGTATTGAAGTGATTTAATGATTATTTTTTGCGATCGTGTGGTCGTCATTTCACACGGTTTTGCATTCTATTTTTTAAATGAAAATCAACAGACAAGTGTGTGCTTTGTTGATGTACAGATTTGCAGAGGGGCGCTATCTATAAAAATTTTTAGGTTGGGAGAATGGCGTGTAGAAGTTTCTTTAATAAAATACAAGTAGTTAAGTTACATATAACATTTTCTAACTAATAAAAATATATTGAAAAAGATATTTTGGTGTTTGTGACACAAGAATAGTAAATGGATTATTCGACATTGGTGATCAATTGCACTCACCATGCATGTGGCTACATTATTGACCATTATTTCATAGTAAAAGCTTTGTTTCCGGTCCTTTTCATTAATTTTTATAATTGGTAATTCATGCTGAACCATTAATATTTCTCGTTACATGAGTCGAAATCGGTCACCACCCATCATAACAAGCCAAAAAAAACGTACCAATTTTCCATGTATGTTTACCTCACGAAATTGCCATCGTTTCAGACGATGTTGCATTTTTATGCTTTAAGTCTCTAATTAAACAAAAGTCAAAACAATATATTTTTCTTCATTTTATGTGTTCCTTAAAACAAGAGAAGATATGATCAAGTCAATGTGTTTTAGCAGAAGTTTTTTGAGTGACAAATAAAAGCTCTTAGCGCATATGGTCGATCTTATGTTCCTTACCGCTCGACAGAGTCGGGGGTATATAGTGGTCCTCATTTCCGTCCGTCCGTCCGTTCGTCCGTCCACATTTGGTTTCCGGATGATAATTCAAAAAGTTTACATCCGATTTGAATGAAACTTTGGGATATTGTTATATATCAGGTTGGTAAGAAGCCTATCGATTTTGGGGGAAATCCGTCAAATTTCAAGGTCACAGTCCACGAAAAACGTTAGAAATTTTAACATAAAAGTTGTTTCCGGACAATAACTCAAAAAGTTTGCATCCGATTTGAATGTAACTTTGGGATATTGTTATATATCAGGTTGGTAAAAAGGCTTTTGATTTTGGGGGAAATCCATCAAATTTCAATGTTGCAGTCCACGAAAAACGTTAGAAATGTTTACAAAAAAGTTGTTTCCGGATGATAACTCAAAAAGTTTGCATGTGATTTGAATGAAACTTTGGGATATTGTTATATATCAGGTTGGTAAGAAGCCTATCGATTTTGGGGGAAATCTGTCAAATTTCAAGGTCACAGTCCACGAAAAATGTTAGAAATTTTTACAAAAAGTTGTTTCCGGAAAATAACTCAAAAAGTTTTCATCCGATTTTAATGAAACTGTAAAATATTCTTATATATTTTGTTGGTAAGAAGCCTATTGATTTTGGTGGAAATCCATCCAATTTCAAGGTCACAATCCACGAAAAACGTTAGAAATTTTCACAAAAGCGGGGGTATCAGCGATCGCTAGATCGACTTTGTCTAGTTTTATTTTTTTTTAAATAAAAATTGACAATATCACATATTAATTTTTTTAAATGCAAGCAGAAATGCGCTCGATGTGATTGTGTCTTTTAGTATAAGCTATTAACACACTGTTTAAATTTAAAACAAACTAGTTGACATGCATTCTGATTATAAAGATATATGTTGCCTCATACAGTCTTACAATTTTTTGTTTGTTTCAATCCGTGGGATTTATAAAAAATTGATTTACATGCACTTTTGAATAATACTGGGTCGATCTTGTTATAGTGTGTGGGACTCGATATAACAAAATTGACCCAGTATCATTCGAAAGCACATGTAAATCGATTTGCACAGATCCCTGTGTTGTAATTGTTTAATGCCACTTTCAACAAATTTTCAACTATATTTGGGCGTCCTGTATTTATTGGAGGAGAAAGCCAGATTGTAGGAGTCTTTTAATAATTGTCAATCAAGATTGAAGTTGAGCACAACCTGGCAGCAGTAAGATTCAAACAAGTGCTGACAGGCATTCGATCAATAGTAGATGAATACTAAATTAACCACTCAGCAACTGAAGCACTGGAGTATTACAGAATTAAATTATTTTAGTTTTGAATATTTTAGAAGCTTATGCCATCACTTACATTTATAGGGAGACATTTACATATATGTACATGTATTTGATGCAAGTTATATTCCAACCATATAACAGGTGCGAATTTTATGTCTGAAATGGGCAGCAGCAATTTTGTCTTATTTATTAATATATTTATAAAAGTTATGATAGAAACATCTTCAATTGTATCGTTGCACTGAATGGATTTTGATGCAGTTTGGATGGACTCTTTGTCACAAAGTGCTATTGTAAAGCAGATATTTGATACTTTGATTGGAATGATATTTAGGATTTCCCATAGCAAACATTGACTTGCCATTCTATGATGTAGGGGATACCTATCTCTTATCCACAACTACTTGCACCACTGAGTGGGATTTGATGAAACTTTTGCAGAATCCATTGTCATATGGTGGAATTGAGCAAAACGATTTTTGTAGTTTCCAACAGCAAAGCTCTAGACATTGCCATTCAAGTCATAGGGGAGCTGAGGCTATCAATTATGAGGATTGCAAAGTTTTTTCTAGTCTTTTTTAATTTATATGTAATCTGTTTCTAAATTTACCTGATTTATTTTACATTGGTTTGTTTTATTGCCTGTCAAACATGAGGCAGGAATCTCATTTCATACTTGCAAAGCAACCTTTCCTTCGGTGCAGTCTGCACTTTGATTTTTTTTTTATGGACAGAGCTACAAAGAGGTCCCATTACTCATAATGGAGCAAAAACACACTTGAGATTTATACATATTCTCAGCTATTAAATGCTAATTGTGTTCACTTTATATTTTTTCATTCTCCGCCGTTCAGTTGACATTTCTGCAATGTCTAATTAAATAATTTTAACACTTTTTCCTAATCATGGCATAGTTGTCAAAATTGAAATTGTGGAGTGTAGAATTGTAGAATAGTATCGGTAAAAATTTGATCCCAGCTAATGCAATAAAGCCGGAAAAAACTTGATCCGGATGAATTTTTACCAAATCGATTCAGAAATTACTCACTTCTGGAATTCATATTTTGACAACAATGCCATGATTACAATCAAAGTGTAAAACTAACGAATTAGTGTTGTAAAATTATCAGTTAAACTTGAAAGACATTAATAAGTATGTAGCAATTTAGGGAAACAGTTTAATAGCGTATTATATGAACAAAACCCCTGGGTGTGAATCACTCTCGGCTTGCTCCATTACGAGTAATTGGACCTCTTTGTGGCTCCGTCCAAAAAACAAAAAGGAGCTACATTATTGTAGCTAATAATATACCTGTATTTCAGGGTAATATGAGGTGTATTTACTTTAGCTATTACTGATTGCTAGAATGTAATGCTCCTCAACAAATTTTAAAATTGTGCATATACTTCATTATTCCATCCATCTGGTTTGTAGATTTGTAATCAATTAATTCTGGTGTACTTCTTTCTGATATATAATATGATGTCTTGCAGTATATGTCAAGTTTGTTTCAACCATGATGCCTTATATACCCCTTAGTTGTTGTGCTGTACAACAAATTTCAAACTGGCATATGTATTTGGGAACTACATCCTTCAATTTTGTTGTACACATACTTGTTTCATGAATTCTATGATAATGTATGCAAAATACATGTCAGTCTCAATTTTGATCATGATATCTGATACTTTTATGGAGTTATGCTTCTTAAAAATGTGTTAATATTTTAAGAGAATGGACTTAATAAGCATTCTGCTTATAATTCTCATTGTCTAAATATGGCTATACTTGTACAGATTGATATATTGTAATTGTTCATTTATTCAATAATACAATACTGTAAAATGTCAAAATGTCAAGTATATTGGTTTTTTCCTGATAACAAATTCATTTTCATTTGACAACAATCATTAGTGCCCCACCCAAAATTGATCAGTCGTTCCGTCCTTGCATGCATCTAAAATTTTGTCTGGCCCATAACTTTTTGTTTTTTGAGGTAGGCTTTTGATATTTGGTATGTGGGTAAATAATAACGGGGCTATGTGAGAACCTTTGACCTTGAATGATTGACCTTAAGGTCAGCAGGGACTACAGAGATGGATACCATCTCGGTGATATATAGTTATTTGGTGTGGGATTGCTAATACATTGTATTTAAACTTATTGTTCGATGTTAGAATTTAGTTGAACAACCCTTTTAGAAATTTTTCAGCTCTGTCATGGCATCCAGGTTTTATTTTGAGAAGACTCAAACTTAATTTTGAGTTTTCCTGCCAGTGGTCAGGGCTTTTCATTGAGTAATCTGTCTTCCTCCCACAATAAAAAGCTGGATGTCGTGATGCCATAACAATTAAGAAACTTTATTGTTCCCATGTTCCATAAATTCATTTAGATAACCTTGTTATTTTTGTTAGATCTCATTGAAAAGAATTTTTCAAGGTCTGGCTGGTACAGAAAATTTTGTATTTGATCTTATTAACAGGATGCTTTAATTATTACATTTTTTACTTGTTTTACTTAAGATAAACATCCAATACAAGGTCATCTGCTTAATTAGCTGTAACATAATTTTCGTATTTAGGAACCAACTCCAAAGAAAAGAAAAACTGACGAGAAAGAAGGCAAAGAGATAAAAAAAGAAAATGATAGAAAGGTATCACATAAGTTTGAAGACAAATAGAGTTGGATGTTCTTTTTGTTAGTTGTATTAGGTATCAAATTTCAAATGATGTAAAGTAGAAAAACAAATAATTGTTATAAAGGTTTTTTTCAAGAAGTATATATTTTTTTTGTCAATTTTTTGTATCACATGGAATGAATGTTTACTGTACAAGTTGTCATAAGTGGTAACCTTTCACCTCTGGATTTACCACTTATGTCAGTGAAGTCAAACATGATGTACATGTAAATTGTAGGTTCCAAGAGTTTAACTAGTTTCTTAGGTAATGTTAACTTTTTCGCTCTAACCTACCATTCAAAGAAAATTTAAACTGCAACACAGTTCTATATTAGATATTTACTAACTGATTTAGAAGCATAGATACTACTACTACTGTGATACACACACCAGATATCATAGACTACACTTGTAGTAGAAAGCTAATTATAGATTTGTTGGCTTCTAATTCTTAATTATGTACCGAACTCAAAGGCAACTATCAGAAAAAGTAATTTTTGTTGTTGAAGGGACATTTTATTTAGGGGCATGGAATGATATCTTTTCATTGTATAGCCTTAACTTTATTTGAAGGCATACATTATACAGAAGAATGAAGACAAAAATGAAGAAAAGAAAGAAGAAGAGGAGGAGGATTCAGATGATAAAAGTAATTTGTTGTTAATTGTAAAAAAAAAATTTATTGATACTTTTTATACATGAACTATTTTAAATTTATTTTAACAATTAATAATTGTTGATTTTAATTGTATCCATAAATAATTTTCAGTTTGTGTGTGTGTGTCTAGAGCCATTTTTGTCATATAAATTATACTGAAATTGTGTCAATAGATTTGTATGATTATGCCATATTTTAGGATATAATTTCTGAAGTTATAAAGCATAGGTATCATCATTTGGTTAGTATTTTCAACAGGCATCAGTGTTTATGAACTGAAATAAAAAAGCATTAATTTTTCAAGGTTGAATATTATTAAAATTAAAGAAAGGATTCCAAACCATCACAGTGGTTTTTATCCTCCTGCATTTTAAAGCACAACATTAAGATTTGGAATGATATATTATTCTTGATTGAATTTGTTCATTCTACATGTAATTCTCAGAATCTAGGACAATAGGTTACTACTGAATCCACATGTTTTTAGTACATGTACCATATTATTCATTAACGATTGAAAAAAAAAACTCGAAGTATAATCTATATTATTTTCTTTATATTCTTATTTGCCGACTGCACCGAATATAAATTATTAATTATCTACAACTCCAACACATAAATAGGATAAGTTTGTCATGGTGTAGCAGCTTTAATATGCAATATATATGTTCAAACAATATTTATATAAGTCCTCAAACTCTTAGTATTACACCACATTAAACCTACAAAAGAAAATGAAATATTTACTGGCATAGAAAAAACATATCAATTATAATCCTTTTAAATTAATTATTTTTTAAATATTTTGTTACAGAAAAGAAGAAAGATAAAAAGAAATACTTTACCAGATTTCCAGCATTGTTGCTGTCATTTACATATTTTGATCAGAATCACACAGGATACCTGGTAGATAAGGACGTGGAGGAAATTATACATACCATAGGACTACAGCTGTCAAGAGCACAGGTTTGTGACACCTATTGTCACCCCTATCTCATTTCATGCTTTGGTCAGTCAAGAATAACCTGTAGCCATGTCACTTCTATATTATGACTGCTATATTTAGGATTTTACCGGCATCACTTCCCATTCATGTTTAAGTTTATCCTACAATTTAGTTGAGTGCAAATCATTTTTAAAATGTTTTCTGTATTTTCAGGATATGTATAACAGTAAATTTTTTACAACAAAAAAGATATACATGTCATGTCAAGGTTTTAATTAAACTATATTTTTTTAAACTTTTTATAGGTAAAGAAACTAGTACAGAAGTGTGTACTTAGAGATTCATTACACTACAGAAAGATAACAGACAAATTACTTCCTGGTCAGGCAGCAGAAAAAGAGGAGGAGTCAAAGGAAATTAAAATAATAGACACAGAAAAGTTGGCTCAAGGTTGGTGTTAGTAAATGTTATTCATAAGGTTGCTTTGATTGATGGATGTTTAGCATCATGGCTGGGAATATTTTAAGCTTTGTTGATAAATACTGAATCAACTAAAACATAAATACAATAATGTACAAAAATAGCTATGTTATCTTCTGCAGAGCTACAAATTCCCTCAACCAAGACTGAATACCTGTCTTGTGTGAACCATAAATTTCAGTCCAATAAGGGTTCCTTTCAGCAGGTTTAAGTGAACATGTCTTCTTATTAGTCCCCTAACCACAGCACCAAAAGGGACTGTAGGTTTGCACACCTATCTGTATTTCAAGTTTGAATGTTTTTTTTTATCAAATTTAAAGTCGCAGTCCACAGAAAACATTAAACTTTGGGATATTGTTATATATCATGTTGGTAAGAAGCCTATTGATTATTGGAGAAATCTATTAAATTTCAAGATCACAGTTGCCAAAAAAACATTAAAAATTGTTACAAAAAAGTAGTTTCCAGACATTATCACAATAAATTCAAAAGTTTGCAATTGATTTAAATGAAATTTTAGGATATACAATACATATTGTGTGGGAATAGATATGAAGCCTATTGATGCTGGAGGAATTCCATTAATGGTCAAGGTCACCAGTCAACAACAAAACTTTTTCTCCAAACAGTTCTGCAAAATTTTTTGTGAGGGTATCAGTGATAGCTAGATCAACTTTGTCTAGTTTTTTTACGAAATCATGGCCCTTGTATATAGAAAATTTCTTCTAAATAACAGTTTTTCAAACTTTTTTTTTTTTTTTCTGATTCTCACTGCAGGCAGGGTGTACTCGACCCCAATCTTAATTGACAAGGATTGCCAGTTTTCCTACCGCAGGTCGGGGTTTTCTCCGGGTACTCCAGCTTCCTCCCCCAATAAAAACTGGACGCCATGATATAGCTGAAAAATTGCTGAAAGTGGCATTAAACACCATCAAACAAACAAACTTTTTTTCTAAACACTTGCAGATAATGAGATGATATTAAGTATGAGTCAACAATCAGAATTACAGATCAAGTTTAAATTATTTCTGGTCTGATGGATTTTGGCACAATTATGGCCCATTACTTAGAACTGCCTGTAATGAACTAGTATTGCCTAAGCAATACTATCAACACTTGTTTTCACTATGAAATACTTTTTATACAGGCAATGCTGAATATGATCCAGACAGTGATGTCAAAGGAAAATCACCATCTGGTCAACGTACACCTAAAAAGGGGGAGGGAGAGATTCTGACAGGGATGGTCAGCTACAAAGGGTCAGTCATGGACATTGAAAGCTTATTAGACAGACTAGAGAAAAGTGAGAAGACTAGACTTGATATGGAAAAGGAAATGCAGAAATTATCCAAGGATCGAGGTAAATATTCTAAGGAATAAAGGTAACTAATGTGATATAAGGATAGAGGTCACTAATCCAAAGATAATGGAATAGATGGGGATAGAGGTAACTAATCCATGCAGACAGGTTACTAATCTGAGTATTAAGGTAATTAATTTAGGAGATAGAGGTTATTATACCCCCACAAACTTGTTTGGGGGGTATATAGGAAACACCCTGTCTGTCTGTCCGTCTGTCCACATCCCTTGTAATTGCAACTCCTCCTAAACTGCTTGATGAAATTTCATGAAACTTAGCATAAAGGAAGTACATTATATGTAGATCTGCATGAAGGATTTTTATTGACCTCGAATATCATTAAGAGGAGATCATAGGACTTGAAAGCGAAGTGGGGGAATTCCTTTGTGAGCATGCTCACAGTCCAGACTTGTTAATCCAGGATAGTGGTAACTAACTTAAAGATAGAGGTGACAAATTCATGCAGACAGGTTACTAATCCTATGGATAGAGGACCTAAAAAGATGACATTCCTGCCGTTTTTACTGGTTGTTGGTGTAACATACATGTTCCAAAATATATAATGTGTATTTTTTTTTCAGATACACTTAAAACAAACCTAGATTCCAAAGAAGAAAGTGTTCAGAAGTTAAAAGATGAGGTGAAACAGGTCAAACAAAAATTATCTAATCAAGAGAAACTGACAAATTTTTCGGAATCGGCTAGTCGTAAATATATTTCTGCCCTCATGTTGTCAAAAGACCACCTGACTACCATGTTAGATACTGTCTCTGCAGCTTTGGAAGAGAAAGACATGAAAAAAGATATTATCATTAAGAAAGAAACAGAAAAAGAAGTAATGCTGAAAAAAGAAAAAGAAGAAAATGGAGAGGCTTAAACATCAATATTGTGTTAGGAATATCACGATTTATCACGAAAAAAACATGAGCTAATTTTTTATTAGACTTGATAATTTCTGTGAAGGTTTTGTTTACAATCAAAGGTCTTAAGCCCATAGAATGACCTTTGAACTTTACCTTTCTTTCAGCTAAATAATGTTGACCTAGAAATCATTGCAAGAACTGGAGTTGATGTGACACAGAAAAAAGTCTTCTTCAATTGTTCTGTATTTTGTATTTTAGACAATTTAAACACATTTTAGATATTTTATAACATTAATGGAAAGTGTATAGCTAACCCTGTTTGGCAGTTAAGTTTGTTATAATTATAGGCAGATTTTGTTAAATAGATTCTGAGAAATTTGCAGATCCTCCTTGAACATTAGGATTTTATAGATCGAATGATGCAGATTACTATTATACATGGCTTTGTTTGTTACCTGACAATTTTTAAGAATGGAATATACATGTACTTGTTTTACAGTGTACATTGATCAATTAAGTGTCTGATTAAATAAAAAATTATTTTACTAATGTCTTGACTATTCCTGTATATATATATATATATATATATAATAAGGTCCCTTTATAAATAAATAGTCCCATCAAATAGTGGTGAAATGTAGCCCTTGGTTTGCCCCAATAGCCAGCATTTTTAACATAACTCTTGGTATGACCTTATGCTCCTATCTACAAACTTTCCCTGCTTGAAAAGATTTGACAAAAATGGTAAGAATGTTCAACTATGTCAGCCAAATGATTTGTTGCCTCATAGTGACAGATAATCCAATAATACACTACTTAGGTTGTTTTCTTGATCACATAACAGTTATATCTGACCCCCATCCCCATCCCCCTTCTTCAGCCCTCAACATGGTATGCGGCTCGACTAGGTAGTACAGTGTAAAGAAATGCAAGTTTGGGTGTTTTGGATGTCGACACTTCACAGAAATCAAATAAATATAATATACTGTGAAAAACATAATATGACAACAAAATCAACCAGAATACAGTATTGGAACACTTCGGGCAATGATGATGTGAACTTGTAGCAAAAATTTTGCATCTCTTCAAGTCAGGTTAGCAATTCTATCAATTAACACCTCTTCTTCTTCTTCTTCTTCTTCTTACAGGGAAGGAGCTGGATTCGTTTCCGAATGTAAATGGCTCCGCGAAAACTTGACGCGTGTCGGGCAACACAGCTGTTCTCTATTTATAGTTAAAATGGACGGAATTTACAATTAAAACACCTATTGTCTGGCATAAACATCTTGACCACGGGGGCCTCTGTGGCTGAGTGGTTAAGGTAGTTAATTACTATTGATCACATCTTATCAACTCTGAGGTTGCATGTTCGAGCCTCACTAAGGCAGGGTGTGCTCGACTGCTATCGTATTTGACACGGATACCCAATTTTCCTACCGAAGGTCGGGGTTGTCTTCGGGTACTCCCTAATAAATACTAAGCCACAATTTGCTAAAGATTGATGAAAGTGGTGTTAAACACCAATTAAACAAACGTAATTTAAAAGGTCCAGCTGAGCTATTGCGTGGTTATCGACGCTGACATTTTTTTTTTAAATTCAACTAGACTAGATTATTAAAGTTAGTTGGTCATCTACAATTATTCGCCCGTTAACACATATTTTGCATTTTCGAGACTTACTGCGGACAAGGTATGCTCGATTTGAACCTTTATTGAGCGACAGTTTTACTGCTAGACGTTTGGTTTTAACTGGGCACTGACTTCCTTCCCCAATAAAAACTGAAAAATAAAAAAGGTGGCCGAGCGGTTATTTACTATTGATTACACGTGCGTCAACATTCACTGTGGTTGCGGGTTCGAGTCTCACTGCGGGCAGGATATGTTCGACAACATTAATTGACAATAATTGTCAGTTTCCAACAGAATCCGGTGGTTTTCAGTAGGTACTCTGCCACCCCCTTTCCCCTTATACATAATGGACGCCAGTGGAATGAGTGAAAATTGGCTGAAAGTGGGGTTAATCCCCAAACAAACAGAAAAGGCGAGAAAACAGGATATTTAATTCACGTGTTTTAATCAAATGTAAACCTGAAATATGAATCATAATAACAAAAATGAAAAGACGAATTATATCGGAATCATGCATGTAAATAAGACCATCTTCTGGGGCATTTGATGATGCAAGAAAAATTCGAGGTAGACTATCCTGTCGACGAGTAACATATGTCAAAAATTCACAAAACCACTAAATTGGCAGCATTGAAATAAATCTGGGGATTACTGCTATGTAAGGGATTTCAACCTACACACTTTATCTTTTATTTGAAACCTACATTTTATCTTTCCTAAGCCCGTTTTACGATGATCTCTTTTAATGTTCGCATTCAACCAAATCACAATCTTCATAAAAAGTATGTCAGTAGGTTATGTAAGCATGTTTTCCAATAAAATTTGAATTTTGAGGATTGTTATAAATTGACGGAATTTTTTTTAATAATAAGTATTACTATGAATATTTAACATTTTTATATATGACGTAAACTTTCTATTGATATCTTTTACCTCTCAATTTGGCGCCCCATATAGCATGTGATTTTCTTTATAGATTTGTTGTCATCATGTTCTGTATAGATTTATAGGCATCCATTCTCGGCGATTTCTTTTATAAATTTTGTGGCATCCATTCTCTGTGCGATCTTCATAGGTCTAGTGACATCTATTATCTATGCGACTCTGTATAGATTTAGTGGCATACGTTCTGTTTTTATTTTTGTTTGCTTTTTTGTTTTGTTTTGCTTTGTTCGTTTTTTTTTGTTTGTTTGGTTTGTTTTGTTTGTTTGTTTTTTGTTTTGTTTTGTTTTTTGTTTTGTTTTTGTTTTTGTTTTTTGTTTGTTTTTTTTTGGAAAGGGGGGGGGGGGGGGGTTATTGGCTTGCTGTCGGTTGTATTCCTCTTTGAAAATAAACACTTGATTATTATTTATAGAATTTCAGGACAAATATCTTTATCTATAGCATTATATACGAGTTCAAGTACCAGTGTACCCCTGTTTTTTTTTACATTTTTCTGAGTCCATGTTTGCTCCATCTTCATGGAGCGAACGTGGAATCGGAATCCCAGACTTGGGAGGATGTGTAACTACATTATTAGAGGCCCCTTTGGCACAAAATGAAATAGATACAAAAACTGATCTAATCTCAATTGAAATTCCCCTATTGTTTCATCAAGGTCGAAAATGCGTACGTAAATTTTAGAACGTTTGAAAACGAAAACGGCAATTTCGTGTGACGCCATGGCACACACAAATACTTATTCCAACAGACCCACTCACTTACTAGTATGATACACTTCCTTGTGTCACATATCATAACTTGTGTTTTGTCCTCTAACGGGGTTTCAATATATCACATGTATGAATTTTCATAAAATATCCGTTTATTATTGATTGGCGAAGATACCACGAGTCGCTGTACCGTCAGTGCATCTAAGATTATAAACACGATAAAAGGAAATTTAATATGTTTATTTTGCCGAAACTTACCCATATATGTATGCAGAATATGACATCATGATTTAGAAATGTACGTAAAAGGTTGACTAAGCTTCAGTAATGTCTAAGATGAGAAAGTAAGTGATATTTGAAAGAATTTAAATGAGAAAAAATTCTAAACGTATTCCAAATCGAACTGAAAATTATATCATATATTGTCAGTTGTCAATTTGCCGAAGTATTTACTTAAATTGATAGTAAAACCTTCAATTTATTAGGAAATGTCAGACCACTGTCGCTGTAGGCCTGAATATTTAAAGAATCTGTGGTTTTAAAACATTTATTTACAATGCATACAAATCATTGGTATTTACATAAAATAAGAATACATAATATAATAGTTATCTTTGTGTAAAATAATTTAAAACTAAGGATTTCATGTATATGATGAAAAAATTTTGTGAATTCAGTTAAAACTATATTTGTCCTTTATAGTATTTATAACATTGAATATTTACAGTATAATAAAAGTTGAAAATTCATTTAAAAATTAAGGCTATCGTAATTTTGTTTACTATCTGCTTCCATTATAGGATGTCTGGCACGCCCTCTATATATCCTGTATTTTTATCTCTAACCCTGTTAATTTCTATTATACACAGTTAATAAATTATATATAATACTGGGTTAAAAAAAACAATACTATTGCTGTTTAAAAATACTAAAAACTTGTATACCTACAATTTCAAAATAAGCTTTTAAAATTCAAATTTCCTTGGTATAAATGAAATACTACAAATGTACATGACTGGTTCTTTTGATTTTTTTATATTCTAAAACTGTACCCAATTACTAAATTATGGACCTTCATATTTTAAGTGTAATATAGGGTTCCTTCCTTACAGCTATTGATTATATGACGTAATCATGTCTATATTTGGTATATTCGGTAGGTTTTCAGTCAGCGGATGAACTTCCTCAACTTTTCTCACGCCCTTTATTACACATTTTCCTCTCCATTGCACATATATTGTAAAGTTATATACAGTCACAAAAAGAATTTTTATTGTTCGGAGGAGTATTAGATTTCATGGTAATTGGAAGATGTCTAAGTTATTCTGAAAACGTAGAATATTTTCCTGTTTCATTTATATCGTCATAATCAATACACATAAGGCAAATATACATAAAAGCGAGTATAAAACAAAGTCCCGTGCCTATCCATGACGTCATAAATGTCCAGTCGTACTTTATCTTAGTATCCTGTGGATATATATAGTATTTATTCTGGTCCAAATCTCGCAATGCCATGAAACAAACGTTGCTTGCCACTCCAGCCATTGCTGTAAAATAAGTGTAAATTGTAAATAAAAAGTCTAAAAATTATCTTTCATATACAAAAACCTAAATATCTTTAGGGATTATTAAAGTACGGAAGCTTATTTGGGCCACTTTTGTTGGAAAAATTATTTTTCATGCGTTGGAACGCAAAATATTGCGATTAAACGCAAAAGTTTGGGAAATTGCGGATAAACGCAAAAACTCACTGCCTCTAAATGCAATCATTATTGCGATTCAACGCATTAATAATTAGGAAATAACGGATTAATAATTGCGAATAAACGCAAAGGTATATGGAAATAAGGGTGAGATATAAAACTGAGGAGGTGCGATAAAGAAGTATGATATTGGGTGATCGTCAGAGATGCGTGATATGGAATAAACTGTAATACCGTGTACTGTATTTAGTACTATTACATGTCGCTATCATTATCACAAGCTGTATCGACACGATCATCCCGAGAACCCTATTATTACCCTAAGTGTGGCCCGAGTGTGATATAGTTCGAGGTTGGCATGTTGCGTTCATTACATGATATTTCAACCATACCATATTTTGGTAAATGTATGCAATATTGCGTTAAGGTGCAATACAGAGACATGGGTGTAGTATAAGGTATGTACTACAGAGTAAGAACAACAACTGTATTATTATCTAATTATTTGATATATCAATGCTATTTATTTTTTTGTTTTATATGACAGTGGCAATTTTATTTCTTTGATGCGTACCCTTACACATGGATCATGTATCAACAACATTATTGCGTTTAATATTTCAGCTTTTAATAGCAAAAATGTTTGGATTTGAACGCAAACAGTTGCGTTTAATTGCAATAATTCTTGCGTTTAATCGACATATTTTGCCTCTACACGCAATAAAAAAAGTTCTACAAAGTGGCCCGAATACGCTTCCATAACAAAGGTACACCGTAGAGAGTACATTAAACGGATGTTAACTTCTAAATATACACACAACAGTGAACCAGAATACAAGTGCAAGTAATAGCTATATGACATACTGTTATGTTAATACATATACCTTGTAGAATCACTAAGCTTTAATGAAATGGAGGTGTTTTATAATTATAATGATTGCTGTATAGTCACATAAATCAGTCAAAATCAGATTTTTAAGGGAAAAAGATACTTTATTAGATTTAAAATTGTTAATTATAATTAGTTTTAATTGTAAGTATAATTTTCAGGTTATCATTACATGAACAATTAAGGAAAGAGTGATATTCACCTTCTAAAACTTGACATAATTTACAACTTTATTGTCTTGGTATTTTCTTGTAAGGCTCGGTTTCAATTACAACATAATGATCACCAGTACGAAACTGATTTATTAGTTGCCAAATAAAAAAATTATCTCATCTTTCAAATATTCTTTTTCATTTTTTATACACCTTCACTCTACTATATAAATAAAGTTTCTATACAACAAACTATTTTGTCAGCCAAACTATCTTTTGCAAAATTGCATATTTCTAAGTATGCTTAAGGATTCAACAGCTTTCGTTTATGTTCTCAGAGTTTTCAGAGTCAATTCTTCCTGCTACTGAGTTTCAAGTCAGTTTACATCTTCAGTATTTGATAGACAAAAGCGGAGAATGTTTTTGTAATGTTTCAAAAGCTTACTATATAAAAGATGCTTATAAACTAGGCAAAAAATCTTGATATCACACTTACCAGCGAGTAAAAATAAAATGGCAGTAACTAAGTAAATTTTAGATCTCTTTGGATTTGTTCTACACGGCCAAAGTCCACAAATCATAGATAACACAGCAAATATCTGAATCCCTCCGCATGCTATTAAACATCCAACCCATGACCGCTCCAGATCTGTAAAAAAACCACTGATATTTTATACATTTTTTCATTTATTACACCTCCTGCATTCTTAAAATCCAACGTATGTGATATAATCTTAAACCTTATATAATCAAGTCAACTTAATTGTCTTATTTGTGAAGAAACAAACAATAGCTAAAAATAACAAATAACTGATCGAGAAGGTAAGGGTATTTACCACAAATCAAAAGATACAACTATTAAAAGCTCTGTTTTCTGTGTTATATGACTACAGTTGGAGTTTGTTTATATTCTAACCACCAAAAGCTACGCTTTAAATCGTTGAGAATTAGGCTCTCTGAGGTGCTTTCCCAGGGCTTGAATGTTCCTCTCTTGTAATTTTCAACCTTGACTGGGTTTCTCAAAATAAACTAAAGTCAAATTTCAGGTTTTTTCCTCAACTACCAAAGCAAAACTAACAAAACTAATAAACTTATACTAAATTAAAGTTATTCCGACAAAGACATAGTTTGCGTATTTGTTACTACTACTAAGAAAATCTAAATAATAAAACACGCTACGATGAAAACTGGGTTAGTGTGAGGTAGAAAAATTATTTCTCCTGAACAGCGGTCGTTCCAGTATATATTAACTTGAAGTACTGTGTATTTATCTAATATTTACAATGTACACCAATTTAAGCAATTTCAGGTGTATCATATAATCCAGTTTTTTGGAGTAAACCAACGACCTGCGACAGAAAAACTGGCATTCCTTGCCAATTATGGTTATAGTCGAGCACACCTTTGCCGAAGCCGTGCCTAAACTTATAACCTCAGTGTTAACTATCCATTGATAAGTGGCGTACTACCTAGTCCATCCGGCCGAGGCCACAACGATAAAGCACCACACGATCTCACAATAAGGATATGTCTTTTCTTTAATATGTTTAATAGTAATATAATTACTTGAAATCAAAATGAATAAAACCATGAATAATGGCTTTGAATTCTGAAAAGAAAATATTAAAAGTATGGGAATCATATTTCATGTGAGACTCCACAATGCACTACGCTAACTTACGTAGATATCTAATTTCATCCGTTGTCTCGGGGGGATCTTTGGGTACTAAATCCTCGTATGTGTAGACACATTGACCGTAATGAATTTTTGTCTCACCTGTAAAAAAAGATATAAAACAGGAAATTAAGGTCAGCTTTATGTACACACCTGAAGTAACATCTGACGATGCTTACATTTACAACAGCAAGGATAACGTGAAAGTTGGTGTTTTTAAATATATATATACTCTATCATGATTGATGCAATTACAGATATATAGATTGATTGAAAGAAGTGCTAAATTTGTTTGGTGACACTAGATATTTTTCAATACATTCCCTTGATCTTCTGGTAATCTAGACTTCTTAACACTAAATGTTTCATCCCGATAATACTGAAATCATGTTGTTTTTAAATAATAAAATTTTTAATAATTTGGACTTTCCTTTAAGATATAATCCTTAGAGGTCGCAAACATCTGAGGATTACTGTAAACAGTGATGAAAAGTGCACTGAAGAAATAATATTTGGGGTAATCAAGAGTTTTTGCGTTGTAAGCAAATTAAACCACAAGTTGAACCAACAAAACTTTGACATACGACCCGTTTTGACAGCATCATATCAGTCGAAGTATTGAACCCACGTGTTGTTGCGGATACTCTAGTACTAACTGTATATATGGGACAAGAAGAACATATATATGGTCGAACATTTAGCATGGTAAACGCAAATGGTAACAATATCGTGATTGGAATACTTTATGAAATTCATTACATATTAATGGGCCCCGGCGGCTGAGTGGTTAAGGTAGTTTATCTACTATTGATCAGGTGGTCCATCTACACTGGACACTGGGTAAGACTTCCAACTGACCCCCCCCCCCCAATAAAAAACGCAATGCATTAGACTATCACAAAATACATGGAGTTCACACGGCTCGCACTTGCCCAATTGGCAATGCATGACTGTGTCCACTTTGGGGTTCACCAGTGGCTGCCACCCAGTGCCAAGTTCTTTTATTTACGTTCGAAATAATGCATTTTTAGTGGGGGTTCAAATGGAAGTCTTTCCCAACACAGATTGTGGGTTCGATTATCACTGCAGACAATCTTAATTGACAAGGATTGCTGCAGTTTTCCTACCGAAGGTCTGGTGTTTTTCCCCGGCTACTCCGGCTTCCTCCTCCAATAAAAACTGGGCCCATGACATAGCTGAAAAATTACTGAAAGTGGCGTTAAACAATATTAAAACAAATAAACATCTTACATAACCATATATTGCACTACAAAGCCATGAACTATGTCATTTTCTCGCGTTATTTCGTAGAAATTATACTTCTTTGTTTGGGGTTTAACATATTCAGCATTTTTAAGTCATTTAATGACACCCGGTTTTGATTGTTGAGGCCCAAGTACCATGTAAAACCCCCTTACTATAAAAAAAAATTGACAAAACTTGTAAAGAAAAACGTTTAAGTAGAGCATACCCTGCTCTTAGTAAAGCTCGAATTCGCAACCTCAGTGTTGACACTCAGGTGATCAATATAGTATATCACTATCTTAGAAAAATATCTATGGAAAGAAAGAAGTTTTAAAAACAGGCAACTTTTAACACAACTTAAGAGTCAGCGACCACAAACTTAATATAGAATTAGGAAGATATAGAAATATAGCAAGAGAAAATAGATTGTGTTCTGTATGTGAAATAGTGGAAGACGAATATAATTTTCTCTTACATTGTAATATTAACAGAATTAAGAAGAACTATGTTCTATAAATTAAATTTAAATCAATATATTGATTTCAATAATCAAATTATTCATATGCACCAAATTTTGAATCCGAAATTGGAACTAATTCCAATTGTATGCGACTTTATAAAGCAGTCATTGGCACTACGAACATATGGTCCACATTGGTCAAAGTTCCTCTAGTATAATATTTTAAATACACGCATTTAACTAGCTGTTATTATCTTGTTTGTATTATGTAATGATATTCTCTGTACTTTTTTTGTCGTATTGTCATGTGTATTGTTTATTATGTAACAGTTTATGTTTGCTTTGAGCCGTACGGGTGTAACTTTCGCAAATAAACGATAACTATCTGGCCCCTGTGAAGAAGCTATGTACATTTATATGATGCAGATTTTTTTGTTATATCTGCGTATAAATATAAAACTAACTTTCAATTTTACTTGTTATAATTTTCGAATTTTGTGAACTACTCAATTGTGATTTATTTATACTTAAGTAAAACATACTTTCACTATACTATTATACTTATAAATAATGAGATGAGATAAAGTATCTATATCCATTAAAAAAACTTCTGTCTGGTCCCTTTTGTTCATTTATTGTGCAATGTTTAAACCAAAATTAAAAGATTCGAAATATTTAAAACTTATTCAATTCAGTTGTAAATTATCTTTGTATAATGCCTTTTTAATCAAAATATGCCAATTAAATTCAAACCTCACTAAAGCAGATGTATAAGCGAAAGGTGTGCATTTCATCTTTGATTGTTGTTGCAAATTTCGCCTTTAAAAGTGACATTTCGACAAAAATAAATATGCCGATAGATTTAGTAAATAGTAAAGCTCAAATTGTTATTCATTTATGGACTGTTATTTTACATGTATTGAAATTGTCGTTTGACATATCAATGTATACTAAAAGCATACTAATAAATGTACTGACGATAATTATCCAAAGGGACGGCATAGCATACGGCATAACATACATCATCGAGTGCAAATACATGTTATGTCTGCATATTAATGCATGTTTAATGCATATTGGTTTCTTGACAACGTGCATTCTTCTCTCGTTGATATGCATTAACTGGCTGGTGGTTGGTACTAGTAATTAGAAAATTCCGATCAATTCACCGTGAATGTCATGCACAGATTTTGATTAAGGAAATCGGCGTGATTTATTTCATTTTTATATTTTGATATTAATCCGAGTCACAATATAAATAATTAATGTTTTATTGTATTATTATATTGTCGCAGACGAAATTAAATACTAATAAGGCTGACATATGTCTTTATTGCATCATTACTTTAGTAAATGGAACAGTAATTTCTCTCTAATACATTTTTTTCCATTAGGCATATGTCTGTAGACACTTTTTAAAACCTAAAACACCGCATGGATTTCGCGTATAAAAAATAATTCAGATTTTTGTGATATATACGTAAATCGGAAATTCTACACCTGGAATAAAATTACACTTACCTTAAAGTGTTTCTTTAGAAAGGCAGTCACTGGAGAGACTTTTTGTAAGGTTAAAAATGACGATTTACTTACATTCTACGTCATACAGCCAATATTTTAAAATACAATGCAAAGAAATAAAAAAAACCATCCCGATTGTTTCCCTACATGGTTATTTAAATTTTAAAATTTATTACAAAACAACATACCCATCTATTAGCAATTTTTTAATTTCTCTGAGAAAAATACATACTTGATGGAACTTGGTTTAGATAACACTTTCTCCACATTCCATATCGGTATGAGAATTCATAGCGAACCGTAACGTTCGAGCTTCCACTGGCATCAACTTCGTACCAATAATCAAAATATATGCTAATTAAAGTCAAAGCTAACGCTGCCATCATGAAAAAAACTGAAAAGCCGATGACACACATATGTTTCCCCATCTTGGAACTGCCGAAATTACTCCACAATGTACGAAATATCGAAAATGCTCACAAGTCTCAGCTCGTAGAGGGAGCGGCCATTTACATGACTATGAGTAAAGAAAACCTATACTGACAACCGGTTTACCTATGAATACCTGTGTTGAAAATACAATTAGGGGGCTTTCTCAGTGTGTAATTGGTTATTAAATTAGGATTCATTAATGAAATTCGTGATAACGTGCTGTTTAATGATGTAATTTGTCAACAGGTAAAGGATTAATTCTTTCCTATAGCAAGAATAAATTTAAGTAGGATTTTTTCATGGTAGAAACATTTAATATCGAAAACCCGAAGGTATTTTTTAATGTGAAGAAAGGAAAAGTTGGTCTTGTTGTTTGTGAAAGAATCAAACTAATACTTATACGATTATTTAGAAATGTGTTTGCAGAGGATTGCAAAAGGAGTTTTTTTAAAATCAATATTAAGTGTTACGGTACATACTTTTCAAGAAATGTATTTATTTACACAGTTAAATTTGGAACAATACTTTATCTAATTTAAGTGGCTCTCATATATATAACCGACATATTACGTTATTTACCACAATCGCACCACATTGGATGTACTAAAACCATACACAACCATGTCATCCGCGTGGATCTAATAAACCGTACACAACCATCTCATCCTAGTGGATCTCATAAACCATAAACAACCGTCTCATCCTAGAGGATCTCATAAACCATACACAACTGTCTCATCCAAGTGGATCTCATAAACCATACACAACCATCTCATCCTAGTGGATCTCATAAATCATACACAACCGTCTCATCCTAGAGGATCTCATAAACCATACACAACCATCTAATCCTGGAGGATCTCATAAACCATACACAACCGTCTCATCCTAGTGGATCTCATAAACCATACACAACCATCTCATCCTAGTGGATCTCATAACCATACACAACCGTCTCATCCTAGTGGATCTCATAAACCATACACAACCATCTCATCCTAGTGGATCTCATAAACCATACACAACCATCTCATCCTAGTGGATCTCATAAACCATACACAACCGTCTCATCCTAGTGGATCTCATAAACCATACACAACCATCTCATCCTAGTGGATCTCATAAACCATACACAACCATCTCATCCTAGTGAATCTCATAAACCATACACAACCGTCTCATCCTAGTGGATCTCATAAACCATACACAACCATCTCATCCTAGTGGATCTCATAAACCATACACAACCGTCTCATCCTAGTGGATCTCATAAACCATACACAACCGTCTCATACTAGAGGATCTCATAAACCATACACAACCGTCTCATCCTAGTGGATCTCATAAACCATTCACAACTATCTCATCCTAGTGGATCTAATTTAACTTATATTTAAGGATATTAACAATCATCTCACCCAAAACCCCAGACATATATTTTAGGATGCTGACAAAAATCTCATCCAAGTGGATCTCATAAAACATACTATTAACGTTATCGACAGCAATTTCTATAGAACGCCGTAGCTGCCTTATGAAGACGTTTTTCATAATGTGATGATACTTTGTCATAATGTAATGATACTTTGTTATTATGTGATGACATATTGTCAGTATGTGATGATACTTTTCAGTATGTGATGATACTTTTCAGTATGTGATGATACTTTTCAGTATGTGATGTTACTTTTCAGTATGTGATGATACTTTGTCATTATGTGATGACACTTTGTTATTTTGTGATGATACTTTGTTATTATGTGATGATATATTGTCATGTGATGATGTGATGAAACATTTTTATAATGTGATGATATTTTGTCATTGTGTAATGATACTTTGTTATTAGGTGATGATATATTGTCTTTATGTGATGGTACTTTGTCATTATGTGATGATACTTCCTCATTATGTGATGATAATAATGACAAAGTATCATCACATAAGTAAACACGTCTTCATAAGGCATCCATGGCGTTCCATAAATCTTACCCAAGTGTATCTCTTTTTACTTTCATGATATATTGTCGACAACCATCTCACTATAGTGGATCTTCTATAGCCCCCAATTTAGGTGGACAACAATCTTACTTTATTGGATCTCCGATAACTTACAATTAAGTTTGCCGACTACTCCCTCACCTAAGTGGATCTTCTATAACCTCCATTTTAGTTTGTCGACAACCATCGCACTCAAGTGGATCTCATGAAACCTACATTTTAGATGTCCACAACCATCTCACCATAATAGATCTACTGTAACATGCACTTTAGCTTGTTAAAAAACCAACCCAGTTTTAAAACAAATAAACAATCTTTCTATTGTGAGTGCATTCTTCCTATTGTAGGCGTAGCTAGACTAGTGACAATGTACATTGAATTTCACAAAATAACTTCGGGTCCAGGGACATGTCTCCCCACCGAAAACTTTTGAAAACAATAGTGCAATTTAATGCATTTTGATGCATGTAATGTCTAGTGTATAACTGTTTCATGGTTCTTAAAGGTGTGTTTAAGAGCCATGATTATTGCTGCGTGTGTAAGTACCGTGGAACTACCTAGTGCTACTGGTTCTTAAAGGTGTGTTTAACTACCATATTTGTTTAAATGTGTAAATGCCATGATTCTGCCTACCTGAGTAAAATGACAAATAGTTCTTCCAAGTATGTGCGTAAGTTGTGGGGGAAAGGGGGGGGGGTTTGAAGTAACCGTTTAACCGCCAACAAACATGCGTTTAGATTTTATTTGTGTGATTATGGTGTCCTATGGGTGGTTTGTAATAGCTAATAGTATAGATTTTTCGTGAGATTTTTATTGTGTTAGCACTCGGTTTCCTTTCCATAGTGTTTATCTCTAATTAGGTAATAATTTAAAAACACTCAACTAAGTTACGCCCTCTTTTCTTTCATAGTCGATATACAATTTTTGTCTATTGTGTGTGAAGTGAATAATAGGCTTTCTGCTCGAGTTCTTTAAACCGGGGCCATCTCAAAGTATATTTTGCATTTTATATGATAAATCGATCACTGTTTTATTGACTGACAAATAGAATATTTAAATCTCCATTAAACAACGCAATCAAAACTGAGAATTTTAAGAATTCTATTATGTCCATCAGTTTTGTATACATATCATTAAATTTGTCACTTGTGCCCTATAAAAACATTGTATTATTATAAATTCATGTCTTATCATTGATTGGCATTGAATAATTTTAGCGATGCAAATAGGGATTATTAAAGTGATTAAAAATACGAGTATACGATACAGACAATGAAACTTATGCATTGCATATAAAGGGCAAGTGATATAGGGATATCCAGAGTGACAAATGATATCGGTCAAATAGCTGGTAAATTTGATCACAGCGGGTTGTGAGAATGGTAGAAATTGAGAAGCAAAATTAAAACCTGTGTTGCGATAATTCACCTACAAGGAGGCATCACAGATTGTTGAAACCGACTACCTATTCCACTTTGAATTGCTTGGCTCCTCTCCGCCATCACGGTCCACACATTTCAAGCTAAGGCCTTACCTACGCTAGCAGGTCCCAATCCAATAGCTGGACCCAAAACGGCTGGCCAGGCTTCAGTAGTTTGCGAATTTGCCTTAGTTGCTTCTAACATATTTAACACTATGTAGTTGAACTTATCTCGACATGTTAAAAGACATTTTTATATGGATGTTTATACTCCATTATTTACAGCTATACGAAACACAAAGATAATTGTCTTGGTATCGACAGATAAATATTTGTTGATAAACAGCTAGAAAAAAAAGAATTTATAAAATTAAACTGCCATTTGTTCTGAGAACAAATGAGAAGGTCTTTCCCACTGTTCCTCTAAAGTTAGAAAAGTTAGGTGATGCTATGGGTTTTGTGTCTTGCTACAGCACAAAATGTCACTTCCAGTCATAAAAATGAGTTATCTGAGTAAAGAAAGTGGTCCCGAGCCAAAAAATATATGGTTGTTAAGGACTTTCATTCGGTTGCTAGGGACAAAAGGCCAATTCCGGTCATGAAATGAAATATGTCAGTAAAGTACACCATTCTGAATCTAAAAATATATGGTTGCTAAGGACTTTTTATAACGGTCACCTTGTTGCTATGGTATGACCTTGACCTATGAACTTTGACCTTTGGCTCAAATTGAAGCTCTTTTCCTACTGATCATGTTTAACCTATATGTTTACTATATTATCTCTAACCGTTTTCAAGTTTTAACCAAAAAACGGATTAACCGAAATGCGTCAAGGGCAGTAACTCGAAAACGGTTCATTGCACAGCTTCCGGTCAAATGTACCAAATGAAGGTCTCACAATAAGTGGAGTATTTTCCCCATTCATTGTCTGCTTCTATCTTGTATGGTTTGTGAGATATAGTGCTAACAAGACCTATGGTGACCTTTGACCTTTGACCTTGACATTTTTAAATGTAACATATGTCACATAGGATCAATGGTGGTGGTCCCAATTCTCTAGGACTTACGGTTTTTGAGAAAAAAATTTTGACGCGTTGCGACATTTTTCAGGTCAAAAACGCGTAAACAGGAAGTTGATTGGGAAAAAAAATTGCATGACAAATCATGCCATAGGTCCAGCGACATTTTTTACACTTCAGATTTTAAGAATCGGTTACGGTTTCTGAGTTTATCTGCTAACAAGGGTTTTCGTGTTCGGGCAGATAACTCTGTTACTAAAAATAGATCGGTCTAAAAGCATGAGCCATGTCATCTCCGGATATGTCTGATTGATGTTACCAAGTATCGAAATGATACGTCCAGACACTTTTTGGCAAACCTCCGCGGAAGAAGAAAAATAATAATTAAAAGTCATTTGTTCAGAGAACAAATGTGAGGTCTTTCCCTGCATTTTATTAGTGTTATGTCTAGGTATATAGTTGCTAATGACTTTACGGTCAGTTACCATGGTTTTAGTGTACAAAGCAAGTGGTCCTAAGTCAGAAAATGTATGGTTGCTAATGGCATTTAGTTGGTTGCTATGGACAAAATGTCAATTCCGGTCATACAATATGATATTTAAATTAAGTTAGTGATCCCGATTCAGTTTCCCATGTATTGTCCGCTTCAATTTTGTGCGGTTTAAGTGTTATTTCATAAAAACTGTTTACGGCGTCGGCCATTTTGAAAATGGCTGCCCGTAACCATTCGACTTTGGTCTTAAATTGAAGGGCTTATTATGACGGTCACATAAAACCATATCTTTACTATATTATCTCTGACGATTTAAAAGTTATAAGCCATAAACTGATTAGCCGAAACCTGTCAAGGGCCATAACCTCGAAAACGGTTGGTCACACAGTTTTCGACACTATATATCAAATGTAGACCTCAGTGAGAGGAATATTTTTCTGATATATTATCTGCTTCATTTTTTTATGGTTTTTGAGTTATATTGAAAAAAAAATTTAGCCGAAAGAAGTCAAGGGCCATAACCTCGAAAACGGTTTGTCGCACAGTTTTGGACACTATATATCAAATGTAGATCTCAATGAGAGGAACATTTTTCTAATATATTGTCTGCTTCAATTTTTTACGGTTTTTGAGTTATATTAAAAACAAAATTTATCTGAAACGTGTCAAGGGCCATAACCTCAAAAACGGTTTGTCGCAGTTTTCGACACTATATATCAAATGTAGATTTCAATGAGAGGAACATTTTTCTAATATATTATCTGCTTCAATTTTTTACGGTTTTTGAGTTATATTGAAAACAAAATTTAGCCGATACGTGTCAAGGGCCATAACCTCGAAAACGGTTTGTCGCACAGTTTTCGACACTATAAATCAAAAGTAGACCTCAGTAAGAGGAACATTTTTCTGATATATTGTCTGCTTCAATTTTTTATGGTTTTTGAGTTATATTGAAAACAAAATATAGTCGAAACAAGTCAAGGGCCATAACCTCGAAAACGGTTTGTCGCACAGTTTTCAACACTATATATCAAATGTAGATCGCAATGAGAGGAACATTTTTCTAATATATTGTCTGCTTCAATTTTTTATGGTTTTCGAGTTATAGCGAAAACAAAATTTCAATGGCGGCCATTTTGAAAATGGTGGACCGAAAAAAAATTTTGATCCGATATATGCTATTAGGACCCTCATATCTACGTGGAAACCAAGTTTTGTGTAAATCCGACAACTTTGACGTTTTCGACAAATTTTGCGTCAAAATCGCGTAAACAGGAAGTGAATCGAAAAGAAATTTTTTGGGTGATGACATGTCGCCAGGAGTGCAGCCACATTTTCCACACTTCAGATTTTTGATACCGGTTATGGTTTAGGAGGAGATCTGTGCACAAGGTTTTCCGGTCTGGGGCAGATAACTCCGTTACTAAAAATAGATCGGTTTCACAGGGTCGGCTAAGGCGAGTACCGGTATGACCAAATAACGGTACCAAGTATCGAAAAGATATGTCGCGACACTTTTCGTCAATTGATGGCAGAAAAGAAGAACAATAATAATAATCAGACGAAATACAGTAAGGTCTTTCCTTCTGTGGAAGGGAAAGACCTTAATAATTAAACTGCCAATTGTTCTGAGAACAAATGAGAAGGTCTTTCCCACTGTTCCTCTAAAGTAAGAAAAGTTAGGTGATGCTATCGGATTTTGTGTCTTGCTATAGCACAAAATGTCACTTCCAGTCATAAAAATAAATTATTTGAGTAAAGAAAGTGGTCCTGAGCCAAAAAATATATGGTTGTTAAGGACTTTCATTCGGTTGCTAGGGACAAAATGCCACTTCCGGTCATGAAATGACATATATCTGTAAAGTACATCATTCTGATTCTAAAAATATATGGTTGCTAAGGACTTTTTATAACGGTCACCTTGTTGCTAGGGTATGACCTTGACATATGACCTTTGACCTTTGGCTCAAATTGAAGCTCTTTTCCTACTGATCATGTTAAACCTATATGTTTACTATATTATCTCTAACTGTTTTCAAGTTTAAACAACAACAAAAAAAAACGATTAACCGAAACACGTCAAGGGCTGTAACTCAAAGATGGTCCATCGCACAGCTTTCGGTCAAATGTACCAAATAAAGGTCTCAATAAGTGGAGAATTTTTCATATTTATTGTCTGCTTCTATCTTTTATGGTTTGTGAGATATAGTGCTAACAAGACCTATGGTGACCTTTGACCTTGACTTTTGACCTTTGACCTTGACATTTTTAAATGTAACATATGTCGCTTAGGATCAATGGTGGTGGTCCCAAGTCTCTAGGACTTACGGTTTCTGAGAAAAAAATTTGACGCGTTGCGACATTTTTCAGGTCAAAAACACGTAAACAGGAAGTCGATTGGAAAAAAAAATTTTGCATGACAAATCATCGCTATAGGTCCAGCGACATTTTTTACACTTCAGATTTTGAGAATAGGTTACGGTTTCTGAGTTTATCTGCTAACAAGGGTTTACGGTGTTGGGGCAGATAACTCTGTTACTTAAAATAGATCGGTTTCACATGGTGAACTGAGTCATCTGCCAGTATGACCGATTAATGGTACCAAGTATCAAAATGATATGTCGCGACACTTTTTTGCAAATGACGGCGGAAAAAAAAAGAGAAAAAAATAATAATCATAAGAAAGGTAAGAAGGACCTTAATAATCATAAGAAAGACAAGAAGGTCTTTCCCTTGGAAAGGGGGAAAGACATTAATTATATATAACGCAATATAAAAATGTGTCTCTGTACATTATAACAAGGCAGCATAGACAATGTAGAGTATAATTTGTTAAAATTTCTAAAATCTAGAAATGATATATATAATACTATTTGTTTCATCTAAACAAAATTTAAACATAACAAAATTTTAGATTATCATGGACGGAATAGGAAAAACAGAAAAAAATCAGCAAATGTCTAAAATGTCGTAAATGAGGAGAGGGAAATCACCTTTTTCTGTGAAATTAATCATGAGATCATAAGACTGTTTAAGCTACTTCAAAATGCGTGCCCAATTGTAAACACTCAGTGGCTTCGTTTATAAAACAATGGGATGATAACTCTTAGCTATTTGATATCCGATCGTAAGAAATACCTGTTTGGTATTTAGATGTGTCATGGTATTTGTGTACATTGTACTGCATACATGAGCGGATCCAAGGACGGGGGTGTCGGGCGTACGCCCCGCCTGAAAAGGAGGGATAGAGAATAAACGAAAAGAAATTGAAGTGAGGTAAACGTAATCACGTCAACATATTTTAAGTTATCTTATCAGTTATAATCGCTGAATAAATTGTCACTTCAAAGAAATATAACACGGTCTCATTCGTTTCCAATTTCACCTGTCCGGTTTTTTTTAATGGTTGACTAGTTAAGAAAACGTTAAACGTCAACGAACAATGATTGTATAACATATTTGGCTTGGGCGGTTCCTAGTGCTCCACCCACAGAGCAGCCCAGCGCGTCCACGGGTGGCGGATAGGGGAGACCCTCTCGTTGGGGGGTTGTCAGGTCATAATACGGAAAGCCTGGCCGCGGACTATATTGGGTAACGTGTTTGGCGAGTGCCACACTCCTTGCACGATAAAGATCACTTTGGAGATTTCGAAAAAGAGTAGGCACATTGTAGCCGCTACAAAAGGCTAAATTCTCCGACCTAATACTCCGTACATTTCCAGTGGCAGTCAAAATTTGTTCCCTGTGTCCCAACTGATGTATTGTTTGTTAACTTGTTCCCGTTCTGAATATAGCTGAAATACTGCTCACTGGACGTAAAACGAACATCCAATCAATCAATCAATCAATCAATCAATCAATCAATCAATCAATCAATCAATCAATCAATCAATCAATCAATCAATCAATCAATCAATCAATCCAAAATATTTGGTTAACCGTGTTCGAATAGCTTATTAACACTACTAATGCACATTGTCACCTGTTTCGAAAACTTGTGTGTTTGTAAATTAATGTTTGCATTAAAAAAATATTGAATGCACAGTTTTGACAGCTATCCCATGCATACGAGACAAGAAAAGTAACACATTAAAACAAATGGCAACAAACTCCTACTAGTATTATAAATGGTAACAAACTCTTACTGGTACTATTACAAATGTCAACAAACTCTTACTGGTATTATTACAAATGTCAACAAACTCTTACTGGTACTATTACAAATGTCAACAAACTCTTACTGGTATTATTACAAATGTCAACAAACTCTTACTGGTATTATTACAAATGTCAACAAACTCTTACTGGTATTATTACAAATGTCAACAAACTCTTACTGGTATTATTAAAAATGTCAACAAACTCTTACTGGTATTATTACAAATGGTAACAAACTCTTACTGGTACTATTACAAATGTCAACAAACTCTTACTGGTATTATTACAAATGTCAACAAACTCTTACTGGTATTATTACAAATGTCAACAAACTCTTACTGGTATTATTACAAATGTCAACAAACTCTTACTGGTATTATTACAAATGGTAACAAACTCTTACTGGTACTATTACAAATGTCAACAAACTCTTACTGGTATTATTACAAATGTCAACAAACTCTTACTGGTATTATTACCAAAGGTCAACAAACTCTTACTGGTATTATTACAAATGTCAACAAACTCTAACTGGTATTATTACAAATGGTAACAAACTCTTACTGGTACTATGACAAATGTCAACAAACTCCTACTGGTACTATTACAAATGTCAACAAACTCTTACTGGTATTATTACAAATGGTAACAAACTCTTACTGGTACTATTACAAATGTCAACAAACTCTTACTGGTATTATTACAAATGTCAACAAACTCTTACTGGTATTATTACAAATGTCAACAAACTCTTACTGGTACTATTACAAATGTCAACAAACTCTTACTGGTATTATTACAAATGTCAACAAACTCCTACTGGTATTATTAAAAATGTCAACAAACTCTTACTGGTATTATTACAAATGTCAACAAACTCTTACTGGTATTATTACAAATGTCAACAAACTCTTACTGGTATTATTACAAATGTCAACAAACTCCTACTGGTATTACTAGAAATGGCAACGAACTCCTAAGTAATAGTACAAATGGTAACAAACTCTTACTGGTATTATTATAAACGGCAACAAAACTCTTACTTGTAATAGTATAAATGGCATCAGACCCCTACTGGTACTATTAAAAATGTCAACAAACTCTTACTGGTGTTATTACAAATGTCAACAAACTCTTTCTGGTATTACTAGAAATGGTAACGAACTACTACTTGTATTGGTATAAAAGTTTTAATATTTCCAGTATGTTTAAACATTTATAAAACATGTACCATATGCCACACAATGACCAAAAAATCCCTAACAGTTTGAGAAGAGTCTCAACAGCAGTACTTCAGTTCCATGTTTTGAAAACATGATACATGTAGGACAAAGGAACTCAGCAATACAATATCACTAGAGAATATAGATAAACTTACACAGATTTAAATAAACTTTTCTAACGTATTACATTCAGTCGTACAAATATGACATTCAGTCGTATGAGTTTTATCATTCATTCGCAAGAGTATTACTATCATTCTTATGAGTTTATCATTCAGTCGTATTAGCGTTAAATTCAGTCGTAAGTAGTACGTTTAGCCGTGTAAATATAACAAACCCCTACTTGTAATAGTATAAATGGCATCAGACTCCTACTGGTATTTGTACAAATGATAACGAACTCCTACTTGTATTGGTATTAAAGTGTTAATATTTCAAGTATGTTTAAACATTTATAAAAGATAACAGTTGCATAAAATTCTACGTTAAAAATGGGGATTGTTAATTTTCTTTTTATTATTTAACATGATACATATTCACCGATTTTCAACAAAGTTAGACGAGCATTCTCATTTAGCATGCACATTTATATGTAATTGAGTCATTGAAATTTACATTATTTTCGCATGTAAACTGAAAGTATACATTTTTGAGGTTTCTTATAAAGCCAATTATTGTTTCCATGTGAAGATGATATTAAATCCTTCCAAACAATCGGCTTAATATATACTGTAATTATTTTAGAAAACATAGAGAGTAACCACATGAACAGGATTAAAACTTTAAAAACAATCATCGCCGGGCTGAATGTAATACTAATTACGAATCGGCACGACAAAATGTAATACCCATCAGACTATAAATAGTACCCATATGATATGACTTGATGCTATAATCACACTAATGTATGTAATGCTCATACAACTGAATATAATACCCGAACGACTGAATACTAAGACGACTAAATGTAAAAATGTACGACATAATTTAATATTTCATATGAATGAATGGTAATACCCGATCAACTAAATGAAATACCCATAAGGCAGCATGTCAATACCACTGAATTGAGTACTCGCATAACTGAATGTTATACTCGTACTGATGAATGTAATATATTTTACTCATTTATTATATAGATAGAGATGAAATATCGAATTTTCCGAGTGACATAAATCACGGTAAATCACATGTGAAAATTATCGTTTATTTTCACTCTCGGGTTTTTTCCCGCCAAAATTTCTATATATCTTTTTACTATACAGATATTCATTCGCCGTTCATAAAATTTAGGATTAAGCATTAAAATTTTAAGAAAACAATTTTGATCTATATAATAAATAGGATAATCAATTGGGCATCGTGAATATCCAAAATATGATCACTCGTGCCGCTTAAAGCATCAGATTAAACTCGTGCGCGGAAGTTCCGCGCACTCGTTTAATCAGATGCGTTATGCGGCACTCGTGATCATATTTTGGATATTTACTCTGCCCAATTAATTATCCTATAATTATTACATTCAGTCGTATGAATATTTCAGTCTGTCGTATTCAGTCGTATGAATATTTCAGTCTGTCGTAAGAATACGACAGACTGAAATATTCATACGACTGAATGGTATAAGCATATGTTTACCTGATACACATACAGAGACGTTAGTTCACTATGCACACTCCTGTTCATTTTTCAAGATTCTCGTTTCAATGTTGTTGCTTGATATCAAATTTCCAAATTGTATAAAATATAGCACAGAAATGCGGGAACGTCGTTTCCTCTCCGTTTCATTTTGTCTACTGGTTGTACGTTATCATTCCGAGTACTGAGTCTCTTGTTGATATTATAATAACTGACATAAATTCCAACAAACGCCTTTTGTTGCGCTTCTGTTAGTCTGCTGCTATCAATTAATTATTTTAAAGAAATTCCTGGAGATTATATGCAATCTTAACTGAACCCCAAACGTCTGTCGACACCGCCATCGCGGAGATCGTTCAAGTCTTCAACCATTTCTGTGTTTAATTGCGTTATATAATACTTATTAAAATCTTGTCTGTCCATGAAACAATCTTAGTTCAGATTGATATTAACTGTTGTTTTCAGCGTTAAATGATATTTTAATTATGTCAGTATTGGCACTACGTTTTGAAAAAGTCAAAAATAATTAATACTGTGATTTTCTTTTTATAAGACGCAGAGAAGGAAATTGCAAATAATAACAGAAGAATTAAATATGATAAAAACGATACTATTTTAGATTACCGTTTTTTATTTAATATTTACATTGCGTTTGTTTATCTTTCAGTCGTTTAAAATGTGTAACTAATTCAAAATTTACTTTTACTATAAACCTAGTACCCATGTTTTAACAAAATGTTTAAATTCAATTTCATTGAAAATTAAACTATAATGTTTGGTATATTCTTAGAGGCATGATATCACATTTGATATAATAATTTCCAAAACAAAACATCTCGAAGAACGTAGTGTTACCTGTCATGGATTGGCTAACACGTCTGTCACATGGTAGCGCTGAGAATCAATATATCTTGCGTGTTATCAAATTATTCAAAATCCTTTCTCCCGCATAGACAAAAATGTAATACCTTAATCATAAATAGTCATCTAGACAGAGTCGATAGAATAACGCTTGCCACTGCACAAAAATAAATCTATTATAAGTTTCAATTTATCAGTCGAAAATCAGCATTTGTTTAAATGAAAAATGTCGCATTCTGTTATTTTTGAAACAAGACTTGAGGATTTATCAATTTATGACCGTGACTTATAGCAAATTACATAAAACATGAAAGTAAAACAAAAAAGACATTTCTGTATCATTTTTTTTGATAAACAACATATATTCACGTTTTTTTCAGTTCTGACAAAAACATTTATTACATATACTGGAGCTGTATAAAACGAGCTGACCAGATACGATGACGCTATATTCAGGTCTTTAGGGAAATTTCATTGTTGTCGCATTTAGTGACAATTATATTAGAACAGCCAAGTAAGAGGTTTGTTTGAAGATTAATTTTCTGATTCGACAGCAAATAATGACCAAACACATTCCTTAGAGTCCTAAAATTTCGCAAAATAATCATGTTATATCCGACATACAGTCCCTTAATGGATGATTTGTCAATATGATACAGTTTATGGGTACTTTTTTATGTTATGTTTAAATAATTTGAAACTTGATATAAAATGCTTAAAGACCAGACTAGTGTCTATATTTTATATTACTCAGTAACTTGTCAACGATGTTTGATAAAGAATTTTCGAAGAAAATATCAATAAAAGTGTTAGTTGAAAGGTACAAATTCTTAATTAAACACCAATTTCTTGCCTCTGTAAGAATAGTGGATGTGACTGTGGTTTTACAACGTTTTATTTTGTGATCGTTTATCTTTATAAGGAAATAATGAACAACTATGGTTTCTGAAACCAGTTTAGTTCTGAAAAATGTTATGTAAGCTGTTTACTTGTTTTCTGACAACAAACTGTCATAACGATAAACACAGTCTATCCGAAATTTTAGCTCAGTCTTAATTTAATTCGGTTCCTTATTAAACACAAGAGGTATCTCACGATTCTAAAAATAAATTAAAAAAAAATTAAAAAAAACCAAACAAACACAAACTAAAGACAAATATGAGGACATAAACTACTGGCTTGTAACAGTCACGTGATACATTCTGTCGCACCAGTTAGAAGGTATCATAAACCCTCATGCCTTACATTACAGACAAACAAAACAGAAACAACCCTTACTTAAATAACCATGACACATCACATAAATACAAACAAAGACATAAAGTAAAGTAGAAACTTTCGTGTGAGAGAAATTTATAGTGCGTTGTCACTTTTTTCCGATCTCTTTGATTTAATTCATATATTATATTATCATAAGTATTGTACATGCATTTACTGAATAAAATAATGTTTACACTAAAATCAGTTGTACGCATGGTACGGAGCATAATATCAGTTGTACACATGGTACGGAGTATCTAAGGGACCGACCATTTAACTTGCAGGGGGGGGGGGCTTTGGTTTTTTCCTAAAAAAATATTTTGAAAAGGATTTTTGATGAAAAAAATATTTTGGAAGCAGAGGGTAAGAAAAAAAATTCTGAAGAAGGATTTCTGCTATATCAAATAATGCTAATAATGAAAAAAAATATTCTGTCGCGACGCCTTCAAAAAATAAATATTTTCTGACCAAAACAAAAAACCAAGGCCCCCCCTTCAAGTTAAATGATCTGTCCCTAATCAGTTGTCCACATGGTTTGGAGTATCTTATCAGTTGTACACATGGTACGGGGCATAATATCAGTTGTACACATGGTTTGGAGCATAATATCAGTTGTACACATGGTACGGAGTATCTAATCAGTTGTCCACATGGTACGGAGTATCTTATCAGTTGTCCACATGGTTTGGAGCATCTTATCAGTTGTTAACACGGTTTGGAATATCTTATCAGTTGTACTCGTGGTTTGAAGTATCTTATCAGTTGTATTCATGGTTTGGAGTATCTTATCAGTCGTAATCATGGTTTGGAGTATCTTATCAGTTGTACTCATGGTTTGGAGTATCTTATCAGTTGTATTCATGGTTTGGAGTATCTTGTCAGTTGTACTCATGGTTTGGAGTATCTTATCAGTTGTAATCATGGTTTGGAGTATCTTATCAGTTGTATTCATAGTTTGGAATATCTTATCAGTTGTGATTCATGGTTTGGAGTATCTCATCAGTTGTACTCATGGTTTGGAGTATCTTATCAGTTGTTCTCGTGGTTTGAAAAATCTTGTCAGTTGTACACATGTTTTGAAGTATCTGATTTGTTGTGCAAACGTTTTCGATCTGATATCAGTTGTACACATGGTTAGGAGCATAATATCAGTTGTACACATGGTTAGGAGCATAATATCAGTTGTACACATGGTTAGGAGCATAATATCAGTTGTACACATGGTTAGGAGCATAATATCAGTTGCACACATGGTTAGGAGCATAATATCAGTTGTACACATGGTAAGGAGCATAATATCAGTTGTACACATGGTTAGGAGCATAATATCAGTTGTACACATGGTTAGGATCATAATATCAGTTCGACACAAGGTTAGGACCATAATATCAGTTGTACACATGGTTAGGAGTATCTTATTAGTTGTACGCATGGTTTAGAGCATAATATCAGTTGTACACATGGTTAGGAGCATAATATCAGTTGTACATATGGTTTGAAGTATCTTATTAGTTGTACGCATGATTTGGAGCATAATATCAGTTGTACACATGGTTAAGAGCATAATATCAGTTGTACACATGGTTTGGAGTATCTTATTAGTTGTACGCATGGTTTGGAGCATAATATCAGTTGTACACATGGTTAGGAGCATAATATCAGTTGTACACATGGTTTGGAGCATAATATCAGTTGTACATATGGTTAGGAGCATAATATCAGTTGTACACATTTTTAGGAGCATAATATCAGTTGTACACATGGTTTGTAGCATAATATCAGTTGTACACATGGTTAGGAGCATAATATCAGTTGTACACATGGCTAGGAGCATAATATCAGTTGTGCACATGGTTTGGAGTATCTTATTAGTTGTACGCATGGTTTGGAGCATAATATCAGTTGTACACATGGTTAGGAGCATAATATCAGTTGTACACATGGTTAGGAGTATCTTATTAGTTGTACGCATGGTTTGGAGTATCTGATTAGTTATAACAAGGTTTGCAATATGTGAAATGTTTCTCTTTTGATAAAATGACTTACCGTACGTAAAATAAATGAAATACATGCAATAAATGTGACTTTTAAAGAAAATACGACGCTGACTAAACCGCTCATTATAATTGTTACAACGTATATTTAGCAGATATGGTTTTCAGCAGACTTCCTATGGGCAAACATTGTGCATTCCTCCTCAACATTTTGCAATATACCAGTGTATTCGAACTTAACAGTAAAATCCAAAGAAGCAGATTAGTACGAGACGCTTTGGTTGGGCTGTTTTCTCTCAGTCTTATTCATTACTATGATTAACATGTAATATGTTTAAACAAAATAATAGTTTTACAGTGTAACAAGCAGTTGATAAAAGTATTGTTTAATGCCAATAGTTGCTTAACAACTGATAAATATAATTAAACACTGTTTAAACCAGTAATTGTCTTATTGCCGTTTCCCTCACATATTAATATTTCTTGTGTGGGTTATGTGAAACATTGGAGCTGGTGTTTTCATGTTAAACATGCGAACAAATAAGTAAAAGCGATGGATGCAAGGGTTTAAAAATCACACTTTGTAAAACTTGACATGTTGATAAATGAGATTCGTGTTGAACTTGACTTACTTTCTTCTCAATTTCTCTTTTTTCCTTTATTGTCAGTATAAATTACTTACAAGTTTACATTTTTTCTTGTATGTTTAGATTTATTTTAAGATATAACTTAGAACGTCGAAAACTCTGTTAAAACAAAGAATATTCCCATTGTACAAATAGTTAGTGTAATTATTGTGTTTTCGAAAAGCCGACCCTTTCCAAGACCTAGGATGTATAACTCGTAAATAAACGGCTATGTTAACGTTGGTGGTGTGTTCCTCGGAGTGGCATAAATATCCGGAATTGTTTGTAGGAACTGCTTTTTTGCTATTCGTAAGAGAAACACATAACACATAACTGACCTAATTGCTGCTCGACTCTGAGTCAACGTAATCTGATCAACTGTTTTTTGCAAGTGTGCTTCGATCATAAATTCAAACCAAGTCTATATTAGATATTCGTTTGAATAATTCGATATTGCCGACTGCTAATAGGCGGAACAAAGAATAACATTGACACTAAATGAAAAAGACATTAAATGCCAGGGCGATATATTAAAGAAACCCCTTCAAATAATTTATGAATCACGCAGGTTAATCGCCCCTACCACCAAGTGGGAAACACGGGACATGTGCCATAGTTTCTCTGGATTACGAGGTACAATATATATTAATCATGCGTTTTGTCTATGTTGCTTTTTGGAAAGTGTAAATAAACACCAAAAATTAACCAGATTGTAAATCTGCAATCCGAAGTATAGTTAATGTTAACTACGAGACTTCCCTGATTGACAAACTAACTGCAAGCCTCCTTTTCTGTGGCAGTCAGAGTTACTGGTCACCTTACCCAATTTACGTCTATGAAATCGTTGAATAATGTGTCGTTATGTATCTTTAGCATTATTTAGTCTTGTCGCATAATTAAAAAGTAATTTTTCTGGGCGTCTTTAAGGAACTGCCCAACTTTTCATAATCTCAGTTCACACGTGTTTTCATTAGGATTCCCGTAGTGTGCAATATGTATTTAGGTTTCAGGTTTCCTTTTCCTATTTATTGTTGGCATATTGTTTTTTATTATATTGTTTTTCAATTTCGATTTTATTTTCACGGCATCGGACGATACGCATATCATTTTTGTTTTTAAAGGCTCAAATTAAAGCATGAATACTTTTAAAGCTAATGGACCTTAAAAATAATATCTACGAATCGATACAAATTCTAACTGCCTTTCATTTCTGCACTTCAATTAAACATTCACATCAACAGAACTGACACTCGTGCAAAACAAAACCATCAAATGCAATGAGCCGTCAGATATTTCAATTATAAATACTGACGTGACACTTTTAACCAAATCAGTTTTGATAAATTGATGGAATTTTACAACAGTTTGAAATAAACCTCTCATCCTAATTCATTTCATCATTTTTGTTTATCTCGTGAAAGAAAAATGAATAAAGGATAACGGAAAACATACAATGAAGGAAGAGAACTATTAGTCGATCTACATCACTTCTCTTTTATTCATTATACAAAATTAGATTCAGTCCTAGAAATTGCAATTTGATTAAACAATTATTGCTAGTTGAGTAAATAAAATGATGGATTTTATAAGGGAAAATAGTGCATATCCTATTACTCGTCAATGACATTTATTTTACAATATGTTTCATTTCACATTGTAACTGGGCTAGCCTCCTTTATTGAGTAATCATCCATCAATGTAGTCATATTGATTTTTTGTTTCCAAGATGGACACGCCAAGAAGATAATTCGCCTGAACCATTTTCTTCCTTGATTTGCTCCGAGGAATGGAATCTGTTGGAACAATGATTGTTTCAGTGTGTATCTGTCTACAGTAATAATTATAAACACCTCAATATTCTACGGCCATTACTAAATAGTTAACTTCTTATGATTGCATTACGATATTCCAGGATATGTCTGGGTAATTGTGTAGCACGGCCATGCAGATTATTCGATGATTAGAAATTCCATGATAAAGGATGTAAAGATATTGTTTTAACAATTCTACATTGTCTTTCCCCATTACAGACGATTAACTAGCGAATGGAAGGAAGTGAAACTTGTCGTCTGCTTTGCTTTGATTCTGAAATCTCGCTAATGCTGGATATAAATTTCATGGATGATTCTGAAGGGGTAAAAGAAAGGTGCTATAAAATTCCACGTGCCAATTATATTATTTTGGATTTCTTAACATGGACTGCTGTACTAAAAAGCGCCTATTTATGGTCATGACTAGTGCATGTGCGTGTGCGGCTTTCGGATTATTAGCAATATCCGTTGCCACAGACTATTGGCTGTATACAAGTGATCTGCAGCTTACCAAGGGCAACAGTACAAAGGGAACGTATATAAATCACTGGTCGGGATTGTGGAGGAAATGTACTGTTACGGGTAAGAACTTTACTTTGTAGTTGAAAAAGACATAGAACCAATAATATTTACGATTGAAATGAAACCCCCTTTTCATTATTATTATTTCTTTCAACATTTCAAGTATTACTTAAGGGTATGTTGCACTATTTATGTTGCTTGTATACACAATAAAAAATATTAATTGTTTCTGATTCTATTAGTATTAAGTCGATGTGTGAGTGGTGGCTATTAAGTGAGTTCGATATCAACTAACAACGGACATTTTATGCTTCTATTAAAACATTATGTAAATGTGCATGTATACAAGAACAAACACAAGTTGTTAACACATTTAGCAGAAATCTCTTAGGGACAGCTTAATATTAAACATGATCGTTCCGTCAATATTAATATTATTTGTTATTATTTATTTGGTAGATCATTGATTATTATTTAAAACTCAGATCAAACAGAACTGAACGATAAAGAAATTTTCAAGTTTTTTTTATCAAACATTACACATAATTAGAAGTGTAACAGATTTTAATTAATTTGATTTGATTGAAGCTTAGAAGACTGTTGCTGTTTTCTTTTTAACTTAAGTTCCTTCTTCACTGTTTCGATATTTTTTCAAATTATTATTTTATTTCGTTGTGTTTAATACGATTACTTTTGCAGGAAACGATGACAACACTGTTTATACATGTACAGTGTACTTCCATGTTTGACAAACGATGACAATACTGTTTATTCATGTGCAGTGTACTTTCATGTTTGACAAACGATGAAAACAGTGTTTATACATGTACAGTGTACTTACATGTTTGACAAACAATGACAACAGTGTTTATACTTGTACAGTGTACTTCCATGTTTGACAAACGATGACAATACTGTTTATACATGTGCAGTGTACTTTCATGTTTGACAAACGACGACAACACTGTTTATACATGTACAGTGTACTTACATGTTTGACAAACAATGACAACAGTGTTTATACTTGTACAGTGTACTTCCATGTTTGACAAACGATGACAACACTGTTTATACTTGTACAGTGTACTTCCATGTTTGACAAACGATGACAGCACTGTTTATAAATGCATGTACACAGTATTTGACATTTTATTACAACACTGTTCATACGTGTAACCCAGTGTCTTGTATTCAATTTCACCTTGCTGTGTTCATACGTGTAGCTTCTATATCTGACATTCGATTACAATATTGTTCATACCTATAGCTATGTCTGACAGTTCATACTTGTAACTACAGTGACAGACCTTCGGTTTATACGCTGTTCATATATATAACTGCAGTGTCATACATTCAATGATATAATTGTTCATACTTGTTAACTATATTGTCTGACATTTTATTATAACACTGTTCATACATGTAACTACAGTGTCTGACATTTTATTACAACATTGTTCATACATGTAACTACAGTGTCTGACATTTTATTGCAACATTGTTCATATATGTAACTACAGTGCCATATATTCAATGACATTCTTCATACGTGTTACTAAAGCTTCTAACCTTCTGACATTCGATTACTACACTGTTCATACGTGTAACCAAATTTTCACATTCGATTACAACACTGTTCATACGTGTAACTAAATTTCCACATTCGATTACAACACTGTTCATACGTGTAACAAAAGCTTCTCACATTAGATTACAACACTGTTCATACGTGTAATAACTACAGTGTCTGACATTCGATTACAATACTGTTCATTCTTGTAACTAAAGCTTCTCACATTCGATTACAACACTGTTCATACGTGTAACTAAAGCTTCTCACATTAGATTACAACACTGTTCATACGTGTAACTTTAGCTCTTCACATTCGATTACATCACTGTACATACGTGTAACTAAAGCTTCCCACATTCGATTACAACACTGTTCATACGTGCAACTAAAGCTTCTCACATTCTGACATTCGATTACAACACTGTTCATATGTGTAACAAAAGCTTCTCACATTCGATTACAACACTGTTCATACGTGTAACTAAAGCTTCTCACATTCGATTACAACACTGTTCAAACGTGTAACTAAAGCTTCTCATATTTTGACATTCGATTACAACACTGTTCATACGTGTAACTAAAGCTTCTCGCATTCGATTAAAACACTGTTCATACGTGTAATAACTACAGTGTCTGACATTCGATTACAACACTGTTCATACGTGTAACTAAAGATTCTCACATTCTGACATTCGATTACAACACTGTTCATATGTGTTATAACTACAGTGTCTGATATTCGATTACGACACTGTTCATACGTGTAATTACTACAATGTCTGACATTCGATTACAACACTGTTCATACGTGTAACAAAGGTTCTCACATTCTGACATTCGATTACAACACTGTTCATATGTGTTATAACTACAGTGTCTGACATTCGATTACGACACTGTTCATACGTGTAATTACTACAGTGTCTGACATTCGATTACAACACTGTTCATACGTGTTACTAAAGCTTCTCACATTCGATTACAACACTGTTCATACATGTAATAACTACAGTGTCTGACATTCGATTACGACACTGTTGATAAGTGTAGCTATGTCTGACATTCGATTATTACACTCTTTATACGTGTAGTTACAGTGTCTGACTTTCGGTTCTTACTTGGTTCATACTTGTAACTACATCGATTACCACACATTTCATACGCGTAGCTACGTCTGACATTTGACTTCAAAACTATTCATACGTGTAATTACAAATAACTGCCATTCGCTGAAACCACTGTTCATACGTGTGGCAATAGTATGTGACATTCAGACGGTCACATTACATTTCACATTGTTTATTAAATCAAGAAAAATGTATTAACTGTCGCCTCAGGAAGTCATAATAAGACAATTCATTTACATAAACAGTGTCACTTTCCATGCAAAATTTGGGAGTGCATTGTAAGTGGCACGGTGTTGCGTTTGACTGTCGATTCTGCTAGCTCATCCCCTACTGATAGAGGAGTGTTGCAGCCAGTAGTAAAAATGCATTCGTAAAGTTTTGTAAAACTTGAGCATACAGGTCTTAAAACTTCAATAACAACATTTTTGAAATATAAAAACGATTTTATTTAAGCTTGATATCTGTTTTTCTGTTTTTACCCATTTTTCCTCACTGATGCAAAACACATTTAAATCTTTAACATATCTCGGGTATCCAACAATTTCGTCAATTAGAGAAAAGTGTAGATATTAAAATTTGATCGATTTTCTTCCTTTCTATAGTTAACAAAATCAATTTTACTTCCTCTTGAAACAATACATTAATAGCACTATCCACTCTAATGTATATTAACAGTGAGATATTCCATTCTCCATAATGTGTTTCAACCTGACAAATTATGATACACCATCATTGTTTTATTCTTGTATTTGACCATTATCAACGCATTTTAACTATCAGATGTATAAAACAAAAACAAACAACAAAAAATAGATGGGCATAAATATACTAGAAACCTTTAAGATATAAACTGAAAAAAGTCTTTGAAATAAATACAAACGGACTGCCTCGTAATGGCTGTTAAATTCTTTGGTGACTGGTTATTAGAACCACGGGTATTGGAAACATAATAAAGCTATAATTGTATTTGTAAAATCATTAACATCAGTAAAAAGCAAACACAGTGAGTCATTCATTGAAAAGCCATCATCTTAAAACCTTCTACCGACTTTGTTTTAGATCTTCTCCGTTTATTTGGTAAATCGATACCTTAAAGATATCGATGTTAGAGAACATGCTGTTTTATATGTGTGTTTTTTTTTCTGTTCCGGAAGCATGTCACGTTTCACAACCAATCGAAGAGAAGTGTATAGTTCTTGTTTACTGTAATTAAAAATCATCTAGCTCAAATTTAAGCTTCTTGGGTTAAATTTTTGCATGTTGACGTGGGTTACATATTATTTTAAATGATTAAGATTCCTATTTTTATGCTTCCACTCTTGAATTGTTTATTTTCATTTGATTTGCAGTGAAACTAATTTACAGAAATAAATAAAAACAAACATATCATTCCGTTGTTTAACTCACTTTTATGGTTTTTGGCACCAGATTGACGTTGGACTTGTTTTCAGTCAAACCAGTGTTGTCAGAAGTGCATTTCAGTCTGAGTAAATAGCAATTTTGCTACAGATTGACACCACGCTGGTCAGTGCAATGAAAAACTATCTCCAGACATTAGAGGATTCTGTCAATTATTGAACAGTTATTAATTTTCTGTTATGAAGCCCAGCTATAGATTTAATCACACGTTATTTCTATGCACGTTCATGAAATGTTTTAAAGATTGGTATTGATTCTGGCATTCTTTAGTGGACATGCATTGTACATATCGTCTGAAAGCATGTCCTTTAGTAAATACACATGGCGGGAAAGTAATTGACGTCTGCATTACATTTAAGATTAAGCAAACGACTAAACCAAAATTGATATATTATCTCATTCCCATATTATGGAATAAAAGGCACATTTTGCGGCTTTTTATGGATCCATTTAGGCATGAAATGAATTTACGGCATTCTTGAAGTTTCTTCATAAGTTCAATAATACTATAGTTTAGTAATAAATAATATGACAATCTAAAAGTACTTTGTTGTGTCTTCCTTTTTGCCAAATAGTCAAAACAAATAGACTTCCACGTTTATATAAATACAATTTTTTATTTTTGATGTAGATTTTTGACATGGAGTATATCCGTGAATATGAACATTACAAATTTGAGAAATAAATTGTTTGTAGCATTGTGTAACAAGTACGGGGGTATACAAATAATCAATATCACGCGTTTACTGTCTGAAAGGTGGGATAAAGAAGAAATAGAGGCTAAGTTGATTGTAATGACAGGACTTGTGACTATATAATCACGGACCCTGTACAGGGCCTGATTCAAGTCTTTATTTTATCGTAAACATTGACTTTGTACTTTAAAAAACGCGGGAGTCTTCTTAATCGTAATCACATTCACTTTTCAGGACACGATTCTTTACTGCACTTTTCCGTAATCACAGATCCCGTGCTCACATAATTCTTCATTACATGGTACTTAGCGTTATCATGGGCCCTCTGCAGGATATGACGTTTGACTATACTGTAATAACAGACCTGTACAGGAATGTTTCATGACTGTACTTTCCTATAATCACAGACCAGGTACAGTACAGGATTCAGTACTGCAATCCTCTTACCTGTACAGGGCAGCAGCTTTTGAAAGTTAATCTTTGAAATTAAAGATTGTGTTAGCAAGACGTTTCATTAAAACTAAATGTAATTGGGTAAATTTGATCGTCGCATTATGTTATACATTGGTTGCAGACAAAACGGTAATACTTTTCAGACTTTAAATAATATATAAGACAGTTATTTGGCGTTGATTAAACTCTTGCGGCCCTGGTGCATTTTCTATTACAATACTGGGTCGATAAACTAATTTGTGTCCGCAAATTAAGAGGCTTAATAAAGGGTACTAGGCAGTTTAATCATTAAAACGTAATTAAGTAAGGTAATAGAATGACGTCTTGATCGAAAGAAGACCGTAACAGTTCGATTAAAACGAATTTGATTATCTGTGGTGGTCACGCTGCGGTCTATATGTATAAAAGATTCAAGTAAGTATCTGTCATAAGTTACATTATGTCAACAGATGTCAACCATTTATTTATGAAAGATCGTGCAATTCATTTTATATTACGAATTTCCAACAAGCCGAATAAACAAATACTATGACAAGCCATGCCCTTGACCGTTGCACAAGTTTATTGCTCGTGGACACCACGTACCCAATTGATTTGTCACCACCCACAATATTATCTTCAAGAACGTATTTTGCTTCTTAGTTAAATCTTATAAAATATTATAACCATAAGCCAGATCTTGTTTAAAACACCGCTTCCACTGTTTCTTGAATGTTGCCTTCTGCTTTCTTGTTCCGGTCTTCTTTATTTATCCTTGTTTTACCTGTTGGCATTGTTGGTTCTAATTATTTTCCCTGCAGATTTTTGACATTGAGTATATCGGTGAATATGAAAATTACAAATTTGAGAAATAAATTGTTTGTAGCATTGTGAAACATGTATGGGGGCATAAAACTAGTCAATACCATGCGTTGACTGTCGTTGCTACGCCTTGTTACGCGTTTGTTTCTTCTCGTACTGACTGCATTCTCCAGTCTATTGGGATTGCTTGTTTAACTAGTTCTTGTCAGCTCGCAAGCTTTGCACCGGCTTTTGTCAGTACCACGTATGGTCTAGTTCTAGTCTGTTTCCATGGGTTATCCTAATGTTATGTATCCTTTCCAGCCTTCGTAATATCCATTCATTTATGTCGTCTAACATTCCTTGTGCTGCATGCTTTTATTTGAAGACTTGTTTTAACGACTATTCAAAAATACCAGTATTTGGTATATTTTTTTTTATTCTAAACACAAACCTTCTTTGGTTTCTGCGTAGACTTTAAAGTTAGAAAAAAATCAGTTTTGGATTAATCTATTGGAAGTCCGCACATTACAGGCATCAGTAAACAGAATTAAAAAAAAACGAAATCCCGTTACTTATCGTCTGCTTGGAATCCGAGAAAATAATATCAGGAAATTACGAATAAGGAAACATTTACATCTCAATAAAAGCGACAGTTTTAGATATCTCAAACGATCAAGTTTCAATTTTTGATGGTCCATTGAGTCAATCTCGTATATCACGGTTAGAGTGCCGAAGTTCTATTTCAGTAATCAGTGCAGATTTCCCTGGAGACAGAATGATAAAACAATATAATGTGTTTTTAATCTAGTTTAGTGAACTCTTTTCGTAATGTTTCTTCGTGGCTTCCAGCAACCATCTATCGCCACGGCCATTATTAGAGAGTATTGATTTTCCTAAACACGAAAATCATTCAACGTTTCGTAGGAGTGCAAAGTACTTGGATATTATTTTTTAACAGCTGCAAGGATTTGTACGTCATTCATATAGCAATACACAATCAACCCTTGCAATTAAAAGGATGGATACCATTTTACATGAATGAAATGAATACAGATCAAAATAAAACCATTTTCGTCTTGACACAAACATTAAATTTCCAAATTTGTAAAGATTCAATTATAATAGTAACTCAATTATACGTTCTGTAAACATAAATTGAGTTTACAGAATCTGGAATTTATACTTATGTATTGTTCCACTGCCATTCCTGTTTCAACATTTAATTCTATAGTTTCACGTTTATTCCTTTAATTATTATTAACTCGACTTTATGAATTTATTATGTAACGCTGTATTAATATTTTAAATAAAACATGTGCCTAGATGGCATCCTTGCATACATCAGCAATCTCCTGGCAAAATCGGTGACAAGTCTATGAAAAAACTATTTATAAAACAAAACGGGTTATTTAGGCCCAAAGTCGTTTTCTTTATAAGTTTTGGTTAAAATATTAACCAACTATACTGGCTTGTTTATTGAAGTCTTGTTGTACAATGTAATTAATAAGTGCTGTCTATATTTGCAGTAATATTATTGACTTTTAAGGCTATATATTGGTATTCGCACATCCGTAAATTAGTGCAGAAATGTCTCTTTATAGAATTGATTATTTTGATTTTTACTTGGAAGGAGTGTCTACAGTTTGTACACTGTAGATGTTGCAAGTTGGGCGAGTCACAGGGAAAGTTGTGAACACATTAATACAAGAAAAATACTATTTTGTGTATGTTGCAGCAGAATGACCTTATGTTGTATCATATTTCCTGCAACAACACTTGAGTTACATAGTTTTTTGTATTGTTATACTTAAAATACTTTCATTTAAAACAGAAAAATCAAAATATTTACAAATGGATAATGTTTTCGTGAGGGACTGCTTAGTTCGTACATGATTAATAAATACGACCCCAAGATAAGAAAAGCAACTGAAAATATTTATACATTTTATTGGTGTATATTGCAGATAAAAAATGTCAATCATAAGAAAAAATCATTTATCATTGATCAAATTATCAATTCAGCCATAAATGAAAAAAAAAATACAGAAATAAAATAATTGCTTTTTCCTGACATTGCCGAGATATTTTTGAAGTCAATTAGACATCAAAAGAAGAGAATCAAAGTACGAAATAACCTAGGTATGGCTATTAATAGCCTTACGAACAAGAACATACAACAAAAACAACAACATGAACGATCATGATATCACGCGTTTCGGAAGTTTGATATATGCTGCTTTACCAGTGACCCCCGTCGTGTCACTAAGTGTGAGGTCATAAACAAGAGGATAGGCTAGTAAGTAACAACAAATATCTTTTCATCTTTGTAACAGATACCATATATTTTATGTAGAGACATCACAATCTAACTGTTGCTTAATTAAAAGAGAAATCATAAAATAATCCAATCACAACCACGCCCGTACTTGGATTATTTTTAGATTTCTCTTTTGTCCTGCACAGTTTTAAATTGCGATAATTCTATGCCCTACATTGAAATGGTCGAAGGGCTGATACAAGGTAATAAAGAGTGATACAATGTGATCAAGAATGATAAAAGGTGATAAATGGTGATAAAGCAACAATTAGATTGTGGTTTCTCTACATAAATTATAAGGTATCTGTTACAAAGATGAAAAGATACAGGATATTAAGTCAGAGTGCATGCGCAGTTATTTGCATTAAAACGGCTGCCAGTCTCCTTTTATGTAGAACATCAGTAAATGTTTTGCATATAGTCGAATTTACTAGCAATTATGTGATTTGCATACCTTTCTTACATTCCTCAGCATTTACCTGTGCTCGGAAATTGTTAAACTTTCATTTAACATTGAAAAAATATATGCTATATATATATCCGTGACCAATTCCTATTTTCACTACTAAGAACATTTTGAGACGCTCCCACATGAAATTTCTAAGGCAGTGAATGTAAAAATACTAAATGTTAAAACAAATACGAAACTTTTTTATTACAAGATCTAAAAAAATTGTTTACCACTTTTTAAAACTTATTTATGCAGGAGCTTTCAGACACAACATTGTACACATGTAGCCACTTTTGACCAAATCAGAACACAACCTAGTATTCAGCGTAGGGTACACAATATGGTAACCTGGTACACATTTACTACTGTTATACCTTTAGAACTGCATATTTCATTAAATGCACGGTGAATCTTGCATCGATGTTATAAACTATTCACAACGAGCAAGTTTTCTTGACTGCAAATAGTCAAGCATGAAAGAGTTCATCTTGAACTGACTGTTTCGAAAGGTTCAACAATTATCTGTGGTCTGGTATATTTGTGTTGCAAGATTGTTTCTATCTACAACCATTCAGCCTAAATATTTTTCATTCGCGCAAATCTGAAAGAAATCATTCTTAGCTTAGACAAGAGTTCGTTTTCCCAAGGAATGACAGTGGAGTTTTAAACCGCGGTAAAACACACCCCATTGGCTAGTATTAAAAAATAGCAGAAGAAGCAATGTAAGGGGTTATATCGAATGTTTAAAAGTTAGTATGTCTGTGTATTGGCAAAATATATTGTCACTATTTACATGTGATGATCATACTTTTACTTCCAAAGTTTATCTATTTAAAAGATCAAATTAAGTAGACACAAATCATAAATATAACAGTTGTTTTTATCAAAACTTGCTAAAAATATTTTGAAACGCCTTGCTTTCCGTTTTTTTTTTATAAAAATATTAAGAGAAATGAGCTATTTCATGGCTTAAATATTTTCAATATTTTATGAACATGTACTATCTCAAGTTTTCATTTCCACGTTACACACTCTTGCTGACATTAATTAAAAATGCATATAAATGTATTGTCAATGAAGATTTATACGGTTTCCTTCTCGCATTATATATCTAAATTTGTATATGGAGACTATCTTTTGAAACTATACGTCGTCGTTTTAAAATTAAACTATTTAAGGATGTTCTTTTGCAAATTTTTGAAACGAATCCGATACAAATCTTGGTTAGCTTAAGTTCAGATTGTTAAAAGCGTAAGCCATGTTTGTTATAGAAATTTATATATAAAACCCCTTCTGATTGGTTCTCACAAAAAATTTCCAAAAATAAAATTCAAGACATTAATGTTTGTGTTTTCTTGACAAAAAATAGAGAATCTTACAAAAGTATTCTAAACACACCGAAACAGTGCATAACATCCAACTAGGACCCCAGTTTTATATCTGTCACGTAAACTGTAAATTCCATCATCACGTCTGCTAGTTATCTGTGAGTTTCCATCCCTAGTACAATCATTTTGACAAAATATCTCATATTTCATACCAGTAATTAGATATTATGATTTATTTCTGTTTGAACGAATAATATGAGAAAATACAGACGAATTCGTGAACCAAAAACTCGTAAATATAACCATTATGTAAGACCGTAAACGCAAGGTTGATCATATTAGTCCAAAATTATAGAAACGTCAAACATCATTTCCATACAATAACTTGTATGTTTATGTGAATTTGGATAATAATCAGGAACAATCTTAGTATTGATTTATTGTACATTCAGCTGTTTTATCAGAAATACAAACAAAAGTTGTAATTTCTGTCTCATTGATGCACATATTAACAATAAACTATATTTAAATTATCTTTAATTTTAGGACATTGTACTTCTAGCAAAGTAGTTCTTATGTAATTTAATTTTCCTGCAACTTGCATTTAATGGTATAGATTTTCAGGTGGTCCGATCTGATGTAAGCTTACATCTAGTGGTTAGTAATGCGATTTCCACATACTGTCTGATCTCCCACAAGTCTAAACATACTGATTTGATGTCTAGGTGGTTTAAATACATGCATATTAGTTCTTCCAAAGGCTTACATGTTCAATCTTCATCACACCGATATGCTGTTGTTAAATCATCGCAGTCTAACATGCAGTAGTTCAAACTACAATATGCTAAAATGCAGTAGATCAATCCCCTCAGTCTGACATGTTGTAGTTTTAACTCTCTCAGGCTAATATGTTGTGGTTTAAACTCCCTTAGGCTGATATGTTGTAATTTAAACTCCCTTAGGTTGATATGTTGTGGTTTAAACTCCTTCGGGCTCGTATGTTGTAATTTAAACTCCATCAAGCTGATATGTTGTAGTTCAAACTCTCTCAGGCTGATTTGTTGTAGTTTAAACTCTCTCAGGCTGACATGTTGTAATTTAAACTCCTTCCGGCTGATATGTTGTAGTTTTAACTCTCTCAGGCTAATATGTTGTGGTTTAAACTCCCTCCGGCTGATATGTTGTAGTTTTAACTCTCTCAGGCTAAGATGTTGTGGTTTAAACTCCCTCAGGCTGATATGTTGTAATTAAAAACTCCCTCAGGCTGATGTTTTGGTTTAAACTCCCTCCGGCTTATATTTTGTGGTTTAAACTCCCTCCGGCTTACATGGTGTGGTTTAAACTAGATCAGGTTAATATGTTGTGGTATAAACTTCCTCAGGCTGATATGTTGTAATTTAAACTCCCTCCGGCTGATATGTTTTAGTTTTAACTCTCTCAGACTAATATGTTGTGGTTTAAACTCCCTCAGGCTGATATGTTGTGGTTTAAACTCTCTCCGGCTTATATGGTGTGGTTTAAACTCCCTCCGGTTTATATGTTGTGGTTTAAACTCCCTCCGGCTTATATGTTGTGGTTTAAACTCCCTCCGGCTTATATTTTGTGGTTTAAACTCCCTTCGGCTTATATGTTGGGGTTTAAACTCCCTCCGGCTTATATGGTGTGGTTTAAAATCCGCCAGGCTGATATGTTGTGGTTTAAACTCACTCAAGCTAATATGTTGTGGTTTAAAGTCAATCAGGCTGATATGTTGTGGTTTTAACTCCCTCATGCTGATGTGTTGTGGTTTGAAATAAATCTCTCAGGCTGATATGTTGTAGTTTAAACTCTTTCAGGCTAATATGTTGTAGTTTAAACTCCCTCAGGCTGATATGTTGTAATTTAAACCCCCTCAGGCTGATATGTTGTAATTTTACCTCAATCAAGCTGATATGTTGTAGTTTAAAATCCTCCAGGCCGATGTGTTGTAATTTAAACTCCCTCAGGCTGATATGTTGTGGTTTAAACTCTCTCAGGCTGTGTGTTGTGGTTTAAGCTACAGCAGGCTGATATGTTGTGGTTTAACTCTCCTAGGCTGAGCTGTTGTAATTTAAACTCCCTCAATTTGATTTGTTGTGATTCAATCTCCAACAGTCTGATATGTTGTGGTTCAATCTCCAACAAGGTGATATGTAGTAGTTTAATCTCCTTCAGGCTGATATGGTATGGTTCAATCTCCCTCACGCTGACATGTTGTGGTTCAATCTCTCAAGGTTATATGTTATAATTCGATCTCCAACAATCTGATATGTTGTGGTTCAACCTCCAACAAACTGATATGTTGTGGTTCCATCTCCAACAAGCTGATATGTCGCGGTTCAATCTCCCTAAGGCAGATATTTACTGATTCGATGTACCACAGCCGAACATTTGGTTTTCCGATGTAATTAGTCGATTCGTGTAGAGATCAGATCTCTACAGGTGTCTCACAGTCTTGCATTTTTTTAACTTAACGTTAAGATACCTGAATTTGGATTCACTCAACTTTGTTCAATAGTGCACTAGCTCTGTAATGGAGCTAGATTATTATGCGCGTGCACATAACATTGCATAAAGTAATTGTCACAAGGTAACATTGGATTCGTTGGACTAATGTAAGTATATATGGAGCACGTGTTAATTATGTTAACCCTATTTAACAAATACAAACAAAAATTGAAAAGAACGAAACTATATTTTAAAATTACTAATATAGCTTTGAAAAGAAACATAAAAAACACAGCTAGAATGTACATCGTTTTCTTTTTATCTATCCGTATATTTTTTAAGACTGTGTATTTTGTAAACCTAAATCTTGATGTATTTGTAAAAATATTGTAGACCTAACACCAAGCCATACGTATCAATGAAAATACACGGTATTCATCAATCGCATCGAGAAAAATACTGCAGAGGAAATTACTGTTAACACGTCTATAGTGGCCCTTTTATCCTTTATCAAAACAATGTTATCTATTTCTGCTAGCTCTAAATTAATTAAGTTGACTAAATGCTCCATACAAAAATGATGTTATAATTTGTTTTTAACAATAACAGTACAATATTTCTTTGCATAAAACGGCGTCATTTTGACAAAATACGAGTTTGTAGTCACGTACAGTATCTATTTCTAGTAGAGATGTATATATTGAATAAATGACATTTAGTATTTGATAAAGACTTTATCACTGTTCAAGTCACGTTATTCCGCTAGGAAGCGCCTGATATGTACCGTTTGTTTGTATATTTTTATTTGTAGTTTAGCGCCACTTTCTGCCATTTCTAGCTATATCATGGCGTTAAGCTTTTATTGGTAGAGAAAGTGCCATGAAATGCCAGGTAAAAACCCCCGACGTTCTGCAGAAAAAAGTAATAATCCTTGAGGGTGCAAGATCGTTTCTGTTAGTTAACGTGTTTTGGGAATTTTTACACGTCTGATAACTGTTTTTATCTAAAATTAAGTATGTATTTAGTAAAAATCTGAAAAAATATCGATTGATACAAGCGGTGTGATAAAAAAACCTTGTATCATCTATATATGTGATACAAGATGTACTTTTGTCGGAACTACTTCTTGACGTCACAATGAATAGTATAACCAATGATTCGTTGAATGATTTTCATTCTATGAATGAAATATGACGTCATAATGCGTGTGACGTTAGGAGCTATAGTTTATAAACAAATGTTTCGTTGAATGTTAAATTTTAAATTGTAAACATTCAGTTTTGTTCTGCTCTTTGTATACTTCTTGATACGAATGTACATAACTATACAGGTATTTGTACCTACACATAATGTATGTAATGTATATTTATTTTTAAATAAAGCAACTGTTAACTGTTTTTCAACCATTAGCTGTTATCTGTTCTCTTAAAATTTGATATTGTTGTTAACTGTTATAATGAAAGTAAAAACGACGTGTGCTGTTAATAGTCAGGACACTGTTAACTGTTTTACATATTTTTTCTCTGTTATCTGTTTTTACATTTTATTCACCACTTTTTAAAATTTAATTGAGTCTTCGAAGCTATGAAGGTAAAAATATATATAAGATCACATACTAGTTACTATGGAAACACTGATTAATGTATGCGTTGTCTTGCCGTATGGCCCTTCAATGAGATTTTGCTGTTATCTGTTTTTTTAACTCTCTGTGTTCTATTCTTCTAATTTAAATTGATTTGAATTCTGTTATCATTAATTAAATTTGCTTTTATCCGTTTTGTCAATTTGTGCCCGCATAAAAACTCAGGTTTAACAGACCACGAGATCAATTGTAGATGATTATATAGTCTACCTACGCTCTCAATATGAACTATTTTAAGTCTGTCTTTAAAACAAAATGCCATACATTTTAATCGGTAATTTTATATAACTTTCTTAAGTGTATAAAAGCGAAAATATGTATACAAGGTTATAATAAAATCTCTAAATATTTTTTAACCGGGCAAATTTTTTGCGTCCGTAGAGAAAATGTCAATGAATCGTGCGAATATGATGAAGGTGAAGAGCAGGTTTTTCAACATTAATTAAGCTTTTTATGTGTACTTTTAATTAGGATTATATTTAATCTTTAAAAGCAAGTATATTGGCAGTTACTTCCAATTTGTTGTTGCGTTGTAGAAAGTAATTAAAAATGGTTTTTGGGAGTCACATGATATTGGCATGTACACAAGAAAGTTAAGGAAAGATCATGTTTCGCATTGTACTCTCTTATGGTAATTGTAAACGTAGCCAATAATTTCTTGGATCAAGCAAGCTTGATGACCCAGATATTATAAGAATGTCTAAATCTAAGGCGAATGCAATAAATTATATAAATTTTATTAAATAAATTTCAAATAAACCATCGTTTCGAAATATTTATTATTTTGCACCGTTAAACTCATTGACTGGGTTAATAATACAGTTAATACAATGTTAAAAATAAAATAAGATTGTTGTGAATATTTTTCCTAGAAAATAGTTCGTCTATTTGACCTTGAGTTTTATTGATCTGAAGGTAAAAGACATTTATTTGTCGCTTTAATTCTAATGTGTCATTAATGCACAATTTGTGATATTTAATGACGAAGTTCGGCAGCGCAGTGTAATCCACATCATTATTTCTAACCAGGATGTTCATTCTTCAAACTACATTTTTTCTGCATTCGGAGAACAAAAAATAATTTATATAGTTTTGACATGACCGAATATTTAATACATCTTATAAGAATGTCAGTACAAAAAAATTGCAAGCGGGACACGAACCACACAATTAGTAACTGTTTTCCAAAAAGGCCTTAAAGGATTGACCCATATATCAGTCATAAATACATGACTTGGACAGTAAAAGCAGATTAAAATTGGAAACATTAAATTGAAACATAACAACGTGTAAATCTACGAGTAAATCCAAAAATAAAAAGTAAGGACATCGATAAACTACTTGTTAAAATGGTCAAAAGACTTCTGCTAACACAATCTCAATTGTTAAAAGGTTTATAACGCCTCACCTCGAACGAAGACATATTTTTTGTCAGATTTGTTTTCATTTTGTTCTTTCTAGTTGTTCTTCTCACCGTAGCCTGTGCGGCTTGGCCTTAACTATTTTTAGTCTTAAACTAAACATTCTATATTGTATATCCATCATGTTGACGGCACGTTGCCTATATGATGACATTGACCTTTGACATTCAGGTCAAATTTATATAATTTTATGTAATAGAGAAAGCTTTCCGGCAAGAAACTATGTTCTCTTTTGACCCAGGTTTTAGATATTGTATACACTGAAGTATCACCATCTTTTATACGATCTTCACCTTTAACCTCAATGTCAAATTTATGTTAATTTTATATTGAAAGCTTGTTCAGCCTCTTACCTTTTTTGGACTTTGATCTAGACCTTAGATATTTGTTGCGTATGTTTAAAGAGATAATCGTTGTTGAACATCAAAATGCATAAAAAATTTTGCTCAAAAAGCATAAACTCTTCAACCAAAATACAGCTGAATAAAAGTTAATTTCTAGTTGCATTTTTATGCGCTGTACATAACGTTCTCTTCTTTTTGTGCTTTATTGTGCAAATCCGAAATTGGACATGGCTGCACGGGAATCTGTATTCTATTTCTACTCGTAAACTATTGCTTACTGACTATGGAACTTGACCCTACTTACCAAATATTGAGTTCAATTACAGAAGCCAAGCCCATGCCTTCTATGCTTGAATGATTTTCATTGTATTGTAGCTGCGATATTATTGCACATGATATTCGAGTATCGAGCAGCAAGCTGGAAATATTAAAAGCGGATATTAAAGTCATCAAGTTCGGTATAAAGAGGGATAATTTTTGTTTATTTTACCATTGCATAAGATAAAATGGATGAAATCAAGTTCGCATCTAGTATGAAACAATAAAAAGGACATTAATACCTACTGTAAGCCACAAATGCACAATTAATGATCTTGCGACTGTATTATATCTTACACTGGGCAAATCCTATGGATTTAATACTCATCCAACTTCCACAATAAGTCCTGCTTAATTATAATTACGAGTGAGTTTTCAGGTTATATGGTCACAAGTGGGAAAACGCTTTTGCAGCCGTAGTCTTTTGTGTAATAAAATGACTAATGCATTATTTAATACCGTTTAATTATGTGGTAATAAATTCGAACAAACGAACATTAAATGTGCACTACAGTTTAAAAATGCTGTAACAAACTTTTATAATCAATTGTTTGCAAAACACTTTTAACACAAGTACATAAGCTTTTTTAAAGTTTGTTTAGTTGATTTGTATAAAATATGTCACTTAAAATATGTACAAGGCATGCACACAAACGATTTACAGACACGCACCCTTTGTTGACGCGAAAACACACTACAGCACACAAAAAAGGTGATAAGAATTAGATACCACCAGCATATCGTAACTGTTGAACAGGTAATGTGACATCAATATATGTAACATGATCTAATTTGGACGTTAAATATACAATACATTTGAGTTAAAAAGAATTTGGATTTAGAGTTATACCATTTATTCATTTACCACACCTTTTACCCTAATCTTAAATCACACACATTCATCTCATCATCCTTATTCCCAGCTTATTCTGACTTGTATCTTTGTAATAATTGGGTTTTTTTGGATTCCCTCTATCACCTGCTTTGTACATGCACTGAATCTTATCTTGCAAATATACTATAAATTAAATTAAATTGTATGCATACTACATGAATGTTCTGTTGTAACATATTGTAAATTTGGAGAAGACTTAACTTGTGTCTTATCCTATATGCATATTTGAGCGCATAAATATGTTTAAACTCAACTATAATTTAATTATTGTGATTTCAGTTACGAATCCTTGTTAAAAATTAAATTTCAGCAGCCCTGGAGCATTTTCGCTTTAAGGTTATTTACTTCAATGTACTGAATTAACTAATGAAGTTACTTAACAGGCAGGACGATACTAGGCAATATCTGCCCAACCACCTGTTGTTGCAGTGTATAAAATGACAGCAATAAGGCTAGTATTCCATGTCATATCATGCAGAACATGGGACTGTCATACAATATCACTTATACTCCGTGCTGTAATTGTCGCCTACTACAAAAATTTCACCTACATCCAGAAACTCTCAGTGTTTCGACAACTACAAAGATCTCAGCTGTCGATAATTTTACACTTCGGCATGATAATGGCTTTAGAGAAGGCGTTGAAAGAAATCAAAGTACAAACGTAATAAAGCAATAGAAACAAGAGGTACACAGTGGGTAAATGAGACAAGAAAGTCATAGTAAAATGTAAATGCATAAAAGTAAGAATGACTACAAACAACGTTTAAACAATGCATCAGTCATTACAGTTACATGTTCTTTCTCACCAATAAATTGATATTATGAATGTTATTGACTATACTTAATTCATTTCACATGAATTGTAATCTCTCTTTTTAACGCTTAGTTAGGAAACGGGGACACATTTCAGACGTAAATGTCATAGGAAGTAGCTTCTAAATTACTTTTTCATTTACTTTATTATTCTAAAGGCTTGTTACATCAAATTTTTACAAGTTGTTTCTAAGATTCAGAAAAATATGGTATTTATGTAACATTAATATTAATATTAAAAATATTAACAATATTCAATTTTCTCCCCATTTGATTCGATCACTAGAAAATAGATAAGAATTTACAAGGTCACACTCTTCAAATAGAGTTTGTGTGTGTAAATTGGTAAATATATCTCTCGAGAATAGAACAGTCAGTAGTTGACCACCAATGGAGAATACCGCTAATTGGCTTTTATTACCATTGTCTTTTCTAATAGTACAACTATTATTAAGCAGATCAAAAGCAGCAAATGAAACGAATATACAATGATGGACTTATAATTTTATAACCTTGGTATCTTTGATGACATTTTATTTGCAACCACTTCGGCGCTGACAATAATCATTGATCAGTGATATATCCATTGTCTAAATTTACGGCACCGAAATTCCAAAAATGATTTTATTCTAAGGTTTTTCTTTTGGCAAGGTGTACATAGCAGAAATCCGTTTAATGTTTTTGAATTTTAATGAATTGATGATAAAACCTCTACAACATCTTAATAACTTCTATTTAAATATTTTGTTGGGGTGTGAGAGCCAATGATGAGTCTCGATTAGACAAAACGCGCGTCTGATTTAGTCAAATTTTAGTAAAATTTTATACCTTGGTATCTTTGATGACATTATATTTGTTGAATATTAAGGAACAATATTCAAAAGTAATTTAATTCTTGCGTGGTTTTATACGACATTCCTTGTAATAAGGTTTTAAATTCATCGACGTAACTTGACTTAACTTCTATATTGCTATTGAGTATTGTTTATACTTTGCCGTCAAGAATTCAAGCAATCAGTATAACTTTTTTGTTAGTGACTGATCAATGTAAACACTCCTTTCGTTGTACTTTCAGAAATATATTTGTCGATTCAAAAATTAGTTAGTAATATATAAACCAAACCAATATGTGAAACAAAATTACAATAATGGTTCAATAACAAATTGAGCAAGTATATAGAATACATATCTTGCACGATATATGCCTTTAATCAGTCTAGAGTTATAATAAATATATTATGTTCTGACCATATATTGATTATGCAACACCTATAATGGAGTAGATTGCTAGTTTACCCTGAAATATCACTTCAATATAATATTGTAACACTTTACTATTTTCCAGAAGAGTAATGATAAAACTGAAAAATAGCACAACCTTCTGGTATTGTTTAACTACATTGATATAAACATAAACAAATTTCTAAAACACACATACATATATTCTGTTCTTGGTCAGAGGTTTGTTAGTTTACCCGTTTGGGTCTATTTATGCTTGTATTAACATGCAAATGTTAAGTAAAGCATTTCAAGTGTCTTTAAAAATGGTCAAACAAAACCTTCGAAGTACATATTAATTGTTGCACAAACGTACAAAAATAAAATACACGAAAACAAATTTGTGAGAAATCATGATGCTAGTCATGTAAATAATTTTTTTAAACAATTTATAGTATTTCAGTTTTTGTTAAAATCCCTTGTTGGTACATTATATGTTCAGCTTCTTGATCACCGTCTTCTTAAAAAAAATTGACATACAATATAAATGACTGTTAATGGTTTTCTACTTGGTGCGTAATTTACCATGCTATTCTCTCCAATGCCTTTAAAGGCTTCATTTGTTAGCTGTGACAGTAACAATTCATTGTCGATGAGTCCATTTTTAAGGGTTAAAATGGGAAATTTTATACAGTGATGCAGTTGATAGTATTCAGAGTTAAGGTGTTAAAAATAGAACAGGTTAAAATATAAAGCTGCAGTTTATTGATAAATTATTGAGTCAAAACAGCTGGAAGTAAAAAGCATATCTCTTAGTAGGAGCAATCGATAGGTGCGTTTTGTTATTCTATATATGAGGAGGTCTAATGAAGATTGAAAAATATTCGCGTAAAAAGCCTATGAAAATTTTTAAGTAAAAAAACCCAACGAGTAATTCCTTCTACTTTGGACAAGGTTTAATTCGTTTTCGATTCCACTAAGCCCTGTCGGAAACAATACATCTTACCTCGGTGCATGAAATGTCCCAGCCGGTTGGATTCAAATGTCGTACATCATGATTTATTATTTGTTAATGGATTAAACAAATAAATTTGTAAAATGCAATCAGCTGAGTAGGCTTTAATACAGGCTCGTCACAAAGGTTAGTATTTTTGTGAAGATCATGAAGATCATAATTGCGACTTCACTGACATTATAGTGCTTCTTTTATTTGTAATCTTTATTTTGAAATCTATTAAAATGACTTGATTCCATGTTATATGTCTATGTACAAACAAATCTAGACCACAATCGATTGGAAGATTCTACAATCACCTGACGTCGCTCATATAACTAGAAAGAAAAGATAAATATGAATCTTACGGTCATTAATCCATTTGAAAATCAGTGTTGTAGCTTTCAACATTGATTTCAGCCGATAAGGCAATACACATGCAATTGGTGATTGGTTTTAGTTTAAGCGTGTCTGGCATCGTAAATGTTATAACATTAAAATATTTCCTTAGCTTTAATTTGCAACCACTGGTTTGATGCTCTGCTGGTTGACTGTAAGTCCCCGATTCATTTATTTATAAATTGTTTAAAGTTATTGCCTTGAAATAGCGAAAATGTTATAAATTCTAAGTATTTTGTATTCACAAGATGTAGACGGCATTAGACAGATTCATCTTGACTGTTTGGTAACTTTTGGCGTCTTGCGTTGAATATTTATAACCTTGTTATCTTAGTGTTTAGTTCAAATCTCCGAGCGAATAAATGTATGTTTGTTTCGTTTGAATGATGTTTAACGCCATTTTCAGCAATTTTTCTGCTATATCAATGCGTCCAGTTTTTATTGGGGGAGGAAGCCGGAGTACCTGGAGAAAATCCCCGACCTGCGGGGAAAAATACAAAGGAAACATGTCAATTCTTAGATCGGAGACATTGGCGAACTTTCTAAATCAATCAACAATTAAACCTTTTATGCTTGTGTAATGTAGTACCTATACTGTACTGTTTGAGTTTTCTATATACTAGTCTTGTAAATATTGTAGTATTCTGGATTATTACTTTGTCTCGATTGATATACCTTTTGTTTATAAAATTAAATCTGAAAACACCTGTAGATGTACTTGAATGTTTACACGGAAAAATATATTGCATGTTAATGATTAATTGTTCAACTGTTGCAAATGTAAAACAATTAGCAAACAAGATGAATTCTTACGCAATGCTATAATATATTTAAATTTAAGTAACACCATGACCCATCAATGGAAATTTCCTTGAATAAAGGACATTATTGCATACTAATTTTCAAGCTGCAAAACAAAAACGAAAAGGAAAATAACAGACGAACAATGCACAGAGCATCTACTGTGGTAAAATATGACTGTTTCATAATTTGAAACTAATTTATTTATAAGTGATTATATAATTTAAAAGAATATAATTTTGAAGAAACAATGATTCATCGTTGACTGTTTTTTGTTAAGCCTCGTCGAAGAAAAATACATGTTATGTTTGACAAGAAGATTGTGCACATCATTGAATGTCTGATATACAAAAAGACTTAGTGGGTCAGTCAATATGTTTTTCCACCGTAAAACCTCGCAAAATAAATCAATGCAAAATCTTCTAAACTTTAGTGGATAGAAGAGTAAAACAAAAAAGAAATAAAAGCTAAAAATTCACTTTACATAGCTACTACTTTTATATTTTTGTTTTTTTATGAAATGTTTTTGTTTTGTCGGATACATCATATTTTTCTGCAGTTAGAAAAGTCAGTATGGATTCGTAATACGGAATGGTAACTTTTGATATTATAATAATATTGTCATACTTACATGTCATTTTAAATATTAAATTGTTTGAAAACTTGTCTGCTTCATGTGCAAAATGTACAACTATTGAGATGCATTCGAAACTTAATTCAGTACTTCAAACATTGTTAAGTAAACAGTAGTGAGTCGTCCTGTTTGGCATGCTATTGTTATGAATGAGTGAACCAATATTGAAAATGTGAAGAGTCAATGTGATGCCCGATATGCAACTGAGGAAAATTGATGGTCAAAGTCTAAAAAGTATGAGGATATCACAATATAAAGGACACTACATAGTGGAAAACTTAAAAGGACATCTAAGGATGTTTAACGTTTTTGTAAAGTTTTGAACAGGATTTATCTATTTTCAGAATTAAACAGTTTTCTAGGACTATAACGTTCCATCATTCTTTTAATACATATTTTTTGTACAGAACACGTAAGGATGTTTGACGTTTTTGTAAAAATTTTGAACAGGATTTATCTATTTTCATGAAATAAACAATTTACTACAAAACTTTAACGTTCCCTAATTGTTTCACTACAAATAGCAAATAACTGAGTATTAATTAAAAAAATGTTTTTGCCTTTTAGACACAATTTCCCTACTGGACCTATCAAACTCTCTGCATCTTACTTTTTAAATAGCTAGTTTTATTAGGCAAATGAAATCTATTCATTTAAAATCAATTAAACTTGAAAATTTATTCACAAAGAAGGTTGTGTTAAGTTGCTTAGCAACGATAAGCATTGAGTGTATTCAGGTTTATGGATGACAATGAGAATTTATCATCGTGGTCTTTGACAGAAGAGCAACAAAAATAGGACTGAACTTGTAAGACAGGGTTTAAATAGACACTTACGACCCGGATAATTGATATTTCCCCATATACATTCGTCTACAGATCGTTAGAAAATGATGTAGATACATTACGTAAATCCTTGCTAAGGAAGACTCCGATTTACGCAAGTAACACTGTAAATTAATCAATATACTAGCGATTGACTGAAAACACTGGTATAGTTTGATTTACTTTTATCGCAATCTTTTAATGAACTGTGCAGGACGTAGACATGGAAGAGGCCACAGACGAGGGGCTTGGGGTTAGGATCTTAGAAAACAATTTTACAACATAAGAATCTTCAATTGATTGTACAGCATAAACAATAGAGATGAACTCTATGTATTACAACTTCTCATTCAAGTTTATTTTTAACAAAATTCAACTCCACTTTTGTAATTGTTTAGTTATATCAAGATGCCCGGTTTTTTAGAAACCGCAGTACCACTTGTAGAATTTCTTGACCTTCGGCATGAATACAGATTATCTTAAGGTTGAACCCAGGATATCGTGCCCGAAGTCAGTCTCGAACTTGCCACATCAGCGTTGACACGCCAGTAATAAATAATAGATGACTAGCTACGTAAGTGTACTCGAATCCAATCTTAATTTACAATGATTGCTAGTTTTCATACTACAGGTGGTGGTTTTCTCCTGGTACTCCGGCTTCCACCCCAATAGTCATGATATAGCTGAAAAATTTAAGAATGTGGTGGTAAACACCATTCAAGCAAACAACTAACTATCTTAACTACTACAAGTCCTTATCCCAATCAAAAGTTATGCATAGGAGCAGCATATACGAATTTGTATTAATAAAAAAATTCATAAGATCCAATTGCGTTGCTTGAAAATGCTAGTGTAAAAGGTATCAGATAACACAGACAATTTTCACCTTACAGCTTTTGCGATGAAAAAATTTAAAATATATATAATTTAAATAAGAACCAATACAACCAATACATATGCCCTAAAACGAAAAGGAATTACGTTTTATGTCTTTGTCTTGAAAATTAAAACCTTAAATCCGTATAAATCCGTACAATTTAAAATAAGACCGTTCCCCGAAGAAGCCGCATGTTGATTGACGATTCATATTGAGGACTATTATTGTACGAGCGATCTTTAGTGGGCGGAATGTTAAATAACATCTTTTAACACTTAGTAAATGACAAATAAATCTGACAGAAGTGATCATAAATCAATGACAGCAATAATTCTGGGTCTGCCTTAGATCAATTCCACAGAAAAAATGTAGAAGTACAGTAATGTACACAAAGAAGTTATTAACTCTCAATAGTGTATACAGGGAATCTGGAATTATAAAATGTGTATACAGTCTGACCAACAACTTTCCAAGGCTCTAAAGTTCAAACCTTTTCTAAACATATAACCTGAAAAAGAAACATCCAAGCCAATTACCCGATGGAAAAAAAACTATTTGCCACCTTATGTTCATTTTATATATTTATCAAAGTTCGTACTAATAATTTGCATTATTCTTTGGAAGCTGTTTTACATGGAAGTGTATAGAAATTTTAGTTCTGAAATAGATTAATACATTTTTGTTTATAAGTTATAATGTGAAGAAACACTAAACATGATAGCACTGGTGTCAAATTTTATACACCTAGGTCATTGTTTTTTTTATTGTAGTGTCTTTTTTTAATTAGTTCGTGTAACACTATGTGAGAAGTCATGTATTTTCTTGTTGTAGCAAATAGGAGTACAAAACGTGATGGGTTCTATGCGCATAGGCAGCATATTAAAATAAAAAATATATACTCTTGTTTTGTATAAAATAGCATGTTATATTTAGTTATATTTTTACCTGACATGCATTGTAAAGTGATATTTATACTAGCAACGAAATATAAACAGTACGTGTCCCAAAGACATGTAATTTAGGATTGTGAACGAACATTTTCATTACTTCTTTATGTGAAACATTGTTCTTTGTGGTTATTTTGACTTTCGCGTATTTTGTTACTATTTGCTTTGATCTGTTGCAAATTGCCATTGTAGAAATTATCACCCTAGATCTATAACAATGACTTGGCTTTGTTTAATGAGAATTTTACGATCTATAACATAAATCTGTAACATCTTATATTATATTAGCAAGGATCTGTAGATCATTATAACTCAATTTAAGAAAGTTTCAAATTAAATTAAATTTGTTTCTGTCGTTGAAACAATATCGTTATCTAATTACAAATTAGTATTTGAATGATTTCAACCACTTTTGTCAAGAAAGAAAGATACCTGTCTGAAAATTAAGTTCTGCAAAATCACATAGGCGAGGCGGTAGTCTCGTGAATTTAATTTTAACTATGCTGTATAGTACGTTTTAATAAAACGTAAAACATTGTGGCGATACATTACTTCAATGATTAATAAATCAATTTATTGTATACGAAATATAAATATTTTAATGAGATAGACTAGTTAAATTTAGGATAATTTAATAATCAAACACAAGTCAGGGACCTCAGATATATCCATATTGTAGGATATGAAGTAAAGAAAAGATTCTCACAAATAATTTTCGTTGTTCTTTTACGTTAGATTATTTGAACTTAACACATGTGTTAATTTTCCAAATTTAAAGCTATATTGCAATCTTTAATAAATATTTATTCAATTTAACACACCCCAAGACTGAACGAATTTGGTTGACAAAGCTTCATCATTTACTTTGGTTGGGACTATACTATGATGGTTCGCAGTGCACAACCCACAGAGCTGCCAAGCGCGTACTCAGCTGGCGCATAGGGGATGCCCTTTCGTTGGGGGTTTTAGGTTCCTCGGACGACAGTGTGTAATGTGTTTTGAAAATACCACGCCACTTGCATGAAAGTGTGTACAAAAGGCTAAATTGTCTTTCTACCCATACCCGGTAATTTTCCAATGATATTCAAAAGTTGTTCCTATCGGTTTATCTTTCCCGAATTGATTTATTGTTTGTTAACTAAAATACTGCTAACGGGGCGTAAAGCAAACATCCATTCAACCAATTAATCAATTAAGCAACATTTTCTTCATGCAACTTCATTATTCTTTATTTTGCAATTTAAAACCCTGATACATGTAGTTTACATGTTTTAGAATTATCTTTAATTTTTCATGGTATGGAACAGTTCAGTTAAGATCACAAAGGTTGAGTACATTTTTGGAGGTGACTTATGCAGCATCATATGAAAAGATTTACACAATATTACTTGACAGTTCAGTGTTATAGATTTATTACATTTTGCTATTCTCATATACAATTATATACAGTTAACGTGTGTATAAGTGTGTAATGTATTTTCTGTATTGATGACATGTGTTTATATCTTCAACTGTAGATAAAATCTGTCAAATGACGGATTTTCTTTTTGGATGACATGTTGATATTTAAAGGGGTACTAATTATGCTCCTCTACACGCCGAGTACTCTTATGAGGCTGAGTTCCTAGAAGACATTTCTAATAAAAGATAACCAGACATTGACTCGGACATTTATTTTCACATTACGCTATATTGATGAACAATGTATTTAACAATGCAAAATTCGGTGACTAACTATATTTGCAATAAATTTACTTAAGCGAGCCTGAAATGAAAAACACCACCGTAAACTTAGGTCGGCCTCTTACCTAGGACTACTTCTAGAAATAGACTCGGGTAACCTATATACAAGACAAACGTAATGACTTTAATTTTAAATTATCAACATCCCATAGATCTTGCGATATATTCTGATTTTCCGGACCTCTCACTTCTATTGACTGTTAAGCTAACGACACAAGGGTTTGTTATACCTAGGTTGATGTTTTCCTTTTAGAAGTTTTATTTGCCGTCACTAAAACTGAATGATCATTATGGGAAATCCATCTCTGTAATACTATTAGACATTTTCACTGAGTAGTCTTTATTATTCCATAGACATGACATTAAATAACTCGACATGTGTCGGATTAGAGGCAGGCACTGCTAACTCGTCCGTAGCAGATGAGAGCCCCCATGTTTTTTTTTTATTTGGCTCGGATTATTAACCTTTTTGTTTTTGTGTAATTGTTTCATGTTGTATATGTTTTTCTACAGCTGGATTTGTAATCGTAACTTGACTTTTTACACTTGTTTCCTTTGATATATTTCTATGAATGTATATGCATGTATTATGGTGTAATATTACACAAGCATTGTAAAAACGCGCTATGGTTTATATTAAAAACGACAAATTCCGATTTATGAACTCGTACGTAGAAAGAGTCTGTGTGAAAGCCTTTGATCAGAAGTATTATGTATTGTCTTTTCTAATGATTTTGGTACATAATAGAAATTAAAAAACCTAAAAAAATGAACTGTCTTGGAGAAAAAAGATTTGGTATGTGTATTGGAAATTCTGTAACTTTAATAAGTCTATATCTAAGGTTTGATATAATTTTGTCTGTTACTTATTCTGGAAGTGTAAAACTAAATAACAAACTTTATGAATTGATACTGCTTTTTGACACGAACAACATATGAATTAAGATATGGTAGCGTTACGAGAATCAGCAATAACTTGATACGATGTAGATCGCGTTATGGTTATCTAAATAGAAAATTAGTCTTGTCCGTTGGTAGCAACTCTAAATACAACTACAATTCAAGGCAAAATGCAATTTATTATAGGGAATGAAACTTGTCATTAGCTTGTATCTGTTGGGGCTATATTTCTGTCAAAATGGTTATATTATTTATAATTCGATTTACCTAACCACTAATTATTTCTGTTATAATATTGACTTTCTGACAACCGTAGTGCCGATTTCAATCATTATTTATATATGCTGTGATATGAAGGGAATACAAGTTACATTCTTAAATTGCTTTTACTCTTCATCAGAATATAAAATAACGAGTGTTACTCCTCATTACAATAACGTTTTCGCATCTTCTTATAGGAAAAGAAATATTATGTGCCACTACAGAAAACTAAATAATCATTATGATCTTTGGGGGAAGTTAAACATTAAGAAGAATAAATGAAATGTGTATTTAAAAATATCTCTACAAGTATATATCTAATCATTCTTGTCTACTTTAGCTATACTATCGGCATTGATACTGTTTATAACTGTTTATTATGTTTATAAGTTTAACGATGATCACTCGATTTATTTTTGGGTCTCATTAGACGAGTGCTTTACGTAGATAGCCATCTCGACAACGTGCCTGTAAGCACTGACCTTGCGGCTCGAGCCTTACTTTTGGCAGGGTGTGCTCGACTCCAATCTTAATTGACAAGAATTGCCAGTTTTCTTGCCGGAGATCTGCACTCCATGATATAGCTATAGAAAGGCTGAGACTGGCGTTAAACTTCATTTCTACTAACATATTTATCTCCTGTACTTACAGTAATATACATAATGATGCCTAAGTCATAAAACTATATGCCGAATGTACTTTTTGTCTTATTAACAATTATCAATGATTGTAAAGCCAAACTATTAATAATTCTTATTAAGGGATAACATGTAAGTTTTAATTCACCACAAAATACATTTTTAACGTCAAATAAAGTATGAAACTACATAATTTTATCATTAATTGCGATATCACCGTGACAAACTGTATGAAAAGGGCATTACATGATTGTTATCTTAATAATGACAGTGAAATGATATTACTTTTTGTGTTAATATTCGCTTAAATCTAGACAAAAAAAGGGTTTGTGTATATATTGTTGGCCTGATTTGAAAATGAATTAGAACATATCTTTCAAATTAGTTATTGCATAAACACAAATTATTAGCTAACATCTATAGAGAAGTCTTTTTAAAAATATTTTGTTTGTATTCTGCGTTACTTTGCGATTTGTATAATATTAAAATGTAATAAATCTCATCATAATTATTTCTCCCATGAGTGTCACCTACAATTCAGCAGACGGTGTAACAAAGTAAAATTGCAGCAATAACCAGAAATCAACTGCTTAGAAATAGCTTAATAAAGACTGCAGGGACAGCAATTACTTTGTGCAAAAACAAAATAAATCTACAGGAGATCACTGAATACAACCTGACACGCAAATATTGTGAAGAATTCATGAGAGTTTCCAAGTCCTCTTTCACTAACATACAACGATAATTCCATACTTGTCGACAAGCATTATATAGTACCACGTTATTTAACATGGTATTAAATTATGATTTGTATATTAATACAATTATATAATATAGTTCTTATTTATAAAACAAATTAATATTTAGAAAGTTTACAATCATTAAAGCACGTCTACAAATTTTAGACAGAAATAACAAAAGAACAGAAAATAAATACGCATAAAATCTAAAATTAGAACAATCGTATCTATTCGCATATCCGAATAGATAGATTTATCATGAAGCGATTTGAGTTGTTCCTCTTTATGTGAATTATCTCCCTTGGAAAGTATAAATAGGGAAATTTTGAAATTTCCGGTCCTTTTCAATTATGCTGTTAAGAGGTTCGAATCGCATCACACATTTTATTTGAAAAATCTTAACCATCGAAAATAAGCGCGGCACAGTTTGAACTTTTGGTGTCTTGACTACTGTTCCCAGGGTCAAGTACAACGTTAAATATATATACGTCGTGCTTTACGAAACATATTTTATTTGAACTTTGAAATCCAAAGATATTGGAATATAATTTTTATGCTTGTGTGCCTTATTAAGCGAACAATTCGTGTGTGCATTATTAATTGAACATTCTTGAGTGCCTCTGCATTTTTAATTGAATATATCTTGTGTGCCTTAAAATGATTGATTGACATTTCTTGTGTGCCTTTGCCATATTTACAATTGTTTGTGCTTTTGAATTTTAAAAGATTTGTACAGCCGCGACCAAACTTCGCCAATATGTTTATTCTAGAAATAAATATTTAATTATATAATTTTTCTTTAAATTACAAGAAATTATTGAGCGAGCCAATGCCATCAATTGGTACCCGTCGTCCTTTGTCGTAGGTACATCGGCAGTGTGGTTGTCCGTCAGTCTATCAAAAATAACATGGGTACGTAGTCAAATAATTCTGGAAGAATATAGTTGATTGTTGTCGGTTTCGATTTCTTTGATAACAATAAGTTATTTCAAATGTTACTGTATCTAACACTTGTATAACATCAACCCCCAAGAAAAAAACTATTGGTAAGCCGCAGCATTGTCCGTATTTAGCCAACGTGCAGCTGACTGATATCAAGGAGGATAATAACGACAAAAACAATGACAAATAAATGAATGTATATGTTCCAAAAATGTTACAGAGAGATGTCAAGGATAATAGATGTAATTTACATATTTAGTTTGTAGTTCTAACTACTTTTTAAACATTATTTTAACCAACATTACTGCCAGTCCTGGCCTATAGTTATTACAACAGTATTAGAAACGGGCTATATCTCATCTCTTATATTCCAAAAAAGTTTTAATGTTTTAATGAAGCAAATTGCAACCCCCCCCCCCCCCGGCTAAACAAGTTAACACTATTTCAACAAAAAATAGCATAATTAACACGCAGTTGCAGCTATTTTTAGAGAAATTAATCCCTGGTGGAAATGTATTTATTATTTTGCATCTTAATGATGCACATTAAGGCTGATATTGTTATATGGCTTATTGTCACTTGTTTTTGTTTTAAATGGATAATGCATAGAAATTGATCAGGTTTTAAACAGGGATTATGTCAGCTGATCTGATTTTATATAATTTTAAAATGACTTGATTTACACAAGTGTTTCAAAGACTAAAAATTAAAGGCACTCGTAGAGGAAGTAACAAAGGTAGATCACAGGATAACCAAGCACTGCATCAAAATTAAATTTACTTATCACTGAAACAATTGATACCAAATTACGATAAATGCACGAAAACAAAATAAAATAAAGAACGAAAACGAATGCATAAAGTAAGAAATACATAAAGGAGAAAATACCAATTTACACAAATCCCATTGTGAAAGCATGGCATTTCTGTAGAGGTTAAGAGGTGTTATTGCTTTATGATGGATTTTAAGTAAAAATAACAAAAAGTATAGAATATTTGAGTTTTGTGAGGATATCTACTAATTTTAAGGCGTGGATGACTAGAAAAGATACTGAGCGGTTTTAATAATTTCGGGTAATGTTATTTACGCAATTACCAAAAAAGTAAAGTTTGAAGGTTGTAATATTGATCGTAAAAGTTGTTAGTAAGAGTTATTTTCTTAGAAAGAAATCTTACTTTGTAGGATGGTAGCGAGAAAAAGGAAGGATTAGAAGTAGGATTTATCCTTCTGATCACAATAATATTATTATAAAGAAAGGGCTGCGTTGAACATTAAAACATTTATTTTTTCTATAAACAAGTAGCGTTTATTCTATAATCATTAAATAATCAACAGAAGTTGCATTCTGAACTTTTCTTTAGACTTGTGTGATATCTTTACTTTCAAATTTAGCATTTTCATTTTAATTTGAAACGACTGTAGTAGAAAAAATATGAATGAAAACGACCGAATAAGAAGAGCCGAAAGTCAAGGATCGACTACAAATCCGTATTGATTAGCAATACTTCTGTGATCAATAGCAACTCCGTAAACGTTTAATAAGCAAGATGAAAATAATTGAAATATAGTTTGACATTAATTTGTCTAGAAAAAGTCTAATTAAAAGTAATGATATCTGTAATGACGAATTGCTTTTACTTTCTTGTAGCATTATTGATTAGTTTCTGGTATACGTAATGCACTACATGAGATGGCATCCATATAAAACTTGATGGATGGCAAATCGAGTAGACCACTACAACGATATCCAATCCAATTAACGAGAATCATTGGGATAACATAAATAAAGCGGCAATTGTAATCAAACGTGGTAATAAAAGACTTAAAGACGGATGTTTCTTTAAATACTAGAAAACGGAAATTTCAAATTGGGCAGGCAATTAAGTCCAAAGTTTAACTTCATCAAATAATCATGATTATATTTTGATGAAATTTTAATCTATGGTTACCAGTTACAATTTCTAGCCAAAGCAAATTACTGAATTATATTATCATTTATGTTTCATTTACAAGTATGTTCATTTAGTTAAAAAGTTAAAGCATCTTCTTTTAACAAATAAAAATTGAAATGTTATATTTTTTTGCAGCTTTTACTAAGTAAACTATTAAACATAAACTGCATATAATCAAACGTTAACGTCAAGGAAAACAAACAAAACAAAAACTGCTCACTGAGAGCAATTACATAACAATTTATTTTACAATTTTAAATCTGATTAATTGATCAGGGCTCTCTCCATAAACGCTTACAATACAAACATGTAGAAGTGTTACAAAAAAACAACATATAACAAAAATACACATAAAAATAAAATTACGATTCTATGCACTAGTAAGGCATAAGAAGAAGAAAGTATTTCATACCTGTTTTAAACAAACGTTAAAAAGTGTAAATAAGAACAAATATATCGTGTAAACTACGTAAAACTTGAAGTGGGACCTGAAACTAATGTTATTTGTAAGACATTGCAACAGTCCCGTAATCACAACTTCAGAATACCACATGCTTAGCTATTTGAACCATAAACAACGCCAATTGTCCAAATACTTTAATTTAAGGATGAAAATATACATGGTCTTAATCTATGTAAAGGTTTGGATACCAATATCTTTTAATTTGCTTTTATTTATAAGAATATATATGTAATCTTTCGTTTGCGACACTTTAATAAAATGTTGAAATATTTATTATAATTTTTAAAAGATACCCATGCAGAAATAAAGCAAATTTTACTTTTAATCATCTATTAACTACGAATATATAAAATGACTTCTTTGAACAGTACAAATGTTGGTGTTAACCTTTCTCCTAAAAGTAGTAGAAAATGAATCATAATTATATATATTCATAAGAAAAAAGTATGCATATTTCAGGAATTGAGTAAAATTTGAGTAAAAAATGATTTAATTGCAAGGCTTTAATTAAACTTAGAAACGGCCATTGGTGTTAAGTAAAAATAGCAGAATAAATTCTATTTTAATTCAAAAGCAATGTTTTAGACGACATCTGCAGTATTTGAAAAAAAAATCACCCATAAAAGCTTTAATAAAATATTTCAAGCTTATTGTTTGTCTACTAATTTTTAATTACAAAGTTTCTCTTAAAGAAACTTCTTTAAAAATATACTACTATCAATCGTTTGATAAATTGATTCCTAAACTTCAATCGAGCAATATTTCAGCTATAGTTCAAAGAAAAACAAGCTAACAGACAATCAACCGGGAAAAGGGATAACATCAGTAGCAGTTTTGATGGCTACAACTTAAAAATGAGCTACATTGTTTTTAAATCTAGAAAACGGTCTTAAGCCCAGTAACAATGTTACTTCAGCATATGTTATATGCAGTATTTTTGCAATAAAAAAAAACCAAAATGTTATAGTATACATGAAATTTGTAATTGAATAGAAAAAACAAATTAACAGAAGGGATGGTAATGCAAAATGTTTTAAATAAAAATAATTGTGCCAAAATGATGTCACGCTTACAAAATTTGGAATAAGGCTTTTTAGTAAAAGGTAAAGTAAACCTCCACAAATAAGAAATGTCCATACAGCTAAAATTTACTGTATAGACCCATTCTCCATTAAGAAAGCAAAAGGCCTAAAACCGTTGAATGCAACAAAGAATATCATTGCATAAAAAATTCATGCACAAATAATTTTGGTCAATGATATGAAAAAATCCATAAAAATATAATCCAGAGTTATAAGTTCTAAATGTAATAAATACCCCAAAGCAGACGATATTGCATGTATTTGTTTACACAGATTATATTCAACAATTATATTACCGACTTAAATGCTCAGCTACAACCTTATAACGATGTCTTTTAAATAATCTTATTAAGCTATGTTTAAAGTTAGGTTGTGTAGGTAACAATAAATGATTTCATAACAGTTATTTCCACTAAGGCATGCACTAAGATAAAAGGTAATACTTAATAACATGTAACTATCCCACTGCCATCAAGGAGAATTTTCCCTTTCTTCATGACAATGTCCATATGGATATGGATAGTTTTAATCGTTTTTTATATATAATTAAGATATCAGAGGTCCCCTAAACCAATCTACACGAAAGTAGACTTTTCCTTTAAACTTATCATTCGTGTTTATGTTTGTTTTCATACTGAATCCAGAGTGCCCTCTGAACAAAGGCAATTTCACAAAAAAAAGTTCAGGTTGATAACGATAACCCCTATTGAACCATATTTTTACACACAAGTGACATGGGTAAGGTCAAAAATTAACACTCTTCTCGCAACTCTATAGTAAAATGGCGTTAAACATCTATGATTTAATCTAAGCAATGTTATATTCAATTAGGTACTCAGCATAATGATTCAAGTGGTCTTGCAAAATATACTAATCATCGCAATACTAAACATAGTTTAGCTCATTTCTTAAAGGCGTAGCACCCAGAAAAATAGTGGTACGGTCAATACAAATAGTGGTACAGTCGGTTAAAATACTGGTACGGTCGGTTAAGGGTCGACAACCCGTTTACTGTGCATGTTTAAATATAGAGAGGGGTTTTCCATGTGCCATTATTTGTCACTTAACAAATTGCGCTCGAGATCGTAACGGTTGCTGTTTTATATTGAAAGCTATTTAAAAAAATACATTTATGTTGAACGTTTGACAAATTAAAAAGCATATGTAATGAAATTTTATCATTTTCCATTTCAATTTCCAAAACTCTGGTACGGTTTTCCGTACCAGAAATTAAAAGTGGTACGGTCCAAATCGTACCGGCCGTACCGCTTGCTTCGCCTATGTTTCTACACTGGTTCAATTGGATCAGATTTCTCCAAAAGGTTTGTAACACCTTGAATTGCAAAGTGTGGTTCGTTTGATAACATGGAGTAAATTACTTCTTCGTTTAAAATAGTACTGCTGTCTGCTGTATTGTGGCTTGAAAAAACATTACAACTTAACCCAAGGTGTTCAGAATATTAGTTTAAAGGCTACTGAGTAGTACAGCAGGTTAAAAAAGTACCACGATTAAGAATAATCTCAGCCTTTCAACTAAAAACGTAGTAACCATGGTTACAAGTTCGAGTTGTAGCGATGACAATATGACTTATTATATCGTTGCAAAACAATATTGTAACAGCTTTGAAAGACAAGAACAATTTTTAACTTTAATCATGACATTGCGTGTTTTGTTTAATGCACTTTCCATATATTTTGTCCATCAGCAGACCAAAACGTATGCAAACCATCTCATCTGACTGTCGATCTTTTTACATTAACTTCCTCCATTTTCAATTGTATCATCGTTTTCAAATCTAAGTGTTAATGTCATTTGAAGCTATTTCTCGTGTCATATCAGTGATAAATCATGTCACAGTTAATTGCTGGTCTTCAGATTGATCTGATATAGAACCTTGAACATCATGAAACGGTCTAGACTTAAAGCCTATAGGTTAATGCAGTCATTTACGTGTTCGCGATAGAAATAGTGCCAAAACCATCGATTATTTAATATAACAGCAAGATTTGCTATTGTATCTAGTTTTCTTACCGTAATACAATTCAACACAATAGTTATTCTATGATTTTATATCAAGCCAGTACAGAGGTTTTTTGTCAAACATATACTGTTTAAAAATATAGAGTAAATACGGTAGTCTTATAAATTTTCACAAAACATGCCCGATATATATGTTCATTAAAATTTCATTAAAATGGTATTATTATACATTAGGACAAACTTCCTTTATTTCACTTTATGTGTCTCGCTATAATGGAAGCTTAATACCATTTATTTCTTTATTTTTTGATTTTGTGGGTAATTAATATACACTTATGGTTACTATTCATTCGAATATTTTGATAACATTTTAACATTCAATAAAATGTGTCTCTTTTTGGCTTTATTTACTACTTAAGCTATCATACAAAAACAGTTTGCTTTAGTGGACGTTCGCCGGAATTACGGTACCTAGAACTTTTGAACTTAAAAACACAACCTGACTTGTACGTTTGCAAGTTCTCACTTCATATTATTGCTTAACGCATAACAATTATTTTTGTCTTTGGTTGACCTGCTTGACCGATTTTTTTACAACTGCTTTTCGCAGGTATATCCATGTTAAATAAATTAAAGGACTTTTCGATACATATGTCTCTACATATAACGTTAAAAATAATATGAATACATTTTATCCATTTCATTTTTTAATATAACACAAAGAAGATGAACCAAAAACACTTGGATTTCACGTTTGGTAAAAGTATTTTGCTAAAACGTGATAATACAATTTTTGTAATGATAAAGTAAAGAAAGGGTCTTCTATGATTCTAATTATTATATTTACATTTCAGGTCGACCTCCAAATAATCTAGAATGTAACTATATTAAATATTTTACTGTTGATGACGAAAGAGAAGGTTTAGCGCCAACACAAGCAATTTTACGTAAGTTTTTCTCATCGAAAAATAAGTAATTTGTATCCTTGTCGTAATTAACATATTCTTTATATGTACATTTTCGTTTCCAGAGGTATGCAGATGTCCATGTAAATATATAATGCTAAAGTGCTGACTGCGGAAATGTCAAAGCTTAGAAGTCTAATGCTTGTTAGTCTAATGATGTTGAAATATTATTGTTACAATTGGAACTGTAAATTAACATAATTAAATTAAATCTTAAAGTTTAGTTGCAGGACATTAAGGAAATTTTATTGAAAAGTAAGATATTTTTTACCAGGCCGCCAATTTTAAAACAAAATAAATGAGCGAATTTTATATGTCAGGTTTTGTTGTGAAAAACATTTCAAGAAGATAATATAATAAGAACAATATGAAAACGATCATACTGTTTTCAAATTTACAATACGATGGTTTATTCACTTCTATTGAATACCGCGAACCTTTTTTTAAATGTTCCTGCACCTTGTAGCAGTATTCTTCAGTTATCATAAAATACATTAGAACTGTCCTTATTTCCAACGTAAACTTAGGTTTCTAACAACGAGCATTTCTGCTGACTGATCGAATTTAATTGCACTTTTCTCAAACAAAGAGTAAATTACCTAAGTTGCATACAAACAATGATACAAACCAGTAATATAAAATATCAAAAAGAAGTTTTTTGTTCACCACTTAAAGCTCAAATTTAAAAAAAAATGCGGTGCAAAAAATAGCAAATATGATTTGTTGATGATTAGCTTTAACAAGGCAAATTTCAGCTTTATTAAGGAATTAAGGACGGAAACAAGTGTCTATCAATAAATGAAATATCAGTCTTAAAAATAAGGGGATAAAGAAAGTTATAACAGAACAAGGAATTTGTATACCGCATGCATTAGTCCTGACTTGGTAAGGCATATCAAAAGGATCGGTTAAATCAGGTTTTTACGGAATGTTTTTATTACTGTAGTGTATTAATGTAAAGGTTGGGTATTATAAACACTAGTCAGTAACAGTTGTATCTAATGATTATTTCAGCACAATCTCTATGTACTGAATTAAAAATATATCTTTTAGAAGAGATTGAATATTTATCGACAAAAAAATTGTATCTAAAGAAAACTTATAAAAGTGGCGGACTGATTATTTTCTTATAAACATGGCTTAAATATAAGTCTATCTCAAAGAAATTGGCTCAAGTATAAGTCTATATCGAAGAAAGGCGGGTAGGCGTTTGTAAAGTATTCTGTATACGTTACAACCACAAATGCATCTGTGTCCCTTTCCAGACTCTACATATCAGAATTGCTTCAAATCGTCATACTAAACATTGAAACAAGTGTTTTTTGAAAATCTGTATCGTTTAAAGAATTTAAAAATTAGGGAAATAACTTCAACACAACAATTGCCACTTATCAAAAATCTATATTTAAATTTAGATCCTTCTTGAGGTTTCTGGTCCCTTGTCAGACTTATAAGCCATATTATTATGTATATTGTATCAATAGAACATAGCATTCTTGTGCTATTGATTTTGTATTGACTCTTATGTTTTCATTTATGTATTTTCAGTCACTATGCGACGCTCCACATGGTTCCCATTAGCTAGTTTATTCATATTAACTATAGGAATCATTATATGTTTTGTTGGACAATGTAATACTAGAAGACGACATCTAACCTTTGTATGTGGAATTTTATTTGTACTAGCAGGTATGTATTTCTGTAGCTTTTTCATTTATATGTCACTTTAGTTTTAAACAGAAATGAAATGAAATGAAAACATTTTATCAAACTATTATTTCATCAGTTTTGAATATGAAGTTACAAGATTTTATTTTAAATTTTACTTTAGAATAGTTTTTTCTAAATGTGTTTAATGTGTTTTATGCAACTTAAAACTATGCTTTAGGATCTTATAAAACGCTGTTTTTTTCAAGAAAAACGGAAAGAGACGATATAAATACCTAGTAATTAGTCATGACAGAACTTACTTCGTCATCAATGACTCTAAATCTAATACTACATATACTGAAGACCAAATCTGTCATATGTTTGATTTTCTGATTGACAATATATTCGTCATGTTTGGAGGACAGGTTTTTCAACAGACTGTTGGTATTCCAATTGGTACTAATTGTGCTCCTCTCCTCGCCGACCTGTTTTTGTACTCTTATGACACTGAGTTCCTAGAAGGCCTGCTGATGAAGAAAGAAAAGACACTGGCCCAGACCTTTAATATAACATTCCGCTATATTGATGATGTTTAGTCCCTCAACAATGCTAAATTTGGATGACTATTTACATTCAATTTACCCTGGTTTCACAACTTGTACGTTATTCTAGATCCTGCAATCGGTATTCCGATTTTCTAGACCGATCACTGTTGACTGCTAAACTACTCAAGCAAGACTTTGTTGCACCTAGGCTGATGTTATCTCTCTAGAAGTTCTATGGTCGTCACCATGACTTAATTGATCGTTATGGAAAATCAGTGTCTCAAATCCGATCTGACATTTTCGCTGAGTCATAGGTAGTGATTCCTATTCCTGGATTTGACTTTTCCCTAGACATGACAATGAGTATTTCGACGGGTGTCTAATTAGAGGCACACACTGCTTACTCGTTCGGAGCACCTGAGTGCACCCATGGTTTTTATTGGGTTCGGGTTACTCTCTTTCTGTTTTTTTGTTTTTGGTTTTTGTGTTGTGTTTGTCTATATCCGGATTTGTAACTGTCCCTTGACTTTTGACTCTTGTTGTTCGGTCGGTTTTATTTGCTATTTTTCTTTTTAATCCATTTTTATTGTTGAGCATTTTAAGTCTTACTTAACAATTAAAGACAATTGTTTATACTATATTCGTCTGAAAATAAAACATGAAATTCATTTGATCTTGCACTGTATATCCATATCAATCTTGCTTGTTTTTTTTATTTTCAGGTTTATGTACATTAGTTGGATTAATTCTATACATAGGCAGTATTACAGAAGAAGTAGGAAATAAAGGACCACAAAATCCTATGGAGGATCCTAAGTTTACGTATGAATATGGATCATCATTTATGATGGCTGTGTGCTCCTTTGGATTGACTGAACTAGCTGGTGTATTTTCAGTATATTTATATATAACTAGATACAAGCATTCACAACGAAAGAAAATGCAACAGATGTTAAAAGTAGAATCTAATGATAAAGGTAATAGATGGCGACATAGACGCCCACCAAATCAACCTCGCGACAGGTCACATTCTCGCGAGCGTTCTAGAGATGCGTCAATGAGTAGATCCGAAAGTTATTACACGTATACGCCTATATCAGAAACAGCATCACAAGAGTTATCAAATTATACTTTTCCAAGAGAAGGTTCCAGAAACACAATTTCAACAACAGTAGACACTCATGTACCACGTGACCATTTACCTATGCCTCCTCCACCTCCGGAACAAATTTTAAGACGAACAACACCGGTATAATACAAAGACATACATTAGGTTTTAATTTTAAGTAAAGGTTCAAGGGAGTAAACGACGATTATAAAAAATGCGTCGTAGACAGTCTGTCTACAGTGTTGATTGTGTTCTTCGAGAGAAAATGCAGTGGCTATTACTAATGATAACTTATGCAAAGAATATTTAAAAGATTACAGTATGTGAAAAGGATAAGCGTTTATAACAGAAATCATATCACACAAAATACAATGAGGAAATGACGAATTTATATATTTAGTCAAATGTATTCGTTATTATTTTTTTTGTTGTTTAAGTGTAAAGCTTTGGTTACATTTTGTGATTTTTGCAGTTTCACAAAACCCATGCACTGTAATTGGAAATTCTAACATTCCTTTGTAATATGTTTTACACACTGTATTCAATAAACTTTTCAGAAATATCAAGAATATGTAAAGCAAAATTTACTCATTTGTAGTGCAAGTGCTTTTCTGTGACTTGAAGAGGATAATATTTGCTACATTTTTGTTTATTTGTATTATATTTTTACGTAATATTTTGACAAAGGTGCAAGGGAAGTTACCTGTAATACAATTTAATTCCTACTTATAAGACCGAGCTTGTTGTAAGTTTGTTAAATATAATTGTATGATATGTCCGTTCTGTATAACATATGCATTATAATTGATATTTATTAAGTTGCATTTGTAATGTATGCATGTAATGTATAATCATTGGCCATTTATTGATATTAGTGCATTAGTATATACTCATTTAACTGATGTTTAATTCTAGAAACAAGTTAGTATATACCCTTTGAAAATCCACATTTGCAAATATATGTAAACAAAAAATTGTGTGCAATTGAATAATTAGCTAAATTTATAGTAAATATTTTACCGTGTTTACTTTTCTGATTTTAAGCCAGATTTTGTTCAAGAACAAAATTAAAACATATAGATTTTTTGCACTAATTTGTTTTCAAGTCTTACTTTGTATTGCATTTAACATACACTTAAATATATATGTATTTTGGTCAAAAATCATCAGGCTAGTTACAGTAATTGATTGGCACTATATTAAAATGTATGTTCTTTTACTTATTATTACTCATTACCTGTGGAAATAATATAAATGGTTTTTCTTTAAATGCATTAAAATAAAACAACCTTTTCTCCATCGTTTGTCGACTAAAGATGCATTAAGAGCATTCATTTAATTAATCACCACATTCTGCAGAAAAATGTTTCTGCAAACAATGTCAATGTAATTATTTATTACATTAGATAATAAATTCGATGTCCGTTCTACACACTGGCAAAACAATAATGATGTTTTAGATATACTAACATGCATTGTAACCAATTCGTTTGAAATCAGCTTCAACATATGTTCTAATTATTTTATGGATGAAGACAAGAGGCTGTTTCGGTAAAATGTTCTTATTTGGTATAGATCAGTTAAGTTATTTATTACATCAGTTCTTTTTTGTGATGTTACAGACTTAATAATTGTTTGAGCAATTTCTTGTTTTTCGAACAGTTGTTTGTATAATTGTATTTGTAAATGTTATTCTTGTAATTAGTAATTCAAATATTACTATCGTTCATACTATATTTTGAACTCTGTCTTTTGAATTGAAACAACACGTGTATCATATTCTAGAAAGTCATGTTTTATGGTAATTCGTTTTATTTTCATACTACACATTTTAGCCAAACATATTACAATTATATAAACATGTTTGTAATAAATTGGTGTTATTGCATTGCATTATGTGTTTCGCTTTAATAGTTATATCTGAAATTCTTGAGGCACCTCGTCATTTGACATATGACTATCCTGTACCGTGTGTCATTCGGCTAGAAACGATTACATGTATGCATGTTTGGAACACATGACAGATGTGAAACTATTGTTGGAACTTTTCGGTCAAAATATTCGACAATTTCTGGTTAATTAATATTCACAGGAGTTGTTGGTTTAATAAAACTGTTTTCTGTTCACTAATTTTTTTATACAGCCCAATCTGGTGTTAAGGACATGAAACGCTGTAACCAAATGACCGCTCTTTCGTCAAAAATTTTAATATAAAAACCGAATGTTAACGAAAGATTTTAAAGACCAGAAGTTGGGTACTTATTTTGAAACAAAACCTTATTTTGAATCAATAGGTAAGGACACTTGTCATTTGAAAACAATTTGCAAGATCGAAAGTGTTCCTTCAAAACACACAGAATTGGCTGTATTATTCATTATTTGTCATTGTTTGAACGTGTACATTGTAAAGATTTATGATAGCTGTTTATATTTAAACCATTTTTGTAAGTATGCTACTTAATACAAAAAGTCAGACATATTATTCGTTATGTATTTTTCTTATTGCAAAAATATGCGATATTTAAATGTTCAATGCATTATCTAGAAGTAGATCATTGCATAATTGTGTTATATTTTGTTACAATGGAAAGACAAAAGTGATAAAATACATAAACCAATAATAAAATAAATAGCATCACAATCCTAACTACAAACTAGGAATGTTTTCACATTTTTCTGCTCCTATGTATTCCTGGCAGTCTATGGAAAAAAACACTATTCAAATAATTTAAATATTTGTTAGACAATATTGATAAATGACGAGTCTTTAATCTCTTAGATGGGAATTAAAGAATCATCAAGTATTACCTAAAATACATAATCTACACACAAGGTTTATGAAAATAATTAAGAATATACCGAACGTTTAATGCATATAATTTAATGGGAGAAAAACGCCAAATAAAATTACAAGGCAGAAATATCTCAGAGAGCAGGTAAAAATCCAGTTTTAAAACAAGACTGATACTCACGTCTTTAACTGCCGTAGTACGGTCAATGCAGCGTGTGTTAAAATATGGTTGTCCGTAATCATGAGGCTGGGTTTGGTATACAAAGATTTAAAAATATGATTAATCAATATAAATATACGACTATAAAAAAATAACGTAACTCGTCAGATTTCTTGGTACCTCGGCAGCACACGGCGATTTTTTCAAATACTGAGGGGTAAAATTAGATGGAATACTGTACACAAAACAGATCTACATTTCATTGAACAGACAACATATCTAAAACAAGTTATTAGTTGTTTCTTTATTAAATATTTTCTCAAGAATTATAGATGCAAATTCATAATTGTTCTTCGTTTGGTTTCTATGACAATTTGCAATGTTAGTGTAGGTAGCTTTAACTGTGTTCTTGGTTTTTCTCTACGGTGGAGCACTTAATTAGTTGAAAAACAACTATAAATAGTAAACTAAAGCCATAATATGACTGAAAATTGGTTTACCTGGCATTACTCAAATTATTCCCGGAAAATAAAGTTATAGTTATATCCGAGAATAATATGAAGGCACATACATCTAAATGCACACGGTATACCTTACTTATATAATCGATCGTAATTTTATTTATTTGTGTACAAACATTAGCGGCACTGAAATAAAATAAGGATATTGATAATTCCTGGATTTCGGGCGATAAGATTTTAGATTCGGACATGTTTTCTTACGTTTATATAGTTTATTACAACATTAATAGTTTTCAAAACTGATGATAACAAGTAGAATAACTTCGAAATGTATAAGTTAATGGTTGTAATTTTCCAACTTTTCCGTTTGTATACTTTGATATCTGTAGGTAATAGTTTGGGAAATATTTACTTAACATTAAATTCATCAAAATCATTACTTTTGATTTTTAGTTTGAATACATTGATTACATCGTTCTATTGTATAACCGGATTTTTAATATACCTTTACAGACAGCAACCAATGGATTAACATTAGAGGTTTTGACAACACAACACAATCATTAAAATTTTCAGATGAAATAGAAAGTTCTTGATAAATTCACCAAGTATTATGAAAGATAATTATTAGTCAGTAAAATCATACAAAAAGGGCTGTATAGTGCTAAACACAAAAAGGGATAGTTTAAAAAGGATTTGTCATATTGCAAGAAATGTTTTTACATTGTTGATTTACGATGTAATTAATAAAATAAAAGCACACCCTTAAAAAAATATATAGGAATGTTAAGTCGTATGTGGCGAATTTGAAGTGTTTTAAGTTATGAAACTTACAAAAAAAAGAAATGTGAAGTAGTTTCTCGCAAATTTATTGTGATGAAACTAAGATTGCGAATCTAACACTGAAAACCCTTTATTACGAATATTTATAAAAACAGTACCCACCTCAAAGAGAATTGTCTGCATATTTGTATCTAATTTACTTTTATGAATGTTTACTTCATATATTTATTCGTTTAAAACTAACTGTCACAAAAATTTCAAAGAACAGAAAAACAGTTATCGGGAAAATAGACCAACAATTAAAATGCAAAATGCGGTGTTTAGTTACAATAAAACACATTTTGACATTACTTATACTAAGAATAGACGTATATTTATAATAAATAGTCTCATCGAGAATGATGAAAAATAGTAGTATTTGGTGTTGATTTGTAAATTTCGTAGGGGTTTCAGCACAGCATCCGCCATTGTTATTCTGATAATCTAATTTAAGTACAAACGAGTACAGTTTCGACAAGTAATAAAAAGTACCTGTTTTAACGAGGGTAGTAAGTCCGTCCAAAAAATTTCCAATTTTGAGTACTTTTTGGCTTTTTCCAATATACAAACATTTAACGCAGTAATAACGGAGAATTTAGACAAGCGGCCACAATGAGTCTACTGGAGTGTTGAATAAGAACGGACAATTTAGACTAGCGGCTACAAAGAGTCTACAGAAGTGTTGAATAATAGCGGAGAATTTAGACTAGCGGCTACAATGAGTCTACTGGAGTGTTGAATAAGAACGGACAATTTAGACTAGCGGCTACAAAGAGTCTACAGAAGTGTTGAATAAGAGCGGAGAATTTAGACTAGCGGCTACAATGAGTGTACTGGAGTGTTGAATAAAAACGAAGAATTTAAACTAGCGGCTACAATGAGTCTACTAAGTGTTAGATAAAAACGGAGAATTTAGACTAGCGGCTACAATAAGTGAACTGAAGTGTTGGATAAGAACAGAGAATTTAGACTAGCGGCGACAATGAGTCTACTGGATTGTTGAATAAGAACGAAGAATTTAGACTAGCGGCCTCAATGAGTCTACTAAGTGGTCTATAAGAACGGAGAATGTAGACTTACGGCTACCATGAGTCTACTAGAGTGTTGAATAACAACAGAGAATTTAGACTAGCGGGAGTGTTGGATAAGAACGGAGAATTAAGACTAGCGGGAGTGTTGGATAAGAACGGAGAATTTAGACTAGTGGTTATAATGAGTCTACTCGTTTGCAACAGATATGACGTGTGTTGCGCTTTTCAAACATGACCGATTTATTAAATGTAATAAAAGATTTTCTTGTCGACAACAAGCCGTTCTGTTTTTGATCACTTATTTGTTAAAAGTGTAAGAAAGTGACATGAGTTAAAAATATTTTTCCATTTTGACATTCATTTGAATGATATAGAAAGCCTTCATTTTAGAATGTTGTCGTTTAGCCGAATGATAGATATTTTTTTATATTTTTTAATAGGACATTTAAACATTTTGATCTGGTTGTACTTACAATTTTCGAGTTATCTTTCTTACTCAGAATCAGATTGTAATCATTCTAAAGATTTAGCATTTCATACATTATATTAAATATGTGTATAATTTTTTTAAACTCAATAACAACAATACACAATTGTAGTATGTATCACTATCAACTATTGAACGATCCTTACGAGGATTAGTTAATTCTTACATTATGCACATTAATCATTCGCTTTTATTGACACTTGTACCTGTACTAATGTAGGGCCGTGGTTTTTTGTTTGATTACTCACTGCCTGTTTTTTGCGTTTTTGATTTTTGACTTGTGTGCATGTGTTTTTCTGAAACTTACTTGCAATAGTCCTTTGCCTCTCGGCACTTGTGTATTTGTCAATTATCATGTTTTTCTATAATAAGGATTGTTCGCATAATATGTTCAGACTGTTCTGTTCAGTTTTGAAATTGTTAGTTTAGACATATTTATTTAAATAATAACACTTAAAGTTACAAGCAGACATATACATAAATAAACACAAAGGATTCGGACACAAGTTAATGAAAGCTTATATAAAGTCTGTTTCCTAATTATGGAAATAGTACTACTTTATCAAGATGTGTGAACATGCTACATGAAGGAAATATGTTTGTATAATTTAACCCTATGTTAACAAGATATAACTAAGGAATGAAAGAAACAACAAAAATATGAAAAAACTGTGAAGTAAACCATGAAAAGCAAGAAAAAGTATGATAGTGCTTATAATTTGAACTTGTTATGATTAAGTTCTGAGTTTTGATAAATATATCTGTATTTTCTTCAAGCGTAAGACGCTCTGACCGAAAAAGTAAGAGGTTAACATCAACAGGCATATTGCAGTTAATTGAAAAATTGTATTGTCTCAAATGTTTATATATATATGGCAATAAGGTAAGTAATGAGCATTTGACTCAATGTGTCCACATACACAGTAGGGGTGAGTCGACTAGATTACGTGAGAAAAAAAATAATGTTCGTTGAGAGAAGAGCGGTTCATTTGTAATATTTGACCTTGTCTAGAGCCAGCATAATAATATTTTTTATTGGAGGCATGCGCGATTTTTTAATTCTTTTTAAAAATATAAGTAGACGTAGAATTTCGAATGCCAGGTGGGAGCTTGTTACCGAGTTTTATCGTGGAAAGTAGAAAACACTCCGAATAGAGGTTACTTCTAGTGCGTATTTCAGATAAGTTATTGAATTGTCGAGTAAATATCCATGAAAATACGCCACAAAATTTGGAACTAGGTTACTTAAATATTCTGGCGTTTTATTAATAATCTTATATCAAATCATAAATTGATTATTAATTCCTCCTGTCCGAAAGTTTCGCCCATCCCGTTTCTTAAAGGTGCCTTTAGGACCTGGACGCCTTCTTTCAATAATCTTGGATTTACAAGATCAGGTCCGGAGGCTTTATTTATATTTTATATAGAAAGAACATCTCTTACTTTGTTTTCAGAAAGTATAATTTTGCTTACAACATGCCCAGAGTGATCACTCAGATTAGGTAAAACATATCTTAACATCGAACCTTAATTAAAAGCCTTAATTCAAAGTGTTTAGAAAGAAACATTGATGTATATCAATATTTGCAGGTGCTCAGTATAGCTATTTCATTTGATAGCTGTCAACGTCCGAAACGTCCGAAACGTCTGTAGCTGTATTGACATATCACTGAACAAAAAATGTAACCGACATACCTAATTTAAATAATCAAATGTAAGGAAAACCAATATTGAAATAAGTACTTTAACAGCCATGATTTACAATAATCATATTAAAATTTGGTCAAACAAAGGCATTGTATAATATTCAACATAAATATTTTAGATGGACGTAACTGATGAAATGAATATTTTACAGAATTGCAATTAGTCTGGTTCAACTGAGGCACGGGTAATACCTGAAACCACTGTAAGGAAAACTGTAAGGTTTAGGTTTCATGTTAATTTTAAATGCGGCTCTGTTTCTCATTGATTTTTTAGTATTTTAGTTTTTTTGTAACTCAATTTATCTAGCCCTGTGTATGCATACGCGTGAGTTACAGTAAGTATATCACTGTGTATTTATGTCTGTTTATTGGTACTGCATACGCGCGAGTTACACTATATCATTGCTCATCTATGGCTGTTTATTGGTACTGCATACGCGCGTGTTACAATCAGTATATCATTGCTCATTTATGATATATTAATAGCACAGTCGTCTGAGTTAAACAAATACACTTTCGAACTTTAAGAAAGTGTATTTGTTTAACGAAGAAAGGCGATAACACGAATAAGCCCTTAGGTCCGCCCAATAATAATTGGTGATAAACAAGAAAAGTGGTGTTTATAATGGTGGGACAGATATTCGACTATTCAAATGAAAAGCTGATTTTCGAAGCTCATGCTATGGTTTTGCAGTAAAAATCCTACATAATTAAGGCGGCGTTTTTTCTGTGCATTATTGGCTTTAATTGCAATTGGTTATTGCATTTCTGTTTTTCCTTTGCGTTTAAATGACACATGTGACCAATTATGCAATATTATCGAAGTGTTTTAATTTAGAGAATACATACTCTTAGTCTCTTGTGTAGTCTGTTTTTGTACTGCATACGCGCGAGTTACAGTCTTTAGATTACATAGATTTTAACGAGCAATGATTCACTGAATGTAAAAAAGGCGTATGCAATACAAATAAAATTTCAATAAGCAGTGATTAACTGACTGTAACACTCGCATATGCAGAAAAAATAAGCAGACATCAATAAACACTTATCTGTTTTACTGAATAAGCGCGTGTTACAGTCAGTATATCACCGTTCATTGGAAAAATGTTTATTTGAACTGCGGAAGAGCGTGTTACAATCCTTTAATCAGTGTTTATTAATGTCCGCTTATTTGTTCTGTATATGCGCGTGTTATAGTCGTCAGTCAATCAGTGCTCAATTAACTATGTTTTTTCAAACTGCATACGTGTTACAACTCGACAAGCGACACATGATCCTGTAGAACGAACTCATCGATGCCGCTCATTTTGACCATGACGTTTTAAGCACGTACGGCTTGAGTTTTGTTAATCAATTCCAACCAGTGGCTTTTTGTTCATTAGTAATAAAGTACACTGATCTTTAACCAATTTTTGCTTTGACTTATATAAATACGTTCATTTCAACTTGGTATTTAAAAGAATACAGTAGTAAAATTGTTTAATAACGATTTAGAGATAGTGGCTCACAAAAAAGGTCTGCCATTAGAAGGGGCAGGTTTAGAAGAATTTTAAAATAATCATGATTAGTTATCACGATTTACAATACAAAATAAAACTTCCCTATTATGATAAATGATTTTCATAAGCATTATCATGAAGAAATCAGTTAGATGATCACGTGACTGGTCCTAGGGAAACAGAACTCAGTCATCCGATAAAGTGAATTCGTTTGGTGTTGTGACGCATTTTTGCCACATAACGAGACAAGATATCTGATCATCGCCAGACACAACACAATTAACACAAGTTAGAGCGGAAACATGCCTTGAATGAGAGTCAACATCGCCGTCATATAAAATCATTGGTTATAAAATTCATTATGACGTCAAAAAGTGGGTCCGACAATAGTACATCTTGTATCACATATATAGATGAAACAAGGTTTTGTATCATCCAGGTTGTATTAAACGCTACCTTTTCAGATTTTGACAAAATCCAAACTTAATTTTAGATAAAACACGTTATTTACATTACCCGAATTACATTATTGTATGAGCAAACACTGCTTTAACAAATAAAGCAAAATTACAATCACCTTATTTTGACTTGTTATTGCTAAAATTAGACGTGATTAACTTATCCATTGATTAAAACTAAAAAGAAATGATTGCACCCGTGCAGAAAAATTCTATTAGAAATTGACGGATAGATGAACGCACAGAACATTTCCCAGCCCCATGTGTGAGTTCTGGATACCTAATATTTCCTCCTCCAGACTGATTACAAATTCTGGAAGCAGTTATTGATTTTCTTTACGGACCGGTTTATTGCTATCTGGTCGTTACTAAAGCGCCACGATAATCTAGGGAGAATTGAGACCAACAAATTTAGTAGTGAGCAAAAATCGCATTAATTTAGTCATAGTTCCTCTAACATTGGATTTGTATTTTTTTTTATTCAAATGCCTGCACACTATTAACACCACAATGTATAACTTATACATCTGGGAGTTGCTCAAAAGTAAGAAGGTGTCTAACCCTGTGCAATAGCTCAACCCAGGTCATGCCTCCTTTTCTTTTCCACCCATCATAAGTACCTCTGCCATAGACAAATGCCCTCTTTGTAATAGAGGACTTAACTATCTCCACACATTTCTTTTAAAGGAAAGTAATATAACATAACAAGAAAAGTGGATACGAAACGTATAATCATTAACTTATATAAATATTAAACAGATTACAAAAATCCTTACAATCTAGATACAAAAAATGAAAGCTAACAATATAATTATCAATTAAAAAAACAAGACATGGCTTTTATAAATAACTTAGACGCAGTTAAATGAGATGCAATTGAATAACAGCTAAATCAATACTACATACAATTGTTTTAATTCTAATGCATGATCTAAACGCACTAGAAATCCAGAGGCCTAATTTCTTTATCTCTTCAACACTAATGTCCCTGTGCTGAGGCATGAGGAGAAGCACTGATTCTGAAACAATCTCATGTATGAGCTGATGAATAGAATCACATAACCTTTAAAAATTTGTAGGAACCGATGAAATTGAAAACGCGTTACTGGTTTACCATTGAAATGGCAAAATTCGGAACAAGACTTAGTTTTAACATAAAATCTTTTATTTGACTGATTAAGGCGAATTTTTATGAGATTGAATACCATCAATATTTTCATTTATCGTAGATTTGCCTCTCCTGTCATTTTTTTTTAATTTTTGAAAACGTTAAAGCGCCCACTTGTAAAAACCATGAAATGCTATTGAAAAGGTCTTTTAATCAGATAAACAAACTACCGCCAATTAACATTAGATTTGTTCGAGTAACTTTCGTGTTATTGGAAGTCCTTTTTATTTCTTAACATTTTGTAACTCTTAAAGTGTTTGAATAATTCATCACAAAATTTCAATTCATTAGCTTTAAATCTATCATTCATATTTATGAATATTAATTTTAAGTGCCAGACTTAGATAAACCCATGATCGGACACAAAAATAACAGAAATTAATAAAAACAAACATACAAATTTAGCTATAGTACGAGGGTATGCAATATACTCTTTTATTCTCAGGTCAGCTCCTGGAAGCTGGTCCGTAATGGTACTTGTTTGGTAATAAACATCCGAAATCTTAACAACAGTAAGTGCTGCCAATATCTGTCGCATTGTTGAGGAAGCTGCCTTTGCATGATCTTCTAACATTTTGGCGCCACCTGGTATTTTGGTGTCCTTTCCTTTAACTGCACACTTTGTCAGGTCTACAGCAAGTTGGGAATCATCATCAGCGGAACTGGATTCATCCCACACAAATGGCAATACGCTTTTGGTTATCCAGAAAATAAGCGTACACCTAAGAAAAATCAGAATGACAACAAGTATAATATTGCATAACATCTTGCAGTCTGACTGATAGCACATTCTGTTCTGGTTTCAGTTCTGAAACACACACACATTGACTATTTTTTCGTACATATGATTTTATTTAAGAAATAATTCATTGGAGCAGGAATATATACTGATTTACCACTGGTTGGCCCTTTATGCCCAAAAAACCTGACGAAAAATCTATATATATTTCTGGCACCAATGAATTTTTTTAATTCTAATAAGTTTACATAGGGTATTTGTTTCAACAACGTAACCTATGAGTTGCAGGACTTGTCGGCCATTTAAGATACACATTTGATTAAGACGCCGGTAAAATATATGATAAATCTACTATGACGTCGTTATAAATAGTATTTATCATTTATGATTTTATTTGACCTGGTGTGGACTCAAAGCAATTTAGGCACGTCATATTAGAATATAAATTGTGTTTTTTTAGAAAGTTTTTTTCAGTTAGTATATTGTAATTATGTGTACTGTTTTACATTCTAAATACTTTCATGATGCGAATATTTGGAAATTCCTTTATGATAATAAATACTATAATGAAAATATCTTTCAGAATGAATTCTTAAGATTTAAAAAGATTTACAATAACCTTGATTCATCAGGCAAATATACCTGAATTCTATACGTGACTCTTTGTAGCCTACAAGCCAGGCACCACACAGCAATAAGTTTCTTTCAAACCCTTGGGTGATCATAGAGTATTGGCAAGTTAAAACGAAATAATATTGGCACAAATCAATTGGTAACGGTGCAGACTTACCTTTACCGACGATGCCAAAACTGCTACACCAAGGTTGCTGCCAAGAATGTCCGAAGCAATGTCTGAAACATTCTGCAGTTGTACCAAATCTGGTGCTGATTGACTAATGTGGCAAGCTCCTTTTTAGAAATACCACCTATAGTAATGTCTGTTATCCAGATGAATGGACAGTCCTTTGGATTTACCTAAAAATGAATAATACATATACTGTAATAATATTATATATGTATGAATTGGCACTGAAGATAAGCAGTCTACAACCTTTTAATCAACTAACGAACTCAAATACTATAGTATTGAAAGCGAGAGGTTTGGCATTCCATAAAACCTGGTTTAACCCACCATTTCTTTTGAAATGCCTGTACCAAATCAGGACAATTCCTGTAGTTACAATATTTTTGGTTGTTGGTTCTGGAGTTGCCGGTTTCTCGGACTTTGATTTGTGGATTGTCTGTTTTAACAGTTTCATTGGTGTTCGGTATTTTGTTATTAATTTCACCTAAATTTAGGACACCCCGCAACCAAAGTCTTTTTTTCTACTATAAGACAACAGATAAAGAAATGAAAAGATGATGTTTGTGAGTTGTAGTCTTTGAAATATAAAGGTTTTTTTGTTACACCTTATAATAATATATTTAATTACACGAGTTAATTATAACAATATACATATTTGTAATTTTCATTTTAAAACTCTGTGTACTATGGCTTTCTCCTCTAATAAAAGTGGATGAAATGATAAAGCGAAAAATTGCTGACAAACTCCATTCAATTAAACATCAAATAAATAATAAAGCTGTTCAAAATACATGTACAATATACCCTTAAGTGACTAACATTTAAAATATGACATTTTATACATCATAGAGTGTAACTAAAAATTCATTTGTTACTGTTCTTTGAGAGAGTAGCATTAATAAGTATAATTTATCACTTATACCGCATGTTGTTAAAAAATGGATTATATTCTCGTGTTGGACATGTATATTTACCAAGTTACAACTGGATGTGTTGATGATGCATGATGGACTGATGAAACTGAAGGGTGTCCCTAACTGTTGTCCAGCATTTCTGATGTGTGTCTTGTTGTATTCTGTCTCATTGCCTTCACCATATCACTAAGCAGGCCAATGGTCTACTGCTTGGACACTGAGCACATCAGACCACCATACTTGAAAGTTGAATTCAATGCATGCTCAATGTCCATACTGTTCTTGCAGTCTGTTGCTTTTAAATGTGATGTGCTGTAAAAACATTTTACAAATAAATCTAACTGAACATATGTATACATAAACATTGAAATAACTAAATGCTGAGTAGGGTGTTTCTAGCTACAGGTATTTCGGCATATATACACAAACTTAGCTTTTTTACTCAATAAAATATTTTTTACTGCAGAAGATAATACTAATATAAAGAACTGTATGACATACTAATAATTACTAAGATTTTAACAGTATTAGGAAGTGTTGAATACATTTACATTTAATAACTATTTCTACTGAGAATGGGTGCCAAGTGATGGCAAAAGCTTAAATGGACCTTCGGTCCAGGAGAGTTAACTATATATCAGACAATGCCTGGAAAAATATCTGTGGATAAATAACACAACGAACATATGGTTTGCAGCTTTTATTGGGTTATAAAACTTAACATTTACATTAAACATTTACAAAAATGAATTACAATGATTTTATTTCTGTCAGTTTGTCAGATTTTACCTATATAAATGATAAAAAAAATCATCATACTTTCGTATTTGAACAAGTCTCATCACTAGTATCTACTTTGAAATGTATATCTTTAAAATTATGATTTTCTTACAAGAATATTATTTGAATACCAAGTTGAACATTACTTCACATTGACTATTATTTATTAATATTTTTCTACTCAATTGACATTGAGACCCGGAAGTATTGGTTCATATCCTCTGACTCTGTATTCACTCTTGTAATTATTTCTTCTATGGATCGGTCCGTGGATATAAAATAGATGGTGCGTCTGTGTCATTGAGTTCCCATTTTTTTTTAAATCTAGAAAACCATGAACAGGTTTGTTCTGTGAAAAACACAAAGAAAGACAATTAACGCTTTATTTGAACATCAGAGTGTAATGACAGGTTTTAATACGACCGCCTTCTCTGATATATGACCAGATATATATTGTGGCTATAAAATATAAAATTTGTTTCCCTTTGAATACCGATAAAACACAAAGATTTTTTCTGGTTTATTGTGACAATTAGTTTTAATGCCTGTGGCAGCTTGAGTGAATCAGAGATCAAATAGAAAGCAAATCACAAGTTTCCGGAAATCCAAAATTTTAAATAAACATGTGAAATAATATAAGGACTGAAATGTTTGGCAAGTTTTTTCATTAAAAAAATCTATTTTCTTTAATTGTACTAAAACATTGAATGCATTTACTTGGGGACAAAAATTGTCTGAACAAGAAATCCTCCATAGGTGTTTACTATCTTGGAATTTCCATATTTATCCCAAATTTAAGTCTAACAAAATGCATGACAGATTCACAGCTTGAAATTACGCCTTTCTATTTTTGTTCCAAAATTTTTTTTCCATGTTTTTCAAATGCCTTGCGTTATATTTTTATTGTTTCTTAAAATGCCATACTGACATGGTGCTTTATGCTTTCTTATCTTCCCTAGACTTTCATGTGACTTGATGGAACATGTGGGACAGCCTGTTAATTTGTTTTTTACTGTTAAAAGCAGATTTGAGATACATTTTTTTATTTTTGTGTGAAAATTAAGTCAAAGTTAAAAACTTGTGTTCCAGGCCCCCAGCGCCATAAAACCTAGTTGAGTAAAAATGTTTTGCTCAGCATGAGAATTTACTCAACTACCATGACAACAAGGGAAAAGGAAAGATTTGGTTGGATGAAATTGAGAATGAAAAAGTTCTCACCAAAGAAAATGTTTATGGCACTGGGTCCAGATGTAAGGGAACAGATAAATGGTCCAAATTACTGACAAAATTCGGTAGGATTACTAACAGTTACAAATCCTGCCTTCATTAGAAAATGTTTTTTTATCTAAGATTTTATTAAAATCCACTGTTTACATATATTAATGGCATCTAATCAAATAAACAAGAGCTCATAGAAATTGCTGTAAATTATAAGAACAAAAAACCCAATACTTTAGTTTTTGCGCTGGGGGTTGTGATTTACTTTTACTTTATTTGTGTGCAATGGGAGACAACTCAATAAACATTCCACTAAATATACCTCTTAATAGATATAATTTAGAAATAAACGTTGCCATTTGTCCACAAGAAAAGATAAGGAAGTCATAATAAAAAATCAATGAAACTGTATGTATTGATGGACACAAAAGTAACTATTATACGACGATGACTATTCCGGAAAACACTTAAGAAAGTCTGTAACTGATTTATTTAATAATTACATGATATCCACCTACTGCAGCTGATTTAGCAAGGGATAATTATAATCATTATTATGTTTATGTATTTTACTTCTCATATATTTTTCTTTATAAATTGTATGACATTAATTCCATTTCCAAGTTTACAACCAATTGGTCTACAAAGTTCTATTCACTTTGATTACTATCCTGTGGTTTTCGAAATTTGGAGATAGACGTGGCCATATGAAATTTATAGGAAATATGTGGAAGGTATAATTTCAATGATTTTTCATATTTGGGGATAAGGCATGATCTGTTAAAATTGATTTGAATTTAATTTATTACTTTTTGTGCAGTTTTCTATACAATGAATCTCTGATCACCTTACTTTATCTTGAATTTATATTTATATGGAAAATTGTCCTTTAAGTAATATTAATCCATAATTTCAAAATTATTATAATTTTAAAACTATAAACTGTAAAGTATAAGAAACTTAGTATTTTCTTCACACAGGATTTTGAATGAAATTTTGTCAATGTTTTAAATAAGCAATATTGGAGAAATGATTTTAAAAAAACAGACCTACTAGAGTTATATACTTCTGCCTATTTGCCGTTGAATTTTAATAATCTTAAATTATATTTATTATACTTTATGCCAAAATGCTGTCTTTTTATTGGACAATGATCATGTGTTCATTTCAACTGATTCTTATTCCAGTCCCACTCATTATAGTGTTAATTCTTGGCGTTTGTATCAGTACAGGAAGCACCGTTCCTGAAAATACCCGCTCCAGCCAAAGTTTACCTATGTCATTTGGTTTTCTTTTTCCACAGAAACATGTCAAAGATTCCCCAAATACTTGAAAATGATCAATTATTATTTTGGAAAACCAAATACTAGACTAAAGAGCATTATTCATTGAACATACATTCTAGTTCAGTATCTGTAAGGGTTGAAATCGTATAGTCTTTAGAGAATAGGCATTCAGAACAATAAAAAATCATACTGCCGTTGAATAAGGATACATTATTACTATTATTATTATTATTATTATTATTATTATTATTATTATTATTATTATTATTATTATTATTATTATTATTATTATTATATAAATATATCACTGGTATTAAAAAGTGACAACTTATCAAAGGGAGGTAAATTTATGCACACACAAAGAGAGATAATATATCAATATGTAGATATTCACTACAGTGAACAATGTAATTTTCTAGAATTATGGAAAAAATAAGTTTTTTATCTTATAATTTATTTGTTATTGTGTTATAGGTTTTTGACGAAATAATAAAAACTGGCTTGCTTTCATATTGTCCTTATCAGTACATTAAGTGAATTATTACCCATGTTATAGTCCCTATCATACAAATTTATAGTCCTTATGCTACATAATACATAGACTTTGCCTACTGTTTTGTTATGTATATTAAGCGAATTAACTCCCCTGTTACAGTCCTTTTCTTACATAACAAATAGACTTTGTTTGCTTTATGTTGTCCTTATATTAAGATAAAGAGAATTATCTATAGTCCTCATCCTACATATTAAGTAGATTGCTTGTTTTTCTGTTGTATTTGCCTGTACGTACAGTAAATTATGTCCCCGGTTATAGTCCTTTTCCTAAAAAATAAGAAGACTTTGCTTTATGTTATTTTATTTTATTTTTTGCTATCCTTTTCTTTTACTTAAGTGACTTGTTTTCCCTGTTATAGTTCTAACAATAAATAATAAATGACTTTGCATCAGTTTTTTATCCTTATCTGTAGCTTAACTGAATTATTTTCCCTTTTATAGGCCTTATTTTACACAATAAATATACTTTGCCTGTTTTTATTGTCCTTATATGTACAATAAGTGAATTATCTCCCCTTTTATAGTCCTTCTATGACATAACAAAAAGACTGCTTGCTTTTGTTGTCCTTATACTTAGATAAAATGAATTATCCCTGTTATAGTCCTTATCCTACATAATGAATTGACACTGCTTGGTTTTTGGTTGTCCTCATATATAAGTGAATAATCTGCTTGATTTTTTGTTTTCTTTATCTGTAGATTAAATGAATTATCTCCCCTGTTTATTTCCATACTTTATAATAAAGTTTGCTCCTTTTTATGTTTTCTTTATCTGTACCACTAGTAAATTATCTCAGTGTTATTGTCCTTTTTCAACATAATGAGTAGAATTAGCCATTTTTTATTTTCTAATCTCACGCTTTCTGGAGGTAAATTTGTAAGTAAACTAGTAACCATATACAATTATTGTACTTGTTAAGATAATTAGTCCTTAAGATGATAGTACTTCTGTCAAAAAAGCCTAAGAAATGAGCAGTAATTAGAAATTTACAAATTTTTGCAATTTCATACCAAAACAAGATATAATTTTTTTTTTGTTATGCCAATTTGTACTTTAGGAGGATTTTTGTATGGACTGTTCATTTGACTTTAAAGCTCAAAAGAATAGTGACCACGCTTAATGAAATTAATAAATTTTTAGTTTCAGTTCAGAAACTATTAATGTACACTTCCAAAAGATAATACAGCTGAATATCAATAAATTTAAATTTGAACTTTCTCAGGATGGATTAGGTGCATAATACGGACAGTTTTTTGGCAATTTTTCCTAATTGAAATGTATTATACGTGATAAAAGTATTTTTTTCATCAGTTTGAAGGCATTCGGAATCTCTCTTTGGAAAAAGAGGGGATGTGAAATAAACTAGCAAACTGTAAAATTAATGATAAAATTATGTAATTAGAGCTTTTCTATGTGTGAAATAAGAAAAAAGTTCATTTTTGTTTGATGTCTAATGCCAAACTTGCAATTTACATCTGCAACTAAGAAATTGAAAAATTAAAGAATAATGCATTTCTTGATAACCAAGCTTATTTTTCGTTATCATGCGAGTGTGAGGTCTTTGAATGTTTCATGCATTTCTTGAAATCTGCCCGATAGAATTCAACAAAATTGTTGAATTTGTTTGGAACAACATAAAGCTAAGACTAGAAAATTTTCAATTTAATTGTTGAACAAAAAACATCGTCTTTAGGTGTAGAACCACCAAATACCGAGAACCAGCCCTCTGGACAACCAAATACTGGGAACCAGTCCAGAGGTTGTACATAAATGTAATAGGGCTATTCAACAGATCAGTTTACTGTTGACTAATATAGAATTTTAATCGCACATGATACCAGAATAAATTTGGTATTTTTGGAAAGCTAAATATTCTAGAAAACTTGAGGGTTATATTTTATAATTTTTTATTGAACATAAAATTTTAAGAGTCAATTAAGGTCATGCACTATATTTGGACTACTAGCATTTGCTGCACAATACTGGATTAGGTATTTTGGTCATTAAAAGCACTTATATTTAATTTTTTAAATATTTTTCTGCTATGTTTTCTACTTAAAATAGAATACCCTCTCCCCGCAAAAAACAATCTAATTAAAATTAAATCGTTCACAAACCCCTCCCTTTTTGTTATTGTCGCTATGACAAGCGGGAGTTAGTTTAAGATTAAATTTTAATTAGATTGAGCAAAAAGGTTCTAGAAACTGGTGGTACATGGCATTCGCTGCTTACATATACCCAGCTATGTGTAAAGATAAAGTCTTAATTAAATAGGCAACAGTTGAAACATGTATAATTATTCAATAATTGGTTGAATCGTGATCATCATTTAATATGAGATTATTGGGATGAAGATTTGCTCCATGAAAAACGTATGACATGTATGACAATACAATAGCAAAAAGTCTAATGTTTATGATCGCCGTAGTCCGTCATATGTCCTTTTTTTAGCTCCGTAGTAAAACGTTCGGACATTCCATCTAGAAAGGCAGAATTGGACAAACTCACTAACGCCGAAGGCGTGTGTCATACATCATGTCTAGCTCCGTAGCTTGTGCGATACGTAGTGTCAAACGCATTATACTGTCTGTGCTCGATTTCTAATATGATCGTGGGGCGAGGGGTCGGGATTCTTGCTACAGGAGTGTGATGGTAGAACACGTGCTTTCCGCAGACGAAATGAACGAGTTGCACAGTCATGTGTCCAGGAAGTGGATAGATTGGGCAAAGTAGCGTCATGATTCAAGCACGTGGGTTCAAGTTAGTACTGGTCTTAATTACAATAAGACGGTAGAATTAACATATAAGCGAACAATTTTATAATATAAACTATAAAATAAAATATTACTCAGAAATCAAAGCTGAAAAACATTAATTTGTATGTTACAGCTCTCTCATGGTCATTAGTGATGTATAAATAATAACTTGACCATCACGGGACATTCTGTTTACTGTTTAGGAAAACAACTTCTGATGTAGTCTGAGAATCCTCTAGTTTTAAAGGACTTTCTAGAGTAGTGGATAATGACTGGATGTGATGACATAGTTCTCCATTTACCTCTGTCATATGATAAACAGAACGTCTTACCATGACCCTGTCAAAGGCACTTGTATATTTAATTATTTTTAAATTAAAAAGGCCGAAGTATCCTACTATTCCTGTTTAATATTTCTCTCTATATATTAAACTACGACTAATCAACCAATCAACAGTAGTCTTATTTAAAAAGTAGAGAATATCCAGTCAATCTTTGGTTGCTATATAATAAATTTATCTGAAGGCGTTCTTAATATGTACAGGTAAACATCTTCCGACATTTAATGTAAATATCAAGTCTGTTTGTGAAGTACATCGAATTAAATATACACTTAGGTTGACCTACCAAATAGATCACTGAAGCATACTTGTTGATTCGTTCATTTAAATCTGGACCCGGAGTTGTCGCACGTTGAGATTTAAAAATGTGGAATCGAACATACAGTTACAACTTTGAAATCGGGAAAACTTCTTTGTTTCATGCGTATGACTATTTAGTGTTCGGTATCACATTAGCGCTATCAGCTTCAATAGGTCTGTACTATGCAATCAAAGACCGAAAGAAGGACGATAAAGAGTTTCTGTTGGCTGGCCGGAATATGTCTGTTCTTCCTGTTGCACTTTCGTTGATGTCCAGTTTTATTTCTGCAGTTACCCTGCTTGGTACACCCGCTGAGATGTACCGTTTCCATACCATGTATTGGTTGATTGTGTTCGGTTTCATGATATCCGTAATTCTAGCGAATCTTATCTACATACCGGTTTTCTACAATCTTGGAATCACCAGTGTGTTTGAGGTAATGTGAATACTAATAATTTTAGCACCTAGTTATAACAAGTGTTACTGATCATTCCCTTTCCAGTTTTGCTTTGCTGTGGGTGGTAAAAAAAAATTAATAAAAATTCAGAAACAAACATCAACTAACTCGGCACAGCTACAGCTAATTGTGAACATTAGTGTACGGAACGTAGTCGTGTCGAGAAGAAAACTTGTGACTTTATGTTTTATCTTTAAACCCAATGTGTTTGATAAGTTAATTTATTACATTTATCTGGATAATTTTCTATAGGAAGGAAGGACACTAGTATGTCTTACAAACAAAATGTGTAAATTGTAAATGTAAATTTGAAAACTTTAACAGCACTTTAACCAGGTTCTCACCTGACGATAAACTTTTCCTGCATCACTATTGACACCATTCGTACTTTATGTTTGTCATATATAGGCATAGGGGAATTTCTGAAAGGGAAAGACAATTCTTGTGATGATATGATCGGATTCTGTGATCAACACGTATTTCGAGGGGGGGGGGGGGAGTTCGCAATTAATAAACTAAAATCGTTCCTTTTGTTAAAGTGTTTAGTTTTTTATCTTTCCATTGTTGGTATTTTCAACCAAATAACACAGGCGCTCGGGTACACTCAGGGATTTTCGTTATTGTCAATAAAAAAATACTTATTTCCCCTTTATATACACCTTCTCAAACATTCTTTGCACATAATCACTTATAATTCTCTTATTTTCTACTTTTGATACTTTCCAAAATTTACTCTATATGTTGATTATATGTATTATATAGGTACTATTTATGGCTGCATTATATTGCATAAGCGTTTTAACAACCGAGCCATGGAGTGACAATGAAAGAAAAAGCAATTATGAGAGTGTTTATCATGTTTTTATTTTACTGGCTGCTATATTAAACGTGCAAATTATTGGATGAATTATTAAAAACATCTCACTCATGATTTCTATTGTTTAACATTGTACCATCCTGTTGCCACACAATTTTAGTTTTTGTTGTTATAAGTAAACTTTTCAGTTTTCGCGAGTTTCATAGCATTCTTTATAGGTTCTGTTGTGTTTTCTTTGAAAGTTAAAGTAGGTATTTGAAGCTACAGATATACGGAGGCGTATGCAGACGTGTAACGTGCATTTTATAATTTTTAAAAGAATCACCCATAAAAATTGTATTTATGTACTTACGATTATCGAGCGAAGTTTAAATGAGACCATTTCTGCATTGAAGTGTCATATATGCAATAATATTTATCTTTAATATTTAGTTTATGATGACAGAAATATGATACTCTTTTAGTATGTCCATTTGAGATTTGGTGTTTTGGTACGGATCCTCAGCTGTATATTGTACCTGATAATGATGGTAAATTTAATATATTTTTATAATAAAACATTGACTAAATTCAGCCTTATATTATTGTCCTCTATTATGGTGTTAAACAAACTCTATTTAGTCTGTAGATAAACAGACATGCACGTGTTTTGGACAACAAGGCCATTCGGTTGTAGCACGACAAATGAACTACTGACCATTCTGTTGCAATTTTACAAACACTAGGTGTATATGTGTATGTTTTTTATCTTTTATTGTATTTTTTATTACCTATGGTGAAAGTTTAATAACCAAGTAACATTGTAAACATGGACACAGTGTATCTTCGAATAGGTTTTCACTTTATATTATACAAACTTTAACATTCCAAATTATTGCTCAGAGTTGAAAACTCCTATATGCAGTTTAGCCCCTACAATTTCCGTAGAAGTAACCAACCAAATCCTTTATCTTCTAGTTAATTTCTTTTAGGTATTTATTATCTAGGTTTACCCATCTCTTTTTAATATTTGTTTCTCAAGTTATATTCATTCAATTAATATAGATGTCAAGTGTTTTAAAGGTTTACTTTATTGGTACCTTATTACATGTTTATTTTAATTTTATTTTCAGTTGATATATATGTCTATTGTACTCTATGGGCCATCATTAGCTCTCAATGCAGGTAAATATCTGTGAAACAGAATCACTTATTGCTAAAATAATACATGTAGAAATCAATATACAGATTGTTATTGACTGATGAATGTTTAACATCAAAATTAGTAATTTTCTGCTATATGAAGGTTGAAATGAATTGAAGTGATACGTCACTGAGCTGAGGATTTTGAGAATTACGATGTAAAGGAGGTATTAATGAATATCACAGCATGACGTCATACTGATCCTACTGTAGCCCCTTGATTAGACGACAAAGACATCAAACAAAAACTAAGATTTACTATTTTGCCTGTCTATGAGTTATTATTTGTATTATTTTGATGACCAATAAAGTAACCAGTATGGTTTTTTTTGTTTGAATGACGTTTAACGCCACTTTCATCAATTTTTCAGCTATATCTTGACGTCCAATTTTTATTTGGGGTGGAATTAAGTCGGAATACCGGAGAAAACTACCCGGCCTTCGGAAGGAAAACTGACAATCCTTGTTTATTAAGATTGGAGTCGAGTATACCCTGCCCGCAGTGAGACTCGAACCCGCAACATCAGTGTGACAGGCAGACCGCGTGATCAATAGTAGACGACCTTGACCACTCGGCCACCGGATTTAACCACCTCGATCCCTGCTGCTTAAATAAATACAAAACTATAAATACATTATTGATTCATTAGGTTTTATATTTCGTCAGTAACAGGAATCAACCTGTGGGGATCCCTTGTTGCGGTAGGAGTGATTTGTACGTTTTACACAACATTGGTATGTACAGTCATACAAATTGTATGGTTTCTATTTACACTTTTTAATTTCTAATGTTATTACTTTTTAAACATGAGATGAAACCTACTTTTAGTAATGAATAATCCCATTATAGCGGAAAGATTGTTACAAACAACATTTCCTCAGAAGGTTGTTAACCTCGTGTACATTTCCAATTTTTATTGACTTTTAGTGTTATCTGCTATATACAATTTAAAAAAATAACATATTACACTCGGCCCCGTACGGGATCCGGGTGGCTAAAAGAATAGACCGCAGTCGCGCTAGCTTGTCGTAAAAGGCGACTAAATAGCGCCCAGTACCCTGACCGGCGTGTCAGGTCGGTTTGCCTAAAGACCGACTGGGATGTGTGCCCCAGGTGGTTGAATGGGGTACCCCTGGCAAGCTGGGGTTGTCAGGCCATAATACGGAAAACCTGACCGCAAACCATATTAGTGCACCGTGTTGGGAAAAATGCCACGTTCCTCGCACGTTAAAGAACGCTGCTGTAGTATTCGCTATGAGTAGGGATTTCGATCCCGCTACAGGAGGCTAAATTGCCCGACCCTATCCATCCTCCCATTTGCCAGTGGCAATCTAAAATCCGTTACCCCTATTTTTCCTTGTGTCCCATCCCATTTTCATTCATCAACATTTCATGTTCATTTTATCATCCATTTCATGTTCATCGCCTGAATATAGCTGAAATATTGCTGCTCGGGCGTTAAACACCATTAATCAATCAATCAATCAATCATATTACACTCGTTAAGGAAGAGTTAAAATTAATAAAACTATATATACGTCGATTTTTTAAAAATTTTAGATTGTTTTTTTTTATTTTCACATGCAGGGTGGGACGAAGGCAGTGGTATGGACGGATTCTCTTCAGGTAGTCGTGATGTTTGCAGGATTGTTTACTCTGCTTATATCTGGATGTCAGAAAATGGGAGGGCTTGATGTGGCTTGGAGAGAAGCTGAACAAAATGGCAGAATTAAATTTTTTATGTGAGTCCGACAGATTTTGATTTGAGAAAAATTTTAATAGTCTTTGTATTCAAAATGTCTGGAAACAAGTCCTATGTTAAAATTGATTTGGTTAGATTTTGTCGACTGATCTTCTTGCGTAATATAAAACAGAGAGACTGTAGGTAAGTACCAAATGTTCCTCTTGTAACAGGCAATACGCATGCACACAGGTTTAGTTGTTACTAACGAATGATAATGCACAGATAAACCTGGTCTGAATGATGAAAGGCGCCAGAAGAATCTTGTACAGTGCGGTGTCACTTGTGTCATGAATGCTCACAAATATAATATGCAAGCTTAACTTGTGTGTAATAACGTAATCCATAGCGTCCAAAATAAAAACATTTCCTTATAAAATACTGCACACTATTTATGCTTTTTAATTTTACAGAAAAAATACAAAATACGCAGAAGAGGGTCTCGCAGAAGAAGAAACAATTTAGTTTATCTAATACGTATTTAATTTCGACTGTCACCAGATATTTATAGTTTCGTCAGTTTTTTCATGTTTATAGAATGGACCCTGATCCATCTGTACGTCATTCATTCTGGAACGTTATAGTAGGCGGAGGATTTATATGGACAGCAGTATATGGCATAAATCAAGCACAAGTACAGAGAGCAGTCGCATTCTCAACCCTAGGAAAAGCTAAATTGTGAGTATGAATATGACATAAATACATATATCCTTTAATTTTTCTGGGTTTAGTGCATATTTGCGTGTTTGTTTGGTTTTCTTTTTGGTCATCTGTACTAAACATGTTGTTTTTAATCCACCAGCTCCCGAAAGAAATTCGTGGTATACTTATTGGACAGACTTATTGGCTTTATCAGCATAGAAATAATTACACATGCAAGGGCGTTTGTAGCTGTAAAAAATATTAAAAAAGAACATCGTCTTTCAGGGATAATCGCGGAAACTTCTGCATGTTAAAAAACCCCAACCCAACGTATAGGAAGCACATTTTTTCTAGGCTGCTGTCTGCAATGATAGAAGCTTTCTTTACTATCCATTTACTCACATCTCAATCTTTAGTTTGGGATTACATATGAATTGATTCATTACTGTTCTCGTCCTTACAATAGTTGGAGGTTTGCTTTTTTATGCATTAATCGTTGAAATAATGTTTACATTTTAGGTCATTATGGGTCAATCTCATATGTATTGTGGCTATACTGACACTTGTCTGTCTAACTGGGGTAGTTATGTACGCGTACTATAGTACATGTGACCCCGTATCACTTGGAGTGATTACGAGTTCAGATCAGGTATGTATATACCCGGACAGGGATTGTTATCGTAACAGTAGATAAAAACCTAATGACCTAAAAATTCCTTGTTATAAAATAAACACACATGGTATAAGGGCTTATTTAAGGAATGTTTTAACTTAGAACGTGTGTTTTGTAGCCAAAGGTTCAATGTAAATAGAACGGGTATACGAAAAACTAGTTGAAACTACATAAAAGAGATCTAAGTAACTGTGTGGATTCAATGATATTTTTTTCCGCAGTTATTAACACATGATGTTTAAGACCACACAAATTTTTTAATGCCATGAGTACCTGTAAATAAATAATCGAAATAATAAATAATATATGTACATTGTCGGAAAATATCATATTGTTTGTTTCGTTTGTTTGAATGCGTGTTTTCGCCACACTCGGCTATTTTACAGCTATCGTGGCGTGTAGTTTGGATTGGGTGAGGAATAGAAAAAAATTTAAAAACATGAGAAATATATAGTGTTTAATACCGCTTTCACTAAAGTTGTAAACTGTATCCCGGATGTCTTCAAATTTTTTCTCGCATCAGAAATTCGTGAAAAGTCGATCGCTTCAAACGCTTGGTTATATGTGAGTAAGGATTTTTGCGAATGCAGAATGAACTCGGTAGTTGTTTGATTGATTGATTGATTAATGGTGTTTAACGCCCGAGCAGCAATATTTCAGCTATATTCAGGCGATGAACATGAAATAGATGATAAAATGAACATGAAATGATGATGAATGAAAATGGGATGGGACACAAGGAAAAATAGGGGTAACGGATTTTAGATTGCCACTGGCAAATGGGAGGATGGATAGGGTCGGGCAATTTAGCCTCCTGTAGCGGGATCGAAATCCCTACTCATAGCGAATACTACAGCAGCGTTCTTTAACGTGCGAGGAACGTGGCATTTTTCCCAACACGGTGCACTAATATGGTTTGCGGTCAGGTTTTCCGTATTATGGCCTGACAACCCCAGCTTGCCAGGGGTACCCCATTCAACCACCTGGGGCACACATCCCAGTCGATCTTTAGGCAAACCGACCTGACACGCCGGTCAGGGTACTGGGCGCTATTTAGTCGCCTTTTACGACAAGCTAGCGCGACTGCGGTCTATTCTTTTAGCCACCCGGATCCCGCACGGGGCCGGTAGTTGTTTGAGTTGATATTTATGCCCAATCAATAAAAGATTTGTAATGTATTACTTGTTCAATGTAAATAAACAATGGCATTATAATGGTCTTTGCAGTTGATACCGTTGTTTACTATGGACTTAGTGGGCGACTACCCCGGATTACCTGGATTAGTTATATCTTGCATATTCAGCGGTAGTTTAAGGTAATGATGTTTTTATCTTTAGTTCATCAGTTTACCAACTTTTTTATATATGTAGAATACACATCCATGTTTTCTACGATTACGTTTACAAAAGACTCGGTTTGCATACTCAACACCGCATACAATCTATTTAAATAAATAGATTATTGCAATCTAGCAATTTGAATTAGAACATATTTAAAAAAATATTTTATATGCGATGATGAGGTAAAAATGAAGACACGTATAAGGTGTCACCATATTCTTAATAACATAGAGCCCAGCGGCAGTATTCTATTTCGATTCTAATATGTCTAACAATTTTTTTTAATTGCGAAGCGGATCTACGATGACGCTTAACATTGCCATATATGTTTTTAAAATAAGATATATCCTAAATTGTATTAAAACAGACTGTCAAAACTTTGTTCCCGCTTGTACTTTTTCTCTGTTGAGCTTATGGCGTCGGAATTCTTACTGTGATTGCTCTAGGTTCATTATAAACATAATGCGTACTAAAAACTTACCAAGGACGTCATACTGAAAATATCATGTATAAAAACCACTGTTTACTCGATTGAACACAGAAACCACAATGCACTCCATTCACACAACGTGTAGGTTCACATATCTTCTATTCTCCAGATTCTCTTATCCTCACTGACATCATCGCTCTGAATGCAGTCGGGTACGAATCAGTTTATACAACGACCATATCGTTGAACTTTAATGATCAGTCTTCAGAAATATTGATAATGTCGTGTTAACCAAAAGAGCTATTGTGACTGTCTTAACATATACTAGGTGTATGTAGTTTGTGTTGTTACAATTATATCTGTCGTTCTATATGTACATTTGTTGAACTCGATTTCTTGTTTGCCGAGTCATATACAAAATAAATATCGTCATAACAATTAGCTGCATTTAACCAGCACATGTGATCCGTTGAAAACATTACTGCATGCAATTTATGCTAGTGATATAATCTGTATTGTATCATCAGTATCTTATTTAAAATTAAATTTTTAAAGGAATCGAATTATATGCAACTTTTGACTTTTACGAAAACTTTTATTTTCCAGTTTTTTTAACATATCATAAGCTGTTATATGTTGCATTTTTAATATGTTTTAGCTCCATATCATCTGGACTCAACGCCATTTCCGCTATTGTTTTGAAAGATTTTATTCTACCGTCTGTACCAAATATGCCGTCTGCGACCAGAACAATTCTTTCGAAATTAATTGGTTTGTGTTTTATGTAAATAAAAGATCATTACAGTACTGCTATTTATACTGTACTGCTTTCTGTTATATTAAAAAATATATATAATTTTATTATTCTTAACAACATGCATGTTATGGTAGGAATTGAATTTAACAAGCAAACAAAAAACGATACTTTTTAACTGTTTTTTAATATCTTGACGGCGCATACTAAAACAATCGTGATAGCTGCTTCAATTGCATTGTGTATATTTATTACAGTTTTGATAACTGGTGGATTGTCTCTTGCCTTTGCTTATGTGATGTCAAGACTTGATGCTTCAATATTAACGGTTAGTATGAAATCATTGAATTTTTTAAATCAACTGTATCTTGAAAACCCGTAAAGTACAGCTGACAAATCATTGAAGCTTGTTAATCAGGTACTGAAATGACGATAGAAATAAATTTTATCGAATGTATCAAGGGCTTCGTGTAGGTCTTTGTGCGATTTTATTACTTAATTACGCAAATTAAAGATTTATTTCTAGTCAAAAAATTATGGCAAAAAGTTTGTGTAGTTGTGTTAGTATGGCTTATTAAAGAAACAACAAAATGAAAAACCAGACTAGTATACAATCGGAACGCTGATAAGCCAAAAAAAGTGCAACGCTAACGTGGTTAAAATTAATGGTAAATGACAGTTTTAACTCTGTAATTGTTATTTGAAGAAGTATCAATATTTTTGTCATGTAGACACAATTTCTTTTAGAAGACGTGTTGCTTAAAATTCCATGTTTGATCAGGATGAATAGAATGTTGAACAATTGCGGAAAAATATTTCATACGAAGCAAAAGTTTAGGCAGGGTAAGATAATTTTTTCACACTGATTTGTTTGTAGGCAACAATCTCTTTATATGGATTGTTGGGAGGACCTTTACTTGGACTGTTTACACTCGGAATGTTATTTCCATGGGCTAATAAATGGGTAAGTACATACTTTTAAATATATCACGTGCAAATAATTTTCGTTGCTGTTCTGTCGAAACATTTCAACAATACTACACTACATGTATTTGCATTGTATACAACATAACTATTGGTGGAAGAATATTGTTATGGTCCCTTTTAAAAATTATATAAAATGTATAATAATTTTATAATGTGCACTACCGGATATGCACCAGTCGTGTTGCATCATTGTTATTAAATACAAGTGATTCCAACCATTTATCAACCGTTTCAACCACTGTTTTAACCGTAAAAATGCTAATCTGGCACGTAACAGAGGTATACAAATCTCACATATAATTAAGGAGTCATGTTCCGTCATGATATAGTACATGTATTTAAAACATTGAAAAACAAACATGACGTTAAAATATAATTTGAACTCGAAGACTTGATTAGTTTGGTTCTGCACACACTGCAAATCAGTTTTCAGTATTTACTGTTTGAGATATAACCTCCTCTTGTTTTCCAGGGTGGTTTGTTAGGGTTGCTCGTGTCTTTAGGTGTCAATTTATGGATAGGTCTTGGCACACTATTAAATAAAGTTGTCACAACATTACCATCACGATTAACAACGGAAGGGTGTAAAGTAAATATATCAACAACTATGGTAACAACTACAATGGCTGCTGCGTCAACGTCATTGGCGCCTGTTATACAGGATAATAGCGAGTAAGTAAAATAGATTTATATTATGTCCTTAAAACACAAGCAACAATTGATATTGACAAATAAACATGAAGAACTGTGTTGTAATAAGCAATAAGATGTTTATCGTATGACTTGTCATAAACACGTGTAATATATAATGTTACTCAATTTAATTACAGATCGCTGGTAGTATACAAGATGTCTTATATGTGGTATACAGGACTTGGATTACTGGTGTGTGTTGTAGTAGGACTAATCGTCAGCGTTATAACAGGTTAATTAAAAAATGCAACGTAAAGAAAATAGTAGTGTCTAACAAATTATATAGTGATATTTTAGACGGATTTCAGGGGGTTAGTGGTTAAAGTTGATAGTTACCTACTATTGATCACCATGGGGTGTCAACCCTGATGTTGTGCGTTCGACACTTACTGCTTGCTATGATTTGCTCGACCACAATCGTTATTGTAAACCGGCTTCCTCTTCCAATAACAAATACCTTGAAATGTGGTGAACAATCAAACAAACAAGTTAACGGTTTTACTGTTTTCAAATTTTTGCTGCAATTCTAGAAGTACTTTTGATTACAGTAAATTTTTTTTAAAGCATAAAATAACTATTAGATATTATTAACAGGAAACATGTCTAATACATAAATCAAGCAATAAATTTAAACAGCATAATGAGTTACGTTCACAGGACTTAAATTTATGCTGTTCCACTTTCATAATGTAATACTACATTGTGGTCATTTAAGTCGTTGATAATGTAAAACTTTTGTTTGCGATGAATAAGAGTGTAAAATGTACACTTCCTTAAAGAATTATACAGTAACTCTTCTAAATATCACGATCGGTGTTTGCTCCAAGGTGAAAATTTTTGATTGCATTGGTATCTAGTGTTTTGAATGTAATTTCTACCTTCTTACTTTAACACATTTTATTTACAATTCAATACAAGTATTAAGTTTAATCACGCCCACGGGTGTATCACATTTTAATGTATATTACGTTTAGACTACACACATTTACAGGCGCAACAAATCCAGAAAAGATTAATCCAGGGTTGATTTGTCCCATATTTGACGAGATCCTTCCTTGTTTGCCTGCTTCAACTAGAAAAAAGCTTCATTTTGGAGTTCGTCATGAAGATGTAAGTTGTAATTTGATAGTGATGTTTCCAATCCTAACATATTGTAAAAAGACGTTATGTATTTTCGGAAAATGCTGGTTGAAACAACGTCATAATACTTAGTTTAAAAAACAATATTAACAATCATTATGAAACTTTAATACATGGTTTTTTGTTTACTATTTATTTATTTATTTATTTATTTATTTATTTATTTATTTATTTATTTATTTATTTATTTATTTTCCTTTTCAGTTCGTCAAGTTTTCAATATATAATCCGAATACTGTAGAACGTGGCGGCTATGACATAACGTTATTTTCAACAGAAGACAAAGAGAAAACAACTAAACCTAGTGATGAAAACAATAAATTTCCACATTTTGAAAAACCCACTGTCAGTACTAAACTATAAAACTTTTAAAATATTATGATATTTTCAGTTAGCTAGTCTACTATATGCTACAGTATTCTTTCTGTTATAAGTACATGAGACACTTGTCTATTAAAGCTTATAATTTTACACAACATGTAACTATCCAAGTAAAACTTGAAACGACCATTCTATATTAATGTATGCATGTTGATAAAAATAAAGATATTTTCGAATTATTCCGTTTGAAGATACCATACGTAAATAAATATATATTATGTTAATTGGTCACTTACTTCAAATTTATCGTAGGTTATATAAACTCTAAATTTACGTTACATTATTTTCTCGATCATTTTCGGAGATTAACATTTTTGCAGCAGTTTGTACGCATTATTTTTATAATTGTATCTTGCACAGAGAATCATAATACATGTATTAATACTGATCATATTGATCTCGCATAGTGTATTTGTTTGTGTGTATGTTGGTTTGTTTCTTGATATGCATGGTACAAAAATTCGAATTAACTTTCCTAGCATTATCAACCACGAATACAGACAGAAAAAGATAAACTGGGTCAAATGGTCTTTAAGGACAAAATATGTTGAGTTTATCAAAATTATATATTTGATACTAAATTTCAGTATATGGTCGGTATTGATACAGAAAATATTTGAATTTGGTCAAAACAGTGGTGGCTATATATATTTATTGTATATAATGTTCCAGAAGAATTGTCTGCACATTTGGGAAAAGATACAATTTGATCTTAAGAAGCGCCATAACAATAATAATGTTACCTTGTTACCATGCATATGTAGTGTTGAAATCAAACATCTGCGTTATCTATTACATTAATTCTTTGCATTTCCAATCACATTAGGTTTTGGTTTTGTTATTATATCCGATAACAAAGAGAACACAACAAAGACAAATGTTTATTACTTCACTCGGACACATATTGTCTACAAGAGCAACTAGAAGCGTGACGTTTAGTTTTTTTGGGTAGACATTTATGCTACATTGTATCTAGCTATAAAAAACTGATTGGCAAAATATCTATTACAAGAAAACACATACACAAACTATATATGAATATCTAAATAATTTGTAAAATTACCTGATAAACAGGTAGAAAATCTTAGACACATCTTAGGTGTTCAAGGATTTCGAATTATAGCTAGCAGTTTTTAAAGACATAAGTATTTGTGGAAGAGTAATTCATGTTTATATGTTGGTTAACTTTACGTATATGATTCATTATTAAAATTATTACAAGCTTGATATATTTTTGTGATTTCTAGCATTGAAATTCTATTGTTTTATCGGGAATACATAGATATAATGCGCAATTGCTTTACATTTATTTATTAAGCTTTCTAGCGAAGGTCCATGTGAACTTTTGCCATCACTTGGCCTCCGTCGTCCATCGTCCATCCTTAACTTTTTCAAAAATCCTCATCTGAAACCATTGAGCCAACTTTTTTCACACTTAGCCACAATCATCCTTAGGGGCTTAGTTTCAAATTTATATCCAGGATGTTGATCAACGGACAAAATGTAAAAAAATGTAAATTGCAAAAAAATATATAGTGGAAGTCCTTTGTTTTCCTGGTGAGCGATTACAGGCTCCTGGGAGCCTCTAGTTCTTTTTGTTTAAACCCTATTAAAGGAAACAAGAATAAGACTTTACATTTGTTGGATGTAAATGCAGATCTTTTTTGTTTTATCTTTTTATGTTTAATTCTGAAAATCTGTAATTTTTAAAACAATAAGACACTAAAAAGGTCTATAATATGACAGAAAATTATAACCAGCGTTTCAATTGTAACACAAAAATTATACAGACAAATGTGTATTTCTCACTTAAGTAAAACACAGTTATTATGTTAAATTTAATTTTTTACTAGGTTGCAACAATGTAAATACAATACAAATATTGAGCTTAACACATAACAAAATTTTAAAAAAATCATTAATTAATAATTTCATTTACTTTCGACATGGGATAAATTAAGCAATTCAGCTGGTATGAGACATATATGTGCAATTCATCGAAATCGTGTATTATTTTCAAAAACTAGCAGCCCTTTCAAAATCTTTGACACTGATTTTAAGACTTGGCATAAATTATCTGAATCCTGTAATCGACTTGCTTAAAAGCTTGACAAATTATTGAAACAGAAAGAAGGTATTCTACAATATTTTAGGTATCCTATAATATTTTATTGTTTTCAGTCCAGATTGACTGGGATACCTAATAAGAACATCGTAAATCAGTATGGTCAGACAAATACTTTATCTAAACATTTGAAAGCAAAAACAGAGGTCAATTGAAATCATTTATAACAAGAATATGTAAAAGATTCTGCAATTACCTTGTTACTGAAGGTAGTTTTCAAAGTTCGGTAAAATATTCATGGACAGAGAACCAGATTATGACAGTGAAATCAAGCATGAGTTATCCCTAGGATACACGATCATATGAAAAGTTTATTAACCGGTCAGTAGTGATCGTCTTCTTTTGTGTTAATAAATACGTGTATATCATTATAAACATGAACTATTATAAATTTACATGTACGTAATGTATAAACTAGCTACCTTTGGTCAACATTAATATTCATGTAATCTAAGAAGATGACAATAAATCTTCAAATATGTAATGAAGGTGTTCAACTTTATTAACACATTTGTACCTGTTACATATCGTTTACCTGTCAAAGCGATCATCGCGTCAAGGTTCGTTGGACAGTTGACGTCTAAACAACTTATTTATAAGAATAACAAGTACTGGTGTAACAAAGTTATCAACAAGTTTATTCATTAAAGAAAATAAACCGGAAAAAGGATAGCAAAATCGAAATCATTCCATAGACAGGGAATTCGGTTATTTAAGCTGTTAATGATTTAGACTGATTATTGCAAATATGTATTATGACATTAACAGAACATATACTTATAAATTTGAAAGAGGAGAGGAAACGTTTTTCCACACATGGGACTATGTTGTATTCAGTTTGACACTTTTGTTTTCCGCAGCCATTGGACTTTACTATGCCATCGTTGACAGAAAAAAGGACAGCGAGAAAGAGTTTCTCCTTGCTGGACGGAGCATGTCAATATTTCCAGTATCATTGTCTTTGTTGTCCAGCTTTATTTCCGCCATAACGTTGCTTGGTACTCCGGCTGAGGTATACAAATATAACACCATGTATTGGTTGATTTGCGTAGGATTTACCATATCTGCTGCAGCCTCGGCACACATTTTTGTTCCAGTGTTCTATAACTTGGGTATAACAAGTGTTTTTGAGGTAATAATAATAATAATTTGAACATTATATTTCGTATATTTACATCGGTTAACTTAATATTGACGTCCATAATTGACACGTTCTGGAAATGAAATAAAGCGGTTACCTAAAGGTCAATATTAACAACATCATTAAACAGATATGTACCTTTTTCCTAATTAAATTCGTCTAACATACGATTAAAAGATAATTTGTTTTCAGAGTCGTATAAAACAAGTATTTGATGTACCCGAACTATGCAAGTTATTTATAACGTTACGTACTATATAGTTTTTAAAAATAATTGTATTATTGAATCTGCTTAGGTAAAGTGTGTTGTTCCTTTTCTTTTTGAATAAATATTGTGACGATTGTTTACTTATAAGATATATTTGTATAGAACTAATGCGGTAGAAAGTTTATTGACTAACCTGCACTTGTTTGTTTACCTGTTGAACATTTTATAGTTTTTTTTACATTATTTTATATCAATTAAATGTTTTCAAGTGTTAGGCGTCTATGCTGAATTCAATAATTTGCTAAATAGACTTGGACGGCTTTTTATCAAGTATAATTGTCGAATGTGATGCGAGTTACATGTATTAGTAATTAGATTTAATAAGGAAACACATTCCTGTGCATCTCCGAGAAATTATGAAACATATTTCTATACAACTAAAATTTAGATCAAACATACAGTTAAAGTTTAGTTAAAGTCTACAAATAAATTTTATGAAATACAACAAAAACTATCCAATATTGTACTCATTGACGTTCTAACGAAACATAAACGGTACATGTACTAATTTTCCATGGACAAATACAGAATTATCTCAGAAATCGGTTAATGGATTCTGGGCTTTGAATATATAATAACTCAAAACAACGGGTTTTAAGGTGGTCAAATAACATTAAATTCACAGCATTAAATTCATTAAGTTTCGAAAACAATTCTAACTTTGTCCCTTGTTGATTAGTTTCCGCCTGTAATGGACCGCTGTGACTTAAATTTGCCAGTATTTTAATGTTCACGAGTGTAAGTTATATCTATGAACGGATAAGAAAATTGATGTTTGGAGTAAGTTATATTTTTACGACATGAGAATTGTAAATTGAACAGATTTTCCAACACAGCACATCAGATTGAGTTTTACTAGCATCAGATTTTGTCCAGTATTAATACATTTCACACAACCTAAATCTCCTGTTGTTCCCTGTTGCTGATTTAACAGATTTGTGACAGAAATACTTTAAGTTAAATGTTCTATTGTTCACAATATTCATGATAAAAGGTCAAGTGAGTTATAAAGCCCTAGTCTACCTCATTGCAAAATAGCTCATTTAAAATTGCTTAAATATACAAATATTCAAACAAACAAAATTATATTTTATGCTCGAAATCAAAGCCTTATAGTTGACTGGTTGAATTTAATTAACAATGAATTCTTATTGTTTAAAGAATTCTTACCGGCTTTTTTTATTGTTTGAAATTATTCATTCAGTTTATAAAAACCTTCAATATCTTAGAAATATATTTCGTAATCATAAATAAGAAGTCTAAAATATTACTTCAAATTATGACAAACATGTTTTTTTATTATTTTAGGATTATTGTACATTTATTTACTTTCTATTTTATATCCAAATAAAATCATATTATTCTAAGTCTACCCACAGCTTCTTATGTTTGTCCATTACTGTTAAGAGGTTACTTATTGTACTCCCATCGTGTAAAGTTACTGTCGATTAAATGACCGATAGCTATACAATAGTAGCAGTGTTTAATAAAATAAAACTTTCCAATGCAGTTTCACATTATCGCATTGTATCATTTTGTTTCACAAGGAAAGGGGCATTTACGGGTCAATATACACTCCTTAAGTTATAATTAGTCTCTATTCATTTTTTAATTGTTTTCTTTTCAACGCCATTAGACAATCGGATTAGACGTAATTTGAGGATATTAAATAGCTCTAGTATTACTTCTTGGTCATTTGTCATATTTCCTCCTTTATTACTTGTCATGTTATGTCATATACTGTACCTCTAGGAACATTACTCTGGTTTGTTTTGTGTTGTTTATCTCCATCCCTTTGGGGACAATTTGCTTGTTTGTAACATGTTCATTTATGTCCGTTCAGGTACATTTTTCTCTTTTGTAAGCCTTGGTCATCCCCGTCCCTTTGGCGACCATTGGCTTGTTTGTTACATGTTCTTCTATGTCCTTTTAGGTACATTTTCCTCCTTCCTTTCTCAACCGTTAGTTATCTCTATCTCATTGGGAACAAGTTGCTTGTTTGTTACATGACTGTTCAGTTCTCTCCCTTTTGGAATATTTACCTACTTATAACATGTAATCAGCTTCATATCTTATTACATATAGTACAGGCATGAAATGATGAAGTTGCATAAAGTAACAATAATTCAAGAAGTCTTTTTTACTTATAAGAAAGAAAAAGGCAAGAAAACAAATCGGTTAAAAAGAATTGTAAGTGACGAAATGACAGTGACAAATTCCAGATTTAAAAAACATAGACAAGATTGCAACTCATCTTCAATCAGTGATGGGTTAAAAAATTCCTAGATAAAACCTATGTACACCTCTTGTTTTATTATTTGATTTAAATATTTGTGATTTTCCATAATTTGAACAAATGGCGTGACTATTTCTGTTATATGATTGTTTACATGGTATGACTCTCAATTATACACAATTATTTCATCCGGTATATGCACCCAACAACTCTGAAGAACGTTTGAAATTTGTTACTGTACTGTTTTCATCTTTTACTCCACGTATAAGAATGATGTGTGGCGGTGGATTATTTTATATCTAAGGTCACAGTTATTATTTTTTATTTTACTATTTAAAAGATGATTACGAACAAAACTAAATTATCAGTTTTCCTGACGAGACTGCAGATTCTAATCGCGTTTCTCGTCAAATTAAACTGGACTCCAGAAAGATTGCCGAAACAGGCGTAAATTCTAAAGCAAAATATTAAATTAATTGTAACGGGTTTTCTTTGTATGTCTGCATGATGTTTATATGTGTATTATTAGATGTAATGTATTCTTATATTATATAAGTCGATAAACGCAAATCACTCTATCAGTTAACTTCCATGAAAAAACTACTTTTTATCTCAATATCAGTATACCGCGTGTTATTTATTTTTAATAAAAAAAAACAGACATATGAAAGCATTCTCAAAATACACATCTCGTCATAACATAGTTAAATATTTGTTATATTTGCTTTAAACAGCATGTACTAACTAACATACATTTTTAATTTGTTACGTGTGTTGGAGACGAATCATTTAAAATTATGGAATCATTGGTGCACTAAAGCATAATTTCACAATACTTGCATTTGATCCTCAAAAGCTATTAGCTAAAGTTTGGAAATTATGACCTTAATATCTCGAATATAAAGAGCTTAAAGTTAAAATTTAAAAGGGAAAACACCTTACTTGCACACAAGTAAAGCAAATATCTCCCCACATCATAAGGATGTTAAGCAGTTTATGTGAAATGCATTTTAATTTTGAAACATTATCTTTCCTAAAAACCATAAAACACATATCGGTATATAATTTCTAATAAGAAAACCATGCATTATAACACCCGAACGTTAAAATGGACATTTTGTGTTGTCGACAGTAGTGAACGTGATAACATCTACCTTAATTATCTGATACACTATAAATATATAGGTAAAATGTTGAACAGTCTACAGATAAACACATGACAGAAATATCCTCTACTTAAAAAAAATTACCTGCCGTAAAGGATTTTTCCGGATAAAGTAATAAATAATCGATGCATTCTCAATTCCATAAACTTGGGTCTAAATAAATAGGACTTTCTAGCTTTCTGTGTTTCTTCTTTCTTTTCATATCTTTTATATTATGTATCATGTATATATTATGTCTCCTCTATTATGTTTGTCAGAAGTATTTCTACTAGTATTTTTCAATTCCTCTTTAAAAAAAACCCAATTGGTCAATTGTGTTTTGTTGTTGTGACGTTTTGGTAATTTTTAAACTCTATAATCAGATAGATATATATGATTTATTTCTTGTTTTAATTTCTAATGGTAACTTTACATAACATGTAATGGGGATTTCTAAGCAATTCGCATGTTATTTTAGTAAATGCTTTACTAGAAACCATCTCTGTTGATATTTGTAAATATTAACAGGTTTAAATAGAGATTTATTGACGGTGTGTCATTATGCATGAATTTAAAAAAACAAATTTAATTGTTTTCCCTTAACCTCCTTAGGAATAACTTCTTACAACTAGAATCTGTTTGATGCATACAGTTGGAAATTTAAAAGAAAATTGCTTTGTTTATGTCGTGCATAGAAAACTAAATCGAACAGCAGAATAATATATAGGATAAGTATGGATATTGGCAATACCGGTACTGAAAATTCAAAAATTAGATTAAGTGATACCACAAGTTATAGAGTATTAACAAATAAATATAAATAATCCTAATATCCTAAAGCCCTTGGTCAAAAACTCAAACAGTTTGTGAATCGTCTAAACATGATGTTATTTTATCATAACATAATTGGGTTTAACCGTTGCGTTTTGTGAATGTCTCATTTGTGGTACAATATTTATGTTTGACATTTACATCTTGCGGTTTCTTACGTAATATCTGGTTGTTGTGTGTTAGCTGTCATTTTTCCTGTTTTAAACATTATTTAATTTGTTTGTTGTACTTTTGATCAGGCATGCAGCGAATATAAAGATTTTTGCAAACGTCACCAATCTTATAAACCAAGGTTACAAGAAACAACGACTCGTCCGCGCTTTAATAAGTTTTACTATAGATATCATTTCTTTGTTGAAAAATATGATTGCAAATAGTTTTTTGTCCAATTTTTTTAACTAAGTACATAGTGATTGTGTTGTGATGATATCTCAATTCACCTATTTCTGACTAGTGGTATATTATACCAAACTATTTTCATCAACAAACATATGCATACACTTATGGCAAGCCATTAAACCTGGTTTAGTTCATTTAAAATGCCTGTACGAAGTTAGGACCGTTATTGTAGTTGCTATATTTTTGTTGTTATTTACAGAGTTTGCCAGTTTCTTGGACTGATTTGTTGGTTGTCTTTTTGTCAGTTTCCTTGGTGTTCGATATTTTATTATTGCCTTCATTTCAAATAGTAAAATATTATGAAATAACGCTTTCAGAAATGGTAAAATTTAGTAGTTGATGTAATTGTTAATCAAATTTTGATAACACTAATATCCCTCTTTCCGGCAGACTTTTAGCATAATGTTGAATAAAACAGAAAACACAAATTGATTATATCAATAATATATTTAGACATTTAAACTTGTATTGAATGAGGTATCAACAAATACATTATAATTAAAGGCATCTACTATATATTAAATAAAATTTGGTCATGATTAAATACTGTTGAACATTAATTTACATGTATTGTTTCATTTGATTACTTAATAAATGTTTTTATTATGTTACAGTATATACAGATGAGGTTTGGAAGAATCGTTAGAATTATTGCCTGTATCGTTTACCTGACATGGATGGTGAGTAAAACGATACAACAAAGAAAATGTTGTATACAATGTCTTTATATCTTAATAATGCAACAAGTGTATCTGTGTTAAACTTACATCAAACGCATGGGAAACAATAGCTATATAATATGTGTCCCATAAAAGCGTATGCATCATTTCCCAAAGAGTTCGTGCCCTGTCCCACTACAGTTTTTCGTATCAAAACCTGAAATCCAACTCAACCGAGTGAGCCTTCTATATCCGCCACTTTGTTCAGGCGTGCTGGGCAGCTTTGCAATGGAGATCCTCTCAATACGGTCTTCTTTGTGAAAAAGAAGACTTCGGTTGTGAGTGTTTGATATGTTTCTATAGCTTGTGAATACTTGATGCAGGAAGTGATATTCATATAAGAGTATTTTATTAACTTCATTTTATTCAACACATATGAAATATTTTTTGTATAATTTTATCTTGAACATAATTTAAATGAGGTTTTATCCTCGCGCTGAAGTGTTAAATATTTGTACGATTATTATAAATAATTACCTCATAGATGTAACACAGGGGTATCTGGGAGAATGTTGTATCTTCGATATAATTTGTTAACAACAATGTGATAATAAAAGTTTTTTTTTTAATACTAGTACGACGTCTATTGTAATTGTTGGTATTTAATTTTTTGCTGACCTTCAAGTCATATTTTATCAAGTTTGTCTACCTTTCTCAAATTGAAAAATATATCGTTATTATTATTAGCTTTAGTACTTGACTGCATAAGTTACAGTGCACTTCAAAAAATATGTTAAATAATTCTCGTATAATTGGAACGATTACACGCAATATATTTTTCTATCTTATTGCAGCTGTTTTATATGTCTATTGTACTGTACGGGCCATCGCTAGCTCTAAGTGCAGGTGAGATATTTACACATTAAAAATTTTAGTTTTTATATGGGTTTTAGTTTGTCCTAATTAAAACTAGTTACTGCTGTAAAAAATATGCGAAAATTGCATAGGCTTAGAGACACATAGGTTTTATTGTTCTATGAAGAGGATAATATTTAATTACAATTTTTATAAAAATTTAGCTTAAGGCTTTTACACTCTTACCATGGTTGACATTTTCTTGTTGTAGTTGATCAACTTTCGATATTCGCGTCACGCGATACACGATACATGTGGTCCAGACGAAATTCATTACCAACTATTCAAACATCTGCCACCTTCTTGACTTTTAAGTTTTTTTTTAAATCTAGCAATATTTAAGAATCAGATGACTTAAAACTTATTTTGAAAATAGGCTGTTATTGTGCCTATTCCAAAACCAGGAAAAGAGCATACATATACGTCAATTAAATAACTATGGTTCTCACAAGTTGTGTATGTTAAACGAAGGAAAGGGTGATTAACAATTGTCTGGTCTAGTTTTTCAATCCAAACCGATCTTCTTTTTAATATATAGTGTTGATTTCAACCCGGATACAGTACACTTGACCGTTTGCTACATTTTGAAATATTTATACAGATCCATTTGCCAGAAACAAACATGATGTGTCTACTTCGAAGACTTTAAAAAAGTATGACATAACATAAAGATATGTTTTAAAGATCTTTTTATGTGGGTTTGGAAGAAAGACTTTATCTGTAATGCATACATCAATATTCTTGTGGAAGTTTTAAAAATTAATACTGACGATTTTTTATATGTTAAACAATTTAAAGAATAGAAAAATGTGTAGTGGAGAGTTGGATTTTTAATTATTTACTGCCACAATTTGTTGATTTGCATTTTTGTAAATGTGCACGAATCTGATCACGAATTAACGTTAGATAAAAATACTATCAACAAGAAACTATTTGTCTTGGTCTTATATTTTGACTTAAGTGTAACTTTTTTACCCAATATCAAAATGTTAAAAACTTATCTGTACTGCCAACTGTTAGAGAATTTAATTGGTTAAATTAAGCTGTTTTCGATTCCCTTTGAACTAGAAATGGGTAAAATCCAAGCTAACATTCGTTTGGTATTAAAAATACTCTTGTGCTAGTTTTAAAAGATAATATTGACGGTTTTTATGTTAATGTTTAAAGAATAGAAATATGTGCATTGGAGAATGTTTTTTTCCATTATCTGCCACAATTTGTTGTTTTGCATTTTGGTAATATGCATTTAGATAATGAACTAACGTTACATAAAATACTATCAAAACTGTAAAAGAAACTATTTGTCTCAAGGCTAACATTTTTCCTACACATGACAATGAGCAACTCAACGGTTCCGGTTACTCTCTGATATTTTTATTTTTACCCAATATCAACATGTTAAAAACTTAATCCCTAAAGATACTTTAAAGTTGCATTGACAAGGGTGCTGATTCAGATGTTTTAATCTTTATAGATCACTGGTTCGATTGAATTTTGCTGTTTATTTATAATTCAATTGTGTGTTTTCTGGATTTCTAGTCATATGGAACTCCATAAAAGTACAGTCGTAGAAAATAACACCTAGAATGCCTTAAAGAATGACATTATTAACTGTAAAATGTATTTTATTGAGTTTCAACTGTTCTTATTTTAAATATATCTCTATTTTATGGCAGAGTTTTAGGAATCTCCAGGTTCATGAGATCCAACCACTGTGTCTCCAAACATATAGTACTTCTTTTATAGGACTTAGATCTAAGAAAACAAATTGTATTAACACATTGTTGTCTTGGTCATACTAAATAAATAATTAAAAACATGAGCGTAGTCCATGCAACAGTTCAAATACAATTGAGCATGTCTTGATTGATGGTGTAGACGTTGTCAACATTCGGTAAAGTTTTATTCAGAAATATTCGAGTTTTACAGCTTTTAATAGAAATACATTTTAACAGTTAAATATAATTTTATTGAATATTATCATATTGTGTTTTTTATTCATTTTTAAAAAAATATATGGTTTTTGTTTTTGTTTTTATTTAAAAATATTAATGTATGAGAACACAATAGAGTATAAGGTCTGATACATACAGTGATAATTAACTAACTTTTTATTGCAATTGTTGACGTTGAAATATTTTTTGCTGGAAGTTTTGTTTGTTTCAAGAGTTAAGTTTTATATAAAAAAACGAAAACATATTCTCCAGACATTAGTTAACTGTGATTTATACTGAATGAAAATAAAGACAGGAAAAGGGTCCATCATCTTTACGTTTATAGTTTAATATAAAAGGCGTACCAATAATCCATTTTTTTAAATAGTACATTTAATAGGTTCATATTTCTTTTAACAACGAATACTTTTTGCTTGATCCGTTTACTGTTGACTCGGATTCAGTATGACAATTTTCAGTATGCAGTGGACATCTTTCCTTAATGGAAAACTGATATTTGACTTACATATTGTTCGAATTGTGTATTAATTTAATTAACATTGTTCTAAGATATCATTTGTGTGTTTTACAGTGACGGGAATAAGTCTTTGGGGATCAGTCATCGCAGTAGGGGCAGTCTGCACATTTTATACAACAGTGGTAAGTTATCGCACATGGCAAGTAATTAAACGGAGGTAATATCTTTGTAATGGTCAGCAAGACTGCTACCAAATTTCAATAAAGTACTAATACTAACGATAACTCATTAAGAATCATTTAAGTTACAACAATTCGTGATATACGACATTTTGTTATTCATTTTCCAGGGAGGTATGAAGGCAGTAGTATGGACAGATAGTTTTCAAATGATAGTTATGTTTGCTGGAATATTAACCTTGTTGGTTACCGGATGCATGAAGATGGATGGAATAGACGTGGCCTGGGATATTGCTTACAAAAATGAACGAGTTAAATTTTTTATGTGAGTTGTTTCTGTAGATTAATACAATAGAAAATATAATATTGAAATTGGTTTTACATAACAAATGTAGAACGTGTAAAAAAGATTGTCACTATTTTTATTTTATTATGGGAACGCAATATTTGTTTGACATTAGTTTCATTACACTTCGCTATGGATTGTTCTTATTATATATTTCCTAAACTAACACATTAAATCAGCTAGGGTCAAAAAATATTTCTCAACATAAAATAATAAACCCGTCAACTGCAAAGAAATTAAAAGATAATTTGCTAGATATTTAAAATGTAGATGTATTATATTTATATAGGGTTACCAACAAGTCTCTACGTCAACTCCTTGCAAATAAGTTTAAAAAAAATCAATTTAACGACATGATTTAGAAAACCCTGTATTGGAGCATAAAAGTACAAAAATTAAAGGGAAACTTCGCGAAAAAATGAAAATTTGATATGCTATTCTTCAAATAAAAAGAAACACTTTTGCCTCTTGATGTTTTATTATATTTACAATGGTTAAGTTCCTACATTGAATTTACCGTATTAAAAATGCACTTATGGAGGTCCGCCATCTTGTCAGTGTCTCGTCACAAGATGGCGATACTAGAGATCACTGGACATCCAAGTACCTTAAAGTCGCCGTATGATAAAAACGCGAAACGGTCAATAACAGAAGTTGTACTATAAGACAAGGTTGTTGCACGATAACGTTTTGTATTCCTGATCTAAGCAAAAAAAAACCCGATTTGTGTAACAAATAGTTAACCAGTTTAAAGACTTCTTCTTAAGACTATGTCCACAGCAGCAACAACTTCATACGAATATCATTTTCCAGAAATAAATGGAGAATAGTTTAATGGTATGGTGACCTCATTTTTCATCGAATAGTCGTTTGAATTTTGTCCATAAATATTACTTAAATTGAAAATTATTCGTATTATTATTTTCAACTTAATCAGATTATGTAGGGACAGTCTATACTAGTATAGACTGTCCCTGGATTATGCAACTTATTGAACGAAATTTTTTTTATACAAAATCTTTGCGAAGTTGACTATTTCATAAATAACGGTCATTAAATGAAATATTTATAAATGCCCTGTCTTCGCGCATCAAAGTTTTACTTCACGTTTAGTACATTTATTATTATTATTAATACTGGTAACATTTATTGTGCGTGTGCGCAACACAGTTTCCAAAATTTTAGATGTGTATATTTTGAGTCAACGTGTCTGTTTTACGTTTCCTCTGACATGGCATCTAAAGGTATTGGAAATCATATATGCATCCTGTGTTCTGACACCATACCTGTCCTTGGAAGGAGGGGATGTGCCGTTCTAATTTTGAAGTACATGATTAACCTTCAATCTGATTAGCTTTTGAAAATGTCCGAATATTCATACTTCAAAGTCGGCGTCAAATGATTTAGTAATTGCAATAAACATCTTGTTTGTTTACCTGCTAATTAATTTAATTACCCTTCAAAAACGAGTAATAATTTACCTGTAAAATTTTCACTCCCAGGTACAACTGCCGTTTCACGACGTGCACAATTGTCTAAGGAATTTATTTTGTTAAAAAAATTAATATACAAATATATCTTTTATTACAATTATTATTTAGGTAATTATCTTAGTTAAATAAAGACAGGTTAAAATTTGTCTCTAAAAATACTTTTATTAATACAAAGATCATTAAAACATTAAGACGTGTTTGGTAATCTTACGTTGTCAGCTGGTTATTAGTCATCGCCACAGTTTTAATATTCTTCAAGGAGCAAAGGCAGAAAAACATATTTTTAAACTGGATTATTTATCATATTTACTGGATAATTACATTTATCACGTCACAAACGCAGTCACGTGATAAAATACTGTCAATATGGCAGCCCCCATACACAATGTAACATTAACACATTAGGCGGAAGGCATATTGTCTGTCTATGCTGAAAAGGGCTGCTATTAACAAGATACCTAACAATTAATAACAATACCAACTCTTGATTATATTTAAAACTTTAGAATGGACTTTGATCCCACAATCAGACACACATTTTGGAATGTGATAGTCGGTGGAGGATTTTTTTGGACAGCAGTATATGGTATAAATCAGGCACAAGTTCAACGTGCTTTGTCACTACCGTCATTGACTAAGGCCAAAATGTAAGTACATAGAATTATACTGCAATGTAGTATACAACATATTCTGCCGAAATTATTGTTTTACATATAATAGTAAATATATCGAACAATAGATCAAACTAGTGATTATATAGTAATGCACATCTGATTGATTTATACTGAGCCTCAGCAGATACTCAAACGCCAAAAACTGCAATTACTAATAGGGGGTTATCTTTGGAGTATTATTCTACATATCGATGTTTTCTTCATTTTCTATGTCCATGTTTGAACTTTGGGTTAGGAGTATTTGCTTTTAACTTTCCTTCTCATTCTGTGTATCATCTGTTATTTACGTATGTGATATTTTTAGTGCATGTTGTGTAGAGTATTTCACATAAAAAGGGTATTTAAAAATGTGTTTTATTTTGCCATAACGGCTGTCTTTATATTATCTGGCACGTGTAGCATTTGATTCTTTTATTAAACTCTTAGGTAGTTTCTCCTTTTTTCCTGTGGTGTAAGTTTTCTTCATACAAAAAATATGTTAACTACTTATGCTTATTTTTAAACGTGATACTTAACGACTAATAGTAAAAATCGTATTTATTTTTAATTGGTTTGATATTTTTCAGGAATTTATCCTTGAAGATTTGTTATGTATAAACACGATAAATTTGTAAAGGGCAGCTGACACATATATATAGAATTCATTAATTAAGCAATAAATGTGGTACAATTGAAACAAATGAAAAAAACAAATAAATAAAGTGCCAAGATAAAATAAACAGTTTCAACAAGGAATCAAGCCATAAAAGAATTCGAAAAAAGTAGTTAATCATTATTTATCGAAATCCAGAAAACTTTTTAATTGCTGTGATCTGCAACATTGACAAAATATTACATTAACAAATACCAAATTGAATACAGATAATTACTATTGATTTAAACATTTTTATAGCAAAGAACGAATTAATAAACAATTATTGATTTTGAATGCACTTACATTTCAAATTAAAATTCATGAATAATATTTATTCTTGTCAATATTATATATGCTTATTTTTAATCTTGCTATTTAACGTAAAATTGTAAAATGCTATAAATGGAGCTATGTAAATAGCAGGTTTTATGCGGACGAAGAATGATTTCGCATTTTAAATTTCCCGCTAGTAGTCTATCTTTTTCTTTTAAATACTGTAATTTGTAAAAAAAATATTGCACTTAAAGAATTATAAGAAATCTCCATTTTTCAATTACAGTTGTATATAGCATGGACAAAAAAATTGCTATGTTGGTGCACTTTTTAAACAACATTCATTTCTAATCAAATGTAATTGCTTTGCTGTTTGAAGAAGTTGTCTGATATTATCTTCTCTTTTCTGGTCAGCTTAATTCTTCATTCGTGCATATAGGTGTTGTATGTAACAAATTATTTTGACATTATTTTTGTCAAAATTTTAATTTCCCAATAAAACGAAATTGCTTTATTGTATAATAAATGGTGTGCAATAATTTGTTTTAACGAAGTACTAAAATAGGCGTGAATGTTTGCACCGATATATAAGGAACTTTATTTACAATGACTCAAATTATCGGTCGCAATCAGTATAGCCATCAAATCAATATGTAGTACGTAATCGTACTTAAAATACTACGTACTTTAACACTTTTTAAGTAAAACCTTTTGGAAAAATATTCTGATTTGATGACAAAACTCGTACATTTCATTGAAAATCTAACACTTTAACCTCAATAGTTTAATGGTAAACTATTGTCTCAATTACATTTAATAATGTTGTGGGATGAACTGAAAAAAAACAGATATACTAATGTCAGCTTTTTAAACTGGTTAAAAGCTTTTGATTACCTTAATGAATACATTTTTGTAGCGTGTAATATCTTAGTTTTGTATAATATCAACATCAAATTGACTCATAAAACCATAAAATGACTAGCATTGCTATACACCCTTTAAAAAAGAAAGCTTGGACATTTTTGTACTGACGTCTTATATTTTTGAGAAATAATGATGGGTAGATTGTTGCAAGAATGTTTTACTTTATTTTAGAGCCATATGGATAAATTTACCGGGAATGATTTGTGTACTGACGTTAGTGTGTTTGGTTGGCCTAGTCATGTTTTCCTTTTACAGTCCTTGTGACCCTGTGTCAAAGGGGGTGATTGAAAAAACAGATCAAGTAGGTTTTCATTTTCATTTTCGGAAGCCTCAATTGTTTTTTGTTAAATACAGAAAATACCATTTGATTGACTGGGATTTAACACAACTTTCAGCATTTTTAAAAATAAACTGTTGCGTCTAGTTTATAGCACAAGGAAGATGGTAAAACTTCCGTCCTGGGAATCTTTGGGAGTCTTTGTAAATTAAGATTGTAGTCAAATATCCTACCCGCAGCGAGATTCAACTCCTCAATTTGTAACTATTTAATTTAATCATATATGATTTAGCAGTAGGTTATTAGTAAGACGCGCTTCTCATTTAAGATGTGTGTATATAATATTTGGTCAAAACATGTTTTAATTCGATTTGTCAAATATACAAGCATTTATAATGGTTCCAGATGCAGTCAAGCCTTTTTAACTTATAAGAGAAACGCATTTGCATGTTTTGCTTGCAATTCGATTCGTATTGTTAGAACAAAAAGGTCTTAACAACTGTTTCAACGTTTCATATTACTTTTTACTGTTGACAGCTTATTCCGTTGTTTACGATGGATCTAGTAGGTGACTTTAATGGTCTGCCAGGATTAGTTATATCGTGTATCTTTAGTGGAAGTTTAAGGTAATTAATTGATTTAAACAAGGTTTACAAGAGATTTAATTGAAACGATTAATGTATTGACAACATATGTCTCTTGCTCAGTTTGTGACCTTTAATGGTGTTAATATATGATATTTTATGCAAACAATTCGTCTTCATGATAAAAATGTTCTCCAAACCGACTGGACTGCACATCAATGACATTTATTTTCTACAATATTTATTTTATTTGATTGTTGTAGTTTATTATACCACATTTAGTCGTTTGTTTCGTTTCCGCTGTCATTTTTGAATGTATCTTTGATATCAAGATGTTGTCTACAAGCAAGGTTTTAAAAACATTATACAATATATTGAATATGGGGTTGGTAATTGATGTCTTTTTGTAGCACTATTTCATCTGGATACAATGCAGTGGCTGCCATAATGTTGGAAGATTTTGCAAAACCGTGTTTCCCCAAAATGTCATCATTTACAATGACATTGTTCTCCAAATTAGTTAGTAAGTACATGTTTTATCAATGTGGTCATTGGACTTAACGAAAAAACTTAAATTTGGAAATAGATAACATAAGCTCTGTAGAGCTTTAGGCCGACTAGACGAACGTTAAGAATTTTTCAGATTGTGTAATACAGTCATAGTCATGTTCGTCTATAATAAAACGTAATTGCATCACACATTTAGGAAATGTTATTGCTGGTGTCTTAGCAGTATTTTGTTAAACAGGGATACGATTTAGTCAGTTATGGTTAGTAGTTTTTGTGCGTTTACAATACAGCATGTTACCTGTTGGAGCAAAAATGTGCTGCACCTCTAAACAAATTTTTAAATTTATTAAATTTTTGTAAACTTTCATTTTTATTATATATTAGAAAGTATTCGTAATTTTTATGCATATAAAAATTATATAATAATTTGTTGTTTAAAAAATAAGTTTATCCTTTATGTGAAAGAATTTCGTCTATTCAAAAACATAACTAAAAACGTCAATGTATCAGTTATTTTTTCAAATGATGACAGGGTTTAATAACATGGAAATATTAAATATAAGGTTACAAATAAAAAACTTTAAATACTATTCGGAATAATGTACATTTGTGTTTATTTCACGATTATAAGATGAATTAAAATTGAAATTGGTGTGATAAAAATGATTTTACAAATCTACTAATCGAAAACCAATTGAATTTGAATAAACAATAAATATTACTGATTTTGTTTATCTTCTAGTCATACTGTGTGGCGTGGTCTGCCTTCTGATTGCCTTTGTAGTGTCACAACTAGGTGCTACAATTTTACAGGTATTAGAACTGGTTTTGCCAAATATCTGTATTAAATGTAACATGTGTATCATGTTAATTGTTTATTGCATGATAACAGACTACATATAAGATACCGGGTATATTTTTTCTTACTCTAAAACAAAACTACACGTTTGGGGATCTTCATTGTAACTCATTTTTAAACACTGAAATTATAACGATTTAATCAAAAAGAGTTTCTGACAAGCAAATCTCATGTGTATCAGCGATTTTCGGAATAAAAAAATATTTCAATAAATTTTACTTAATTATGGTTCAGGATGAAAAATATTTTTAAACAGCTCTGTTTGCCTACATATTAAATATGAACATTATTATTTTAATTAATACAGTACTATATAAAAAATATTAGGTATCATCGAATCTGTTCAGGATTTCAGAGGTATCAAGTTTTAATTAAATTAGAGTTAAAGTATAGTACCGATAGACTATACCATTATAACACTAACAACGGCTTAAAATATAAAAAAACGACTTGTCTCTATGTGAATGCATCCATGTTTATGAATGACTAACAAAGATAACTCGAATAGCTTTAGGATAATGTTTTTCCGTTTTGTGATTGTCTATAGTCTAGTTTTCTTACTGACTACATGATTTTCTGTTACAGGCTGCCTATATTCTGTTTGGTATGCTTGGTGGACCTTTACTTGGACTATTTACTTTGGGTGTTCTCTTTCCATGGGCAAATAAATGGGTAAAACAAATTCAATATCAGGAAACTTTTGTAACATGATGCCTTTCATTCGATTTCAAAATACATTGTATTTTAAAAGTTTAAAGTAGCAAATAGAACATACAAACGGGTGAATTCCATCAATTAAAAGTACACAGAAAAAACATCCATACGAACACAAAGATATACTAAAAACACACAAATACACTAAAAATTGGTAGGTGGGACGTAACTATAAAAGTTCAATATCACTTGCATTTGCCTACAAATATTAAATACGTCCCATATTTAAAGACACTATCCAAATATTGTTTCTATACTTTTTAACAATGTTTAAAAATCGTTTGTTATGGCATTAATTTTTATATTTGTATAATCACATTCTATGTATTTAAATCCTTTTATTGGAAAGATATTTATAAGAACAGAAGAGGCACTCACTTTAGTATTACAATTTATTTTGCACTATTACAAAGGTGTGAATGACAGATTGTCAAACTTGGTAAATCATTTTAAAATCACTATGTGTTTATTTTTCAACAATTGCCAATTTGTTTCTTTTTGTAAAGGGAGCCTTGATTGGTCATTTGACAGCCCTTGTTGTCACGTTATGGGTTGGACTGGGAACTTATATCGATAACGTTGTTGTAACACCTCCATCCGAACTGACAATTGCTGGTTGTAAAGATCTTACAAACTCAACATTTTACACAACGACAACAACGATGCCGACGAAAACTTTTATGTCTACTGAAGCTGTAATTCCACAAGCAAAGTAATTAACCTTGTATTAAATTTTGCTTAGTTTAAAGCAGCAGTGACTTAAAATCAACGATGTTTCGCCATTAAGTACAATCTTATCCTTATATATACAACAGAAAACACACTTCTGCAATTTAAACAGTCCTCACTTGCAATCATTTACATAGTCATTGTACGAAAGAATTATAATAATTTTCTCCTTTTATTAATCATTATGTTCGTACAGCTCAATGCTTCGTTTAACTAAATTTATTTCAAATTTTTCAGAGATGATTTTCCTCTGTACAAGATGTCCTACATTTGGTACACATCATTAGGAATGATTATTAACATCATAGTTGGATTAATTATAAGTTTCTTGACAGGTGTGTACCATTAATTATTAGTTACCTGACAGGTGTGTACCATTAATTATAAGTTTCTTGACAGGTGTGTACCATTAATTATTAGTTTCCTGGTGGTTATTATTAAGGTAATAACTGATGCACACCAATAAAAGTAAAAAGCCTATTGTTGGAATTAAAAGTATATTATCAATAAACATTTTTTATGATTAGTATGAAAGAAAGAACAAATTAAAACTCGTCGGGTAACTTCTTGTCCTCATTCTATTATTATTAAATAAAGCGGAACTTTAATTAAAATTCAGTTAAACTTCAGTTCAACTGTAAACGGATTCTTTATACAGCAGAAAGGATTACAGATATCTATGACACTGGTCTACTGTAAAGTAATTTATCTCATTTGCATATGATGAATATACTGGATTAAGATTGTGTTTGAATGAGGTTAATACCACAATTTTTAGCTTTATCGTAGCGTTCAATTTTTATTGGGGAAGGAAACCAAAGCACTCGGTGAAACCCCCAAACTTCGTCAGAAAAAAATTGGCTAATTAATGTTGGAGTCCAGCATACCCTGACTGGGTAGAACATGTAACCTCAGTGAAGACCAATCTTATTAAAAATAATCTCCCGCTAGCTTCTGATGCGGTGAGATTAGAAAAAGGGAGGACCAAGTGAGGAATTTATTTTTAATAAAATTTAGTGCTGACAGATACGTGATCAATATTAGATGACTAACTACCGATTGGAATATATAAAAAAAACATTCCCAAAGTTATTCAACTGACAAAACAGTTCAGATCATATCAACCAATGTTTTAATTTCCCCAACGACAATATATATCTTTCAGGGGCCACAAAACCATCCGACATAAACCCAGGATTGATATGCCCAATCTTTGACGTGATTCTTCCATGTTTACCAACCAAACTCAGGAAGAGGTTATATTTTGGTGTAAGGCATGATGACGTAAGTTTAAAATTAACTGTAAATCATAAAGAATGAAGACATTTCTGAGAGCTGCATACTGGGTTCTGTTTTTACTGAATGAACAGACTTTTGCTTAAACAGCTTAGACTTTGATGCCCATTCTACTGGTATAAATGTTTTGAGATCAGTAATAAGAATGTTTTAATGTTTATTGTATTTCCGACATTTTTTATTTGTGTTTTAGTTTGTAAATTTCACAATCGACAATCCGAAGACTGTAAACGGAGGATATGACAAACGAGCCTTGCAAGAAGAAGAAATTATAAAAGAAAAGTCAACCGTCCATAACGGGAGTGTATATGTTGTGGAGAAAAATTGTGATACCCGGTTGTAATTACTCGAAATCCTTACTTTGTATGACATTTAGCATTATATTATCAATAAATAATAATATATTGTGTATTTCCTTTAATAAAGGTTGCTTTATATTTTTGCAAAAAAAAAATCATCGCTATAATATAGCTCAAACTAGTTAAATGTCCTTGGTAAAACCTTAACGAAGGTTATTCTGTGTATAAAGCCATTCAATATTGAATGCATTTGATATAAAATAACAAACTGACTATTCGTTATTTTTTTCCTTTGCTCGTTTAAATTTGTTAGGCAATTTTTAAATCTGATTCTTTTATTAGTCCAATGTTCATTTGAAATAATTTTCTCCTAAACTATAGATTGTTCTCTTTTAAATACAATGGACACCATTCCTCATCATTTATGATACGGGGTATTTTTCATAATAAATTACAGATAGACAGTTCGCAAAATCCATCGAACTAGTCACTGTTGATAGAGAGGATGAGAAAAAACTTCTGGGATGAAGCGCAAAATATGCAGTTAATATAGATTTTTTAAAAATGTATTTACCTTTGTATTCTATGCGGCTCTTCTTCATAAAACCAGTTATTATGATTGTACAAATTATGTACTTATTATATGAGATATATATTTTTTTAAATAAAGTATTCTTGTATATATTAAAGATTCGTTATGAATAAATTGATTCCCATCTCTTTCTGCTATGTCATGTATAACAGAATAAAGAAATAATAGCAGCCAGGTCGCAACTACTATTGTGGTGTGAGAGGGGTAGTTGCCTCACCAAAATGTTCGCGATTTTTTGTTTAATTTCATCTTCCAATCAATTAAAATAAAAATTATTAAGTCATTTGTTGCTTGTCTCGAACATTTTTTGTCATTTAAAAAAAGAAAGTATAATATGAATATTGTTTCGTATATATCCCAAACACATCCTATCGTGTCATAGAACAATCTTTTTCAATTAAATAAACATAATAACAGTACACCATTTGTTTGACAATAGAACTTTTGTTATTAACGGGGTCTTTGAGAAAAAGAAAGTAAAAAGTGTTTTTTGTTCTAGCTGTTAACGCATGTACTTTCAATAAAATAAGAATTGTGTAAATAATATGTAATTAATAGTGCATGTTTTTAAGAAATATGAGAGCAATATATAATAAATAATAGATGTGCCTTCACATCAACGTTCTTATTGTTATACAATTTCATTCTTCCATTAGTTCAGGAGGACATGATAAATGAATCTATCCTGAATGATATTCAAAATATTGTATGGTAAAATTCTTTAACCTAAAAACTAAATATGCGGTTGACTTCAATGTTCGTCACAACATAATTTTATCATTCAGATGTTTCCTAATGTTATCAAAACTGTCGACCGCCTTGTAGTCTGGTCGTCTAAGTTTCCAAGCAAGAATGTGATGGTACATAACTTAGTGTTGATTTCTCTTGTTTCAGAAAGATGTCATTATATTCAACTTTTAGTACTTTTTATCCTTTACAATGAACAAAAGAGAATCTCCGTGATTAGCACTTACTAGTATCAGCATGTGTCTTAACTGATCTGTTGCATATTATTTCTGAATTTTAATATATGCATAATGTTACTAGGTCAAACTTGTGTAGTTTTGCATAGTATACGAGTCGAATTAAACTTTACAAATAACAAGACATGGATTAAAACGAATGTCATATAATTATAGGTTCCGAATATACGTATCCGGTCGCATAAGAAAAATTACATTTTGGGTCCAGGTCTCTATAATTTAAGGTCTGCCCGTGTAAGAATAGGTCCGCCGAATTAATGCATCCTTGTCGTTTTGTGTACTTTTTGACGATTCTAATAACAATCAAATATATATAACGTACGTTCTACACAGTATTAAAAAAATAAACTGTAATTCGAATACATGCAATATGGGTTAAATATAGTTATTGGTGTCAAAATGGCTTCTGCACACATGAGAAGGAACTGGCGGGTAAACATACGGCTGTCTAGTTGGTAAGACCTTCTGTGTACTAGTCGTTCTCTGGTAAACATATACCTTTTCCAGTGATGAACGGCTTGTCGTTATCTCTACCTAAGAAATCAAATTCCTTACGATTCTGGCTTGAATATTGGCTACCAGTAGGGTGCAAAGGTAATTTCTGCAAAGTGGAAGAATTATGTACTTGTATGGAGAGAACGTTACCTTTCCACAGAGCCAAAATAAGTAATCTCTCTTGATCTACTTCTCATACAGGAAGCACGACAGGATGTAGACCTCATTGGCTGCGAATCTGTTGTTCCTGAATAAACGTCCATTTTGTCATCTAGACATGTATTTTATTGAGACGGCGAAGGTGTGCAGATGTGAAAGCTCCGCAGGTCTGTTATATATATCTTCTAAATTGTCTACTTGAATTTTATAAGTTTGTAAAAAATATCTGATGGCCTGCACTCCATAGCATGCTGGCAAGCGTCAACATCATCGATCTAATTCACAAATGATGAGCCTGTGACATTTGTCCTGTTAAAGAATCTATTTAGATGATCGATGCTGGGTAGATAACAACTGACGATGTCGAACACTGCTTAAAGCATCTTGTGGAAAATGCTCGAAAGTTTAACTTAAAATGTTCACTTGTTAGTCTTTTTAGCAGTGACAGGATCTTACTCTGGTTGTGGTGGAAAATCTGACTATAGTTTTACTGGTGTAGAAGCATCTGAAGATGCTGTGTTATCTGAAAGTAGTTCTCACTGTACTTCTTTCGGAGTATCATACCCACAAGTCCTCTAAAGGTTAAAGTAAATCAGTAGTGTTTATATTAAAAGAAAAAAGTCGGTAAGGATTCTGCAATAACAGCGGACTCAAATTGTTAACAGTACGGTCCCGGACCAGTAACTATGCGACACAGTACACAATTTTATTACGATAAATAATTTCCATTAATTTTAGTGTGCAGTCTCATACAACATCGGTTAGTACACTTATAATGAATGCCTCGTCTAATTTGTGTTTTTAACACTCCTGAATACTCAGCATGCACAGTCAACTCTATAGCAGCTGCAAGAAAACATGCAGTGGAACGACTTCATGAATCATAGAGCAATTTGATGTAGTTGATTTACATTTTGTTTCCATTATTACTGTAAATGTCAAACCCTTTGCCTATTTTTGTCATGTTGCAATGCCCTTTTGGGATTCGTTTACTTTTGTACGCATATTTTTATACTTGTATTGTGTGTTACAAATATTAATTATTTAAATATTACTGAATTAACAATTAGAGAAACACTTTCCTCTACCATTCATGTTCCTTGCATTACATAATATCCGACTGCCAACAAACTTTGTAATCGAATCTATATGCCTCCAAAATAATGTTATTTTGCCGTTTCTTCTATTTTCCTCTAAAAACTTAAATTTAAAAAAGTACGTAAAGTACCTTGTATTTATCCAAAAATGGAGTAATAATCCTTTGTAACAGAGAGTGGTGCTCTCGTTTGAGTTGGGTTAGGTTATACTTTTACTATACGAACCATCGGGAGAATGCCATGCACGATAAAGGCCCCTTTTGTAAAATTTTCAAATACAGTAGTATGACACCGAGAGTTCGAAGCCAAGACACCAGAAAGAAATTCTTTTTTTTTTAATTTGGTCCAAGCAGTCGTGTAAGTTCGGGTATTTTTCAGAGCACGTGGTTCCATATGTATTACGTGCCTTTTTGTTTTAAATTAGAATCAAATATACCTTATAACTTCACAATATTACGCAATATTACGCTTAGATCGAACCCGCAAGGTCCTCAAGTTCTGTCATCCGGGTAACCAACTTTCTAGCTTACTCCTGAGCGCGTCATTTCTTATCGACGTTACAATTCACATATGACATCACACCTATGAAATAGTTTTGCTTAGCCGGATTTTGTATGTTTTGTAACTTCGATGGTAAAATCTCTACAACATTTTCATTATTAAGATTTTAAATATTTCGGATGTTTAAGCGTTAGTAAGTAGTCTTGAATTGACGAAACCACGACATTTTATTGACCCCTATAACAGTAAAGAGGACGAAAATCGAATTTAACATTATGCAAATAAGATAATTTATTTACTTGGTAGTTATCTTTTCTTTGTTTGTTTGTTTGAAAGTTGTTTTAACCCTACTTTCAGCAATTTTTTAGCTATATCATTAATGGCGTCCAGTTTTTATTAGCGGAGGAAGCCGGAGTGGCCGTAGAATACCCCAGACGTTCAGTAGGAAAACTGGCTGGTATAAAGCAGTAGAATACATGGTGTTGCTATAAAAATTCTAGATGTTAACATGTGACTGTACCAATTCTGTAGATTATACCCTCAAAAAGAAAGCCTTTCTGTTTGTCGTCAATTTTGGGTTACACAAAATTGACGACAAACCGAAAGGGTTTCTTTTCGGGCAGAAAGGATTTCTTTTTGGGGGTATTATATATAGACTTGGAAAACTGATATGTTAACAAGACTGGATGTAATGGCAATTTCCAAAATTTCAAGGTATCAGTTATATGTTTGATGCCATTAAACATTAACACAAGTATAGACGTTATTTCATGCAAGTCTTTTTTCTATAACATGAATTGTGAAGTTTGTGTTATCTCCCTTGTACAGTATCTGTAATATGATCTCTTTCCCTACACTTATTTTTATTTTATAATCATATTTCTTGAAAAATATCATTTGTAAGGAATAAAATAATCCAAACAATACACGAATAGTATTTAGCCTGTAAATTACAAACTTAATGAGCATTTCCTAGTTACGGAAACTTTTGTAAAATATATTCATACTGGTTTAGACAGTGCAACGTTCCTTAATTGTGCTGTCGTAGACGGTATATCAACACATTCTTGCACAACATACAGGCAAAACTCTTTCTGTCCCTACCCAACTTTATACATAATTTCCTGACAATTGACTTTTCCAACTTGTTCTCGTTCTGAATAGCTGAAATTCTGCCAGGTGGACGTGAAATAACCTATTGATCAGTCTTTTTTCACGAAAAAACACTGGTAAACACTATTTGCGGCTAAGTATTTTGTACAAATCAAGCATATTGATTTTATTAAAATTACAATTTTCACTCGCTCCTTTTTGGATTTTATTCGCTGCATGAGAAAAGGGGAACAAGTGAAAGATATATATAGGATCTTACATTGGTACGAGTGGACTATCGTATTTCTCCAATCGAGATAGTTAAATTATGGAATTTTAAGTCCTTGGCGAGGACTTAAATTTCCATAATTTAACTATCGAGATTGGAGAAATCCGATAATTCAAGAGTACTTATGTAAGATTCTGTTTCTCTAATTTTAAAAAGTAATAATTCTATTCATGCTGTAATTTATTTATATTAAGAGCTTTGATTGGATAAAAACACTTAAATGGCGTCTTCTCAGATAATTTATATATCGATATTTCCTCTGAGCGGACTACTTTCAGTATCCAAGGTAAACAAGATGGCGTCCTCCTAGCGTATCGTCAGGAAGAGGGGACAATTTTTTTCTCTGCCACAATGATTTTCAATGAAATCGATTGAGATTTCAAATAAATATATAATATAAATACAATTTAGTGTTTCATTTTGTTTTTTTTCATATCAATATCTAAAGAACCGCGATTCCTTTGGTACTATGTTTTGCATATCCCTACGTTTTCCGGTCTAGGTACGTTTTGAGGTCTAGATAGGGTTCTGTAACTGTTTTTGCTGTTTTAAAAACCGCAACTATTATTTCACAGAATTATAAGGATTAAACACTGGGTTTTAGGAAATTATCAATGTGTAAACTCCGGCGACTCCCTCACAAACTTGACATAAAGTCCTTCGGACATTATTTAGTTTGTGAGTGAGTCGCGGAGTTTACACATTGATAATTTCCTAAAACCCAGTGTTTAATCCTATAGTAAATTAGCGAGATGAAGTACAAATTCTCCCAACCCCAATTTTACGTTTATGACTTGAATACGCGGTAAATTGAAGGTGTTTTGTTTATGATGTCATGAGTTCTTATTGTGACGTTATTATTTTTAACCAATCAACTGCTGAGAACAACAAATTCACTAGAAAGTGACGAGAACTATATTTTCCACACCGGTCAAGCGGTTGAAATATTAAATCAAAATTACAGAATTAATGTTACTGATTGCAAAACATATCAGCTTTATATATAATTAGAATTAATGTATTTTAATTAATCTACAGAAATCTTTATTACAAAAATAATCCGACAAAATTATTTAATTATAAAAAAACAAAACCAAACACAAACATGTTGAATCTGTTGAAATATACATGAACTCAATGTGTTAGACGTAAATTCAGTCTGAATACTTATTGATTATTCTGACACCCAAAGTAGAAAAAATTTCAGTTGTAACTATTTGTTCCTTATTGATCCCAGACAGAATATACTCCCTGTCAATTGTAAACTAATAATCATGGCACCAATAATCAATATTGATAAATTCTTCAAAGAAGTTGCCGAGCTTGTTTTGTCTTGTGAAGTGTGAAAGTAAAAACAATCTTTATCTTTTTCAACTTCAAAACTTCGACTGTTACAAAAGTCCCTCCCGTTGGTATACAATGAGCTAATCACAGATCCTTTTAAAATAGCAGATCCACATGCTTGATACCACGAATCGCAGAACCCTTCACAAACTGTTAATCTTTCTCGTAAATAAAATGTACTTTGATACGGTGCACATATATAGCACATTAAATAGTTAGTGTATCTTTGACATGATGGAGAAGCACCAACCAACGGTTTCACCCTTCCAAACGTTGCATCTATTTCCTCTTGCATGCAACAGGAATTTTCGCGGAACCATGTGCAGTTCTTCAAACTAGGTTGAGGTTTTGGCGCTCTGTTATTGAAAAATGAGCAAAACATCTCATTATCATTAGTGTCTGCGTTAACACTCATTGATAGATAAAGGGACAGAACAATACTAATGAAAATCCATGGAATCATCTTGAAATGTTTATATCACCAGCCATTGAAGCAATCAATTTCCAACATGCGCGATTGCCTCTTCCGTTTATAGATACTTATTGATCGAAAAGCTAGAACATAGAAATACTTTGGAATAATGTTATTTCTTTCGTATTTGCAACTAGAGATTGTGATAAATGCGATAAAACTTTGAAATTAAATATATATTTTAATGATATGTTTCATTTGTTTTATGCGATGTCAGAATATGTATATCATTATTCATAATGTATTTACTCTACAAAAAGCGAGAGGTATTTTCATAATCTGACTTAAGAGTTTAGACTTCATACTTCATACTTCATATAGTTCAGAGTTCAGAGTTCTGACTTCTGTTTATTAGACATACTAAGGCAGTAATTACTTTTTTTTAACCCTCCTGCCCTAACATTTGCAATAATAATAATAATAATAATAATAATAATAATAATAATAATAATAATAATATAATATATTATATTATATTATATTATATTATATTATATTATATTATATTATATTATATTATATTATATTATATTATATTATATTATATTATATTATATTATATTATATTATATTATATTATATTATATTATATTATATTATATTATATTATATTATATTATATTATATTATATTATATTATATTATATTATATTATATTATATTATATTATATTATATTATATTATATTATATTATATTATATTAATAATAATAATTAATAATAATAATAATAATAATAATAATAATAATATTATTATTATTATTATTATTATTATTATTATTATTATTATTATTATTATAAATTTGACAATTTAGAATTTCTAGTTTTTCCAAACATGCAGAAAAGTACAGAAAAAATAATTTTTAATTCATGAGAGCATGCAGGAGACAAACTTCCTTTTTAGATTAGAAATTAGAAATTAATTTATGTGATGTCAATTTTTTAATTCCAACCTTATCAAGATTGGAAAAGTGGAAATAGAAACACTATACAACTGTGTACTTGCTGCTAAGAGAAGTGGTTTTTTTAAAATAGTTTCTTCCTTTCTACTATATATAATAATTATTAGAAAATTTATATAATTGCTAGTAAACCGATAAAAACTGTCTTCCCTAATAGCATGTTGATCAAAAAGTATAGTGTATGGTTTTTTCACCTATTTAATCCATTAACAGGAGATAGTGAATGCTATGGACTTGGATGTTGCTAGATCCGTTTTGCTCTTGGCCCGCAGATGTCAGCCAAGATTTGTTTTCATCTTGTTGGAGGAAGATGGTGGAAATACTGGTTGTCAACCCAATCCACAGCCAGATGCACGAATGGTTCCTAATTGGTGTCAATGTAGTCATTGCCGAGAGATGCCGCCTGGAGAGCAACTGTGTTGTTACCAGAACCCACAGAACTGCTACTCCAGACTGCCAGTAAGTTATGATAATGCCCCCACCCCAGTTTATGTTAAGTCTCTTCTACATGACCTTGTATTTTAATTTGACAGTTGGACGTTCAGTTTATCTAATTCCCTTCAGATTCATTTACCTTTATATATTGTACATGTAAATAATTTTCTAGAACAATATTTTATAACCTTTTCAAGTAAAGCTAAGATAGTTTGAAAACTATCTTAAATTCTTTTGGTATTTGCATTATAGGACTTTATAACTGTTGTCATTGATGAACTGGTTTTGAAGGTTGCGATGAGATATTGGGATACCGAGGCAGCCTGCAGATGCTGATTACAACAAATCACATAGGCATTCTGCCTACCGACAGTTTATTCTGTGGAGTCATGGCTACCTTGGTACCGGAAATCGACGAGTCATTCCAAGCTGTTGTCTGTGGCGTATCAGGGACAAATATCCTGATCCACTTTGCCATTATGTCGGTTTTATAGCAGGGAGACTATGCTTATTAAATATGTGTTCAAACCTTGTTTATGAATTGCTTCTTCTTATTACAACTGGACTGTCGACCTTTGAGTGTTAATTGTAAACTGAAAAACTACCCCTTATAGTTGTGTATTAGTCATCATCTTGCTTCATGCACAAATTTTGTATTAAAATGTATACATCACCAACATTATTGATGAATAAAATCTTAAAATGAAAGCAACAAGACAAATATGTCTCTGCAACACTGATACTCTGTTGTACTCCTAAGATTTTCAAAAATTATTTGTGAAAAAATTGCTACCATGGCTCTTATGCATTCTGTTGTAAAATTCTAGAAATAAGTACCATGCACGGTACTATATTGCCCTATGGAGAACACTGAATACATCTAATTCTTTCTAACTATGAAAGATAGATAACAACAACTTTTTTCCTGTCATACCACGTGTACCAAGCAAAGTATTTTATTTCAAAACATATATAAATGATAAATACAAGTGAACATATATTTTTCAATTATCATTATTTTGCCAATCATAGCCAAGTGTTTTGTCAGGGTCCCTCTCTCTTTCTTGCTCTGTATCTGTTGGTGGCTTGTATGCATGGCGCTTAGAGGCATACTTTAGGATAAGGTTTTGGTAATTCTCCAACTTCGATGTTGTCCTAAATAACGTAAACGTTTATTCAGTCTTGTCATCATTGTTATAGTAAATAAATCAAGCTTACAAACACATTAAATGTCTCACTTGCTGATTCAAAAATGTTCTTTAAATTTCAAGCTCTATTAAAATAATGAAAATCAATATAATGTTCAAGTCTGCTTAAGTATGTTCAAATCTTTTTTAAAATATCCTGCAGTGAAGTTCAAATGCATAATAATATATTCAAACATGATATAATGATTGATATGATTTATTAAAATTACATCGGACAACGCCACTGAGGAGCAGTGCATCCCCTTTCCATGCATGTTTGTAATTTTCGAGTAGGGGAATGGGGGTAATTGCGTATCATGATTGAGTACCATAAAAGAAAATAAACATTTCCTAAAGTTAGGTGAGCGGGTAATCCATTTTAAATTTTAAAAAGGAACTGAGAAAACATACCTAATAAGTAATGTTTTACACGAAACTTACCAAGTCGTGTTTATTTGGACCCATGCAGCTGTTGTTAAATATTAACACGCGGAAATCTGTTGTAAGTTTATATACTGAAGTCATAACTTAGGGGACAGTCTATACTAAGTATGTATAGACTGTCCTGGAACTTAGAACTCTGAAGTCATAACTATGAACTCTGAAGTATGAAGATACCTCTCGCTTTCCGTATTTTATGCCTCACTATCGCTTGAAGAAAATATGCACGAAAAGCGAGCACCTATATATATTTTTAAAAATGTGCGTTTTGTGTTTTAAAAGAAATCCAAATGACAATGAGTCGTTTTTTCCGTGTATAGACTTTTCGGCCCATAACAAAATCGCCTATTCAAATCAATCGGCCCACAAATTTATTGTCGCCTCATTTACGGAGATTGTACATTACTTACACGTTATAAGTTTCCCATTTTTTTCACTTTAAATGTGTTTTTGAAATCAATTGATCAAGTGATCGTTTTATCATATGTTCGATCTCTTCTTATTATCTCTTAATGATATATACTTAGTAATTGTTTTCGGGTACGATTGAGTAGTTAGGTGAAAAACCATACTCTACAATATAGTTCGTGTTGTAAGTAATAAAATGGCTAATTTAATATTAAAGAAAATATTTCATTAACAGTTTTTCTTATTTGTTAAATCCTTCAAGCTTTAAAATACATTTTGTTGTCCCGATCTAATAAGAAGAAGTAAAGATGTACAAAATTGCATATTAATTCGCGCTATACCAGTGTTATCTCGGTAGTATGAATAGATCCGCTTCGATTTTTATTTTTGGATTATTTTACTATATCCATAGGGTAAGCCTAGTATTTTTATCAATTCATTCTATTCTTGACATAATAAAATGTATATACTTGCGTTTCTTTCATTAATTAGTTATTTAATTTGATACGAAAAAGGCATTTTAAAATTGTATGTTAAACTACGTAATGTATTTCATCGCTTCAATTGTATTTCTTGGATTATTTCATGATTTATATGCTAAGCTTCGTAATTTGTTTATGCATTCTTATTTTAACATGATAAAATGTATTTTTTCGGTTTCTTTTATTAGTTACTTAGATAATTTGATAATAAAAGTGCATTTTATAGATTTTGTTTAACGCGCTTGTGACCACTCATCCAGAAAGCCTTGATTTTATTTCTAGATTATTTAATAATTTAATTTCCCTGGGTTTTGTTTATTGACGGTTTCGAAATCCCAAACTCTCGTGAATGATTCCTGTGTGGTAGTGATGGTTTTAAAAAGGGGGGGGGCGCAGAGATATTTCTGTGATGTAATTGTATGTTAGATGTGCCTTGTTTATTTATTACCTGACCCTGAACTTTGATGAAAGGTAATAATGAAAGACCAATTAGACTCGCATAATAAGCCGCTAAAATGCAAATTTAGATTATGATTTTTATATAAAAATTAGATTTTCAAATAGGCATGTTATTTGAAAAAATTGATGTCTGAATCAGTAAAAAATGTCGTAGAAATTAGTAGAGAAAAGAAATTTTTCAACAATAAAAAAAGCACAAAAGATATAGATTTTTATTTAATTCAAGATTTAAAAATTTTGATGTTAAGCTATTTTAACGAAGCAAGTTATATATATAATAATACAAAAGAAAAAAAACCAGTTACGTTCGAATAAAGATCATCAAAATAATAGAAGTTAATAATCTCATAAATTGTTTTGCAAAACAGAGACAGTCTATACTTAGTATAGACTGTCCCTGTTCAAAATAAGACTCTTCTTCTTATTGTTTTTTTTTAAACTTTTTTTTAATTTTAAATTCTGAAAATTTTATAAAATTCTTAGCAATGTTTATGCACATGAATGCTAGTTTGACGTTTGAAGTACATTTAATTGCAAATCTTTTGAAACAATTTTAATTACAGTAAAATTTAATCAATAGAAATTGTAACTTGTCGGTATGTTTTCTTTGATTTTCCGAGGACGCGATAACTGCCGATCTTACACTCACACTTTTCCCCCACAGAACCACGTGACAATGATCAATGTATTTTTATTGGTAAACATTTGTCTTTCCAAACTTTGCTTTTTTTTATTAAAGTACTCTTCTCAAAGTTGAGATATTATAATCAAGATGATTATTTCTTACCTTTCACAATCGCCTACATTTGCAACCCTTTACAGCATATGATGAAATTTTAAATAAAACAAATGGAAAAAACTATTGAACCAAATCGGATACACCTATAACATATAAATCGAACATCTCTGGATATGGGTTTAACCCATATCTTTTCTTGTTTAAATTATTGGATTGATCCACTACATTTGTAACAGCACAGTTAAACATTAAATGAACACTTTACAATGGAAAACAGCTGACTTTTCCCATACAAACGTAAATCGTGTCCTGTGTGTAAAAGTTAATTATATGTAAATCTGAGTGAGATCAACAACACATTATAACTAAAAACACAGTTATCCATTTTGTCTCACTCTATATATATTATTCTTTTATTCACAGAATAAACAATCACTGTAGTGTAGACTGCACATGATCGAATAACCATTAAAGTAATTAAACAAAGTTTTTATTCTGTTCGGTATTTAAATAGAGCAGTAAATACAACAAGGTATGGTTTACACTTAAGCGAGGTATAGGGCAGCCAAACTATCAAATGATCTAAGGGGTTTAAAACAATTAGCTGCATTAAAAGATGGTTTAATTGACCCATTTCAAGTTTTACATGATTTACCTCCCTTTTTTACTTCCAGTTAAAAAAACTACGGCATCATCACTAAAAAACTATGATATTGAAATAGATTTTGCATTGTTTTTTTTGTGTTAAAATTTATCAAAAATAATTGTCCATTTCAAAAGTTTTCAAGAGGTCAAACTGCGACTGAAACCACAGTTTTTAGTACCAGAAGTGGAAACTTGGCGTCATTTTTTAAATTTGGAAAGCTGGGACTAGAATTACTAACAGGATTGAAAACTGGATAAGTTTTCAGTTAAAAAAGTACGATTTCGTTGTCGTGCGAGACTGGAACGAGATTAAACGAGAACGCATAAATGACAGCTTCTATAGTACAATACGATACTAATATTTCAGTTAAAATTTGTGCAATTATCTTGTGACAGTAAATATATTTTTTTAAATTTTAAGTGTTTTATTGCCTCATTGTATTATCGTGACCATGTTTTATCATTTAAAAAAATAATGAAATCAATGAAAATCCTTTTTTTTAAACAGTCGCCATTTTTGTATGTCATTTTTAACGAACTTTATACTTTCAGACAATATATCATCGTAATTCAAAATTACACATTTAAAAGGTATAGACCAAACAATTTGTCTTTTTTGTCGTGTTGCAGCATATATTTTTTTTGTTGAGAACCCCCAGTTTTTATCAGATTAGGTAGCATGAAATATTAGCAAGTTTTCGGGAAGATGGCGCAAATTTGTAATTGGTCCCCTTAAATAAAACCAATCCACACTTTTATTTTTTTTTATATATTTATTAGTTTTTTTCCAAAGCAAGTACAAGTATACAAATATCATAATACTCATGTTGACAATAAACTGATACACAATACACATATATAAATCTAAAGTATACACATATAGTAATTGTATTTATATACATACATGTAAAATAGGTAGGTATTTGTAATCTTTGAATATAAAATTGTATTATTATAAGTGCTCTGGGATTTTTGTTTGGCATTAAAAGGAGAATAACAGAATCTTAATTGGAAGAAAAAAGGGGGGGGGGGTTAGGGCTGAGGAAAAAAAAATTGTGTCACATATTTGTTTCCCAAACAGTGCTACCAATTGAGATGCAAATTTCAATCTGAGTGTATATTCATGTACTGTTGAGCATCAGTCAGTCTTGAAAAGAGTGTGCCAAATATTCCATTCTTTGTTGAAAATATCAATGTTTTGTGCAAGCAATGCTGCATACTTTTCTGTCTGGTATAAATTTATAATAGAATTTTGGAGTCCTTGGAGAGATAGTGGTTTTTCAAGGCATCGGCATGTGTAAATATAGTGTTTAATTTTCAATATAATTAGGTTATGCACTTTAGAGTTCTTTGAGTTAAGTATTCCAAACATAAAAGATTTCTTATTATAGTTCAGTGGGAAGTGTATCATTTCTATTTGCCACTTCTCAAAGTTTTCTAGTAATAACTGAACTTTTTCGCATTCCCATAGAAGGTGGGTTATTGTTTCTGGCTGATTTCCACATAAAGTACAAAAAGGATTTGTTTAATTTTAATTTTTGCTAAGAATGAGTTAGTAGTAAGAACTAAATGATTTATTTTATATTGGAACCATTGAAGTTGGGAGTTACCTGTAACTTTAAAGGGCAGATTATATATGTTTTTAATATCTGATTCATTGAACTGGAACAGGTGTACTAGTTTATCTTTATTTGTAGGTTCTGAACATGCTGAATGGACATTCATTAAGACTTTATAGAAATCTTTTGATCCTTTCTTGTTCTTAAGAAAAATAGAAATATTTTGTGGTTTATATGGATATATTATTTTGGGGGGATCATTTACGCTTTTCTTGTGTTTTTCTGATAGATTATTAAGGCATTGGGTTAATCCATAATATGTCAGATAATTTGTTTGAATACTAAATCTTTTTTGTAGCTTTTCCAATGATAGAAATGTACCGGTTTCATCCACAAGATCATTTATAATTTTTACTCCTTTTTTGAACCATTCTTTGTAGAAAACACATCTACCACCAATTCTTACATTTTTATTATACCATATTGGTGACATCAAAAAATCTTCCCAATAAAGGTTTTCTTTTGCATTCAGAATATCTATCCACACATTTAGGACATCTGTCCAAAAGGGATTGACACAATTTTTTGTATGTTTTTTTATATTTTCAATTCCTGTTTCAAGTAGTTCTTCAAAATTAATATCAAAAGATTTTATTACATCTTGAAGTTTATTATTGTATATGAGTCTTCGAATCCATGTCGCCTTTATTGAGTTCATAAATACTTTTAAATTAATCATCTTTAATCCACCTTCATAGTAATATTTCGTTAATGTGTCTCGTTTTACTTTTCCAATGGGTTTTTGCCAAATAAAGTTAAAAAATAATGAATTCATATCAGAAATGTATTTATTATCTGGATTTGGAAGAACTGAAAAGAGTTGTACTAGTTTTGGGATGGCTAAAGTTTTGATAATTGTTATTCTGCCAATGGGGGTTAGATTTCTTTTACTCCAACTATTTAAAAGGGCACTGATTTCAGCTATTTTTTTGTCGTAGTTCATTTTGATCATTTTTGACATATCTAGATTGAAGTCAATTCCCAAATATGTAAAAGTGTTTTTTCCCCATGCAAGATTTAATTCAGGACATAATATTTTTTTACTAAACTTCATACTACCTATCCATACTACCTGAGTCTTACTAAAATTTATTTTTAAGCCAGATATTTCTCCAAAATGTTTTAGTTCTTTCAATGTTTCCTTTAAAGATATTTCTGAACCATCAAGGATAATAGCAGTATCATCAGCAAACTGAGAGAGTTTATTCTCTATATTAACACTTTTTAAACCTTGAATATTGCTGTTTGTTCGTAGTTTTATAGCTAGAATCTCTGCACATAGAATAAATAAATATGGAGAAAGGGGGTCCCCCTGGCGACAACCTCTCTGAATTTCAAAAAATTCTGACAAATTACCACCCTGGTTTACAGCAGAAATTATGTTTGTATAGAATATGTGAACCCATTTTTGTATTGATGTATCAAAATTAAAAAACTGCAGAACTTTTTGTATAAATTGCCAAGATATCGAGTCAAATGCTTTTTCAAAATCGATAAATAGGACATGTAGGAGTAGACCTGGGATATTTTTGTCTTCTGTCATTTGCATCAAATCATAGAGTAACCGTGTATTTTCTCCAATATATCTACCTAGCACAAAGCCTGTTTGGTCAGGGTCAATTAGTTTCTGTAAACAGTATTTAATGCGGTTTGCAATAACCCCCGAAACAATTTTATATGATGTATTTAGAAGGGTGATAGGTCTCCAGTTTTGCAAAAACTGTCTTGGTTTATCTCCCTTAGGTAAGCAAGTAATAATACCTTGTCTTTGAGTCACTGACAACTGCCCACTCTCAAAACCATGATTGACTGATCTTATTAAAAAGGTGCCAAGAGATTTCCAAAATACTTTAAAAAATTCTGTAGTGAAACCTGATGATCCGGGGCTTTTTTGGTTTTTCATGTTTTAAGCACAATTGAGGCTTCTTGAAGGGTAATTAGACCTTCTAATTGGTCTGACTCGATTTTAGATAATTTGGGTACATTTGTATCTTTGAAATGATTGTCAAGTTTTTCTAAATTTACTGAATTATTGCCTTTTGAGTAAAGCTCGATATAAAATTGTTTCACCTCCTCCAAAATTTGTTCTTGCTTTTCAATAAAAGTTCCATTTTCTTTCTGGATTTTTGGAATTATTTTATTTGTAAAATTTCTTGATTCGAGAGAACAAAAGTATTTAGATGGTTTTTCCCCCTCAATAATCCACTGAGCTTTTGATCTTATTATACTTCCTTGTAATTTTTTTTGTCGTAAATCTTGAAGTTCTTTCTTTTTGGCATCGATATCATCTATGTTGACATTATCTTTACCTAGATTTTCTTCCATTTTTAGTATATTATTGATCAACTCTTTTTCATAATTTTTTTCTTGATTTTTTTAAAAACAACTATAAGAAATTGTTTTTCCCCTTATTTCCATTAGAAGTATTTCAAAAAAGAGTTGGTCATCAATTGTAAGAGCTATTTCTGAATCAGGAATATTTATTACATTTACATTTTTAGGGTAATTGGAGTATTGCTTTTTAACGTCGATTATTTTTGAATTTATAGTTTGAAGATATTCTTCATCTTTTAAAAGAGAGTTGTTAAATTTCCATAGACCTTTTCCTCTTTTGAATTCATTGAAGACAAGATGTAAATTAACCATGGAGTGATCTGACCGGTAACTGGACTCAATATTGGAATTTTTAAGTGAGGGTAAAAGATCATCTGATATCAAGAAGAAGTCTAGTCTAGATTGTTTCAGTGGGGATTTCTTTCGCCATGTATACCTTCTCTTTTCAGGGAAAATTTCTCTGAAAGGGTCTACCAGGTTTTTATTCTCCATTATTTCTAGGAGTTTTGCCCTTGCTTTCTCATTGTTAATATTTACATAATTATCATAATCTATTTCGGGGTTAATTACTAGATTATAATCACCACATAGTATATATGATGTATTTTCAAAATCATCTAATATATCTGAAATTGTTTCAAAAAAGTTTGGACTATCTGTGTTTGGTCCATACAAGCTGATAAGAGTTACTCTGTGTTTGGTCCATACAAGCTGATAAGAGTTACTCTGTGTTTGGTCCATACAAGCTGATAAGAGTTACTCTGTGTTTGGTCCATACAAGCTGATAAGAGTTACTCTGTGTTTGGTCCATACAAGCTGATAAGAGTTACTCTGTGTTTGGTCCATACAAGCTGATAAGAGTTACTCTGTGTTTGGTCCATACAAGCTGATAAGAGTTACTCTGTGTTTGGTCCATACAAGCTGATAAGAGTTACTCTGTGTTTGGTCCATACAAGCTGATAAGAGTTACTCTGTGTTTGGTCCATACAAGCTGATAAGAGTTACTCTGTGTTTGGTCCATACAAGCTGATAAGAGTTACTCTGTGTTTGGTCCATACAAGCTGATAAGAGTTACTCTGTGTTTGGTCCATACAAGCTGATGGACTATCTGTGTTTGGTCCATACAAGCTGATGGACTATCTGTGTTTGGTCCATACAAGCTGATGGACTATCTGTGTTTGGTCCATACAAGCTGATGGACTATCTGTGTTTGGTCCATACAAGTTCGGACTGTCTGTGTTTGGTCCATACAAGCTGATAAGTTTGGACTATCTGTGTTTGGTCCATACAAGCTGATGGACTGTCTGTGTTTGGTCCATACAAGCTGATGGACTATCTGTGTTTGGTCCATACAAGCTGATAAGAGTTACTCTGTGGTTTTCTATTGTTATATCCAGAGCTAAAAAATTTCCATTTTGATCACTTTTTTTTCTGTGTACAAAAAATTCAAAATTGTTATTAAATAGTATACACACACCTCTTGCATTAGAAGTGTATGAACTAAAATAACATGTATGACCCCACATATTTTGTATTATACTTTCTTGTGACTCAGTGAAGTGAGTATCCTGTAGACAATATATGTTGTAATTTTTTTTGAGTAGATAGTCAAAAACATCTTTTCTCTTTTTGACATCACCCAGACCTTGACAGTTGACTGACAGTATCTTAATACCTTCCATAGATGAGGTGGTATTTGTTTACAAAGGCAGCAACCCTTGGAGAAACTAACATTACATGTGACAAAGGGAAACAGGGGAAGGGAGAAATGATATGGGGGAAAAGATATAAAAATTGCTTTACATTCAACATGGCTAAACTCTGATTTTATTTGGGGCAATTTTTGGTGCATTATATACTTAAAAAAAAGGAAATAATGAAAAAAGGGGGGTGATATTAATTTTGAGTCTATAAGTTGGAATACATATGTTTTAATTGGTAACAATGATTAATAATAATGGTATTCGACCATTCAGAAACAACTTTTAATGAAATATGAAATTGTCATGAGAAAATCTATTTTCATGACTGTTATCAAGACATAATTTCCAAAAATTCCGTCAAATGTTTGTTTGGATTATTTTTTACATCTAATTATTTGTACTTTATAAAAAGACTTATTTACTAAAACTATACATTAAATAAGTTATTTAATATTATAATGTAGCAAAACACATGTCTCAAAAGGGAGGTAACTGAAGATAGTGCTTGATGATGTATAAAATACTGACCTTAGTCACCATTTCTATTTTCTGAATTTTCATTTAGTTCATATACCAACTTACTGTCTATGTCATCAGAGATATCAAAAAAAATTTGAATACCATTTTTTGTCACTCCATACACACAGCAATTGTAATAATAAGCATAGTCAATGTCTTTATTTCTTTTAAGCTGTTGGATAAGGTCTCTGTTTTTCCTGGTAATGTCATCGTAGAGTCTGACTCTGCTTTTTAGATGTTTTTTACTTCTCATTATTTTGGTCTTTATATCACTATTTTTCATTTTAATTATCACTGGAGGCACACCAGCACTTCTGCTTTTTAGTCTATGGATTGCAATTATATCATCATTGCAGATTTCCAGCTTTAAGTCCTCTTTAACCATCTTTATGAAATTGTCCTTTAAAGTGCTGTCATTTTCTTGTGGAAAACTGGTCATCTTTATGTTGAATTTCCTCGAATATTGCTCATTGTAGTTTGCCATCGAAATTGCCTCATTCACCTTACTTTCAATATTCTCCAGACTCTTTGCAAAGTTTTTAGTATCAACATGTTGATCCATACACTTCTTGTTGGTTTTTTGTAACTTGTTCTCTAAATTTTCTTTCAGTTTTTCTATTTCTTTATTTTGCTTTTCTAATATTTTTGACACCTGCTCATCAATTTCTTTCTTGATTTCCTGTTTAAACTTTTATTATGAACGCAGTATTCCTTTTTCTTTCACATTCTGAAAGAATGATGTTCTAAGAATGCACAGAAATAGGTCATAATTGATAACACGATTAATAAGCATACTTTTTTTTACCTTTTTTTGAATACTTTTTTCCACGAGGACATTTCCATCCTGTTACGTATTTTCAGCTTCTATTTTACAAGAAACTCTTTAATTTTAAATGCAAAGGATAAAAAGAATTTCAGAATTGGAATAAGTATTTTTTACAACCCATTCTCTTTTAACTTGGCATACATCTGTTGCAATTGTTATGTAATCACAGGTGTGGTGAACAAATGGTTCAATAAACAATTGTGTTATAAGTTGTCTGAGGGTACACCCTATGTAGCTAGTACCTGTGTCATCATATAAATTGTCTAATTGGTGAAAACCATAAACTTCAAATAAAATCATACAAGGCGGTTTTGATTTTAATTCACTGGGACTAGTACAACAATCAAATTTTAGAATTAATCAAAACTTTTGTTTCTGTTTTTGTTTTGTTCGTTGTGTGTGTTTTGTTTTGTTTTTCTTCTTTGTTTTTGTTTTTTGTTTTTTTTCTTTGTTTTTTTTTATGTGTATGTTGTGTTTTTTCTTATTTGTTTAATTATTGTTATTAAATGCATCAATGTATTGCAAGATCCATTTGCAAGAGTTGTCTTTCATAACAGCAGGTATCTAGTACATGTATTGAACAGATAGAGAAAAATCACGTTTTTATTTTTTTTAAAATAATGTCTGTGGACTGACTCTTCCAGAACAACTAAAAAAAACTGCAAAATTATTTTGCACATCATAATAAATTTTACCGGATGCTTTGCAATATGTGAATAAAAAAATATTGTAGAAAAACTACTTTTTACCCACAGTAGGTACTATAAAGTACCTGCTCTAAAGAACAGATAACTCTGCAAATGGGAGATAAATCTTGTTTACCGCAAGTAGGGAATATACACGTAACTTGCTTGAGTCTCGAACAGATTGTATCGTACAAAAGCCGTATATACGGTCATATCCGTGTGGACATTTGTTTGCAAATTAGAGTATTGGCGCGACCAAGAAAAGTATACGATATAGTTAGATTCCAGTCCCGTTGATTTATAGGTTCCTGTGGAAAGTCGTCAATTAGTAGGTGGGAGGGGGTTGCTTGTAAGTGTTCTATTTGTTGTATAGATTAAGTTGCCAAAGATTTTTTATTTAACAGAGATTTCCTTAGAAAGTCACGTGACTATAAGCAATAGAAAAATTGAGCTGTCAGACTACTCATGTTTTTTTTTCAATAATAACTCAAACTGAAATTTATTTTTGGATGGTCAAACTTGAACACCTGAGCTGTAATTTTTACTCTCTAACCTTAGAATCTTTTCCTATTTTGAAAGAATAACTTGCAAAAAAAAGCAGATCAGAAAAATCCACCTTATTGGATGACTTAAAATAAAAATGTAAATCTTATCTTTCTAGAATAACAAGATTTATCTGGCAGGTTAACCTAATAATGGGGATTCCCCCAAATATCGTTATCTCCAAGTGATGACCTAATACTCTTTATCGTGTTCAGAAAAATTGTTCTAAAGTGCATGAAATAACGTGTCAACAAAAATATAAAACAAGATAGCATTAATATACCGATAGTGACAGATGCATGAGTACATCTGTAGTGACATAAACAAATTACATGTGCCTGGTAGGTAGAGCCACATGTTTGTGTGGACCTAACCAGGTGTACAGGTTTATTTTGTTATTTATACCCGGCCACACAAAGTGGTGGGGTATTATGTGACACCCTCCGTTTGGATATAAGTGTCCTACTGTCTGTCTGTCAGTGTCCCATTGGTTTCCAGATGATAACTTGAAAATGCTCCAACAGATTTTGTTATAATCATGATAATCTTATAATATTATAAACTTTATTATATAATATATGTATTATAACTGTAATATATATTTTAGTTATAACAATGAAAGGAGAATTCAGAATGGTACCACCAGATGGTCACAATGACGTGAAAACACCAGGAGTGAAAATATGGAGAACCATCAATGCCATCATGACAGTTTTTTTCCTCTTAGCAGCTTATGTAAATGTAAGTAAATTTGTTGTTGATTAATGTTCAAATCTGAACCAACAATAAATAAAAATATTACATATGGTTTATGATTCTTACATTTTCATTGGATTATTTAGTCATGTGGTTTTAAGGATATTTAGTGTATTTCTTTACTTTGAAATCAAAGCCTTGCCTTGTTTGGTATATTGACGCTATGTTTCTGTGTTTACCTATATTGAAGCTATGTTACTTAATTTAGATCCGGATATATGTACATAACAAAATCGTGAAAAAAATAACTCAACCCTTGCACCAACCCTAAAAAAGACTATAATATGTCTACATATGTAATATATAAATGATGGACTTTTGACTTTGTCAATACATTATATATGGACCTGTTAGGAATATATTGACCTCGGTCTTTGTCCTCGGTCAATATAGGCCTAACAGGTCCATATATAATGTATTGACATCATCAAAAGTCCATAATTAATAAATATATGGTATGGACCAATAAAAAACTTTCACAAAAGTCCTTTATCATCATAATGGAGAAATAATTCTTCTGATTTGAAATTATTTATTTTCACGTACTAAGGCAATGCAAAGATGAGTTTGAATATCATTAATTATTTACATGTATTAGTATGTAATTTAAAAAGTCCATTTTGATTATTTACATGTATTAGTATGCAATTTTAAAAGTCCATTTCATGGAAACATTTTCAAGGGCACGTCATGAATTAAAGCATTACTTTTTGATAAAGTTTATTTATATCACCCTTTTTGAATATTTTAAAGTTTTATGAACCAACAATACAACAGTATTTTCTTGTTTTATAAAATATTTTTAGAAACATCCATGGCTATGATAAGATTCTAGATAGGAAGTTTCATGGACAGTCAATATCATTTGTTTTTCATTACTTGTGTTTATTTAATACTATGCTTATTCTATTCTTAATTTTTGCAGATAAATGATGGTGATTGGTACATTTGGGTGGTAAGTTAATGGTTCAATGTGGTACATATATAGGTTGTAGTCTTACAGTTAAATTTCAGATTAAAGTCCTGTTGCAATTGGGTTCATTTGGGTGGTAAGATTACAGTCCAGTTGGGTACATCTGGGTGGTACAATTAAAGTCCAGTTGGGTACATTTGGGTAGTAAGATTACAGTCCAGTTGGGTACATCTGGGTGGTACAATTAAAGTCCAGTTGGGTACATTTGGGTAGTAAGATTACAGTCCAGTTGGTTACATCTGGGTGGTACAATTAAAGTCCAGTTGGGTACATTTGGGTAGTAAGATTACAGTTCAGTTTTATTTATCTGGATTGTAAGTTTGCAGTTTAGTTTAGAACATCTTGGAAGGAAGCTTACTGTTCAGTTTGAAACATCTTTGGTGGTAAGTTCACAGTTTTGTTTGGTACATCTTACATTCAGTGGTAAGATTACAGTTCAGGTTGTTATAGGTTTCATAATACAGTTCGGGGTCAACTGACCATCCAGCCAAATAGTTCCTTAAAAATGTAAAATTGAATGAAACTTCATTGGCAATGTTTGATTTTTAATGAAATTGCTAAAGTCTTTAATAAAAGCTGACGAGGCATGCATTTTAAGTAATTTTTGTTCAGGGTTATTTTAATAATTCAATGATCATCATACCAGTTGCAACAGTTTTGCTTCTTATTGATATATGCCATCTTAAAAAGTCTTAACCTACACATTCAGGTGTCAACTTCCAAAATAACTTTATTTACATTGCAGTCTTTGTAAATGTTGCAACCATATCACGTGACCTATATCTAGGTTCATCTATGTTGGTGTTGAGAACAATCTGCCCACAGAAAGACTCACACCCACAACCTCAGTGTTTACATGAACAGTATCAAAAGTAGAATAACTGTCTCAATTACTTGGCTACAGTGACCCCAATCATAATATTAAAATATCTGTTATTATTAATCTGTCCAACACTAACCATCAGAGCTTAATGAATATGTGCAAGTCAGAACTAGCTGGTTTTGATCAAGCTTGATTTGTCCAACAAGAAATGTCTAACTACTGACTTATTCACAGTGGTGATAGCAAGGTCAAAGCTAACAAAAAGGTTCAGTAGAAAATAGGCACATATAAGGACTGCATGCAAGTCTTGTTGTAAGCATGACATAGATGAACTTGGTTCAGTACATACACAGACTTTCTAAAGTAGCCACTTTGATTAAACGTGGGCAGAATTAGCCAGCATAATTAAACATGGGCATAATTAGTGAGCATGATTAAACATGGGCAAAAATAGCCAGTTTGATTTAACACCAATAGATAAAATCATTTGATGTTATTTTATTTTGCAGCCAGTTTATACAGTTCCAGGAATTTTATCTTTAATCAGTTGTATAAAGCCAGATTCACCAAGTATGTACTAAAGCTAATCTTAAGTAATAATTTTGGTTTGTGATAGTATGTACTTCTTTGGTTCTGGAGATAACAAAGTACCAGTATTGAGTGGTTAGGTTATGATACAGACCATATTAAATGACATGTTTAGGGGGTACAAATGTTTCTTGCAAATTAAAGACTCCTTTTGTAGATGTTGAAAAAGAGTTAGACACTACAAAAGAGAACTACAGTGTCCCTACCCAACTCCACATGGCGTCAATCATAATTACTTCCTATTGGCTTGTTCATTTTCCCATTTATACAATCTGTTGAGGTTGCTTTTATCCCTACTAGATTTATTTAAGGGAATGTTTCCCTTACACCATTTTATACTTAAAAAAATACATTATATATGACAAAGTAGGCAAATCCTTGCATGACAGGAATGACCTTAAATGTATACTAGTAAGTAAAACTGAAAAAGCTTGTTTCTGTTGGTGTTAGACTGATAGTTAACTATTTTAAAGAAGTTTTTCTGCAACACAGACATATAAATTGTGTCATTCATTTTATTACATAATCAAACATGGTGGATATTCACATTATTGTACTGGGAAAGAACTTAAGTTTGAAGTAAAGCTACTGCAACAAAATAATTTTGGTGTATTTTATATTTTTTTCAGACACTGCAATATGGTCATATAGTGCTTTAGCATTCCTAGGTATTTGTATTGCCTTAGGTGTTTATATCATTATATCAGCTGTTGAATTAAAGGGAGTTAACAATCCATTAAAGGTTGAAGAGGGAAGGTAATTGTTTATCTCTATTTCACTTGAAGTTTTACAGATATTGATATATGATGTCAAGCTTACTTATGTTATATCGGTTAAAATTTTGCTTTATACCAATAAATATCAAAGCCTGACCGTGGACCGTAGTGGGTAACATGTTTTGAGAGTGCAACACTCCTTGCACGACAAAGACCCCTTTTGTAGATTTAAAAAAAGAGTAGGCTCATTGTAGCCGCTACAAAAGGCTAAATTTTCCGCCCCTTCCCAAAAGTCCATACTTTTCCAGTGGCAGTCAAAATTGTATTCCCTGTGACCCATCCCAACCCCATTTTCCGTTGATTTATTGTTTGTTAACTTGTTCTCGTCCTGAATATAGCTGAACTACTGCTCGCTGGACGAAAATCAGACATCCAATCAATCAATCAATTGAACAATTTTTGGATGGACCATATCGTGGGTGGGGGGAACACAAAATTCTCGCACTTATATTATACCCCTGCTGATGTATGTCTGATTTTAATGAAACTTTGGGATATTGTTTCATATCAGGTGGGTAAGAAGCCTATTGATCCTGGAGGAATTCTGTCAAAGGTCAAGGTAATAGTGGACAAAAACCGTTACAAATTTGTACAAAAAAATGTTTCTGGACATTAACTCAAAAAGCTTGCATCTGATTTCAATAAAACTTTGGGATGTTGTTATAAACAGGTAGGTAAGAAGCCATTTGATTCTGGAGGAATTCTGTCAAAAGTCAAGGTGACAGTCAACAAAAAAATGCTAGAAATGTTTTCAAAAAAGATGTTTCTGGACATTTACTAAAATACTTGCATTTAATCTCAATGAAAGTTTTGGATAGAGTTTCATATTAAGTTTATCAGAAGCCTATAAATTCTTTGGGCAAATCCATCAAATTTGAAGGTAACAGTTGCCAAACATGTTATACATTTTACCAAAAAGGTGTTCCCATACAATAACTAAAAAAGTTTGCATTTGATTTCAGTTAAACTTTAGATAATCATTAAATAACAGGTAGCTAAGAAGCCTATTGATTCTGAAGGAATTCCATTCCACTACAGTGATTGCTAGATTGACTTTTTTTGCTTTTGTTTTTTGGTTTGATTGGGGGTAAGAGTGGGGGTAGCATTTTCAGTGTCATGGCTTCTTATTTTTATTGGAGGAGAAAGCAAGAGTACAAGATGAGAACCCCAGTGAGGTTTAAATGTTAAACAATCATTTCTGAAAGCACACTATACAAGTACAGTTTGTTGCAGTAAAATCTGTGGTTGACCATAACTAAAACCCTTTAAGTATTGAACAGTACTATTATACACATGGTTTCAAGGTATTTGAATTTTCATGTAAATTCAAAGCATTTATCTGATATAATCAAGTTAATTTTTAGTCATGATTTACATTGAATTTGATTTGTTTATGTACAGTAGTCCCCCTCTTATACGATCCCTTCGCCAAAGCCCGCTGTATCCGGCCAAAACCCTGATGCATTAATTGTTTCTAACGTAAAATTACCTCTCGCGAACGACCACCCCTCAAACACGACCAGCGACCACGTTTTTTTGACACAACAACGTAAATTCCCATGGTTTCAAGGTATTTGAATTTTCATGTAAATTCAAAGCATTTATCTGATATAATCAAGTTAATTTTCAGTAATGATTTACATTGAATTTGATTTGTTTATGTAGTACATAGTTGAGCAGTTTGACTCCATATTTCTGTGATATATTACAGGGAACTATCTGGTGTGTTGATTATGTTGACATGGATTGGAATGTCCAGATTTACTAATATTGGCAGGTTGGTATATGCCTATAGATATGATGGAATTCAGGAGCAATGAAGAATTTCACCTTAAGTAACAATAACCACTAAATTCCCAGTCCCAAACTGAAGGCATAAATGAACTCAAAACCCATAAATAGGTTTAAAAAAAGTTTGCATGCAAACTCAATTTAGAGGTATTATTATTTTCCTCCTATTAAAACTGATTTTTTTTTCATTTGTCAGTCTCAATGAAATCAATGAATATATATTGTCACCAATAAAAATTAATCCACAGATCAACATATTTTAATAGCTGTATTTATATCTCGAATCTGGATGCACAAATCTGTAGGTATGTGTGTCGTTGATTCAGCAGAAGGTAGGTGTATCATTGGTCCAGCTGTTGGAAGGTGTATCATTGGTCCAGCTGTTGGTATGTGTATCATTGGTCCAGCTGTTGGTAGGTGTATCATTGGTCCAGCTGTTGGTAGGTGTATTATTGGTCCAGCTGTTGGTAGGTGTATCATTGGTCCAGCTGTTGGAAGGTGTATTATTGGTCCAGCTGTTATTAGGTGTATCATTGGTCCAGCTGTTGGTAGGTGTATAATTGGTCCAGCTGTTGGTAGGTGTATCATTGGTCCAGCTGTTGGTAGGTGTATCATTGGTCCAGCTGTTGGAAGGTGTATTATTGGTCCAGCTGTTGGTAGGTGTATCATTGGTCCAGCTGTTGGTAGATGTATCATTGGTCCAGCTGTTATTAGGTTATCATTGGTCCAGCTGTTGGTAGGTGTATTATTGGTCCAGCTGTTGTTAGGTGTATCATTGGTCCAGCTGTTGGTAGTGTATCATTGGTCCAGCTGTTGGTAGGTGTATCATTGGTCCAGCTGTTATTAGGTGTATCATTGGTCCAGCTGTTGGTAGGTGTATCATTGGTCCAGCTGTTGGTAGGTGTATTATTGGTCCAGCTGTTGGTAGGTGTATCATTGGTCCAGCTGTTGGAAGGTGTATTATTGGTCCAGCTGTTATTAGGTGTATCATAGGTCCAGCTGTTGGTAGGTGTATAATTGGTCCAGCTGTTGGTAGGTGTATCATTGGTCCAGCTGTTGGTAGGTGTATCATTGGTCCAGCTGTTGGAAGGTGTATTATTGGTCCAGCTGTTGGTAGGTGTATCATTGGTCCAGCTGTTGGTAGGTGTATTATTGGTCCAGCTGTTGTTAGGTGTATCATTGGTCCAGCTGTTGGAAGGTGTATTATTGGTCCAGCTGTTGTTAGGTGTATCATTGGTCCAGCTGTTGGAAGGTGTATTATTGGTCCAGCTGTTGGTAGGTGTATCATTGGTCCAGCTGTTGGTAGGTGTATCATTGGTCCAGCTGTTGGTAGGTGTATCATTGGTCCAGCTGTTGGTAGGTGTATTATTGGTCCAGCTGTTGTTAGGTGTATCATTGGTCCAGCTGTTGGAAGGTGTATTATTGGTCCAGCTGTTGGTAGGTGTATCATTGGTCCAGCTGTTATTAGGTGTATCATTGGTCCAGCTGTTGTTAGGTGTATCATTGGTCCAGCTGTTGGAAGGTGTATTATTGGTCCAGCTGTTGGTAGGTGTATCATTGGTCCCGCTGTTGGTAGGTGTATCATTGGTCCAGCTGTTGGTAGGTGTATCATTGGTCCAGCTGTTGGTAGGTGTATTATTGGTCCAGCTGTTGTTAGGTGTATCATTGGTCCAGCTGTTGGAAGGTGTATTATTGGTCCAGCTGTTGGTAGGTGTATCATTGGTCCAGCTGTTATTAGGTGTATCATTGGTCCAGCTGTTGGTAGGTGTATTATTGGTCCAGCTGTTGTTAGGTGTATCATTGGTCCAGCCGTTGGAAGGTGTATTATTGGTCCAGCTGTTGGTAGGTGTATCATTGGTCCAGCTGTTGGTAGGTGTATCATTGGTCCAGCTGTTGGTAGGTGTATCATTGGTCCAGCTGTTGGTAGGTGTATTATTGGTCCAGCTGTTGTTAGGTGTATCATTGGTCCAGCTGTTGGAAGGTGTATTATTGGTCCAGCTGTTGGTAGGTGTATCATTGGTCCAGCTGTTATTAGGTGTATCATTGGTCCAGCTGTTGTTAGGTGTATCATTGGTCCAGCTGTTGGAAGGTGTATTATTGGTCCAGCTGTTGGTAGGTGTATCATTGGTCCAGCTGTTGGTAGGTGTATCATTGGTCCAGCTGTTGGAAGGTGTATTATTGGTCCAGCTGTTGGTAGGTGTATCATTGGTCCAGCTGTTGTTAGGTGTATTATTGGTCCAGCTGTTGTTAGGTGTATCATTGGTCCAGCTGTTGGAAGGTGTATTATTGGTCCAGCTGTTGGTAGGTGTATCATTGGTCCAGCTGTTGGTAGGTGTATCATTGGTCCAGCTGTTGGTAGGTGTATCATTGGTCCAGCTGTTGGTAGGTGTATTATTGGTCCAGCTGTTGTTAGGTGTATCATTGGTCCAGCTGTTGGAAGGTGTATTATTGGTCCAGCTGTTGGTAGGTGTATCATTGGTCCAGCTGTTATTAGGTGTATCATTGGTCCAGCTGTTGTTAGGTGTATCATTGGTCCAGCTGTTGGAAGGTGTATTATTGGTCCAGCTGTTGGTAGGTGTATCATTGGTCCCGCTGTTGGTAGGTGTATCATTGGTCCAGCTGTTGGTAGGTGTATCATTGGTCCAGCTGTTGGTAGGTGTATTATTGGTCCAGCTGTTGTTAGGTGTATCATTGGTCCAGCTGTTGGAAGGTGTATTATTGGTCCAGCTGTTGGTAGGTGTATCATTGGTCCAGCTGTTATTAGGTGTATCATTGGTCCAGCTGTTGGTAGGTGTATTATTGGTCCAGCTGTTGTTAGGTGTATCATTGGTCCAGCCGTTGGAAGGTGTATTATTGGTCCAGCTGTTGGTAGGTGTATCATTGGTCCAGCTGTTGGTAGGTGTATCATTGGTCCAGCTGTTGGTAGGTGTATTATTGGTCCAGCTGTTGTTAGGTGTATCATTGGTCCAGCTGTTGGAAGGTGTATTATTGGTCCAGCTGTTGGTAGGTGTATCATTGGTCCAGCTGTTATTAGGTGTATCATTGGTCCAGCTGTTGTTAGGTGTATCATTTCTCCAGTATTTAGTATGTGTATCATTTCTCCAGCTGTTGGTGTGTATACCATTGGTCCATGTGTTGATGAGCATACAATTAGTCAAGCTGTAAATAGATGTATTGCTGGTCCAGTCATTGTTAGGTGTATAATTTGTCTAGTTGTTGATGAGCATACCCTTGGTTCAGCTGTTCTGGACATCAGTCCAGCTGTTAATATGTGTATCATTGGTCTAGCCATTGTTATGTGTAACATCGGTACAGTTTTGATGAGTATAACATTGGGCAAGCTTTTGATAGGTGAATCATTGTTCCAGATGTAAATATGAATATCATTGGTCCAGCATAACATTAGTTGTAACATTAATCCAGCTGTTGATGAGTATACTCTTTGGTCCAACTGTTGGTAGGTATATCATTGGTCCAGCTGTTGGTAGGTGTATCATTGGGTCCAACTGTTGGTAGGTATATCATTGGTCCAGCTGTTGGTAGGTGTATCATTGGGTCCAGCTGTTGGTAGGTGTATCATTGGGTCCAGCTGTTGGTAGGTGTATCATTGGTCCAGCTGTTGGTAGGTGTATCATTGGTCCAGCTGTTGGTTGGTGTATCATTGGGTCCAGCTGTTGGTCATCCTCACAAGTCAAAGTTTCTGTGTCCAAATGTGTCCATGAAACCCTGACAAACCTAGCAGGAAATTCCCGGGCTAGAAGATTTTCATATGACATCAAACCTTTAAAATATCAACTAATGAAATTACTTGAAAGAAGCAAGTGGTTGGATGTAGTCATTCTTACTCATTCTTGAGTGGGAAGAAAAGGTAACACAACTAATAAATTACATGGTAATAACAAACTATTAACACTACTGTACAAAATACAATGATTTTCACATGGTCTATGCAACACATCCGTTTGGTTTATTTACAATCAACATCGGGATATCTCCATACCAAGTCGTGAATGAAAGCCAACTTTTGATTGGCTACATTCAGGTATGACGTAGCCAATCAAAATAGTGACTTCTAGCCCCGGAATTTCCTAGCTAAGTTTGTCAGGATTTCATAGACACATGTGGACACAGAAACCCTGACTCTTGAGGATGGCTGTTTGTAGGTGTATCATTGGTCCAGCTATTGGTAAGTGTATCATTTGGTCCCACCATTGATAGGTGTACCAATTGGTCCAGCTAATGATAGGTGTATCATTGGTTCAGCTGTTGGTATGTGTATCATTGGTCCAGCTGTTGGTATGTGTATCATTGGTCAAACTGTTGGTAGGTGTATCATTTGTCCTGCTATTTGTATGTGTATCATTTGTCCAGCTGTTGGTATGTGTATCATTGGTCCAGCTGTTGGTATGTGTATCATTGGTCCAGCTGTTGGTAGGTGTATCATTTGTCCTGCTATGTGTAGGTGTATCATTGGTTCAGCTGTTGGTATGTGTATCATTGGTCCAGCTGTTGGTATGTGTATCATTGGTCAAACTGTTGATATGTGTATCATTTGTCCTGCTATTTGTATGTGTATCATTTGTCCAGCTGTTGGTATGTGTATCATTATACCCCCAGTTGTAAGATAGGGAGCTATATTGCAATCACCTTGTCCGTCCGTCTGTTCGTCCGTCTGTCCTTCTGTCTGTCTGTCTGGTGCAAACTTTTGTAACAAATTTCTTGGCTTCTACTAAAGGGATTAATTTCAAATTTGGCGCACAGCTTTAGCATGATGAGTTGTACCCTGCCTCCCCTTTCCAGGTCAGTCAGTTATCTACTTCCTGTTTTCCAAGCTGACTTAGACTGTTTCCAGTGTCAAAATAGGAAAATTTTTATAACAGATTTCTCGGCTTCTTCTCAAGGGATTGATTTCAAATTTGGTGCACAGCTTTAGTGTGATGAGTTGTACCCTGCTTCCCCTTTCCAGGTCAGTCAGTTATCTACTTCCTGTTTTCCGAGCCGACTTAGACTGTTTCCAGGGTCAAAATAGGAAAATTTTTCATAACAGATTTCTTGGCTTCTACTCAAGGGATTCATTTCAAATCTGGTGCACAGCTTAAGCATGATGAGTTGTACAGTGCATTTCTTTCCAGGTCAGTCAGGTATCTACTTCCTGTTTTCCGAGCCGAAAAATGGAAGAGTGGGGGTATACTTAGCACGACTTAGTGCTGGTCCATGTTGGTCTAACTGTTGGTATGTGTATCATTTGTCCAGTTGTTGGTATGTGTATAATTGGTCAAACTGTTGGTAGGTGTATCATTTGTCCAGCTGTTGGTATGTGTATCATTTGTCAAACTGTTGGTAGGTGTATCATTTGTCCAGCTGTTGGTATGTGTATCATTTGTCAAACTGTTGGTAGGTGTATAATTTTTCCAGCTGTTGGTATGTGTATCATTGGTCAAACTGTTGGTATGTGTATCATTTGTCCAGCTGTGGGTATGTGTATCATTTGTCGAGCTGTTGGTATGTGTATCATTTGTCCAGATGTTGGTTAGTGTATCATTTGTCCAGCTGTTGGTATGTGTATCATTTGTTCAGCTTGCTGATAGGTTTACAGCTTTTAGGTTTGCACACTTGGTATACTTTGTGCACCTGTGGATTGGTGTACCTTTGGCAAACCTGTTGACGGATGTACTAGTGGTCTAGGTATTGCTTTTGTACCCTAGGACCAAATGTTGATTTTTGTACTATTTGTTTAGCTGCTGTTGAGAAAGAAATAGTTTTTTTTTTTCAGACCTGGTGGCAGTGTAAACAACAACGTATTGCGGAACTCACTGTTACTGATTGTCTGTTTATTGGCCATTATTCCAGTTACAATATGGTCTTTATGTTTCCACGAGAGTGGTAGTGGCTTTGGTCATTGTAAAGGAATGTTTCAAGATAACCACAGAAAACAGGAATTTTGAACACAATAAATGGGGCAATGACAGTGGTATATTTTAAACATTATTTGTTGTCAAAGATGCTTATGTCTGACCAGTTAAAATATTGTTATGTAAAAAGAAACTACAGTTGTAATAATGAACATGTATGTGACTTTGAAAGGATTGATAGAAACATTCTATAATAACTTACTAGTTTTGAAGCATTTGTTTTATGTATAATACAAGACGATGTAATGATATCTTATGTATTGTGCATTTAGTGTATTGACCTTGATTTCTTAATATTCCATGACTCACAAAATGAATAACCAAAACCTTAAATCAAAGGTTGGATGTTTTAATCCTGGTACTCTGGCTTCCTCTCCCAATAAACTGGCTAAAAGAATGGCTGCACGTGACATTACACCCAATACAACCACCTGGTACTCTGGCTTCCTCTCCCAATAAACTGGCTAAAAGAATGGCTGCACGTGACATTAAACCCCATACAACCACCTGGTACTCTGGCTTCCTCTCCCAATAAACTGGCTAAAAGAATGGCTGCACGTGACATTAAACCCCATACAACCACCTGGTACTCTGGCTTCCTCTCCCAATAAACTGGCTAAAAGAATGGCTGCACGTGACATTAAACCCCATACAACCACCTGGTACTCTGGCTTCCTCTCCCAATAAACTGGCTAAAAGAATGGCTGCACGTGACATTAAACCCCATACAACCACCTGGTACTCTGGCTTCCTCTCCCAATAAACTGGCTAAAAGAATGGCTGCACGTGACATTAAACCCCATACAACCACCTGGTACTCTGGCTTCCTCTCCCAATAAACTGGCTAAAAGAATGGCTGCACGTGACATTAAACCCCATACAACCACCTGGTACTCTGGCTTCCTCTCCCAATAAACTGGCTAAAAGAATGGCTGCATGTGACATTAAACCCCATACCACCAACTAATGAAAACGTTAAATAAATACAGTCAATTTAATAGGAACTTTTTTTATAACCAGAACAAATTTGCATATAAATTATTCTTTTTGAAAGTAATTTTGTAGTATTTACCATTAATATATGAAGAGTTTAATGACAGTAGCATCATCATGTCGCCTGGAGTAAGAAAACAGACTAACCATGAATTGGTGAGGGCCTTGATGGCTGAGTGGTTAAGGTAGTTCATTACATGTGGTCTGTCAATACTGAGGTTTTTTTTTTGAGTCTTACTGCATGCAGGATGTCCTTGACTCCAATCTTAACTGACAAGGATTGCCAATCTTAACTGACAAGTTTTCAGCCATATCATGGAGTCCATGATATGGCTAAAAAATTGCTGAAACTAGTATTAAACATCATTCAAACAAACAAAACCATGTCTTGGTCTTGTTATAGTGTGCTGTCCAAACGTTTTTATTAGTTATGTTTATTCTTATCTCTATAATAAACCAGCTGCATTGGTCTCACATTTTAATGGCTTGAAAACTTGATAAAAGATTATGTATTGAAGAACATTTTTCAATTACGGTACATAAAAAATAATCAAATGATGTTTGTATGGGTATTGTAATAATTATTTTTTCTATGTATTTTTTTCACCAAGTGTTGTAATACTTTGCACATGTGACTTGTAAATCTTGGATAATAGATAGATTAGAAAAAAATTATTGAATATATGGACTGGTATGTAATGATGTATATATAATAAGATTTATTTTCTTGTTGCCCCAGGTCAAAATTTTAAAATACCAAAATTTTTATTTTTTTCTTGCTAATTAAGTACTGTGAGAACAAAGTATAAGAAAATATCAAAAATATTAAATTTTATATTTAAAATATGGTAGACATTGTGCAATAATAATAAGGCTTAAACATATCACAGTTGATGTTGTTATTTAAGGATGTTTTTTTAATGTGTTGTTGAATATAAACCTGTACACTATATTGAGTAATTAATGTTATGTGGTAAAAGGAAATAAAAACATAAAATTTAAGTGAAATTTGATCTATTTAACAGTTATATGTTATAATGACAGTATTGTACAAAATAGCATTACATTTACATGTTCAAATCTGGAGTTTAATTATTCCATAATGAGTAAACCAAAGACATTTAACCATGGTACTAGCTGTGATATCAATTCATTATTATACCCCCCGCTTGAAAAGCGGGGGGTATATAGTGTTCATGGTGTCCATCCGTCCGTCCGTCCTTCCCTCCGTCCTTCCGTCCGTCCGTTACACTTTCTATTATTTGCAACTCCTCCTACACCACTGAAAGGAATTTGATGAAACTTACACAGAATCTTTGTCTCATAGTGCCATTGTGCAGGAGATATTTAACATTTTGATCGGAATGATATTTGGGGTTTCCAATAGAAAAACATGGACTTTGTCATTGACCTAAGGGGGTCCTCATGTCTTATGTGCTACTCCTCCTACACCACTGAATGGAATTTGTTGAAACTTACACAGAATCCTTGTCACATAGTGCCATTGTGCAGGAGATATTTATTATTTTGATCGGAATGATATTTGGGGTTTCCCATAGAACAACACGGACTGTCATTGACATAAGGGGATACCCATTTCTTATGTGCAACTCCTCCTACACCACTAAATGGAATTTGATGAAACTTACACAGAATGTTGTCACATATTGCCATTGTGCACTAGATATATAACATTTCGATTGGAATGATATTTGGGGTTTCCCATAGAAAAACATGGACTTTGTCATGGACATAAGGGATACCCATCTCTTATGTGCAACTCATTCCTACACCACTGAATGGTATTTGTTGAAACTTACACAGAATCCATGTCACATAGTGCCATTGTGCAGGAGATACATGTATTGTACATTTTGATCGGAATGATATTTGGGGTTTCCCATAGAAAAACATGGAGTTTGTGATGGACATAATGGGATACCCATCTTTTATTTACAATTCCTCCTACACCACTGAATGGAATTTGTTGAAACTTATACAGAATCTTGGTCACATATTGCCATTGTGCACTGGATATTAAACATTTTGATCAGAATATAATTGGAGGTTTGCCATAGAAAAACATGGACTTTGTCATTGACATAGGGGATGCCATTCTTTGGGGGATTGGGGAGGGTTACATGTATTATCTGCAATTTCGCCTTCACGTTTAACTAGATAAAGTTTCAATTTCATAATTAAGAACACCTGAATTTTCAAAGTAATTGTGAAGCGGGGGGTATCAATGGTGAGCATTGCTCACAGGTGTTTTTACTCTAGTTTAAGAGTGTAAGGACTAGTTACAGTGGAGTTAAAATAATTAATTTGTCAGTGGGAGTTTCTGAGTCAAAATCAGTTTTGCTTGTAAACAGCCAATAAATTAAAGCATGAATTGCATAAAAGCCATGCACAGTTTTATTCCAAAAATAGACTACAAGAGGTCAAGTGTAACCAACTATTAACTAGTTTTATCCTTAAAATAGATCTGATTTACAATTTTTCAGTAGTGTATCAGAAAAGCCGTCTCAATATTAATCATTCAATCAATGCAACACAAAAATCTTGTCAACAACAATGGACACATTTGATGCTAAAGAATATGTTGTTGTAATTCATGTTATAAAACAGCTACTAACTTTGATATGTGGTCTTTCAGGATTTCCCAACCCTCAAAAATGTATATTCAACTCAACTAGTGGCTCAGTGAATATTTCTTTATCTGTGATCCTGATAGCGATCTACATCAAAGTCAGTAATTGTATATTATTGTAATCTGTACACTATCCTGGAAGGTTGTCTCTTTGAGGATTTTAATTTACCAATTCGCCTTTTCACAAATTCTCTTGATTAGAAATGTTTGCATCGACCTGTACATGCCATTGTAGTTGATCGTTTCTATTGACCTGTTTAAAGGTCATTGTAATGGATTGTTTGTATTGACCTGTCTAAAGATCATTGTAGTGGATGTGTGGATGTAGCCAGATAGTAGTGGGTGACACATTTGGAGAGTACCATGCTCCTTGCACGATAAAGATCCCTTTTTGTAGATTTTGAAAAAGGCTAAATTCTCCACCCATACCAAATACTCGGTACTTTTCCAATGGCAGGTAAAACTGTGTTCTCCAAATACCCTGACCTACACCAACTTATACTCAGGAAAAGGTTTTATGTTGTCTGCTATAATATGTATTGACCAATTAGAGCCAGAAGCAGAGACCATTTTAGTAGATTATCTGAAGGTCTTATTGTCTAATTTATACATGGTATTGTATATCTCACAGATGGATTTATTGACTGTTTCATACATTACAATGTTTGTTATTTTGGTAATCTTTATTTAGTTGTTAAACAAAGACATACAAATTAATGCTTCTACATATACATATATATTATTAACAGATGGTCTTGTGGTTTGCATGTATCTATGATATTATTTATGAATTTCAAATTCAGCCTGTTTTTAATTAATTGTTTGGATTTAAAAAATCTCTGATGTTGAAAAATGTCACAAGCTAATATTATAGACAAAAAACCCCCCACAGTTTTAAATCAAAGTTAGAAGTGAAAATTAAAGATTCGTAATATATATGCAACACATATAGACTATAATTCCATTAATTTAAGTGATGAAGTTGTATAACTACTTATGACCACATTTATATCAACACAAAGTTTGGTCACCTGGAAATTATGACCAAGCATGCAATTCCTAAATCATCTGTGAAATAAGACACTCTATAGTCAACTATTTCATGATCTTCAGAAAATTGGCTTTCATCATCAGCAGCATGAAACCTCTAGAAAATTGATACGAAATGTTCATACCTTGGAATATCCTATTGACTAAGATATTTAAAGATAGTTAATGAAAATAAATGGGAAGTACACAATTAGAAAGTTCACGTCATCTCCTATGTTATACCACGTGGATCTCAATCCTTACTCATTCATGAACGTATAGAAAAATCAACACACAATGCACAGGCCATGGAATATCCTATTAAATAAGATATTGAAAGATACTTAATGAAAATAAATGGGAAGTACACAATTGGAAAGTTCAAGCCATCTCATATAATATACCTTGTGCATCTCAACCCTTTCTTATTCATCAACCTATAGGAACCTTGATACTCATTAATCCCAACCTGGATGTTGTCCTAGTAACGATGCACGTAGGATATAACTAGAGGCTCTTGAGAGCCTGTAAAGCTCACCTAGCTTACCAAAAAAAAATCTTTTGAGGAGACAAGAATTTTCTTGTAGTTCAATTTTAAATGCTTAATTTAAGTGAAATGGTTTTTTAAGAATCGGTGTGCAAGTTTTTCCCATAAGAAAAGTTTCACAGTAGTGGCCATCTTGGATCATCACCAAAAATCACTAGTGTGGACTGTGAGCTAATGAATCGGTGTGCAAGTTTTTCCCATAAGAAAAGTTTCACAGTAGTGGCCATCTTGGATTATCACCAAAAATTAACTAGTGTGGACTGTGAGCTAATGCTTACTAGTGATACCCTAGCTACAATAATGTAGCTCCTTTTTTTTTTCTTTTTTTTTTGATGGACGGAAATAAAAAAAAAAACCCCCAAAAAAGGAGCTACATTATTGTAGCTAGTGATACCCCTGCTTTTACAACTATGTGTAAAAATCTAGGTATTCGGTAACTAGAGGCTCCCAGGAGCCTGTATGGCTCACCTGAACCTGAAACCAAACAACCCTTTTTTATCCAGCTTTTCTTTGCTATAAGGAATTGCCCAACAATTCTGCAAAATTCATTAATTTTGACCTTTTAAGGGAAATAACTCCTATAAGGAGGATCTTTTGATGGTTACAGGGAGAAGGGAGGTTCACTTCAAATTTGCTGTACCTGTTATACTTTTTTAACTATCAGTCGAAAACTCTCTCGACCCATCCCCCCCCTTTTTCATTTTTTCTATTTTAATCCAACGTAGCTATGTAGGTAGTCAGGTGTCATGATTTGCACAATTTTTGTAGAGGACATCCTAAAGATGATGTGTGCAATTTTTCAAAGCAGTCCTTTCATTGGTTTAAGAGGAGAAGATTTTTTAAAATCAAGTAAAATTGATTAAAAAAATGTTCAAGGAGAATAATTCCTCAACGGTCCATCAGACAATCTTGACACTAAAGTCATTTTTGTAGCCCTCATAGAGCAGAACAATTAAGCAATGCTAACTTTTTCTCTAGTTCTAATAATTTTCAAGATTTTGAGGCAAAAATGGCAAAAATCATCAATTTTTACAATTAAAGGGCAATAACTCCTATAAGGAGTCATCATACAACTTCAACCCAATGGGGTGTTTCTTAGAGCTTTTGATGCAGATGAAGGCATGTCTCTTCGGTTTTCCTGTATCTGTTACACTTTTTTAAATATAAGCCAAAAACTGTATTTTACCGCCCCCCCCCCCCCAATCCTATTTTTAGCCATGGTGGCCATGTTAGTTAATCTGCAGCCATGGTTGGTGCAAACTTGGTTGAGGACATTTGACAGATGATGTGTACAAAGTTTCAAAGCAGTACTTTCAGTTGTTTCAGAGGAGAAGATTTAAAAAAAATCAATTAAAACCAATTAAAAAAACAGTTCAAGGGGAATAACTCTTAAACGGTTAATCAGACAATCTTGACCTTTAAGTCATTTTTGTAGCCCTCATAGCGCAGAACAATAAAGCAATGCTAACTTTTTCTCTAGTTCTAATAATTTTCAAGATTTTGAGGCAAAAATGGCAAAAATCATCAATTTTGACAATTAAAGGGCAATAACTCCTACAAGGAGTCATCATACAACTTTGACCCAATGGAGTGTTTTGTAGAGCTTTAGATGCTGAAGAAGGAAAGTCTCTTCGGTTTTCCTGTATCTGTTATACTTTTTGAACTATAAGCAAAAAACTGTATTTTGACCCCTCTGTTCTATTTTTAGCCATGGCGGCCATGTTGGTTGGTCTGAGGCAATGATTTGGGCAAACTTGGTAGAGGGCATTTTACTGATGATGTATGCAAAGTTTCAAAGCAATCCCTTCAGTGGTTTTGGAGGAGAAGATTTTTGAAGAAAAGTTAACGACGATGACGACGACGACGGACGCCAAGTGATGGCAATAGCTCACATGACCCTTCGGGTCAGGTGAGCTAAATAGGAAGTAGATGACCAAGAAACATTAAATCGCTATACACCATATGGTACCATAGGATAAAACAATATGCAAAATATCAGGCTTCTGCATCTTATAGTTGCTTAAAAAACTCTGACTGAAATTTTTGTTACATACGAACAGATGAATGGACAAGGGTTAAACAGTATACCCCTCTTCTTTGAAGCTGGGTTATAAAAATCAGTAGAGGACTGTCTGAGGAAAATTTCTACAATATCACAATTGACTCTGCAAAGCAGTTGTTAAACAGACAACTGTCGAGTTTCAGCAAACCAGAACACATTAACAGCCAATTTTCAATCAGCATTAAAAACTGCTATCTTCATTTATGCATGATATAATTTAAATGAGAACAGTTTTTGAGAGTTATAAGCTCTATTTCACAGTGGCAGCCATGTTGGATTGTGACAAGGCCCCAAAATCTTAAAATTAGTGGAGGACCATCTAAAGTACATTTTTTTTATCTCAAATGGTTTGTCAGGTTTTAATTTTAGCCAATCAGAACACAATAGCAGCCATGTTGATTTTCTTATCAGAATGAAAAGCTAAGAATAATAGAAAAACATGAGAATTATCCTGACTTCATTTCTACATAACTTGGTTTAAATGTGTTTTTTAAATTTGTAGAAGACCATTTCTACCATATCACTAATCAATCTGCCATGCAGTTGGTGAGATTTACAAAATTTTAGCCAATCAGAACACATTATTGGCCATGGAAACCATGTTTGAACAGCACCAAAACTCCAAATTTGGTCAAGAACCATTCAATGAAAATTTCTGCCAAATTTGGTTTGAATTAGCCAAGTGGTTTTGAAGAAGATGTAGCTGACATTGACAGGTACCAAAGTATGGTAAAGCAAGAGAATAACTTTCTACAGGCAATTAATGCTATCTCTGTGGTTAGACTGCAACTATATGGAGACAATTTTGCAGTTGTATAATACATGTAGCCAAATGTCCTCTCGACTCTTCAGTATCAAATTGCATAAGAGGTGAGAGAAACTAAAATGGAAAAAAAATTGTTGTTATACATTTAGTTTCAGGACAAAATAATAAGCATGTAATATTAGAACTGTTTTGACAGGCATTTGGGAAGAGATAAGCAAGTACATGAATTAACATCATCAGAATGTGCAAACTTTAATAGCGTACTTGATAAAATTTGCTGTCAATATTGTTCAATATTGCTAAAATGGTCAAAGTCTCATAACTTCTAAAATTTGAAGAATCAAAATGAGAGTAAATTATGCACTTCTACACATCATAACAATTCATCCTACCAAATATCAAAGCAATCTGTCAAGTGGTTTCAGAGGAGTTGAATTGCAGGTGCACAACTTCAAATCGTGTGCAATCCTTCTGTGAAGTTTCAAAGATCTCGATTAAAAACTGTAGTAGGGTATCTATTTTGCTGACACAAAAAACATACTCTATTTTCCCCACCAACCCGCCATCTCCACCATATTATATATAACCAAGGTTGGCACTTTGTGAAACCCTGCCAAAACATTTAAAAAACAAGTGTGGACACTGAAAGATGTCCCGCCTGAATTCTGCATCAGTAAGGAAAAATAAGTATGTCATGAGCATTACATAAATAGAATTTAATTGTTATCATTTAAAAAATACAATTCATGGTTACAGAGAAACAGACCTAATCGAAAAACTTCATCATAGTCACTAGACCATAAAATTGAGGTCATGGTCTGTTGAAACCTACTAGACAGTCGTGTACTAATCAATAGCAATCTATATACCAAATACTTTCATCCTACCATAAATGGTTACAGAGGAAGTGCCCTAATCCAAAAACTTTAACATAGTCACTGGACCGTGAAATTGAGGTCATGAGACACCTACAAGACAGTCATGTACTAGTTGTCACCAATCTATATACCAAATATTGTCATCCTACCATGCATGGTTACAGAGAAACAGCCGTAACCCAAAAACTTTAATGTAGTCGCTGGACAGTGAAATTGAGGTCAAGGTCAGGTGGCACCTACCAGACACTCATGTACTATTCATCAGCAAACTGAATACCAAATATTGTCATCCCACCATACTTTGTTACAGAGAAACTACCCTAACCTAAAAACTTGAAAGTAGGCGCTGGGCCGTAAAATTGAAGTCAAGGTCAGATGACACCTACCAGACAGTCATGTACTAGTCAACAGCAACCTATACACCAAATATTGTCATCCTACCATGCATGGTTACAGAAGAACTGCAGTAACACAAAAACTTCAATGTACTCGCTGGACCATGAAATTGAGGAATGGTCAGGTGACAGGTGACCGACTGGCAAATACTCATCATAAGCTACTTCTGGACTAAATTTGATGGACCTAGGGCTTGGGCAAACAAAGATATGAAGCAAGAAGTCCAAGTGTTTACACCTTAGCCGCTGGATTCCCATACATGTCTCACCTCCAGCGACTATCCTCGCAGGCGAGACAAAACCCTACAGGTTCCAAAATAAACAATTCCTCAAACTTTAGAGAAAATTAAGGAAAGTGTTTCTGAATGTCTAAAAAATTTTTGCTAACAAAGTCCCATAATGGATTAGTGCAAAATCATAAATATACCAGACAGTGTACAAGACCATGAGGCTAACATAATTAATAACCTTGCAGTTTAAAGAAAATCTATGATGTGAAGGCAATCTTAAAATACAGTGTGACATGTGGAGGGTTGACAGACAGATGGACAGACATTTGCACAACACAATACATCTGTCATAGATGGAAGCATAAACTTTTAAGGATATAAAGCTGATGTATGAAATGCTAAATTCTTCCTGCCTTACATGTTCAGTAATGTTATAAACACTACATAAACATTACTGATTCCAAGATTTTGTATATTACTGTCGTAAATAATGACATACTGAATAATGACATCATATTACAGAATTCTATATACCATTTATTTTTCTAAAACTGCACGTTCTATGAAAAGTACAAAACTATTTACCAGAAGTCAAATAAATGTAAATGATATGGTACAATACTGAAGATTGAACACAATATAACAGAAATAATATATTTCAAAATACATCACAGATAGCTGAAATGTCTAAAACATCTACAAAAATAAATTGTCTGCTTGTACTGGTCACACCATGTACATATTCAACTTAAACTAAGTCCATTGTTAAAAGATATTAATTCTTCAGTAATATTTTAATCTGTCCATAAAAACCGAACAATGTTTTTTAATCCTAAAAATTCTCTACTGGAAATCATATCAAAGTTAAAAACCAAGGGTTCAAATTGGCACAATGGTTTCTGAGAAAATTTTTGACTGATTTTGTTGTTTATCAAAGTAATCCTAATGAACATATTCAACATATGTATCAGTGTTTCAGAAAGCCTGATGATAATTCATACAAATAAGATATTTCCTAGTAATCATGATTACAGGGCAAAGCTATCTGATAAAATTTGTGTAAGGGATCTTTCAAGAAAAATCCATATCGGTGGTGGTTTAAATTTGCCCAGTGGTTGTCCATAAGATTAAACATGTAATCAAAACGTTAAAGGTGAATCCAATTTTTTTGTTCTTTGAATTGAAGATATTCTTTTTAACATGGATAAATAATACCAATATAATACATTCTCATTTTTACTGTAATAATGAGTAAGTTGGTAAAAAAGAATAATACAATTTTTTTACAATAAATACAGTGGATCCTTTTTTCATAACGAAATTCATTGTTAAGAAAGTACGATCTTATTTGACTACATCTTCTAATATTTGTTTCAAACAAAAATATGCAAATATAAGGTTGTACATGTACATTTGTTTATAAATAATAGCAAAAATAAAAGACATGGTCTCGTAGGTAAATTGCACCTTTATCTATCTGAAATTCATTATAACCCAAACCTCCTGTCATGCAGCCTCTAACATGCACATTATCTTATCATCTTGTTATACAAGTTTTATTCATAATGATTTAACTATAAAACAATAAATTTTTAAACCATTGAGGATAAACAGAACTTTTAATTAGCTATTGTGTGAAACTTCTTCATTAATTCAGCTAATTTCTATTTCTAATGTTATATTGATAGTAACTGTGGTATCTTTAGGGGCCAGGTAATTAGGCATAATTTTTAAATTAGACACCCTGAGAATCTTTAAGACCAGCTTTAATTCCAACTTGAGCAATGTTTTAAATGAAACTATACAACTCATGAAACCTTCAATAAAAAACATTAACAAGTAATGTCTTAATCACTTTGAATCTTCAATTTTTAATTTACATATTGTACCTGGACATAATATACTGTAAGTAAACCATTGCCCAAACTGTATCCACAAATATTAGTACGATAAGATTAATCATGGACACATTTAGAACTGTTTATATGGATCATTTTCTGACAATGTATGTACATTGTATGTGATGGACATTTTGCTTTCATTGTCAACAAATCTTATCTGGTCCTGAAAACTTAGGTATATGAATCTTATAATGTACAGTTCTCTTGTAAGAAGTTTGCTACTTGAAATTTACTTTTTGAAAATTCTGTTGCATCCAAATAGCCTTTTGTAATGAGAAGTAACATTTAATACTACAAACAGTGGCAATAACCTGACATTTTCAGTACAATAAACAACCACACTATCATACAGATAAAACAAAAACAATGGCAGCAAAAACCTTATAATCTTTCAAGCAATACCCATTTTCCATATTTTCTTCTGACACAAAATAAATACATCATTCAAACAGAGTTCATACTGGCGATTCAATAAATTATTTAAAAAAAATATGTATATCATTTATGACGACATCACTCACTTCAAATATCACTTGTATTTGTGATTCCCTGTGTACCAATTTGTGTTTTTTTAAAATCCTTTTTTCTCATATTTGTTCCTGAATTGCTGACAGATCCAGTACCAGTGCTTTTGGTGATTTGTTACAAAAAATAAAACTTTTGTGATGTTGTAATTTTACTCTATCTAGTTAGATAAAATAGTGAATAATTGTCAGAGGACACTAAGTTTCAGCAATGAAATTGTATTTATTTTATTACTATTGCAATAGTGACATATGAAATTAAAACTAGATTTTTTTTAAAGAATTACATTTATCTTGCATACATGTATGTGTACAGTATTTAGCTTTTAATGTAATATATACAAGACCAACTTAAGTAACCCAAACTCAGATCACTCAAAATATTTTAGTTTTCTGATGGCATATCGATTTCAAATAATGTAATCTCTACTGCATATTTAATCAGTATATCCAACTGTCATTATTAATTAAGTCTGTTTTACCTATTCAATAATCAATTCTACCCATCTGACAAAAACAACCATGATTTGTTACTGACATACATTTCATATGAGATTTGAAGCATTATGTATGCATTATATTTCTACTTAAATGTAACAAATTCTATGGTATTTTTATAAATGGTAATTATAAGCCGAAAGGACAAGACTGTCCTCCAAATATACAAGACTGTATTACAAATGGACAAGACTGTCCCACAATTGGTTTGATAAATGCATGTTGATAAATAATATTTGCTACTTTTATGTTTAGAAATATATTCTGGATGAGAATATAAATCAATATTCTTAACTTAATGATTAACACATTAATATTCCTATTGAAATTGAGAGGGTAAAACCAAGAAATTATTTTAAACAAAAATCAAGTAGACACATAAGTTCTCCCCATTTGTATTTTACCAGATGAAATCTGTATTTTAATACATTTTATGCTGTTAATTATTGGCTGTTTTTTTTACAGTTGTTTAAATAGCAATTAGTTGAAAATAGTTTTACAGCATATTAAATGTACACAAAATGTTTACATAACATCACTATTTAAAATTCATTCTCTAAACATACATTGCTGCATTTTTATTTCTGACTTTCTTTCATAATTTACTCGACAATTTACCTTAGACTATACTTAATTTTATACAAGTATAGTACATTTTTTTTCAAGCTATGATCTCTTTATAGAACATAATCAAGTCATAACAAAGAATAGATACATGAAATTCTATAATTTTTGTATTATTGCATTATTTTGTAAAATAAGCTATATGATATTTAGATGGATCAGCACCATAATTGGACATGTATGTATTACAGCATGCCCAGAATTCTACATGCCCTTTGGTTAAGATATACCAGTTTTAGGTCTTCTCACACTAAACACTAACCTTTTAAGTTTGAAAGGGAAACGAGAGTGTAAATTATCTTTGAATTGTAAAATAAGAAACCTCTTTACATATTGTTTCAGGTTAATACCTTTAAACAATACTGTCCTTAACAAGAAAATGTCCTCACAAAGAGGTCTTAAAATTTTTTTAAACAAAATTATTAGCCTATTACCTTTCATGGACATTAGTTTGAAATATAAAATTTATCCATTTAGATAAGTTTGACCATAATGACCTTCAAAAAATATTAAAGGTTAATCATTACTTTAATAAATATCTTTGTTTTCAATGAAAACAAGTTGAGGTTTACCTAAAAAAAATTAATGCTTTGAAAAAAAACCACTTAATGCAAAATGACAAAATTACACAATATACAATTCTCTGATGCAAATGTCTAGTTAGCTACATGTCGAGAAAACATCTACATCTCATTACATAATACACTGAATTATTTCAAATTGTCAGAAAATGGCAAAAACTAGAAAAAATTGTGGAATGATTATCAAACACTCCTAATTGTGTACAAAATTATACTTGTTAACAAGTGAGCAACTTTCAGCTTCAATATTAACATAATACAAAATTCATTACTTGAAAGAGCAAATTTGATCACAACAGTTTCAATAGTCTGACTTATACATATATTTGATACAATACTTGGCTTAATATTAATGTGATATTGTGATACATGTGATATTGTGAAAATGGTATTTGTAAACTTTATATATTATTTTGGCAAAAAACATTAAAAAAAACAAATACAATTTAACACATTTTTTGGCCAAAATGGTTTTTTAAACCATGTGATTCTAGTGCATAATCCCATTACACTTTCTTTTTTCTACAGTACAGTTTCATTCAAGGGCTATTTTAAACCACATATTGAAAACATTTTGTTTTATGTATTTTTGTGTTTAACAACAGTCTTCATGTATGTACCAGGAAGGACTCCTTGTATACAATATCACATGTATAACTTGACAAAGTACCAACACACATACACACAGAGGAATTACACACAATGAGACGTTATTATGCACAGGAGGAGATTACACAACATACAATAATATATTACTCCATTAATATCTACTGTCTTGGCCTTCGTTAATGGTACTCTAAAATCTGTTTGTGGTAAAATAACAAATACCTAAAATAAACAGAAAACTGCTGATGTTAATTATCATTTAAGCCAATAGGGCTTTCTTCAAGGAATATTGCGATACATATTGTTATTACTACTCAATAAGTCTGATTATTATATAGTAATATTTTTTCCCCATTGTATTTCATATAGCAATAAAGTGCAGTATATTTTCATATTTTACTCTGAATCTCGACCTTTTATGTAATTTCCAGGAAAAGTGCAGATGTGTTCCGAACATCGGCTTTATATTTTACTGTTTTAGGTAAACAAACATGGCCGAAAGTGACATACATGATCTGCTCTCGAGGGGAAAATTAGCAGAACCGCTTGAAACTGAACAAATGGAAATGAATTCGATTGTAGATAAAAGTAAATTTAATAGACCAACAAAGGAAAAAATCAAGTGTAAACTAAAACAAAACGGGATTTAAATATTGTGCACAAGTGGCTCGTTTCAAAGCAGGAATTTATGCTAGTAGTAGTACACTCGAATTTTGGCGATGAAAGTGTGCTCTTTAAACGGACGTTAATTTCGCTGAAACGCATTGTATTTAATTATTTAGGAGTCATTTGGTTTGAGCAATAAATGCAAGATATTTTAAAAGTAATTTATCCTTGGGATCATTGTTGACATTGCCGAATTTTATTATATCGCCAAATTTCGAGTATGGACGAAATTCGAGTGTGTGGCCATATATTCACAACAATAAGGTGCAACAAATAAAAACACAAAATTGAAAAAAAAATCTGTTTTTATTATATGTAAATCTACATCAAAATATATATCTGTTATATTGACCAAGTGAAAATATGATAATATTGGACCTAGTAAAATATTACAAAATAGCAAAGATAATTAATAATCACTTAAAAGCACAAAAAAAATATTACTATATAATAAAAGGGTTATTGCATGAATATTGGGAAATATTGTCCCTCGCAAGATGCTATATTGCACTCGCAAGCTCGTGCAATATAACACTTGCTTGGGACAATATTTCCCAATATTCATGCAATAACCCTATAATATTGCTATATAGATTGTTATTACTACTCAGTAAGTCTGAATATTGCTATATAGATTGTTATTACTACTGAATAAGTCTGAATATTGCAATACATATTGTTATTGCTCCTTAATACGTCTGAATATTGCTTTATAGATTGTTATTACTACTCAACAAGTCTGAATATTGCAATACTATACAATTACTGTCTTTTGATGAGGTAAATGTGTGGAGTTATTGACTTTTGAAAAAACTGTTATTCACCGAGCCCAGCGGGCGAGGTGAATAACAAAGAGTTTTTTCAAAAGTCAATAACTCCACACATTTACCGAATCAAAAGACAGTTATTGTTTTATTCAATAAAAAGGATATTCACTAAAAATAAAATGGTTATTCACCGCGGGAAAATGCATGCGATTGTTATTTAAAAAAGGGAATAACCGGGATTCTATAAATAACAATCGCATGCATTTTCCCGCGGTGAATAACCATTTTATTTTTAGTGAATATCCTTTTTTATTCAAATTTTTCAGTCACATTATTTTTATACAAAATGTTTTATATATTATTGAATAAATATTGTTATTGCTCCTCGATACATCTAAATATTGCTGTACATATTGTTATTGCTTCCCAATAAGTCTGAATATTGTTCCTCAATACGTCTGAATATTGCTATATAGATTGTTATTGCTCCTCAATACATCTGAATATTGCTATATAGATTGTTATTACTACTGAATAAGTCTGAATATTGCAATACAGATTGTAATTGCTCCTCAATACGTCTAAATATTGCTGTACATATTGTTATTGCTGCTCAATAAGTCTGAATATTGCTGTACATATTGTTATTGCTTCTCAATAAGTCTGAATATTGCTCTTCAATATGTCTGAATATTGCTGTACATATTGTTATTACTACTCAATAATCTGAATATTGCTGTACATATTGTTATTACTACTCAATAAGTCTGAATATTGCTGTACATATTGTTATTGATCCTCAATAAATCTGATTATTATATAATGATAAAATATGTTTTTATCATCTTAGGAGCGACGTTCAGGCCCTGTAAATACATTTCTATAGTCATCAATGTTGTTATTTGATTTTGTTGCCATTCGGGTTGGCAATGGTATGATGTTTCTCATAATGCAGTGTTCATTATATTTTGACGCCATTTTGTTTCTACAAAGGGGAATAGCCAATACGAAACCGACTTAGACTTTCTTCATAGAACGCATAGTAAAATAAGGAAACCAGTAAAACTGATACAAAGAAATGTACAACAACTGAATGGGAGAATAAGGTTGACAGATATTAACCAACGCTCATTATTTTTGTAGATTTTGTACTTTCGCAATAAAATAAAATTAACGTCATATTTTACTTTTAACTTAATAAAACAAACAATATGGTCTACAATTCACTCTTTTGCAAGCTGAAAACATGACTGTGTTGACTGGTATGGAAACTTCATGACCTCCATATAAAGACCCCCTGTCTTTTGTGACCTTTTTTTACAATTTCCCTTCAAAGTTCTCTTAAAACAGGTTTGACTGTATATAATAAAGGGGCTTGCATGAATATTGGGACATATTATCTCAAGCAAGATGCTATATTGCACGAGCTTGCCAGTGCAATAAAGCATCTTGCAAGGGACAATATGTCCCAATATTCATGCAATAACCCTATAATATTGCTACACAATAAGTCACACATCAATCTATTCTGCCAATCAATTATTTAACTCTATGGTGTATTGAGACAAACACTTGAAAATAAAGAAATTAAAGGTTTTATAGTCAAAATACATTGACCTGTCAGGTATTTTTTATCTATTGGTCAATCAATTCCAAATACAGATAACAGCTGTTTAGAAAACATCTTCAATCTGTTCTCTTCCTCAGTAAGAGCTTAGACATTCAAAATGCAGCTTATCAGGTGAATTAAAACATTAACTTTGTTCTCCAACACTGTACCCTACAACAAGTTCTACGTTTAATATTTACCAGAGTCATAATGCATGGTTAGCTGCAATTAATATGTCCAGTTTTTAAGAAAATAGATTGAGTGATTTTGTTGCCTTTTTTAAAAACAGCCCCCTTCTTTCAATTGGGAAAATTTATCGAAGTTTTTCTTTAAATTGGGAAAAAAAATAATGGTTATACAATTATAAAAAAAGGAAAAAAACAGTAAGCAGTCAATAAAATATCTAAATTGATCTTTTGTTAGATATATCTATTTGACTTATGTGAGATGTTTAAACATGGGATGACTGCAGAAACTTCCATTTTGATTTTATATTATCAAGGTGCCTGGAATTATATGGATTTATTTTGAGCAGTTTAAATTATTAAGGATCAAGTATAAATAAAAAGCCAGAAAAAAATACATATACATAGAATAATATTTTTTTTTAAAGTTGCTAGAATTATATATTATATTATATTTTATTATTATATTATATTATATTATATTATATTATATTATATTATATTATATTATATTATATTATATTATATTATATTATATTATATTATATTATATTATATTATATTATATTATATTATATTATATTATATTATATTATATTATATTATATTATATTATATTATATTATATTAAATTATATTATATTATATTATATTATATTATATTATATTATATTATATTATATTATATTATATTATATTAGAATTATAAATTGTTTGATTGTGTTTAACGCCACTTTCAGCAATTTTTCAGCTATATCATGGTGTCCAGTTTTTATTGGGAGAGGAAGCCGGAGTACCAGAAAAAACCCCTGACCTGCGGTAGGAAAACTGGCAATCCTTGTCAATTAAGATTGGGGTCGAGTACAATCTGCCTGCAGTGAGAATCGAACCCGCAATCTTAGTGTTGACAGACCACGTGATCAATAGTAGACGAACTACCTTGACCACTCAGCCACCGAAGCCCCCAGAATTATAAATGAAGTACATGTAAAACTAGTTAAAAATTTCTGCACTGTGAATCCGATCAAAATAGTATGTATTTTATGTAAAATGTACTTTTAAAAGTATGTTAACATATTTAAAATAAAAAAACTAGAGGCTCCCAGGAGCCTGTATCGCTCACCTGAACCTGAAACCAAACAACCCTTTTTTATTCAGCTTTTCTTTGCTAGAAGGAATTGCCCAACACTTCTGCAAAAATCATTAATTTTGACCTTTAAAGGGAAATAACTCCTATAAGGAAGAGCTTTTGATGCTTAGAGGGAGAAGGGACGTTCACTTTAAATTTGCTGTACCTGTTATACTTTTTTAACTATCAGTGGAAAACTCTCTCAACTTCCACCCCCCCCCCCTTTTTTTTACATTTTTTCTATTTTAAGCCAAAGTAGCTATGTAGGTATTCAGGTGTCCTGATTTGCACAATGATTACGTCTTAAAGATGATGTGTGCAATGTTTCAAAGCAGTCCTTTCATTGGTTAAAGAGAATACGATTTTTTAAAATCAAGTAAAATTGATTAAAAAAATGTTCAAGGAGAATAATTGCTAAATGGTTCATCAGACAATCTTGATCCTAAGTCATTTTTGTAGCCCTCATAGAGCAGAACAATTAAGCAATGCTAACTTTTTCTTTAGTTCTAATAACTTTAAAAATTTTGAGGCAAAAATGTCAAAAATAATCAATTTCGACAATTAAAGGGCAATAACTCCTATAAGGAGTCATCAAACAACTTCAACCCATTGGAGTGTTTCGTAGAGCTTTTAATGCAGATGAAGGCATGTCTCTTTGGTTTTCCTGTATCTGTTACACTTTTTTAAATATAAGCCAAAAAAAACTGTATTTTAATCCCCCCCCCCCCCCCCCCGTCCTATTTTTAGCCATGGTGGCCATGTTAGTTAATCTGCAACCATGGTTGGTGCAAACTTGGTTGCGGACATTTGACGCATGATGTGTACAAAGTTTCAAAGCAGTACTTTCAGTTGTTTCTGAGAAGAAGATTTAAAAAAAATCAATTAAAACCGATTAAAAAAAACAGTTCAAGGGGAATAACTCTTAAACAGTTAATCAGACAATCTTGACTCTTAAATTCATTTTTGTAGCCCTCATAGAGCAGAACATTAAGCAATGCTAACTTTTTCTCTAGTTCTAATAATTTTCAAGATTTACTCCTACAAGGAGTCATCATACAACTTTGACCCAATGGAGTGTTTTGTAGAACTCAAGATGCTGAAGAAGGAAGGTCTCTTCGGTTTTCCTATATCTGTTATACTTTTTGAACTAAAAGCAAAAAACTGTATTTTGACCCCCCTGTTCTATTTTTAGCCATGGCGGCCATGTTGGTTGGTCTGAGGTCATGATTTGTGCAAACTTGGTAGAGGACATTTTACTGATGATGTGTGCAAAGTTTCAAAGCAATCCCTTCAGTGGTTTTGGAGGAGAAGATTTTTGAAGAAAAGTGAACAACAACGACAACGACAACAACAGACACCAAGTGATGGCAATAGCTCACATGACCATTCGGGTCAGGTGAGCTAATAAAAATGACTTCCAAAATACAAATTATAATTATGTTTAAATCACTGCAATACTCATTTATCACTGGCAGCATCATGTTGTGCAATTTCGTCACACAGAGTTCATATTTTTCTAAATGTCTTTTGCTTTGAACTGGTTTCATGTCATATTTCGACGCTGCGCAGTTTGTTCAAGGTAAAGTCAGATGGTAATCAGCTTACACTGTTGTGTTATGGCGCGTAAACACGGAGTGACAAAAATACAAAGATTTTTTATTAAAATAGGAACAAAACTGAACGTCGATTCGCCCTCCAACGGAAGCCATAAATAATATAGACCATGATCGCCTGTTCTTATGGTTTTCTGTTTGGATTTTTGTCATAAATTGGGAAATATTTAGACAAAATTTGGGAAATATACTCCCACGGAAACAGCCGAAATTCGGAGGCAAATTCAAGCTAACAAAACACTAGATTTAAGCAGTTTTCTAAACAGCAGTTATCTGAATTAAGAATTAATTTACCAAAAGGTAGAAAATAACTGACAGGTGATAGTATTTTGACTATAAAGAAATGGATATATTGCAGTGGTCATAATTTTCACACATGTCTGCCATAAAAAAAAGTATTTAAAATGGGGATACATATATTGATTGTAAGCAATTAGCTATAAAGTGACACTTTGTCATTGGTGAGTTTAAATAATCAAGTTAATCTCAAATAATTTGTCTCTTTTAAGATTTGAACATTTTTCTGTTACATTTTATTAACACCAATCATATAATAAAAGAGACTTTCTATAAAATATTTTTTTCTGTTCACATATCACTAGGTACCTCCAGTGTTGAAGCCCAAGCCAAAACATGTACAGTTCATTACTGGACATATTCTGTTATAATGCAGGGGTGAAGAAACCTACCCTTCACTATTGAGCACCTCCTGTGGTGACGCCCGACTGATAAGGTGGTCATCACATTTAAACCATTGGTCCTTGTGTTGTCTTATATAGCATGTATAATGACCACACTCGATAGTACCCATGTGGTTAACCACAGCGAAAAGGGAATATCTGAAAACAAATATGAGAATCAATTGACTGTATTTAAACATCACAATATAAACCAAACAAAAAGAGACTTTACTGGACATATTACACTTAGACACCCATTCTACGACTTTTACAGGAGTACTGTATTTTTATTGTTCTGTGTGTTCATCTAAAAAAGCTCTGCTTTTCTTCATATTTTAACATTTATGTGTATGTAAACAGAATGAACTGAAAATTACATTTAGCAAAACTTACTTATTATCACATGAAAGACTTTTGGCAGATTCTTGGACGATTTGATTACTGTATCCATTTTTATTGTCACGTGATGATGACATAAATGGGGTCATGTCAAGTTCATCCGGAAATGACACAAATGTGGAAATTTTTTTATGGTATCCAGTTGAATGTTCAAACCTCTGCAACACAAAATTATTCAAATCATTAACCAAATTAAAAAAAAAAGAAGTTTTAATTAGCTTAGAAAATATCAATGCACATCCACAAATTGTATTTAATAAACAATAAAGTTTTTATTGCAAATGTTGGGTACAGTGTAATAAATTATTCTGAATGTTTATCTGGCAAAAACATTGGTTAAAGAGAACACTGGTTCATATTCCTCCTTTCCAATTATAATTCAGAGTAAATTTTACATAACCATATTTTTATGTTTTAGGACATGAAGATTGCTGCATTACTTATATTTATCTATGAAATATGAATTTTGATTCTTTATGTGATTTATACTATGTCCAGTTCCTGTGTGAGGATTGACCATTATTTATCTAGAAAGACGATCACACCAAAAAGATTTACTGAAAATGTCAAAATTATAAAGATGACCAGTAGGTTATAAAAAAACCTTCATTTACAATATAACAACAAAATAAAGAAATCTAAATATATCATAAGAAAACAACACACTTTCAAATGGAAACAGGCTACAACCGGCTGTTTTTTCATTGTCAGTTGCTTTGTGGATTCCTGGTAACTGTGACAAATACTGCACTTTATTTTGGCTGAACTTCCTAAATGTTCTGGCTTAGTAAATCTGTAAAAAAAAAAAGAATTCATCTATTAAGTAAAGCTCTAGGAAAACTTTATTTGTCTATCATCCTGGGATTTTAAAATAAATATCAAATACCATACCTGCAAAGTAACAAGCTTTACTGACCAACTAAATTTAAGCAACAATGGGTTTATGTAATACTACAACCTATTTAAACAAGAAACTAATGGATTTTCCCAAAATGTCAAATGATCCTAATATCTAAGCACTAAGAACAAAATATCAGTGTGCATAGGAATTGCTTAAATGACACACTATGATCATGACCTTACAGGTAGCGACATACAGTTTAATGTGCCACATAATATGAAAATCCCTCAATTAAAAAATGTTATCTGCCAAAAGGCTGCACTGTAACCTTGGCCTTCAAGTAATTGACCTGAAAGTTGCATATAACATCTCTTCATTTGGACTGTGCAATGAAAAAAATCCATCAATAAACAAGGTATGGACCAGACACAGATTTGCTCTAACACTGCAGGGATAGAGCTTAAGTTTTTTCCTTCAGGGGCCAGCTGCGCTCCTAACCTTTAGAATTCTAGGGGCCCAACAAAAAAGTTAGGGGCCCAACTTTTTGTCAACATAATAGTTGCTTTTAAAACTATGATGTGTATTTTTCATTAACGTACCTCATTATTTAAAACCTATGTATGTCACGTTTGGTATTATTTAAATACTGAATTAAGATTATTTGTTGTCTTGTCATTTATTTGCAAGTACATGTACTACTTTGGTACTGTATCAAAACATTTGAAAAATATACATTGAACTAATAAATTGCATGTATTTTATTTGATACATTTAAGGCAAAACAATAATGTTATAACAGGTTAAACAAAAAGATATGACAAAATCCTGAATGTCTATATCTGGTTCACTACAGTTTACTTTTCTTTACTATTTATTGTAGAACAAACAATATTTATAATACATGTTACAACATTTTTTAATCACTGCACATAAACTTTGTCTTCATTAAGTTCATCATCAGATAAAGCAGAATCAGAATCCTCAGAGTCACACTCATCAATCTCCTCTGCCACTTTTTTGTTCATATTCTTTATTATATTCTCGTTTTTCTTCTTCCGATTTTCTTTTCTTCGCCGGATCTTCGACTCCTTTTATATATATCCACATGGTTATATGTTACTAGGAAGTGTGCAATGTACATGTAATGTAAAACCGATTACGGAGCAACTAAGATAAGTTTTATTTTCATAAAGAAAATTCAAGAAACGGACATGACAGGAACTAAAAGACTTTTGTTCACAACTGAAAACATATTAAAGAACTCAAAATGTTCGCGGTTACAATAAAAACACAACTCTCTTTGTTTATTTTAGTAATGTTCATCAATTGAATAAAACGGAAGTCGTTTCATTCGATAATTAGAACTATGCATTTTGGGATAATCTTTTCACAAGATTCTATTTATAGCGAAAGGGAAAACACGCGGCAGAGAAAACATGACTTCAAATTTGAACTGACGGAGATTATAATTATAATTATCGTGGTCAGCTATTCAACACTTTTATAGTCGCCAGCTGGGCGAATCAGAATCAGACAGAAACTTTTGGTCGCCCTCCCGAAATTCCACTCCCATTGGCGACTGGGCGACCGTTAAGTTTCATCCCTGCACTGCAATGTGACCTTCACCTTAAAGGTAGTGATCTAAATGTTGCACCCAACACATGATCATTTATGCTGCATAATTTAAAATTTAAAAAGAAATAAACAAGAAATTGTGTCTCAGTTACAGGTATGTCCTGCTTGGCACATATAGGTAAACACCCCCCCCCCCCCCCCAAACCCTGGTTTCTAAGAATCACTCAAGCATGAAATATTTTGCCAGTGAAGAGATCTCATCATGTTGTAACTGTGTACCAAGTTTCATGAAGATATAAAATGTGTTGAAAATTTCAGAAAAGAAGCTGTTTTCTCATAGGGTCCAATCTTAAACTAAGTCCAGCGATGCTGGTCATCTTAGGTTTTGGATTGGCACAAAAATGTCCAACTTTGTAGAAGACCATCTGAGATACATTTCTGCAATATTAAAATTAATCTCCCAAGCAGTTTGTGAAATGATGATTTTTGAAATACAGCCAAACAGAACACGAGTTCAGAAATTCCATTATTTTTGTTGACTTGTGTGTGATCAATTACGTAAAAAAAACACAAGTGTGGACACAGAAAAACATCTCGCCTGCATTCCGCATCAGTAACGAAAATAAATTTCGTCATAAGCATTACGTAAATAGCATTAAATATCAGCAGCGGCCTGTATACCAAATATTGTCACCATACCATGCATAGTTACAGAGGAACTGTCCTAATACAAAAACTTTAACGTAGTTGCTGGACCGTGAAATTTAGGGCAAGGTCAGGTGACACCTACCAGACAGTCATGTACTATTCATCAGCAACCTATATACCAAATATTGTCATCCTACCATGCTTGGTTACAGGTGAACAGCAGTAACCTAAAAACTTTAACGTAGTCGCTGGACGGTGAAATTGAGGTAAAGGTCAGATGGCACCTACCAGACAGTCATGTACTATTCATCAGCAACCTATATACCAAATATTGTCATCCTACATGCATAGTTACAGAGACACTGCAGTAACACAAAAACTTTAACGTAGTTGCTGGACAGTGAAATTGAGGTCAAGGTCAGGTGGCACCTACCAGAAAGTCATGTACTAGTCATCAGCAACTAATATACCAAATATTGTATTCCTACCCTGCGTGGTTACAGAGGAACTGTCGTAACCCAAAAACTTTAACGTAGTCGCTGGACCGTGAAATTGAGGTCAAGGTCAGGTGACACCTACCAGACAGTCATGCACTAGTCATCAGCAACCTATAACCAAATATTGTCATCCTACCATGTGTGGTAACAGAGGAACTGTCGTAACCCAAAAACTTTAACGTAGTCACTGGACCGTGAAATTGAGGTCAAGGTCAGGTGACACCTACCAGACAGTCATGTACTAGTCATCAGCAACCTAAAACACCAAATATTGTCATCCTACTATGCGTAGTTACAGAGGAACTGCCGTAACCCAAAAACTTTAACGTAGTCGCTGGACCGTGAAATTGAGGTCAAGGTCAGGTGACAGGTGACTGACTGGCAAGTACTCATCATAAGCTACCTCTGTACCAAATTTGATGGACCTAGGGCTTGGGCTTACAAATATATGAAGCAAGATGCCGCCGCCGGATTCCCATAGATGTCTCGCCTCTAGCTACAATAATGTAGCTCCTTTTTTTTTTTTTTTTTTTATATGGACGGAGCTACAAAGCGGTCCCATTACTCGTAATGGAACAGCCCGGGAGTGATTCACACCCGGGGGTTTTATGCATTTTATAAGCAATTAAACTGTTTCCCTGGTTTGCTACATACTTTTTTTATGTATTTGCAGTTTAACTGATATTTCCACAACACCATATTTGTTAGTTTTATCACTTTATTCGTAATCATGGCATTGTTGACAAAATATAAATTCCGGAAGTGCATAATTTCGATAATATCGGAATCGATTTGGTAAAAATTGAAATTCCGGATGATTTCAGCTGCATTCATTTGCATTATAATTATGTCCCCTTATTACAAATTTTACCGATACGATTCCGAAATTCTACACTCCACAATTTTAATTATGTCAACAATGACACGATTACGAAAAAGTGTTAAAATTATTTAATTAGACATTGTAGACATATCAGATGAATGGCGGAGGAAAGAAAACATATTTATTTAATAAAGACAAAGGTTAAATAGCGGAAAATATGTGTAAATCCCAAAAGTGTTTTTGCTCCATTACGAGTAATGGGACCTCTTTGTAGCTCCGTCCATATATATATATAAAAAAGGAGCTACATTATTGTAGCTAGTCTCGCCTCCAGCGACTTTCGTTGCAGGCGAGACAAAAAAAAAACAGAATGATGGATGGACAACAGAAGACAGAAAAGTGATTACAAAAGCTCACATGGGCTTCAGACCAGCAATGGTTTTAAAAAAAGTAATAAATTTTAAAATACATTGTATGTGCTGACGTCACAATGCATTTCCCTTTGGTCTCTCAATATTAGATTTTACACTTATGACTTTTTGTGAAATCAACTGCTGTTGAGCTAAATAGAGAAATCTTGACATTCTTAAAAATTTTATAAATATACAGGTTTGCATAATGTAGGTCAAAAGAACAAAGTACAAAACAAAGGCTAACAAAAACCTCACAAATACAACCATCAACAAACATCCAAAACCAACAACAAACGAGGCTGAAGAAAGGGTTGATATCAGGTGTTCAGGAAGGGTCAGCATTTTATGCTTCACATGTTATACCTAGTGTGTTACTTTGATAACAGGTGTTCAGGAAGGGTCGGCATATCCTGCTTCACAGGTTATACCTGTTGTGTTACTTTGATATCAGGTGTTCAGGAAGGGTTAGCATATCTTGCTTCACAGGTTATATCTATTGTGTTACTTAAGGGCAAACTTGGGGAGGTCCTGAATGAGTGTAGAAAATGAATTTACCCCAGAATATTCATCATAACCTGAGTGACAGACATGCCATATATGTTTAATCAGTTGCTGATAGCGATCATGAAATTTACAGGTACATCAAGATGACCTCAGTTAAAATTTCAGAAATTATAGTTTTCCAGTCTTTTACTTTGTCCAGGAAATCACTGTAAAAATTGGAGTCCTGAAAACTGTGAACTATATATGGCTGCAAGAATATTTCTACACAGAAAGGTTAAATGTATGATCTGGAATTCATCATAAACAAAAAAATGTAGAGATTAATTGGTATTTGTTGACGATTTCTAAACAAAGACATGATTAAACTAGAGGCTCCCAGGAGCCTGTAATCCCTCACCTGGAATCCCAATGACTTCAACTATATTAAAATTTTTGAAATTAACAGTTTCAGTCTAGTTGTTATAGCTTTTAAGTTACTGTGCAAAAACTAAACATTTCTTCAACAAGTGTGGACACAGAAAAACGTCTCGCCTGTATTCCGCATCAGTAACGAAAATAAATTTCGTCATAAGCATTACGTAAATAGCATTTAATATCAGCAGCGGCCTGTATACAAAATATTGTCACCATACCCTGCATAGTTACAGGGGAACAGCCGTAACCCAAAAATTTTAACATAGTTGCTGGACCGTGAAATTGAGGTCAAGGTCAGGTGGAACCTACCAGACAGTCATGTACTATTCATCAGCAACCTATATACCAAATATTGTCATCCTACCATGCGTAGTTACAGAGGAACTATCGTAACCCAAAAACTTTAACGTAGGCGCTGGACCGTGAAATTGAGGTCAAGGTCAGGTGACACCTACCAGACAGTCATGTACTAGTCATCAGCAACCTATACACCAAATATTTCCATCCTACCATGTGTAGTTACAGAGGAACTGTCGTAACCCCAAAACTTTAACGTAGTCGCTGGACCGTGAAATTGAGGTCAAGGTCAGGTGACACCTACCAGACAGTCATGTACTAGTCATCAGCAACCTATACACCAAATATTGTCATCCTACCATGCGTAGTTACAGAGGAACTGTCGTAACCCAAAAACTTTAACGTAGTCGCTGGACCGTGAAATTGAGGTCAAGGTCAGGTGACACCTACCAGACAGTCATGTACTAGTCATCAGCAACCTATACACCAAATATTGTCATCCTTCCATGCGTAGTTACAGAGGAACTGTCGTAACACAAAAACTTTAACGTAGTCACTGGACCGTGAAATTGAGGTCAAGGTCAGGTGACACCTACCAGACAGTCATGTACTAGTCATCAGCAACCTATACACCAAATATTGTCATCCTACCATGCGTAGTTACAGAGGAACTGTCGTAACCCAAAAACTTTAACGTAGTCACTGGACCGTGAAATTGAGGTCAAGGTCAGGTGACACCTACCAGACAGTCATGTACTAGTCATCAGCAACCTATACACCAAATATTGTCATCCTACCATGCGTAGTTACAGAGGAACTGTCGTAACCCAAAAACTTTAACGTAGTCGCTGGACCGTGAAATTGAGGTCAAGGTCAGGTGACACCTACCAGACAGTCATGTACTAGTCATCAGCAACCTATACACCAAATATTGTCATCCTACCATGCGTAGTTACAGAGGAACTGTCGTAACCCTAAAACTTTAACGTAGTCGCTGGACCGTGAAATTGAGGTCAAGGTCAGGTGACAGGTGACTGACTGGCAAGTACTCATCATAAGCTACCTCTGGACCAAATTTGATGGACCTAGGGCTTGGGCTTACAAAGATATGAAGCAAGATGTCAAGTGTTTACGCCGCCGCCGCCGCCGGATTCCCATACATATGTCTCGCCTCCAGCGACTTTCGTCGCAGGCGAGACAAAAATTGTTGTTAAATACAATAACTCCTATAAGGTGCCATCGACAATTTCTGAAAATTAAATGGTTTTTAGGCATTGTCCTTTAGGGTACTTTAGAAATTTACAGTTTTACTCTACTAATAGGTGTGTTATAGACTAATCTATAATTAAAAAACTGTTCATTTGTCCAAATTTATAATGAAAGGGCAATAACTCCTATAAAGAGTCATATTGCAATTTTGGACTAAGCAATCATTTGTAGGGCTTCAATTGCTGATCATTTGGGCAATTTACAGTTTTAATCTAGCTACTATAGTTTTCAAGTTACAGGACAAAAATCGAAAATTTCATAACACAAGTGTGGACACAGAAAAACGTCTCGCCTGCATTCCGCATCAGTAACGAAAATAAATTTCGTCATAAGCATTACGTAAATAGCATTAAATATCAGCAGCAGCCTGTATACAAAACATTGTCACCATATCCTGCATAGTTACAGGGAAACAGCCGTAACCCAAAAACTTTAACGTAGTCACTGGACCGTGAAATTGAGGTCAAGGTCAGGTGGAACTTACCAGACAGTCATGTACTATTCATCAGCAACCTATACACCAAATATTGTCATCCTACCATGTGTAGTTACAGAGGAACTGTCATAACCCAAAAACTTTAACATAGTCGCTGGACGGTGAAATTGAGGTCAAGGTCAGGTGACACTTACCAGACAGTCATGTACTAGTCATCAGCAACCTATACACCAAATATTGTCATCCTACCATGCGTAGTTACAGAGGAACTGTCGTAACCCCAAAACTTTAACATAGTCGCTGGACCGTGAAATTGAGGTCAAGGTCAGGTGACACCTACCAGACAGTCATGTACTAGTCATCAGCAACCTATACACCAAATATTGTCATCCTACCATGCGTAGTTACAGAGGAACTGTCGTAACCCAAAAACTTTAACGTAGTCGCTGGACCGTGAAATTGAGGTCAAGGTCAGGTGACACATACCAGACAGTCATGTACTAGTCATCAGCAACCTATACACCAAATATTGTCATCCTACCATGCATAGTTACAGAGGAACTGTCGTAACCCAAAAACTTTAACGTAGTCACTGGACCGTGAAATTGAGGTCAAGGTCAGGTGACACCTACCAGACAGTCATGTACTAGTCATCAGCAACCTATACACCAAATATTGTCATCCTACCATGCATAGTTACAGAGGAACTGTCGTAACCCAAAAACTTTAACGTAGTCACTGGACCGTGAAATTGAGGTCAAGGTCAGGTGACAGGTGACTGACTGGCAAGTACTCATCATAAGCTACCTCTGGACCAAATATGATGGGCCTAGGGCTTGGGCTTACAAAGATATGAAGCAAGATGTCAAGTGTTTACGCCACCGCCGCCAGATTCCCATACATATGTCTCGCCTCCAGCGACTTTCGTCGCAGGCGAGACAAAAAAAATCTGGTTTGTAAAATTTGTTCTTTCGAAGTAAAGTTTATAAATTTGATTACACTATTTATTAATTATTGTCGATTTATTTGAATGGATAAAATACTTCATATACGGCATGCTACAAATAGCGTGACAAATACAAGAGATGCAGAAGTTTGAAACCAATATACATTAAATATACCCTTAGATTTTTTAAAAATCGATCAAAGACAGAAATAGCCAGATTTTGTTAAACAGGAAGTACTAGTAGGTGAGCGACAGACCCGAAATCGAATCCCACATTATGGCCATACTGATGCTGCATACCAAATTTCAAGAGGATATGATTAATAGTTGCTGAGAAAACTATTACAAAAATATTTTCCCCGCCCACACACCGCCCAGCAGACATTTACCATTTTAATACCCGAATTTTCACTCTGTGAAATCCGGCCAAATATCACATAATGAAAGCAACGTCACGTCCTAAACTAGGTTGCTTAAAACTTTGGATAACCTGATATATTTTATATAGTCCTGCAAACTTCCACTTATCGGGGTTTGACTGTAATAAGATAACCATCCAAGCTTCATTTCTGCAAAATTTGGTTTCATTGCGTGAAACAGTTCCGAAGAAGAAGCCATTTGTATTTTTTGCATAAAGGCCTGCAATAGGGGTCATCTTGGGTTTTGGGTTGTCACACAAAACTCAAACTTTGTAGAGGACCATCTAAGGTACATTTCTGTAATATTTCAGCCAATCAGAATGAATTAATGGTCCTGGCAGCCATGTTGAATACTTGATCAGCACCAAAAACTCAAACTTTGTTAAGAACCATTCCATACACATTCCTGCCCAGTTTGGTTCAAATTAGCCAAGAGGTTTTGAAGAAGACAGAAATGATAAATGCAGACGAATATGAATGCCAAGTGATGAGAATAGCTCATTAGATCCTTTGGGTCAGGTGAGCTATAAAGATGGCAATATCTCACATAACTGTTGGGATTCAGTGCGATTCTTTACTTTTTTTTCCATAAAATCAGGTGGGATCTTCCTCTGTTTACATACATGTATATATAAGCAAACTGTTACCTCTTTAAGCAGTCTAGTAGTGAGGTAGGTTCATAAGTTCCTGGACTATTAGAATAACCTGTAAAAAATAATACATGTACCATACTATTGTAAATTTGTTCATATCAACAGCTTAATCTTTTTTTCATATTAAAATATAATTTTACACAAATGTTTAAACATTTTTTTTTCAGGATATGTCTAACCAAAAACAATCAATGAGAAAATAGAAGTGTATAACAGTCCTTAATGATAAATGGTAACTGATTGACAAAGATGGTTTGAAGAGAAACTTCTTTCAAATTATATTTTATTTTATTGGCTTAGAAAAATGTATATGCTGAAATTGAAAAAATAAAAAATATATAAGCTGAAATTTACCAAATAACGATTGACTAATCATCAATGACCTCATGATAATTTCATTTATGTAGATGAGTGTCCCATGAAGCAGTTTGGTTTCAGTGCAGCTTTGTGCAAGAGGAAGTGTGCTAAAAAGAAATTTATATCCTGCTATAGATCGTTTTTAAAGTTTAAATATACCTGAGCTAGGAGAGGAATTGGAGGTCCCGTTTGTAGCTGGAGGGCCTGGACCTAAATCTAATGAAATATCCCATATTGGATCTATTGTTGTGGATACATTTCTGAAATAAAATTGTCACTGTTAGAATCAGAATTATATTTAATACTGTCAAGTATTTGCTTACTATTGTGACACTGTGGTACTCATTCACTAGCTACAATAATGTAGCTCCTTTTTTTTATTATGGACGGAGCTACAAAGATGTCCCATTACTCGTAATGGAGCAAAAACACTTTTGGGATTTACACATATTTTCAGCTATTTAACCTTTGTCTTTATTAAATAAATATGTTTTCTTTCCTCCGCCGTTCATCTGATATGTCTAGAATGTCTAATTAAATAATTTTAACACTTTTTCGTAATCGTGTCATTGTTGACATAATTAAAATTGTGGAGTGTAGAATTTCTGAATAGTATCGGTAAAATTTTGTAATAAGGGGACATAATCATAATGCAAATGAATGCAGCTGAAATCATCCAGAATTTCATTTTTTACCAAATCGATTCCGATATTATCGAAATTATGCACTTCCGGAATTCATATTTTTGTCAACAATGCCATGATTATGAATAAAGTGATAAAACTAACGAATATGGTGTTGTGGAAATATCAGTTAAACTGCAAATACATAAAAAAGTATGTAGCAAACCAGGGAAACAGTTAAATTGCTTATAAAATGCATAAAACCCCCGGGTGTGAATCAATCCCGGGCTGCTCCATTACGAGTAATGGGACCGCTTTGTAGCTCCGTCCATACAAAAAAAAAAAAAAAAAAGGAGCTACATTATTGTAGCTACTCATTCACCTGCATTAAGTCAGTGCTCTAGACCACTCAGAATAATCCGCTATATGAAATAAGGCTTTAATAATTGAGGTTAATCCTAGAAAAAGACATTGTACATATGAACAAGCATGTGGAGATGGAATTTTCATAACCAATACATATTAATCTGACAGTAATCTAACTCAGCATTTTGTATACATTATATAGAATGACAAAGTTACTTTTATATAAATATTTGATAACCCAGTATTTCTGACACTTCAGAAATCTGCTGGATAGATATATTATTTGGTTGTCACAATACTTATAGACTTATATATAACACAAAATATTTTTATGTGTCTACAAATTAAGTCCAACACTGTTAGAATAAGATTTTAAATCTGTCAAATATTTGCTTAACCTCAGAAGGATTCTAACTCGCACTGTTGTGAACACTGCGATACCCATTCCCCTGCATTATGTCCTGCTCTCGAGACCACTGGGCCAAATCTGCCATCTAAAAATATAGCTTGTTTAATTTACCTAGGTGAATTTTAGAGATAGACATAGAACAGGGGAACTAGCATGTGACAATGTAATTTTGGTAATCAATATGTATTAATCTGACAGTAATCTAACTCAGCATATCTGTATATATTATATAGGATGACAAAGTTACTCGTCATACGTACAGTTGCAGTAAGTAAATTATACACAAACGTCTAAGTATTATGACAACCATATAATATATTTGTTTATATACAGAGCACATGCATTATATCAGGTGATTTAGTCCAGTATATATACATGTATATATATATTCAATATTTGACAACAAACCAAACAAATTATTCATATAAAACACTCCACAATTATACTAAATTACTCCTAATAATCACTTTTGTGGGCAAATTTATTGCAATTAAACCGGTTTAAAACCACTTCAAATAATTTTCACATCATAAAAAGTGACTTTCAGCAATTTTTCAGCTACATCATGGCATCCAGTTTTTATTAGTGGAGAGAGTACCTAATGAAAACTAGAGTTTATAAATCTACAGATTCAATGTTTGTAGGTGTGGTGTAAAAAAATATATTCACTTGTTTAGGTGTTGTTAAAAGCAGATACTCACATGTGTAGGTGTGGTGTACAAGGGATACACAATTTGGTAGGTAATGTTTGTTTGTTTGTTTGTTTGAATGGTGTTTTAGTGGCACTTTCAGCAATTTTTCAGCTATTTCATGGCGTCCAGTTTTTATTGGGGGCGGATGCCAGAGTACCCGGAGAGAACCCCCGACCTGCGGTAGGAAAACTGGCAATCCTTGTCAATTAAGATTGGAGTCTAGTACACCCTGCCTGCAGTGAGAATCAAACCGGCAATCTCAGTGTTGACAGACCACGTGATCAAAAGTAGACGAACTACCTTGACCACTCTGCCACCGAGGCCCCTGGTAGGTAATGTGTTACAGACTTGTGAAGATGTGGTGTACAGGCACTTGTTAAGGTGTGGTGAACAGGGGATACTCACTTGTGAAGGTGTGGTGTACAGGGGATACTCACTTGTGTAGGTGTGGTGTACAGGGGATACTCACTTGTGAAGGTGTGGTGTAAAGGGGATACTCACTTGTGTAGGTGTGGTGTACAGGGGATACTCACTTGTGTAGGTGTTGTGTACAGGGGAAACTCACTTGTGTAGGTGTGGTGTACAGGGGATACTCACTTGTGTAGGTGTGGTGTACAGGGGATACTCACTTGTGTAGGTGTGGTGTACAGGGGATACTCACTTGTGTAGGTGTGGTGTACAGGGGATACTCACTTGTGTAGATGTGTTGTAAAGGGAATACTAACTTGTTAATGTTTGGTGTAAAGGCGATACTAACTTGGGTAGGTGTGGTGTACAGGGGATACTCACTTGTGTAGGTGTGGTGTAAAGGGGATACTCACTTGTGAAGGTGTGGTGTAAAGGGGATACTCACTTGTGTAGAAGTGGTGTAAAGGGGATACTCACTTGTGTAGGTGTGGTGTACAGGGGATACTCACTTGTGTAGGTGTGGTGTACAGGGGATACTCACTTGTGTAGGTGTGGTGTACAGGGGATACTCACTTGTGTAGGTGTGGTGTACAGGGGATACTCACTTGTGTAGGTGTGGTGTACAGGGGATACTCATTTGTGTAGAAGTGGTGTAAAGGGGATACTCACTTGTGTAGGTGTGGTGAACAGGGGATACTCACTTGTGTAGGTGTGGTGTACAGGGGATACTCACTTGTGTAGGTGTGGTGTACAGGGGATACTCACTTGTGTAGGTGTGGTGTAAAGGAGATACTCACTTGTGTAGGTGTGGTGTACATGGGATACTCACTTGTGTAGAAGTGGTGTAAAGGGAATACTAACTTGTTAATGTGTGGTGTACAGGGGATACTCACTTGGGTAGGTGTGGTGTACAGGGGATACTCACTTGTGAAGGTGTGGTGTACAGGGGATACTCACTTGGGTAGGTGTGGTGTACAGGGGATACTCACTTGTGTAGGTGTGGTGTACAGGGGATACTCACTTGTGTATGTGTGGTGTACAGTAAATACTCACTTGTGTAGGTGTGGTGTGCAGAGGATACTCACTTGTGTAGAAGTGGTGTAAAGGGGATACTCACTTGTGTAGGTGTGGTGTACAGGGGATACTCACTTGTGTAGGTGTGGTGTAAAGGGGATACTCACTTGTGTAGGTGTGGTGTGCAGAGGATACTCACTTGTGTAGGTGTGGTGTACATGGGATACTCACTTGTGTAGGTGTGGTGTGCAGAGGATACTCACTTGTGTAGGTGTGGTGTACATGGGATACTCACTTGTGAAGGTGTGGTGTAAAGGGGATACTCACTTGTGAAGGTGTGGTGTAAAGGGGATACTCACTTGTGTAGGTGTGGTGTACAGGGAATACTCACTTGTGTAGAAGTGGTGTAAAGGGAATACTCACTTGTGTAGGTGTGGTGTACAGGGGATACTCACTTGTGTAGGTGTGGTGTAAAGGGGATACTCACTTGTGTAGGTGTGGTGTACAGGGGATACTCACATGTGCAGGTGTGGTGAACAGGGGATACTCACTTGTGTAGGTGTGGTGTAAAGGGGATACTCACTTGTGAAGGTGTGGTGTACAGGGGATACTCACTTGTGAAGGTGTGGTGTACAGGGGATACTCACTTGTGTATGTGTGGTGTACAGGGGATACTCACTTGTGAAGGTGTGGTGTACAGGGGATACTCACTTGTGTATGTGTGGTGTACAGGGGATACTCACTTGTGTAGGTGTGGTGTAAAGGGAATACTAACTTGTTAATGTGTGGTGTACAGGGGATACTCACTTGTGTATGTGTGGTGTACAGGGGATACTCACTTGTGTAGGTGTGGTGTAAAGGGGATACTCACTTGTGAAGGTGTGGTGTACAGGGGATACTCACTTGTGAAGGTGTGGTGTACAGGGGATACTCACTTGTGTAGGTGTGGTGTACAGGGGATACTCACTTGTGTAGGTGTGGTGTACAGGGGATACTCACTTGTGTAGGTGTGGTGTACAGGGGATACTCACTTGTGAAGGTGTGGTGTACATGGGATACTCACTTGTGTAGGTGTGGTGTACATGGGATACTCACTTGTGTAGAAGTGGTGTAAAGGGAATACTAACTTGTTAATGTGTGGTGTAAAGGCGATACTAACTTGGGTAGGTGTGGTGTACAGGGGATACTCACTTGTGTAGGTGTGGTGTAAAGGGGATACTCACTTGTGAAGGTGTGGTGTAAAGGGGATACTCACTTGTGTAGGTGTGGTGTACAGGGGATACTCACTTGTGTAGGTGTGGTGTAAAGGGGATACTCACTTGTGAAGGTGTGGTGTACAGGGGATACTAACTTGGGTAGGTGTGGTGTACAGGGGATACTCACTTGTGTAAGTGTGCTGTAAAGGGGATACTCACTTGTGAAGGTGTGGTGTAAAGGGGATACTCACTTGTGAAGGTGTGGTGTACAGGGGATACTAACTTGGGTAGGTGTGGTGTACAGGGGATATTCACTTGTGAAGGTGTGGTGTACAGGGGATACTCACATGTGCAGGTGTTGTGTAACAGACTTGTGTAGGTGTGGTGTAAAGGTGATACTCACTTGCACTGTTGACATGTAACATCAGATTGAAGACCACCAGTAAATATTTGGTCTATAATACAGTTACAGTGTAAAGGACTTCCAGGAATGTTGGTCCCATTGGCACCTGCAAATAAAACAGACAGATTTCACACATAACAGTTTTGATTCAATCAACACATTCAAATTTTATTTTTGTTAATACACCTGAATTTAGTAATTTTCAATGCATTTGTTTTTATAGCACAATAAAAGACCAGTGAAAATTATCATCTTTTTAACATTGTTGTTGGTGCAAATAAGAATATTTCTGATCAACCTAATCAGGTGACAGTTAGCACAATGTTGTCAAATACTAAGTAATGCCATTTACGAAAGGCTTCAAGTAAAGTTGAATACAATTTCCCCATTTGAATTTCAAATGAATACAGAAACTGTGTTGTCAACAGCATAATAAATGCTGAACTAAAATTCTCTCAAGAAATCAATCAGGGAGATACAGGGAAGTAAAACGATCCATTTATTTTGGTCATCATTCAATATTGCATCCGAATGCTGCATGAAAAAAACCCCCATAAGATGCATATAAACTATTCAGATATAATATGCTTCAGCAGGTTTCTAAGAAAAATAACACATTTCTTTATATTGAGAGAATGGTAATAGGGAATTAACAATGTGAAAATCTTGCTTGACGATAAAAACTGGACTGGATTGCTTTGGGTATAACTATTTTCCCAAGAATTAACATACAGAGAAGGTATGTGGGAAATCAATACCTATAGACTAAAAGGTTGTGTAACAATCAACAACCTACTTTTCATAACATTACATCACTAGATATTTTGTGTTGATAAATGTTACGGTTAATTTCTTTAAAGTTTTTGCAAAAAAGGTAGAGATAACGATTAATATGTGGTTGCTCATTTGTTTAAAATTTACAGTAATTTTTAGCTTTATTATACTGTTCATTTTTTATTAGTGAATGCAGCCAGAGTACCCGGTGAAAACCATACATCTGGCAGGAAAACACTCCATGTATCTTAAGTTTAGGAGTTAAGAATACTTTGCAAGAAGCTGGACTATAACAAGCAACCCTTTATCAACAATATCAGATGACCTTAACCACTGTGGCCACCAAGACCACACTTTTGTATCGGAAAAGTTGCTACTACAGAAAATATTTATTTTACTGGGTTCATTACTACATGGACATTAAAACATTATTTGCACCAATAAAATTATCTATTCATATCAAATACTGTGGTGTTTCTCATGTTTACAATTTCAGACATTCAGAATGCAGTAATAGTATCAGCCATGTTAAACATCTAGTTCTAAAGAAATTAAACAAGTTCGAACTTAAGCAAGATTTGGGTCAAGATTGTCAGAGAGATGCTGAATTACAACATTGCCACCAGAGTGAAGGCAGCTTCAAAACAAGTAAGCTAAAAGGAAGAACACAACAATATAAGTACTGTTACAAAGCATTTAATCTGCAAAGCACTAAATATTAATGCCTTCATATAGGGAAGTCCATTCCATTCTAATACAAGACATATACAAGATTTGAATCATGCAGAGAGTCTATAAGTACATGTATAAAGATAATTTGGATACATGCATAAAGCACAACTAACACCTAAATTGAATCCTGGATAAGAGGCTACTAAAAACACCATCAAAATGTACATCAAAGCTAGCATAACTGTGCCAACTATGGAACTGGTGAATAACTTATATCCCTCACCTGCAGTACACCATAAATATGGTTATTTTGGTTGTAGTTTTATTTTGGTTTATTTGGAGCTTTCTGTGAAAGTGCCAAAATTAAGCATGCATCAACATATTCCACACCAAAAGACAGGTAAGACATTATTGATAGGTTTATGGCTTACAATACCATTAATACACAAGTCTGTGTAAATTATGGAATTACAGGTACAAACTTTTGTATGCATATTTCTTTTATTTTATAGAATTTTTTTAGAAAACACAATGTGTTGATTTTTATTGACACATAATTATGTGCAGCTAATCATTTACTAATAAGACCCTGTTATTGATCATAAAAACAACAACTTCATTGTCATTCAATCAGGAACTATTGCTTGAATACAAAAACAGTTTAAATTAGAATCCATGATATTAATTTACTGTCAGAAGGACAATAATGAACATTTGTTAATTATGATGTGTGGTAATGACATAATCTATCTAATAAAGCTTAACATGTTTTAGGGGTTATGGTTATATCCTTAAGTCGATACACACTGTCCTGGCAAATTATATACCAATATATAACATATAAAACACATAATAATCTTGTTCACTACTGCAATTTAATGAGAGCAACTATTAAAGGTGCAAAAATTTAACAAATCAGTGGACGAAAAACCAAAATTAAACAAAACACACTGCTTTTGACAGAAAAATGCCACAATAACCCAATTTACGGTAAACAATTTAGAAGATACTGCATGTTGGACAGATATTATAAATATAATGCACACTATAAGTTTTTTTCCCTCCAAGCCATAATTTGAATCTGCTTATACATAATTTTACACATGTACATTTTTCTCATAGACTCCTTTCTTCAATTTGTTAAGCCATGGTTACCTTAAACTCTCATTATATAATTTTTTTTATTTTAGAATGTCTAGCAATTATCTGCTCTGTATTTATTTTTAACTGAGTATGTGTTGGCAAGAACTGGGACAATCAAAGAAATAAGAATGTACAAATGTAAATCAATATTTCCTGAAGATGTCTTTTCTAGTGAAAGACTATTGTTTGTTTGAATGGTGTTTAATGCCACTTTCAGCAATTTTTTTATCTATTTCATGGCGTCAGGGTTTTATTGGGGGGAGGAAGCTGGAGTACCCTGAGAAAACCCCTGACCTTCGGTGGGAAAACTGGCAATCCATGTCAATTAAGATTGAAGTCGAGTACACTCTGCCCACAGTGAGACTCCAACCCACAACCCCACTGTTGACAGACCAAGTAATCAATAGTAGACCAAACTACCTTAACCACTCGGCTTGTCATAGCTTAAAAAATAAAGCAATGAATGCCAAGTGATGACATGCAGTCCTTTAGATGGTAAGCATGCATAATTCCACAAGACACCACAACACACATACACTGTATGGTTCATACATGTATGTATTTCCCATATAAATACCATCAGTTATAAACACTACATCTTGTACAAGTTAAAAAACCATCCTGACAAAATTTCAATTTCTTATGTTTTTGCATGATTTAAAAAAGGGGGGAAAATCTCACACAGACAGAAATTATTTGACACCAAAACTGTTAATATTGTAATTGTTTGTCAGACCAAACTAAAAACAAATTTTATTTACTGCATACACCATACACAAAAGTTTCCAGAATAATAAATACATTTACAATTAGTGCTGTTTCTCTTACATGTCATAATGAATTATAATACCAAAAAAAACAAAACATAGAACATGAAACATTTTTCAAAACATTCTTTAATGATCAATCGCATGAACATGCATTATAAAGGTCACTGAAACAATTACAATATCAAGAATGCAGAAGTAATTTGATTACTATGTCGGAGTTAGTGCCAATTACACATTTAAAAAGATTTTGTGCTGAAATCTGAAATACAGACATCATCTCACAGGAAATACACCTCTGTACAAACCTTGAATACTTGGTCGGCAGTGTGATAACAAAATATTAGCAGAGTAACCTTTACAATGGCGATGCAACACATCTAGTGCTGCTATGAGGAACTCGTGAGCATCCTGCTGCTCATATCCTGCCAAATGACGAGCGTTGGTCCACACCAGGTGTAACAACCGAAATGGAATATGTGGAGCCCTGGCTCCTGAGTAAAACTGTGAACAGAAAAATTCATTATCACAGTTTATTGTTACACCAGTATAATTCTTCAATTATGTAAGCATCAATCATTGAGCTGATCCCAGAAGTTTATAGACAAAAATTGTAAAATAATAATTGAAAATTATGTAAATCCCAGACTACATATACACCTAATCATTACATAAGTTAAGCCATCATTCTATTAAAACTTGAATATGTATTAATTAAAATTTTGAAAAAATTTAAAGAACTATTTAAAGAAATTTAAAAGAGTATGTCCCCACAACTGAGAATTGACATGTACCCTTATCTCAGCTTTCTGGCCTGTAAACTAAACTGAACAAGTCCAACTATCTCTAGTTTTAAGAATATTTCACAAAAATCAAATTCCTTTCACCCTGTACACCTCCATGTTCAAAGATCCTACCAAAATATAGACACTGTTGCTTTTATGCTGTATGAGAAGATACCCATACAAAATGTGTACCCCAATATGGCTTGCAACCTACTAACTTAGGATGTCCAACTACAGACGATTAAGATGGCCCATTATGGTCAGTAGCTGAAAAACATCTCTCGAGTTTTTTTAGCACATTGGGTTGGTCTTACTCTGATCTGAATTTTATAAGCTATATGTACATGTTCAGATTAGTTCAAGGTTCATCATGAACTAATTTATATGACATATTACTTTCTCTCTTGTATAACAGAAATGATATATATTTTGGGTATTAAACAGGTTGCAAAACATTTGTCATTATTTCAACCTAGTTACAATTTTAAAGTGCATGTTATGGTCCTATTTAAGACCTGTGAACATTTAATATATGGTCAATAACTTAGAGAAACTCTGTGTAATGATCTGTAATTAAACAGTAAATAAATTTACCTCTTGAAAAAGTCGAGACATTTCACATACAAGGCACTGCCTAGCTTCATCAACTTTCATTTCACAAACATGTTTGTCTGCTAAAAAATAGTCTCGTAATACAGGTGTATGTATCAAAGCCTGTACAATACAGTTCATAAAGCATGTGTTCCCTAGATTGATTAGTCCTCTTAGACCTGAAATAACAATATATTTATATACATGTTCAAGATGGATTTCATCAAATGCTCAACTGTACATTGTGATGAAAATAAAAGACATGATAAAAAGATTTGAAAGAATTACTCACAACAGAAGTTACTATACGTGCTTTCGGTTCTTATGTTAGAGATAAAATTGTCTGCGTTGTATACTTTTCACTTCAGTTAGTTTAATATTCTTTTAATATCAATGTTTACTATTTTAAATCATTGTTAAAGGTAATGATAAACATTAAACCAGGGCTCAACAATAACATTTGTATGATTGCCCACAACAAGTAGAAATGTCTGTGGGACAAATATAAATTAATAAGGCTCTAAGGAAATATTATAAAAATTGTAAGCATCTTTTCTCGAAAATGTGTTTGGTCAATAATTTCCTTGAATTTGTTATTCATAATCTTTTTATATTGCCAAAAACATCACAGCCATTATTACTGGCTGTGAAGGGACCAGTACAATTCTTACTTATAATAAGAAAACTCATGGATGAACCGAGCTTGCAGAAAACAGTTGTAAAACTGATTTTACATTGAAACAATGACGTGTATGACTCGATTTTCAGCAATAACAATGTCATTCACAGTGTATCGCTTAAATGGACGGTAATTTGGTTGAAACATCTGTATATATTTTTGAGGAATTATTTGTTTAGAGAAATAAATACAAGATATTTTAAGTTCACTTGTCACTTCACTTTGGATTCATAGTTTACATTGCTGAATGACGGAAAATAGATAAATTTCAATTGGGTGGCCATATATATGGGTCAAAATTTTCGGACAAGTGATGTTTGCATAGGATAAGTAAATCTGGATAGTTACTTGTCCATAAGGGACAAGTTTTAAAAGAAGTTATTGCTGAGGTCTGTGAACTTGTATTACTACCTGTACAATGTAGACTAATGTACTGAAATGCAAAATATTTGGTTTACTGTAAACCAATTAATATTCGCGTAAGCAAACTTTCGCGGTTTGTATTCAATGGACTGATTCGCGAATACAAACTTTCGCGAAATTGATATCATTAAAAATAAATTTCGCGGATCTGCTGATCCCTGCATAGAAAATGGACACAAAATAAATAATAAATATTTAAGTTGTCTTATGTTTTATTTTTTATAGCTGACTGATTCACGTGAACATAAACTCAAGTACATGTAGTTTAGTTGAGTTTACCAAGTTGTGAAAACGGGAATAAAAACAAATGATCTAAACATGTGTTTGCATAATAAACACATTGAAAGAATAATTTTGGAAGTCGACAATTATAACGAACCGTTTTACCTTTATGGCCCTGTCGTGCCTGTAGGTGTACATTGTTAATTACCAGGGTGATTGTTGTGTTCATAACGGCTAATAAGTCCGTTTGATCTTTTGACACCGTACATAATTAAATAATTAGCTCGTCCCTTTAAGTGCCAAACAGATGTTAATAACATGACTCAGACCATAAAAGAGAAATAATCAGATTTTAATTAAATAAGATAACTGTTGTTTCAACCGGAAGTTGTGAAATCATAGTTTAGTAATTCCAAACAAGGTTGTTTTACACGACGTTAGTATTGTCACTATTCTTCATAATTCATTGTCCCAAACCTTTTCGCGGATATAAACTTTCGCGTTTGTTACCACCTCGCGAAATCCGCGAAAGTTTATATCACGCGAAATTTAATTGGTTTACAGTATATTTAACAGGACTATGATATAAATTATAACTCATTACTCATGCCGAGTATTTGACACATTCCTTTAGTTTATTAGAAGTCATGTCAATGCAATATGAAAATTTATGATGGTTTATTATGGCTTATTTACCAATAGTAGAAGTAGTTTCTACTTTCCTTCTTTTAGGATTTTGTAAAAGGATTTCTTTCTCTAATTCTGTTGGTTCCCACTGAATGAACTGGTGCTTGAATCCTAAGAAGGAAAGATAAAGAACAGAGTTAATATAATTACTTATTTTACTGCTCAAGATACTGAACAAATAATAATTGTACCCTCGCATTTTTGGGGGTTTTTTGACGAGGGTACAAATTTAGTCCCATTACTTGTAATACAGCAGAGCGGGAGTGAATCACTCCCAGCTCTTTGATGTCAAAAAGAATTTCTTCAATAAATATAGTTTCCCTTTATTTTTGCAATGTCTGAAGCTTAAATAACATTAAGAAGATGAATATTATGTTTGAATTTTGTATAAATAGACAGAAGGTAGAATTTTTCATTTGGTACATTACGAGCAATAGGACTAAATTCTGCCGTTAATCCGACAAATCACAAAATTAACTTCGGGTTATAACAGCAGTAAATTTGGCCGACTCAAGATAAACCAGAGGCTCTTAAGAGCCTGTATCGCTCACCTGATTTTATAGGCAATGAAGATGGCATTTCCCTGATGTTAAAGTAAGTCCTGTAATTTTCAATAAACTTTAAATAGGCCCATCCAAACAATATTACTAGAAAGCTTTGTTTCATTGGTTAACCGGTTGTATAGAGAAGATTTTTTTTTTGCCATTGGGTCCTATGTTAAACTAAGTCCTGCGGTGGTGGAGGCCATTTTGAATTTCCAATTGCCATAAAAAACATAAACTTTATAAAGGACCAAACAATATTGCTAGTAAGTTTTTGTTTCCATTGATTAACCGGTTTCAGAGAAGAAGCCTTTAAAAACTTTTTCCCATAGGGTCCTATGTTAAACTAAGTCCTGCGGTAGCGGCCATTTTGAATTTTCCAATTGCCATAAAAAACATAAACTTTATAGAGGACCATCCAAACAATATTGCTTTGATTGGTTAAACTGTTTCAGAGAAGAAGCCCTTTAAAACTTTTTTCTCATAGGGTCGAATGTTAAACCAAGTCCTGCGGTGGCGGCCATTTTGAATTTCCGATTGGGATAAAAAAACATTAACTTTATAGAGGACCATCCAAACAATATTGCTAGTAAGTTTTGTTTCCATTGGTTGACCGGTTTCAGAAAAGAAGCCTTTCAAACTTTTTCCCATAGGGTCCTATGTTAAATTAAGTCCTGCGGTGGCAGCCATTTTGAATTTCCAATTGCCATAAAAAACACAAACTTTATAGAGGACCATCCAAACAATATGGCTAGTAAGTTTTGTTTTGATTGGTTAAACGGTTTCTGAGAAGAAGCCCTTTTTAACTTTTTTCCCATAGGGTCCTATGTTAAACTAAGTCTTGAGGTGGCAGCCATATTGGTTTACCAATCAAAATAAAAAACAAAAACTTTGTAAAGGTCCATCCAATGAACATTATGGCCAAGTTTGGTTTCAATTGGCCAAGTGGTTTCAGAGAAGATTAAAATGTAAAAAGTTTACAGACGCCGACGCCGACGACGGACGCAAAGTGATAACAATAGCTCACATGACCCTTTGGGTCAGGTGAGCTAACAAGAGTGACTGTACTGTAGGGTGCGAGTCCTAACTGGAAGAAACTGAGACTTCCAATAGTTTCTCTGTGCTAATAAAAATAATCTGTCGCTTCGCTTTCTAATTTACTTTGCTATTAAATGAATTATTTTATTAAATTTTACAATAAAGCCCCCTCATTTTTAGCAGAGTCAGTGAATTTAATAGCAGCACTTACAGGTCTATGTTTTTATTTCTGTACATTTTTGGTTTCCTCCCTTAAAATCTGTACAGTTTACAATGGAACAGCAAGTTATACAATCTTAAGAGCTTTTTTCCTTAAACAATTGGATACCTTGGGATTTTGCTGCTCTGGCATGTTGTGAGGTAGATATTTGTTCGAGTTCTGTGTCATACATGTAGTCATTACAAGCAAAACAGTACACTGTTCCATAACTCAAGTCCATGGCTACATAAAAATGATTAACAAGTACATATGAATATTATGAGCTGATTACAAATGACGACCATTGCATCAAGTGAAGATCAATGTTAACAGTGTATAAAAACACTCAAAAAAATGAAACTTAACAATTAACAAAATTATGATTTATGAAAGGTCTAATTTTTTTCAAGTTTTCCTGGGTGTGCTTCTTTTTCGATATATTTTTTGTCAGAAGTTGTCAGTCTGCTTTTGGTTTAAAGTTCTGTATCTTAATTTTGAAATTACAACAAAACACCAACTTAGTGGCAGTGTGTAATAGTAATTGTTAGTTTAAGGATAATTAACTATTTTCCTACACAGAAGCAGAGGGATAAAAGGTATATATCCATAGCTGCTGTAAATTTTATTTTACTGAATAAATTTTGAAATAAGATAAATTGATAATCAAGACATTCTGGTATGTTAAAGTCAAGATAGTTATCATTAATTTCATAGTTGTAAGGAAAACAAATTGATACAAGTAAGTAAAAAGTTAAATTAAAAACATTCCAACAATTTGTAACCATTTCTTCATATTTATCTAAATACTTATAAGACTGAAAAATTATCCAAACAAAGATGATGGCAGCTATATTACAAATACACAGACTCGAAGGAAAAAGAAGTTTTACATACTCCCATTGTATGTTACCTTTTTAATTACTTTATTTAGAGAATACTTATTCCAAGTTTGCTTAAGCATTAGTCAACCCACACTTAAACTTGAAATTATTGTCATGCTCATCTTTAGAAAACATACCTAGATGGTGGTTATTTTGTTCTGCATGTTCATGTATATGTCTGTCATTATAGCATCCAAAGAAGATGCAATGTAAACAGGCATGCAGCCTCTGTGTATACTGTTGACATGCATGACATCTATTAGATGTAGCCTGAAAATTAAAAAAAATATAAATGAAATAATTAAAACCTTATATTTAACAAAAATATGTGTTTTTCATACTTATATACATGTATAATATTATAATTGTAAATTGACTAGAGTTTAACAGGAACCGAACTTAAGCTATTATTTTCCCCTACTACTGGTTTCAGTACCGTGTGAGGTGGGAATGTTAAAAATGGATGGAAAAAGAGTTTATTTCTATGGTCTTTTATTTGATTTTTCAAAAAAAAAAAAATTAAATTATTTCCAAATACTAAAGAGCAGGTTAATATGTTGAAACAAAAACTTCAATACAATACAACATAATAAAAAATTTCATGGCATGGAACAGGCACACAAAATATATTGGCCGTGTTTAAAGATTAACCAAGAGCAGGCTCTAATCAATACACATGGAATTAGGTTGTAAATTTTTATCAATTACTTTTTTTCATGTCTGGACATTAAAACATAATGTTACTTTTTAAAGAGATGTGGTTTTTTTTAAAGTTACATTGAAGCAAGGCACAATAAGTTTGCATGATGTCAGTGTATGAAAACCATGGAAAAACAACTTCCATGTAAACTTTATTGCTGTAAGATAAAATCTAAGTTTCTAGAGTAATCACATTTATTTCATTCCAAATGGTAAAGATACAAGTTAAAAAAAACAGATGTTTGTCGCAAATTTATAATGTTCTTTCCACTTTAAGTTCCAATAAAATTTCAATTAAACTTTTTGACTGACTGCATTTATTTATTTACAGGGTTTTATTTCATTATTGCCCATTAAGCACACTGGTATTTTTATATTTTTTCTCTGAAATGTTCAGACTTGTCACCTTTCGTCGCCTGGCATCAGCTGATGAGCAGGCAACAAAATAAGCATGAATTAAACGATATGCATTGGTTCCGTGGGCAGATTTATATTCATTCAAATGTTCACAGCTAGACATAGTCGCCCTACTGCTATTTCATCGCCATTTGTTGGTTATGTCTGTTATTTTTGTCAAGTAAACAGCTCAACAAAGACTGATGCGCAGTCTAATGTTATTTATGCGATCACTTGCGCACATCAATTTTTTGTTCGAAATTTCCGCTTCCGTTCTTTCCACGTGCATGGGTGTGGATGCACTGTAAAATGTAAACAAACACAAAATATGCTGTACATATTAATTTTTTTATTGTATTAAAATTGTTATGCAAGCTGAAAATGCAGAAATTAATCCAAACGCGAGAACCAAATTCGATGACATGTCAAACTACTTCAAATTCTTTAATCTACAAAGGGACATATACAGTTATCAAGTGACAAAATCTAAAAATAAATGGATTGGAAAAGTCTCAAAAATATTAAATGAGTTAGATTTTTCTTATATTAAAGAAATAAACACTTCTTTCAAACACATGATTTCTTTTATTAAGCAAAGAGTTTTAGATAAAAGTATACAAAATCAACATGGCTTGCACAAATATTGAATTCAAATAAACAATAAGTTTTATAGTATTTTCATAACTCAAATCATTGCATTGTATCACACGTGGCGTTATAACTAATTTCAGGTACGGTTTACTGAGCTATTGCACGATAATATAGTTCAATGTTTGCATTTAACGCAGTAAGTACTTTCTATCTGTAATATTGTTTTGATTATTTTTCAGGTGAAAAACAGTATGTTTTGTATTTCGAAATGTAATACTTTTGTTATTTGCATTTGAATTAAAATATAATTCTGTTCATATATTCTTACGCGATCAAGCTGGCTAGGTGAATGATCATATTGTTGTATTAATTACATTATGTGCACGTGATTATGTGTCATAACCATTTATTGTAAATGTGTTGAACAAATAAATATTTCGTACTATTATCATAAATGCACATTAAATCTGCTCTCATCTGAATTTAATTATATAATTAACGCATTGTAAATATGTCCAACAATAATAAATTTCTTGCTACTGTTTTAATGGTGTATTAAACAATTTTCGTGATGTAAACCGTTAATATTCCATGGCTGCCTAGCCTGTGCTGCTGCAGCTGATCATCATGATGAATAACAGTAAACAAGATTTTCACATGTACATCTTTGCAAAATAAAAATAACACATAAATCAATGTATTAAGAATTTCAAATATTTTTAAAACAAACGATAACCAGTCCTTTAGCTCAATTGGGATTGCAGATTTAACAAACGGTACAAATGTCATGAATGTTAATAATTTGGGATAAAGATTGCACACCGACTTGATGAGGGAAGTATTACGAATCTGTAATTCCTGTCGAACATTTAAATGATGAAAACGTTTCTACTTTAGCATTGTCTTATTATTGGTTTTATGCACTTTTTAATTTTCCAGTTATTTTGTTGTTGTCGCATCATATAGAAATAAATTATTTAATTAAATTTTTTTAATACAGGTCTCAATTTCCTGTATCTTTCTTTTACGTTAAATAATTCAAATGTCCAAAAATGTTAACTAAGTCCACTATAAAGCTGCATATGTCAAAAGCAATTGACTTTCCATGTTCGGCCTCAAACGTACAGGCTCAACTAGTCCGAGAATCCTCTGCCGTCCAACGGCAGAGGATTCTCGGACAAAGGTTCAACATGTTGCGGTCGTATCATGCTGCGCTCGGCGAAGCTTTTTATTCTTTACTGTTATTGTTGGTTATAGTATTAATTACACAATTTCTATTTTCATTATAGGACATTTATCAGATATAACAATACAAACTGACTTCTTGTTTTAATCCTCCAATTACTTTAATTGAGTTTCCCCGATATGGTTACAACCATATCTTTTCTTGTTTATAAAAACATGAAAAGCTCTTATGTCGATATCCTCAAAAATAGAACAGAACGTTCCACTTTTAGAAATACACTAAAATCCCAATTGCCTTGAAATTGCAAATTTAAGGCAAAACTCAATACCTCTATGATAAATGATGTCAAATGTGCGACAAAAGTATAACATAACACAAAGTCCATTTTCTACTAAATTGTGAAAAAAATATACAGAATTGAGACAGTCTTTTCAAAATGATATAAAAATTATTTGGTATTGTCCAATAATATTATCAATAGAATATAATAGCTCTTTAATACATGTAATAAAATTAACATACAAGGTCGCCCACTGAAAACTATATATTAAAAGTCCAATTATCTCCTCTGAATAATATCCAACAGCCACGAAAATTCTTCATGCACATTTACATAATCCTTTATGTAAAGTTTCATCAAAATCTGTCAGGCAGTTTAGGAGGAGAAGTGCTTACAAGGGATGTGGACGGACGTTGAGACAGACAGACAGACAAGGTTATTCCTATATACACCCCCCTCCTAACAAGTTTGCGGGGGTATAATAAAGATAACTTACTTGATTAAAAATTAAGGCTTAAATTATTAATTGCAGCACACAATTGTGTATGCTCCCTTATATTTTAACATTTGGTACAAGGACCATAATACAGGCACTGTTTTATACTGTAACTGGGTGCAAGAGGAAAGGATATTGAAAAAATTGAAATTGAATTGGTATTCAAATGTGTGTATTTAAACCTGAAAACTTCCCATATACCACATACTTGCCAAAAACATCTTTTCGCTTTTAAGAGCTCCGTAGAGCTCATATTTGTCTTGTCTTTGTTTATATGTACTGACTACAAATATAATTTCTTTTACTATCTGCAAACTTGACCACTTTGAATTTTTGTGGAATTCCTGATGTAAAAAACAGCAGGAAATGAAAAAAAAATGCAGATCAGTGCAGCATTTTTCTTATTTCTTCTCCAAAGAGCCTATGCTGTTTGTGGGCTTACTGATGTAAAAATCCATGATTTTCAGGCAGGTTCAAAGTAGCAAGAAATGTCCAGAATCAGATTTATGCACAATTTTTCTCATTGCTTTTATAAATAATAGCCACCTTGCATAGCGATGTAGGAGTTTGCGACCACTTATCGTTTCTCCAATTTGTTAATGCATTGTATTAGGGCTCCCTATGCCCCTAGCTTCCTTGAATTGCATCTGAAGATTGACGAAGATGGAATTACATTTAAAATTAGGGATTTGCTTTTTAGTGATGCATACTTAATTAAGGATGTATATACAGGTAGAAAGACTGGTCAGCTTCAGTTTCAAGATGATATATCTTAGTGAAGTGACATGTTGACACAACAACTAGAGCTTCAAGATGAAATTGAACAAAAAGGGAAATATTATAATGAGGTTATTTAGCAGTCCATTTTGAATTACAGCCACAATGCCATTAAATGCTATTGGAAGTTTCCTGGGTGTTCCTGTTGGACTCCTGGTTTTTCTTTGGATATTGAAGGCTTTTAAAGCAAAGAAGAAGCTGGATGGAAAAGTTGTTCTGATAACAGGAGCGAATTCAGGACTCGGTAAAGGTAAATACAATAATCCTTACAATTGTTTGGTCTGCTTTTGTTATTACATTAATTAAGAAAACATCCCCCGACCTGAAGTAAGCTTTACCATTAATTCCTGTCTTTTGTTTACCTCTCTTAAAACTTACATCAAATATTGTGCATAATCCCTTCAAGATTGCTATTTTAAATAAATAGATAAATCTACTTTTTTGGTACATTAAGCTTAATTTGTAACTACCTAAAAATGTTTTGCATAATTTGGATGAACAGAAAAATTCACGGTTGGTGCTGATTAAAAATTCAAAGATGGCATCTGGCAAAGAATCATCTCATGTGAAATCGTTTGTCCAACTGCAACCAAACTTTGGTGTAATAAGGTAGCTTCTAATGTTGTCTTTATTAAAGATATATTAAATACATCTTGTAGGCCTATATTTTTTCCCAAACATAGTCTTAAATATGAAGTGTAGCAACATAAATAATAAATGTTATTATGGTTTGATGAATGTTATGTGGCAAAACAGTGATGACAGGGTGTGTACATGCAGAGCCTTCAAACTATTCATACAAGACATGTGAGTCAAATTCAGAATTTGTTCAGAATTTCATGTTGGTCCAGTTTTCTGCAACAATCTTAAATGTTTCTATATATGCATTCGCCTTTTTCACAGTAATGGTGTAAAATCATTATTAATGATGTTATAAGGTTGAAACTTTAACTTTACAACATTAGAATGAAAGAATTTGATTAGATTTGAAAAGGGAATAATTTACGTTTGATAAAAAATGATATGCCACATGTGTACATGCGAAAGGGAAAAAAGTATGTAACCAGAATGTATGACAAAAGTACATTTTTCATCGTTATATTTTTTCATTTGAAAAATACAGGGTTTTAGAATAAGATTTTCTTATATAAATAAATTCAATTAATGATGTTTAAAAACTTGTTAAAATAATTAATTTATTCTTTTTTCTTTTGCAGTTTTCAGAATGAAATTTAGTTGAATATTAAAGAAATGGCAGAAAATAACGCAAAAGCAGCACTGTGTTATGCTTTTTAGTACTTTTTACAAGCTTGGTCATTAATGATGGATAAAAACTGTTAACCTTGACAAAATAAGTCAGGAATATGCTTTAAAGTCAGCCTTTGATTTGTTGTCTATGGAAAAAAAATCATGAAACTTAATAAATGTTAAACTTTAATTTTTGTTCAATCTCCATCTTAGGTTTAACATTTTCCACGAATTGCTGTAGTGTCCGCAACGTTTCAATATTTAAAGAAAAAGAACAACAGATTATCAGAAAATAATTTTTCTGGTCAGTTTCTGAGCCAGCTTAGAGAATAGTACCAAACAATTGTCAGTTTCTATTGCTGCCTCTGTATGCTTCAGTATTTAATGCCATTCTGTAGTGTCCACAACACGGTTTCAAGTTGTTGAAAAAAAATAGCAATAATTAAGATTTTTTTAAGAGATCTAAATATTGCCAAAATTTACATGTTCAAAAAGTACTAAACTTAAATTTTGATGTACATATAATCAAAATAATGCATTGTCTAAAATGTATTTAACATAGATGTGTCAAATGTTCATCTGACATGCTCTAAATGGAAAAATGATATTGAAAGTGGGAACAAAACTAAAATATTTTCATAGCCCTTCGTTATTTTTTGTTAAAATTAAAAACAAAATGGTTATAAATGCTGTTTATTATTGCATTATATGGATTCTCAGTTTGTTGCGGACACTACAGTTTTAACAAATTTTCCTTCCTTTGACACCTTACTTTTTCAGGTAGTTAAAATGACAAAATGTTGCCTTAAACTACAGTACATGTATATGGACATAATTGTTCGTCACTTGTATAAAAATGACCCAATTATAATAACAAGTAATAGGTTTTTGCTGTTTAATTTTTTTTTAATTAATCAGAATAGGTAGCTTAACCTAATTAAATTTGTTAATAATTATGACATCAGTCTTATTGAGGTACTATCCATAATATATTAACATTCAAAAGTAGTCTTACTTTTGCCTGTTTCATTATTTACCTTTGTATTGTATTATAAACATTTTTTTAAGATTAGAAAACAGAAAAATATTGACTGTTGGATACATAACTATATAACATTAAAAAGTAATTTTAAGATATATTCATGACCAAGCTTGTAAAAAAAGTACTAAAAAGGTTAACATAGTGCTACTTGTAAATAATGTTCTGCTATTTCTTTAATACTCAATTAAATTTTATTCTGCAAACTGCAAAATAAAGAAGACGTCCATTTAATCTGTATTCAAATATCATTAATTGCAATTATTTTTGGTTAAAAAAACTTACCCCATAACACTATATTTTTGTTAATAAAAAAATATAACGATAACAAACATGCTTAAATATGCTTTTTCATATACATGTATTCTGATCTCATACTTTTTTTTCTTTCATATGTAAACATATATCATTTTTTTACCAAACTGAAGGTATTCCTTTTTCAAATCTAATCAAATACTTTTATCTTGATGTTATAACCTTATAACATTAACAAGATTGATTTGTCCCCATTACGTGAAAACAGTGTTTATAGAAAGTGTCCCCAATGAAGTTTTTTATAATAAAGAACTAAAACTTTGATTTCAGTAGGTTTTTACTGTTCAATTGTTACTAACAAATATAAAAATCAAATTTAAGAGAGCTTAACCAAGTCCAAATTGTTAATATTAATCATGACATCAGTCTTTTTTATAATTGGGGTGCTATCCGTTAAACTAACATTTAAAAGTATTTTTGTGTTTCACTTGTTTCAATATCTATCTCAGAAATTTATAAAAGTAAAAATTTTCTTAAATATTAGAAAAGAGCAAAATATGGTACTATAAGATACATTACTTGATAACTTTAGAATAAGTCATTTGTAGATTTATGTAGTGTCCGCAACACTTCAGCTAATCAGTTTATATGTAATTTTTCATGAAACAAAACTACTATAACTTTTTTTTTTAATTTAATAATCTATATGGATGTATTAATAATCAGTCAAATGTTTAAGTGAAGTATATCCATCTGTTTATTCAAAACTTTTATTACATACCACTAGATCTGGAATAATTATTTAGTTTGGGATTGTATACTAAAATTGTTCGGTATTGGTTAAAATATACTTCTGTTCCATGTATATATTTTTGATACAATACATAAAAAATATATGTTTACTTATAATCTGCATCACAGTCTGCAGTAAAAACACATTTGTATTTAGAACATAAATTGTAGTGTCCGCAACATATTTTATTGTCCAATAAAATGGGTCAAAAATATTTTTTCGATGGTGTTATTTGTAAGGTCAAAGTATAAACTTGTTGCAAAATCATATCTGATGACATAAAAAGTATTTTTGCTGTTATTTTGGTCAGATTTTAAAAAAGAAAACAATTGAGACTATATAGGTTTTTTTTTTCAAACCTTCCTACACACAAATTTATAAAAAAAATAATAAATATGGAAGCATACATGACATACGTGTTTCAGAAATGAAGAATGCCAAGTTATAGAGTAAAAATAAGTATAAAAGTATGATTTATAGTATTAAACTGCTGTTTACTAAGTACATAACAAAGCTTATTGTAGTGTCCGCAACAAGTATTGGTTCGCCCCGAATAACATGTGGTAGCAAATTAAATAGGTGAGGATACTTCATGATATTTTAGATTTTATTTCCTCAAATATAATGTTGTGTGATGTTGTTGTTCTTTTTAAGATATAACTTACTTCAATTTTTGCCTAAAGTGAAATGCTTTTTTCACCTTTACTGTGAAAATGGCGATTGGAAATGTGAAATTTCTACCATAGGGGAACATTTGAGATATAGCTGCATATATCTGCAGCTGCTTTTATTAATGAACCTATTATACTGTAAAGACTTCAAACACATTTAGATATTCTTTGGACTTAGTGTACATTTTTCTTCAATTATTTGATATGCAAATTAAAGTATTGTTTAGAAAATTTTGGTCAAACTATTGATTACGTACATGAGTTGGTTGTAAGTAATTAAGATAACAAAAGCATTAACTAGAATCTATTATTTTATTGGCCTTGTTACATGTATATTACCCAGTTGATAAACATTTTGTTTGTAATCTAAGCAGTATACATCTTATATTTTTGAAGCGTGTGCTAAAGCATTTTACCAGGCTAAATGTAAAGTAATTTTATGTGGAAGAAATAGGACAAGTCTTGAGGATGTCAAAAAAGAACTTACAGAAATGAAGGTTTGTTTTATATGCCTCTAAGGTTGTTTTAGTTATGAGCTGTTCTTTGTTTTAAATACAAGGTAACACCAAATTTATTATTTTTTAACATGAAGTAAAATTTTTGGAAACTAAAATAATGGATTATGACTTCATGTATATGTCAGAAAATACTTTTAAAAAATGAATCTTAAACATCATTCTCTGTTGCTTTCGTAATAGCATTATGACGAGTACAGTTAAAATTCTGATTGATTGATTGGATGTTTGCTTTATATCCAGCGAGCAGTATTTCAGGATGAGAACAAGTTAACAAACAATTAATCTGGATTCTGCTTACTGTGGTTACATTTTTATTCCTGGAAAACCAATATCCATGGTTTTCAAGAGTGATGACAAATCAGGAAATTAAGAATTCAATAAAGAATAATCTCTGGTGAATAGTCATGAACCACAAAATGTCTTTTTTCTTCAAACCATGCAAATTTTTATCCTTGAAAATAAATGAATCCACTGTATATGAGAGGCAGACATTTAAATGTAAGTCATATATAGATCTACCACATACTAGTTTAAGTTATGAACATATAAAACACATGCCTCTGCTACTTATGCTGACAGTAATAACACAGAAATTGTGTATTAATGTTTGAAAGTAATGGCACAGATAGAAAACTATCAAGTGAGACAATAATGACACATATAAAAAACATGGTATTAATGCTGACATCAATGAAACGGCTAGAACGCAAGGTATTAAAGCTGACATCAGTGAAACGGGTAGAACACAAGGTATTAATGCTGACATCAATGAAACGGGTAGAACACAAGGTATTAATGCTGACATCAATGAAACGGGCAGAACACAAGGTATTAATGCTGACATCAATGAAATGGGTAGAACACAAAGTATTAATGCTGACATCAATGAAACGGGCAGAACACAAGGTATTAATGCTGACATCAATGAAATGGGTAGAACACAAAGTATTAATGCTGACATCAATGAAACGGGCAGAACACAAGGTATTAATGCTGACATCAATGAAATGGGTAGAACACAAGGTATTAATGCTGACATCAATGAAACGGGCAGAACACAAGGTATTAATGCTGACATCAATGAAATGGGTAGAACACAAAGTATTTATGCTGACATCAATGAAACGGGCAGAACACAAGGTATTAATGCTGACATCAATGAAATGGGTAGAACACAAAGTATTAATGCTGACATCAATGAAACGGGCAGAACACAAGGTATTAATGCTGACATCAATGAAATGGGTAGAACACAAAGTATTAATGCCTACATCAATGAAACGGGTAGAACACAAGGTATTAATGCTGACATCAATGAAATGGGTAGAACACAAGGTATTAATGCTGATATCAATAAAATGGGTAGAACACAAGGTATTAATGCTGACATCAATGAAACGGGCAGAACACAAGGTATTAATGCTGACATCAATGAAATGGGTAGAACACAAGGTATTAATGCTGATATCAATGAAATGGGTAGAACACAAGGTATTAATGCTGATATCAATAAAATGGGTAGAACACAAGGTATTAATGCTGACATCAATGAAACGGGTAGAACACAAGGTATTAATGCTGATATAAATAAAATGGGTAGAACACAAGGTATTAATGCTGACATCAATGAAACGGGCAGAACAAATTAAGTCTGACAGTAATGATGGAACTGGAACATATGCTATTTAAGTTAACAGTAAAGACATCTCTGAAATGCTTTATAAAGTTGACAATCATATGATATTCATGTGATATCACCTACACAATAGCTAAGATGTCACATGAACACTGGAATGCAGAAGCTCTGTTAGGGTGTTCAAAAGTAATATCATGAATCATAGCAAATACATGTAGGTAGTATTAAATTTTGTAGCCAAATTTTTTGTGATTCTATTTCATTCAGTTCCCAGTTCATTGTTAAAATGAAAATTTTGTCTATCTTTCTGTATTTTTAGTATTAACGGTTCAAAAGGTCAATTATGTCTTTTAATTTTTTTAATAACTTTTTAGGCCAAACTTAATTGTCTTTGAATTCATCATTAAATAGTTAAAAATAGTTATGTCAACATATTTATCCTATGTCAATATATTAAGTCCTAGGCAACACATTTCTCCTTTGTCTTCTGGGCTGTTGAAATATTTGAAACAAAGGGAACACTTTTGTCATTTTTTGTACTGAACACAGTGACAAACAAAATGTTGGGTGACAACTTATTTGATAAGCTGTGCAATGCAGTTTTCATTGTTGATTTGGTGTGTATCAAGTACATCCATTTGTTTGTTTTAGTTATCATCCTCCTTCCAACCCGAGATAGTTGTTATGGAGCTTGAAAATCTATCAGCTATTCCTCAGGCTATATCTGAAGCTTTGAGAATCCACAATAGTATTGACATTCTGATAAATAATGCTGGCATTAGTTACAGAGGTGAAATACACAACACCATGTTAGATGTTGATATCAAACTGATGACAGTTAATTATTTTGCACAGGTAGCAATAATAAAAGGTAGGTCATACCAAAAATGTATGGTATTAGTTTCACAGGTGATATGTGAATAAATTTGGTCTCAAACCTAAGTCTCCTTTGGATTATAGCATTGTCATAAATGTCCTTAGCATGAAATGGTTAAAGGAATTATTAAAAATGAGTCTTATTAATGTTGTCTGGATAAAAAGGATTGACATAAACTAGTTCTGGTTAATTCTAGAGAAGAATTATACCATAGTTTATAAGTAACATATAATCTGATAGTTGGGTAAGAATGCAAAATGACTTATCAATTCAACTAATTCTAAATAAATGGATAGTTTGTCCAATTAACTTAATGTAACCATACTATCTACCTTGAATGCATTTAAAAACGTCTGGTTCACAAAAGAAATTGTAAGTAGTGTTGTTTTCAATGTCATCCTGACTCTTGTAAGTATTTCAGCATTATCTGTTGTCATTGTTTTATAGCTGTCCTGCCTACTATGAAGCTACAGAAAAGTGGGTCTATAGTCAATATCAGTAGTGTACAGGGAAAGATAGCCATTCCTTATAGGTCTGCCTGTAAGTGTTTACACCTGTGTTAATAGATATAATAGATACCCTAACCCTAACTTCAAGTAGCATTGTTGTAGTTGGTTTGGTTGTTCGGTGTTTCAGCTATATCATGATGTCCAGTTTTTATTGGTGAAGGAAGCCAGATTGACCTGCGGTAGGAAAACTGGCAATCATTGTCAATTAAGATTGGAGTCGAGTACACCCTGCCTGCAGTGAGACTTGAACCCACAACCTCAGTGTTGCCAGACCACGTGATCAATAGTAGACGAACTACCTTAACCACTCGGCCACCGAGGCCCCCACCCCCCCGCATTGTTTTAAGGTAGACATCATTTGTCTTTCAGTTAGTGATCTTGGAAGTAAATTATATATTGGGATTAACTATTCCTTTTATGCAATTCAGTTAATTGATACATGTATATGTATGGTGTAGTATTATCTTTCATCACCTTACCAATCTTTTGTGATTTAATTATAATACAAAAAAAATGCCTGGAAACAATACATTTTAGTTTTTCATTGACTAAAAAAATATATGCCTTAAATTAATATTCAGGATTAACACTGTAGGAAAGATCAAATGTCCAGTTTTGCAACTTGCAAAACAGATTATAGATGTTTGAATAGCTGTAGTTACAATGGTGTTACCATTTTTGAAAAGCATATTGATGTCAGTAGGAATTTTTACTGAAGAAAAAAACAGTGGTGTATAGCTATTTGTGCTCATTTTTTGCAGACACAGCATCTAAACATGCAATACAGTCATTCAGTGATACACTGAGAGCAGAAGTAGCAGAAGACAATATACATGTATGTGTGATAAGTCCTGGATATATCAAAACAAATCTGTCCCATAATGCAGTGTGTGGGGATGGTTCTATGTATGGAGGTAAGGGTTGATTTGTTAACAGATTCCTCAGAAACATTCGGTGGCCAAGTGGTCAAGGTAGTCGTCTACTATTGATCACGTGGTCTGTCAACACTGAGATTGTGGGTTCGATTCTCACTGCATCCAGGGTGTACTCGACTCCAATCTTAATTGACAAGGATTGCCAGTTTTCCTACCGCAGGTCGGGGGTTTTCTCCAGGTACTCCGGCTTCCTCCCCCAATAAAAACTGGACGCCATGATATAGCTGAAAAATTGCTGAAAGTGACGTTAAACACCATCAAACTACACACATAATGTTACAAAACTGCAATAAACAGATTACTGTTTTTTTACTTCCTTGATCTCAGCATACATCTCACTGCATGTGGCTTCATGGATAGTTTAGATCTCAGAAATAAAACACATTAATCTATCAATGATCATTTTTACCCATCATCAGTACCATTTGTAACCAATGAAATATGTGCACTAGATTGACACATTGTTTACTGGTCAAGGAATGTTGTTTGTTGAGTACTGCTGCATATCTGCAACAATAAAACTATTCCCATTAGTATATAGATATTGCAGAGAGAATTAATTATTTTGTATTTAGTCTCCTAAGAGACAGAAATATGGAAATATACACAAAGAAAAAAAATGGCAGTTGAAAAAGTTATGTATTTTATGGTCGAAAGTTGCAATATAATTTTTCTTGTTGAAAAAGCAGAATTAGATTATTAAAGGTGTTTTAAAGTTTGTATGCAATTTTTAAAACTATTTTGGATTCATGATAATCATTTCTTCTCATTTATTCTACCAGTACTTGAAATTCATGTTGTTTCTTTAATGCATGAACTGTTTATTAAAACTCCAGCCGTCTCCCTAAGTACAACCCATAATATATCTGAAAAATTGCTTGAACAAACAAACAACAATCAACCCTTTATTTTAATTTACTTATAGTGATGGATAAAACCACAGAGTCAGGAATGGAACCATCATATGTAGCAACATGTGTACTATCTGCCATAGAATCTGGAGACAATGAGGTGACACTGTGTCCTATTCATCATAAAATTGTCATATATATTAGAAACATTTTACCAAATATATTTTTCAAATTGATGTCACAAAGAGCAATGTCTAGCAAAAATGATTTTAAGAAGAAAGCATAGGGTTTATACTATTTTTTCACAAAATGCTATTGTTTTATACATTAATGCATGTATTTATAACAGTGATGGCAGTGGTCAAAAATACAGCTGTATTTGAAAATAGTTGGATTTTCATAAATATAAAAAATATATTATTGCACCAAGATCACAATCATTTCCCAGTTTCCAGTTCTGATATTGGTCTTAAGGACATAAATTCAAAAGAATGCTCTACAAACTTTTTTCGAAAAGGGAGATAACTGAAGAAAAACAGAAATCCATAAAAGAACATGTTTCCAGCAAGATCCAGACAATTTAAAACACCAGTGCTCTTTCTGTTCAGCACAGTTCTAAAAGTGCATACAATTTAGTCCTGTTGATTTTTTTAAACAAGAATTGTGATTATAACAGGGTCTGCATGATTTGAATGAAGACCAACACTTTACCTAATGGATTTGCTATTTGCTTTCCACAGTATAACATTGGTGAAATTGTTGGATTTTGTCTGAAAAGGAGGATGACACCTACCTGACAGTCATGTACTATTATAAACAATCTGTATAATAAATATTTTCATTTTACCATTCATGGTACTGAGTTAAAGACTTGATGAAATAACTTTACGAAGGAACTGGACTGTAAACTTGAGGTCAAAGTCAGGTGACACATACCAGACAGTCATGTACTATTTATCAGCAACCTGTATACTAAAATATTGTCATTCTACCATTCATGGTTACTGAGTAAAAGATTTAATGCAATAACCTAAAAAGTCACTGAACCATAAAATTGAGGTCAAGGTCAGCTATGTGACATATATATACCAGACAATCATGTACTATTTATCAGCAACCTCTCTGTATATACCAAATATATTCATCCATGGTTACAGGGGAACTGCCCTTATCGAAAACATTTAAAATAGTCACTGGACCATGAAACTGAGGTCAAAGTCATGTGAATGACTGGCAAGTACACATCGGACCAAATTTGATGGAGCTAGGGCTTAAGCTTTCAAAGAAATATATTTAAGCTGCCACCACCGTATTCCAATAATATGTCTTGCCTCCAACAACTATCATCACATGGAGTAAAAAATTGGCCATGTGGTTTCAGAGATTTCACATGGACCTTTTGAAGGACTGCTGACTTATTGTTCATTTAGGAAATGATTGTTGGTGACTTTTAAGTATACTTGCACATTACTGACAAGTATAACTAGATATCAGTGAGATGGTATCCATCTTTGTGGACATGAATTTGTCGTGCAAAAGGCAGTTATGTTACCTTAAGGTCAAAGGTGATCAACCACGGTATGCGACGCATCACCTTGATATTATCTACGCACATTCCAAATATGAAAAGCCTACCTCAAAAGATAACTAGAGGCTCCCAGGAGCCTTAAATCGCTCACCTGGAACCCAAATGACTTCAACTATATTAAAATTTTTAAAATTAAAAGTTTCAGTCTAGTTGTTATAGCTTTTAAGTTACTGTGCAAAAACTAAACATTTCTGCAAAAATTTTAGTTAAGTACAATAACTCCTTTAAGGTGCCATCAGACAATTTCTGAAAATTAAATGGTTTTGTAGGCCTTGTCCTTTAGTGAAATTTAGAAATGTACAGATGTACTCTAGGTGTGTTATAGACTACTTTACAATACAAAAACTGTTCATTTGTCCAAATTAATAATTAAAGGGCACTAACTCTTAATAAGAGTATTCTTGCAATTTTGGACTAAGCAATCATTTTTAAGGCTTCTATTGCTGATCATTTGTGCAATTTACAGTTTCAATCTAGCTGCTACAGTTTTCAAGTTACAGGACGAAAATGGAAAATTTCATAAAAAAAATTGTCATTTAAGGGCAATAATCCCTATAAGAAGGAGTCATCTGACAACTTCAGACCAATAAGTGAATTGTAGGGCTTTTATTGCTGATCATTTTTGCTAGGTATAATTTCACTCTAGCTGTTATGGTTACAGGACAAAAACTGAAATTCATAAAAAATTGCCATTAAGGGCAATAACTCCTATAAGGAGTCATCTGACAATTTCAGACTTTCATGGTGAATTGTAGGGCTTGTATTGTTGATCATTTTTGCTTTTAACAGTTTCACTCTAGCTGTTAGTTTTTAAGTTACAGGACAAAAATGGAAAATTTCATAAAAAATTGGCATTTATGGGCAATAACAAATATAAGGAAGTTGTCTGACAATTTCAGACCAATCAAGTGAATTGTGGGGCCTTTATTGCTGATTATTTGTGCAATTTACAGTTTCAATCTAGCTGCTATAGTTTTCAAGTTACAGGACAAAAAATGAAAAATTTCATGAAAAATTGCCATTTAAGGGCAATAACTCCTATAAGGAGTCATCTGACAATTTCAGACTAATGCAGTGACTTGTAGGGCTTGTATTGCTGATCATTTTTGCTATTTAAAGTTTTACTCTAGCTGTTATAGTTTTGAAGTTACAGGACGAAAACAAAAAAAATCATAAAAAATTGTCATTTAAGGGCAATAACTCATATAAGGATTTGTCTAACAATTTCAGACCAATCAAGTGAATTGTAGGGCCTTTATTGCTGATCATTTGTGCAATTAACAGTTTCAATCTAGCTGTTATAGTTTTCAAGTTACAGGACAAAAACAGAAAATTTCATAATAAAATTGCCATTTAAGGGCAGTAACTCCTATAAGGAGTCATCTGACAATTTCAGACTAATACAGTGAATTGTATGGCTTGTATTGCTGATCATTTTTGCTATTTACAGTTTTACTCTAGCTGTTGTAGTTTTTAAGTTAAGGGACCAATAAGGAAAATTTCATAAAAAATTGTCATTTAAGGGCAACAACTCATATAAGGAGTCATCTGACAATTTTAGACTCCTTAAGTGAATTGTAGGGCTTTATTGCTGATCATTTTTGCCCTTTATACAGTTTTACTCTACCTCTTATAGTTTTCAAGTTATATTGTAAATACAAAAAATTTTGTCAACAAATGTGGACACAGAAAAATGTCTTGCCTGCATTCCGCATCAGTAACGAAAATAAATTTCGTCATAAGCATCACGTAAATAGCATTAAATATCAGCAGCGGCCTGCATACCAAATATTGTCACCATACCATGCATAGTAACTGAGGAACTGTCCTAATACAAAAACTTTAACGTAGTCACTGGACCGTGAAATTGAGGTCAAGGTCAGGTGACAACTACCAGACAGTCATGTACTATTCATCAGCAACCTATATACCAAATATTGTCATCCTACCATGCGTGGTTACAGAGGAACTGTCGTAACCCAAACACTTTAACCTAGTCCCTGGACCGTGAAATTTAGGTCAAGGTCAGTAGACACCTACCAGACAGTCATGTACTAGTCATCAGCAACCTATACACCAAATATTGTCATCCTACAATGCGTAGTTACAGAGGAACTGCTGTAACCCAAAAACTTGAACGTAGTCGCTGAACCGTGAAATTGAGGTCAAGGTCAGGTGACTGACTGGCAAGTGCTCATCATAAGCTACCTCTGTACCAAATTTGATGGACCTTGGGCTTACAATTATATGAAGCAAGATGTCAAGTGTTTACGTCGCCGCCGCCGGATTCCCATACATATGTATCGCCTCCAGCGACTATCGTCGTAGGCGAGACAAAAATGTAATAAGGGTAATAGCTCGTACAAGAAGCCAATACACAACTTCACACTAATAACAACTATCGTAGACCTTAATGTGCTGATCAATTTGAAGTAACGGTTTTCTCTATAGCTATTATAACTTTTGAGATAATGATCAAAAACCTGTGTTGACAACCATGTTCTATTTTAGTAACAGTGGCCATCTTTGTCTGTTGATCAACACCCTGGGTATAAACTTGAAACTAGGAACCCTAAGGATGGTTGTGGCCAAGTTTGAAAAAAATTGGCCCAGTGGTTTCGGAGGAGAAGATTTTTTTTAAAGTTTACGACGGACGACGGACAACAGACAACGGATGCCAAGTGAGAGCAAAAGCTCACATGGACCTTCGGTCAAGGTGAGCTAAAAAAGTTACAGCCCTGACAGGATAAGTTTTGGATGGACAGACAAACAGACTGATCACTATAGGTCATCTGCCAAAAAGTGGCAGGGCCCTTATTAGACAAAATGCATGAAATGTTAATTTTCAAGTTTAATGGCCATAATTTCTTCAAAATTCATTGGACTTGAATGACATGCAAACATGATCTCTGACTCATAATGCTTGACTACCATACCACATAACAGCTCAATATCTGTTACCATTTTAGAAACAAGCCTAAAAAACTTATATAAATTGTAAGAAATTTTTTAAGTTAAAGGGCCATGATTTCATCAAAAATCATCAGACCAGAACAATATTCAAACTTGATCTGTAACTCATAATGGTTGAAAAATGAATACCAAATACCAGCTGCAACTGTTTAGGAAAAAAGCCCCAGGACAGGCCACACGGAACTAATAACTAAATAACAATAAAAAGTGTTATGATGTATAATTAATTGTTATAAAGAATCACATAAAACAGTATTAATCAGTCATGTATTATACACTTTATTGTCTTGGGTGAGTAATATACCAGGAAGTCAAACAGGTTAAAAATGAATTAAAATGACTTGTACTAAACAAAGATAAATCTGAAGCAATATAATACAAAAACAATAAAAAAATTCTTTAAGAGTCATAAAACCAACAATACATTTTCCAGACACAGAGTCCTCCTGCAGATAGAGCAACAATGTTTTGTAACCATTTTCTTCTGGTGTCATCACGTCTCACTAAAACAATGGGATTAGTACTAGACAAGTCATGTAATGGCAGCTTCTCAATACACTTTGTACTACTTTCCGGCTGATATTTAAAACAAGGGTCCTGAGATGACAAAGCATACATTCCAGCACTTAGTACACTTACTAGTCCAAGTGGTAGGTAAATATATCGTTTATTATCTGCAGCATACATAAACACCAAAGATGTAAATCCAGAAACTACTGACATTTTGTGAAGAAAATTTCCAACTTTTATCCATCTTACTGTTAATTCTCCTAAGGAAAATGGTTCAATAATGATGTACTTTGCTCTAGATTCTAAAGCCTGCTGTAAATCCTCTTCTTCCTCGTCACTGTTATTTCTATCTCGAATGACATTATATTTTGGAGGAGAGGGACTGAAAAAGATTTACAAAATTATGGTCACCATGTTTTATTAAAAAAATAATATACATTTTTTTCTCATGTCAATTTATTTAAAGATTTGGACTATTGCTTAATTACTCTTTAAAACTCTCAACTGAACCAACGCAATTCATCATCACTTTTACTTATCTTGACTTTTAAAAAACATGTACTGTTTTATCCTAATTATCTCATCTCAAAATTTTATTCAGTATAATAAAACAGTTATTAATCAGCACCTATGGATCAAAACTTATGATGTTTTGAGATTATCACGAATTGGATTATGCAATAGAAGAGACACACTTGTCAACATAAATGGTAAATTTGATGAAAATAGAGAAGCACCAAGTGCCAAGAGAACTTAATTATTAAGTTTTGGCACAATGATGTACATGTATATCATGGTGAGGTGTTGGGACAATTTCAGCTGTAACAGGTAAAATAAATTCTGAAAATATCAAGACATACTGGTCATATGACTGTCATAGCTAAATCAAAGTTCTGCCAAAGAACCTAAAGAACGTTGGTTCAAAAGCTAGGCCTGTCATTGGTTGCCATTTCCCCACCAGAGGTCATTTACTTCAAGATGACAATGCCCGCATGCACCTCTCCAGGTCAACCATAGATTATCACCAGAAACACATATGATCACATATGGTTACATCTTAAAAGGAATCAACAGCATCAGAAAAGAAATAAATTCAATTCCAAAGATCTTAGTTCTTGGTGCCCCTTCCCAAAAATTATTTTACATTTTACAAACTCTGCAAATCCTATATCTTTAAATGCATTAAAAGAAATAGGCTTAAGGGGATGCAGGAAACCATCTGACATTTTTTGTGAAAATTTCAAAATAGATACTTCGTTTATTGTAAGTTTAATAATTATTCATTTCATTATTAACTCTTAATTTCTATAAAATTTAAAATAATTACAAAAGTCCTGTACCTATATTATTACTTTTATTTATTAATGGTTAAAATAAATTTTTTTAACATAAATGAGTTCAGTATTGGCAAAAATTATGAAAATGAAACTTAACAAGGGAGGTAATTTTGACCAAAAAATATGATTTTTTAGCATTTTCTCAATGTATAAAAATTTAATTCAAAAACACCTATTTTGCATTCCATCACTAAAATGTATTCTAATTACATGACATTTTATAAAAAAATTCAAACAATTACATAGGATAGAATTTCTGAAATCTTTTATTTTAGGGCTTTATTCTCTTCTCTGTAATGGTCTGTCAGAAAAATAAAAATTTTCAGTGCTTAACCTCTCGTAAATAAGCTCTGAAACCCCTATTTTTTATTTTGAATTATGATAACTTGTATAAAAAAAAACTAACTATATGGTGAATTTACAAAAAATTCATCAACAAATTATTTTCAGTGAAAATGTCCTGCATCCCCTTAATTAATTGTTATTAAAGGTGAGGTTGCAAAAACTTATCTTGAATTCAAGGATCCTGATCATTTTTTCTCTGTTTCGAAAATTTTCTTCTTTTCATAAAATGTGGTAATTTACACTTCCATATAAAGAAATATAATGAAATTCACAGTGGAAAAAACATATTGCATTTATGGATTCATAAATGTCTTTATCATGTTTATTATAAAATGACTGAGTGTCTAATCTATGCAGTAACCAAAAAGTTTGTTGTTTTCTTAAACTTTCATTTCACAATTTCTTATAATGGAAGTGACAAGTGGAAAAAATTTTTGAACAAGTTCAAAACTAAATTGACATTTATACCATTAATAGCAATCAGTCACTACATACATGTACTAATCATGCTGTATTTTAGAAATGTTAATGTAATGCTTTTATCTAAAATTATTTTACAAGGATCACTGTGCAAGGCATTTATTTGTGTGTATAAATATATATGAAACACATTAGCACATGTGTACTGTCCACCTTTTGTTTAACATCATGGTGTCGAAAATTTATATTTCTTAGAAATATTTCATGTAAACTTTATAGATTGTTTTTCCATGTATGTTTTTTTAAAAATGCATCATCTGCACGTTCTAGAAGATGAAACAAATCTTCAATTGTAACTGTCTGTGGTCCATGTCCACCTGTTGACCACATGAACATCTACATCAATGTAATATGAAACAGGTGACAAAAAAAACAAAAATGTCAAATGGACTAGATAATAGTGTTGGGGTATTTTCATTACAATAATTAAGTCTTTTGATGAACTTGCTATTTGCTACAACTGGAAATGTTTGCCACTTTCAATCATTCAAAAATGAGTCGTCAAATTGATTTACTGATGATTATCTTGCCAAGCACATTTTCAAGACTTAAATCATCGGGCTAGGAAGCATTCATTGGATGCATGGAATCCAGTATAGGTACATTTTTTTCATTCTTTTATTTTCTATTCATTATTCACTTCATTTTTCATTGGCTGATAGATTCTAAACAACATCAAACTTGCCACCATAATGAACATGATGAAAAATACTGTTTGCAATACTTTGTACATTGGTTAGTTTTACTATTGGTATACATCAGCAGGGATTTTTATGGCCCATTTGGGAAATACCTTTAAGCTGAATTGGGAAATTTTATCGACATTTCATTTTCAGCTTTTTTGAACCTCTATTTAAGATCAAACAGTTAATGTTATTACTGATATGAATTTATAAATAAAACAAGTACCAATTCGAGACAAAAACACACTGCATGAGTTGAAATAACAAGATTTTGATTGTCTGATTGACAATATAGTAGCTCCCTCAATGGTAGGGGTATCTCCCATCCTATTAATAGATTTTGCTTATATCATAAAGTTTTAAAAAATTTTGCCAACCTGGAGCAGTCAATTGTAATTTTTAATTTCTATAGTCTGGGATCCTGACTAAATATTCTCAATGCTGTATAAAGCAGACTTCCAGTTCAAATATATGTGGAGGAAACACCTCACTTTTCAATGGCAGGAAAATCAGCAAATTCAGTGTTCAAGATAATTAACATGTGAGACATTAGAATCATCCCCCAATAGTGACAGCAGTCACTTATTTTCTTCTACCTTTGTGGCATTATTGAAGTGAAATAATCTATAGTATAATTTTATACAATTACAGGGATGGTCAGTTTGTTTGATTGTTTAAATGATGTTTAACTCCACTTTAATAATTTTTAATCTATATCATGGAGTCCAGTTTAAGTTGGGGGAGAAAACCATAGTACCTGGATAAAACCCCTCACATTCCATATGAAAACTAGCAATCCTAGATAATTCAGATTTGAGTCGCGCACACCCTGCAGTGAGAAGCGAGACTTGAACCTGCGATCTCATTGTGGACAGACCATGTGATTTATAGTAGACCTTAACCACTCTGTGAAGTTGTTTTGGAAGAAATTCTTGGTTTTTTTTTCTATTTTAACACATTCCCTGTGAGCTATTCTCACTGCAGGGCAGGCAGGGTGTACTCTACTCCAATCTTAACTGACAAGGGATTGCCAGTTTTCCTACCGCAGATCTGGGGTTTTCTCTAGGTACTCCAGCTTCCAGTTATCATAATTCAAAATTAAAAATAGGGGTTTAAGGGCTTTTTTTGGAGGGGTTGAGCACTGAAATTTTAAATTTTCATATAGAGAAGAGATAAAAAAGCCCTAAAATAAAAGATTACAACAATTCTGTCCAATGAAATTTTCTGAATTCTTGATATAATGTCAATCAATTAGTATACATTTTAGTGATGGAAAGAACAATAGGGGTCTCTGAGTTAAATTTTTGTCAATTAGGTAAAAACTAGTCAAAAGTGCTAAAAATGGAATTTTTTGTCAAATTTACCTCCCTTGTTAAAAATTTCATTTTAATTTTTTTGATAATACCAAACTCATTTAAACCAAAACTTTTTATTTCAACTACAAGACTTTCATATGATTTTTAATTTTATTGAAATTAAGAAATTAATAATGAAAGAAATTATTATTAAATTTACCATAAATGTTCGATCTATTTTGATATTTTCACAAAAAATGGCGGATGGTGTCCTGCATCCCCTTAAACACCAATCAAACAAACAAATAAACAATCGAATTTTAGGTAGACATTAGACGTACACATAACAAGAAAATGGTGTGGAATGTTTAAGTTAAGTTTAGTATGAAAAAACTTTGCACACCCATGTAAACTACACTAAACTTCAAGAAAAATGTCTAAAATTTGTCTTGGCTTTTCGAGGATCTTTAAAGTCCTGTTTAAAGCATTATTTGAGATACCCCTTAACTCCCATTACATTGAATGGCCGACACCATTTAAATCTATCTTATGGATTTGTTTTTAACGACACAAATTTTTCATTTGTTACAATTACGGCAAATTGTATTTGTTCTGCCATTAAATGTAACTTGATTCCATAATTGTGATTCACTGTTAAATTCAAAATGCCAACTCCAAGCAAAATTTCGCCTCGATATTTCAAACACGGATTACTTAAGTGGACACAGTTTTATTTATTGAAAACAGGTATAGACTTTGTGTTTATGTTAGTTTCATTATATTTCACATGTTAAAATATACAGAACTTCTAAAAAATTTTTGCTCTGCGAAAATTCAACTGACAGATAAAACCTCACATTTCAAATAATTAAACAAAAATGTTAAAAGACAGATGAAAATGCCAAATATAAACGTGAAATAGGAGGTTTTAGGAACTACTCCATGACCAGTAGGGGAAGGATTGGTTTTAGTAGGATCATCTATCTTTAAAATTGTGATGTCAAATAAATAAAAGAATAGTCATTATTAAAAGACTTTTGGTGATTTATGTGTTGTGTTGTTAATTTACTTGTTTAAAAACAAAATGTTAATTTTAAGCCGTGTTTGGATAAAGTTTGGGCAAAATTCTAAAATTACATGTATTTACTGGTCAGAGAGTACTAGTCACAGAGTAGTTTTCCCCAGCAAGTAATTCTTGCCACCCGATCTTTTGACAATTTTTGTGAAAAATGATAAACGTAACTTGTTTTAGATGGAAGAAATTGAAATCTATCAAATGAAGTCTTTGCCATCGATTTTAATGGAAAAATAACAGCACAGTCACTAAAATGGTGAGAATTACTTCTGTCATTTAAATGGCGAGAACTACTCTCTGACCAGTAGTTCTTGCCATTAAAATGACAGAAGCAATTCTTGCAATTTTGGTGACAGTGTCGTTATTTTTCCATTTAAAATGATGGTAAAGGCTTTATTTGATAGATTTCACCATCTCTTATCCAAAAAAAAAGTTATTACTTTTAAAATTCTAATTTTTTCACAAAAACTTCAAAAGATGGATTGGCGGGAATTACTTGCCAGCAAGAACTACTCCGTGACCAGTATATGTCTCTGGTTTGGGCAATGCATTTTATAATAATTCTACTCATGCTGTAATTTATTTATATTAAGTGCTTTGATTGGATAAAAAGTGTCTTCTCAGATAATTTATATATCAATATTTCCACTGACCAGACTACTTTCAGTATCCAATGTAAACAAGATGGCGTCCTCCTAGCGTATCGGTCAGGGATAGGGGACAATGTTTTCTCTGCCTCAATGATTTCCAATTAAATCGATTGAGATTTAAAATACAATATAATATAAATTCAATTAAGTGTTTCATTTTGTTTTTTTCCTATCAATATCTACAGAACCCCGATTCCTTTGGTACTATGTTTTGCATATCTTTACGTGTCTGGCCTAGGTACGTTTTCAGGTCTAGATGGGTTTCTGTAACTGTTTTTGCTCTTAAAAATTGCAACGATTATTTCACAGAATGTTAAGGATTAAACACTGTGTTATATTTAATTTGTGAGTGAGTCACAGGAGTTTACACATTGATAATTTCCTAAAACCCAGTTTTTAATCCTATATATTGCTGGCCAAAAAAAAATCATAAAGGGCTCATAAGAGACTTTAACACACAAAAGTCGTATTAACTTCACTCCTATAGCATTTTAGAAAAATTGCATAAATAAAACTATTAAACAGGATAATACTCTAAAAAAATTTTTTGTATTTAGGGATACTGTACACTGTACTTTTATTTTTTTATAGTTTGGGGGTAAAAAGACTGTCACACCGGACCGGTATGGCGCGACTAGGATGTGAACAGGGAACAATAAGGGTGAATTCAAAAAAAATGAAGCCTTTTGAAAAATCAGCCATATTTTTTCTCTATATGATTATAAAACTGTAAAATATATACTAAATGTTTATTGCTATGGTTGCAAAAAGTTTGCCAAATTTCAATGGATTATCGCAAATATTAACGAAAAAATGTCAATAAAACATGCCAAAAATGTAAGGAGTGTGACACTTTTTGCGTGACAATTTTTTTTCCCGGTCTTTTCATTATTGAACCTTCTTTTATATAATGAAATTAAAGTAAAAGTGGCATTCTATTTCCATAACATAATTTCTTAGCTTTAATTTTATGTATCTTGAAACAGGATACATTGAGACAAGGCTTTGCTAGAGCAATTTTGATGAAGGTAGGCATCTGCAAAAAATGGTCTTAAAAATCACCCATTCCAAAGTAACACACTTCTTTTGGGCTTTAAAATTAGCTTATATACCAAAATAATGTATGAAGCAGCTATAGAAATGCTTCACCTTATTTTCAATTATCTTATTTATAATGTTTTAATGCAATTTGCATTGATTTTTTTCAATTTAAGGGGACAATTAGAAATGTAAGGAGTGTGACAATTAGCTTATTTGTGTATGCCATTTTCAAATATGCTGACAGATATTTCTTTTTTTCTTGTTCAGAGTTTCCTAGAGCAGAATTACTAAAATTAAAATATTGAAAGTTGTTTTAAAGTGTAATCTCTTTGCAAAAACATGCAAAGAGGGGTGTAAGGAGTGTGACACTTTTTTAGGGTTATAATTGTTTTAATTTTAACATATCTAAATGTGCTTTAAAGTCTAAGACTAAGTTTTCTAATGAAAAGTTTCAAAAAGTTTTGCTTAAATATTGCTTACAATAACTTGATATTTTTAAATAAAATATATTTGCAGTGAATAATTGCTACTTTTTAAAATCATTTAGTTTTTAATACAACTTTTGAAAGAAAATAACAGGATAAGGACATGAAATCCTTTATATCTTTGAAAATAAATATAAACTGTCACTTAAGTAAAAACTACTTTTGATAAAATATAAGATGTTCAATATAAAAACTGGATTATTTCAATAGTTTTAAAGTGTCACACTCCTTACAGAATATGGAATGTGAGTGTGACAATTTCAACATTATATTATCACCTGATGCTAAAAATTTCATGACAATTATAGGCAATATGTTTTGTATTTATACTTATAGTAATATAGGTGTTAATTAGAATTTGATATGTTTTATGTTATGCATAACAATTTGTTAGCAGAAATCTTGACTGTAACCATTGTCATTCTGTATTTTTAAACAAAAAGAGTTTAGATTTTGTTTCTGATGATATATTTGGGCCAAGGAATTATTTCCAAATATTGTTTTGAATGAAATTTATTCAGAAAGAAAAAAAATTACACAAGATTGTAAGAATTTGTATTGAAAATATGATAGTTCATAAATATGTAAGGAGTGTGACAAATCAATACTATATTATTTACCGTATGTTCAGAAAAAAAATCATGACAATTACTTATAGTTTGTTTTGTATTTGCACTTGTAAGATAAAATCTTAATTGTTCCAATTTATTTTATGTAATGGTTAGTAATTAAAAAGAATTAATTTTAACTTTAAATGTTGTCATTCAGATTTTTTTTTACCAAATGGTTATTAAGCAACAGACCAATAAGGTATTATTGGCTACAAAATATTTCCTAATATTGATTTGAATGGAAAAAAAATAAAACTGTAAACGTCATTAAGGACTGTAAGTATTATATTGACAAATTTGATCTTGCATCAACGTGTAAGGAGTGTGACAATTTTTTCTTTAATAATGTATGTCTTTTCTAGGTATTTCAAGGATCTATTTTGGGTTGGTGAAAAATATTTTCAATTGAAATAAAATGAAAGATCAATTGTCTGATGTTAAATCATAGCTTTATGCCATGTATATATGTTTTAGTGTTCATTATTAGTGTTAATTGCAATTTTTTGTTAACATTTTATATTAAATGTGAGGATTTTATACAAAAAAATATATTAAGACATAAATTTTGACTGTAAAAGCCATCAGTTATTTAATGTAATAGAGAAAAAAATACTGATACCAAAGATTGTTCAAATAAAAATCAACTTTAGTCATTTTGTAAATGCATACATATTTATGTAAGGAGTGTGACAAAATCTTTAAAAAGAAGGGTTAAATTAAAAACGAGACTAAGGAATAACGAATTGCTCAATCGCTACAATTTTTTTTCTGTAGATTTGTAAATAGTTCTAATTTTCCAAGATAGAACTTACTTACAGTTTGAAAAATTCTTTTCAGTTCTAAAACAAACTTTTGCAAGTGAACATTTGAAAAATAGGTGAGAAAATGACAAAAAAAATATAATTTCTTTTTATTTTACTCTTGTAATAGGTCAAATTTGGTATCAAAAGAAAACTGAAGGCTTCTACTTCAAGATAAAATATATGTTTTGTTTTTTTTAAGCTGTTAATTGAAGATATCAGTTTATATAAGTTGAGTTATATCTGTTAAAAATGAAGCATTAATTCATTATTTAAAATCAAATAACTTTTTTATTTCTTTTTCCTTTGCCTTGAGCTCTTGGAGTTTTAAGATTTGGAGTATTCATGATGTGGAAAGATTGACTTCAAAGTGATGGATTGATTATGAAATCTGACCATGCTTGTCACACTCAGGCTTCATTTTTTTTGAATTCACCCATAATTGAACCCACTGTACGAATTACTCTAAAATATATTTGGGATAATAAAAGTTTACATATTATCAGTGATATGTTTGGTGTCTGTGGTCAAACTTATTACGATGCAAGTTTTCGTACCTTGAAAATTCCGCCATTCGAGTTTTTGGAAAAAAAGAGGGTATTACAGGGAGATAAGATAAAAATCAAAGTATAGTCTGTACAACTGGAAAGATCTCCTTCCAGACTGTAATTTAATAAAGCAAATTGTGTTGTATCAGTTTTTACATTGCAAATTATTAAAATTGAAATAGTAAGCTTGGACTAGTATAAATAAGTTGATTTATAGGTTTCTGTAGTTAGGCAATTGATTACATGACGTTTCATTCTAACCAAATTATAACAGATTATAAATTTGTTATAACAATTTTCAAATTAATTATCTGTTATAACAAATTAATAATCTGTTATAACAAATTAATAATCTGTTATATCTTATTAATAATCTGTTATATCAAATTAATAATCTGTTTTATTAAATTAATAATCTGTTATAACACAAATTAATAATCTGTTATATCTTCTTCTTCTTTCTGGTTCAGCACTCCATCAATACTGATGATTACGTGCTGGGCGATGTTACTTGCCGACGCATGCGTGGGTACTATTTACAATAAATAATTAAATAAATCAATCAAATCAAATTACAATGTAATAATCTGATATAATAAATTATAAAAATCCATCAACGACAGAAATGGCCGGATATTTCAAATTAATTATCTGTTATAACAAATTAATAATATGTTATATCAAATTAATAATCTGTTATAACAAATTAATAATCTGTTTTATCAAATTAATAATCTGTTATAACACAAATTAATAATCTGTTATAACAAATTAATAATCTGTTATATCAAATTACAATGTAATAATCTGTTATAATAAATTATCAAAATCCATCAAAGACAGAAATGGCCGGATATTTCAAATTAATTATCTGTTCTAACAAATTAATAATCTGTTATAACAAATTAATAATCTGTTATATCAAATTAATAATCTGTTATAACAAATTAATAATCTGTTTTATCAAATTAATAATCAGTTATAACACAAATTAATAATCTGTTATGTCAAATTGCAATGTAATAATCTGTTATAATAAATTATAAAAATCTATCAAAGACAGAAATGGCCGGATTTCGTTAAAAGTTAACTAAGTCGGTCACATGAAGTAGGTGAGCGACAGACCTGAAATTGAATCCCACGTTATGGGAGTCCATGCTGATGCTGCATTCCAAATTTTATGAGAAAGTGATTTGTAGTTGCTGAGAAAACTGTTACGAAAAATTTTTCTCCGGCCGCCCGCCTGCACGACCAACATTCACCATACTATAACCCGGATTTTCACTCCGTGAAATCCGACCAAAAAGTGAATTTCATGGCCCTAAAAGTCTTCCGTATTATGCCGCTGTCAACGTTCTACATATTCGCATAATTTAATTAGTGATCAGTCTGTCCGTCCGTCCGTGCGTCCGTCCGTAACTAATCGTGTCCGAGCTGTAACTTTTTTATCTTTTGAGGTAGGATTTTGATATTTGGAATGTGGGTAGATACTATCAAGGCGATGTGTCGCATACTACGATTGTTGACCTTTGACCTTGAACTTTGACCTGAGGTCACTTTATTGCTTTCTGAATGACAGATTCATGTCCGGGCTGTAACTTTTTTATCTTTCGAGGTAGGCTTTTGACATTTGGAATGTGGGTAGATAATATCAAGGCGATGTGTCGCATACCATGGTTGATGACCTTGACCTTGACCTTTTAGGTCCGCGGGGCCCATAGAGATGGGTACTATCTCATTGATATCTAGTTTAAATTCTGCATACCGCTAACTAGTTAGTTCAGTTTCTGCCTATCGCTGTCTTGTTAATTTAAACTATGCATACCGCCTACTGGTTAGTTCAGTTTCTGCATACCGTCGTCTAGTCAATTTCAACTCTACATACCGCTTATTATAGTTAGTTAAGCTTCTGTATACCGCTGACTAGTAAATTTAAATTTTACATACCGATTACTGGTTAATTCAGTTTCTGCATACCGCTGTCTAGTTAATTTCAATTCTACATACCGCTTATTATAGTAATTTTAGCTTCTGTATCCCGCTGTCCAGTTAATTTAAATTCTACATACCGCGTATTTTAGTAATTTTAGCTTCTGTATACCGCTGTCTAGTCAATTTAAATTCTACATACCGCTGCGCTTACTAGTTAGTTCAGTTTCTGCATATCGCTGTCTAGTTAATTTAAAGTCTACATACCGCTTACTGGTTAGTTCAGTTTCTGCATATCGCTGTCTAGTTAATTTAAATTCTACACACCGCTTACTAGTTAGTTCAGTTTCTGTATATCGCTGTCTAGTTAATTTTAATTCTATAAACCGCTTACTATAGTTAGTTCAGTTTCTGCATATCGCTGTCTTGTTTTAAAATTTAAATTCTACATACCGCTTACTATAGTTAGTTCAGTTTCTGCATACCACTGTCTAGTTAATTTAAATTCTATATACCGCTTACTAGTTAGTTTAGTTTCTGCTTTCCACTATCCATTTATTTCAGGTTCTATATGTCACTTTCTATATTTTTTAGCTTCTTTGTTTAGTTATTTCTGTCTTCTTATTTCAGTTAATATATAGAGCTGTCTTGTTAATGTTAAATTTTACATACAGCTTAATTACTAACCGTAGTAAACGCACCGTTTCTCTTTACTGACATTTTTAAGGCACACAGAAGCTTTGAGAAAAATAATGTAAATTCTAGGCATTTCCTGCTATTTTATTCCGAATTCCCTGACAATCCTCAAAGCGGTCAGGTAAGTATATAGATATTTTTGCCGGTATTTGGCTAGTGTCCAGGTTTAATACACACATTTTAGTGCTATTCGATTTTGAATGTAAAATAACGTTTTCCAATACAAATCTTTAAGTTTAATACAGTGCCTGTATGATGATCATTGTACCAAAAGGTGCTGAATATCCGGAAAAAGACATCGGGCGCTGTCAAATAGACCTTTCCTTGTTTACGTCAATTTTTTTTTTTTTTGTTCTTTTTTTTTTTACATTTTTAATGTGCACGGAAAGGCTTGTTGACGTATGCGGATCTTCGCCCAATGGGGTAGTTCATGAAAACTTCAGCACCTGGAGTTCCCGGAGAAAACCTCGACCTTAGGTAGGAAAACTGGCAATTCTTGATAATTAAACTAAGATTAATCGAGTGCACCATACACGCAGAAGGACGCGAACCCGCAACCTATACGTGTTGACAGACCACGTGATCAATAGTAGACTAACTATCTTAACCACCTGGCCACCGAGGCCCCAACTTGGAACTGTAAATTTTGAGCGACGAACTAAAAATTATGAATATTGAACCAGAACTAAGAACTACCACTCTATGTAAAAACTGTACTCCATGGCTAAGTATTTCATGTGTTCTTTACTGTTGCATCATGTTGACAATCACATACAATTTAGAGTAGATTTGAAGAGCAATTATCACTTAAGTTTTTATCTTATAACGTATTGTGTAATGAGTAACGAGTTTTAAATCTAAATTAACACAACGCTTTAACACTTCTTATAACATAAGTTCTATTAACCTTCTAGACGAAGCATTTGTAAACAATAATTTCTTTTTCTCTAGCAATAAGAAGTGTTAATTTCATTTAAGCAATTTGCTAAAACTTGTCTTTCAGTTTCAACTCTATACTTTCAATTACCCTTTTATCTGAAAATGGTTTCACCAGAGATTTGACACACCGCAAGTATCGAAACCGTTTTTTTTACGAATGATATCCATTTACATTCATTAGGTAATATATTTGTGAAAATTAACATACAATAATTTATATAGATGACATGAAATTCTTCTTTCTTTGCACCAGGATAATTAACAGGATATCCACCCAGTTCAACATAAACAATACAACTTAGTGTGTAGATGTATAGAAAAGGCTGCCAAAATTTCAAGTAACCACGTTCTATCCCCAGATTCCGGAGCCATAAGAAGAATAGGTAAAACCATATTTGAGATATCTTACTTGCACTCTATACTTAAACTGTTCTGTCTACATTTTTTTCAGAACACCATACATTGTTTTTTAAGCTTATTTACCAATTTATTGTGGCGTCTTTAAAAATGAAACCACTTCCATTAACAAATATACCGAGGTATAATAAGTTACAATTTCTAGCTCTCTCTAGATGAAAAATCAAGTATTTTCAGGTTGTCTCCCTTTTAAAGACTATAAGAATATTTGTCGTTTTAATATTTATTTTGAGTTGTCATTGAAATTCTAGACAGTCCGACATTAATAAGTCCACGTCTACGAAAGGATAAATCTAACAGTAATGACGTATCCAAACAATTCTTAGTATAATCCAACTAAACTCACATGTATCCATATGTTCTAGAGTTCATAGAATGTTCTTGATTTGGAGCTGACAAAAGGTTATATAATTCTGTATATTATAATATCTTCATTAACAGTTCTAGAATATTCTTCAACATTTGTTTTTCAAGTAAACGAAAAGATCGATGTAAGACTACTATGTAATTATTTTATAAAAAATACAAAATACACATTTTAGGCCAAACAAATACATATTGCTTATGGACTTCCTAGAAGTCTGTAACTGATAAATGAACCAGGAACTACGAATGTTGAAGTAGGAACATTAAAATCGAATGTTGAACTAGCAATGGGGTCAATGTTGAGCTGAGGAATATATATATTTTTTCATGTTGAATGCAAAAATTGAACAAGTAACCAACGACTCAATTTATCAATGAAAATATGACTATAATAAATTAAAGACGAATTCTGATACCATTCATTTGTTTATGTCATTTTCATGTTACAAGTTGTAAACGGAAAGAGAAGATAATAATGTTAATTATCCATAATATAACTTACTTCGTCACCAATGACTTTAAATAGAATAATAAATATACTGAAGAAAACATCTGTCAAATTTTAGATTTTCTAACCGACATCATGTTGTCATGTTTGGAGGACGTTTTTCAACAGACTAAATTTTTGTATTTAAATTGGTACTAATAAAGCTCCTCTCCTCGCCGACCTCCGTTTTGAGGCTGAGTTGCTAGAATGCCTGCCGAAGAAGAAAGAAAAGACACTGGTCAATACCTTTAATTTCTCATTCCGTTATATTGATGACGTTTTGTCCCTGACTAATGCAAAATTCAGGGACTACATGTATTTGCATTCAAATTAGGTCGGACTCTTTTTGATTGAAAATTGAACAGTTTGCGACTAACGACGACGACGAACGCTAAGTGAGAATAACTCACATGACGGTTTGGGGCATCCAGTGTTGAAAACATCATATCTGTTGCGATAAGAAATGAACGAATAGAGACGTTGTTAATAATGAGAAAATTTCCAGTGTTTCACATCTAGGTGTAGTGTAGCACCTGTGAAACTGACAATTTCACACCAATTTGGGTGTTATAAAAGTTCTCTCATTGACTTGCTGCGCTCTTATCGGGGGCTTCAACATGTGCATAGAACACTAGTTAGATTGACTTAACGTGCTGTCAACAATATTTTAGCTTAGCTACAATAATGTAGCCCTTTAAAATCCGCCCATCCTACCAAGTCAGGGGTTATGAGTCGGCCAATCTAATTAAAATTAAATCTTTCACTTGCTCCCCCCTTTTTGTTATAGGTCGCTACACGAAGCGACCATAGCAAAAAGGGGGGAGCAAGTGAAAGATTTAATTTTAATTAGATTGTGAGTCGGCGTTCGCTAGGTGGAGCGAACGCGGACTCATAACCCCTGACTTGGGAGGATGAAATCCGCCAAGGTTAATATATTTAAAGGAGCTAAATTTTTTGTAGCTATATTTTCGCTCTATTCAGACGTAAAATAATTAAACAAAAAATAAAGAATGTGTTACTCTGGAATCTCTACTAAAGACTTGAATTTTGCAAAACATGAAAAACAGTCACATGCATACATAGAGAATTGGGATGGAAGATTTAGCGTCTTGTTATGCTTATAATCTGCATACCCTTTATAGAACTATATTGAAGGGGTCTTTATTGTACATGAGCATGACACACTGAAAACACGTAACCCATTGCCCGCGGCCAGGTTTTCCGTATTAGAACCCGCACTCAACTCGATCAAGAGAGCTCGCTGTAGTTGCCACCCAGAGAAGTGCTTGACAGCTCTGTGTGTGCCGTAGGCATTGTCACTTGTGCCCAGAAATGTAAAAAGAGAAGTGACTAGTATATCAATGGTATTTGCTAGATGATACGTAAAGATTAATCCCCCAAATGTATAGTTGAAGCATAAAAAGATGGATTAACAATTTTAATCATTTCATATGGACTGCCAGAGGACTGATTCAGTGATGATTAAAAATGTCGTACACAGATTCAAAATTAATGGAAAAACAAAATATTAGAGAATTTTCTCCCACGTTACGATTATTGTTCGTCGAGTTATTCCCTAGAAGAAAAGAAAATAATCGCCCTGTGGGAAATCACATGTAACTATATGCCTGTACAAAATACAAATGTTTTTTTACATCAATACCACATAATATTAAATCACACATTTAAACATCCTCGCGAATCATGAGTACTGAGTTAAAGCGTTGATTGAAGCTACTCAAAACCTTGACTTTGTAGGGTGATATTAAACTACTAGTTGAAAAATATTTGTCCAATTGAATATGCTAGAACGAGCTTAGTCTGAGATCACTCTGCCGTCTAACGCTTTCATGTGATCGTAAGACGTAAGAAAACTCTCCATAGACAAAAACATTTTTTTCATCGATCAAAATATATTGAAGAGCGATTTATATATATATATAGCTGAACCACACGAAAATTTTGATAAAATTGGCAGATTGTGAAACGGGCACGTGCCAACTCGGATCCATGTCGCAAAATGCGCTGTTTTGTCTATGGAGAGCTTTCTGACGTCCGCCGCTTCCATCAAATCTAAGAAGGACGACAGAGGATTCTCGGACTAGAACGAGCTTTATTCCTGTTTTAAGCATGTCAATACTGGCGTCATGAGTTTATGCCCGACGGGTTTGTAGACTCCATCATTAATTGTCAAATATTGCCAGTTTTCCTAACGAATGTTGAGTTTTTTTATCATATATATTTCTCCACCGAATAAAAACTAAACTCAATGATATAGCTGAAAAATTACTGAAACGTAAACCCAAATACTGAAACGGACAAGCACACTGAAGAATAAAACTAAAGACAACCACGAGAAGAAAGGAGCGAATATCAGACAATCCTAGATTACACCTTTGTATATTACGCACACACTGAAATCTATATATTTCAGAACTGACGTAGTGTCTTAACGTGATAATATTTTAAAAATCCAAGGGATTCACTCGGGTGAAGGATAATATAATAATAGCTATACGGGTCATAATAAAACTAACGGCCGCTTTAGCAACATAAAAGTCTGACTATGAACTAATAAAACACAAAATGAGGTTTTGTATAAGTTACAGAACCAATTTTACACGGACTGATGAAGGACCAGATATTACGGACCATCTTGTTACAACCAACCAATCAATCGTATCGAAGAATATTTTCTTAATGAAATATTTCAATATTAACCATTACGAACGAAACTAGAGTTTTATCTTTCCGATTTTAATTTTGAAAACAAAATTTAGAATTTCTTAGCATATCATCGAAATCAAAAAGAGAGATACCAAAAGATTTTACGGTAGCCCAAATATGTAATTACTGTTATCAAACTAAAATTGACGATGAAGCTCATTTCTTTTTACAGTATGATAAAAAATTATAGAGATCCTTTATTAACACATTGCAGTATTTTATTAGCCGAGAATACCGAACTTGAATATCTAATAAAAATACTAAACCCCACACATTTTTGGCATTCTTTGTCTTTCCTCCTTCATAAAACGGTCTTTGGAACTGAGCATGGGAATCTCATATGCTTGTTATTTTGTCAAGTTTATGCTTTATTTGTGTATAATCTGTTTGCTGTACAAATCATTTAAATGTTAATTTAATGACAATAAAGATTATTTATTGTGTGAATCACTGAAGCTGTTAAGAACCCCATCCAAGTGATATATACCACAGTAGTGGACTACTCCTATAATTTACACCTTTAAACAAATAGTGTTCCAACGAGGCCATTACAACATCCTTCGGATTATTGATCGATCCCAATATCATGAATGTCTAAAACTAGCTGCACATTGATCCAATATTAGTACGGTGGAAACGATTCGAATGAATGAACGTGAGTGAAACAAAGACATCTCACTAAACTGAGGACGCTAGATAAAACTACGTCGGTTGTGTACGTCCATTTACGATGTTAAAGGATGAAGAAATATTGATTGGAAGATTGACAGATAAGAAGATTTGTTTGTTTACGTTTTCTCGATATTTTGAAATTTCCACAACACAAATAATAGACTGAATGTGCTATTTTTAGTAATTCTATTAATTTAAGCCGAATGGATTATCAATAATAATTGTTCGGATCATAAATTATATTTAATGATGGATATGAACTCTAGTTTTTGTTTATTGGTATTTCTTCCGGATTAAATCAAAGTTTAATTAAGCATTAATTCTGTTTTGGAATCCAAATGAAAATGTCAACGATTAAACGAGCATATATGGAACTATCAAATGGAATCCGAGGTCTGAGGTTCAGTAAAGAACAAGCACCACAGAATACTCAAGTTCAGACGAATCACGTGTCTGCTGCTACAACGAATGCACGAGAGTCAACCAATAACTTTAACAAATATGTATCCAATGGGACAGCAATGAGTGCCAGAGTTGTAAGATCTCCGAAACCGCTAATAGCAAGAAAAATACGAAGTCTATTCGGAAGGCACCAACCGGATACAATACATGAACTGTTTATGGATGATCGCTTTTTATCCAGATTTTTCTATTACTTTTCTGCCGAGGAGCGAGGACTTTTGTCAAGAGTTTGTCATGGTTGGAAAAATATTTTGTACCACCCTAAATACTGGGAAAACGTGATGCCTATTCTAGTATTGCGCAATCTCAGTAAGGAAGAAGAAAGCCGACGATTGCTGTTTGAAAGCCTACACTGTAGATGTTTTGATTCCATATGTTTGTTTGGAGCAACAGACGAAGAAGTGGCAGACTTTATTAATCACTGTGCCACGTTTAAAAAACAAATTCGGTTTATGTGCTTAAGAAATTCAAACATAACGGATACGGGTCTGGAAATACTGTGTAAGAAAATGCCATGTTTGTATAAACTTGAATTAAGTGGGTGCAACGAACTGACAGAAACTGGTATGTGGTCCTGTCTTAATCCAAAAATTGTATCTTTGTCTATAAAAGATTGTATAAATATAGCAGACGACACGATTGGCGCTATTGCTCAGCTTCTCCCAGCGCTTTATGAGCTTAATGTTCAGGCTTATCATGTAACTGATGCCGCCTTAGCTTTCTTTAGTACAAAACAAAGTTACTCTCTCAGTGTGTTGAGACTTCAGTCTTGCTGGGAAGTGACTAATCATGGTGTTGTGAATATAGTCCATTCTCTTCCAAACCTGACCGTCCTTAGTTTATCTGGGTGTAGTAAAGTAACTGACGATGGCGTAGAACTAATAGCAGAAAATCTTAGAAAGTTACGTTCACTTGATCTGTCCTGGTGTCCACGTATATCGGATGCCTCTTTGGAATACATAGCCTGTGATCTAAGTCAGCTGGAAGAATTAACTCTCGACAGGTAAGTCTATTTATTTCTTTATTTAAATTTGAGCCAAAGAGGGATTTTAGTACAGTGTAGATTCGGTTTAAATTGGATAATGATCAAAATCTGGAGAGGGGGTTTATATCTAAGTTTATCTGTCAGAAAATACACAGGCGCAGAGATAACTTTTCGGAAATAATCAATTCAAACTAATGTTGCTTTAAGCCAGAACAATTGTCGGAATCTTGTATTCCAATGATCGCACTTACGTCATCGGCAAAAATAAATGTTCGCCGAGGTACGATGTGAGGACGGGGAAGATGTAAATAAAGACACAGACATCGCTATACTGTAATTAATTTATGAAATGTATTTCAGTTTGGCAAATCTGCGAATGTTACTATGTAAAAAAATTAATACGTGTCAAAGTTTAATTATGTTGATTGTGTATAGTGAATTTCTAGTACACATAGTACAATAAAAACAACAATCAGAAGTCTAACACATTTTTTTTTCTAAAATCCTGCTTATCGCCTAAGACTGACTGACTGAAAATATCAAAGAAGGTATATTAAAGAACCAATTAAAGAGTGAATATAAACGTTCGATAAAGATGAGTCATCTGGTCGACACAACTTCCCACGTCCTTATTTATTGATGAAGTTATAGATTTTTTAGATCTTTTGAGTCAAATTCTGTTTCCAGGTAATTAAGTGAATTTGCACAAATTATCGCGAATGTATAAACAAATATTAGATGTTCCGTGTCACAATATTAAATAAGAAACACAATGTTTGTATTGGTTGCAATTATTTTTTGCTTTAACTGCTATGTAAATTTGCATCTGTTAAATTTAATTGGTTAGAGCCGTGATTCCTTTTGTTTTAAAAGTGGGAAAATGTCACAAAATGACGATGTCACTATATTTCCTGTCACCAGTAGTTTTATAACGTTTTGACTCACATCGACACCATGTAACATAACGCAACCATACCCGAAGGTGTTATATCATAATGGCGGTGCACAGTGTTACATTGGCATCTTAACCAAGTCTTCACCTCAGTCACGGGTCTTCCAATGGTGATAAGAATGCCGATTTTATAGCTACATTTTTAAATTGCGATGTAAATAAGTGTTTCAATAATAAAACCCTTACTTCATAAATAGACACAGTACACCGACTCTATAGTGTAATCTCGAAGCTTTTACTAAATATCTATTTTCAACCCAACACTGTCACCAAGTGTTAAAATTGAGACGAAAAACCACGACACTGTCACTTTTCTTTGTGGTGTAACACCACTTTCAACATTATTTCAACTATCAGTTTTTAATGAAGGAGGACGCCGGAATACCCAGTTAAAACTTGAACCTTCGACAGGAAAACTTTTCTTGTCAATTAAGGTTGGAGTCTAACACACACTGTTGATAAGTCATGTGATCAATAGTAGACTACCTTAACCATTCGGACACCGAGTCCCCCTATCACTGATAAGTCATGTGATCAATAGTAGACTACCTTAACCATTCGGACACCGAGTTCCCCTATTCCTGATAAGTCATGTAATCAATAGTAGACTACCTTAACCATTCGGATACCGTGTCCCCATAACACTGATAATCATGTGAGCAATAGTAGACTACCTTAACCATTCGGGGTCCCTTATCCCTTACTTTTATAACAATAAGCAAAAAAATGAAATAAAACCTAGCACTGTAACTATTTTTTATAATGACGATGTACAACCACGACCTTGTCCATAAGTGAAATAATAGCAATATGTAAAGCTTTAACTATGTCATTGAAATGTAGACCTTTACTAGTTGTTAAAATAGCAATGTAGAGTTTCAAGGTTATATTGGAGGTGAAACCCCTATAGTACCCCACATTAATAGCTCGAATGGCGATGAGAAATTCCGACCCTGGCTGCCACAAAGTTACGATGAAAACTCTACCCTGTCAGGAGATGTAAATCTCCAATCCTAGCATTTAGCTTTGTAATGACGATGTTTAAACCCACACTCACCCGGTGGTATAACGACAATAAAAAACCTCGCACGTATAATGGCCGATAATTGAATCTAGTGTTGTTATTATGCGGTCCTTCAATGGATGTCCTATGACTTGTACAGAAACTATGGACTTTTAGATATATGTTATATTTATCCTATGCTTTTTCAAAAACGTGTCCTATCAAATAAATCAACATTTACATTTACATATTACACACTTATCCATTCAAGATATATTTAACGTCTCCTTGCCATGAAATATTTATCAATGTAAGTGATAGTCATTTTACAATTACCCATAAAGCCTAAAAAGTTGTATTTTGTTGTTGTTGTAATTTCACAAGACAAAGAACCTTTTAACACCAACGTACATTGATTTTCTGTCATCATATTTTTCTGTTAAGACATGTTGTTTATAAATCGTATTCTCGTTTGATATCCGATCTCAAATTACTCGTGAATTATTGTTATTTTTTATATTTTATTAAAAATAGTATTTTTTAGGAATATAATTACTATATGTATGCTATTATTATAATATTAATAAATGTAATATTTATTTAGAATATAATATATTCATAAAACGGTTATTAGAACTGAGGACGAGATACTCGTAGAATTGATATTTTGTCGATTTCTATTTTATTTAATGTTATTTTATTTTAATTGTTTGTTCTCTGTTTACTGTCATAAAACATTCTAATGTTGATTTAATGAAATAATAAAGTTATATTTGTATAGAACAAAAAATGTAATTAAACCTTCATAACATTTGAATCCGTGTATGTGTGAATCCAAAACAATACTTAATGGAAAAGACGTCGGGTATCAGTTCTATGTGTTTAAAGTTGAGATCGACACTAAAAATTTGATTGATGAGAGACGTAGGTTTAGATAACAAATGAGTAGATCCTATTTAAGTCTGTTGACACCAGCAAAATAAGATACCGGAACACCATATAAGACACTGAAAAAGATGAGACTTTTAATGCTTTCCTTTCCTCGCATTCGAATATACATGATGAAAATAAGTCCCCACTCTGTTATAATCCACCTCCCGACCGTTGTCTACATCACATTGTCCTTCAAAACTACGAAAGACGTTTTAAAATTATTAAAGGCATCTGGTCTAGACGCTATCTGTGCTACACTACTCCATGCTGCTCATGACATTTTAGCAAAGGCTGTTTGCACTCTATTCAACCATACTTTTCGAAAAAAAATATCCCTTTATCATGGAAGCTTGCTTATATAATACTGGTCCATAAAAAAGACTCCAAACATCTTGCCAAAATTACCTCTCTATTTCCTTATAATCTACTGTCGGCAAATCATTTGAAAAAATGTCTTTTTTAATTTCGTACACGAATTCATTACTAGATATCAATCATGGTTAACGCGAAACGACACCATGCACGAGGAACCAACTTTTTTATTTGGCTCATGTTTTCAGCAAAGCTCTAGATGAAGGGAAAAAAGTACGGATTAATTGATATAAGCAAAGTCTTTGACCGAGTGTGCACAATGATCTCTTATTTAAATTAACAAAGATGAATATCGTTGCTATCGTTTACAGATTTTTTATCTAATAGACAGCAACGGTTGGTAATAAATGGTAGAGTCCACACAGAGAAATATAAACACAGGAGTTACCCCAATGTTCGATCCTGGGTCCCTTTCTCTTTCTTATCTTTATTAATGATATTGTAAATGAGGTAAATTGTCCAATTAAACTTTTTTTGCAGATGATACAAGTATGTATGCAAAAGCAGAAAACCCATTAGTTGCTTCTGACAAATGGTTAGTAAATTTCAACTCCCAAAGGACAGAAACCATGACCATATCCCGTTAGAGTAAAGCACTGAACCTTCCACCCTTAAAATAAATAATGTATATATAAAAAGTGTTTTTTCACATAAGCATCTTGGTCTAACGTTCTCATGCGACGGAAGTCGTATCGAAAGCGAATTCGAGGTTAAATATTATTAGGAAATTAAAATTTAAAGTAGATAGGCGGTCACTCGAACAAATGTATTTCAGTTATATAAGACTTATCATAGCATACGCAGCGTGATATATGATAACGGTCCTGATTATATGAAAGATAATCTAGAACTAATTAATTGCTAAGCAACTCGAATAGGTACCGTTGTCTCTAAGTTAACTAGCATAAATTTCCTCCGTGAATGTGGGTTGGTAATCCTAGAAACACGGCAAAAAACATAAACTTTTGTTGTTTCACAAAAAAGCAAATCGTGACACTCCAGCTTATATCTCTCAAACATAATACCAGACCGTCTCCAATACCAAACCAGACATGATAATCATATTGTACCAGTTCCAAAACGCACAGCTTTTTATTCTAATGGCTTTCTTCCATCCTCCATTAAATCGTGGGCCGACCTTCCCATGAATACTGAAAGCAGTTAGCCAAAGAACAATTTGGAGTTTGTAAACAAATCGAGTCAAAACAAAAAAATATTCTATTCACCTGCCCATTATATAGACGTTTGAGAAATAATCTGTTTTCTAATATATCTGGAATTCAAAACACAAATAACTTAGCACATGGTATCCAGATCTATGAGACATGGACGCTGGTCGCAATTTTGTAATTGTTCAAGACTTAATTATAAAAACCACCCTCCCAAGTCTGAGGTTCTGATTCCACGTTCGCTCCGTATCATGATGGAGCGAACGTGGAATCAGAACCTCTGACTTTGAAGGATGTATGAAAACCAAAAGATTTGAATCTTAGAAAATGTTGCTCGTGAATAACTGCTTATAAAAATTACAAGTCCAGAATTAAGCTATGGTTACCCTATATATTTTTGCTGTGTATCAACAGACATAAATGTATGGCATTACTAGTATTTATTCATGTAAATATAAATAATTAATCCATCTTGCCATATCAAACATAGTAAACATTAATCTTTGGAGAGTGAGAGAAATTTGCATAAATGGTTGTTTATTTGTTTTTTGATCCTCTGTTTGTATTTATGCTTGTATGGATGTTACTGTTGTAGCATCTTTTGTGAAGAAAATATTGTTTACACTAAGTAGTGAAGAATAGCTGTTATCGATGAATGTGATCACATGTACTCGTGGACCCTACTTTTTGTACTATTTTGTAAGAATCTTTTTAACGTCTTACTTGTAAACCTTTCCTTGTTATATTCATTTCTAACGAAATAATAAAAGTTACCACAAGAATACCAAGTTTCTGACAATGTGCCGGTAGACTGGTGCTACTACAACGTCTTAAATTACATTCTGCTTTTTTTAATGTTATACTAATTTCTAACGAAAATACCCAGTTTCTGGTGTCAACCGGCACATTGTCAGAAACTTTGTATTTGCGTTAGAAATGAGTATAACAAGTTATTTATGTTAGAAATGAGTACAACAAAGAGCAGAATGTAATTTAAGACGTTTGAAAGATTTCTTAGAAGTTAGATTTATACGTCCTGTCCATGAGTACCTGTGAATGAGATCTCATGTTATTCCCGTCTCGCGAGATAAATAATCAAAAGCTAAACTGCGGAAACCACTCGTACTCAAAGATAACAGATAAACAACGCTCCGTCTTGATCGGCTGCTAAATCGGGAGATTGCTGCCGATTGGCCAACAAATAAGCAGAGCTAAATCAGGGATGAAAACCCTGCATGATTAAAGGGTGGTAGCAATCATAATAGGCTAAATCGGGAGAAAACTGCCGATTGGCCAACAAATAAGCAGAGCTAAGTTAGTGATAAAAACCCCGCATGATCACGAATCGGTTACGATGAAAAAAGGGAAACATATGCAAGATAATGGGAACCAAACTGTTTTAAAAGGAAAGTGGCATTGATTTGTTATGTTTATCCTAAAATGTATCATAAAACTTAAACGGAGAAACAAGGAAAAACAAATGACTCCGCTTAGGAGAAACAATTTTTAATTCTTTTCCCAATTACTGACAAGGTTCACATCAACTATCATACCACGTATGATGCATCTAGAAATGCTTATAACAGTGCATGCTTCAATTGCTGCCTCTGACCTATATTTTGCGGTTGCCTGATTTGGCTATCTAAACATCGTGTACTTATAATAAAGTTATGTAAATAATAACACTACGTATTGCCATTTAACATTAAAAAACAGTGTATTTTTGTCCACAAAGAAAATAAAGCTTAGAGACGGCCAGCTTTTTTAGGAAAGCTAATACTATTTAATGTAATTAACAATTTTATCTGTCCTGAACAAGTTGCACCCTTGTATTCATAACTATATTTTGTCATAGGTAAGCTGCATGCATGGTCTTGTTTATTACGCCCTTTAATTTTCAAACTAGTTCTCAGATCCTTGTTGGAATGCTATGTTCCTACTATTGATATTTTAGCTCACTTGAAATTATGGTAAGTAATTGCCAAGTCCTTTATTTCACTTCTGGTTGTAAAGTTTAAAAAAAAATACCTGAAACCACTGGACCTTTCAAAATAATATCATAAGACTAGCTCTCCAACCAACATTGCCACTGCTACTATAAATATAATTGGAATATGCTATAGATTTTATTTATCAGTGAAAAAAAATCACAGTTGAACCATAGCGTTGTTCTGAAAATTGTTATACTTTCGACGACTTTGCGTAATAAGTAAACTGGTTATATTTTAACAAAGGAAATTCATAATCTTCTTCGAAACCAATTCGGCGACCTATTGTATAATTATCCGATGGCCGTTGTTTTTTTTAAAGAGCAAATCTTGTACACAATGTCGATTTCAATGAGTTTATTTTACAGCAAAACCGCGCTACGGCTCAAAGTTGGTACGCTTATGAACGGAAGTGATATATTTGTCTTTTATGGTATTGGACGATTTGGTTTAATATGCAAATTACGCTTAGTTTGACAAAATATCTTCGTATTTGAATCAAACACTATCTAGAATTTAGTGAACTACACTATGTACATGGTAGGCGTTAACTCAGGTTGAGTCTGTCATATTCTGTAAAACATGAAATTGCTTTAAATTTTGGACAAAACATACATGAAAAATACAGTAAAGTTATAAAAAACTACAAAAAGCATATATAATAACGATAAATCTAGTTCATTGATAAAATTCTTATTGATTGTAAATGTTGTTTTGATGGATTACATTGGTCAGCTTATCTGTCAAGACTTATCTTTATAAATACTGTAATTAACTTCATTCAAAGACTTAAGTTAGTTATAATAAATCGATACTTTGTACATATGAATTATGATCTTATATTTTGCACCATTAAAAAATAGTTGTGTCGCTATATATGGCGTGATTCTGGTTAATTAAGAACACTGCCTTATATCGCGCTAAAAATTGTGCTTCCTTACCCCATTTAAAGAACTGACTTTGTGTGTAATCAGACTTCAACAGACGTTCTGGGTACTTTCGTGCTTTAAAAACCAAAAAATAATTGAAGACCTACTTGCTAAACAAAGAAAACCAATAACTGAACATTCCAATTTATCTCGTATTACTGCAAATATAAGAAATCTTGTTTTGAACTAAATAATGGCAACCGCCTCTGTATATTTCCTTACAGCATGACATCAATAGTGGAGATCCTGGCAAAGGCATTCTCCTGTCATCTTTTGTTTAATACCATACTGTGTACCATTAGTCTAGCAATTTATTTTTAAGCACGATACTTAAAATAATATTTAGATTGTCAGACTTATTATCTGGGGGTGTTATTGATGTACCAGTAGTGTACAAGTTATCTCCCTGTGCTGTTTATTATCTGTGGTCGTTATTGATGTACCAGTAGTATACAAGTTATCTCCCTGAAGTCTTTATTATCTGGGGGTGTTATTGATGTACCAGTAGTATACAAGTTATCTCCCTGTAATCTTTATTATCTGGGGTCTTTATTGATGTACCAGTAGTATACAAGTTATCTCCCTGTAGTATTTATTATCTGGGTTTTTTTTATGTACCAGTAGTATAAAAATTATCTCCCTGAAGTATTTATTATCTGGGGATGTTATTGTTGTACCAGTAGTATAAAAGTTATCTCCCTGTAGAATTTTTATTATCCGGGGGTGTTATTGATGTACCAGTAGTATACAAGTTATCTCCCTGTAGAATTTTATTATCCGGGGGATTTATTGATGTACCAGTAGTATACAAGTTTTCTCCCTGTAGAATTTTTATTTTCCGGGTGTGTTATTGATGTACCAGTACTATTCAAGTCATCTTACTGTAGCACTTAATAATATTAAACAGATGCATAATTTAAATTCAAAACAATAACATCTACCATTATAAAACACCCAGGTAAAAAGAGACGCTTCTCTGTTCAAAATTATGTATATATAAATATGTTTCCTTTATGGCATATGAAGCAAATCAGTCGGTAATTGAAAATTAATATATTGATACAAACCCTATTCAACAGATTGTACTGAATGATACATTTTTGCAGTTTTTAGTATTTATTATCTGGGTTTTTTTTATGTACCAGTATTATACAAGTTATTTCCCTGTAGTATTTATTATCTGGGGGTTTTATTGATGTACCAGTAGTATACAAGTTATCTCCATGTAGTATTTATTATCTGGGGTTTTTTGTGATGTACCAGTATTATACAAGTTATCTCCCGGTAGTATTTATTATCTGGGGGTGTTATTGATGTACCAGTAGTATACAAGTTATCTCCCAGTAGTATTTATTATCTGGGGTGTTATTGATGTACCAGTAGTATACCAGTTCTATCCCTGTAGTATTTTATATCTGTGGGTGCTATTAATGTACCAGTAGTATACAAGTTATCTCCCTGGAGTCTTTATTATCTGGGGGTGTTATTGATGTACCAGTAGTATACAAGTTATCTACCTATAGTATTTAATATCTGGGGTGTTATTAATGTACCAGTAGTATACAAGTTATCTCCCTGTATAATTTTTATTATCCGGGGGTGTTATTGATGAATCAGTGGTATAAAAGTTATCTCCATGAAGTATGTATTATCTGGGGATGTTATTGATGTACCAGTAGTATATAAGCTATCTCCCTGAAGTCTTTATAATCTGGGGGTGTTATTGATGTACCAGTAGTATACAAGTTATCTACCTATAGTATTTATTATCTGCGGTCGTTATTGATGTACCGGTAGTAAACAAGTTATCTCCCTGTAGTATTTAATATCTCTGTGTGTTATTGATGTACCAGTAGTATTCAAGTTATCTCCCTAGAGTCTTCATTCTTGGGGTCGTTATTGATGTACCAGTAGTAAACAAGTTATCTCCCTGTAGTATTTATTATCTGGGGTGTTATTCATGTACCAGTAGTATACAAGTTATCTTCCTTCAGTCTTTATTTTCTGATGGTGGTATTGATGTACCAGTAGTATACAAGATATCTCCCTGCAGAAGTTTTATTATCTGGGGGTGTAATTAATGTACCAGTAGTATACAAGCTATCTCCCTGAAGTATTTATTATCTGGGGATGTTATTGATGTACCAGTAGTATACAAGTTATCTCCCTGTAGAATTTTTATTTTCCGGGTGTGTTATTGATGTACCAGTACTATTCAAGTCATCTTACTGTAGCACTTAATAATATAAAACAGATGCATAATTTAAATTCAAAACAATAACATCTACCATTATAAAACACCCAGGTAAAAAGAGACGCTTCTCTGTTCAAAATTATGTATGTATAAATATGTTTCCTTTATGGCATATGAAGCAAATCAGTCGGTAATTGAAAATTAATATATTGATACAAACCCTATTCAACAGATTGTACTGAATGATACATTTTTGTAGTTTTTAGTATTTATTATCTGGGTTTTTTTTATGTACCAGTATTATACAAGTTATTTCCCTGTAGTATTTATTATCTGGGGGTGTTATTGATGTACCAGTAGTATACAAGTTCTATCCCTGTAGTATTTTATATCTGTGGGTGCTATTAATGTACCAGTAGTATACAAGTTATCTCCCTGGAGTCTTTATTATCTGGGGGTGTTATTGATGTACCAGTAGTATACAAGTTATCTCCATGTAGTATTTATTATCTGGGGTTTTTTGTGATGTACCAGTATTATACAAGTTATCTCCCGGTAGTATTTATTATCTGGGGGTGTTATTGATGTACCAGTAGTATACAAGTTATCTCCCAGTAGTATTTATTATCTGGGGTGTTATTGATGTACCAGTAGTATACCAGTTCTATCCCTGTAGTATTTTATATCTGTGGGTGCTATTAATGTACCAGTAGTATACAAGTTATCTCCCTGGAGTATTTATTATCTGGGGTCGTTATTGATGTACCAGTAGTATACAAGTTATTTCCCTGTAGTATTTATTATCTGGGGGTGTTATTGATGTACCAGTAGTATACCAGTTCTATCCCTGTAGTATTTTATATCTGTGGGTGCTATTAATGTACCAGTAGTATACAAGTTATCTCCCTGGAGTCTTTATTATCTGGGGGTGTTATTGATGTACCAGTAGTATACAAGTTATCTACCTATAGTATTTAATATCTGGGGGTGTTATTAATGTACCAGTAGTATACAAGTTATCTCCCTGTATAATTTTTATTATCCGGGGGTGTTATTGATGAATCAGTGGTATAAAAGTTATCTCCCTGAAGTATTTATTATCTGGGGATGTTATTGATGTACCAGTAGTATATAAGCTATCTCCCTGAAGTCTTTATAATCTGGGGGTGTTATTGATGTACCAGTAGTATACAAGTTATCTACCTATAGTATTTATTATCTGCGGTCGTTATTGATGTACCAGTAGTAAACAAGTTATCTCCCTGTAGTATTTAATATCTGTGTGTGTTATTGATGTACCAGTAGTATTCAAGTTATCTCCCTAGAGTCTTCATTCATGGGGTCGTTATTGATGTACCAGTAGTAAACAAGTTATCTCCCTGTAGTATTTATTATCTGGTGTGTTATTCATGTACCAGTAGTATACAAGTTATCTTCCTTCAGTCTTTATTTTCTGATGGTGGTATTGATGTACCAGTAGTGTACAAGATATCTCCCTGCATAATTTTTATTATCTGGGGGTGTAATTAATGTATCAGTAGTATACAAGCTATCTCCCTGAAGTATTTATTATCTGGGGGTGTTATTGATTTACCAGTAGTATACAAGTTATCTCCCTGGAGTCTTTATAATCTGGGGGTGTTATAGATGTACCTGTAGTATAAAAGTTATCTACCTATAGTATTTATTATGTGGGGTCGTTATTGATGTACCAGTAGTTAACAAGTTATCTCCCTGTAGTATTTATTATCTGTGGGTGTTATTGATGTACCAGTAGTATACAAGTTTTCTCCCTGTAGAATTTTTATTTTCCGGGTGTGTTATTGATGTACCAGTACTATTCAAGTCATCTTACTGTAGCACTTAATAATATTAAACAGATGCATAATTTAAATTCAAAACAATAACATCTACCATTATAAAACACCCAGGTAAAAAGAGACGCTTCTCTGTTCAAAATTATGTATATATAAATATGTTCCTTTATGGCATATGAAGCAAATCAGTCGGTAATTGAAAATTAATATATTGATACAAACCCTATTCAACAGATTGTACTGAATGATACATTTTTGCAGTTTTTAGTATTTATTATCTGGTTTTTTTTTATGTACCAGTATTATACAAGTTATTTCCCTGTAGTATTTATTATCTGGGGGTGTTATTGATGTACCAGTAGTATACAAGTTCTATCCCTGTAGTATTTTATATCTGTGGGTGCTATTAATGTACCAGTAGTATACAAGTTATCTCCCTGGAGTCTTTATTATCTGGGGGTGTTATTGATGTACCAGTAGTATACAAGTTATCTCCATGTAGTATTTATTATCTGGGGTTTTTTGTGATGTACCAGTATTATACAAGTTATCTCCCGGTAGTATTTATTATCTGGGGGTGTTATTGATGTACCAGTAGTATACAAGTTATCCCCATGTAGTATTTATTATCTGGGGGTTTTTGTGATGTACCAGTATTATACAAGTTATCTCCCGGTAGTATTTATTATCTGGGGGTGTTATTGATGTACCAGTAGTATACAAGTTATCTCCCAGTAGTATTTATTATCTGGGGTGTTATTGATGTACCAGTAGTATACCAGTTCTATCCCTGTAGTATTTTATATCTGTGGGTGCTATTAATGTACCAGTAGTATACAAGTTATCTCCCTGGAGTCTTTATTATCTGGGGGTGTTATTGATGTACCAGTAGTATACAAGTTATCTACCTATAGTATTTATTATCTGCGGTCGTTATTGATGTACCAGTAGTAAACAAGTTATCTCCCTGTAGTATTTAATATCTGTGTGTGTTATTGATGTACCAGTAGTATTCAAGTTATCTCCCTAGAGTCTTCATTCTTGGGGTCGTTATTGATGTACCAGTAGTAAACAAGTTATCTCCCTGTAGTATTTATTATCTGGGGTGTTATTCATGTACCAGTAGTATACAAGTTATCTGCCTTCAGTCTTTATTTTCTGATGGTGGTATTGATGTACCAGTAGTATACAAGATATCTCCCTGCAGAATTTTTATTATCTGGGGGTGTAATTAATGTACCAGTAGTATACAAGTTATCTCCCTGGAGTCTTTATAATCTGGGGGTGTTATAGATGTACCTGTAGTATAAAAGTTATCTACCTATAGTATTTATTATGTGGGGTCGTTATTGATGTACCAGTAGTTAACAAGTTATCTCCCTGTAGTATTTATTATCTGTGGGTGTTATTGATGTACCAGTAGTATACAAGTTTTCTCCCTGTAGAATTTTTATTTTCCGGGTGTGTTATTGATGTACCAGTACTATTCAAGTCATCTTACTGTAGCACTTAATAATATTAAACAGATGCATAATTTAAATTCAAAACAATAACATCTACCATTATAAAACACCCAGGTAAAAAGAGACGCTTCTCTGTTCAAAATTATGTATATATAAATATGTTCCTTTATGGCATATGAAGCAAATCAGTCGGTAATTGAAAATTAATATATTGATACAAACCCTATTCAACAGATTGTACTGAATGATACATTTTTGCAGTTTTTAGTATTTATTATCTGGGGTTTTTTTTATGTACCAGTATTATACAAGTTATTTCCCTGTAGTATTTATTATCTGGGGGTGTTATTGATGTACCAGTAGTATACAAGTTCTATCCCTGTAGTATTTTATATCTGTGGGTGCTATTAATGTACCAGTAGTATACAAGTTATCTCCCTGGAGTCTTTATTATCTGGGGGTGTTATTGATGTACCAGTAGTATACAAGTTATCTCCATGTAGTATTTATTATCTGGGGTTTTTTGTGATGTACCAGTATTATACAAGTTATCTCCCGGTAGTATTTATTATGTGGGGTCGTTATTGATGTACCAGTAGTTAACAAGTTATCTCCCTGTAGTATTTATTATCTGGGGTGTTATTGATGTACCAGTAGTATACCAGTTCTATCCCTGTAGTATTTTATATCTGTGGGTGCTATTAATGTACCAGTAGTATACAAGTTATCTCCCTGGAGTCTTTATTATCTGGGGGTGTTATTGATGTACCAGTAGTATACAAGTTATCTACCTATAGTATTTAATATCTGGGGGTGTTATTAATGTACCAGTAGTATACAAGTTATCTCCCTGTATAATTTTTATTATCCGGGGGTGTTATTGATGAATCAGTGGTATAAAAGTTATCTCCCTGAAGTATTTATTATGTGGGGTCGTTATTGATGTACCAGTAGTTAACAAGTTATCTCCCTGTAGTATTTATTATCTGTGGGTGTTATTGATGTACCAGTAGTATACAAGTTTTCTCCCTGTAGAATTTTTATTTTCCGGGTGTGTTATTGATGTACCAGTACTATTCAAGTCATCTTACTGTAGCACTTAATAATATTAAACAGATGCATAATTTAAATTCAAAACAATAACATCTACCATTATAAAACACCCAGGTAAAAAGAGACGCTTCTCTGTTCAAAATTATGTATATATAAATATGTTCCTTTATGGCATATGAAGCAAATCAGTCGGTAATTGAAAATTAATATATTGATACAAACCTTATTCAACAGATTGTACTGAATGATACATTTTTGCAGTTTTTAGTATTTATTATCTGGTTTTTTTTTATGTACCAGTATTATACAAGTTATTTCCCTGTAGTATTTATTATCTGGGGGTGTTATTGATGTACCAGTAGTATACAAGTTCTATCCCTGTAGTATTTTATATCTGCGGGTGCTATTAATGTACCAGTAGTATACAAGTTATCTCCCTGGAGTCTTTATTATCTGGGGGTGTTATTGATGTACCAGTAGTATACAAGTTATCTCCATGTAGTATTTATTATCTGGGGTTTTTTGTGATGTACCAGTATTATACAAGTTATCTCCCGGTAGTATTTATTATCTGGGGGTGTTATTGATGTACCAGTAGTATACAAGTTATCTCCCAGTAGTATTTATTATCTGGGGTGTTATTGATGTACCAGTAGTATACCAGTTCTATCCCTGTAGTATTTTATATCTGTGGGTGCTATTAATGTACCAGTAGTATACAAGTTATCTCCCTGGAGTCTTTATTATCTGGGGGTGTTATTGATGTACCAGTAGTATACAAGTTATCTACCTATAGTATTTAATATCTGGGGGTGTTATTAATGTACCAGTAGTATACAAGTTATCTCCCTGTATAATTTTTATTATCCGGGGGTGTTATTGATGAATCAGTGGTATAAAAGTTATCTCCCTGAAGTATTTATTATCTGGGGATGTTATTGATGTACCAGTAGTATATAAGCTATCTCCCTGAAGTCTTTATAATCTGGGGGTGTTATTGATGTACCAGTAGTATACAAGTTATCTACCTATAGTATTTATTATCTGCGGTCGTTATTGATGTACCAGTAGTAAACAAGTTATCTCCCTGTAGTATTTAATATCTGTGTGTGTTATTGATGCACCAGTAGTATTCAAGTTATCTCCCTAGAGTCTTCATTCTTGGGGTCGTTATTGATGTACCAGTAGTAAACAAGTTATCTCCCTGTAGTATTTATTATCTGGGGTGTTATTCATGTACCAGTAGTATACAAGTTATCTTCCTTTAGTCTTTATTTTCTGATGGTGGTATTGATGTACCAGTAGTATACAAGATATCTCCCTGCAGAATTTGTTATTATCTGGGGGTGTAATTAATGTACCAGTAGTATACAAGCTATCTCCCTGAATTATTTATTATCTGTGCGTGCTATTGATTTACCAGTAGTATACAAGTTATCTCCCTGGAGTCTTTATAATCTGGGGGTGTTATAGATGTACCTGTAGTATAAAAGTTATCTACCTATAGTATTTATTATGTGGGGTCGTTATTGATGTACCAGTAGTTAACAAGTTATCTCCCTGTAGTATTTATTATCTGTGGGTGTTATTGATGTACCAGTAGTATACAAGTTATCTTCCTATAGTATTTATTATCTGGGGTCGTTATTGATGTACCAGTAGTATACAAGTTATCTACCTATAGTATTTATTATCTGGGGTCGTTATTGATGTACCAGTAGTATACAAGTTATCTTCCTGTAGTATTTATTATCTGGGGGTGTTATTGATGTGCCAGTAGTAAACAAGTTATCTCCCTGTAGTCTTTATTATCTGGGGTCGTTATTGATGTACCAGAAGTATACAAGTTATCTCCCTGAAGTCTTTATTATCTGTGGGTGTTATTGATGTGCCAGCAGTATACAAGTTATCTCCCTGTAGTCTTTATTATCTGGGGTCGTTTACCAGTAGTATACAAGTTATCTCCCTGTAGTATTTGTTATCTGTGATCGTTATTGATGTACCAGCAGTATACAAGTTATCTCCCTGTAGTATTTGTTATCTGTGGGTGTTATTGATGTACCAGTAGTATACAAGTTATCTCCCTGTATAATTTTTATTGATGAATCAGTAGTATAAAAGTTATCTCCCTGAAGTATTTATTATCTGGGGATGTTATTGATTAGCAGTAGTATATAAGCTATCTCCCTGGAGTCTTTATAATCTGGGGGGTGTTATTGATGTACCAGTAGTTTACAAGTTATCTACCTGTAGTCTTTATTATATGCTGTCGTTATTGATGTACCAGTAGTATACAAGTTATCTCCCTGAAGTCTTTATTATCTGTGGGTGTTATTGATGTGCCAGTAGTATACAAGTTATCTTACTGTAGTATGTATTATATGGGGGTGTTATTGATGTTCCAGTAGCAATAAGTTATCTCCCTGTAGTCTTTATTATCTGGGGGTGTTATTGATGTACCAGTAGTATGCAAGTTATCTCCCTGTAGTCTTTATTTTCTGGGGTCGTTATTGATGTACCTGTAGTATACAAGTTATCTCCCTGTAGTCTTTTTATCTGGGGGTGTTATTGATGTACCAGTAGTATACAAGTTATTTCCCGGTAGTATTTATTATCTGGGGGTGTTATTGATGTACCAGTAGTATACAAGTTATCTACATGTAATATTTATTATCTGGGGGTGTTATTGATGTACCAGTAGTATTCAAGTTATCTCCCTATACTCTTTATTATCGGGGGTGTTATTGATGTACCAGTAGTATACAAGTTATCTTCCTGAAGTCTTTATTATCATGGGGGTGTTATTGATGTACCAGTATTTTACAAGTTATCTCCCTGTAGTATTTATTATCTGGGTTTTTTTTAAGTACCAGTAGTAAACAAGTTATCTCCCTGTAGTCTTTATTATCTGGGGGTGTTATTGATGTGCCAGTAGTATACAAGTTTTCAACCTGTAGTATTTTTATCATTCGGGGGTTTTATTGATGTACCAGTAGTACTATACAAGTTATCTCCCTGTAATATTTTTACTATCCGGGTTTTTTTTTGATGTACCAGTAGTATACAAGTTATCTCTCTGTAGTATTTATTATCTGGGGGTTTTATTGATGAACCAGTATTTTACAAGTTATCTCCCTGTAGTATTTGTTATCTGGGGGTTTTATTGATGTACCAGTATTATACAAGTTATCTCCCTGTAGTATTTATTATCTGGGGGTAGTATTGATGTACCAGTATTTTACAAGTTATCTCCATGTAGTATTTATTATCTGGGTTTTTTTATGTACCAGTATTATACAAGTTATCTCCCTGAAGTATTTATTATCTGGGGGTTTTATTGATGTACCAGTAGTAAACAAGTTATCTCCCCGTAGTATTTATTTTCCGGGGATTTTTATTGATGTACCAGTATTATACAAGTTATCTCCCTGAAGTATTTATTATCTGGGGATGTTATTGATGTACCAGTAGTATACAAGTTATCTCCCTGTAGAATTTTATTATCCGGGGGATTTATTGATGTACCAGTAGTATACAAGTTATCTCCCTGTAGAATTTTTATTTTCCGGGTGTGTTATTGATGTACCAGTACTATTCAAGTCATCTTACTGTAGCACTTAATAATATAAAACAGATGCATAATTTAAATTCAAAACAATAACATCTACCATTATAAAACACCCAGGTAAAAAGAGACGCTTCTCTGTTCAAAATTATGTATATATAAATATGTTCCTTTATGGCATATGAAGCAAATCAGTCGGTAATTGAAAATTAATATATTGATACAAACCCTATTCAACAGATTGTACTGAATGATACATTTTTGCAGTGTTTGTGTATTTCTTATTCTGCAAATGAGTGTGCATTTATATGTGTGTTATAAAGTAACAAAATTAAAAGAAATATATATAATCTTCATGGTTAAAATAATCTTACTTTTTTTAAATTGTAACAATCAAATACAGAAACTAATTATAAAATGTCCCTAATGGGTTTTCTAGAACGTTGGTTGTAAACCTTGCACCACAATAAAGTAATGTATCTATAATTCATAACGCCATATCCTAAATGGTTTTAGTATCGAATCATGTCTCAGAATGATAACAGTTTTCAGACTGATGATATATAATAGAATGTCTCTATATGCCACAATCAATCAATGGAATGTTTTGTATCTTTGAATAGAGAAACGATAAAGGACTGTTGAGGGATAGATATATATATGATTGTTTCTTAAAACCTCTGCTTTAAACGATTTAAAACTAATTGAGTTAATAGTTCTGAAAGAACTGACAATATGTCGGCACAATTTATTGTAGAAAAAAACACAACTGAAGTTACATTATAACTGTTAATTGCTCTCCCCTGGTTCCATTATCGCCATGTTGACAGGAAGGAGTAACGTAGGCCGGGGGCGGGGAGTTCGATGACGATTTAACGTAAAATAGATTGGAAATACCAGTATGTATTTTATGATTTGGTCATATCATATTTGAGTTACACAAAATAACAAAAATTTAATTTAAAATTATTAAAATCGCCATTATGGCATAACAAGTTACATACAATGTATAACATTACGTTCAATGCTATTGGCCCCTGCTTATAGCACACTGCCCTGTTCATGTACCTAGGGAACACATATTTCATCAGTGTAACACAATATATAATGCTAATTCACTTGGTATACTATGCCAGCGAAAGTCACTCTAAAATGTTTATTGCTGCCATCAAACTGACGGGTTTTTAATGTCTGAACACTTCCCACAATGTTGTACAATGTATATACAATGTAAAGAGACTGTGCATAACAAAAATATGTGTTTCTGTAACTGATATTTGCTGAGTTTGATTGAAGTATTTCACACGTCAAATAAAACACATATTTACAGATTATTCCGTTTAAAAATAATCGCGCGTGATATGCGCAGTAAACAACCTGAAGTTATTAAACAATCATTTATTGAATACGCTACAATATTTATATTGAATAATATAGCATTATTTCAAAATTACACCCAGAATGTTCAAGGCAGTATTAACATAAACACAACTTAAGAACATAATTCAGAATGAAATGACATATAAAATTGTAAAGAAAATAAATATACATGTATCACATGGAGTTGTAGTAGCACTAATCATTATCTGAGGCATGGACCTGTTTCTCTGATCTAATGATTGTTGTATAAAGTTGCATAAATCAGTAGCAGATACTTATTTTGTCAACTGGCAGTAAATTTAAATATAGTAAATTATGATTGGTTTCAGTTTGATCAAAACGATACCAAAAAGTGATATTAATTTTCTAAGACATTACATAATTTAAATTTACATAAGTCTTTGTTGTCATGGTCTTGTCTAATAGAGTCCAGAGACCGCTTAATATATACATTTTAGACAGCTTTTTATAATTCTATTTTATTGTGAGATTTAATTCTGTCTTGTATTACAATCATCATAATATGAGTTCTAAAAGCAAACCTGATAAATAAAGATTATAAAATTCTTTTCACTGAATGACATCCAAAAAAGTTCAAAGTAGAATATTTGATTACGCCAAGCAAGAATATCAAAACAATAAATTAACAGGTAACTGGGATGGGTCAATGTGAGAGAAATAATGTCACTGGAACAGTATAGAGAGCTAGTTATGGATGTAGAATTCAGCGTTATGAAGCTACACATCTGTCTTTAATATGCAAGGGGCGTAACATTCGACAAGCACCTCATGTACAATAGTACCCGTGACCACACGCATTATAAATAAACTGAAAGCTGCTCAACAAGAGGGCATCCCCTATCACCTAAACGAGCAGCTTTGTCAATGAAAATGTAGAATAAACACTGTTTATCAAGTAGCTTTGATGTGATTTTGCAACATTTATGTAGTGTAATCAAACGCTAATATAACAACAAAACAGTTGATGGACAAATGTGAACTTGTTGTGTAAACGTAAAAGCGTAGAAAACTAAAGAATCATAACGATTGCGATATTTATTTAACTTTCTAAGTGACGTACTTTCATCGACTACATAAAACTTTAGATTTAGTTTCTTCCTATAAAGTTACCACTTTGACATAGTGTGAAACGGGGCTAGGTTTTCTTGTACCTATGAATAAAGGAGTGAGACATGTAGGAATATCCCAGAATTGAACGGATTGGTGTTCAAGATAAATTAAACGCTTGATGGAATTTCAAGCCTACTAATGTTGACATTGCATGCCAAGAAGTGGTGGTGGGTAGATTTGGTAAAAGACAAATGACATACAGCTGGCTAGGGTTTCTCACTCCGGCCTACGATAAAGTAATCTCTAGAAGAGTCATTTCAAGTTGCCATTATGGGAGGGGAGGAGTAGGATCTTGAAGGTCATATGTCATAGTGTAGAATGGGGCTAAGGTTTCTGGCTCATAGGTGTAAATGAAGACTATATGTCTATTTGTAAACCTATCCCGAGTTTGAGCCGTTTTGTGGCCTAAATTAAACTCTACACTGAATTTCAGTCAATGAATAGAAAAGGAGGGGAAGGCTCTCTAAATGCCGAATGAAGGGTAAATGTAGGCATACCCTGCGCATAAGCCAAGTGGTGACATAAGGTAAAGTAATCTCTTGAGAAATGTCGAAGTTAAAAAACAAATTCAGTCCATGTTTCCATTATGGAAGGGGAGGGGTAGTCTCCTTGAAAATCATATTGTATAGTGTGGGACGGGGATAGGGTTTCTTGTTATTAATACCAAGTATTTCTGGTGAAATTTGCATTCCTGTTTTAACAGAACAGAAATTATTTGTTGAAATAAATGATTCGTGAACACACTTAAAATCTTAAAAAATAATATGGTCTATTACATCAAAAATTTTGTCTAGGATAAGCATTATGTTCTAAGCCTGTTATTATCAGGGTTAGCATAAAAATTGTCGCCTATACATATATTTGCAGGTGCATTTTATTATATTCTTTTCTATTCTATTTTGTTAATTTAGTCGAGGGAATTTCTTTCTTTGATTATCCGTAAAAACCCCACAGAATTCTAGACTATACAAATTTAAATATTTATGAAAATATAAAATAAATATTAGCAACAATGTCAAGGCCAGTTGATTTCAAAACCAAAACTTCATCTAGTTTAAATTAAAACCATATAAATAAAGTTAGAAACTATCACTCGTACCTGAAATGTAATAATATTAATTAAAATTGAATATTATATTAACTATGATTGTAATATTTTGATAAAATAAGCATTTAGCGAAAAGTCGCAATGTTCGGGTTTTTTTTTTTGTTTAGTCGAAGAATTTTTGATTTGCAATGTAACTAGAAATTAGCAAACAATTCTTAATAATTAGATAATAATCAAGAACCGAGCGTTTCAATATTTGTTTATTAGTCGTGGTGATTTTACACTTAAGACTTATTAAGTGCGGCATTCTGACATGTATTCTGCATAAAAAGGGCGGTAAATATCTAACCCAACCAATTAGGAAGAAATAGAAACAGTAGTAAAGCTAAAAATATAAACGTTTATGGGGATTTCTGTGTGTAATATATTTTTGTTCAATAAAATTTGTAAGTCGACCTATTTAAAACACATTACCAATTAATTTAATTAATTTCTTGAAAGTTACAAACGCGTTAAAATTGTTTTTCTTCTTATAGTTTGATCAGTTTGTCAGAAATACAACAGGCATTCGCCTCATCTACTGTATTTCCGCCTAAAACAAGTTTGATTAAATTCTCTGGGATCAGACACATCATTGATTTGTTCTAAATATGGTAATTTAGCTGCCTCAATATATCAATGACGACCTAGTTAATCACCAACCAAATATCAAGACATACTGCTTCTATAACCAAATTGAGTTACGTTGCTAATATTTGTTAATTGGGAGGGAAAAAAAATTTGTGCTTGAAAAATAAATGGTTCATGGCGAAACAAACAAACCCAACACAACCCAAAATAATCCGTTTTATTTATAGTCTGACCAAGTCCTCTCATCTGTATCCGAGTCATATTCACTACGATACATAATATTTAATAGATGACCGGATCGTAAACTTTGATGCCGACGATGCATATGTATAAGAATATTTAACTACTGGTAGTCAATATGTACTATTTGTTTTCCTCTTTAACAGATGCTCCCACGTGACGGACATTGGTGTTGGTTATCTATCAACTATGACGTCATTACGAAGACTTAACTTACGATGGTGTACGCAGGTGCGCGACTTCGGTCTCCAACACATCTACTCAATGAGAAATCTACGAGCTCTATCATTAGCAGGTATGTAAGAACAAACAACAAGTTAACATATGACACAAAAGCTGAAGGACAAACAACAAGGTGACATATGACTTACAATCTGAAGGACAAACAAGTTAACATATGACACACATTCTGAAGGACAAACAACAAGTTAACATATGACACAAAATCTGAAGGACAAACAACAAGTTATCATATGAAACAAAATCTGAAGGACAAACAACAAGGTGACATATGACTTACTATCTTAGGACAAACAAGTTAACATATGACACACATTCTGAAGGACAAACAACAAGTTAACATATGACACAAAATCTGAAGGACAAACAACAAGTTATCATATGACCCAAAATCTGAAGGACAAACAACAAGTTAAGATATGACACACAATCTGAAGGACAAACAACAAGGTGACATATGACTTACAATCTGAAGGACAAACAAGTTAACATATGACACACATTCTGAAGGGCAAACAACAAGTTTACATATGACACAGAATCTGAAGGACAAACAATAAGTTAACATATGACCCAAAATCTGAAGGACAAACAACAAGGTGACATATGACTTACAATCTGAAGGACAAACAAGTTTACATATGACACACAATCTTAAGGACAAACAACAAGTTAACATATGACACACAATCTGAAGGACAAACACCAAGTTATCATATGACCCAAAATCTGAAGGACAAACAACAAGTTAACATATGACACACAATCTGAAGGTCAAACAACAAGGTGACATATGACTTACAATCTGAAGGACAAACAAGTTAACATTTGACACACATTCTGAAGGACAAACAACAAGTTTACATATGACACAGAATCTGAGGGACAAACAACACGTTAACATATGACACACAATCTGAAGGACAAACAACAAGTTAACATATGACACACAATCTGAAGGTCAAACAACAAGGTGACATATGACTTACAATCTGAAGGACAAACAAGTTAACATATGACACACATTCTGAAGGACAAACAACAAGTTTACATATGACACAGAATCTGAGGGACAAACAACACGTTAACATATGACACACAATCTGAAGGACAAACAACAAGTTAACATATGACACACAATCTGAAAGACAAACAACAAGGTGACTACGACACACAATCTGAAGAACAAAAAACAAGTTAACATATGACACCACCCTGAGGGACAAACAACAAGATAACAAATGACACAGAATCTGAAGGACAAACAACAAATTAACATATTACACACAACCTGGAGGACAAACAACAAGATAACATATGACACAAAATCTGAAGGACAAACAATAAGTTAACATATGACACACAATCTGAAGGACAAACAACAAGTTAACATATGACACACAATCAGAAGGACAAACAACAAGGTGACATATGACTAACAATGTGAAGGACAAACAACAAGTTATCATAAGACACACAATCTTAAGGACAAACACCAAGTTAACAAATGACACAAAATCTGAAGGACAAACACCAAGTTAACAAATGACACACAATCTGAAGGACAAACAACAAGTTAACATATGGCACACAATCTGAAGGACAAACAACAAGTTAACATATGACACACAATCTGAAGGACAAACAACAAGTTAACATATGACACACAATCTGAAAGACAAACAACTAGTTAAGTTGGACACAATTTGTCAATAACTTTCATTACAGGAAATCCGCTTTATTACAGAATGGATAAAACTCTATGTACATACTTATAAAGTACCTTCATTTCCTTTACAACCCGAATCGAACTGAAAGAAGATAGGTAGTTTGAAGCCCTCCACACACACAAATTAGGTCAAAGGCTACTGTGGTTTCTACAAGGTGAACACATAAGTCGCCCACAAATAATGTTTACATTTAAAACGATGATATCTAAATGTTTAAAAGGTACCTAATAATCACAACGGATAGACTGTCCTATGCAACAGTAGTCGGATGATGGAATTAGTATCTTTAGCAGTATAGCATAAAATGTCATTGACATTCAGCAAATAGAGGTCTTAATCCTCCAGTCTGACTCGAATTGATAGGATATGATTACACAAAGCATCTTTACACATTGTATTCTCATCATGCATATTCAATTTTGACCGTTTTTATTCTGGATCACTAGGTACGTATTCAAATCATAAAGCAGTCTTCATTGTTCGGGTTTTGTCCTTCACAAATCGCGTTCTGTATTGGAATTAACGAAATCATGATATTCTAGAATCTTATAAAAAGCCTTTAGGCAAAAGCAAGCTTAAAGATCGATTTTCCGTTGCACTCGCATAATAGAACTATATTATTGCAAATTTTACCTTTCACGGAGGTTAACGAGCTACTTTTGAACAGAGAAAAAGTCTTGAGCAACAGAGCAGCCTAGGTCATGCGTCTCTGGTTAGCGACATTATTGTAGCTAATCACCAGGGGACTAACATTGAATGTTTGCCTAACATCCAGGCAGTAATATTTTAGCCATATTTAGGATGAGAACAAGTTAACACTAAAAAAAAAAAACGGGAAAAATGGATGGGCTAAAAAGTAATATAACATATTGAGTCCTAACGTAAGAGCGGCCACTATCCGTCACACAGAAACGCGCTAGACAGCTCTGTATGTCGAGCATTAGGAACCGTCACAGTATTGTCACAGGGGTTTGGGTTTTCTTTGTTTGAGATTGGGTAATACAATACCCCTGGTCGCTGATCATAGTGGTGTACGTGTTTCATGCTTGATACAGGACCTATTAACTTTGGAAAAAGTATGCGCGATGTAGAGGAACTATTCAGTCAATTAATCGAACCGGACGTAGCCTTCATTGATCTGTGTAGTAGCATATAATGATAGTTTTATTTTACATACCAGCTTATTTTAAAGGTATTTAAAGTTATTCAATTCCGATTGACGCGTCCTTGTATAAGATTACAGGGAAAAAGTAATTAGCCAAAAAATAGAAGAGAGCTCAGACTGGTTAATTCAAAATAACTATGTTTAAACATTCTCCATTATAGAATCGTCTGCAAATCCGTATTGTAAGTTGTATATAGGGCAGATGTCAACACTACATTAAGTTAACGATAATGTTCTGGCAGCTGGGTTTGTTTCCAGTATGTCCTTTTCTAGTGTGGAATAGACATCTAGCTTATAAACTTTCCGAGTGGAAAGCCTTTGTGTTTTTAGTCTGTTGATAGAATAACTATGAAACTCATGAACAAGATAGAGACTTGGGGGTTTCACTGTAGGTCATCAGTGATTTGACCTTGAACAGGGAGACAAAGACAAATGTCAAGGTCACAGTTTAATGTCTGTGTTGTATGCAGATCTCCTTAATCATTAAGATCTTACATTTTCATATATTTGATTGATCCTTTACAAGAATTGTCTCCCCTGGATCGATGGCATTTATTGTAAATTGCCATATCTTAGTAACTATAGGGACCTTCATTACTGGTCATTATTGACATTGACCTTGAAAAAGGTCACAAAGTCAAAGTTCAAAGCATTTTCTAAGTTTTGTTTATATGTTGTGTGCAGATCTGCTTCTTAACCATTAGAGATACAGAAGTGAAACATGACCTGAATGTAGATATCTTTTTAGGTCTTTAAGTGTCATATACTTTGAATGCCCTTTTATGTGTGTTATTTCCCCTAGATCGATAAAGTAATTGCAACTAATCATATTTCAATAACTATAACATTTATTGACATGGGATCATTGTTGTTGTTGAATTTCAGCATGGTCAAGGTCATGCAGCTATAGGTCAAACTCCTATTTTTACATTTTTATTTTCAATGTATGTTAAGTGTCTCTTTTTTTATGATGATTATAAGTAGTATATACATAGATCAAAAGGTCAGTATTTCATCTATGTTTCTCGACGTCGTATTTAATGACCTTTCTTATTTTAAAAAATATCTAAATAGTTTTTTTCTGCCTAATTTGTTAATTTTGTCGATGTTGTTTAAATTCAAGGTCATTAATTAGAAGTCCTCTGTTTAAATGCATAAACTGGAAAGCCTATTAATCGTTCTTAAGAACGAACCTATATTGTAACGTGTTTTGTGTTTGTTTAATGGTTTATAACGCCACCTTACGCAATTTTTGAGCTATATCATTGCATCCAGCTTTTATTATGGGAGAAAGCCGCTGTACTCGGAGAAAACACAGACCTGCGATGGAAAAATTAACAATCCTTGGATTTGAGTCTGCGGCAGTCAGACTCGAACACGCAACCTCAGTGTTGGCAGACCACGTGATCAGTAGGTGACTAGCTACCTTAACCCCTCGGACACCGAGGCCCCTTCCAGTGTTATGTGATGCATTGCATAAAGATGATACGCTGTCACACAATATAAATGTTAACGTCAGGAAATTCAGGCTTAGCTAATCGTATTTATATGAAACCAATTCCTCATATTCCTCATACTACAATATAAAATGTTGAACATTAAAGTAATAAGTTTGGTTTAGTGCAAAACAGAGATCCTTAGACTTAAGGTACACTGCTATTAAGCGGGAGGTTTGGCATGCCATAAAACCTGGTTTAACGAACCATTTCTTTTTAAATGCCTGTACCAAGTCAGGACCATTGCTGCAATTTCTTTATATTTGGTTGTTGGTTCTGGAGTTAACCGGTCTTTGATTTGTGGACTGTTTTTTTTGACAATTTCGTCGTCGGTGTTCGATATTTTGTGTTTACCTTCATTAAATCGGTATATTTAAGTACATCGATATCAAGTCTGTAGATATAAGGTGCATTGATATCGTGTAAGTAAATTGAAGGAGTGTCTAGATCGGTAGATATTTAAAGTACAATGTACATTGATATCAGAACGTTAGATTAAAGTACATTGATATCAGATCTGTAGATTTACGTATTTTTAGGTTTTTCTATACCTTAATTTGACTTTTCAAGGGCATAATTACGAGTAACTTGACGGGTGTTTTATAAGAAGCAGACATTGCTTAATCATTCGGATCACCTCTGAATGCTAAGTTTTTATTTGGTTCGGGTTACTCGTTTTTTGGTTGTCTAATAAGAGGCAGGCACTGCTTTATCGTATGGAACACCTGAGTGCCAAGTTTTGAATATTGTTCGGGTTACTCGTTTTTGGTTTTTATTATACTTTTTGGTTGTCTAATAAGAGGCAGGCTTTATCGTCTGGTAGTGAAACACCCGAGTGCTAATTTTTATTTTGTTCGGGTTACTCGTTTTTGAGGTTTGTTCTTTTTTTGGGTGCTTATTTCGTATGTCTTTGCCTCAATCTGCATTTTCTAACTGTCCTATGGTTTCAGATTCTTGTTGACCTTTTACTAATGAATATGTACATTGAGATATCATATTGGTAAATTTAATATACACTAGTATCATTTAGTTACATTTTATGTACTGCGCGGATAAATTTATCCTGTTTAGCGTATTTCATGCTGTTGTCAATATAGGTTGTATATTAAATATGTTTAATGTTTTTCAGGTTGTACATTAATATCTAGTCAGGGACTGTGTGGGCTGACACAGCTCAGACATCTGGATGAACTTGAATTGACAAACTGTCCTAGTGCTACAAAAGAGATATTTTTATATCTGAAGGAAAACATGCATGGCTGTCTTGTGATGGACTGACCATTATAGTCATTGCCGTTTCAGATTTAAAGCAACATTTCGAGTGTGTTTGAACAATGGACAATGAATTTGCACGTTTTCCTATCTTTCCTATTGAAATAAATATAATTATGTTTTCAATGTAACAAATACTTTCAGTACTAATGCTCTAAAAAAGTTTTTAAAGTTGCTATGTAATTCAATGGCATTTTGTTATTTAGATACAGCCCTTGTAGAAAATACAGAAAAAAGTGTGCCGACATGTAATTTGATTTAAAAAAAATTGTAGTTCAAGAAGAAGCAAATCTGACAACGAATAAAAGGTGATGCTGATTTAAAAATGTTTTAGTATGATTTTTATATGATTATATTATATAGTTATTCTCATTAACAAGGCAATTCTAATTTTGTTTTCAAAAAGGTCCAGACCGAGTACAAATATGTTTATTGTATTCAACTTTAAGGTCGAAAATACTGATATTGTTTGTTTAAAGTCAGTTAAATAAATATAAATCTTCTACCTAAATTGTATTTGAATATTAAAAAAAATCTTTGAAAGTGTTCTCTGATTTTCTGTTTGTCTGTAATCCGATTCAATATATATACCTTTAATTTGCATATTAACAAAACTCGTCTCTAAACATAAATAATTAAACACTATGGTATCATGGAGGGCGAGGGAATTGGCTCTCCTTACCATAGTTGGGATGAATTAATATATATATATATATATTGTACTACATTCAATGTTGTTTTTATATCCCAACCCCATATAGTTGAAAGTTGATATTATATCTGCCACATTAACTTGTTTTAATGTATATATAAATAATTGTTAACACTATATGGAAATAAAGTAGAAACAAAGTCAAATCCTTTCTTTGTGGTTTATCAAAGCTAGGGATATTCTTGTCTCAAGGAAAAGTAGAGAAGTATACATAAAGTCTACAAATTTTGAATGGAATTTGTCACAGCGATATCTAAAAACTTAAAAAAATAATTTGTCATTTCATAACATTTATCTTGGTGATTATTAATGGGTTACACACAAGTACGTCAATGTTGATTTTATTATTTTTATCCAATTCCTTGATATCTGTCATGTTTCCTTATTTTTTTTAAGAAAAAAATTATACAAATTTGCTTACATAATGCATTTTCTATGAGAGAACTAGTACTTACTGTACAACTAATGTAATAGTCTTTCAAAGTGACAACCAATACTTTGGTGAATTTGTTAAAATATGGATTTTTGTATATGGTCTGTAATGGGTTTAATGTATGTATATATTTGTAATTTTGTATGCTATATACATCCAGTATTGCATTCCAGGGCATTGTATTGTACAAATCATTTACGTTGTTTAATAAAAGTTTTGAATTTCCTCATTTACTAGACTACTTTAAGCGATGATTATTAAAAAAAAGTTGGTGTTACCCTTACAAGACTGGAGGTACAGTCAAACAGAGACTTCAAATAAAATTAAAACTCTAGCCCCGCCCCCCTTTTCCATTTGGCAACAAGAGAAAAGAAGGGGAGCAAGTGAAAGATTTAATTGTAATAAGACTGAGACAACAAATCAACTACCCCTAAGATTAAAACATCATAAAAAGGGGCACTTACTCTCAGAAAGGTGGATTGATAAAAATAAAAGTTGTATAAGCAATGCCACAATATATTTAAAATGTGAACAACTCCTACACAATATGTCTGATTATAATGAAAAATTCAGCAGTGCACATTTAGCTACAGTCATGTAGCTCCTTTGATTTTTTTTGGTAGCTAGTGAACATACTGCTGTAGTAACAAAACTGACTAAAATCTAACACATACTGCTATAGTAGCAAAACTGACTAAAATCTTCCCACCTTACCAACAAACTTTTGTTGTGGGTGCACAGGTTCCCATTTCACTAGGGATAATTGTGAAGATTAATCAAAACAAAACCAACAGCGATAATAGATTCAGCTAAACTCAAGTAAACCAACAAGATAATAATAATAGTAGTTTTCGTGACTCAATTCCTCATTTTATTACCACAGATTTTTATTTCTAAACTAAAAGTATCCTATCTGGTCTACTTGTTTGGAGTTCCTACATGTAATAAAATCAAATATACTTATAAACCTCAAATGTTTTTATATAATAAACAATAGACAGAAACAAGAAAGAAAAGTATAAAAATGATTTATTGTCAGCTGTTCCACCATGATAGCAGTCCCAGGCCTGGTTCTGTTATAGATCCCTGAAAAGAGAAAGAGTTGACACCTTAATGTAATAATGATTTCATATTAAAGAACATTGCATGATCAATAAGTTGACTGATGAGATTTTATGCCACATATAGCTGTACTTCAGATCCCTGTTTTATGGTACAAACTGCCCTGCAGTTTGCACAATATAAAAGCAATTCAAGAAGATCTTTCAAATAAATTTAAAAAGACAAGATAATCAGAGGTGAACTCATTAAGCATTTCAAAGAAAAAGATCATTGCAATAAAACACCTACAAGACAATGATTTTTACCATCCTTTGTGATGAACAAGACACTCCTTCATGTCTCAAGGGACAATGGTTGTTCTGTGTTATGTTTATAAACGTGACAGTGCTTCAAGTCTGCAGGGACAACAGTTGTTGGTTGAATTCTTCCTTTATTTAAATCTGGTATCCTTATTGATTTTAATAGATAACAAATTACTACATAAGACATAGTGGGAGTGAGATTGTGTAAGTGCTGACAAATTTTAAAACAGTTTATTTTTAAAATTCATAGCCACTCAAACTTCTTTTATATCCAGTATATGAAAATTAGATGAAATAATTAGTGTTGGTCAGATTATAAGCTTGTTTAGTATAATTAAATGAAATTAATACCAAACTAAGAGATTATCAGGTACAATTTAATGAGATCAAATAAGCAGAATGTATCAGTCTGAGCATCAATAAAAGTGCTTTAAACTTAATACCAACAAATAAAAAATTGAAGAATGTGTGCATGGGACACGGATGCCCCCGCTAAAGTAAGTCCCAAACATGAAGTAGTTGTCCAACAGGTCTAAAAGTTGCTTAGGACGTACAACTTGTGATACTTAACCACCCTGCCAAATTTCAAATTGTTCTAATGTACGGTTTCTAAGTAAAGCTTGACGGAAATTTTCATACTCATGTTAACACATTTTCATATCGGCCCAGTCGCAAACAGGAAGTAGTTGTCTGACAGGTCTGAAAGTCGCTTAGGATGTACAACTTGTGATACTGAACCACCCTGCCAAATTTCAAATTGTTCTTGTGTACGGTTTCTGAGAAAAGCTTGACGGAAATTTTCATACTCATGTTAACACATTTTCATATCGGCCCAGTCGCAAACAGGAAGTAGTTGTCCAACAGGTCTGAAAGTTGCTTAGGACGTACAACTTGTGATACTGAACTACCCTGCCAAATTTCAAATTGTTCTGATGTACGGTTTCTGAGAAAAGCTTGACGGAAATTTTCATTCTCATGTTAACACATTTTCATATTGGCCAAGTCCCAAACAGGAAATAGTTGTCCGACAGGTCTGAAAGTCGCTTAGGACGTACAACTTGTGATACTGAACCACCTTGTCAAATTTCAAATTGTTCTGATGTACAGTTTCTGAGAAAAGCTTGACGGCAATTTTCATACTCATGTTAGAACATTTTCATATCGGCCCAGTCGCAAACAGGTAGTAGTTGTCCGACAGGTCTGAAAGTCGCTCAGGACATACAACTTGTGATACTGAACCACCCTGCCAAATTTCAAATTGTTCTCATGTACGGTTACTGAGAAAAGCTTGACAGAAATTTTCATACTTGTGTTAACACATTTTCATATCGGCCCAGTCCCAAACAGGAAGTAGTTGTCCAACAGGTCTAAAAGTTGCTTAGGACGTACAACTTGTGATACTTAACCACCCTGCCAAATTTCAAATTGTTCTAATGTACGGTTTCTAAGTAAAGCTTGACGGAAATTTTCATACTCATGTTAACACATTTTCATATCGGCCCAGTCGCAAACAGGAAGTAGTTGTCCGACAGGTCTGAAAGTCGCTTAGGACGTACAACTTGTGATACTGAACCACCCTGCCAAATTTCAAATTGTTCTCATGTACGGTTACTGAGAAAAGCTTGACTGAAATTTTCCTACTTGTGTTAACACATTTTGATATCGGCCCAGTCCCAAACAGGAAGTAGTTGTCCGACAGGTCTGAAAGTCGCTTAGGACATACAACTTGTGATACTGAACAACCCTGCCAAATTTCAAATTGTTCTCATGTACGGTTTCTGAGAAAAGCTTGACGGAAATTTGTACATACAGACAGACGTATTTACGTACAAATGAAGTCCCAAACAGGAAGTAGTTGTCCGACAGGTCTGAAATTCGCTAAGGACATACAACTTGTGATACTGAACCACTCTGTTAAATTTAAAATTGTTCTCATGTACGGATTCTGAGAAAAGCTTGACAGAAATTTGTTCGGACGTACGGACATGAGTAAAACTTAATGCCCCCCGACATGTCGTCGCGGGGGCATAAAAATTTCAGTTGTGGAAAGAAGACAGGACATCTTGCATGTTTTGTTGATTACGGATATCAGCCTTATTTTGTATAAAGAGAATTCTTAAATCATGTATATCAGCTAAATAAACATAGGCAACAATCTGTCTAACAAGGAATAAAGGAGGCTGGACTTGCACAACAGCTAAGTAAACATAGGCAACAATCTGTCTAACAAGGAATACATGTACAGGAGGCTGGACTTACACAATAGCTAAGTAAACATAGGCAACAATCTGTCTAACAAGGAATAAAGGAGGCTGGACTTACACAACAGCTAAGTAAACATAGGCAACAATCTATCTAAAAAGGAATACAGGAGGCTGGACTTACACAACAGCTAAGTAAACATAGGCAAAAATCTATCTAACAAGGAATAAAGGAGTCTGGACTTACACAACAGCTAAATAAACATAGGCAACAATCTGTCTAAAAAGGAATACATGTACAGGAGGCTGGACTTACACAACAGCTAAGTAAACATAGGCAACAATCTGTCTAACAAGGAATACATGTACAGGAGGCTGGACTTACACAACAGCTAAGTAAACAGAGGCAACAATCTGTCTAACAAGGAATACATGTACAGGAGGCTGGACTTACACAACAGCTAAGTAAACAGAGGCAACAATCTGTCTAACAAGGAATACAGGAGGCTGGACTTACACAACAGCTAAATAAACATAGGCAACAATCTGTCTAACAAGGAATACATGTACAGGAGGCTGGACTTACACAATAGCTAAGTAAACATAGGCAACAATCTGTCTAACAAGGAATACAGGAGGCTGGACTTACACAATAGCTAAGTAAACATAGGCAACAATCTATCTAACAAGGAATACAGGAGGCTGGACTTACACAATAGCTAAGTAAACATAGGCAACAATATGTCTAACAAGGAATACAGGAGGCTGGACTTACACAATAGCTAAGTAAACAGAGGCAACAATCTGTCTAACAAGGAATACATGTACAGGAGGCTGGACTTACACAATAGCTAAGTAAACATAGGCAACAATATGTCTAACAAGGAATACAGGAGGCTGGACTTACACAATAGCTAAGTAAACATAGGCAACAATATGTCTAACAAGGAATACAGGAGGCTGGACTTACACAATAGCTAAGTAAACATAGGCAACAATCTGTCTAACAAGGAATACAGGAGGCTGGACTTACACAACAGCTAAGTAAACAGAGGCAACAATCTGTCTAACAAGGAATAAAGGAGGCTGGACTTACACAATAGCTAAATAAACATAACGGAGGCTATAATTATGTACAAGCTAAATAAGCAGAGACATAAGGAATACAAGAGGCTAGACTTGTGCAACAGCTTAATAAAAAAAAGACCCCGTACAGATGAGCTCATGTGCACTCATCTGTACTCATTGTGTTGTCAATCAAAACACCTGAAACATGAAAATTGTTAATGTAACATTCAAAAATTCTTGTTTTACATTCTTATTCTGGGTGTTCTGATTGGATGTTGATATCAAACTATGGAGAGACTATAGGATATTATGATGTGAAAATTATTGGTTTAGGTAAGAAATAGGTCCTTTCATGCACTTTTGGGAAAGCCTATGTGATCTTCCACTTGTTTCAGAAATTTTTTGTCTTTTCAAAAAGACATACAACTTCAATCACTGGTGTAATAAGAGTACCTGGTCTTTTCCAAAAACTATGTATGATCAAACAAGGAATACAATATGCTGGTCTTATGACTTAGCTAAATAAATAGAGGCAACAGAAGAACTATTCTGATGTGCAAGGGTATATGTGTTCCTGGCACCGAAACGTAATATTGATGCTGATATGACATGGTACTAGGTATATGTAGGTATTGTACTTACAACTATTGTGTATGGAGATTTCTTGGATTCAGGATCTGGCACATCGGTTGACTCCACAGAGGTTCCGTCAGGTCCTGTTGGAGTTGTGTCAACAAATGTTTCATCTACAACTCGAAATCTAAAAAAATAATAATTGATGTAAATGAAAATGATAGGACTGAGATTAAATTATTTTCTTCATAGAAAGTGCAGCTCAACATGGGTGATTGTTTTTGTGTGGTTTACGTACAGGGTAATGACTATTTATGATACAAAGCACACAATTTATTTATAATATGGAACCCTAAAACAGTTCATTCATTCAAAACTAGGAATCATGTGATCCACTATTTTCAAAAGATTGTCAAAAATACATTTGTTTAATGTACTGACTAAATATAATTTCAGCAAATTTAAAATGACAGAAGTAAAAGTCAGTAAATTGGAAATGTATAAGTCATTAAAGCTCTATTTGATGGGTTTCCTAAAAGGGTGAGACAGTTGGTAAAGTCTGATTATAAATATCATGTAGAATGTCTTCTGCTTGCATGGACCATTGATTAAGGTAAGCTAAACAATCTTATTTCACAAGACAGAAGAGTAAAAGAAGGAAATCATTAACCTTTGGTAAATACAACCTTTATCACTTCAGGGTTAGTATGAACTGCACTATATTAGATGCAGTCTCAAATTTTGGGGTTACTATTTAACAGAAACATATGCACCCTTATTGGTTAGGGATTCTTTACCCAGATATTTAAACTAAAAAACTCCGTTCAGAAATAAATCAAACAACAGATAATCTGTTTCTACTCATCTAAACCACATGAAATCTGCCTGTACTAGACCATATATAAAACCCAAACAATTTTTTGTACTAGAACAATTCTTAACCCAAATGAAGTCTGTTGTACTAGAACCCATCTAAACCCCATGAAAACTGAACCATGACATCTGTTTGTGCTAGAACTTAGCTGGACCCAGGAACATCTGTTTGTACCAAAACACATTTAAACCCTTAGGATATCTGTACATTAAAGAAAACAAGTGTGGATAGTATTGCATGAGTAATACCTAGGCCTCTATTGGCAAATAACATTTTTTATTTCCAAGGTCCATAATTTCCAAAAATAGTTGGACAGAAATGACAATCAATCTGTAACTCCAAGAGCTATAATTTTGTCAAAAATAAATAGACTTTAAAAATATTAAAACTTGACCTGAAACTCATTATGAATGACTCAAATATCTGCAAGCATTTAGAAAAATAGTCAGGAAAACTGTTTTTTTTTATAAGTCCAAGGGCAATAATTTTGTTGTGTATTGATGGATGGACTGATAGACTAATGGATGGAGAGCAAACCAACGATCCCCTTCGCCGAAGCTGATAGAGGACTAAACTATGACAAAAAGAGTACTCAGTGCAAACAAAATATTCTGATCTGTAACCAACACCCCACATTTTTATATTTTAATAGAAAAACAAGCATTTATTTTCAGCTATTTCCTTGCATTAAATATTATAGAAATTCGTAACAAAAAGGTAAAAATACCAGAATTTAATGTTATTATTTCAGAACTGTTACAGTGCAACAAATTTTTTTTTGAAATTCTTTTTAGATAAATGTTTGATCCCACCAATAAATATAAAACAATACATTTTGACATCTGCTGTCAAGACTTTTTCAATGGAAATGTAATGACAAAATGACATTATATGAAGTTATTGATCATATTTCTTCTTCAATTATAAAATATCATGTAAATGGCTTTAAATTTTTAAAACGGCAAACATGAGAAGAAAAAAAGGTAAATTGTAAATAAGTAGTTTTTATCATGAATCACAAGTGGCACATTGCATGTACTCACTTTATAATTCACTGATCAGTGTTGGTAAAGTCCTTCTTAAATCACTGTGTACTTACATAGTCACTGATCAGTGTTGGTTAAGTCCTTCTTAAATCACTGTGTACTTACATAGTCACTGATCAGTGTTGGTAAAGTCCTTCTTAAATCACTGTGTACTTACATAGTCACTGATCAGTGTTGGTAAAGTCCTTCTTAAATCACTGTGTACTTACATAGTCACTGATCAGTGTTGGTAAAGTCCTTCTTAAATCACTGTGTACTTACATAGTCACTGATCAGTGTTGGTTAAGTCCTTCTTAAATCACTGTGCACTTACATAGTCACTGATCAGTGTTGGTAAAGTCCTTCTTAAATCACTGTGTACTTACATAGTCACTGATCAGTGTTGGTTAAGTCCTTCTTAAATCACTGTGTACTTACATAGTCACTGATCAGTGTTGGTAAAGTCCTTCTTAAATCACTGTGTACTTACATAGTCACTGATCAGTGTTGGTAAAGTCCTTCTTAAATCACTGTGTACTTACATAGTCACTGATCAGTGTTGGTAAAGTCCTTCTTAAATCACTGTGTATTTACATAGTCACTGATCAGTGTTGGTAAAGTCCTTCTTAAATCACTGTGTACTTACAAAGTCACTGATCAGTGTTGGTAAAGTCCTTCTTAAATCACTGTGTATTTACATAGTCACTGATCAGTGTTGGTAAAGTCCTTTTTAAATCACTGTGTATTTACATAGTCACTGATCAGTGTTGGTTAAGTCCTTCTTAAATCACTGTGTACTTACATAGTCACTGATCAATGTTGGTAAAGTCCTTCTTAAATCACTGTGTATTTACATAGTCACTGATCAGTGTTGGTTAAGTCCTTCTTAAATCACTGTGTACTTACATAGTCACTGATCAGTGTTGGTAAAGTCCTTCTTAAATCACTTTGTACTTACATAGTCACTGATCAGTGTTGGTAAAGTCCTTCTTAAATCACTGTGTACTTACATAGTCACTGATCAGTGTTGGTAAAGTCCTTCTTAAATCACTGTGTACTTACATAGTCACTGATCAGTGTTGGTAAAGTCCTTCTTAAATCACTGTGTACTTACATAGTCACTGATCAGTGTTGGTAAAGTCCTTTTTAAATCACTGTGTACTTACATAGTCACTGATCAGTGTTGGTAAAGTTCTTCTTAAATCACTGTGTACTTACATAGTCACTGATCAGTGTTGGTAAAGTCCTTTTTAAATCACTGTGTACTTACATAGTCACTGATCAGTGTTGGTAAAGTTCTTCTTAAATCACTGTGTACTTACATAGTCACTGATCAGTGTTGGTAAAGTTCTTCTTAAATCACTGTGTACTTACATAGTCACTGATCAGTGTTGGTAAAGTTCTTCTTAAATCACTGTGTACTTACATAGTCACTGATCAGTGTTGGTAAAGTCCTTTTTAAATCACTGTGTATTTACATAGTCACTGATCAGTGTTGGTAAAGTCCTTCTTAAATCACTGTGTACTTACATAGTCACTGATCAGTGTTGGTAAAGTTCTTCTTAAATCACTGTGTACTTACATAGTCACTGATCAGTGTTGGTAAAGTCCTTCTTAAATCACTGTGTACTTACATAGTCACTGATCAGTGTTGGTTAAGTCCTTCTTAAATCACTGTGTACTTACATAGTCACTGATCAGTGTTGGTAAAGTCCTTCTTAAATCACTGTGTAATTAAAAAGTCACTGATCAGTGTTGGTAAAGTTCTTCTTAAATCACTGTGTACTTACATAGTCACTGATCAGTGTTGGTAAAGTCCTTCTTAAATCACTGTGTACTTACATAGTCACTGATCAGTGTTGGTAAAGTCCTTCTTAAATCACTGTGTACTTACATAGTCACTGATCAGTGTTGGTTAAGTCCTTCTTAAATCACTGTGTACTTAAAAAGTAACTGATCAGTGTTGGTAAAGTCCTTCTTAAATCACTGTGTACTTACATAGTCACTGATCAGTGTTGGTAAAGTCCTTCTTAAATCACTGTGTATTTACATAGTCACTGATCAGTGTTGGTAAAGTCCTTTTTAAATCACTGTGTATTTACATAGTCACTGATCAGTGTTGGTTAAGTCCTTTTTAAATCACTGTGTACTTACATAGTCACTGATCAATGTTGGTAAAGTCCTTCTTAAATCACTGTGTATTTACATAGTCACTGATCAGTGTTGGTTAAGTCCTTCTTAAATCACTGTGTACTTACATAGTCACTGATCAGTCTTGGTAAAGTCCTTCTTAAATCACTGTGTACTTACATAGTCACTGATCAGTGTTGGTAAAGTCCTTCTTAAATCACTGTGTACTTACATAGTCACTGATCAGTGTTGGTTAAGTCCTTCTTAAATCACTGTGTACTTAAAAAGTCACTGATCAGTGTTGGTAAAGTCCTTCTTAAATCACTGTGTACTTACATAGTCACTGATCAGTGTTGGTAAAGTCCTTCTTAAATCACTGTGTACTTACATAGTCACTGATCAGTGTTGGTTAAGTCCTTCTTAAATCGCTGTGTACTTACATAGTCACTGATCAGTGTTGGTTAAGTCCTTCTTAAATCACTGTGTACTTACATAGTCACTGATCAGTGTTGGCAAAGTCCTTCTTAAATCACTGTGTACTTACATAGTCACTGATCAGTGTTTGTAAAGTTCTTCTTAAATCACTGAGTACTTACATAGTCACTGATCAGTGTTGGTAAAGTTCTTCTTAAATCACTGTGTACTTACATAGTCACTGATCAGTGTTGGTAAAGTCCTTCTTAAATCACTGTGTACTTAAAAAGTCACTGATCAGTGTTGGTAAAGTCCTTCTTAAATCACTGTGTACTTACATAGTCACTGATCAGTGATGATAAAATCCTTCTTAAATCACCATGTACTTACATAGTCACTGATCAATGTTGGTAAAGTTCTTCTTAAATCACTGTGTATTTACAGTCACTGATCAGTGTTGGTTAAGTACTTAAATAACCTTAAATGTACTTCTTGGATAGCCATTTTCATACAAACTGACAGTTACCTGAATTTGTTTGATGGGCTTATTACAGTTAAAAATTAAAAGGACATTAAAACAGCTGTTTAGAAAACTGCTTCATTCTATTCTTTAAAGCTCTTCATCAGTGATAGCTTGGACATTTAAATTGCAGCTACTCACGTTGACTCAAGTAACTTTCAACTTCTAACTCAAGTTCCAGCTGCATTATACCCTATGACAATCTTTAAAGTTACCTGAGTCATGCATGAATTGCTGCAATTTAAATGTCCAGCTCTTTCTGATTAGGAGCTTTAAAGAAAACAGATTGAATCAGTTTTCAAAACAGCTGTTATCTACTTTTGAAATTGTTTGAGCAATAGGTAAAAAATACCTGACAGGTCATTGTATTTTGACTAGAATGACAAATTCTTCCTGCTTCAGCCATGCATTTTAGTTACGTCTAATAGCCATTTTTTCCATTTGTTCTTTTAGAAACAAGTTCCTGGATATTTACTGATTCTCTAGGGATTGGATTCACAAAAATTATTTATGATTGGTATTATCTTTGGCTTACTTAATAGAAACGTGTTCATTATCAGCTTTCAGTGAAACAGCTGACGACTCCCGGGAATATCGACATACTGGCAGGTATTGCATACAGTACAAACCAAACTTTTACATTATATAGTAACAACAAAGTCCATTTTACCTTATTTCCTCTCCGATATCCATGAATAGGTCATGTTTTCCATCATCTGTTTCATACTCCCAAGCCCAAAGCTGTTCTTTATCATCACTGGTAAATGTTAAGGCAGATATAATTATTATCATTATCCAAGAAGTCATACTGAAACATGCCCAGAAGCTCTCAATGAAAGGATTTCCAATGATTGCATCTTGTTTATAAATTTATCTTCTTATGTGGAACTAATTAACTGTATAGATAAATACCAAAATTAAAGAATGAATGAGGAACATTTGTGAATTATTGTTAAAGGCATGATTATTTTCTCGATGAACATACTAGTAAGTACTAAATACAGATGCAGTAATCCACTTGACATATTTTAGAGGTAAATTGTCACATGTGTTAAGAACATGTTGTCCTTTGAAATTTGTTCTAAGCTTTTTGTGACTTTCTCCTTTGTTTGCTGTGTTCAATGATAACAATATACTAGCACATGTGTTCTAATGACATGAAAGGATACAATCTAGATGGATGTTGCATAGCATCTGCTGGTATCAATATGTCATCAAAAAACCCCATGGAAACTGAAATATTGTAGTTTCCACATTAATACAAACCAATCAAAGTAATAATTAGTGTCATATTCTTGTACTAATGATAATTACTGGTGTCCAAACCTAATTGATGCAGACATCCAGTTTTCCTACTAAAGTTAGGGGTGTTTCCCTGGCTTCCTCCCCCAATAAAAACTGGATGCAATGACATAGCTTAAAATTGCTGAAAGTTGTGCTAAATATTATAAAAACTAAATCTAACAGCATAAGTGGAGGTAAGTAAAAATATATGCATTACTTTAATACATATGATCATTTTGTTGCACACTGAAAAGATGTGCACTGCAAAAATTAAATTACATCATCTAGTGTACTTAATGTTTAAAATTTGTCCAGCTTTTAAATGTTTTACATAACATCTAGTATAAATATAACTAAGGGTTATGTCAGTCATGGATTCTATTATATATTGATGTCCCCAAGACCAGAATGAAAACTCAAAAATGGCACAATCCAAATCGTTTTGTGATCAATACCATTAAATGAGTTAAATATCATGCAATATTTATGCTATTAAATTAATTATCTATTTATTTTAATAATGTTATTAACCCAAATTCTATCATACCCTGGTTAACTGTTATGTTTTTAATAATCAACAAATCAGAAGTAATTATTATGGCTGAAAACAACAGTCATTTTAAAGAGTGTCATACAGTTGCATGATTAAAATGTCCAAACTCAACTTTAATAAAGGGTATCTAGGGCAATTAACACATATTTAATTTGAATGCACATCCTCAAGATTTTTTTTCATGGTGAAATGGTAGAAAATATTGACCTGTTTTTGTGAAGCTTGTCAAAAAGGTGTTTTTATACAGAGGTCATGATGTTTGAAAGTCAACTGTTTACATGCATCTGTATTCTTTAAAATAACTTTAAGATCAGGTAATGTACAAAGAAAAAGTTCTGCAATGTACAATAAATTTATTGTCCACTTTTCAGACCATTGTTTAACTGTTTTTGGGACATTTCCAAGAAGACATCTCAAACTGTATCTGATGTTCATTCCCAGTTTTCGCTTCTAAATCATATATTCAATTCTATACCATGTATTTAACAGCAATATACAACAAACAGTTCATTCTTTGGCAGTAAATTCAGCTGGTTTATTAAACAATGATGTCAAAAGTCATCTGCAGTACATTCCTCAATAACTAAGACTTGTATACATGTCATTTCATTGCCAAATTGGTTATAAGCCATAAACACCAAAACTAGACAAAGTAATGTCCCAGCACTAATTTGGCACAGCTGAGTTATAACTGATATTGAAAAAGCACTTCCTTAGAAATGTATTATGTCTAGTAAACACATGTAATGTTAAACACTCACATTTTACTTGTAAACTTGACCTGTAACTCACAGCATACCACACATCTACTCAATGCCTCAATATCTTCAAACGTTTACAAAAAAAGCGTAGAAAACTATTATTTTGATTATTCCAAGTCCAAGGCATGTAATTTCTGTTAAATCAGTGGAGTGGAATGAAATGACTTATCACTGTAGACGCCTATACCGAAAATCAGCAAAATAACTACAAGCTTTTGCCAAAAAAAGTGCGGAAAAAATATGGGACAGACATAATTATGGATAGACTGACAGACCAACAGGGGTAACTGTTAGTTGTGGGGACATAACAAAATGAAATATGTAAAGTGGATTACAAAGTGTCTTACTATTCAATCACTTTGTTGACTAGGAACAGCATGTTCCTGGTATAAATTAAATTTTTTTGTTTGGTATGTCCCTTGGTATATGTATTCTATTTAAACTGTGACAAACATTTTGAACAAATTCCTTGAGAATTAACAAGTGTGGATAGTATTGCTCAGCAATACAAAGTACCCTACTAGGAAATAAAATTTTCCAAGTTCAAGGGCAATAATTTCGTCGAAATCATTGGATCAAAATACAACATGTAAACTTGATCTGTAACTCATGATGGTTGATTTAAATACTTTAAAATCAGCTCAAAATCTTAAAAATATTCAGGAAAATTGTTATTTTTTAAAAGTCCATGGGCCATAATTTTGTCAAAAATCATCAGACCAGAATGATATTCGAACTTGACCTGGTACTCATCATGATTGACTCGAATACCAAATTTCAGCTAAATATCTTCCAATTTTAAAAAAATATCTGCAAAACTGTTATTTTAAAGAAATTGTATGTCAAAGGGCCATAATTTCAATAAAAAAAAACAATGGACCAGGACAACATTCAAACTTGATCTTTAACTCATACTGATTTCACATAACAAACATCAGATCAAAAACTGCAAGCATTTAGCGAAAAAAAAAAGTCCTGTTTATGTTAAACAAAAACTTGGAAAAGAGCATTGTATCTTTGTAAGTGAAATGTTCAAACATAGACTGAAGGATAATATATTTCTTCTGTAAATGGCAGATTTCTGGTACAGATGACCTAACATGCAGACATGTGTACTGCATCATTCAATCAAAATGTCTGAAACAATTAAGAACATAGTTTTTGTTACACAAGTGTGGACACAGAAAAATGTCTCGCCTGCATTCCACATCAGTAACGAAAATAAATTTCGTCATAAGCATTACGTTAATAGCATTAAATATCAGCAGCGGCCTGTATACAAAATATTGTCACCATACCCTGCATAGTTACAGGGGAACAGCCGCAACCCAAAAATTTAATGTAGTCGCTGGACCATGAAATTGAGGTCAAGGTCAGGTGGAACCTACCAGACAGTCATGTACTATTCATCAGCAACCTATACACCAAAAATTGTCATCCTACCATGCGTAGTTACAGAGGAACTGTCGTAACCCCAAAACTCTAACCTAGTCGCTGGACCGTGAAATTGAGGTCAAGGTCAGGTGACACCTACCAGACAGTCATGTACTAGTCATCAGCAACCTATACACCAAATATTGTCATCCTACCATGCATAGTTACAGAGGAACTGTCGTAACCCAAAAACTTTAACGTAGTCCCTGGACCGTGAAATTGAGGTCAAGGTCATGTGACAGGTGACTGACTGGCAAGTACCTCTGGACCAAATTTGATGGAGCAAGATGTCAAGTGTTTACGCCGCCGCCGGATTCCCATACATATGTCTCGCCTCCAGCGACTTTCGTCGCAGGCGAGACAAAAACAATGTTTTTATATCAGGCACTCTGATTGGATGTTAAACAATGAAGAGTCTATAGGAAATCTCAATGTAACACTTTTTGGCTTACAGACGAAAAAGGTACTTTCAAATGCTTTTTGGAATTCCGCGTGATCTTCCACTCCTAATAGAAATTTTTTATGTCTTTTATGTTTGTTTCACTGTGATCCATTCCTATCGAAGGTCAGGGGTTTTCTCCTGGTACTTAGACTTCCTTTCCCAATAAAAACTGGATGGGATGATATAGCCCAAAAATTGCAAAAACAAAACACTGTGCTCCACTAATGAAAAGATATAAAATTTCTATCACTCATGGAACATCACCTGATCTTTTTAAACAAGTCTGTAAAAACTATTCATCTCTGCTTATGCTATTCACTCACGGTGACTCACCTTATCTATGAAATATAAATCTTTGATATTAATTTTGTAAAAAAATGACAAGACATGTAGGCATTTCTATCCTCCAGGGACAATAACAGCTTTATGTGGATAAAAACTATTGCTGAAATGAATCTTTTATTGATGATGTTAACTTAAAACTAGCATATCCTTACCACTTATTTAATAACTTTTTTTTGTATGTTACAGACACATACATTATGTTGAATAGAAGCTTTACTGTTTTAAGTAGTTAAGGACATGTGTTACTTGTAAATTTTTTCATGAAAATGGACCTTTTGTAGACCCTAATTTGGAGCAGCTTAAACTAGATAACAGTGAGATATGGTATCCATCTCTGTAGGCTCTACTGACCTTGAGGTCAAAGTTCAATGTCAAATGTCATTAACCATGTTTCAAAGGCAAAATTTACATCAAAAATCCTATGCAAGACAATGATTGTAGGCCTTGCACGTCCTGTAGATTTACAGTATCACTCTAGCTGTTATGGTTACAAGGAGTAATACTAGTAAGACAATTTTAAACCAAATTAGTGATACGTTTGCATTGTTTTGTTGATTATTTTTGCAATTTACAATATCAATCTGGCTCTTATTGTTTCCAGTTTTTCTTTTAAAAACTGAAACTTAAAAGGGAAATAACTTTAAGTCATTACCCAACTCAGGAGTAATTGGGCAGTTTGTAGAACTTTATGTGCTGATCAATTTGAGGTAACAGATTTTTTTCTAAAGTTATCACAATTTTTGAATAATTGATCAAAAACTTGTGTCTATCCCCTAAGTTCTATTTTTAGTAATAGCATTTGTCCATGTATCAACACCCTTGATATAAACTTAAATCTAGGTAACTTAAAGATGATTGTGGTCAAGTTCTTAAAAAATTGGCCAAGTGGTTTATGAGGAGACAATTTTGAAAAAAACAATGGATGGATGATGGATACCAAGTGATGGTAAAAGCTGAGATAGATCCTCAGTCCAGGTGAGCTAAAAATATATATAAAATATATACATTATTTATGAATTTTAATAAATCTCTAATTCAAATTAGAATTTTTTTTTGTTTGTTTGTGGGAACAGGCTTTAACATCACTTTCAGCCATTTAGCAGCTACAATTATCGCCTCCAGTTGTATGGAGGATGACGAAGTACGAGCAGAAATCCCCAACCTTCTGTAAGAAAACTGGCAATCCTGGTTAAATAAGATTAGAGTTGAGCACAATCTGATCACAGTGAGACTGGGACCTGCAACCTCAGTGTTGACAGACACATGATCATTAGCAGACTTACTACTTTAACCACTCCCCCACTGAGGCCCCTACATAATGTTTGAGCACTACTGGTCACTATACCAAAAAGAAAGCTTAAATATAAGAAAACAATCAAAACTTGCCATAAACTCCTTCTTTACAACAGCTTTTGGTCTTTCCTACTAATATTTCATCAACAAATGGTCTGTAAACGACGTATCGAAAATGTACTGAAATAAAGTGTATTACATATTCTAATTAAACATGCTTTCAATGCTTTGAGACCACAACTGTGGTAAAAAAATGATTTATCTATGAGCAACACGCGCTAAGAAAGGCATGTTTTAAATGGCTGTTCCAATTACAAAACTGTAACTCCCACCGGAAAGCTATTGCATATGACGTATAAATCTTACAAATAGCGACACGCGCTATAATTATCCGTTGCAATATATTGTGTGTTACATTGACGGAACAGCCAGTTTATGGCGGAAATGATGTTTTCTATAGGTACGAAAATATTATAAATGTAATCTAATTGTCTTATTAGAATAGAAATAATTCACGGAGGCTGTGATTTATCATTGTTTTACCACGGTATGACCATTTATGTCGTTATTTAATCCCTTGCTATTGCTAGGGATAAAATAATACGACATAAATGGTCACCCCGTGGTAAAACAATGATAAACCACAGCCTCCGGGAATTATTTCTTAAAAAATAGCTAGTATCTATAAAACATCAAGACAAACTTTAACTTTGTAGTTATTTTAAATTAAAATTTTTGCATATTTTAGTTTTCAGTTTAACTGTTTGATAATAATACATGTACTAGTATGTATAAACCATGTGACCAATTTTTCATTTTGAAGATTTTTATTCAGAATTTTCTAAAACAGGTTATTAAAAAAATAATTGTTCTATTTTAATTCTCACTCTCTCTGAATACATACATGTTTATACATATAAAATACAACCCCCAACATTTACAACTATTTCATAAATCTAATAAATCTACTTAGTAAAATAATATGTGTCTACCATTTTATCTCATTTTTCATGTACTAGTACTTTAGATCTACAGAATAATAAATGGATTCTGTGTGTATATTTCTACACAAAATATAATCATTACAATAATATACAGTAAGAACAGACTAATCTCCTGTAAGCCCTAAACTAACTTCATTAAACTCCATAGAAGAACCAATAGATATAATATACAATGAGAGACATAATTACCTATTGAGTGTGAGGCACCATCACCAGGGAAAATGAAACTGTCTTCTATTTTTGTTATATCCCATAATGCAATACACAGTCCAACATTATGAACTACCTGTAAAAGAAAACTTAAAACATTAAACTGAATATCAATGTTTACTCTTGAATCATTAGAACTGATGTTCAAGAAAGGCATAGCATATAAAGAACCCAGTGGAATATAATGGTTGTGACTTCATGTTATCACTTGAATAGACACAAATCTTTTCAATCCAGAAATTAGAAAGAAATGATCTTTTAATGCTTATTCCAATGTAAAAATGTATGTTATTTTTTCAAGATAAAAACAATATCCTTACATTTTTAGAAAATATATGCAGTTTATATGTACTTGCCAGTAGACACTCGACACAGCATCACTTTCTACCCGTTTCTAAGGTTCATTACAAAAGTATAATTTTTATTTGTACTTGCTGCTATGCTGGCTAGGAATATGCTCATAACAAATAAAAATTAAAGTTAGTTTTTGCATACAAAAACGATGTTTCCCCCCAACCGATGTGGATTTTCAGCAAAAATCTAATGTTCAAAGTCTCATAACTCCCACAGAATTTTGAGGATACAAATTTCCTTGTAATATGCACAACTAAATATGGTGTACTTGCTACATACCAAGTTTCATAAAATTTGGTGGTGCCGTAGTTTCAGAAGAGTTGAGCAGAAACCATATGATTTGTGAGGAATTTCTGGAAAAATTTTAAGATCAAAGAGCCATACTAGTAACTCCCACAAAATTGTGTGGATACAATTTTCCTGGTAATACATATGGTGTACTAGTACATTTTACATACCAAGTTTCGTTAAATTTGGTTGAGTAGTTTCAGAGGAGTTGAGCTAAATAACTTTGTGATGGACAGATGGACAGGACAAAAACAATGTCTCCCCACAAAGTTGGGGGTTACATAATTGTTATTTTCTGACATTGTTCCAATATTGCATATATTATATATTTTAATTGACAATAATGATGTAATTTATAACAATACCAGTACATAGAATACATGAAATTGCAGATTATACATATAAGGATGTAGACCAAACACAAACCTTAACATAACATACAAGTTTATTTGTTATTTTGAATTATTGACCTGATACATGTATACCCGGTATCCTGTAAATTCAGTACTCTCCTTATTTGCTACAGATTATTTGTTCAGCCAGTGTGGCCTATTATATACCAGAATTTAAAAGTTAAATTAATTTAATAACTTGTTGTAAGAACTTAAATTGGTTGAATTAATACATCAGTGCATATTGTACACAGTCTTTTATAGATGTACTGTTGTCTATAACAATATACAGTGAAGCACTGAACCAAGAGCAGACAAATTATTCTCAGAAAAGGGAGAAAACTCCTTATTTATAGGCTGCTTTTCTGTTTGTTTGTTTGTTTGTTTGTTTGATGGTGTTTAGCACCACTTTCAGCAATTTTTCAGCTATATCATGGCGTCCAGGAAGCCGGAGTACCCGGAGAAAACCCCCGACCTGCGGTAGGATAACTGGCAATCCTTGTCAATTAAGATTGGAGTCGAGTTCCCCCTGCCTGCAGTGAGAATCGAACCCACAATCTCAGTGTTGACAGACCACGTGATCAATAGTAGACGAACTACCTTGACCACTCGGCCACCGAGGCCCCCCGGCTGCTTTTCTGAAAATTGATTCTCTTATTCATGAAAATTTGTTTTCATCTCTACTTTTCTAAAAAAAAGTTCTATTTAATGAAATAGAGGATATATAAAAATGCAAATATGTTCACTTTGACAGAAATTATTAAATTTTAGCTTTAAGTATAATTTATGTTGTTTCCTGCTAAAAGTTGAACAACTGCAAACAAATGGTTTCTGGAAAATAACTAAATACATTTTATATATTGATGCTCATAATATTTGTTCCAATTAGATACTAATGTCAAATTACTGCTGCTCAAATTGAAAATCTTAATTCAACATTAACAAAGAGAAATTCTATTTCTCTGTATTATAAACATTTATAAAACAAAATCTTATATATTTCTCTAATATCAGGGCTATGGTAACCAGTCTGATCCCAAGTTACCATAACATGTACATGTGTATGATATAATTTTTTTAAATTCTACCAGTATTTTTATAATGTTCGAATATTATGTTATATACATTAATGTTCATGATCATGCAAAGTACAATTTCATGTACATAATTAAATTATTGCATGCCTATTCATGAGCAGAGTGAATGAAATAAAATATCCCTACATGTTGAAAAGACTGTTTACTAGAAATACATGTAAAAAAAAATAATACATGTACATCTTGCATTAGAATTCATTGAGTGAATTGGTGCAAAATGTCCAGTTAAAGCAACTTATGAAGGAGAACAAGTTATAATAAACAGATTATAAATTATGGACATAAGTTGGACCAACTGATAGGAACTTTTTACTGACAACAAAAAAGCAACGAGTTGTTTAATTAACTACAGATATACATGTATAGCCAGCATATTTTGAATTGCATTGCCATAATTCACATCTTAAGAACTGTAAAAAAAAACAACTGAGAAATTTCTGTTAACTTCTGTAAATCCTGATATTACAGTTATATTTACCTTGTTAGCAAACTTTTTATTCAAGGCCTCTACAACTGCATCATTAAACTTAACATTAAACAACCATGGAGGAATCCTCACGGTGTCTTTCATTTCAACCAACACAAACATGATAAATAAGTTCTACACATCTATGGTGTCTGTAATTAAAACCACAGAGATCAGAATATTGTTATATGCTTGAAGAAACATACAGGACCCCTAAACCTTTTTTGGATTAGATAATCTAACTACAAAATACTAGTACAACCTATTCACTTAAAGATGATATAAATGTGAGGTTGTTGTTTGTCATGTTCATAGGAAGCACGATAATGAATTCAAATACTGATATTTTGTAGAAAGACAAATATCATTTCCTTAGAAATGTTTTCCAGATTTAGGACATGAAAGGCCATATGACAATGATTGTTGGTTTCCCCTAGCTGACTGGATCTAGTTCAACCTGCTGGGTCTTTGACACCAACACAAAACATGTTTTAATGTGATGCTTAAAAGAAATTAATTATGTTACGATTAAATAAAATTTCAATCAAATGCTTATGAGCATTGTATGCTTTGTTGTTGTTGTTTTTATAAATATATATAAAATATCTTTTTTTCTGTACATCTATAATAATTTCAATCCATGATATGTAAAAGATGGAAAGAGTATAAACATGCACTACAACAAAAAAAAGTAAATTATTTAAGAAACCATAACACAAGCACACCTAATAGACAATTATCTATCATTGTATATCCTATAAAAGTAAGGGCGAATCGACCCAGTGCAAAGGAGAATCGGGGCGAAACGAGGCGAACAAGACACGTGGAACAGGATAATTCCACAGCCACATGTGACAGGGCAAAATGACTCCATACCATGTTTATGGTGTTTAGATTTTAATTAAGATAAATCACTATCGGTCAATCTGTGACCTGCTACAACTACAAAATTAGACCAGGGTTTCAGAAAAAAACTTACTGAATACATACATGTATACATGTACTACAATTTTGTAATTATAGTTTTACTTTCTACAGTATTATTTCTCAAGCTCTATAAAGAATTTTTATAATATGAATAAAATTACCATAAATGTACCTATATCTTTGATTAAATACATGTACATGTAGTTTTATTCTATTATCCCAGTTGTGAAATAATAAATAAAATACACACTTTTGCTCAATATTTACTACATTGTACTTGTTGTTTTAGGACTTTAGGTAATAGGTCTAATCAATCATTGTCGACGAGGCGCTTGAAAAAAACAGATTTAATTTCGTTTTTATTAAGCTTTTTTACCATCTTGTTTTCTGTTATGCTACAAACGAGATACTTAGTAATTTATTAATTAATGCTGTTTTTACTTAGGTGTTGAAAAAACTGTAACGTCAATACAGCAAAGCCGGTCGACTGGTCTTAGTCTTTTAAACGATTAACTTCCGGTTTACTGAAAACAATGCGTGTTGTCTACTTTCTGTTTGTCCAATTTATAGCGTATTGTGAACTAGTTAGTAATGGAGGGTGGTTAGTATTGTTGTCAGTGTATCATAAAATTAAACAATATATAATCTTTTTCACTCAAAATATTCAGCGATTTCTTCAAATACAATACAAAAAGTCACTTCTTTTGATGATGTGGCAATGGTTTGTCACTGAAGGTTCATGACCCCTTCGAAATGAAGACTTTTTTAAATGAGTGGAGCAAAAGTCAAATAAAGTTAAGAACTTAAATGGAAACATCAAATAAAAATGCATGGTCATACTTTAAGAAAAAATATTTTCATCATCATCAGTGGTAGACTTAAGTTATGGAGCTGAAAGTAGATCTTAAAATGACACAAACGGATTTGGATATCTCACACAATTGTTGGGATCTCCAAGCTCTCATGGCATGATTCAATGATCTTGTACAAAAAGAAATAATTGTAAAGTAAAAAAAATTTCAGTTTCTCTGCATGACTGCAACTTGAACATGCATCTACTGTTTGGTCACCCCACACACAGTGTAACATCAGTAAAATTGAAATGATCCACAGGAGAGCAGAACTGGTGTTACCACAACTCTTTAGAACTTTGTGGCAAGTGTTTTCTTGTATTACCACAAACCCTTTAGAACTTTGTGGCAAGTGTTTCTTGTATTACCACAAACCCTTTAGAACTATGTGGCAAATGTTTCTTGTATTACCACAAACCCTTTAGAACTATGGGGCAAGTGTTTCTTGTATAACAACAAACCCTTTAGAACTTTGTGGCAAGTGTTTCTTGTATTACAGTGAACCCTCATTACAACTACATTCGATTTAACGGAATATTCGACATCCGACAGGATTTCAGTGGGAACAAATGTGTTCACGTGTTGTTTATGCTTGATACAACATATTCGGTTTCTGACTGCGTCTGTCGGTAACAAATATACCAAAGATAGCATAAAATAATTCGTTACAACGACAAATTATCAAGATTTACCTGTGAAAGATTATTATCTTTGTCCAGAGAATTAATTTTTCTAACGGTCAATTGCACAGGTGAACACCTGTTGCTATTGCATAATTAACCTTGCGTGACATTTCCGTTACAAAACTAATCGATAATAGGGATATGGCTTCATTAAAAAGGTGTCAAAAGCTATTTAATATTTAAATCTTCAAATATTTCAGAAAATTATTGGCTTAATTACAAGTGTGTTAAGATTGAAGCGGCACATCAGAAATAGGACAATTACCGAAAATCAGTCTAATGTAAATAATCATAACTTACAATTAATTTTGTTTCAAAAAAAAGAGAAAAAAGGTTTTTAATTAAATATCGGCAAGAAAACAAGCATTTTATAATTTTTTTGTTATTAAGCTTGGATATTGAGCAGACTTGAGAACGATTTTCAATAGACGCAAATAAAAAAGGGAGATAATCAAAGTACAAAAATACAAATTCATTATAACAGCAAATTCAGTTTAACGTCAATAATGGCTGGAAACTAACATGGTCGTTTTAAAGAGGGTTGACTGTACAACAAAACCCTTTAGAACTATGTGGCAAATGTGTTCTTGTGTTACAGCAAATTCTTACAACTGTAATTTGTAGCAAGTGTTCTTGTACATGTATTACCACAAATCCTTTAGAACTTTGTGGCAGGTGTTTCTTTGTATTACCTTCTAAATCTTTCAGTTTTTACCATCTTTTTAAAAATATTTCTCTATGTCATGATAACTACTCGATATATTACTGTAAACCGATAAAGTTTCGTGTGATATAAACTTTCGTGGATTTCGTGAGGAGGTACTAGTATCAAATGCAAAACATTATATCCACAAAAAGGTTTGGGAAATGAATGATAAGGAATGGTGACACTAACACCATGTAAAATACCTAACCACATTTGTGTGATAAACCTTATTTGGAATTACTAAATATAATTTCACAATGACAACTTGGGGTTGATAAAACAGTTATCTTTCTTAGGTTTTAATTAAAATATGATTATTTGTCTTTTATCATCCGAGTCCTGTTATTGACATCTGTTTGACACTTAAAAGACGAAATAATTATTTAATAAAAGTTTAATTCTGTCCGGTGTCAAACGATCAAACGACTTATTAGCTGTAATGAAAACAACAATCACCCTGGTAATTAATAACTATGAGCACCTACAGGCATGACAGGCCATAAAGGTAAAACAGTTCATTAAAATCAACGACTTCAAAATTATTCTATTCAATGTGTTGATTATGCAAACACATCATTTGTTTTTATTTCCGTTTTCACAAATTAAATATATATTAGGACACTCAACTAAACTCCATGTGCATGTACTTGAGTTTATATACACGTTAATGTCTCGTAAATCAGTCAACTATATAAATCGATCTACAAAAAATAAAAGAGAAGACAACAGAACAACAACTCAAATATTTATTATTTATTTTGTGCCCATTTTCTATACAAGGATCAGTAGATCACGGAATATTTATTTTTAATGATATCAGTTTTGTGAAAGTTTGTATCAGCAAATCAGTCCACTGAATACAAACCGCAAAAGCCCAGTGCGGGATCCGGGTGGCTAAAAGAATAGACCGCAGTCGCGCTAGCTTGTCGTAAAAGGCGACTAAATAGCGCCCAGTACCCTGACCGGCGTGTCAGGTCGGTTTGCCTAAAGACCGACTGGGATGTGTGCCCCAGATGGTTGAATGGGGTACCCCTGGCAAGCTGGGGTTGTCAGGCGATAATATGGAAAACCTGACCGCAAACCATATTAGTGCACCGTGTTGGGAAAAATGCCACTTTCCTCACATGTTAAAGAACGCTGCTGTAGTATTCGCTATGAGTAGGGATTTCGATCACGCTACAGGAGGCTAAATTGCCCGACCCTATCCATCCTCCCATTTGCCAGTGGCAATCTAAAATCCGTTACCCCTATTTTTCCTTGTGTCCCATCCCATTTTCATTCATCATCATTTCATTATTCATTTTATCATCCATTTCATGTTCATCGCCTGAATATCACTGAAATATTGTTGATCGGGCGTTAAACACCATTAATCAATCAATTAAACCGCAAAAGTTTGCTTACACGAATATTAACTGGTTTACAGTATTTAGTCAGTAATCAATAATATATTGGTATTTTTAAAACAAAAAAATCAGTATACCTGGTCATATTGAGTTTGGAACTGGTTACAAAGTTTGTACTCTAAACTTATTCTTGTCATATACAAATGTTTGTGTGTTTCAGGACAACTGACAAGGATTCAATACTGGCGTATCCTGGACCATGCAACTTGGAAGTTAGGGATGCTGTTGATTTGACGCAAGAGGAATTTATTAAAAGGTTAAACTGGGAACTAAGCATATCAATGCTACGTTTCATCGTAATTCGTATGCTGGATCCTATTTTAAATTGTGGTTTTATTTTGTCAATTCCATAAAGTAGTTCTGTTTTAAAAATTATTTTATATTTCAGCACCGACTGGCACAATATGAACTTGCACGTTATTGAAATGAAATAATTTTATCCTTTATTTTGTGTTTATAAAAATGTTACTAATCTGTACATTGCATTCTGTAAAAACCTATAAAATACAGGTGTAGGAATATCTTTTATAAAATACAGGTGTAGGAATATCTGACCTACTTCAAGTAGGTCAGATATTCCTACACCTGTATTTTATAAAAGCAGGTGAGATATTCCTACACCTGTATTTATTATAAATAGGTGAGATATTTCTACACCTGTATTTATTACAAGTAGGTGAGATATTCCTACACCAGTATTTATTACAAGTAGGTGACACATTCCTACACCTGTATTTATTACAAGTAGGTGAGACATTCCTACACCAGTATTTATTACAAGTAGGTGAGATATTCCTACACCAGTATTTATTACAAATCATATATGCTTACACCTGTATTTATTACAAGTAGGTGATTTGGAGTGTATCACCTACTTGTTATAAATACAGGTGTAAGCATATATGATTTGTAATAAATACAAGTGTAGGAATATCTCACCTACTTGTAATAAATACTGGTGTAGGAATGTCTCACCTACTTGTAATAAATACAGGTGTAGGAATGTGTCACCTACTTGTAATAAATACTGGTGTAGGAATATCTCATCTACTTGTAATAGATACTGGTGTAGGAATGTCTCACCTACTTGTAATAAATACAGGTGTAGGAATGTGTCACCTACTTGTAATAAATACAAGTGTAGGAATATCTCAACTACTTGTAATAAATACAGGTGTAGGAATGTATCACCTACTTGTAATAAATACAGATGTAGGAATATCTCACCTACTTGTAATAAATACACGTGTAGGAATGTATCACCTACTTGTAATAAATACAAGTGTAGGAATATCTCACCTACTTGTAATAAATACAGGTGTAGGAATGTATCACCTACTTGTAATAAATACAGGTGTAGGAATGTGTCACCTACTTTTAATAAATACAGGTGTAGGAATATCTCACCTACTTGTAATAAATACAGGTGTAGGAATGTACACCTACTTGTAATAAATACAAGTGTAGGAATATCTCAACTACTTGTAATAAATACAGGTGTAGGGATGTATCACCTACTTGTAATAAATACAGGTGTAGGAATGTATCACCTACTTGTAATAAATACAGGTGTAAGCATGTATGATTTGTAATAAATACAGGTGTAGGAATATCTCACCTACTTGTAATAAATACAGATGTAGGAATATCTCAGCTACTTGTAATAAATACAGTTGTAAGAATGTATCACCTTCTTGTAATAAATACAGGTGTAAGCATGTATGATTTGTAGTAAATACAGGTGTAGGAATATCTCACCTACTTGTAATAAATACAGGTGTAAGCATGTATCACCTACTTGTAAAAAATAAAGGTGTAGGAACATCTCATCTACTTGTAATAAATACAGGTGTAGGAATGTATCACCTACTTGTAAAAAGTACAGGTAACCTCCTTAAGGATATGTTTGTCTGTCTGCCTCTGTGATTTCCAGATGATAACATGAAAATGCCTCAATCTGTTTTTGTTAAACTTAGCTCAGCTGTTAAGTAGTATAAAGTGAAGATCAAGTTCAATTTCAGCAAAATCCAATTTCTAGTTTTTAACTAATCATGCTGTAAGCAGGATGATTTGTAGTTCAGTAAAATTTGTTCATGAATATAGTATTACTCTTGTCAGTAAGATACCTTTGGTGTATATATTTTTCAGATATGCCTATCATAGCCCAGTGGTTATAAGAGGTGCAACAGATAACACAGTAAGGATGTAATGATACAATTAGTTAAATTTTTAAATATGCATACAAAAGGAAATGTGTTATTTACCCCAAATATTACTTTGTTATGATAAAAAGAGACCAAAAAGATTTATTATATGTTCTTTCATTTTTGGTTTTATGTATTTCCATAATTACCTTTTCAAATTAAAACCACATTTCAATTTTTTAATTGTTGTATATTGACATGTACACATTTTATGTCCTCTTTAGATGAGCTTCCTTAATCCAATAAAATCCAATGTCCTGATGGAAGAATGAAATCTCAAAAACATGCATATACAATATACCGGTACACATTTTTGTCAAATTTAAAAGTGGAACAAACTAATATTTAATTAAAATCCATGTATTCTTAATTGTTTGTTGAAAATCAACAAAAAATCTTAATTTAATTTGCAGGCTTTTTACCAGCTATGTGAGAAAAATTCTATGATTGAAAAATTTGGCAATAAAAAGATAAGATTGAGTTCAGCTAACACATACTCATATGAAAAAAGTGAGTATTGAATTAATGTATTGGCATAGTGCTGTATGTGCATATAAGTATAGGAAGTTTTAGAATTGCTTAGTTTGGGATTTCCTCAGAGTACTCCAGCTTCCTCCCTAATTAAAACTGGACACCATGATATACATGTAGCTGAGAAAATTGCAGGAAGTGGCGTTAAAACACCATTCAAACCAACAAACAACAATTAAATAGCTTAAACATAGTTGTCTCAGTATCAATGTTCAGAAATAACTAGTTTATTTACAGAACAGGGCATACCTGCAGACACTGTAGATAGTACTGTTTAGCCACAGTACCTGTACAAATGTAATCAAATAATGTTTGGCCACACATTACCTGTCAGGTCAGTCATCAGATAATGTCTGGCAACACATGCACGTACAGTACCTGTCATGTCAGTGATCAGATAATGTCTGGCCACTTAGTACCTGTCATGTCAGTCATCAGATAATGTTTGGCCACACATGCACGTACAGTACCTGTCATGTCAGTGATCAGATAATGTCTGGCCACTTAGTACCTGTCATGTCAGTCATCGGATAATGTGTGGCCACTTAGTACCTGTCATGTCAGTCATCAGATAATGTCTGGCCACTTAGTACCTGTCATGTTAGTCATCAGATAATGTCTGGCAACACAGTACCGGTCATGTCAGTGATCAGATAATGTCTGGCCACACAGTACCTGTCATGTCAGTAATCAGATAATGTCTGGCCACTTTGTACCTGTCATGTCAGTCATCAGATAATGTCTGGCCACACAGTACCTGTCAGGTCAGTCATCAGATAATGTCTGGCCACACAGTACCTGTCAGGTCAGTCATCAGATAATGTCTGGCCACACGGTACCTGTCAGGTCAGTCATCAGATAATGACTGGCCACACGGTACCTGTCATGTCAGTCATCAGATAATGTCTGGCCACACATGCACGTACAGTACCTGTCATGTCAGTGATCAGATAATGTCTGGCCACTCAGTACATGCCATGTCAGTCATCAGATAATGTCTGGCCACACAACACCTGCCAGGTCAGTCATCAGATAATGTTTTGCCATACAGTATATGTCAGGTCAGTCATCAGATAATGTCTGGCAACACAACACCTGCCATGTCATCAGATAATGTCTGGCCACACAGTACTTGTCAGGTCAGTCATTAGATAATGTCTGGCCACACAGTACCTGTCATGTCAGTCATCAGATAATGTCTGGCAACACAGTTCTTGTCAGGTAAGTCATCAAATGATGTCTGGCCACACAGTACTTGTCAGGACAGTCATCAGGTAATGTCTGGCCACACAGTACCTGTCAGGGCAGTCATCAGATAATGTCTGGCAACACAGTTCTTGTCAGGCCAGTCATCAGATAATGTCTGGCCACACAGTACTTGTCAGGTCAGTCATCAGATAATGTCTGGCCACACAGTACTTGTCAGGTCTGTCATCAGATTATGTCTGGCCACACAGTACTTGTCAGGACAGTCATCAGATGATGTCTGGCCACACAGTACTTGTCAGGTCAGTCATCAGATAATGTCTGTCTACAAATCACTACTAAGGCCATTTATCAGATATTGTCAGGCATCAAATCACCAGTATTGCTTGTTTTTTAGCTCAATGTATTTTTTATCATTTTATTAGCAGCTTGGAACATTCACATCTTGTTCTATCAAGATTATTTTTAGACCACAAGATGTTTGTATTAAATAAAGTTCAACAGACTTTCCGAACTGTAATCTACAATTACACTATTTGCCATTTTTCGACAAAAGTTTTGTAATAAACTTAATTCATATCTTATTCTTTACAGGATGAGTCTTAAACAATATTACTTGCACAATTATTGTTACTGTTTGTACAGTTACATTGTTTTTTTGCAGGAGATGTTTCATTGCAGCATTATGTAGAAAATATAATGAAGCCACAGTTGCTGACCATGCTAGGCAATGGTTAGTAACTTATATATAATGAAGCCACAGTCTCTGACCATGCTAGGCAATTGTAAGTAACTTATATATAATGAAGCCACAGTCGCTGACCATGCTAAGCAATGGTTAGTAACTTATATATAATGAAGCCACAGTCCCTGACCATGCTAGGCAATTGTAAGTAACTTAAATATAATGAAGCCACAGTCGCTGACCATGCTAGGCAATGATTAGTAACTTAAATATAATGAAGCCACATTCGCTGACCATGCTAGGCAATGGTTAGTAACTTAAATATAATGAAGCCACAGTCGCTGACCATGCTAGGCAATGGTTAGTAACTTAATTATAATGAAGCCACAGTCACTGACCATGCTAGGCAATGGTAAGTAACTTAAATATAATGAAGCCACAGTCCCTGACCATGCTAGGCAATGGTTAGTAACTTAAATATAATGAAACCACAGTCACTGACCATGCTAGGCAATGGTTAGTAACTTAAATATAATGAAGCCACAGTCGCTGACCATGCTAGGCCATGGTTAGTAACTTAAATATAATGAAGCCACAGTCACTGACCATGTTAGGCAATGGTTAGTAACTTAAATATAATGAAGCCACAGTCGCTGACCATGTAAGGCAATGGTTAGTAACTTAAATATAATGAAGCCACAGTCGCTGACCATGATATGCAATGGTTAGTAACTTAAATATAATGAAGCCACAGTCGCTGACCATGTTAGGCAATGGTTAGTAACTTAAATATGATGAAGCCACAGTCACTGACCATGCTAGGCCATGGTTAGTAACTTAAATATAATGAAGCCACAGTCACTGACCATGTTAGGCAATGGTTAGTAACTTAAATATGATGAAGCCACAGTCGCTGACCATGTTAGGCAATGGTTAGTAACTTAAATATAATAAAGCCACAGTCGCTGACCATGTTAGGCAATGGTTAGTAACTTAAATATGATGAAGCCACAGTCACTGACCATGTTACGCAATGGTTAGTAACTTAAATATAATGAAGCCACAGTCGCTGACCATGTCAGGCAATTGTAAGTAACTTAAATATAATGAAGCCACAGTCGCTGACCATGTTAGGCAATGGTTAGTAACTTAAATATAATGAAGCCACAGTCACTGACCATGCTAGACAATGGTTAGTAACTTAAATATAATGAAGCCACAGTCGCTGACCATGCTAAGCAATGGTTAGTAACTTAAATATAATGAAGCCACAGTTGCTGACCATGTTAGGCAATGGTTAGTAACTTAAATATAATGAAGCCACAGTCGCTGACCATGCTAAGCAATGGTTAGTAACTTAAATATAATGAAGCCACAGTCGCTGACCATGTTAGGCAATGGTTAGTAACTTAAATATAATGAAGCCACAGTCGCTGACCATGCTAGGCAATGGTTAGTAACTTAAATATAATGAAGCCACAGTCACTGACCATGTAAGGCAATTGTAAGTAACTTAAATATAATGAAGCCACAGTGGCTGACCATGCTAGGCAATGGTTAGTAACTTAAATATAATGAAGCCACAGTCACTGACCATGCTAAGCAATGGTTAGTAACTTAAATATAATGAAGCCACAGTCGCTGACCATTCTAGGCAATGGTTAGTAACTTAAATATAATGAAGCCACAGTCGCTGACCATGCTAGGCAATGGTTAGTAACTTAAATTTAATGAAGCCACAGTCGCTGACCATGCTAGGCAATGGTTAGTAACTTAAATATAATGAAGCCACAGTCACTGACCATGCTAGGCAATGGTTAGTAACTTAAATATAATGAAGCCACAGTCGCTGACCATGCTAGGCAATGGTTAGTAACTTAAATATAATGAAGCCACAGTCGCTGACCATGCTAGGCAATGGTTAGTAACTTAAATATAATGAAACCACAGTCACTGACCATGCTAGGCAATGGTAAGTAACTTAAATATAATGAAGCCACAGTCACTGACCATTCTAGGCAATGGTTAGTAACTTAAATATAATGAAGCCACAGTCGCTGACCATGCTAAGCAATGGTTAGTAACTTAAATATAATGAAGCCACAGTCGCTGACCATGTTAGGCAATGGTTAGTAACTTAAATATAATGAAGCCACAGTCGCTGACCATGCTAAGCAATGGTTAGTAACTTAAATATAATGAAGCCACAGTCGCTGACCATGTTAGGCAATGGTTAGTAACTTAAATATAATGAAGCCACAGTCGCTGACCATGCTAGGCAATGGTTAGTAACTTAAATATAATGAAGCCACTGTCACTGACCATGTAAGGCAATTGTAAGTAACTTAAATATAATGAAGCCACAGTGGCTGACCATGCTAGGCAATGGTTAGTAACTTAAATATAATGAAGCCACAGTCGCTGACCATGCTAGGCAATGGTTAGTAACTTAAATATAATGAAGCCACAGTCACTGACCATGCTAGGCAATGGTTAGTAACTTAAATATAATGAAGCCACAGTTGCTGACCATGATAGGCAATTGTAAGTAACTTAAATATAATGAAACCACAGTCACTGACCATGCTAGGCAATGGTTAGTAACTTAAATATAATGAAGCCACAGTCGCTGACCATGTTAGGCAATGGTTAGTAACTTAAATATAATGAAGCCACAGTCACTGACCATGCTAGGCAATGGTTAGTAACTTAAATATAATGAAGCCACAGTTGCCGACCATGCTAGGCAATGGTTAGTAACTTAAATATAATGAAGCCACAGTCACTGACCATGCTAGGCAATGGTTAGTAACTTAAATATAATGAAGCCACAGTTGCTGACCATGCTAGGCAATGGTTAGTAACTTAAATATAATGAAGCCACAGTCACTGACCATGCTAGGCAATGGTTAGTAACTTAAATATAATGAAGCCACAGTCGCTGACCATGCTAGGCAATGGTTAGTAACTTAAATATAATGAAGCCACAGTCACTGACCATGCTAGGCAATGGTTAGTAACTTAAATATAATGAAACCACAGTCACTGACCATGCTAGGCAATGGTTAGTAACTTAAATATAATGAAACCACAGTCACTGACCATGTTAGGCAATGGTTAGTAACTTAAATATAATGAAGCCACAGTCACTGACCATGCTAGGCAATGGTTAGTAACTTAAATATAATGAAACCACAGTCACTGACCATGTTAGGCAATGGTTAGTAACTTAAATATAATGAAGCCACAGTCACTGACCATGCTAGGCAATGGTTAGTAACTTAAATATAATGAAACCACAGTCACTGACCATGCTAGGCAATGGTTAGTAACTTAAATATAATGAAGCCACAGTCACTGACCATGTTAGGCAATGGTTAGTAACTTAAATATAATAAAGCCACAGTGGCTGACCATGTTAGGCAATGGTTAGTAACTTAAATATAATGAAGCCACAGTCGCTGACCATGTTAGGCAATGGTTAGTAACTTAAATATAATGAAGCCACAGTCACTGACCATGCTAGGCAATGGTTAGTAACTTAGATATAATGAAGCCACAGTTGCTGACCATGCTAGGCAATGGTTAGTAACTTAAATATAATGAAGCCACAGTTGCTGACCATGCTAGGCAATGGTTAGTAACTTAAATATAATGAAACCACAGTCACTGACCATGTAAGGCAATTGTAAGTAACTTAAATATAATGAAGCCACAGTGGCTGACCATGCTAGGCAATGGTTAGTAACTTAAATATAATGAAGCCACAGTCGCTGACCATGCTAGGCAATGGTTAGTAACTTAAATATAATGAAGCCACAGTCGCTGACCATGCTAGGCAATGGTTAGTAACTTAAATATAATGAAGCCACAGTTGCTGACCATGATAGGCAATTGTAAGTAACTTCAATATAATGAAACCACAGTCACTGACCATGCTAGGCAATGGTTAGTAACTTAAATATAATGAAGCCACAGTCGCTGACCATGTTAGGCAATGGTTAGTAACTTAAATATAATGAAGCCACAGTCACTGACCATGCTAGGCAATGGTTAGTAACTTAAATATAATGAAGCCACAGTTGCTGACCATGCTAGGCAATGGTTAGTAACTTAAATATAATGAAGCCACAGTCACTGACCATGCTAGGCAATGGTTAGTAACTTAAATATAATGAAGCCACAGTTGCTGACCATGCTAGGCAATGGTTAGTAACTTAAATATAAGAAGCCACAGTCACTGACCATGCTAGGCAATGGTTAGTAACTTAAATATAATGAAGCCACAGTCACTGACCATGCTAGGCAATGGTTAGTAACTTAAATATAATGAAACCACAGTCACTGACCATGTTAGGCAATGGTTAGTAACTTAAATATAATGAAGCCACAGTCACTGACCATGCTAGGCAATGGTTAGTAACTTAAATATAATGAAACCACAGTCACTGACCATGTTAGGCAATGGTTAGTAACTTAAATATAATGAAGCCACAGTCACTGACCATGCTAGGCAATGGTTAGTAACTTAAATATAATGAAACCACAGTCACTGACCATGCTAGGCAATGGTAAGTAACTTAAATATAATGAAGCCACAGTCACTGACCATGTTAGGCAATGGTTAGTAACTTAAATATAATGAAGCCACAGTCGCTGACCATGTTAGGCAATGGTTAGTAACTTAAATATAATGAAGCCACAGTCGCTGACCATGTTAGGCAATGGTTAGTAACTTAAATATAATGAAGCCACAGTCACTGACCATGCTAGGCAATGGTTAGTAACTTAGATATAATGAAGCCACAGTTGCTGACCATGCTAGGCAATGGTTAGTAACTTAAATATAATGAAGCCACAGTTGCTGACCATGCTAGGCAATGGTTAGTAACTTAAATATAATGAAACCACAGTCACTGACCATGTTAGGCAATGGTTAGTAACTTAAATATAATGAAGCCACAGTCGCTGATCATGCTAGGCAATGGTTAGTAACTTAAATATAATGAAACCACAGTCACTGACCATGCTAGGCAATGGTTAGTAACTTAAATATAATGAAGCCACAGTCGCTGACCATGCTAGGCAATGGTTAGTAACTTAAATATAATGAAACCACAGTCACTGACCATGCTAGGCAATGGTTAGTAACTTAAATATAATGAAGCCACAGTCGCTGACCATGCTAGGCAATGGTTAGTAACTTAAATATATTGAAACCACAGTCACTGACCATGCTAGGCAATGGTAAGTAACTTAAATATAATGAAGCTACAGTCGCTGACCATGCTAGGCTATGGTTAGTAACTTAAATATAATGAAGCCACAGTCGCTGACCATGCTAGGCAATTGTCTGTACCTTCTAAGACAGAGAAAATAATTACTGGCATGCATGACATACATGCATGTTGTTTCCGATTGCAGTGTGTTTTTAACTCACATGACTGAAAGTCAAAAGCAGCTATCGCCAACAATTTTCCTCTGTTCTGCCTGCTGTCAATAAACTTTTCTGATTTTTATCTTATCTGGTTAAACAACTTGGACATTTAAAGCCGAACTTGACGGAGTGATGTTTTTGATGTCCTCTACAAAGATTTTCAATCATTTTATCTCAGTTTGGAGAAAACTATAACCAACATGGACCATTTTTGCATATAATTTGGCAAATTTACAACTAAATTAGCAAAACTTTTTTAAAACTAATATCCAAATATTTTGTACCTTAATCTTGATTAGGTGAAAAAAAATTGTCACATTCATCCAGGTTTGCTTCAGATTAGTTGAAATCAAAAATCTTTGACTCTCTCATAGTATGTACAAATGTATTTTAACTTATTAACAAAGGTGTCTATAAGGGCTTAAAATAGATGCCTTTTTTATTTTTAGCACTCACCACCATGACCACCATGACCAATCTTTTTTAATGACAAAAATTTCTGAAATCTTCTCTTCTTAAACTGCACATTCAAAATAATTTGCAGCATATATTGTTCAAATGTTGTCTATATGACAAATATTCCATTGAAAATCATTACTGGCATGCATGACATACATGCATGTTGTTTCCGATTGCACACACATAATTAAGTCCTCTGCAAATGTCCTAGTGCTATCGAACACATTTAGGGTTTTGCAGAACACCAACATTTACTGGTTGCAGCTTGATTGTTAGTAGGACCTACTCTGTCTTAAACGAGGAATGCAGAAAGTCAGGCTTTGATAAACCACCATGGTGGAGTCCATAGAAATAGTATCGGTTAAAATGTCCCAGCAAGAGCACTACATTGTATTTGGAGTCCCAGTGAGGGCATTACATTGTATTTGGAGTCCCAGTGAGGGCATTACATTGTATTTGGAGTCCCAGTGAGGGCATTACATTGTATTTGGAGTCTTAGTGAGGGCATTACATTGTATTGGGAGTCCCAGTGAGGGCATTACATTGTATTGGGAGTCTGGTCACAGGGCATTACATTGTATTTGGAGCCAGTGAGGGCATTACATTGTATTTGGAGTCTTAGTGAGGGCATTACATTGTATTGGGAGTCCCAGTGAGGGCATTACATTGTATTTGGAGTTCCAGTGAGGGCATTACATTGTATTTGGAGTTCCAGTGAGAGCATTACATTGAATTGGGAGTCCCAGTGAGGGCATTACATTGTATTTGGAGTCCCAGTGAGGGCATTACATTGTATTTGGAGACTTAGTGAGGGCATTAAATTGTATTGGAGTCCCAGTGAGGGCATTACTTTGTATTTGGAGTTCAAGTGAGGGCATTACATTGAATTTGGAGTTCAAGTGAGGGCATTACATTGAATTGGGAGTCCCAGTGAGGGCATTACATTGTATTGGGAGTGTAGGACCTTACATTTCTGATATCAAAATAATCTTATTCTTAATTAACTAATAACTATTTTTTAACTTCCTACAAATGATGTCTGAGTGTCTTTCTCTGCAAGTTTTATTATCCAAAAAACCTTGCCAGCATGGCTGTTCCTTGTTTCTAATCTGCTGATACTTAAATCATTTTATTTGAGATTACTGATCAAAATGTTTTGTAACAACTAATTACAAATGATGTCTGTGTGTCCCTTGATTGGAAAAATAAATTTTTGATAGTTCTTATAATTATTTTAATTGTTTGAATTTTAAAAAATCTCATTTTAGGCTTTCATGTCTTTCTTGAAGAATCATAGTTTTTTTTTCAGCAAAACTGTTGTCATTCCAAAGATTGCTTAAAAATATATTTTAGGTCTAAATGCAGATTTTTCCTTTTTTTATGTCAAAATTGTAATTGGGGTTAATGATGACAAGCTCCTGGAGACTTTGGTTTTTATTTTTGTCAGCACCATATTTGATAAACCAGTAAATTTCACAAAACACTTAATACCTACCTTGATAATGATGCTTAATTCAAGGTTTATCTTGTATACTTGTATAAAGTTTAATGCAGAAAAAGTTCTTCAATTCAATAATGTTGAATTTTTTAGAAACATTTTATTGGTTTGGAGACAACAATTACACAGAATGGGAAGAAGTTTTTAACAAGTACAAACCTCCACCTTATAGACTACCAAAGATGACTGGTGCTTATAGCTTTGGTGTGGCAGGTACGATTTAACCTTAAAATGCATAAACTTTGGAAATTTGTAGTGATATTCTTTAAACGGATATTTACTTTCCAAAATGGGAAATGTTTCCAGTGATTGACTTGCAGAACTACCCAGTGTTTCAATATTGTGGTTGGTAGCTGATGTCTTCTAGGTTGTGTAGGAGGGTGAGCCTTGCATTTTAGACCCTATTTGTAAATGATGACAACAATAGGCTAACTGCAAAAGGCTGCATTCTCCACCCCTACTGAAATCTTCATACATTTGCATATTTTACAATTCAAATGTTTTGCAATTAATAAATAATGAAGGTAATAACAAAAGGGTCATGTGAGCTATTGCCATCACTTGGCGTCAGTCGTCATCCGGCGTCTTCGTTAACTTTTCTTTAAATATCTTCTCCTCCAAAACCACTGAAGGGATTGCTTTGAAACTTTGCACACATCATCAGTAAAATGTCCTCTGCCAAGTTGCACAAATCATGGCTTCAGACCAACCAACATGGCCGCCATGGCTAAAAATAGAAGAGGGGGTCAAAATACAGTTTTTGGCTTATAGTTCAAAAAGTATAACAGATACAGGAAAAGCAAGGAGACCTTACTTCTTCAGCATCAAAAGTTCTACAAAACACTCCATTGGGTCAAAGTTGTATGACGACTCCTTGTAGAAGTAATTGCCCTTTAATTGTCGAAATTGATGATTTTTGCCATTTTTGCCTCAAAATCTTGAAAATTATTAGAACTAGAGAAAAAGTAAGCATTCCTTAATTGTTCTGCTCTATGAGGGCTACAAAATTAGCTTTAGGGTCAAGAATGTCTGATTAACCGTTTAAGAGATATTTCCCTTGAACTGTTTATTTTAATCGGTTTTAAATTATTTTTTTAAATCTCCTCCTCTGAAACCACTGAAAGTACTGCTTTGAAACTTTGTACACATCATCCGTCAAATGTCCTCAACCAAGTTTGCACCAACCATGGCTGCAGATTAACCATGTGGCCGCCATGGCTTAAAAAAAAATGGAGGGGGGGGGGTCAAAATACAATTTTTGGCTTATAGTTCAAAAAGTGTAACAGATACAGGAAAACTGAAGAGACATGCCTTCATCAGCATCAAAAGCTCTACGAAACACTCCATTGGGTCAAAGTTGTATGATGACCCCTTTAATAGGAGTTATTGCCCTTTAATTGTCCACATTGATTATTTTTGACATTTTTGCCTCAAAATCTTGACAATTATTAGAACTAGAGAAAAAGTTAGCATTGCTTAATTGTTCTGCTCTATGAGGGCTACAAAAATGACTTAGGGTTAAGATTGTCTGATGAACTGTTTAAGAGGTATTCCCCTTGAACTGTTTTTTTAATTGGTTTTAATTGATTTTTAAAAAACCTTCTCCTCTGAAACCACTGAAAGTACTGCTTTGAAACTTTGTACACATCATCAATCAAACTTCCTCAACCAAGTTTTCACCAACCATGGCTGCAGATTAACCAACATGGCTAAAAATACCAGAGGCTCTTAAGAGCCTGTATCGCTCACCTGATTTTATAGGCAATGAAGATGGCATTTCCCTGATGTTAAAGTAAGTCCTGTCATTTTCAATAAACTTTAAATAGGACCATCCAAACAATATTACTAGAAAGCTTTGTTTCATTGGTTAACCCGTTGTATAGAGAAGATTTTTTTTATTTGCCATTGGGTCCTGTGTTAAACTAAGTCCTGCGGCGGTGGCGGCCATTTTGAATTTCCAATTGCCATAAAAAACATAAACTTTATAAAGGACCATCCAAACAATATTGCTAGTAAGTTTTTGTTTCCATTGATTAACCAGTTTAAGAGAAAAAGCCTTTAAAAGCTTTTTTCCATAGGGTCCTATGTTAAACTAAGTCCTGCGGTAGCGGCCATTTTGAATTTCCAATTGCCATAAAAAACATAAACTTTATAGAGGACCATCCAAACAATATTGCTAGTAAGTTTTTGTTTCCATTGATTAACCGGTTTCAGAGAAAAAGCCTTTAAAAACTTTTTCCCATAGGGTCCCATGTTAAACTAAGTCCTGCGGTAGCGGCCATTTTGAATTTCCAATTGCCATAAAAAACATAAACTTTATAGAGGACCATCCAAACAATATTGCTAGTAAGTTTTTGTTTCCATTGATTAACCGGTTACAGAGAAAAAGCCTTTAAAAACTTTTTCCCATAGGGTCCCATGTTAAACTAAGTCCTGTGGTAGCGGCCATTTTGAATTTCCAATTGCCATAAAAAACATAAACTTTATAGAGGACCATCCAAACAGTATTGCTAGTAAGTTTTGTTTTGATTGGTTAAACGGTTTCAGAGAAGAAGCCCTTTTAAACTTTTTTCTCATAGGGTCGAATGTTAAACCAAGTCCTGCGGTGGTGGCCATTTTGAATTTCCGATTGGGATAAAAAACATTAACTTTATAGAGGACCATCCAAACAATATTGCTAGTAAGTTTTCTTTCCATTGGTTGACCGGTTTCAGAAAAGAAGCCTTTCAAACTTTTTCCCATAGGGTCCTATGTTAAATTAAGTCCTGCGGTGGCAGCCATTTTGAATTTCCAATTGCCATAAAAAACACAAACTTTATAGAGGACCATCCAAACAATATTGCTAATAAGTTTTTGTTTCCATTGATTAACCGGTTTCAGAGAAGAAGCCTTTTAAAACTTTTTCCCATAGGGTTCTATGTTAAACTAAGTCCTGCTGTGGCCGCCATTTTAAATTTCCAATTCCCATCAAAAACACAAACTTTACAGAGGACCATCCAAACAATATTGCTAGTAAGTTTTGTTTTGATTTGTTAAACGGTTTCAGAGAAGAAGCCCTTTTTAACTTTTTTCCCATAGGGTCCTATGTTAAACTAAGTCTTTAGGTGGCGGCCATATTGGTTTACCAATCAAAATAAAAAACACAAACTTTGTAAAGGTCCATCCAATGAACATTATGGCCAAGTTTGGTTTCAATTGGCCAAGTGGTTTCAGAGAAGAAGATTAAAATGTAAAAAGTTTACAGACGCCGCCGCCGCCGCCGCCCACGACGACGCTGACGGACGCAAAGTGATAACAATAGCTCACATGACCCTTTGGGTCAGGTGAGCTAAAAATGGAAGGGGGGTGGGGGTAAAATACAGTTTTTTGCTTATATTTAAAAAAGTGTAACAGATACAGGAAAACCGAAGAGACATGCCTTCATCTGCATTAAAAGCTCTACGAAACACTCCATTGGGTTGAAGTTGTATGAGGACTCCTTATAGGAGTTATTGCCCTTTAATTGTCAAAATTGATTATTTTTGACATTTTTGCCTCAAAATCTTGAAAATTATTAGAACTAGAGAAAAAGTTAGCATTGCTTCATTGTTCTGCTCTATGAGGGCTACAAAAATGACTTAGGGTTAAGATTGTCTGATGAACGGTTTAGGAATTATTCTCCTTGAACATTTTTTAAATCAATTTTACTTGATTTTAAAAAATCTTCTCCTCTTTAACCCATTAAAGGACTGCTTTGAAACATTGCACACATCATCTTTAGGATGTCCTCTACCAAAATTGTGCAAATCATGACACCTGACTACCTACATAGCTACGTTGGCTTAAAATAGAAAATGGGGGCGGGGGGAGTCAAGAGAGTTTTCGACTGATAGTTAAAAATGTATAACAGCAAATTTGAAGTGAACCTCCCTTCTCCCTCTAAGCATCAAAAGCTCCTCCTTATAGGAATTATTTTCCTTAAAAGGTCAAAATTAATGACTTTTGCAGAAGTGTTGGGCAATTCCTTATAGCAAAGAAAAGCTGGATAAAAAAGGGTTGTTTGGTTTCAGGTTCAGGTGAGCAATACAGGCTCCTGGGAGCCTCTAGTTTTAATTTGATGTTCTATTTTTAGAAACTGTGCAATCCACAAAAGTCAATCTGCAATAAATCAGTCAATCTGCTAAAATACAAAATATAACATGGTAGACTTTGGACATATTAAATTACAGCAAAATAATCAATTAATAATATTGTGCATTACAGTTAACAATAACTGATCAGAATTAGTTATGTATATCAAATAAATCCCAGAGGCAATGTAAGACCTTAAGCAGAACTTCAACAAAACACAAAAAGCTCCAATTAGCTTCCATCGACTGTTTTATTTTTTAGATGAAAATAGTTGTGACATTTGATGATGTTATTTGTTATAAGTATTGATTTTTAAGTTTTTCTTCATGCATAAAATTACAACAAAGTTATATTTTGTTATGACAGGTGCTGGAACAGGAGTACCATTTCATTTTCATGGTCCTGGATTTGGGGAAGTTATATTTGGACGAAAGGTAATATATTTTATCTTGGTCTGTTGACTGGTAATGGCAGCAGCCATTTTTAAAGCAAATAATACAGAGGATTTAATTTTTTTTGTAAGGTTGAATACAAAAAAACCTCCAAAAAAAATTTACTGGCTAAACTTTTGTAATACAGTTTAATCTTAACCAACTAGGACATGACATATTAAAAAAAACAACCCAAAATTAGAGAGTGGAATGAATGCTGATTTGGAAAATGTAAAGAAATATATGTCTTTTTTGCCTTCAGCGATGGTTCTTATATCCTCCAGAGAAAACACCTCATTTTCACCCAAACAGGACAACACTTCAATGGCTGTATGAAGATTATGATGAATTACATCCAGATGATAAACCTATAGAATGTACTATAAATCAAGGAGAGGTAGGTATAAAGGGAAGTAGATCCTATAGAATGTACTATAAATCAAGGAGAGATAGGTATAAAGGGAAGTAGATCCTATAGAATGTACTATAAATCAAGGAGAGATAGGTATAAAGGGAAGTAGATCCTATAGAATGTACTATAAATCAAGGAGAGATAGGTATAAAGGGAAGTAGATCCTATAGAATGTACTATAAATCAAGGAGAGGTAGGTATAAAGGGAGGTAAATCCTATAGAATGTACTATAAATCAAGGAGAGGTAGGTATAAAGGGAAGTAGATCCTATAGAATGTACTATAAATCAAGGAGAGGTAGGTATAAAGGGAGGTAAATCCTATAGAATGTACTATAAATCAAGGAGAGGTAGGTATAAAGGGAAGTAGATCCTATAGAATGTACTATAAATCAAGGAGAGGTAGGTATAAAGGGAGGTAAATCCTATAGAATGTACTATAAATCAAGGAGACGTGAGTATAAAAGGAGGTAAATCATATATAATGTACTATAAATCAAGGAGAGATAGGTATAAAGGGAGGTAAATCCTATAGAATGTACTATAAATCAAGAAGAGGTGGGTATAAAGGGAGGTAAATGCTATAAAATGTACTATAAGCCAAGAAGGGGTGGGTATAAATGGAGGTAAATCCTATAAAATGTACTATAAATCAAGGAGAGATAGGTATAAAAGGAAGAAAATCCTATAAAATGTACAATAAATCAAAGAGACGTCAGTATAAAGGGAGGTAAATCATAAAGAATGTACTATAAACCAAGAAGGGGTGGAATACAGGGAAGTAAATCCTAAAGAATGTACTATAAATCAAGGAGAGGTAGGTATAAAGGGAGGTAAATCATATAGAATGTACTATAAATCAAGGAGAGGTTAGTATAAAGGGAGGTAAATCCTATAGAATGTACTATAAATCAAGGAGACGTGAGTATAAAGGGACGTCAATCATATAGAATGTACTATAAATCAAGGAGGGTGAGTATAAAGGGAGGTAAATCATATAGAATGTACTATAAACTTGGAAGAGGTGGGTATAAAGGGAAGTAAATCCTATAGAATGTACTATAAATCAAGGAGAAGTAGGTATAAAGGGTGGTAAATGCTATAAAATGTACTGTAAATCAAGGAGAGGTAGGTATAAAGGGAGGTTAATCATATAGAATGTACTATAAATCAAGGAGACGTGAGTATAAAGGGAGGTAAATCATATAGAATGTACTATAAACCATGAAGGGGTGGAATGAAGTGAAGTAAATCCTAAGGAATGTACTATAAATCAAGGAGAAGTAGGTATAAAGGGTGGTAAATGCTATAAAATGTACTATAAATCAAGGAGAGGTGAGTATTAAGGGAGGTAAATCCTATAGAATGTACTATAAATCAAGGAGACTTGAGTATAAAGGGAGGTAAATCATATAGAATGTACTATAAATCAAGGAGAGGTGGGTATAAAGGGAGGTAAATCCTATAGAATGTACTATAAATCAAGGAGATGTGAGTATAAAGGGAGGTAAATCCTATAGAATGTACTATAAATCAAGGAGACGCGAGTATAAAGGGAGGTAAATCATAGAATGTACTATAAACCAAGAAGGGGTGGGTATAAAGGGAAGTAGATCCTATAGAATGCACTATAAATCAAGGAGAGGTAGGTATAAAGGGAGGTAAATCCTATTGAATGTACTATTAATCAAGGAGAGGTGGATATAAAGGGAAGTAAATCCTTTAGAATGTACTATAAATCAAGGAGAAGTAGGTATAAAGGGAGGTAAATCCTATAGAATGTACTATAAATAAAGGAGACGTGAGTATGAAAGGAGGTCAATCCTATAGAACATACTATAAACCAAGAAGGGGTGGTATAAAGGGAAGTAGATCCTATAGAATGTACTATAAATCAAGGAGAAGTAAGTATAAAGGGAAGTAGATCCTATAGAATGTACTATAAATCAAGGAGAGATAGGTATAAAGGGAAGTAGATCCTATAGAATGTACTATAAATCAAGGAGAGGTAGGTATAAAGGGAGGTAAATCCTATAGAATGTACTATAAATCAAGGAGAGGTAGGTATAAAGGGAAGTAAATCCTATAGAATGTACTATAAATCAAGGAGAAGTAGGTATAAAGGGAGGTAAATCCTATAGAATGTACTATAAATCAAGGAAAGATGGGTGTACAGGGAAGTAAATCCTATAGAATGTACTATAAACCAAGGAGAGGTGGGTATAAAGGGAAGTAAATCCTATAGAATGTACTATAAATCAAGGAGAGGTAGGTATAAAGGGAGGTAAATCATATAGAATTTACTATAAATAAATGAGAGGTGGTATCAAGGGAAGTAATTCCTATAGAATGTACTATAAACCAAGAAGATGTGGGTATAAAGGGAGTTAACCCTATAGAATGTACTATGAATCAAGGAGAGGTGGTATAAAGGGAAATAAATCCTACAGAATGTACTATAAATCAAGGAGAGGTGGTATAAAGGTAGGTAAATCCTATAGACTGTACTATAAATCAAGGAGAGGTAGTATAAAGGGAAATAAATCCTACAGAATGTACTATAAATCAAGGAGAGGTGGTATAAAGGGAAATAAATCCTACAGAATGTACTATAAATCAAGGAGAGGTGGTATAAAGGTAGGTAAATCCTATAGACTGTACTATAACTCAAGGTGTACATAGCCTTAGCCAAATTTAGTATATTTGGAATTTTGTGATAAAAGCTCTACATCATCTTAATTCTTTTGGATTTTAAATATTGTCTGGGTTTGAGCCCCACTGATGAGTCTTGATTAGATGACATTTTACTATAACAAGTTTTATCTAACCAGTATTTAAACATAAAAATGTAGCCATAATGTGGTTTCTACATGTATGACTTCATGTACCGGCAATATCATCTGTGGTCAAATACATGTTAGGTTCTATCTTTATTTGGCAAGTACCATTTTGTTCTACATACTGTAAAGAAAAGTGTTTGATTGGTGTATGTTTGATGTCACAGGACATTGATTGGTCACCATTTAATTTCCTGTGACATTGATTTGTCTCTAAGTAATGTCCTGTGACATTTATTGGGCTCTTTTTTAAGTCCTGCACATTGATTGGTCACCATTTAATGTCCTGTGACATTGATTGGTTAACATTTAATGGCCTGTGACATTGATTGGTTAACATTTAATGTCCTGTGACATTGATTGGTCTCTTTTTAATGTGCTGCACATTGATTGGTCACCATTTAATGTCCTGTGACATTGATTGGTCACTATTTAATGTCCTGTGACATTGATTGGTCTCTATTTATTATTAATGTCCTGCCACATTGATTGGTCACCATTTAATATCCTGTGACATTGATTGGTCACTATTTATTGTCCTGAGAAATCTATTGGTCACCATGTTATTCCCTGTGACATTGATTGGTCACCATTTAATGTCCTTTGACATTGATTGGTCTATATTTAATATGTCATGACATTGATTGGTCACCATTTAATATCCTGTGACATTGATTGGTCACCATTTAATGTCCTGTGACATTGATTGGTCACTATTTATTGTCCTGAGAAATCTATTGGTCACCATGTTATGCCCTGTGACATTGATTGGTCACTATTTAATGTCCTTTGACATTGATTGGTCTATATTTAATATGTCATGACATTGATTGGTCTATATTTAATATGTCATGACATTGATTGGTCACCATTTAATGTCCTGTGACATTGATTGGTCACCATTTAATGTCCTGTGACATTGATTGGTCACTAATTAATGTCCTGTGACATTGATTGGTCTCTATTTATTATTAATGTCCTGCCACATTGATTGGTCACCATTTAATGTCCTGTGACATTGATTGGTCACTATTTAATGTCCTGTGACATTGATTGGTCACCATTTAATGTCCTGTGACATTGATTGGTCACCATTTAATGTCCTGTGACATTGATTGGTCACCATTTAATGTCCTGTGACATTGATTGGTCACCATTTAATGTCCTGTGACATTGATTGGTCACCATTTAATGTCCTGTGACATTGATTGGTCACTATTTAATGTCCTGTGACATTGATTGGTCTCTATTTATTATTAATGTCCTGCCACATTGATTGGTCTATATTTAATATGTCATGACATTGATTGGTCACCATTTAATATCCTGTGACATTGATTGGTCACCATTTAATGTCCTGTGACATTGATTGGTCACTATTTATTGTCCTGAGAAATCTATTGGTCACCATGTTATGCCCTGTGACATTGATTGGTCACTATTTAATGTCCTTTGACATTGATTGGTCTATATTTAATATGTCATGACATTGATTGGTCACCATTTAATATCCTGTGACATTGATTGGTCACCATTTAATGTCCTGTGACATTGATTGGTCACTATTTATTGTCCTGAGAAATCTATTGGTCACCATGTTATGCCCTGTGACATTGATTGGTCACTATTTAATGTCCTTTGACATTGATTGGTCTATATTTAATATGTCATGACATTGATTGGTCACCATTTAATGTCCTGTGACATTGATTGGTCACCATTTAATGTCCTGTGACATTGATTTGTCACTAATTAATGTCCTGTGACATTGATTGGTCTCTATTTATTATTAATGTCCTGCCACATTGATTGGTCACCATTTAATGTCCTGTGACATTGATTGGTCACTATTTAATGTCCTGTGACATTGATTGGTCACCATTTAATGTCCTGTGACATTGATTGGTCACCATTTAATGTCCTGTGACATTGATTGGCCACCATTTAATGTCCTGTGACATTGATTGGTCACCATTTAATGTCCTGTGACATTGATTGGTCACTATTTAATGTCCTGTGACATTGATTGGTCTCTATTTATTATTAATGTCCTGCCACATTGATTGGTCTATATTTAATATGTCATGACATTGATTGGTCACCATTTAATATCCTGTGACATTGATTGGTCACCATTTAATGTCCTGTGACATTGATTGGTCACTATTTATTGTCCTGAGAAATCTATTGGTCACCATGTTATGCCCTGTGACATTGATTGGTCACTATTTAATGTCCTTTGACATTGATTGGTCTATATTTAATATGTCATGACATTGATTGGTCACCATTTAATATCCTGTGACATTGATTGGTCACCATTTAATGTCCTGTGACATTGATTGGTCACCATTTAATGTCCTGTGACATTGATTGGTCTCTATTTATTATTAATGTCCTGCCACATTGATTGGTCACCATTTAATGTCCTGTGACATTGATTGGTCACTATTTAATGTCCTGTGACATTGATTGGTCACCATTTAATGTCCTGTGACATTGATTGGTCACCATTTAATGTCCTGTGACATTGATTGGTCACCATTTAATGTCCTGTGACATTGATTGGTCACTATTTAATGTCCTGTGACATTGATTGGTCTCTATTTATTATTAATGTCCTGCCACATTGATTGGTCTATATTTAATATGTCATGACATTGATTGGTCACCATTTAATATCCTGTGACATTGATTGGTCACCATTTAATGTCCTGTGACATTGATTGGTCACTATTTATTGTCCTGAGAAATCTATTGGTCACCATGTTATGCCCTGTGACATTGATTGGTCACTATTTAATGTCCTTTGACATTGATTGGTCTATATTTAATATGTCATGACATTGATTGGTCACCATTTAATATCCTGTGACATTGATTGGTCACCATTTAATGTCCTGTGACATTGATTGGTCACTATTTATTGTCCTGAGAAATCTATTGGTCACCATGTTATGCCCTGTGACATTGATTGGTCACTATTTAATGTCCTTTGACATTGATTGGTCTATATTTAATATGTCATGACATTGATTGGTCACCATTTAATGTCCTGTGACATTGATTGGTCACCATTTAATGTCCTGTGACATTGATTGGTCACTAATTAATGTCCTGTGACATTGATTGGTCTCTATTTATTATTAATGTCCTGCCACATTGATTGGTCACCATTTAATGTCCTGTGACATTGATTGGTCACTATTTAATGTCCTGTGACATTGATTGGTCACCATTTAATGTCCTGTGACATTGATTGGTCACCATTTAATGTCCTGTGACATTGATTGGTCACCATTTAATGTCCTGTGACATTGATTGGTCACTATTTAATGTCCTGTGACATTGATTGGTCTCTATTTATTATTAATGTCCTGCCACATTGATTGGTCTATATTTAATATGTCATGACATTGATTGGTCTCTATTTAATGTCCTGTGACATTGATTGGTCACCATTTAATGTCCTGTGACATTGATTGGTCACCATTTAATGTCCTGTGACATTGATTGGTCACCATTTAATGTCCTGTGACATTGATTGGTCTCTATTTATTATTAATGTCCTGCCACATTGATTGGTCTATATTTAATATGTCATGACATTGATTGGTCACCATTTAATATCCTGTGACATTGATTGGTCACCATTTAATGTCCTGTGACATTGATTGGTCACTATTTATTGTCCTGAGAAATCTATTGGTCACCATGTTATGCCCTGTGACATTGATTGGTCACTATTTAATGTCCTTTGACATTGATTGGTCTATATTTAATATGTCATGACATTGATTGGTCACCATTTAATATCCTGTGACATTGATTGGTCACCATTTAATGTCCTGTGACTTTGATTGGTCACCATTTAATGTCCTGTGACATTGATTGGTCACCATTTAATGTCATGTGACATTGATTGGTCACCATTTAATGTCCTGTGACATTGATTGGTCTATATTTAATATGCCATGACATTGATTGGTCACCATTTAATATCCTGTGACATTGATTGGTCACCTTTTAATGTCCTGTGACATTGATTGGTCACTATTTATTGTCCTGTGACATTGATTGGTCACCATTTAATGTCCTGTGACATTTGTCACTTATTAACTAATTCCTACAACCTGTTAGGTATCTTTTTCATGCAAGGGGTATGGCACTTTCTTCATGCAGAGCATTGAATTTAAAGAAAGATTTACTATGTCTTTAGCCAATATAGTCTGTATCTTGTTTCTATCATTTCATATAAAATAATTTTAACTCTCATTTTTTTCCAGATAATTTATTTCCCCGACAGATGGTGGCATGCTACATTGAACATTGATGCTAGTGTATTTATTTCTACATTCCTTGGTTGATGTCACAATTATTTACTTCACAAACAATACTGAAAAACTTTATGGTAGAAGATTTTTTTACAAAAATGATTACTAAATTCTCTGTGAACAGTGTCTGTTCCTTGTACACAACAAATGATGTCAGCTAACTTGTAATGGTTTTGTTGAAAGATTCAACACATTCAGCATATTCTGGATAATTGCAGAATTTTCTCTGACAAATAGACTTGGCAAATAAGCGGATTCACATTTATTACATTAGATTGTTTGCTGGTTAGTTTCAATATTTAATATTAAATGGTTGTTATTTTTGTATGATACATATTTACTATTCATGTATGATGTCTGAAAATATTTTATTGTTTTTAGTAACACATTTTTTAGTTATTATTTAAATCATGTTCTTATATGAGGTATATTTTTTAAGACAATGAATTTGATATATGTATTGTTCACTGGGTATTGCCACTACCTCCCCCAATAAACAATGGCTGCCATATAGCTGTCACTACCTCCCCAAATAAATAGTAGGTGCCACTACCTCCACCAATAAACAATGGTGCCATATAGCTTCCACTACCTACCCCAATAAACAGTGGCTGAAAACTTGTGGGATTTTGATTTTGTCTAAAAGTTATCTACCCTGAGAGTAGTCAATAGTGTACATTTTGTGTACTAAACATGTTAGTTTTGATGTGTACTGCTATTGTTGCTAAAAAGAGGTAGCACAGATATAATATGGCATGGTAATATTTAAAGATTCAGAATAAACACACACAAGAAAATCAAATATTTTATGATTTTATTACTGACAGTTGACATCCTAAGACATTTTTACTGAAAAGGAGCCTGAAATAATTCTCATTCTGAGTTGAGACAATGATATATCAACCAGCTTAAAATAAGTAACATGTTGTGAGACTCTTTTTGATGTGATGCTTTTTGTGATCTTAAAACAGTTATAACTGACAATGGCTCTGTTTACCAACTTTGTCTGAGGTAGACAAATATAGTTCTTTGATATTTAGCTGCACCGAAATGTACCATAAACAGTCTATTTATTATTCAATATTTTAACAAAATATTCGATGAAACAAACATGAAGGGCATTTAGTAAGTTTGAAAATAAATGCATTTTATTATGATTGATTGATTGATTGATTGATTGATTGATTGATTGATTGATTGGATGTTTGCTTTACGTCCAGCTAATAGTATTTTAGCTATATATTTAGGATGAGCATTTCATTTTGAACAAAAGAAAAAAACAAAAATATTTCGGTATACTGCCCTCCTTCAGCATTTTCATATTCACACAGAAACTCTAAGATAAGGTTATATATTATTACTGCTAACAAATGCACTTTTCAGTGTTCTGAATCTTCTGTAATGCTAGAATACACATTTTGAAATAATGATTGATTAATGGTGTTTAACGCCTGAGCAGCAATATTTCAGCTATATTCAGGCGAGAAATAATGATATTGGTCTCTACTAATGTGGTTTACTAAAGGTGGTTTTTTGTTCATTGGTGATTGTGTTTTTCAGTTCTTAATGGGAATAATGTTGATTCTAATGCCTTCAAACACTAGTAAAAATAATGGAATTGTACACCATGTATATTTGAATACTTTGTACATTATCATGATTATTGTCCTATTAGATCTGAAATTATTTATGGTAGCCAGAATTTGTACCGTGTTTACCATGGACAATCAAATTATGCATGGTAAATGCTCTGTGTAATATAATTGGCATCTACTATATGACTGTTCTGAACAACATCAATTCTAGCTACTATGAATTAATTCCTTTTTTTAAATAATTTGTGCTTTTATATATGTTCTGTTATCTACAGTTTCAGGATCTCAATAAATCCATAGTAAATTGTTTCATTAGTGGGTAGTTAAAACATGTGTCTGTCCACTGTTATATGTAGTTTTACTCAATGTTTCTATCATTCTGTATTGTTGTGACATAAATAGATGCAGGTTTAGCGGTCCCATTTACCAGTCTGTATTGTTGTGACACAAATAGAAGCAGGTTTAGAGGTCCCATTAACCAGTCTGTATTGTTGTGACACAAATAGAAGTAGGTTTAGCGGTCTCATTAACCAGTCTGTATTGTTGTGACACAAGTAGAAGCAGGTTTAGAGGTCCCATTAACCAGTCTGTATTGTTGTGACACAATTAGAAGCAGGTTTAGAGGTCCCATTAACCAGTCTGTATTGTTGTGACACAAATAGAAGTAGGTTTAGCGGTCTCATTAACTAGTCTGTATTGTTGTGACACAAATAGAAGCAGGTTTAGAGGTCCCATTAACCAGTCTGTATTGTTGTGACACAAATAAAAGCAGGATTAGGGGTCCCATTAACCAGTCTGTATTGTTGTGACACAAATAGAAGCAGGTTTAGAGGTCCCATTAACCAGTCTGTATTGTTGTGACACAAATAGAAGCAGGTTTAGCGGTCTCATTAACCAGTCTGTATTGTTGTGACACAAGTAGAAGCAGGTTTAGCGGTCTCATTAAATAGTCTGTATTGTTGTGACACAAGTAGAAGCAGGTTTAGAGGTCCCATTAACCAGTCTGTATTGTTGTGACACAAATAGAAGCAGGTTTAGAGGTCCCATTAACCAGTCTGTATTGTTGTGACACAAATAGAAGCAGGTTTAGCGGTCTCATTAACTAGTCTGTATTGTTGTGACACAAATAGAAGCAGGTTTAGCGGTCCCATTAACCAGTCTGTATTGTTGTGACACAAATAGAAGCAGGTTTAGCGGTCCCATTAACTAGTCTGTATTGTTGTCACACAAGTAGAAGCAGGATTAGCGGTCTCATTAACTAGTCTGTATTGTTGTGACACAAGTAGAAGCAGGTTTAGCGGTCCCATTAACTAGTCTGTATTGTTGTCACACAAATAGAAGCAGGTTTAGCGGTCTCATTAACTAGTCTGTATTGTTGTGACACAAATAGAAGCAGGTTTAGCGGTCCCATTAACCAGTCTGTATTGTTGTGACACAAATAGAAGCAGGTTTAGCGGTCCCATTAACTAGTCTGTATTGTTGTCACACAAGTAGAAGCAGGATTAGCGGTCTCATTAACTAGTCTGTATTGTTGTGACACAAGTAGAAGCTGGTTTAGCGGTCCCATTAACCGTCTGTATTGTTGTCACACAAGTAGAAGCAGGTTTAGAGGTCCCATTAACCAGTCTGTATTGTTGTGACACAAATAGAAGCAGGTTTAGCGGTCCCATTAACCAGTCTGTATTGTTGTGACACAAGAAGAAGCAGGTTCAGTGGTCCCATTTACCAGTCTGTATTGTTGTGACACAAATAGAAGCAGAAGTAGGGGTCCCATTAACCAGTCTGTATTGTTGTGACACAAATAGAAGCAGGTTTAGCAGTCCCATTAACCAGTCTGTATTGTTGCGACACAAATAGAAGCAGGTTTAGCGGTCCCATTAACCAGTCTGTATTGTTGTGACACAAATAGAAGCAGGTTTAGAGGTCCCATTAACCAGTCTGTATTGTTGTGACACAAGAAGAAGCAGGTTCAGTGGTCCCATTTACCAGTCTGTATTGTTGTGACACAAATAGAAGCAGAAGTAGGGGTCCCATTAACCAGTCTGTATTGTTGTGACACAAGAAGAAGCAGGTTCAGTGGTCCCATTTACCAGTCTGTATTGTTGTGACACAAATAGAAGCAGAAGTAGCGGTCCCATTAACCAGTCTGTATTGTTGTGACACAAATAGAAGCAGGTTTAGCAGTCCCATTAACCAGTCTGTATTGTTGTGACACAAATAGAAGCAGGTTTAGCGGTCCCATTAACTAGTCTGTATTGTTGTGACACAAGAAGAAGCAGGTTCAGTGGTCCCATTTACCAGTCTGTATTGTTGTGACACAAATAGAAGCAGGTTTAGAGGTCCCATTAACCAGTCTGTATTGTTGTGACACAAAAAGAAGCAGGTTTAGCAGTCCCATTAACCAGTCTGTATTATTGTGACACAAATAGAAGCAGGTTTAGCGGTCCCATTAACCAGTCTGTATTGTTGTGACACAAATAGAAGCAGGTTTAGCGGTCCCATTAACCAGTCTGTATTGTTGTGACACAAATAGAAGCAGGTTTAGAGGTCCCATTAACCAGTCTTTATTATTGTGACACAAATAGAAGTAGGTTTAGCGTTCTCTTTCACCAGTCTGTATTGTTGTGACACAAGTAGAAGCAGGTTCAGCGGTCCCATTTACCAGTCTGTATTGTTGTGACACAATTAGAAGCAGAAGTAGGGGTCCCATTAACCAGTCTGTATTGTTGTGACACAAATAGAAGCAGGTTTAGCGGTCCCATTAACCAGTCTGTATTGTTGTGACACAAATAGAAGCAGGTTTAGAGGTCCCATTAACCAGTCTGTATTATTGTGACACAAATAGAAGTAAGTTTAGTGGTCTCATTAACCAGTCTGTATTGTTGTGACACAAGTAGAAGCAGGTTTAGCGGTCCCATTAACCAGTCTGTATTGTTGTGACACAAATAGAAGCAGACAGAAGTAGGGGTCCCATTAACCAGTCTGTATTGTTGTGACACAAATAGAAGCAGGTTTAGCGGTCCCATTAACCAGTCTGTATTGTTGTCACACAAGTAGAAGCAGGATTAGGGGTCCAATTAACCAGTCTGTATTGTTGTGACACAAGTAGAAGCAGGTTTAGCGGTCCCATTAACCAGTCTGTATTGTTGTCACACAAGTAGAAGCAGGATTTGGGGTCCAATTAACCAGTCTGTATTGTTGTGACACAAATAGAAGCAGGTTTAGCGGTCCCATTAACCATTCTGTATTGTTGTGACACAAGTAGAAGCAGGTTTAGCGGTCCCATTAACCAGCCTTTATTGTTGTCACACAAATAGAAGCAGAAGTAGGGGTCCCATTAACCAGTCTGTATTGTTGTGACACAAATAGAAGCAGGTTCAGCGGTCCCATTAACCAGTCTGTATTGTTGTGACACAAATAGAAGCAGGTTTAGCGGTCCCATTAACCAGCCTTTATTGTTGTGACACAAGTAGAAGCAGGATTAGGGGTCCAATTAACCAGTCTGTATTGTTGTGACACAAGTAGAAGCAGGTTTAGCGGTCCCATTAACCAGTCTCTATTGTTGTGACACAAATAGAAGCAGGTTTAGCGGTCCCATTAACCAGTCTGTATTGTTGTGACACAACTAGAAGCAGGTTTAGCGGTCCCATTAACCAGTCTGTATTATTGTGACACAAATAGAAGTAGGTTTAGCGGTCTCATTAACCAGTCTGTATTGTTGCGACACAAATAAAAGCAGGTTTAGCAGTCCCATTTACCAGTCTGTATTGTTGTGACACAAATAAAAGCAGGTTTAGCAGTCCCATTTACCAGTCTGTGTTGTTGTGACACAACTAGAAACAGAAGTAGGGGTCCCATTAACCAGTCTGTATTGTTGTGATACAAATAGAAGCAGGTTTAGCGGTCCCATTAACCAGTCTCTATTGTTGTGACACAAATAGAAGCAGGTTTAGCGGTCCCATTAACCAGTCTGTTTTGTTGTGACACAAATAAAAGCAGGTTTAGCTGTCCCATTAACCAGTCTGTATTGTTGTGACACAAATAGAAGCAGGTTTAGCGGTCCCATTAACCAGTCTGTATTGTTGTGACACAAATAGAAGCAGGTTTAGAGGTCCCATTAACCAGTCTGTATTGTTGTGACACAATAAGAAGCAGAAGTAGGGGTCCCATTAACCAGTTTAAAGATCACAAATTTTTTGTTGTTTTTGTTCAGCCTGTTCTTTATGCACTTATTTTGTATTCTTTTGTTTGTTGGGTGATACGTTGATCATTCATTGAGTGATTAATTATAATGTGAAGTTTGTTTGTTTGTTTGAATGATGTTTAACACCACTTTCAGCAATTTTTCGGCTGTTTCATTACATCAAAATACTGGTCAAGTATGTGTTAGGTGGTTTATTTCCTTTTCTTATATTATGCTTAGTTTTCAAGATATTTTTTTCTAGTATCACTTTATGCAGCAACAATGGAAAAAGAAGGGGGCCAGTGAAAGATTTAATGATAGAGAGCATTAAAACACCACTTTACACATTTAAAAGACTCCTAAAACCAATGGTTTAGATATTTAGTCATCTAATATAAATCGTGTCAACACTGAAGCTGCAGGATTGAGCCTCACTGTGGGCAGGGTTTGCTTGATTTTGATCTTTACTGATATGGAATGCCAGTTTTCCTGTCAAAGCTTGCAAGTTTTCTGCAAGATACTCTAGCCAATTAAAAATGGAAGGTGTGATATATGTGAAAAAATGCTAAAAGTGGTAATAAACATCATTTAAAAAACAATTAAAAAACCACAGAATTTGTATGAAGTTTACACCTAAATTTCTTCAAAAATTACAACTCAAAACCATGGCCAATTGGAAGCAAACTTGACAAGAATGATTATTTTCTGTCTAATTGAATATTTAACATGGCTGACCCTGCTGTTAATGATTAGCCAACATTTCACAAATATTTTTCAGCAAACTGCTTTGCAGACTTGTTAAAATGTATCCAGATGGTAGTCTGCTAATTTTGAATTTTTGGTGCTTATCCTAAATATATGGTGTCTGTCACTATGGAACAGCTTTACACTAGACCCTATTGGAAATGAATATAAACAGCTCCACACATTTAAACCTAATCATGCAGATCAAAGACCTGCGAGTTTTCTATTTTCCAGTTGCTGAATAGAAATTCAACATGGCTGCCAGGGCTGCTAATGCCTTTTGATTGGCTAATAGCTAAAAATATCTTTTGGCAAAGCACTATGCAGATTGAATTGTGATTATGCAAAAATGTATTTGAATGGACCTAAACAAAATGTTTTGGTGCAGTCCATTAATCCAAGAACCAGAAAGCATAGCTGAACATAAGACCTAATATAAAATACATTCAAGCAATTTTCTTCTTGGAACTGTCTCAAACATTTAAACTAATTAGCCAATATAATTTCTTTCCTCTAGAGTCTTGGTTGCTGGTAAAACATTTTAAATTGCTGCCAAGAATGATAATGCATTCCGATTGGCTAAAATTTAAAAAATCTGACAAACTGCTGATTGATTGAATTATGATAGTGAAGATATTGACATCAGATAATTTCTCTACAAAGTTAAGGTTTTTGGTGCCAATCCTAAATTCAAGATGGCCACTACCCTGGAAAAAAGTACATCAAATTCTATAGGAAATACATACAATCTGCGTCTTTTTACAAAGGGTCTTGCATAAACCACTTCCTGAATACATTTGATGCCGGAATTTCCACCCTTCATGAGTTTTGGTGCTGATTAGAAAGTTAAGGGCTATATGTTTGTTTGTTTGAATGATGTTTGTCATTTTCAGCGATTTTTCAGCTATATTATAGTGTCCAGTTTTTATTAGGGGAGGAAGCCAGAGTAGCCAGAGAAAACCCCCAACCTGCAGTAGAATCATTGGCAATCCTTGTCAATGAAGATTGGAGTCGAGTACACCCTGCTCACTGTGAGGATCGAACCCCCAATCACAGTGTTGACAGACCATGTGATCAATAGTAGATGAACTACCTTAACCACTTGGCCACTTAGGCCCCTAGGACCATTTGAAAAACATGGTTATAAATGTTTTTTGGAAATCACCTTAAGCATTAAAAAAAAATTTGCACATAAAAATTTGCTTTTATATGTCAGGTCAGCATTAATGGCTCTTGTAAGTCTCTCCTTTGTTTGATCATTTATTTAGATTTAATTGGTGTTTTCCATGTCTATAGATTGATACATCTTCTTGAAACGTGCTTTGAGGAATAGATAACACCTTGACATAATGCAGATTTTGTAATTCATTTTAATTAAAATCACTTGATATTGTTTCTAAAAAGTTTCTGAAATGAATTAATAACAGAGGAAAGAGCTTTACAAATTAAATCTATGTAAGAGATGCAGAATCATTGGAAGCATTGGTCATATACTTAGTGGACACATTGGAACTTTAGTGGGTCAGTTCTTGTTCATAGTCCTACATTTAAGTGTAGCAACCAATATAATTTTGTAAGATATGAATCTGCTGTTCTTTGCACTAGCTGGGGCCTTGGTAGTTGTGTTGTTTGTTGGTAGTTGGTTTTTATCTACTGGATCATGGTCTGCTGATTCTGTTATGTTCCTTAATTGATCACTTGTTTGAATGAGTATTAAAATAATTAATTAGAAAGCTGCCAGCCTAAAATCCTCCTTGTAAAATTGATTTTATTTTGCACTGTCTGCTATTGAAATGCAATACCACTTGTAGTTCATGTTTTTGTTTCAACTAAAATTGGTTTATTGGAATAATAACCATTACAAAACCTGTTGTTCAATAGTTTATCATTTATATAAAAAAGTATACAAAATGTGCATAGAAAACTGTCATAATGTTTAGTCAGCTTTCTCTTGTCCAATGTCTATGGGTTTGCCAAGTTTTATCCTACTGTAGAGCTGTGTTCCTGCCAATGCTGTTAAAACTAATGTTGTAGCATAAGCTATCCTATAGACTGATACCATTCCATACAGCAGTAACCATACATTGATTATATACACTGCTGGAGCAACATAGAAGTAACTGCTTCTGTAATATCATACAAAAATATAAATATTATAAAAGAACAAAAAAAAATTTGTATAACTAAAAACTGAAATTGACATCAAAACAAAGAAGGCACTAAGTAAAGTAACCACAGATAGAGAATGACTCCACTACTAGGACAAAAAAAATGAAATACCAACACACACAAAATATTTAAAAATGTCTTTCCTAAGATGCAATGATCCATTACAATCCTGTAACCAGTCTATTAGTGAAACTTCAGTTTATTTTGGTAATGTTTTATGAAGTTTTATAAACTAATCATTTGAAACAGGAATGACAATTATCAAAACAGCATACTACCACAAACAAACATACCTAACATTAGGCAACTAGACAGGGAAATAGCTGAAACATTGCTATAAAGAGTAATTATCTGACAGGTCACAGTTAACTTTGAATGGCTCTATTCCTTAAAAGAACATCATATTTTGTATGGTGTTTTGGGAAGCAATACACATTTTTTTCATCCTAATTACATCACTAGATAAAAATATAAATATTATCAGAAAATACTAGTGTTACGGTACTTGCTCCAAAAAGAGAAATTTTATTGCCTATTTCTAAAGGTTGTATGAATAAATTTAACATTATCCAACAGTGCAGATATACTGTATATTTCTTGGATGCCAAACAACCAATTTTCTCAAGGAAGCCACTATCGTTTAATTATTTTTACCTTCCTGATACAGGATCATCTACTACCAGTATAACAGATATGGAGAACACTGTCAGCACTGACATGAACCTGTTTGGATCATCAGACAGGAATATTGTGTAACTGAAATGTACAGATGAAATCTAATATTTAAACCACTAAATCTTCTGAACTACATGTGACTAAACTAATGCAGTTAAAGAACAAGATCGAACAAAAAGGGATTTAGCCATTAATTCTTAATTTGGCATTGAATCTACATTTAGTTTCAACTTTTGGTGGTTTCTAACACAATAACCATATGCTCTCAAGATTGATATAGACAAAAAAAGATGGTATTTCCCTGACAAATCATATAAGTTTAGTTTCAACAAGTTAAATAACCAGTTTCAAAGAAGAAAATTTTTAAAAACTTTTTTCCCATTCATCATGTTCTATAATTTCACATTAATATTTTTTTTATCATTTATGTACAAACTGCTAATGATTCACTAGTTATGTTTTAATTCACTGTTTTCATACATGTACATGTTATGGTTAGCTAATCTTGTAATACAGGGACCATACTGTGAGGGTTCACAGTGCTCAACCAACAAAGCTGCCCAGCATGTCCTCAGGTGGTAGATTGGGGGGGGGGGCTCTCAGGTCATAATACAGAAAACCTAACAGTGGACCACAGTGTGATAGGGTCCTGTGGTGGCAAGCATGCATTTTGGTCTTCAGATCAGTTTTGTAAATGACCATGAAATGAACACTTTGACCAAGTTTGGCCCAGTTGTTTCAGAAAAGATTGAAATGTAAAAATTTACCGTCGCTTATGACAGGAATACAAAGTGATGACAATTGGATATATATGTTAATTTCTACTTACTTTATGTTTTTTGCCCATGATATAGATGCTGGAAAGTTGAGTGCTACTGTCCACATGCATAGAATAAGCATGGTTATACTCAAATTGAATTTGGACACTGAATCTGTATGTTGTAAAACCCTTGATACATGACATGATCTAATTGTCTACAATAAATGAAATATAACCATATGTGATATGCTAGTATTGGATTGGTTTAAATGGATTTCAAGTATTTCACCCTTTTTACTAATACTGTGTTGATGAGAGTGTTTGTTGCAAGAACATGAAGTACAAGGAAACTTGTAGTCCGGGAGGAAGTATCTCCAGATGAGGAAAAGTACCTATTTAATACCTCTTGGTTTAGAGAATAAAGCAAGTAAAAACATCAAATACAGATTGGATTAGATATGAATTTAATGTTTGTATTTCTCAGTAATAAAACTTCAACAAGTTGGGAAAACCTTAAGTATTAGAGTCGACTGTACCCTATTCTCTAAATAATAAAGAAGCACACTAGTTTGAATGTTTGTTTTACATCAACTTTAGCAATTATTTAGGTACATCATGGCATCAAGTTTTAAATTAGTACCAAGAGTTTTAAGTACCCAATGAAAACTCATCCTTTGGCATGAAAACTGGCAATCCTTTTGTCAATTAAGGTTGAAGGTGAGCCGGCCGACAGTCAGGCAAGAATTCACAACAACCTCTGTGTCAACATGCCAATGTAAAAATGAAATTTAAAAATCACTTCAAAATTGAAACATACCTATTTTGGAGTAAAATCAACAACAAGAATTTGCACAGTTAGAAATGGTGTTCATAACTCATAAACAGGACAAATTATGTTACCTCTGTAACAATTTATAGAAGATGACTGGTCCTTGGTTACTACAGAGAATCATATTTAATTTAACAACCTCTAAATGACTTTAACCAAGGGAAGGGAAAAACTTAATATTCTAGAGGTAAGCTTTAGTTTGTCAAACATATTGCTCAAGTTCCAGCGCAAACAACAAAGTTATAGGGAGGATAGATTGTTTGTTTGTTTGAATATTGTCTAATATTGTTTCAGCAATTTTTCAGCTATATCATGGCATCTAGCATTTTGGGGGAGTAGGAAGCCGGAGTACCTAAAGAAAACCACCGACCTTCAGTAGGAAAACTGGTTAGGCTGGATAGAAATTATCTGAGGGTCACACTGAATTAGGAATACAAATTTTGCAACATGTCATCTTGGTATTTTGATAACTCATTCCACATATTTAAAATGACTCCATGGAGAGAAGACTTAATGGCTGGACCTGAATCTGATTCAGTGCTGCACTGTGACCTTGACATTCGAGAAAGCAGCCCAAATGTTCCATGTGAAACATCATCTGAATATAATCAACATTTGTGCCACGCAGTTAAAAGTTATGGGCTGGACACATGTTTGTTTCTGTGTCACAGTGTAACCTTAAAGGTCATGACCAAAATATTGTACACAACATGTTAGGTTGATGTAATGATCACTTATGCCACATAATTTGAAAATCTATACATATAACACCGTTACAGGCCAGATACAAGTGCAGATTAGATGGACATACAACATTGCAATGATTATATGATCCCCCAAATTCAACCCCAAGTGCACAACAAACACCACCATATCTAATAGTTGGTGTTTGTTAGAAGTGATGGGTTCAGTAGAATTACTCTTACACCAGACTCACTTTCTTATAAATACATGCATATGTAACCATAACAAGATTAAAAGCCACTGATAACAAACTTTTCAATTAAAATATTAATGTAGTTTCACAAAAACTTACATATATAACACACATTACATAAACAACAATAATTCCTAGGCTTCCACACAGAACACATGATAAGGATAAAGCTACCAGCACTATCAAAATCTTCAGTTTTCCAAATAATCCCAAAAATGATGTTGGCACCCTAAAACATACATCATAGAAGCTTGAGATCAAGGGCAGGAAATAATACTTTCATAGTAAAGAGAAAAATTGGAATGATAAAGAAATAAAACCTTTACAATGTATTATATGTGTGATACAAAAAGCACTTTCATTAGACAAAACATTTAAGAAGTCAGATAAAAATGGGTTGAAGAAAACAGAAAGTTACATTTTAGTAAACAATGTGGAATCCACAGACAGAAAGCCTTAAAAATAAAACCAAGACTTTTATAACAAAATATCACCAGAAAAAAAATGTGAAGGCTACAAGGGTTGGCACTAGTAGTAAAGTAGAAATTATTTTTGCCATTGTTTTGCAAGTCAAATATCATTTAGTTATCTAGCATGAAGTGTCTTCATAATATCAAGGTTTGTATATAATAACTGTGTCTGATAATTATTGCACTTCTTCTTTTCTGAATTATTTCCCTTACCATAACTTTAATATGTTAAATTTTAGCCTTTATTACAATGCAATTACCATGCAGTTACTCTAGTTAAAAGGAATAATAAGGTAATGAATACATAAACTAGATGCAAAGTATGCACCCTCAGCTGAGATTTAAGGTTGATATATTAGTGGCCATGTTTTTGTTAGAAAGTAAAGTGTGTCTGTACGACACAAACTATGCCCTGCTTGACCAGCGACATGACAAGTATGTTGTAACAGGAAACATTTTTTACAAAATTGAATGAAAATCAAAATCCTGTGGTCATGCACACCTCCAAAATGGTGGAGAAGAGAGCTGGACAAGGCATGTACCCTTATATGGCCTGCAACCTGCAAATAGACTTCAGTTCAACTCTCAATCTGTAATTCAAAGAAAATAAAATGGAAACCAAAGTGCCTTGACCCTTCACGCCTCTATTATATGTATGAACATTCTAAAACTTATAAATGCTGTAGCCTTAACATGCCAGGATGGACAAGGATGGGTTAATATGCCCATATCCGATACAAATTTTCATTGTGTGTGTGTGTCATCTTACTTACCATCCAAATAATATTGCAAAAATTTTAGTGACTATTCTGATGCCATGGATCATAAGGTAACAATGGAAATTAACGATACCCATTGATGTTAGGTATAATATTATAGGTAGAATTCCTGTAAAAATTCCTTGGTTAATCAATTCTTTACTGTCGTCTAAAGGCAGGCCAAGACTTTCTATGAACTTCTCTACAGCCTGTATTCTAAAAGACAAGTTAGAAATATTTGTATTAAATGTATTATGTGCTATGACAACAAATTTACATACAGAAAATAAAAGGTCACAGCAAAATGTGTTACTTTAGGATAAACATAACAGAATAATAAGGTTCTAACCTAAAATACACATTATTAATAATTTCAATAAAAACTCTGCCTATAGCCTAAAATATGAGTAAAGCATCGCCTACATGCAGAAATATTTAACGATTTCCCATTCATGACTGACATGTAGCATATGTATTAGTAAAGGAAGTCAACATAAATTGTTCTGTGACACATACTGATTAACTATTTATAGGGATAATATTTGTTTGTTAGTTATGTGGTTTATAGATTACTTAGAGGTTTGTTAAAATTTGGGTTATTTTGATAATTTGGCTCAGATGAAACCCTTGAACAAAAACATTGATAAATCAATTATTGATTTCTGATATTTAATTTCCCATAACAGAGAATATAAATACTCTAATGTGTTTAGTTTGCAGGATTGCAGTTAAAACAGAAAAACTCAAATGTATTTGAGACAGACATGTAAAAAAGACGAAATTCTAGAAATTGACAGTCACTTTTCTTAGAAAGATATTTTTTCAAGAATTTTAATTCAACTAAAATTCAGCATAGCTATAAACTGAAAATATTTTGAACAAAATGTATAGGTATGTACCAGTGGTAAAAGGATATGTAAGTAACAGTAGTACCAGTAGATGTATGCAACAGTGGTACTAGTAAATGTATGAAACAGTGGTACCAGTAAATGTATGTAACAGTGGTACCAGTAAATGTATGTAACAGTGGTACCAGTATATGTATGTAACAGTGGTACCAATAAATGTATGTAACAGTGGTATAAGGACATGTAAGTAACAGTGGTACTAGTAAATGTATGTAACAGTATTACCAGTAGATGCACATGTATGTAACAGTGGTTCCGGTAGATGTATGTAACAGTGGTACCAGTATATGTATGTAACAGTGGTACCAGTAGATGTATGTAAGTGATACCAGTATATCTATGTAACAGTGGTACCAGTATATCTGTGTAACAGTGGTACCAGTATATGTATGTAACAGTGGTATCAGTATATGTATGTAACAGTGGTACCAGTATAAGCATGCAACAGTAGTGCCAGCTAGTACATGTAAATTATGTACATGAAGAACACCTAAAAATATGCAGCCAAATCATTGACTTCATTGAAGATAAACACTCCCCTTGACAAAAGGATAAGGTAAAAGTATGAATAGAAAAACATAAGAAGCACATTTCTGTTGCAGAAACAACCTAAGAATGTTCTACTAGTAGAATCTGGTTACTAACTTCTTATTGTATTTCAGAATTTTTCCTTAAAACAAGTTGTGTAAATTATTCACAATGTAGATGTAACAGTGGTGCCAGGATATCTATCTTACAGTGGTACCAGTATATGTGTGTAACAGTGGTAGCAGTATATCTATGTAACAGTGGTACCAGTATATGTGTGTAACAGTGGTGCCAGGATATCTATCTTACAGTGGTACCAGTATATGTGTGTAACAGTGGTATCACTATATGTATGTAACAGTGGTACCAGTATATGTGTGTAACAGTGGTGCCAGGATATCTATCTTACAGTGGTACCAGTATATGTGTGTAACAGTGGTAGCAGTATATCTATGTAACAGTGGTACCAGTATATGTATGTAACAGTGGCACCAGTATAACTATGTAACAGTGGCACAAGTATATCTATGTAACAGTGGTACCAGTATATGCATGCACCAGTGGTACCAGTAGATGTATGTTACAGTGGTACCAGTATATGTATGTAACAGTGGTACCAGTATATGTAACAGTGGTACCAGTATATGTATGTAACAGTGGTACCAGTATATGTAACAGTGGTACCAGTATATGTATGTAACAGTGGTACCAGTATATGTAACAGTGGTACCAGTATATGTATGTAACAGTGGTACCAGTATATGTATGTAACAGTGGTACCAGTATATGGATGTAACAGTGGTACCAGTATATCTATGTAACAGTGGTACCAGTATATCTGTGTAACAGTGGTAACAGTATATGTAACAGTTGTACCAGTATATGTATGTACCAGTGGTACTAGTAGATGTATGTAACAGTGGTACTAGTAGATGTATGTAACAGTGGTACCAGAAGATGTATGTAAGTGGTGCCAGTATATGTATGTAACAGTGGTACCAGTATACCTATGTAACAGTGGTACCAGTATATGTATGTAACAGAGATACCAGTATATGTTTGTAACAGTGGTAACAGTATATCTATGTAACAGTGGTACCAGTATATGTATGTAGCAGTGTTACGACTTATCTTTGTAACAGTGGTACCAGTATATGTATGTAACAGTGGTAACAGTATATCTATGTAACAGTGGTTCCAGTATATCTATGTAACAGTCGTACCAGTATACCTATGAAACAGTGGTACCAGTATATGGATGTAACAGTGGTACCAGTATATGTAACAGTTGTACCAGTATATGTATGTACCAGCAGTACTAGTACATGTATGTAACAGTGGTACCAGTATATGTATGTAACAGTGGTACCAGTACATGTATGTAACAGTAATACCAGTATATCTATGTAACAGTGGTACCTGTATATGTATGTAACAGTGGTAACACTATATCTATGTAACAATGGTACCAGTATATGTATGTAACAGTGGTACCAGTATATGTATGTAACAGTGGTATCACTATATGTATGTAACAGTGGTACCAGTATATGTATGTAACAGTGGTACCAGTATATATATGTAACAGTCGTACCAGTATATGTATGTAACAGTGGTATCACTATATGTATGTAACAGTGGTACCAGTATAAGTATGTAACAGTGGTAACAGTATATCTATGTAACAATGGTACCAGTATATCTATGTAACAGTGGTACCAGTATATCTGTGTAACAGTGGTACCAGTATATGAATGTACCAGTGGTACCAGTATATGTATGTAACAGTGGTACCAGTACATGTATGTAACAGTGGTACCAGTATATGTATGTAACAGTGGTACCAGTATATGAATGTAACAGTGGTAACACTATATCTATGTAACAATGGTACCAGTATATATATATGTAACAGTCGTACCAGTATATGTATGTAACAGTGGTACCAGTATATGGATGTAACAGTGGTACCAGTATATCTATGTAACAGTGGTACCAGTATATGTATGTAACAGTGGTACCAGTATATGGATGTAACAGTGGTACCAGTATATCTATGTAACAGTGGTACCAGTATATCCGTGTAACAGTGGTAACAGTATATGTAACAGTTGTACCAGTATATGTATGTACCAGTGGTACTAGTAGATGTATGTAACAGTGGTACTAGTAGATGTATGTAACAGTGGTACCAGAAGATGTATGTAAGTGGTGCCAGTATATGTATGTAACAGTGGTACCAGTATACCTATGTAACAGTGGTACCAGTATATGTATGTAACAGAGATACCAGTATATGTTTGTAACAGTGGTAACAGTATATCTATGTAACAGTGGTACCAGTATATGTATGTAGCAGTGTTACAACTTATCTTTGTAACAGTGGTACCAGTATATGTATGTAACAGTGGTAACAGTATATGTATGTAACAGTGGTACCAGTATATGGATGTAACAGTGGTACCAGTATATCTATGTAACAGTGGTACCAGTATATCTGTGTAACAGTGGTAACAGTATATGTAACAGTTGTACCAGTATATGTATGTACCAGTGGTACTAGTAGATGTATGTAACAGTGGTACTAGTAGATGTATGTAACAGTGGTACCAGAAGATGTATGTAAGTGGTGCCAGTATATGTATGTAACAGTGGTACCAGTATACCTATGTAACAGTGGTACCAGTATATGTATGTAACAGAGATACCAGTATATGTTTGTAACAGTGGTAACAGTATATCTATGTAACAGTGGTACCAGTATATGTATGTAGCAGTGTTACGACTTATCTTTGTAACAGTGGTACCAGTATATGTATGTAACAGTGGTAACAGTATATCTATGTAACAGTGGTTCCAGTATATCTATGTAACAGTCGTACCAGTATACCTATGAAACAGTGGTACCAGTATATGGATGTAACAGTGGTACCAGTATATGTAACAGTTGTACCAGTATATGTATGTACCAGCAGTACTAGTACATGTATGTAACAGTGGTACCAGTATATGTATGTAACAGTGGTACCAGTACATGTATGTAACAGTAATACCAGTATATCTATGTAACAGTGGTACCTGTATATGTATGTAACAGTGGTAACACTATATCTATGTAACAATGGTACCAGTATATGTATGTAACAGTGGTACCAGTATATGTATGTAACAGTGGTATCACTATATGTATGTAACAGTGGTACCAGTATATGTATGTAACAGTGGTACCAGTATATATATGTAACAGTCGTACCAGTATATGTATGTAACAGTGGTATCACTATATGTATGTAACAGTGGTACCAGTATAAGTATGTAACAGTGGTAACAGTATATCTATGTAACAATGGTACCAGTATATCTATGTAACAGTGGTACCAGTATATCTGTGTAACAGTGGTACCAGTATATGAATGTACCAGTGGTACCAGTATATGTATGTAACAGTGGTACCAGTACATGTATGTAACAGTGGTACCAGTACATGTATGTAACAGTGGTACCAGTATATGAATGTAACAGTGGTAACACTATATCTATGTAACAATGGTACCAGTATATATATATGTAACAGTCGTACCAGTATATGTATGTAACAGTGGTACCAGTATATGGATGTAACAGTGGTACCAGTATATCTATGTAACAGTGGTACCAGTATATGTATGTAACAGTGGTACCAGTATATGTAACAGTGGTACCAGTATATGTATGTAACAGTGGTACCAGTATATGGATGTAACACTGGTACCAGTATATCTGTGTAACAGTGGTACCAGTATATGTAACAGTTGTACCAGTATATGTATGTACCAGTGGTACTAGTAGATGTATGTAACAGTGGTACTAGTAGATGTATGCAACAGTGGTACCAGAAGATGTATGTAAGTGGTGCCAGTATATGTATGTAACAGTGGTACCAGTATATGTATGTAACAGTGGTAACAGTATATCTATGTAACAGTGGTACCAGTATATGTATGTAACAGTGGTAACAGTATATCTATGTAACATTGGTACCAGTATATCTATGTAACAGTTGTTCCAGTATATCTATGTAACAGTGGTACCAGTATATCTATGTAACAGTCGTACCAGTATATCTATGAAACAGTGGTACCAGTATATGGATGTAACAGTGGTACCAGTATATGTAACAGTTGTACCAGTATATGTATGTACCAGCAGTTCTAGTACATGTATGTAACAGTGGTACCAGTATATGTATGTAACAGTGGTACCAGTATATGGATGTAACAGTGGTACCAGTATATGTAACAGTTGTACCAGTATATGTATGTACCAGCAGTACTAGTACATGTATGTAACAGTGGTACCAGTATATGTTTGTAACAGTGGTACCAGTATATGTATGTAACAGTGGTACCAGTATATGTATGTAACAGTGGTACCAGTACATGTATGTAACAGTAATACCAGTATATCTATGTAACAGTGGTACCTGTATATGTATGTAACAGTGGCAACACTATATCTATGTAACAATGGCACCAGTATATATATGTAACAGTCATTCCAGTATATGTATGTAACAGTGGTATCACTATATGTATGTAACAGTGGTACCAGTATATGTAACAGTGGTACCAGTATATGTATGTAACAGTGGTACCAGTATATGTAACAGTTGTACCAGTATATGTATGTACCAGCAGTTCTAGTACATGTATGTAACAGTGGTACCAGTATATGTATGTAACAGTGGTACCAGTATATGGATGTAACAGTGGTACCAGTATATGTAACAGTGGTACCAGTATATGTGTGTAACAGTGGTACCAGTATAAGTATCAATAGTGGTAACAGTATATCTATGTAACAATGGTACCAGTATATCTATGTAACAGTGGTACCAGTATATCTGTGTAACAGTGGTACCAGTATATGAATGTACCAGTATATGTATGTAACAGTGGTACCAGTATATGTATGTAACAGTGGTACCAGTATATGTTTGTAACAGTGGTACCAGTATATGTATGTAACAGTGGTACCAGTATATGTATGTAACAGTGGTACCAGTACATGTATGTAACAGTAATACCAGTATATCTATGTAACAGTGGTACCTGTATATGTATGTAACAGTGGCAACACTATATCTATGTAACAATGGCACCAGTATATATATGTAACAGTCATTCCAGTATATGTATGTAACAGTGGTATCACTATATGTATGTAACAGTGGTACCAGTATATGTATGTAACAGTGGTACCAGTATATGTATGTAACAGTGGTACCAGTATATGTATGTAACAGTGGTACCAGTATATGTATGTAACAGTGGTACCAGTATATGTATGTAACAGTGGTACCAGTATATGTATGTAACAGTGGTACCAGTATATGTTTGTAACAGTGGTACCAGTATATGTATGTAACAGTGGTACCAGTATATGTATGTAACAGTGGTACCAGTACATGTATGTAACAGTAATACCAGTATATCTATGTAACAGTGGTACCTGTATATGTATGTAACAGTGGCAACACTATATCTATGTAACAATGGCACCAGTATATATATGTAACAGTCATTCCAGTATATGTATGTAACAGTGGTATCACTATATGTATGTAACAGTGGTACCAGTATATGTATGTAACAGTGGTACCAGTATATGTATGTAACAGTGGTATTACTATATGTATGTAACAGTGGTACCAGTATATGTGTGTAACAGTGGTACCAGTATTATAAGTATCAATAGTGGTAACAGTATATCTATGTAACAATGGTACCAGTATATCTATGTAACAGTGGTACCAGTATATCTGTGTAACAGTGGTACCAGTATATGAATGTACCAGTATATGTATGTAACAGTGGTACCAGTAAATGTATGTAACAGTGGTACCAGTATATGTATGTAACAGTGGTACCAGTATATGTATGTAACAGTGGTACCAGTATATGTATGTAACAGTGGTATCACTATATGTATGTAACAGTGGTACAAGTATAAGCATGCAACAGTAGTGCCAGCTAGTACATGTGCAGTCTTCACGCTTAACTTTTTTGGTCACAGGCCAACTGGGCCTGTACCTACAGAATTTTACAGGCCCACACGAAAATTAACAAGCCCGAATATTTCATGTAAATTTTTAGAGTGTCAATACTAAGAAATATTCAATAAAGTGGCAGTAAAAATCAATTAAATAATTTTGAGTCATTTATTCTCTTGAAAATAACATTAGTATTGTCTCTCAGGGAGTAGAACAAGAGGAACTTGCTTTTATCAACAAGTGTTGGTACTTGTATGTACAATCTTATATTATATGGGTTTATCTTAAGCAGTTTAACTTAAATTATTGATAAGTTCTTCTCAATGAAAGACCCGAACACACAGTTTGAATAACTTCTTTTATCTCACATTTCCATAAATATTCAACATTACAATGAAAAAAAATCAACTGCCACAAGACCGTTAAATAAAATAATTGTTTATTAGTTATTAGTACATAAGTTCATTGAGTATTATAAAGTAGAACTAAGGAGTAGAAAGTGGATACTTGTCAAACATATAATATTAATTATTATGTATTTAATGTAAAATGCACTACTTAAAATATTTATACAGATCAAAATTAAAGTTTTTGATAGTTTTAAATCTTTACAAAACACTTTTCAATACCAGCAGCATCGTTATTTGCAATCGCCGGCCCTATGTTCGTATCCGCTCCGGAAATTCCCATATTTTACTATTGCTTTGAACTGGTATCTGCTTTTAATTTCCAGCAACCCTTTCTGTTAATGGTACAAGTTATACCGAAACCAGGGGTTGGTCTAAAAACAGGACGGGAAATTTTCTATATATAAATGGTCATAACTTTTGAAGTAATAAAGATATTAACAAACCTAAAACTGATTATTAAAGAAGAAATAATAAGCATTAAATTGATATATAGTTTAAAAAAAAATAATGAGTTTAAAGGCAAAAATTCTTGACAGGACGGGGTTTGGTGACATGAAAAATCGACCGAAAATTCATAGGGTAACCATCTTTGACGATAAATAATTTACATAAAAAATATTGTCTGTCAAGAAATGTTTATATATTATTCAAGCTTAGATCATACAGATTCTAAAAATATAAAGCTTTATGCATTTTGATAAAGGTAAAGTAGAAAAATCTTGACAGGACGGGATTTTGTTCTGATTTAACATCAACTAACTGATTAAACTGTGCAATAATCTCTGGCAAACTAACAATGGCAACTAAATCTGGGTACAGTGTAACTTGCTTAACAAACCCATCTAAATGAGATGATAACTGAAAAAGATTATATAAATCGTCTCTACTTAATACCTTGTTATCTCTTATCTTCTGCTGTACATTTTTTACCCGTTTTGTGTTCCTAGGATTAGCAACACCTTGCATCTCGCTATCTACAGTTTCAGCACATACAAGCTTTCTATATACCTTTTTTGCACCTCCGTCTTCCGACTTGATCTTCTCTAGGACTGATGGCATTGTACGCTTATACTCACCTTCGTGATTACTGTTACCATGTGCCATAGGAATATATATCGTCTCGTCGCAAATATAATGAACCAAAACAAGACCAGGGTCAGAATTCAGCCAATAACCTACCTTTTTGAACTTCAACGAAAAGTTTGCTCTTTTACGACCAGACTTAGTATCCATACCTGGTAAACGAATTTTATAGTGTACTTTGGTATACTCTACACCATCATGTGAAAATGTACGACTACCATCTCTTACCCACATATACTGATCACATTTCCAATCGTCTATGTTAGTACCACGAATAGCAAACACATCGGCTCCAGGAGGCTTAATCGGAGGAAGCTCTGTAACCTTACCCTTGTCTGGAGATGTTAGCACGGCAACTATTGTCTCCTTGCTAAGCTCATCTATAGCTGTAAGATATGGTATCTGTGGCCCTCCGCCATAAAGCTGCCGATAAGAACACTTACTTACCTTGTTAATACTTACTTGCATTTGGTCATTGACCGATTGTTCAGGATTTGTTGGTTTGGTTGTTGATCTGGTGGTTTTTGGTCTTCTTTAATAATCAGTTTTAGGTTTGTTAATATCTTTATTACTTCAAAAGTTATGACCATTTATATATAGAAAATTTCCCGTCCTGTTTTTCTCCGTCCTGCTTTTAGACCAACCCCGAAACCAGTTTTACTAAGACTGGTTACAAAATTTATAGAGGTAATGGGACCAGTTTCATTTTACGTAATTATTATGGTTTTGTTTTTGCAAGAAATTACGATATGGCAAGTTAAAATAAATAAATTATACCCATCTCTGGCGGTTTTTTATTATCAAAATGAACTGACAGAACAGCTTATTTCTTGGCACACGCCAGCTGGGCGTCCATAGTTCAGAGTTTTAGAGGCCCAAACTTATTTTTACCCGCCACAGACATCGGAATACCCGCTTAATTCGAAGACTGCATGTAAATTATGTACATGCAGAACACCTAAAAATATGCAGCCAAATCATTGACTTCAATTGAAGGTAAACACTCCCCTTGACAAAAGGATAAGGTAAAAGTATGAATAGAAAACCAAAAGAAGCACATTTCTGTTGCAGATACAACCTAAGAATGTTCTACTAGTAGAATCTGGTTAATAACTTCTTATTGTATTTCAGAATTTATCCTTAAAACAATTTGTGTAAATTATTCACAATGTTTTTCTCTACAACTTGATCGCAATCCTTCAAGAAAACTTAGTGAGATCAAAATATAGAAAACTAAGCAGAGGTAAACTTACTGTAAAATTAAACGTAAAACTACAGATATTGGTACTACTTTAAATGGAGCTCCAAAAGCTGATATAGCTTCTATGATATCTGGACATTTTCTTTCTGAAAAAAACCCCAAAACATTAGTTTAAAATGCCTATTTTTTATTAACAAAATAATTTTTTCAACTCAGTATTTATACAAGTTTTAAGTTTGCGCCCCTAAATTAGCCTTAATTTACAAGGTCTTGTTTTGTTATATTTCAACATTTTATTGAAAAGGTCTTTAGCTAAAGGAAAATCTTTTGAAGAAAAATAAAGTCATATGAAATGATAGTAATGAATACATGAAGATTGATTGATTGATTAATGGTGTTTATTGCCAGAGCAGCAATATTTCAGCTATATTCAGGCGATGAACATGAAATGAATGATAAAATGAACATGAAATGATGATGAATGAAAATGGGATGGGACACAAGGAAAAATAGGGGTAACGGATTTTAGATTGCCACTGGCCAATGGGAGAATGGATTGGGTCGGGCAATTTAGCCTCCTGTAGCGGGATCGAAATCCCTACTCATAGCGAATACTACAGCAGCGTTCTTTAACGTGCGAGGAACCTGGCATTTTTCCCAACACGGTGCACTAATATGGTTTGCGGTCAGGTTTTCCGTATTATGGCCTGACAACCCCAGCTTGCCAGGGGTACCCCATTCAACCACCTGGGGCACACATCCCAGTCGGTCTTTAGGCAAACCAAGCTAGCGCGACTGCGGTCTATTCTTTTAGCCACCCGGATCCCGCACGGGGCTATACATGAAGATATCTGAAATATTGATCGACTCAGGACCTTATCCTTAATTAAGTATTAAATTACAAAATGCCACACAGGAATAAGTTTGTCTAAAACCAATCTTATTAAAATAACATCTTTCATTTTCTCCCCTTTTTTAATGTCTCCATGGAAGCATCTACAATTACAAAAAGTGGGAAATAAGAAAAATATGTTATTTGAATTAGAATAAGATTGGTCTATAACTGACAATTTACCACATTGGCTAATAAATACATACATTATTGTTGTTGGACACTAATGTGGTATTAAACACAATGTAGCATGATGAACCCATAGTTTTATAAAACACAGCAAACAAAAACATTTAGACAGGTGACATATATTGGTTGTGTATATTAAGTGTATGGTTAGGCATTTTTCTGTAGATGCCAGAATGAACTACTTCTTTGCTATTTTCTGTAATAATATTTTACAGTAACTATAGTTTTAGTTGGATTCCTAAACATATGATTATCATAGGAATGCATTCTTGTAGGGTAAAAAAAGTCTCATCCATGGTCCCAACAATATAGAAAACTTCTAAACTGACCTTATATTGTACCTACATACCTGTTCTTATTTTGTGAAGCTGGTATATTAACCCCATCAACACAACCACAACCATGAAGCAGGGAAAGAGTTTACCATAAAATCGTATTAACTGAAAATACAATACACTTTTATAATTATGTACATTAAAAAGTAGATATCTCATGTTTTTTTCTTCATTTAAACCATAAAGTAACATTAAAATTTGAACTCAATACCAACAAATTCACCAGTCAATACCAAGTTTGTTTGTTTGTTTGTTTGATGGTGTTTAACGCCACTTTCAGCAATTTTTCAGCTATATCATGGCGTCCAGTTTTTATTGGGGGAAGAAGCTGGAGTACCCGGAGAAAACCCCCGACCTGCGGTAGGAAAACTGGCAATCCTTGTCAATTAAGATTGGAGTCGAGTACACCCTGCCTGCAGTGAGAATCGAACCCGCAATCTCAGTGTTGACAGACCACGTGGTCAATAGTAGACGAACTACCTTGACCACTCGGCCACCGAGGCCCCCTCAATACCAAGTGATGAATGTTTCATCCATATCTGGTACATATCATGAACATCCAGGGATATCTGTACAGACCTAGCACACTAAAACTAACTGTATACAATTAGAGAAGTACATGTAACTCTGTATACAGTAACAGAAGTACATGTAACTCTAGTACATGTTACTCTGTATTAGTAAGAAAAGTACATGTAACTCTGTGTACAGTTACAGAAGTACATGTAACTCTGTGTACAGTTACAGAAGTACATGTAACTCTGTGTACAGTTACAGAAGTACATGTAACTCTGTGTACAGTTACAGAAGTACATGTAACTCTGTGTACAGTTACAGAAGTACATGTATCTCTGTGTACAGTTACAGAAGTACATGTAACTCTGTGTACAGTTACAGAAGTACATGTAACTCTGTGTACAGTTACAGAAGTACATGTAACTCTGTGTACAGTTACAGAAGTACATGTAACTCTGTGTACAGTTACAGAAGTACATGTAACTCTGTGTACAGTTACAGAAGTACATGTAGCTCTGTAATAGTTCGATAAGTAACTGTTCATAGACAAGCACATTTAACTCTATATACAGTTAAATACTGTACATAGTCAAATATATTTACTCCTGTACTATTAGGACAAATACAAGTAAAGCCTTCATCAGTTATATAAGTAATTTGGATACTGGTCACCAAGTACATGTATATCTAATCCCAATTAGACAGATATATCTGTCTTAGTTAGACATGACACTCTGCCCAATTTAGGAAGGTAACTCTGTTGCAGTTAGATAAATCAGTCCAAGTAGGCATCTAACAGTCTAGTTAGACAGGTAACTTCCCCAAGTTAGACAAGTTACTATGTCTCAGTCAAATACCCCTCATCAGAGATAGCTCTGCAATAGGCAGTTAACTCTGTTGCAGTTAGATACATCAGTCCAAGTAGGCATCTAACAGTTTAGTTAGACAGGTAACTTTCTCCAAGTTAGACAAGTTACTATGTCTCAGTCAAATACCCCTCATCAGAGATAGCTCTGCAATAGGCAGTTACCCCGGTAACTCTGTTGCAGTTAGATACATCAGTCAAAGTAGGCATCTAACAGTTTAGTTAGACAGGTAACTTTCTCTAAGTTAGACAAGTTACTATGTCTCAGTCAAATACCCCTCATCAGAGATAGCTCTGCAATAGGCAGTTAACTCTGTTGCAGTTAGATACATCAGTCCAAGTAGGCACTTAGCAGTCTAGTTAGACAGGTAACTTTCTCTAAGTTAGACAAGTTACTATGTCTCAGTCAAATACCCCTCATCAGAGATAGCTCTGCAATAGGCAGTTAACTCTGTTGCAGTTAGATACATCAGTCCAAGTAGGCACTTAGCAGTCTAGTTAGACAGGTAACTTTCTCTAAGTTAGACAAGTTACTATGTCTCAGTCAAATACCCCTCATCAGAGATATCTCAGCCCCAAATAGGCAGGTAACACTGTGGCAGTTAGATACATCAGTCCAAGTAGGCATGTAACAGTTTAGTTAGACAGGTAACTTTCTCTAAGTTAGACAAGTTACTATGTCAAAGTCAAATACCCCTCATCAGAGATATCTCTGCCCCAAATAGGCAGATAACTCTGTTGCAGTTAGATACATCAGTCCAAGTAGGCACTTAGCAGTCTAGTTAGACAAGTAACTTTCTCTAAGTTAGACAAGTTACTATGTCACAGTCAAATACCCCTCATCAGAGATATCTCTGCCCCAAATAGGCAGGTAACTCTGTTGCAGTTAGATACATCAGTCCAAGTAGGCATGTAACAGTTTAGTTAGACAGGTAACTTTCTCTAAGTTAGACAAGTTACTATGTCTCAGTCAGATAACCCTCATCAGAGATAGCTTTGTCCCAAATTGGCAGGTAACTCTGTTCAACTGGCAGGTTACAGTCCTGTTATGTAGGTAACTTATATATATTGGTGTTTGCTATTGACAATAGGGAAGTTTGAAGAAATACAGCACTGTAACACGAGTCCTACAATCAATACAGGATAACAGATTGTGATGATCCTACTAGTTGGATATAGAACTGAAGCATGACTATATAACTAAATCAAGCTATAAACTGATATATCTTCATTTACTGTTATAACATATTGATCAGATTTCCTGAAGCAAACCAAATCATTTGTGTAAGATAGTTAATTAATTAATAAAACGTTATCTGGTGCTTTCAGGTATTTGCTATACAGTGGATAAATATTAATGAAATATTTATTATTTTTACATTAATTAATCATTATATGGAATTGAATTTTCAGTATGTGGAGATAAATCAATGTCTAACTGAAGCATGTACTTGAAATTTCTATTTTGGTTTGAGATAAAATACAAAAGTCCCCAGGGTTGTCTGTCTGCAAATATTGACTATTGTTGATTGTAAACTTTTAAAAGCAATATTCTATAAATGTACTTATGATTTTTTTTCTATAATTAATAAAAGATACTATAAATCTGGAGATTGTTTCAATATGTCATCAATACACTTTATTAAGGGTATAAGCATAACATATAGAGCAAAGGATGGGGTCATTTAAGTATAACATTACACAGACTAAAGCAGGACAATCAAGTAACAAAAGACACAGACTGAAGCAGGACAATCAAGTAATCCATTAAACAGACTTGAGCAGGACAATCATGTAATGCATGATACTGACTGGAGCAGGACAACCAAGTAATTCTTGACACAGACTGGAGCAGGAGAATCAAGTAATCCATGACACAGACTGGAGCAAACAATCATGTAACACATGACACAGACTGGAGCAGGACAATTATTTAATACATGACACAGACTGATCAGGACAATAATGTAATACATGACACAGACTGATCAGGACAATAATGTAATACATGACACAGACTGATCAGGACAATAATGTAATACATGACACAGACTGGAGCAGGACAACCAAGTAATACATGACACAGACTGGAGCAGGACAACCAAGTAATACATGACACAGACTGATCAGGACAATAATGTAATACATGACACAGACTGATCAGGACAATAATGTAATACATGACACAGACTGATCAGGACAATAATGTAATACATGACACAGACTGATCAGGACAATAATGTAATACATGACACAGACTGATCAGGACAATAATGTAATACATGACACAGACTGATCAGGACAATAATGTAATACATGACACAGACTGATCAGGACAATAATGTAATACATGACACAGACTGATCAGGAAAATAATGTAATACATGACACAGACTGAAGCAGGACAATCAAGTAATACATGACAGACTGAAGCAGGACAATAATGTAATACATGACACAGACTGATCAGGACAATAATGTAATTTATTAAATGACTAGAAAATTTGAGCATTTTCATTGGTTTAGATCCTTTGCTGATGTTCCCGATCAAACCTCATGTCTACTGCGCAAGTTTGCGCGAGAGGTGGACAAATGTCATATCACTGGCACCGTGTACCCAAAAATAGATCAAGGGAAAACACAGAGACACTAAAATAAAACGTAGCTTTTGATTGGACGTTATTTTTATTTCGTCCAATCAAATGCGTTCTTACAAATTAAGTTCGGGTCATTAGAAACGTTTGCAAATGGCAGAAGTGGCTGCGATGGAGCCGGCAGGACAGAAATCTCGATTTGCAACTATCAATGAGGAACAATTAAATAAGATTTTGACAGAGAAAGATGCCAAAAATACTAAGAGAGCCACGGATTCTAGCATTAGGTCATTTAAAAGTTATTTACGTGAAAAAAAATTACGACGAAGATTTCGAGGACCTGCCAAATGAACAAATCGATGCTATTTCGAAAAAATTCTACTCAGAAGTCCCTACCGAAAATGGAGAACTGTATAAGAAATCAAGTTTGACAAGCCTCCGACATGGAATTAATCGTTATTTAAGTAACCAGCCTTCCAGAAAAGATATAATTCACGGAAAAGACTTCACAGTTAAATTTTAAATTAAATTTGTTGAAAAATTGTTGAAAATTATTAATCTTGTTTACTTTAACATGTTTTAAAGTCCAATATCTGGTGAGATTTAATTTGCCTTGGAAAATTATCAAAACATCTGAAAGGATATGGAGAAATATCATGAAATTATTCACAGGTCTTGAGTCATTTAATAAAACAATTGTTGACTTTTCATATCAGGTTGATAAATCTTCATGTCAACCTCATAAAAAGTCATTAATTGTATAACATGACACAGACTGAAGCAGGACAATCAAGTAATACATGACACAGACTGAAGCAGGACAATAATGTAATACATGACACAGACTGAAGCAGGACAATCAAGTAATACATGACACAGACTGAAGCAGGACAATCATGTAATACATGACATAGACTGAAGCAGGACAATCATGTAATACATGACATAGACTGAAGCAGGACAATCAAGTAATACATGACACAGACTGATCAGGACAATTAACTAATACATGACACAGACTGAAGCAGGACAATCAAGTAATACATGACACAGACTGAAGCAGGACAATCAAGTAATACATGACACAGACTGAAGCAGGACAATCATGTAATACATGACACAGACTGAAGCAGGACAATCAAGTAATACATGACATAGACTGAAGCAGGACAATCAAGTAATACATGACAGACTGGAGCAGGACAATCAAGTAATACATGACAGACTGGAGCAGGACAATCATGTAATACATGACAGACTGAAGCAGGACAATAATGTAATACATGACACAGACTGAAGCAGGACAATCAAATAATACATGTCACAGACTGAAGCAGGACAATCATGTAATACATGACAGACTGAAGCAGGACAATAATGTAATACATGACACAGACTGAAGCAGGACAATCAAGTAATACATGACACAGACTGAAGCAGGACAATCAAGTAATACATGGCACAGACTGGAGCAGGACAATCATGTAATACATGACAGACTGAAGCAGGACAATAATGTAATACATGACACAGACTGAAGCAGGACAATCAAGTAATACATGACACAGACTGAAGCAGGACAATCAAGTAATACATGACACAGACTGAAGCAGGACAATCAAGTAATACATGACAGACTGGAGCAGGACAATCATGTAATACATGACAGACTGAAGCAGGACAATCAAGTAATACATGACACAGACTGAAGCAGGACAATCAAGTAATACATGACATAGACTGAAGCAGGACAATAATGTAATACATGACACAGACTGAAGCAGGACAATCAAGTAATACATGACATAGACTGAAGCAGGACAATAATGTAATACATGACACAGACTGAAGCAGGACAATCAAGTAATACATGACATAGACTGAAGCAGGACAATAATGTAATACATGACACAGACTGAAGCAGGACAATCAAGTAATACATGACAGACTGAAGCAGGACAATCAAGTAATACATGACAGACTGAAGCAGGACAATCAAGTAATACATGACACAGACTGAAGCAGGACAATCAAGTAATACATGACACAGACTGAAGCAGGACAATCAAGTAATACATGACATAGACTGAAGCAGGACAATCAAGTAATACATGACACAGACTGAAGCAGGACAATCAAGTAATACATGACACAGACTGAAGCAGGACAATCAAGTAATACATGACACAGACTGAAGCAGGACAATCAAGTAATACATGACAGACTGGAGCAGGACAATCATGTAATACATGACAGACTGAAGCAGGACAATCAAGTAATACATGACACAGACTGAAGCAGGACAATCAAGTAATACATGACATAGACTGAAGCAGGACAATAATGTAATACATGACACAGACTGAAGCAGGACAATCAAGTAATACATGACATAGACTGAAGCAGGACAATAATGTAATACATGACACAGACTGAAGCAGGACAATCAAGTAATACATGACATAGACTGAAGCAGGACAATAATGTAATACATGACACAGACTGAAGCAGGACAATCAAGTAATACATGACAGACTGAAGCAGGACAATCAAGTAATACATGACAGACTGAAGCAGGACAATCAAGTAATACATGACACAGACTGAAGCAGGACAATCAAGTAATACATGACACAGACTGAAGCAGGACAATCAAGTAATACATGACATAGACTGAAGCAGGACAATCAAGTAATACATGACACAGACTGAAGCAGGACAATCAAGTAATACATGACACAGACTGAAGCAGGACAATCAAGTAATACATGACACAGACTGAAGCAGGACAATCAAGTAATACATGACAGACTGGAGCAGGACAATCATGTAATACATGACAGACTGAAGCAGGACAATCAAGTAATACATGACACAGACTGAAGCAGGACAATCAAGAAATACATGACATAGACTGAAGCAGGACAATAATGTAATACATGACACAGACTGAAGCAGGACAATCAAGTAATACATGACATAGACTGAAGCAGGACAATAATGTAATACATGACACAGACTGAAGCAGGACAATCAAGTAATACATGACATAGACTGAAGCAGGACAATAATGTAATACATGACACAGACTGAAGCAGGACAATCAAGTAATACATGACAGACTGAAGCAGGACAATCAAGTAATACATGACAGACTGAAGCAGGACAATCAAGTAATACATGACACAGACTGAAGCAGGACAATCAAGTAATACATGACACAGACTGAAGCAGGACAATTATTTAATACATGACAGACTGAAGCAGGACAATAATGTAATACATGACACAGACTGGAGCAGGACAATTATTTAATACATGACAGACTGAAGCAGGACAATAATGTAATACATGACAGACTGAAGCAGGACAATCAAGTAATACATGACAGACTGAAGCAGGACAATCATGTAATACATGACATAGACTGAAGCAGGACAATCAAGTAATACATGACACAGACTGAAGCAGGACAATTATTTAATACATGACAGACTGAAGCAGGACAATAATGTAATACATGACACAGACTGGAGCAGGACAATTATTTAATACATGACAGACTGAAGCAGGACAATAATGTAATACATGACACAGACTGAAGCAGGACAATCAAGTAATACATGACAGACTGAAGCAGGACAATCATGTAATACATGACATAGACTGAATTAAGTAATTAATGACACAGATTGGAGTATGACAATTAATCCATGACAGACTGGAGCCAGACAATAAATTAAAACATTCCACAGATTGGAGCAGGACAATCATGTAATACAAGACACAGACTGTAGCAGGACAATCGTGTAATACATGACACTTAGTGCAGAAGAACAATTAAACAATATATGGCATCAACTGGAGCTGGAAAATCAGTGGAGTATTATTCATATAATTACTAACATAAAACTGATCAACAACAACTCTTTTTTTGATGTCTTTATTCAAGCATATATACAAATGACAAGCAGATGTGTATGTGTCATTGTATTGTTATGTTGTAATGTTATTGACGTTCACATCTACATCTTCTTGTCATTTGTATATATGCCTCGAGTAAAGACGTCAGTGGTGTATAAATGTCGGCAAATTATGGAGTTTTTATTTATTATTGTATAGTTTGTAAAATGGATAAATAATAAAAAGTGCTATATTATTTTTATGTTGATTCTTTAACAAGTGTACCTGTGTCTGTTTTGCATACTGAACAAAAATAGCTAAAAGAACTCATGAAGTCTTAACTTTAAATGTGACAGATTAGATTTCCATGCACAGAAATTTATATAATATTTAGTATTGACAATATCATAATAAATAAAAACTCAGTCTGCTTATTTCTTTTGTACAGGGACTATCGGTAGCTTCAGGGAGATAAGATTGTTCATAACCTTAATATCAAGTATTAAACATACTATCTACAAAGAATGATTTTGTCAATTTAAAAGCATAGCAGGGGATACAAACAAACCAAGTACAATACATCTTCACTTAGCAATATGTAGAAATCCATTGAACCAGTATTTAAAGTTTACTAGACACACATGCTGTGACAGAAGTATTACCAATTACTGCTGATTAAATAACATGGGAGATATTTAAATCAAAACCTAATGTAATTAGATAAATGGCTAAGACCACCTGATCAATCAACACAAATAATATGACTGGCTGACTGAATGCGGAATGGTTTACCTTTGAAGGATTATTATACTGTAATCTATGTTTATCCATTTGAACAATTACTGTGATTTTATTTTTTTCAATAGTGGCACCTTTCATAAATGAAATGACGGGACACACCACTAATAAATTTTATAAAAATGTTTAATAACACTCTTGGAATAGATAACACACAAGATTTTAATATTGGGATTTCATTATATGTAAAGGTATGTATGTAAAAAAGTCACTACAAATTAAATTATGTTTTTGTGTTAATTTTAAATGGAAATATCTATTAAAGTTTTCAACTACTTTAAATAACTGGTTAATTTATTATATTATAAAAATGATTATAAATCCAGACTAATTGGTCTCTTACAAAACATGTTAATTTTATGTCTTTATGTTCTGTCACGGTTAGGTAATCATGAATGGTTGTACATTTTATTTTCACTGTGTTGATATTACTAGCATTAGTTATATTTACTAAGATTGATTTCACAAGCAAAACTTTGAAAAAAAGGATAAATTATAGTACTAACATCTAGTATGTCAGCTTAATGTTACAATACAAACTGTTACATACTGACTATCTCTTTACTTATAAACAAATTCTCAAAACATTTATGGATTTTAAATAGAAGTCTGATGTTGTGATGCTTTCTAATTGCATCAGCTCCCCATCATAAAAAAATAAATAAAAAAACAATATACAATTATGGACTTTAATAAAGGATTATATAAGTAAAGGACCAAGGAAAAAAAACCCTTGAGAATAATTAATATGATATTATTACGTGATGATTTCTGTATTAGCCGAGTTATTGGTCCAAGGCTTGCTGTATTGGCCTAGGGCGCAGCCGAAGGACAATACAGCTGACAATGGACCAATAACTAATCCAATACAGAAATCATCACGTAATGATATCTTTATTAATTAACTAGTCCAAATCTCTCTGGTCAATACAAGTTGGAATTAGGCCAATACAGGACGAACTGTGCCAATACAGGACGAATCAGGCCAATACCAATATTGGACTAGTTAATTCCATATTGGAATGGTTGGGTAAAATAAATCATCTCGGCAGTTTTACTGTTATCTAATTATATATAAGTGAATATTATTGTAGTTAATTAATAATTACCTGATAACTTAACACAAACCAGCACACTTAATTACTTTATTAGGGACTTGTGAGAAAAAGCATGCCAAATTTGAAGGGTTATTTTGTCTACATACAAATTCCAGACAGTTTTTTTTATGTACTCCAGTTTTGATTTTTTTTAAAAAGTTGTTACTCCTGACATATATTTATTATAGCAGTGGTATTGTAGTTATATGTAGGTCTTTAAAACAGTACAACATTGGTAATAGATATTAATTAACACCCCAAAATATATACAGTCCTGTTAATTTTTTTCCTATATTGGTAAATTACAAAAAATATATACTTAAATTGTCTTGTGTTTATTTTGATATGGCAATCAATAATTAATCAAGAAATTTTCCTGCTGATCTTTGATATCAAGGACATATTGGGCATGTCAATTTTCTGTTTAACAGGACATGAATTAAAGGTGAATTTTGTTTAATTTTACATGTTTTTATGCATGGCATGAAACATTTCCTTTCATTATGGCTTCATTTAAACTCAGAGTACATTATATAATTCTAGCATACCTTATGTATATGTTATATGGCTAAAGGACATAAACAAAAATTAGTTTATATTCTGTTCAAATATTGAAACCTGGGTTTGAAAGAATATCCGTCTTGTCAACCAAAGTTTAGAAAGGTGTCTTTTAATGGTCACAAATACTACTCATTATATAAGGTGTCCTTAGAGTTATATGAAGCACTTTAATAGCAAGGTAATGTGGATAACAAAATTAAAACACATTTCAATGACATACACTGGTATATAATATAACAATATCTTGCAATGAAAGATTTTAGTATGGTAACTTACAAATATATATGATAAAATATATCATAATAAAAAATAATGACATAATCTTGAATTTACATTCATAAACAAGTGCCAAAGAGGTACAAAATATGACCATTAAAAAAAATAAAGTACCATAACTCTGAAGTGGTTGAAATGGTGTGGCTGATTATCAAATTTGGTCAAGATACTATGCCTATAAACTTTTTTTTAAAGTTTCATGAAGATCAGAAAACAACTGTCTGATAGAGAGCTGACAATGCTGTGGACAAATAATATAACCCATCTCTCAACTTTTTGGGTCATAGCTAATAACTGAGATTAACATTAACAGATGACATAATTAATGATTAACATAATTGATGACATAGTTAATGATTAAATAGTTCCTAAACATTTAAAACACAGAAGAGAGTGAGTGCTTTAAATTAAATTAAATAACAGCTCATAAATTATGGTACTTTATATTTCCTACAAATATTTAGAATAAATTATTTTTTCTTACTTAAAAAAACACTGGGAGTTAATTCTGCTAAAACAACTGCAACAAAATAAGCATGTTTTATTAGTTCAGTTTTAAGAAAAAAACATGACTTGGGCAATATTTAATAACATACATGTGTGATAAGGCCATAATTTGGCCTACTTTTCTTGTGAAATATAAAATATATGTTAATCATGATACTGTGGCACAAAAGTTAAAGATTGCAAAAGTAAACAGTTTATTATTTTAACCAATGATATATATTCAGTTCAAAAAGGTGCCAGTGTCAAGAGAGCAATGAAAATTTCACATGTTTTGGAATTTACTTACTTACACTGAGTGCACAATTGAAAAAATGAGCACCCATGATAGTGTGATTTAGTTCATGTATTCAGTCAATAACAAATGCAGCAAACAATTCCACTTTTTGTCACATTTTCTGTAAATGACTGAGTTTTGGTCACTTTGGAAAAAAAATTTATCTGCAAGATACAAAAAAAGTCCAAGTTTTCCCACCAATATTGCAATTTAAGTATATTTAATGTTAATATGAAAACCCTGTACCTAATTTTTTAGGTCATTGTGTATTTGACATTTTCAATAGTAACATTTTATGTTTAGGATATATATCACCTTGTTGATGACGTTTATATATATAAATAAAATATCATAAAACAGACAAATAAAATATAAAATAAGGGAGCAGGGAAATAGCTAATATTTATAATTTACTGTCACACAAGTTCATAATTCTGCCAATTTTTCCAGAAAATTTAAAACAACTGTAAATATGTTTTTTAAAACAACATTATTTCTTAAATTTGTAGTTTTGCCTTTACAAATATCAGAAAAGATTGTAAATTAAAAAAGACTTGTGTACTTAAAACCTGATATAAAGATTGGACTTGTCACCTATTGGTTTCTATGACTAAATCCAAAAGGATGTCGAAACTTTCATATGGTTTAAAGTCAAAAGCATTCCTTTGGTTCATTATCAAGTTGATCATGATGGCTATTTTGTGTAAGTTCTGAAATAAATCCATATAATAATAGATGCCTAAGGAACTACAAAAACCTATCTTATTTATGATCAAAATATCAATATTCATAATTCTTTTACTATAATTAACTATTTACAAGTTATTGTTAACCTTTTTGATCTTGTAAAAAATATTTATTATTACAAAATATGTTTTAACAATGACAATAAAATCAGCATGTGAGCAGGCTTTAATATTCATTATCCTTCAGGTGTATTTATCCTGTTTTTTTGTAAACAATACCCAATAATTATTATTGTCTAGGGTTTTCCGATGTAGTTCAGTATATCAGATTAAATTTAAACCTGGTTAACTATCAATTAAAGATTATCTAAAGGACATCGGGGTCATAACTTATGTTTTGTTACCTGTAGAGCAACATACAGATAAACAAGAATCAAGACACAAAGTCAATAAATACTCCATAGATCCTTTGTCTTGTGTCAAAATATTTTAGTTAAAGCTCACCAGTACCATATCTTTACTTTCCTGTATAAGGACAGGATGTAGAAGGAATATGTAATGCACAACTGCATAGAAGCTATCATACAGTACATTTCCCAATCTCAAATATCATCTAAAAAGGCTGCACAACTTTCAACAATTGCTGTGCAACTTTCTGAATTTTCACAACATTTTTCAAAACAAATTAAGTAAAACATTTTTGGAAAATAAAAAAAATCAGTTACAAATAATATCCTAAAGGTTAGTACATTAAAATGAATGAAAATGTTCAGGGAATGGTCAAAAAAGGATGAAAGCACCCAATGAGCTTACAATTACTCAGGACAAATCAACAAGTCAAAATCTTGAGAATACATTGTAATTACAAAAAAAACGTCTTCAAAATTCAAATACAACCTTTCCCGAATAATGAAAATAAATCTTTGCTGACAAGGTTTCTATAGTTACATGCAGGATATCACCTACCAACAAAGCATATACCTGCAGTATAACTTGGTTAATTATTGTTTCAACTATCTTAAATGTGGGAATACAAGATCATTTTTATACAACCAAGTCATTTACAAAATATCAAATAAAAAGCATAAAAGTATTGAAGCCTACCCCAAGAAAATCAAATTTGCTTCACAAATATACCTGTTTTGAAACATACACTTTTCTAGTAAAAAGATAATCAGTCAACACTAAGATTTAATTCTACCTTCAAATCAAACAATTTACCTCCAAGTAGCAGAAGACTATGACAATCAGCACAATTGATTATATCAAACCAATAACTTGCAGAATTGATTGTTCTAGGCAGAGGATGTCAACTGAATAGAACATCCTATCAATCAAAGACTATCTTAAAAGCTAAATCTTGTAATTATCTTAATTGGTATATGATTACGTTCAGAAAAAAAAGAAAAATGGTCATTTGGTGCAATACATCTGCAATTTTATAGTCTTACATAAATGTCTGTAATTAATATATTGTTTGTTCTTGATATACACAGAGCTAAGCCTAGAAATACAACATATGTACTTATGTAAGCTATTGAGACAGAGTTATTATGTGTTTTGGACTGACAAAGGTATTTTGTCTTAAGGTACACAATTCTTACTTTCCTTTCTAAAAGAATTTGGTGGAAAATAGTTAATTTCATTACTGATCCCTTCTGCTGTGCTTGAATCAGTTGATTTATCTGGCTTGTCTTGTTCTTTTGATTTGTGTTGGTACCCAGGATAAGAGATTTCCTCTGCAATATCTTCTGATACTAAAAATGGCTGTCTGGTTTTTGCAACTACTATAAGTGTGCAATCAATTCATATTTTTTTGTGATAAACACTTAAGGACCACAAATGTACTTGAGCTTCATTTAAAATTTTTTTTTTCATTCAACACTTTTTTTATTCTCAAAAATAAGAATTCTAAGCACATTCTCATGAGGTACTTACATATCATGGGACATGTACCCTCAAAGTAACTTCTATCTTCATCAGTCTATTAAACTGGTGGTGGTCCAATATTAATAAAAACTTAATCAATCAAGTGTGCATATTTTTACGTAATCTCCACAGCTAAGATTTTTACCTTTAGATACAGGAGGAGTTCTCCTAAACTTAAGGAGCAGGCTACCTGTTTAGTTATTTACTGGCATGAGATAAATACATTAGTGCGCTTTAAAAAGGTTGCCATAGATAATAATTACATGCATGTCGATTTTAGATTTACAAACAGAAAACAGACATACTGTTCAGTATTATACTTAAAAAAGATCAATAGCCATTTGATATCACAGCAAAATTTAAACTTCTCAGCTGTATGTAAATATTTAAATAGTGTGTATTCATTCTGATAAACAATCAACCTTTCAAAACAAGATATCTCTATAAATGCCTTGCTTAGATGTTTATCATGGAACCTTTAACTCTTAAAAACAAAAGACAGCCTTTTATCTATGTATTTCAATCACAAACCTTTTATTAAGATGGTAAGATACGCTTGCTCCACATTTTCTGAACTTAAATGACATAAAATTACCCAATATCTATTCAGATATTATAATCACTCCCTCTAGCCCCACACTTCATTAATATAATAAACACTAAAATTCTACAAAATTCTGAATACATAACCTTCACATAAATCAAACATTATATATTATTTCGATAAGTAATTTTTTTATCATATCATACTTTTAATTTAACATATTAAAATCTTTACTTGGAAGCATCATATTTCCATATTTATATAACACTTAAAATTCACTTAACATCAAGATCAACAAAAAGACAAAAAACATAATTAATATTTTGGATAAAATTACAATTTTATTTATATTAAATATCCAGCATGCAATATTAATAGATTATTGTATATATATTTTGTAAAGAATAATTGTATAATAAAAAGAATAAAATGGCCAAAATTTGATATTTTTCCACATTGGTAAAGTGGGCTTAATTATCAGCCCCTATAACCAATATGGAAAAATATCAAATTATCAAATTTTGTTATCAAATGCGTCTGAAAGTTATCCCACACTTTTCTGTAAATGATACGACGCTTTTTGTAAGTGATCAGAAATTACTGGAATAGTTTTCAAATATGGTGTTTAACAATGAATCAGATAACATGTAGAACCAGAATAAATCAGAGTTTGAAAAAACTTTGGAATATATTGAGTCAATGAAAAACTTCAACATAAAAAGAAAAACTGTAAGAGATCTGACAATATTATCTAAGTGGCACAGGAATAGCAAAGATATTCTGGTACCAGAACTGGATAAGGTTTTGATATATTCAAGTCTTTATTTAATTTTCGCCTGCTATTATATACATTTTTGATATTAAATGCATTATTAGCTCTCAGTTGACACTAGCAGTTTTGTCATGGGTACTTGTGTCTTGTTTTACCAGATTATTGGCAGTTTTGTCTGGGTACTTATGTTTCACAATACTGTTGACAGTTTTGTCTGGGTATTTGTGTCTTGTTTTACTAGATTATTGTCAGCTTTGTCTGGGTACTTATGTTTTACCATACTGTTGGCAGTTTTGTCTGGTAACTTGTGTCTTGTTTCACCAGATTATTGGCAGTTTTGTCTGGGTACTTATGTCTTGTTCCACTTGATTGTCAGCATTTACCTATGGGTAACTCTGGTTTTAGCAGATTATTGTCAGTTTTGTTGGGTACCAATGTCCTGTTGTACCAGATTATTGGCAGTTTTGTCTGGGTACTTATGTCTTGTTTTATCATATTGTTGGCAGTTTTGTCTGGGTACCTATGCCTTGTTTTACCATATTGTTGGCAGTTTGTCTGGTTACGTCTCGTCTTACCATGCTGCTGGCAGTTTTGTCTGGGTATTGTTTTAGTAGATTTTTGGCAGTTTTGTCTGGGTACTTGTGTCTTATTCCACTTGATTGTCAGCATTTACCTATGGGTAACTCTGGTTTTAGCAGATTATTGGCAGTTTGGTCTGGGTACTTATGTTCTTTACCATATTGTTGGCAGTTTTGTCATGGGTACTTATGTCTTGTTGTACCAGATTATTGGCAGTTTTGTCAGGGTACTTATAGTCAAAATACAATGACCTGTCAGGTACTTTCTACCTATTGCTCAATCAATTCCAAAAATAGATAACAGCTGTTTAGAAAACTGCTTCAATCTGTTTTCTTTAAAGCTCTTAAGAAGAAAGAGCTGGACATTTAAATTGCAGCTATTCATGCATGACTCAGGCAACTTCTAATTTCTAATCAGGGAGACAGCCATAGAGTACAATGTAGATGGAACACCTTAGAAGTTTAAAAGTTACCTGAGTCATGCATGAGTAGCTGCAATTTAAATGACCAGCTCTTTCATAATGAGAGCTTTAAAGAAAACAGATTGAAGCAGTTTTCTAAACAGCTGTTATCTGTATTAAGAATTGGTTGACCAATAGGTAGAAAATACCTGACAGGTCATTGTATTTTGACTATAAGTTCTTTACGATATTGTTGGCAGTTTTGTCTGGGTACCTATGTCTTGTTGTACCAGATTATTGGCAGTTTTGTCTGGGCACCTATGCCTTGTTTTACCATATTGTTGGCAGTTTGTCTGGTTACGTCTCGTCTTACCATGCTGCTGGCAGTTTGTCTGGGTATTGTTTTAGTAGATTTTTGGCAGTTTTGTCTGGGTACTTGTATCTCTTTTTACCAGATGGTCAGCATTTTCCTATGGATTCACCTCCCTTGGATACAGGGTTTTCTTTCAGGCCCGAGGATAAAGAATGAGTTTCTTCATTTCTCTGGGTAGCAGTTTGGCAGTTTTCTCTGGTTATTATGGCTTCTTGACAACAGGGTCATCAGTTTCCTCATGGTACTCTGTCTACTTCGGCTAGAGTGTATTTCCCCTGGATACTATGTCCTCCCCGTTTTCTTTCTGAAGAAATTGACTTTTTCCTCATGGTCTCCCTTTAAATACTTTAATTATTTAATCAAATACATATTATTTTAAAACCATGACTGTGTGATAGATTACTTTCCAGTAGATCTGAAACTTCTTATATTGGGTAATCTGTTATATTTATTGTCAAATAAACAAATAATGTTTATCATATATCTGAGTACAACAAAGGGTTAAAATGGTTCCTTATTGTATAATTTGTACATAATATGTATATCCAATCAAATATTACAGATTCTTCAATATGTTTTCTCTTTTTTTTCCACTTTTTTAATATCCTTATTTAATACTATATTAAAGTAATAAATTACAATGTATGTTGGCCATAAGAATAATCTACTGTTGGCTGGTGAGAAATCATAAGAGTGTGTCTTATCTGTTAAACATATGTTATAACTAAAAATCTGATGTTCTTCAACCAGTTTTTAAGAAGTTAAACTTTTTGTCATGAAAAATATGGAAAAAAAATTAATAAAAATTTATTAAGTTAACCAAAATATAAGATAAAAAACCTCATATTTTAAATTTGTTAAAAGGTTAATAGGAATCCTAAAATTGATAGGAAAAATATTGCATGTGTCATTTCAACAATACCCACATAGGAGACACAAACTATACCAAAAGCATAACTAATTATTACTAGCTTGACTACAGAAAATATGAGGTCAGAGATTAAAGTTTCTTTTAAGTAGACAAAAATCATAGGCGTAGAAAATCTGAACAATTAAAAAGTAGTGTTTGCAAATTCAACAATGACTAAGGCCATAATCCATAATTCTATTTAAATTGCACTAATTGAATTTAAAGATTTGTACAAGAACTTATAGGACCTTTACTTTTAATATTTTATATCCTTTTTGCATTAATTGCAATGTTAAATATTTGTATAAACTTAAAAAATGTATATGGCAATATTTATCATATTTACCAATTTAACTTTAGACAAATCTTTACAAATAAGGAATATTTAAACAAAAAAGATTTGTGTACACAAGACAGTTCTTACCACCTTAAAATGTTGGTAAGTACGGTTTGTACAATTGTTAGAAATAAACTGAGCAACACAAAGATAAAGGTACAAATTATAAGACTGCTTAATTCCCAAATAATACATTGATCTATAATTAAAGTGAATTCATTTTACAAAAATTACATATTCAACATTCTAGAAATTTTGAGCAAACAACTCATCAGGAATCTACTATTCAAATAATCCATGTTTGTTCATATTTTGGACATAAACTTATGTGGTGGGAAAATTTTAAGCATCTAAAAATGTAGATTATATCATGCTGTGGACCGGGAGAACTAATACCATCTGGTATAGTATTTATCCCCAGAAAGTTATTCCTTAATGTTGGCTAGCTTTACCATAGCACTAAAACAACCCTTATTTCAATATCAAAAATGGTGTTTGTCTTTCTGTTCTGTAGGATTCTATAGATACCAACAGTTTAGATACTGGCAGTCACTGACAGTAAAACAGTCTTTAGCATGTGTGGTTAGTATTGCATTTGAAATACCAAGTCCCCTACCATCAAGTCCAGGGGCTATACCTTTGTCAACATTTAGAACAAAACAAAATTCAAAATTGATCTGTAACCCATGATTCTTGACACTCATACCAAATATCAGCTCAATATCTATAAGAGATAACAAAAAAGTCCAGAAAACGTGTGAAACGACTGACAAATGGACAAAGTACAAACCTACAGTACTAATAAAACATAGTAATTTTAAGGAAACACTATTGTCATATTTTGAAATCCTAGTTTTGGTACAGGCATGTATAAAGTATTTGTAGTAAATGTGTACCAGAAACAGGTTACCAGATTATGTACCCTACATTTAGAACAACAGTGCCTACATTGTGTTCTGAATTGGTCAATAGTGGTTACATGTGTAAAATGTTTTGTCTGTAAGCTTCTGCATAAATAAAGTTTTAAAAAAGTATAAAAATTCACAGATCCTGCAAGATAATATTTTTACATTCACTACATTAGAAATTGCATGTAAAAGTAGCAGCATCTCAAAATGTTCTAACTAGTGAAAAAAGGAATTGGTCACGGATACATATGGCAAATATTTTTTTAAATGATGAATGAAACTTTATTCATTTCCTAGCCCATGTAAATGTCAATCAATGTTAGAAAGGTATGCAAATCACAAAAATGCTAGTATGTTAGCAAAACATATACTACTGTTATACCAGTAGTTACCTATAAAACACAACCTTTTTCATGATTTTACATGTTTATTTAATATAATAGGAAATTTAGTTCCACTTTTATGTAAACATTATCCAAAGTTGATCAAGACAAAAGAAGAATACACAGAACAGATCATTATAACAATTAACATGACATTTAATAAATTGTTAATTTTTTGATGAAATGAATTGCATTGAACTTTTCATGAGATTAAAACACTGCCGAGTTTTCTGTACAAATGTTTTAGTTTGTCTCCAATCAGCAGATAAGTAATTATTACAGCATAGCTCTCATAAAGTTTGTAATAAATTTGTTTTATACTATTGATTACACTCTCTATCAACTGTTTAAAAGATATGTCAGTTCCCAAACACTTTTACTTGGCATATTTATGAAACTAACATAAAACAATCAAAATCTTGACAAAGACAAATATTGATCGAGAATGATAAATTTAACACACAGTTTAATAGTACCACTTAAATATCGATCAAATTTAAGTTATTTTAACAATTATTGAACTTTCACAAAGGATACTGCTGTCCTTTTATGTGCGTACTAATACAAGGCCTGACTGGTTTAAAGGTTTCCGTAATTATGCTTACATCACCATTTACATGTAATTCAATGAGTCAATAAGAAACTGTTTTCTTTTATGTAAATTTTATTTTCTTTCAGTGAGTTGGTTTATTCTTTACAGTATAAATTAGCAAACAGAGATAAACAATATTATAAAAGAACAAACACTTTGATATTTTCACTGAATATTAATAGCATTTCATTATGAAGTAGAAATAAAAGACCAAGTCCCCACTGTGAATATTTATTATAATCTGACACAGAGTTTATTGGATTAGCTCTAGAAACTATTTGTTTTAAACAAAAGTAATGACACTGTATAAACAGAAATCTTATTCCCCTGTAATATTTAATGGGCAGCCATTGCCCTGGGACAATTTACATTTGTGTAAATCCAACACACAGTTTAATTCACAATCCATCATTTATTCATTTTCGCCTCAATTACCATATTTTTTGTGAAATAGTAGCGGGTGTTTGGCAACGCATTCAGTTTAATAACCCTGCATTTTATCTTTCAGATGGCAATTGTTAGATGGTTTGTAGACTGAAAAGTTCGAAGGCCTACATGTGCAAATAAATTTCTTCACACAGTAGTAACAAGTTGCTCATACTAAGATGGATAAAAAATCACTTTCTTATCATGAAAAAGTCCAGGACTGGACCCAGCTCTATCGACTTACTGCTGATGGAAAAATTTATAAAGACACAAAAGAGATTACATATTTAACACCACAGAAGATACAAGAAATTGATTCCTGGAGAAACAATGTGCGGAAAAAAATGAGCAAAAATAAGATCACAAATGGTCCATCTAATAACAACCCTAAACGAACAATTTCTGCAAAACAGTTACGCAAAGGTACTCCTCAGTTACGAGATGGTGCTAACAGTGCAGGTGGACGTACAGGTACCGATATTTATTCTGTGTCTAATCATTTAGCGGAGACATCATTACATTATTCAGCTATGAGAGAAGACATTTACAGAGCTAACAAGAATGGATCAATACATAAACCAACAAAAGCAATATTGAACGGCACAGCTGCTGAAGTACCGAAAAAAATTGATAAAGTAATTCAATTCCAGAATTCTGTCGACAGGACTAAATGTAGCAGTACTCAAAGCAGTAAAGCTGATGATGACATTGTATCCCAAAGTGGCTCTGAAACAATAAGTTTGGCTTCAACAAGTAGAATGACGGACCGTGGAAAAATGATACAAGTCAAGGATACAACAATGATTTCAGTCAGGTCAGCCTCAAATCATTTACTGAATGTAATTTCTATAGACGATTGTAAAATGGCAATACAAAGGCCACTTGTGTATAGTGCAAACTCTGTAGGCATGGAAACTGGGAGAAATAAATCACAACTAAGTGAATATAAACCAATAAGTATCGCTTCAAACTCTGTTGACATTCAGAAACAGGAAAACAGATCACAGACAATGGAAAGTGGTAAAACGACAACATATTATCCTTCTACAGTAGGATCAGGAATATCTAATCGTCCTACTAAAACTGATAGAAAAATGAGAGTTAATAAAGCTATAGACACAATGATCAATGATAGGAAAGTTATGAACAATATGGACAGAAATTTTGATGCAAGGATTGCTCCTGCAGGCAGATTAGTGCTAGAGAAAAATGAAGGGGGACATATGTTTAAAAGACTTCATAGTGCCCTAAGGAAACATGTTGACAATATTCTATCTGTCCAAGCTAATAGGCGACATAGAAAACACATGAATGGCTTAGATGATCAATTTTCTTCTTATATTCAACAAATTGCTAGTTCAATGCAAAAAGCGGAAAATGTTGCTGAGGTTGACACAGATCGTTCCAATTCTAAGGACACATATCGTTCAGAGTCAAAACGACAAAGTAACATAGAACAATTACCAATCTTTGAAGAAGAGGAAGAAACTGATCATGACAATAAAATAAATGGAAACAAATATGGAGATATTCCGAATTCTTCTAACGTTTATGAACAAGATGACAAACCTGATTTGCTAGATACACAGTTAAGTGAAAAGCAAGATCAAAGTGTTCTAACAGTTGAGAATGTAACAACACAAAATGGACTTGAATTAGAAAATGAAACTGACGGTAACAGTTCAGGATACCAGTGCTCATCTTCAACTTCATCGATTTCGATTAAAAACTTTTCTGAAAAATCAATGACATGATTTAAATGTGTAAGGAATAATTTTTTAATTTATTTAGTGAACAATTTTAAATGAAATGTTATGAGGAATTACTTATTGATTTGGTGCATAATCAAATGCTTTATGTGTTAAAACAAAAATAATATTTATATTCATTTTTTTGTTCAGTGTGGGCTGCTGGTCATAATGAATAAAACACTTCAATATTAAAGTATGTATTTCATGCCATTTTAAGCTTGCATAAAATATATTTCCCTCTTAAATAAAATCATTATTACTCACATGAAAAATAAAAAACGAATATATAGAAATTATAAACATAAAAAGCTGCATAACCTCAATATTTTGATAAATTAAAAAAAAAATCTAATTGGATGAGTATTCATATCTTGGTTTTTCAGTCATTTAAGTTTTGTGCATAGTAGTTGGTAGTAGTTTTGTTTCTTCAAAATTTTACTTCATAGATTTACGCAGTATACATAAAAATATTTTTACAAAACAATAATTCATGGCAGCCACAAGTATATGACAACTAATATAACAGCTGTGGTCAAGAGGTGAAATACTTATTTACAATAATGCATACAACAACTTTTGTTATTTCATATGAACTATAAGTTGTTTTTCATAAAGGTGACAACAATAACATTACTAGAACTGATTCCATATAAAAACTTACTAGCAATCAGCTGGAAAAAAAATAAAATATTTAACCATATTTCTTCAAGGCATAAAAAGCCTTGATTGATTTTCTCCTCTATTCCAATCAAAATTTAATACAACATTTAAAAAAAAAAAATCCATCGACAGGCTGCCTAAAGTATATTCACAGAAGAATCCAGTGTAAAAATACCATTAAAACCAGCAAAAAATGGATAAAATGTGAAAAAAATCCTTAAACAGTTCTATAATAGCATGTGCACAACTTTAATATAGGAATAATGGTTATTTGTGTTGGTTCTTTAATGTGCACAGTGCAGGTGTTTTTTGTTTGTTGTTTTTTTCTGCATGTCTATATTGGTATATAGGGTATACCAATAAATGGAACGTTTGAGATCCCTATGACCAAGTTTAACTCTGCCAAAAATTATTTTACACGTATGTGGTGGTATATTGCTGTTTGTTGTTTGTGATTTTTTGGTGACCTTTTGTCTGCTTTTGGTGATTAATAATATTGTGAGGTTTGTGTCTGGTTTATCTACTCCTCTTTAATGTCAAATAGATCAAAATGTAGAACTCAGAAACTCAATTGTCTAAGGACAGACATTTCCTGTCACTAAAGGACAATGACATACAATTTAATGCAGGAATTTTGAGGTTGTATGATAAATACAAAACTGGAATTTTAGCTGGTCTACATATAAAGCTTTACAGTTGTTCTATGTTTAAAAGGCTCCAAAAATCATCATTAATATTTTATTACATACTTCCAGAAACACATGTGTATCAGGCCAGTTAGAATTTTACAGCTGGTAACATTATACAAATGGACAGTACAGGCACTGCCATGACTGCAGGATAACATGTTGACAGATTTTTTTTTGTTTATTATGATTTCAAAGACGATGAAACTATTAATTGTTGTTCCATGTGGTAATTGTACTAGGCTACACAGGGCACTCTCCATAAATGTATAATGTATATTATAAGGTGTGTTCTAAGGACTATTAAGCATTGATAGAGCAGCTAAATGCACTTTTTGTTATTGATAGTAACCATGCAAAAGTAAAAGAATACTAGTCTTGTTAGCAGACTTAATGAATGTGAAGCTTACATAGATCAGAAAAAGAAGATCTGTATGTGTAATCCCTGAAGATAAAATCACAATTGCTGTCAATGGTTGCATAAAACATAAAAATGATTTGATTCCCATCCTTTTAAGATAAATGTCATTATAAGACATTCAAGACTGTGGAAAAAAGATACAATCTGAAGTTTAAATATCTCTGGGTTATAAGTATTGCAAGTCAAGTATACATAGATGGTCAGACTGATATCATAGTGGAATACCCTTAAATTGTACATAATCTGATATGGAATGCCTTACATTTCAATAAGTTATGAACCTTTAAATATAATGTTTCGTTTAACTCTTATTACAGTATTGTACGAATGAAAGAAAATAACTGTCAAAAGTACTGAAGAAATCTTCTTTCCATTGTGAACACTGACATAAACAATATTTAAAAAATGAGCTATCAACAAATAATTTTCTTATTTCATGCTTTATGTGAAGAACATTGTTATACATAAATGTAACGAACTTCACAAACACCTTTCCAGTCAATAAATAAAACATTACAAAACCAACAACATTAAGTTTATCTATACAGATTTATATATTTAAAAGTCTTCAATTGAGGATTATAAAGTAATCATTTATTCCTAATCGACAAGTACCTATAAAATACCCAGGCAAAAACTTTTAATCACAAACATAATCATAACTTAACATCAATGTTAATATCTAAGTCAATAGAGGAGGGTCAATGGGTTTGAACTTTTGGGAATTTCTGTAGACATCAATATATTGACTTTATAGGATTGGATGAAGTATTAACTTAAATGGTTTTGTTCTCATGTCACTTTCAAAAGAAATTGACTGAAGGCCAAGGATTTACAGAATGACTTTCAGAATTCTTCTGCTCAATATCAATATAAAAGTTTTGGCTTTTGACAAGTGTTGTTTTAATGTCTATTTTGTATATTCATGATAGAGTCAGAAAATTTTAATCGAAATTCTAAATTCAAGTTTCCATCCAATGGCCTATACAATATAATTTCTATACTAGCTTACTGTATGTATTTGACTCTTAACAACCATCATGTTTTCCTGAATAAACCACAAAAGTACATTGTTTCCATCTGACTATAATCTAGATAACCTGTACTACAGAATCTTACATCCTGGTATTACATTTTGTCCTTGCCTGTTGGAATTCATTAAAATACTGGGTTCAAAAATACAAACAAAACATTTTATTTGAACATCTCACCACAAAAATATAGACTGATAGAAAATTGTTGATGTTGAAGTTTGAACATGATTCTGACAGGTAACCTGAATGAAAATCACAAGATTTAGATATCAGTGAGATTGTATCCATCTCTGTTGGTCCTGCCCACCTTGAGGTCAAGGTCAAAGGACATCAACCATAGTGTACCACTTATCGCCTTGATATTATCTGACATTCCAAATATCAAAAGCCTACCTCAAAAGGTACTTATTCATTCTGAAAGCAATTATGTGACCTTAAGGTCAAAGTTCACAACCACGGCATGCCGTGCGACACATGGCCTTGATAATATATACCCACATTCTAAAATTCAAAAGCTTACCTCAAAAAATAAAAAAGTTACAGCCCGGACACAATTAGTTTCAGATAGATGGACAGATGGATGCACCGACGGACAGGCAGACTGATCACTATAGGGCGTTCACCACAAAATGGCTGGGCCCTAATTACAAGACAAAACTTGGATCAAATAAATCTACTACCCATCTGGTATTCAAATGGAGACTGAAAGATTTTGATGTCATTGGGCCTTATTATGTAAGACAAATTTACAAATGCTTGTAAAGTTGATTGCAAATCTGATTCCAGATAAGAACACCAGACCCAATTTATAAATTCATTGAGAACAAGTTTGGCATAAACTAGTTTAGTGGTTTCTGTGGATTAGATAACAAGTGTGGACACAGAAAAACGTCTCGCCTGAATTCCGCATCAGTAACGAAAATAAATTTTGTCATAAGCATTATGTTAATAGCATTAATTATGAGCAGCGGCCTGTATACCAAATATTGTCACCATACTATGCATAGTTACAGAGGAACTGTCCTAATACAAAAACTTGAACGTAGTCGCTGGACCGTGAAATTGAGGTCAAGGTCAGGTGGAACCTACCAGACAGTCATGTACTATTAATCAGCAACCTATATACCAAATATTGTCATCCTACCATGCATAGTTACAGAGGAACTGTCGTAACCCCAAAACTTTAACGTAGTCGCTGGACCGTGAAATTGAGGTCAAGGTCAGGTGACACCTACCAGACAGTCATTTACTAGTCATCAGCAACCTATACACCAAATATTGTCATCCTACCATGCGTAGTTACAGAGGAACTGTCGTAACCCAAAAACTTTAACGTAGTCGCTGGACTGTGAAATTGAGGTCAAGGTCAGGTGACACCTACCAGACAGTAATGTACTAGTCATCAGCAACCTATACACCAAATATTGTCATCCTACAATGCGTAGTTACAGAGGAACTGTCGTAACCCAAAAACTTTAACGTAGTCGCTGGACCGTGAAATTGAGGTCAAGGTCAGGTGACACCTACCAGACAGTCATGTACTAGTCATCAGCAACCTATACACCAAATATTGTCATCCTACCATGCGTAGTTACAGAGGAACTGTCGTAACCCAAAAACTTTAACGTAGTCGCTGGACCGTGAAATTGAGGTCAAGGTCAGGTGACACCTACCAGACAGTCATGTACTAGTCATCAGCAACCTATACACCAAATATTGTCATCCTACCATGCGTAGTTACAGAGGAACTGTCGTAACCCAAAAACTTTAACGTAGTCGCTGGACCGTGAAATTGAGGTCAAGGTCAGGTGACACCTACCAGACAGTCATGTACTAGTCATCAGCAACCTATACACCAAATATTGTCATCCTACCATGCATAGTTACAGAGGAACTGTCGTAACCCAAAAACTTTAACGTAGTCACTGGACCGTGAAATTGAGGTCAAGGTCAGGTGACAGGTGACTGACTGGCAAGTACTCATCATAAGCTACCTCTGGACCAAATTTGATGGACCTAGGGCTTGGGCTTACAAAGATATGAAGCAAGATGTCAAGTGTTTACGCCGCCGCCGCCGCCGCCGCCGGCGGATTCCCATACATATGTCTCGCCTCCAGCGACTTTCGTCGCAGGCGAGACAAAAATGGACAAAATTTATATCAGATAGTAATTTTTTTATGTTTTACATACTTTTTTTACATCATATCATCAGTAATGTTGGTTGTGGAAGGAGTCATACTTTCTCTTGGATTAAAATGAACAGAGTATCAACTACTGAACTTAAGCAAACCAACTCACAGTGATAATGAAAACAATGATAAGCTAAAAGACAGTGATAACCTACCATTAGCTGTACTAACACACATGATAAGCTTCTACTAGCTGTACTAACAGTCATAAGCTACCATTAGCATTAGCAGTACTATCATGGTGATAAGCTATCATTAGCTGTACTTAAACAGTCATATGTTACCTTTAGCAGCTAACACAGTCATAAGCTACCATTATCCTTGCTTAAACAGCCATGTTACCATTAGCTGTTCTAACACAGTTATAAGCTACAATTAGCTGTACAAACACAGTGATAAGCTACCATTAGCTGTACTAACATGAGGATAAGCTACCATTAGCTGTTCTAACACAGTTATAAGCTACAATTAGCTGTACAAACACAGTGATAAGCTACCATTAGCTGTACTAACATGGGGATAAGCTACCATTAGCTGTACTAACACAGTGATAAGCTACCATTAGCTGTACTAACACAGTGATAAGCTACCATTAGCTGTACTAACAATGTGATAAGTTACCATTAGCTGTAGTAACACAGTGATAAGTTACCATTAGCTGCACTAAAAAGTCATAAGCTACCATTAGCTGTACTAACAATGTGAAAAGTTACCATTAGCTGCACTAAAAAATCATAAGCTACCATTAGCTGTACTAACAATGTGATAAGTTACCATTAGCTGTAGTAACACAGTGATAAGTTACCATTAGCTGCACTAAAAAGTCATAAGCTACCATTAGCTGTACTAACAATGTGAAAAGTTACCATTAGCTGCACTAAAAAATCATAAGCTACCATTAGCTGTACTAACACGGTTATAAGCTGTGCATGTACATGTATTAACAACCACTTGGGAGCTTATGCTTTAATTGAAAAGTCGTGCCAGTATCAGTTTCAATGGAGAACTACACTTTTGTAGAAAATATAATAAAGAAAAAACCATGCCATGAAAAAGCAGTTCATGTAAATTTCAATTCTTGTTTATTCCCAGTATGTTTGCATGAAATTCTTATCTAAGTAAAGATGGTCATATGAGTTTAGTAGTGTTATCAGATATTGTTTTGAAATAAGACAACACAAGACCACTTGTTTTCTTTTCGAGTGTTTAAGAGTAGTTTTTTAGGTGATAATTATGAAATAACTCATAGGGGTATGGTGTAGTACTCATTTACACATATGGTAGGCCTTTATAATCTATTATTTTATTATATAACCTAGTAATTAAGTGAGGTATAAAATGGATAAAGAGACCCACATTATGCTTAAATGAGTGCAACACCATAAAAACTGGAGATTATTTGTATTCTAAAAGGGACAAAAACATCAATTTTCTGGGTTTGTTTGGCCTATATATTTTGCATAGTTTTTACTGTTACTCCCGTTAAATCTCATTTAAATGTGTGACATACTAAACCTATTGTGCAAATGTATATTTATAAAGTTATTTAATGACAACACCATCACCGATATATTGAATAGTTTTTAATGTTTTAAACTGAAGTAATCAACACTACATGGTCTTGAAGGCGTTGTTCTAGAATGGCCTCTAGTCTGACCAACTGCCATCAACATTTTAATTTATAATGTATACTTGTATACTAAAACAGCTTTTGTGATTGTTTGACATTGTTTCAAATAATGTTGCATATAAAACACAAAAATATCAGGCAATATATCGGTTGACAATAATAGGACGTCATATCAGAATTTATTGTCATTTCTTCTTTTCAATTTTAGAAACCTTCTTGATTGGCACTGAGACATACTGGATTACATCACGACAAAGGATCTAAGATCAATTCTTGCTAATACTGTTTTCAAAGAGAAAATTTAGTAGTAGTAAATTAGGTATTTTCTGTTTGTTAGCAGCCATTTAGTTGGCATTACTTGGATCATTAGTCTGACACAATCATTGCCAGTGTGATACGTACGAAGAAGATGTAGGAGGTGTTAACACAAATTTATAGATGTAAGAGCTCTGATGGCATTTTAGCACACGTTTTCTAAATATAATAAATTTAAAGTATTGTTTTAAATATCAAAAGGGAGCTTTTGTTAATTAGGTCCAATTACTGATTTATTTTGTAAATTTCACTTCTTTAAATTGTGAGCAAACAGTTCCTTTTAAATACAATTGTATCACTTAGCAAAGTAAATATCAAGTATAAATAATGAAGTAGTTTGTATCCAATGACCTCCGTGTGTAAATTAAAACAGAAATATCAACATTTGAAATCCCTTTGATAACCTTTGTCAGGAAGTTACCAAGTACAATTAAACAATTCTTGTAAACCAGAAAATAAACAGACTATAAAATATGCTATTCAAGACTGGTGAAACAGACAAAAACTGGGCTCATATCAATATGTGTGTAAAAACAAACATTTCTACTAAGTCCAACCATAGATTGAAATTTCATGTTAAAAAGGGTCAGGGAGCCTTACATGTACAAAACACCCTCCCAGATTAATAGGAAAGGGAGTCTTACATGACCCCTTCCAGATTATAGTGTCAGGGAGCCTTACATGTACATAACCCCTTCTAGATTATAGGGTCAGGGGGCCTTACATGTACATGGCACTCATCCAGATTATTGGGTCAGTGAGCCTTACATGTATATGACACCTAACCAGATTACTAGACACAAAGGTCTTACATGAATCCCGGGCAGATTATTGGGACAGAGCCTTACATGTACAAGACACCCAACCAGATTATTGGGTCATAGAGAATTACATGTACATGACCCCTTTCCGGATTCTTGGGTCTTGGAGTGTTACATGCACATAACACAGAACCAGATTACTGAGCTAGGGAGTTTTACATGGCACCCTTCCAGATTATTGGGACAGGGGGCCTTTCATGTACATGACACCCATTCAGATTACTAAGCTCAGGAGTCTTAAATGACACCATGCCAGATTATTGGGTCAGGGAACCTTATATGTATATGGCACCCAACCAGATTACTAGGCTAGGGAGTCTTACATGACACCCTGCCCGATTATTAGGTCAGGGAACCTTATATGTACACGACACCAAACCAGATTACTAGGCTAGGGAGTCTTACATGACACCCTGCCCGATTATTAGGTCAGGGAACCTTATATGTACATGACACCCTGCCAGATTATTAGGTCAGGGAACCTTATATGCATATGACACCCAACCAGATTACTAGGCTAAGGAGTCTTATATGACACCCTGCCAGATTATTGGGACAGGTAGCCTTATATGTACATGACACCTAACCAGAATACTAGGCTAATAAGTCTTACATGCCACCCTGCCAGATTATTGGGTCAGGGAACCTTACATGTATATGACACCCAACCAGATTACTTGGCTAGGAGTCTTACATGACTGCCCACGATATAATTGGGACAGGGAGTATAAGAGGCACATGACACCTAACCAGATTACTAGGCTAATTAGTCTTACACGACACCCTGCAAGATTACTAGGCTAAGAGTCTTACATGCCACCCTGCAAGATTATTGGGTCAGGGAACCTTATATGTACATGACACCTAAAAAGACTTGTTGTAACTGTTTTAGGGCACTAAAACGGATGTCTCCCCTTCCATAGTATCAACAAGGTGGATGTTTTTATCTGTGGGGGCAAATACAAGTATTAGGAATATCTTTCTACATGGGAGCAAAAAAATATACACATTGGAGCTAAACAATACGAATGTGTAGTGTATCAATTCAGTACCATCAGACAGGATAATTTATACTAAAAATTGAACAAACCTTATCTCAATTAAATGCAGGTGTTATTGCAATAAAATTAACATTAATTTGACCTTGAGGTCAAAGGTCAGTCATATGAAGGTCATTCTGGTACCCGACAAATAGTCTCACAGTGATACATTTACATGCCAAATATCTAAGCTGAATATCAAAGGATAAAAAATTTTGGTACGGACACGCGTTGCGTGTAAAATCAGCATTAATTTAACCTTAAGGTCAAAGGTCATATGAAGGTCATTTGGGTACTCGACACATTGTCTAATGGTGATGCATCTACATTCAAATATCAAAGGATAAAAAAGTTATGATCTGGACACGCTTTGCAAGTAAAATTAGCATTAATTTGACATTGAGGTCAAAGGTCAAGGTCAAATGAAGGTCATTCTGGTACACGACACATCGTCTCATGGTGATACATCTACATGCCAAATATCAAAGCTGAATATCAAAGGATAAAAAAGTTATGATCCGGACACGCTTTGCATGTAAAATTAGCATTAATTTAACCTTGAGGTCAATGGTCAATGTCATATGAAGGTCATTCTGGTACACACTTTGCATGTAAAATTAGCATTAATTTGACCTTGATGTCAAAGGTCATTGTCATATGAAGGTCATTCTGGTACGTGACACATCGCCTCATGGTGATACACCTACATGCCAAATATCAAAACTGAATATCAAAGGATAAAAACGTTATGGTCTGGACAAGCTTTGCATGTAAAATTATCATTAATTTGACCTTGAGGTCAAAGGTCAAGGTCATATGAAGGTCATTCTGGTATGCGACACATCGTCTCGTTGGTGATACATCTACATGCCAAATATCAAAGCTGAATATCAAAGGATAAAAAAGTTCCGGACACGCTTTGTATGTGAAGAAGAAGAATAACCAGAGGCTCTTAAGAGCCTGTACCGCTCACCTGATTTTATAGGCAATGAAGATGGCATTTCCTGATGTTAAAGTAAATCCTGTAATTTTCAATAAACTTTAAATAGGACCATCCAAACAATATTACTAGAAAGCTTTGTTTCATTGGTTAACCGGTTGTATAGAGAAGATTTTTTTTATTTGCCCATAGGGTCCTATGTTAAACTAAGTCCTGCGGCGGTGGCGGCCATTTTGAATTTCCAATTGCCATAAAAAACATAAACTTTATAAAGGACCATCCAAACAATATTGCTAGTAAGTTTTTGTTTCCATTGATTAACCAGTTTCAGAGAAGAAGCCTTTAAAAACATTTTCCCATAGGGTCCTATGTTAAACTAAGTCCTGTGGTAGCGGCCATTTTGAATTTCCAATTGCCATAAAAAACATAAACTTTATAGAGGACCATCCAAACAATATTGCTAGTAAGTTTTTGTTTCCATTGATTAACCGGTTTCAGAGAAGAAGCCTTTAAAAACTTTTTCCCATAGGGTCCTATGTTAAACTAAGTCCTGCGGTAGCGGCCATTTTGAATTTCCAATTGCCATAAAAAACATAAACTTTATAGAGGACCATCCAAACAATATTGTTAGTAAGTTTTGTTTTGATTGGTTAAACGGTTTCAGAGAAGAAGCCCTTTTAAACTTTTTTCTCATAGGGTCGAATGTTAAACTAAGTCCTGCTGTGGTGGCCATTTTGAATTTCCGATTGGGATAAAAAACATTAACTTTATAGAGGACCATCCAAACAATATTGCTAGTAAGTTTTGTTTCCATTGGTTAACCGGTTTCAGAAAAGAAGCCTTTCAAACTTTTTCCCATAGGGTCCTATGTTAAATTAAGTCCTGCCGTGGCAGCCATTTTGAATTTCAAATTGCCATAAACCAGAGGCTCTTAAGAGCCTGTATCGCTCACCTGATTTTATAGGCAATGAAGATGGCATTTCCCTGATATTAAAGTAAGTCCTGTAATTTTCAATAAAGTTTAAATAGGACCATCCAAACAATATTACTAGAAAGCTTTGTTTCATTGGTTAACCCGTTGTATAGAGAAGATTTTTTTTATTTGCCATTGGGTCCTATGTTAAACCAAGTCCTGCGGTGGCGGCCATTTTGAATTTCCGATTGGGATAAAAAAAACATTAACTTTATAGAGGACCATCCAAACAAAATTGCTAGTAAGTTTTGGTTGACCGGTTTCAGAAAAGAAGCCTTTCAAACTTTTTCCCGTAGGGTCCTATGTTAAATTAAGTCCTGCTGTGGCAGCCATTTTGAATTTCCAATTGCCATAAAAAACACAAACTTTATAGAGGACCATCCAAACAATATTGCTAGTAAGTTTTTGTTTCCATTGATTAACCGGTTTCAGAGAAGAAGCCTTTTAAAACTTTTTCCCATAGGGTTCTATGTTAAACTAAGTCCTGCGGTAGCGGCCATTTTGAATTTCCAATTGCCATAAAAAACATAAACTTTATAGAGGACCATCCAAACAATATTGCTAGTAAGTTTTTGTTTCCATTGATTAACCGGTTTCAGAGAAGAAGCCCTTTTTAACTTTTTTCCCATAGGGTCCTATGTTAACATAAGTCTTGAGGTGGCGGCCATATTGGTTTACCAATCAAAATAAAAAACACAAACTTTGTAAAGGTCCATCCAATGAACATTATGGCCAAGTTTGGTTTCAATTGGCCAAGTGGCTTCTGAGAAGAAGATTAAAATGTAAAAAGTTTACAGATGCTGCCGCCGCCGACGAACGCAAAGTGATAACAATATCTCACATGACCCTTTGGGTCAGGTGAGCTAAAAACACAAACTTTATAGAGGACCATCCAAACAATATTGCTAGTAAGTTTTTGTTTCCATTGATTAACCGGTTTCAGAGAAGAAGCCTTTTACAACTTTTTCCCATAGGGTTCTATGTTAAATTAAGTCCTGCGGTGGCGGCCATTTTGAATTTCCAATTCCCATCAAAAACACAAACTTTATAGAGGACCATCCAAACAATATTGCTAGTAAGTTTTGTTTTGATTGGTTAAACAGTTTCAGAGAAGAAGCCCTTTTAAACTTTTTTCCCATAGGGTCCTATGTTAAACTAAGTCTTGAGGTGGCGGCCATATTGGTTTACCAATTAAAATAAAAAACACAAACTTTGTAAAGGTCTATCCAATGAACATTATGGCCAAGTTTGGTTTCAATTGGCCAAGTGGTTTCAGAGAAGAAGATTAAAATGTAAAAAGTTTACAGACGCCGCCGCCGGACGCAAAGTGATAACAATAGCTCACATGACCCTTTGGGTCAGGTGAGCTAAAAAGCTGAAGAACTGACACAAAAACAATATGTCCCCCCCTTTGGGGAAGGGGAGACATAATTACTAGGCTACGGAGTCTTACATGCCACCTGCCAGATTATTGGTTCAGGGAACATTATATGTACATGACACCTAACCAGATTACTAGGCTAAGGAGTCTTTCATAACACCCTGCCAGATTATTGGGTCAGGGAACCTTATATGTACATGACACCAAACCAGATTACTAGGCTAAGGAGTCTTACATGCCACTCTTTAAGATTATTGGGACAGGGGGACTTATCTGTACAACAGCTGAAATTGGCCAAAGACAAACCAGACTACCTGTGAGGCAATCTCATTAAAAGCAATACCATCAATTATGTTAAATTATCAAAAAACTACATCTTTTCCTATACCAGTTTTAATTTAATCAGTACAAGACCTTTATGAAAAATAGTTTTTAATTGTTTATAAAAAATACATATAATAAATATCTTATTTGTAGGTTTTTTACCTATATTTAATATAAATATATCTAATTGTGTGTGGTGATTTTTTTACTGACTTTTTGTCCTAGATTTTTACTCAACAAGTGATAAAAACTAAGAGTTAATTACATATCTATACATATATATTTTTTACATGTGGATTTTTAATATTTAAGATATGTTTTCCAGTATACATTTGATGACTGTTCCTAAAAGGAATGAAAATCGTACTCTCACTTTTTTTAAATCTGACATATTTGGCCATAGTCCTGAAAGTAACAGTACATTTATTACCACAAGGTACCTACTCCTGCTTATTAGTAAATGAATACATAACCAAGAAATATATATAAATGAATCATAATTCAATGGGAAAATTGAGAAACATTTTCACACAGAATTCACTACTGATTTTGTCATATTTTTCCATCAATCATACAGTATCAATATTTAAACATATATGTAGTTTATTAAATTTACCCCAATATTCTGGATCAAAGCCTGGCCATTCTGTGATAACAAATTCAACAAAAACATTAAAACTTATTTAATACTACATACAATGTTTCCTTTGACAAATATTATCCAGATTTGTAGATAACAAATGTATTTTCCTATGATAAATATTTACTAACTCATTCCGTAACTATGAGAAAATAAACTATATTAACTTTACAAGTATTAATGTTGGGAACCTTATATGTATACCAAATAAACAGTAAAAATAAGAAAGTCAAACTGAACTTTATAACAAATGAATCCTATGAAGATATTGTACATGTTATCAAGACAAAATGCTGATTATAATTTTAAACTAAATTATACTGAGATAGCTAAAATTTGAATTAATATAATGATAAAATCACAAAAGTCTGAAATGGTCTGGTTGCAAAGAATGCCTTAATAAATAGGACATGAGTTGAGAAATGGTTTAAAATGTAGTTAAAACTATATGAGGAATTGATTAATCAATTCAGTACTGTATTTTGCAAAATTTGCTGAAAAATTATTATGTTCTGGGAAAATTGAAAAAAAAAGATACTTTTCCATATCATTAGATGCAAAATTTAAATATGTGTGTATTCCTTCTGTAAAGTTTTAGGAATCTTGTTTGAAAACTTTATGTGGACTTGATTGCACAAAACAGTTATAGTCTATTGTAAACTTTGATGATAATAAAAAACTTCTCAAGTCTGGCAACATGGAAAACAATTCCATAATAGCAGGTATGCAACTTCAGTATGTTAGTTTTCTTTCTATGAAGAAGATTTATTGACCTGTGTTGAAATCCGCAAAAGTTGATTACACCAAGTCTATGAACAAAGAAGTAAATCTTCCAAACATTCCCATAATATCAGGTGCATAACTTCAATACGCATCCAGCCTTACCGTGATGTTTCATAGATCTAAGTGAAAACTGTGAGAGAAGTTTATTTCACAATATGGATATCGTCATTTGTAAAATTTGCTGAATGTCTGGAATAATAGAATATATAACAAACGCAATCTTTCTATGAAGTTTAAGGGATCTGGTTTGAAACTGTAGGAGGAATTGATTACACAAAATAAGTACCCTATTTCTTTTTTCAACTATATTATAACCAGCAATAATCTATCAATTTTATAAATATTATTTTATCAGATATTTTCTCCCAACCCCAGTTATTTTTTACTATGAATGTCAGATGTTTAAGGCAATGAGATATAACTCTTAATAACTCTTAATAAACATAGCATAAATGAAATGTTTAGGTATTTCAAGAAAAAATAATAAAATTGGAATATGCAAAGCCATTTTGTCCTTGAAACTTTTTCTCTTAGGCAATGTTTGCAATTTAAATGAAAAGACATAGACTGAGAAAACCATATCTGACCTTGATACAGAATGACATAAATTTGCTAACTGTAATGAATGCTTTAGCCTTTTTCCCAATATATTTTATGGTTTTTTTTTAAATTCAATAAAACTAGTTTTAGCCATGTCTAATTTACTATTTAAATAATGTACATGTTGACCTTTCTTGCCAACATAAACAAATCCATACGTTGAATAACCCAAATACAAGTTTTGTTATTTCTTTTGTTAATTACTTTATAAAACATGTTATGTTTATTTCTTTGAAAATATAATTCACCCCGACCAGTAGAACTCGTTTGTCTCATTTCATTCATTTTGATTACCAAATACTGCATACAATATGTGAGATGTAATAAAAATGAATTTTAAAAATATGAGAAAAAAAAATGTTAGTACATAGTGTACAATAGATTGCTCGGCAGAACTTCGCCTCTTCCCCGTTTCTAAGCCTCATCCTTGTAATGTGTTTATGTCATTTCAATACACAAATGTTGTGTATATCGCAACTTGTGTGGATTGATTTTATCTTAAAACCGAAAAAACTTTTTTTATCTGTGCAAATGTAGGTCACATGTCAAGCCTATATAATTTTATCCTATTTATATGTAAATAATAAATAAATTCAAATCATAAAGCAGGTAATTGTTTTTCACAATTTTTTGTGCAGATTGTTCAAATATAAAAGGAGACAAGATGTCATTTTACACAAGTAGGTCAGGCATAAATTTAAAAATGATGTACACTTTTATAAGAAATATACACATAACATTAGTTTTAAAGATTTAAATTGATTAAAAATTGAAGAATGTGTCCATGGGACACAGATGCCCGGTAAATAAAGTCCCAAACAGGAAGTAGTTGTCCGACAGGTCTGAAAGTGGCTTAGGACGTACAACTTGTGATACTGAACCACCCTGCCAAATTTTAAATTGTTCTCCAGTATGGTTTCTAAGAAAAGCTCCATGGAAATTTGTACGGACTGACATAATGTACAGATGGACGGCTATAAGTAAAACTTAATGCCCACAACATGTTGTCATGGGGCATAAAAAAAACCAACAAAATATACACTTTTTTATGACATTTTATTTAATAAAACCCAACAAGATATTTAAACTAGTAGTCAATGTAATGATAACATTGACTACAAGTTTAAAATTTTGTTGGTTATAAATATTGGGAGATGATTTATCAAAGTATGATAAACACACACATCTCTGTTTCCATATACAAAAAATATATTGCATGTCTTATTGTTTTAATAACAACAATGACCTTGGGTTGTTGTAATGGCAAAAGGTCTACGATTTTCTTTGCAACAAATTTTACTATTAACAGAATATCTTTTTCTTAACAAAAGGTTACATGTTTTTAAACATTTAGCAAATAAAACCAGTTTTGCTTACCTGACCGAGACTTTCTGTGGGAGATGCTGTTATATTAGTTAACTTACCTGACCAAGACTTTCTGTGGGAGATGCTGTTGAAACAGTTAACTTACCTGACCAAGACTTTCTGTGAGAGATGCTGTTATAACAGTTAACTTAATTGACCAAGACTTTCTGTGGATGATGCTGTTATAACAGTTAACTTACCTGGCCAAGACTTTCTGTGGGAGATGCTATTATAACAGTTAACTTACCTGACCGAGACTTTCTGTGGGAGATGCTGTTATAACAGTTAACTAATCCTGACAGAGACTTTCTGTGGGAGATGCTGTTATAACAGTTAACTTACCTGACCGAGACTTTCTGTGGGAGATGCTATTATAACAGTTAACTTACCTGACCAAGACTTTCTGAAGGAGATGCTGTAATAACAGTTACTTACCTGACAGAGACTTTCTGTGGGCGATGCTGTAATAACAGTTAACTTACCTGACAGAGACTTTCTGTGGGAGATGCTGTTATAACAGTTAACTTACCTGACCAAGATTTTCTGTGGGAGATGCTGTTATAACAGTTAACTTACCTGACCAAGACTTTCTGTGGATGATGCTGTTATAACAGTTAACTTACCTGACCGAGACTTTCTGTGGGAGATGCTATTATAACAGTTAACTTACCTGACTGAGACTTTCTGTGGGAGATGCTATAACAGTTAACTTAACTGACCAAGACTTTCTGTGGGAGATGCTGTTATAACAGTTAACTAACCTGACAGAGACTTTCTGTGGGAGATGCTGTTATAACAGTTAACTTACCTGACCGAGACTTTCTGTGGGAGATGCTATTATAACAGTTAACTTACCTGACCAAGACTTTCTGAAGGAGATGCTGTAATAACAGTTACTTACCTGACCAAGACTTTCTGTGGATGATGCTATTATAACAGTTAACTTACCTGACCAAGACTTTCTGTGGATGATGCTGTTATAACAGTTAACTTAGCTGACCAAAACTTTCTGAAGGAGATGCTGTAATAACAGTTAACTTACCTGACCAAGACTTTCTGTGGAAGATGCTGTTATACCAGTTAACTTACCTGACCAAAACTTTCTGAAGGAGATGCTGTAATAACAGTTAACTTACCTGACTAAGACTTTCTGTGGAAGATGCTGTTATAACAGTTAACTTACCCGACAAAGACTTTCTGTGGGAGATGTGGTTATAACAGTTAACTGGGGCCTCGGTGGTCGAGTGGTCAAGGTAGTTCGTCTACTATTGATCAAGTGGTCTGTCAACACTGAGATTGCAGGTTCGATTCTCACTGCAGGCTGGGTGTACTCGACTCCAATCTTAATTGACAAGAATTGCCAGTTTTCCTACCGCGGGTGGGGGGTTTTCTCCGGGTACTCTGGCTTCCTCCCCCAATAAAAACTGGACGCCATGATATAGCTGAAAAATTGCTGAAAGTGGCATTAAACACCATCAAACAAACAAACAAACATATAACAGTTAACTTACCTAACCAAGACTTTCTGTGGGAGATGCTGTTATAACAGTTAACTTACCTGACCAAGACTTTCTGTGGGAGATGCTATTATAACAGTTAACTTACCTAACCAAGACTTTTTGTGGGAGATGCTGTTATAACAGTTAACTTAGCTGACCAAGACTTTCTGTGGGAGATGCTGTTATAACAGTTAACTTACTTAACCAAGACTTTCTGTGGGAGATGCTGTTATAACAGTTAACTTACCTAACCAAGACTTTCTGTGGGAGATGCTATTATAACAGTTATCTTACCTAACCAAGACTTTCTGTGGGAGATGCTGTTATAACAGTTAACTGACCTGACCAAGACTTTCTGTGGGAGATGCTATTATAACAGTTAACTTGCCTAACCAAGACTTTCTGTGGGAGATGCTGTTATAACAGTTACTTACCTAACCAAGACTTTCTGAGGGAGATGCTGTTACAACAGTTAACTTACCTGACCGAGACTTTCTGTGGGAGATGTGGTTATAACAGTTAACTTACCTAACCAAGACTTTCTGTGGGAGATGCTGTTATAACAGTTAACTTACCTAACCAAGACTTTCTGTGGGAAATGCTGTTATAACAGTTAACTTACCTGACCAAGACTTTCTGAGGGAGATGCTGTTACAACAGTTAACTTACCTGACCGAGACTTTCTGTGGGAGATGTTGTTATAACATTTTAACTTACCTGACTAAGACTTTCTGAGTGAGGTGCTGTTATAACAGTTAACTTACCTGACCCAGACTTTGTGGGAGATGCTGTTATAACAGTTAACTTACCTGACCAAGACTTTCTGTGGGAGATGCTATTATAACAGTTAACTTACCTAACCAAGACTTTTTGTGGGAGATGCTGTTATAACAGTTAACTTACCTGACCAAGACTTTCTGTGGGAGATGCTGTTATAACAGTTAACTTACTTAACCAAGACTTTCTGTGGGAGATGCTGTTATAACAGTTAACTTACCTAACCAAGACTTTCTGTGGGAGATGCTATTATAACAGTTATCTTACCTAACCAAGACTTTCTGTGGGAGATGCTGTTATAACAGTTAACTGACCTGACCAAGACTTTCTGTGGGAGATGCTGTTATAACAGTTAACTTACTTAACCAAGACTTTCTGTGGGAGATGCTGTTATAACAGTTAACTTGCCTAACCAAGACTTTCTGTGGGAGATGCTGTTATAACAGTTAACTTACCTGACCAAGACTTTCTGTGGGAGATGTGGTTATAACAGTTAACTTACCTAACCAAGACTTTCTGTGGGAAATGCTGTTATAACAGTTAACTTACCTGACCAAGACTTTCTGAGGGAGATGCTGTTACAACAGTTAACTTACCTGACCGAGACTTTCTGTGGGAGATGTTGTTATAACATTTTAACTTACCTGACTAAGACTTTCTGAGGGAGGTGCTGTTATAACAGTTAACTTACCTGATCCAGACTTTGTGGGAGATGCTGTTATAACAGTTTATCTTACCTGACCAAGACTTTCTGAGGGAGATGCTGTAATAACAGTTAACTTACCTGACCAAGACTTTCTGTGGGAGATGCTGTAATAACAGTTAACTTACTGGACTGGGACTTTCTGTAGCAGAGTTTGTTATGATAATAAACTTACCTGGCTGAGACTTTCTGAGGGAGATGCTGGTATAACAGTTAACTTACCTGACCAAGACTTTCTGAGGGAGATGCTGTTATTGTGAACAGGTAGCTACAAGAAGGGTCGGTGTAAATCTTTAAGTCAATATCACCCTGGTACAAATCATCTGGTGGCATTCCACTTTGTAGTTTTATTGATAAGTTTCCAACTTCATTTATCCTGAAGAAATATAAAACAAAGTTTTATAAATCAAACAATTCCAAGAAATATTTTTGGCATGTCAAGACAGTTTATAGCATTATTTGATTTCATATAAAATCCAAAATAATTTTTATTGGAACATTCCATATCATAAAACGGTTATAATCCTATGATAAAATTTTGTTTTTCCAAAATTCTTCATTGCTATTTACAAAGATCCTTGTGTGTGTTTTACATAACTTTCACCAATTTTTTAGATATCACACTGCCCAATTTATATTCAGGAGGAAGCTAGGGTGCCCATTTAGAATTCCAACTTCATACAATTAAACAAGTTCATACCTTAGTACTCCTTTCCAAGTATCAGAAAATACAACCATGACATTATTGTCTAATTTTATGTTTGATTATTAGCAAATCATCCATACCTGCTAAAAGCATAAACATCTTCATGACTCCATGGTACATGTAGAGAAATCATATTGCCCTCGTGTAGTTCTGGAATAGAAACCATAAAATACTAAATTAAACTACCAACAGTTATATAAATAAAGAATAACTTCTGAAACAAGTTTACGGTAGAATTGCTAAAAAATTGCAGGTCTTACTTTCATGTTAACAAAAGTGATGCTTATAAGTCATATTTATTTTTGTTACATATCATAAAAAAATCACAAAAGTCTTAAATGGCAAGTTGCAAAGCAAGTGCCTTAATAAATGGGTAATGGTTCACAATTCGTTTGTAGAGGGTTTACAAAAAACAGAACAATCATGTATAAAATGTGCTAAAAATGACCAAGTTCCCTAGCAAAATGAGAAAACATTTCCTTAAAAAAATTTCATGAGATCAGGTGCACAATTTTAATATATGTGCAATCTTTCTGTACAGTTTCAGAGATCTGGGTTGAAAACTGTAGGATTTGATTACCCAAAGCTGATACCCTATTTTCCCAGCCTGCCCGTCCAATATCAGTACAAAAGGGGCACAAGAACAGTTAGAATTGTACTACCAGTTTTCAAATGATTCAGAATTTACATATTGAGAGCATTCAAAATTATACAAAATTTTTGGCTTAATATGAAACATCTGACTTATAGAATAATTTTTCATTTTACCTGCATTATTGTTGCACTGTTTTGGTATAAGTTGGACAGTGTAGGCTCTCAGCACACTGTCTAATCCTTTCAGTTTTAAGTTATAATAGAGTGAGTCATTGTGTAATGTTAGGACACTGGCTCCCTTTGTAACACTCTCTGGATAGGTCAGTAATATATCAGGAACAGATGGCAGTTTGTAAGATAGATGTCTGTAATCTCTGTTGTATGAGTCTCCCATCACCTCTAACTGAACATTACATACATGTATAATCACAATCATTCTCATTCAGGATTTTCTAATTCAATTTACGTTCATTAAGCCATCTTTGATAGCCAAAGGTTAGGATAGGAGACTATCTTCATCATATAAAAGTATTAGATCGTAACCCTTGGATAGAAAGGAAGCAAGTAAGCTAGAAATACACAAATAAGTTTAAGATCATTTTTTAAATTAAAGGGATATGTTTTTGAAAATTAATGGTACAAACATTTTGAAATATTATTGTATAAGCTGTTCCCTTTTTTAGAAATTATTAAAGTGATGAACTGCTTACATTTTTTTAGTAAATCAGTTGAACTGGAATTTTGTGAAAGAGTTATGTACATGTATACATATATAATTATTTCATGTTTGTTTGTCAAAAATGTTGTCAGTGTTTGTTCAGTTTCTGATATGGCTTTTTTACTAATAGAAAAAATAGAAAAATATGTTAAAAAACAAAAAGGTGGCATTTAATGGGACATTAAATGATATCTCGCCACGATATTCATCAATAGTTAAATATATTTGTATATACACTATACTGTATATACTATACATCCACTATATACTAGTATATAGAGACAGAAAGAAATGAGCTATCTTTCTTAGACCAGAAAATTTCATTATTGTCAAATTTTGAAAATTTATAAAGTGGCAAAACTTCAATAATATTTTTCGGATCATCCTGATAATTGAACTTGACCTGTATTTTATTGTACTGAACACCTGTGCAAAATATCATTCAAATCCCTTGAGGTGTTTTCAAGTTATCATCTGGAAACCTTCGGAGGATGGACGGACAGACACCAAACAAAAATTATGCATAAAAAATATACTTAAAAGATATATTCTTTTTAAACTGCATTGCTTTGGTCACACCTATACCTACATTTCTGAGAGCACCTGATCATTAATAGTTGATTGAGAGCATTTGGTGTACTACCAGTTCAATACGGTCTTCTTTATCTCCATACCATGAGAAAAATTGAACCAGTAAAATCGCTAATGTTTAAAAGGTTGCCAGGAGAGTGTGCCTTAATAAATTGGGAATGGTTTATAGGTTTATAGGAAGAAAGTTTGGGGTCTTTGTTGAAAACTGTAGCTGAGGTATGATTTTATGCTAAATTTTCTGGAAAATGACTTTTATTACCTTGTCTGGAAAATGGCAAAACATTCCACAAGCTATAGCAATAGCAGGTGGAAAATTGCATTATGTGTGCAATTTTTCTGTAAAGTTTAAGAGATCTATATAGAAAACTGTAGGAGTTGTGTATGACACAAAATAGGTACCTTATCTCCCCAGACCATTCACCTGCCTGACAGACCATGATATTATAACCCCAGGGTAAACTTCTGGCAACTCATTCAAAACTTAACATAGGGTTAAATTTAAGAGCTTTTAAAATACAATATGACCCCAGTATTTATATTGTCAGCAATCAAAATGAAATTACCTGATGATGAACTGCTGGTATTATCAATACAATATGTGTCATCTTTGGGTAGTCTTTAAAATCTACTTGCACAATCTGTAGAATTAAAATAAAACACAAATATATGGTGATGAGAAACATTAAATTAAATCGCTGTGTTAAATTTAAACCTGTAAACTAAAAATGTCTAGGTGTTTCACTAAGGAAAACTAATTCCCCACCACGGTAATTAAATTTGAAAAACTAGCAGAATCAAAGACCCAATTATTCTTGAATCCATTTCAAATTAAAGAAATCCATTTTTAATTTACACTATATGTTCTGATGTGAAGCAAAACATCTTGACAAGTTTTAAGATAATCCATTAATTCAGCAATTTATAATGATCACAAACAAAAGATTAACTGTCAAGAAAGATGTTTTTGCTTGATGTTTCAAGTATGATTTTAGTTTATAATTAATAGACAAAACTTTATTCCATAACAATAAAAAAGACTTATGGAAAAACTTACTTTTCTGTTTGATTCGAAAGGTGGAATAGCTTTCCCTTTGTGTGCCAGATTGCTACAGGATTTGCTAGTGATAAAGATATAACATCAAAAATCATTAGACAAATGGCTCTTCATATTTACATAGATAAACTTCTAACTTGATATTTTGAAATATATCCAAACAAGCCGTTTAAACAACTTCTGAGTATGCAGAGTAATGACTTTCACAGTTGATAAAAAAAAAAGAAGTTAACAAAAGATTATCTATCATTTAATTAAATATATCTTATAAGATCTGATTGAAAAACTTTATATATAATATAAAAGTCTTTAAATGTTTAACAAGTTCACCAATTAAAATTTCCCCCCTTACCAACGACTTTGTCCAGGGTCCACTCTGCAAACACATACCCATTCTTGAAGATCCTGCAAATAAATGTCAAGAATTCAACATCTCTTAATGAATGACAAAATTTTGAAACTCAGAATAGAGATAGGTGTACAAATATATTAAAATTTTCAAATGTAACATAAAGCATATAGAGCAGGGGGCATGAGATATGACAATAAGTGTGGAATCTAGTTCATGTACAAGATATATACCAGTAGTTTGTAAATATGTACTAAACACAAGTTATCATAAGTCACATTTAAATTAAATTTTCACTCGAAAGATTTTAAACTAATGTTTTTGGAAAAACTGAGTGATGTTCCAAGAGTGATAGATATTTGATATTTCATGATTGGAGTGCAATGAAACAGGCAAAAAGACATAAAATTTCTATCATGAATGGAAGATGACATGGCTTTCACAAAAGCACAGGAAAGTATTTCTTCCGTAAACTGACAACTTTCTCAAGATATCCTATAGACTCTACATCATTTAAGACCCCATTGTCTCCAACATCCAATTGGATGGCCAGAAACAACATTTCATGCCTTTCGACTGAATGATACAAGAACAGATGTGTAGGGGTGAGATAATCTGTATTGGGTCATCTGTACCAGAAATCTGCCATTTACAGAAGAATGCCTGTATATTAAGCCTCTCTTAGAACACACTTGACTAGAGGCTCCCAGGAGCCTTTAATCACACACCTGGAACACAAATGACTTCAACTATATTTAATTTTTTGCAATTTAGAGTTTCAGTTTAGTTGTTATAGCTTTAAGTTACTGGGCAAAATCTTAACATTTCATCGAAAATTTTGGTCAAGTACAATAACTCCTTAGATTCCATCAGACCATTTCTAAAAATTAAATGATTTTAACAATGTTGGACTGAGCAATGACTTGTAGGCCTTGCTTTGCTGATAATTTTTGCAATTTACAGTTTCAATCTAGCTGTTCTGGCATTTAAGTTACAGAGAAACAACTACAAATTTCATCGAAATTTTTTTATTAAAGGTCAATAACTCCTATAAGGAATCACCTGACAATTTCAGGCCAATATAGTGAATTTAAGATTGCTGATAATTTTTACAATTTACAGTTTCACTGTTGCTGTTATAGGTCTTTGGTAACAGGACAAAAAGGAAAGTTTCATTAAAAATAATCATTAAAGGGCAAATAGCTCTTATTGTTTGTTTGTTTGATGGTGTTTAACGCCACTTTCAGCAATTTTCAGCTATATCATGGCGTCCAGTTTTTATTGGGGGAGAAAGCCAGAGTATCTGGAGAAAACCCCCGACCTGCAGTAGGAAAACAGGCAATCCTTGTGATGGTAAAAACTCTCCTGGACATTTGGTCCAGGTGAACCTAAAAATTAACATTAATGTTTTACCCCTGCAACAGCAGAAAAAATCCCAATTAAAATAAGATAAAAATTAAAAGATGAAAAATTTAGTATTGGGCCTATTTCAAGCCCTTTATCTGAAACACAGGAAAACAGAAATTTCTGTGGCATAATACTAAAGAACATTCTTTAAAAAATGAAAATAAATTGAATTAAAAAAATTCCATAACATATATTGAAAAAAAATAATCAGCCTTATTTTCTAAACTGTAGCAGCTAGGATACCATCATCAGTCTTAATCTTTACTCTGTCCCAGAGACCATATTGGTAAAATATGCACACAATTACAGTAATGATCATAATAAAAGTAGGAAGATACAGAACTAGAGGCTACAGAGAGCCTGCATCCCTATCTATAGTTATTAGATATCCATAAAAAGAAAATTTTACATGCTGACAATCTTGATACATGTAGTTCAGTTCAACAAGTAAGAGATAAGGACTTCATCACATTGCTTTTTGTAAAGGACACATTATAATGCAATCATGTGAAGTCACAATTCATTAGATCTTGTACTTTCAGGAGAAATCTTTTTTTTTATTTCAGCCAATCAGAAACAAGAATTGTGCATAGTGCACATATTTCTTGAAGGGTCAAGATAAAATGAGGAACCTTTGTAAAGGAACATTCAGAAAAACATAACATTTGACTTTGCATATTCAAAGAAGACCATTGAAAACACAAAAATGTAATTTTCCATAGGGTTTTTAAGTAAACTTTGACCTTAGCTTACGACTAATTTGAATTTAAAGTTTGGCACCTAAACAATACTTGATAAAAACATCAGAAGAACATTTCTGGTAAGTCTGCTTTAAAATTCATTCTTTTTTTCTTAAGGACATATCCTCCTATTCAATCTCCATACAATATTTCTTTCATACTAAATCTCAACTTTTCTTATGACAAAATCTTTAAATAAAGCTAAAATATATATATTGGTTACGATTGTATTTATAAGTTATTATGTCATCTTTATTACCTGTTATGAAGGTAATGTGATTATATATATTTTGACATATATTTTTCTCAAAGTGTTTTGCTAGAATCAAATTAGTTTGCTTTGAAGGCTTCATAACATATATAGAACAGTAATCTGTTCAAGAAAAACAGAATGTAAGTTGCAAGCATAATGTGTAATAAATATGTTTATGTCATTTTTGTTGAGAACATGGAGTACACGAAATTGCAGATCACAAAAAAGTGACATATGATAATAAAGAATATGATATTTTTTAAGAAGAAAAAGGATAACTTACTGTACAAATTAAAAAATATAAAATATGGTCACCAAATCAGAGGGAAAAATATTTCTGAGAAATGGGTAAAGAAAATAAATGGCGGAAAGCTGCAATATCTTTTCTAGATTTATAGCTTAGAATATAATAACGAAAGTAAAATAGTTCCTTTTTGTGTATGTTTGCTGTTGCAAAGTGATTATTGCTTTTTCCAAGACAATGTTGCTTTTTTACTGACTTTTGACTGTCTATAAAGTCTACATTACTGCAATGGAAATTTTTCCGAACTTTGACTGTCATGACATCATACAAAACAATAATGTTGAAAAAAAAATGCACAGAAATTATAGATTTGACTTTAAGAAGTGGTGGCCATGTTTGTTGTTGAGTCAGCACTAAATTATGAACTTGTGAGAAACATTTCTGCTAAGTTTAATAGAATTATCATCAGTGGTTCTCTAGAAGAAGAAGGTTAAAATGTGAACAGTTTTAGAACAACATTTAATAGGAAAAACTCAAATGGCCATCAGCCAGCTAAACTAAAAACCCCAGAGAATAATGAAAAATGTTTAAAATATAACGAACTAAAAGATAGTCAATAGAGCAGCTTTTCAGTTTACACTCCAAGTTTAAGATTTAATACATAGTACAAATGTTACATAGTTATATAATAATACTCCATGTTTATAATGGCAATGATGTTGGTAAATATATCTATAAATATACTAAGTGACATCGAATATAAATTACTATCAAAAACTAACACAAACTTCATTAACAAGTATCAATTTGAAATCATTAAAAAATTACTCTTTCAAAAATGTAATATCAAAAACTGCTAAAAGGAAATTTGACTAAAAGATGGCCAAAATATTTAAAGAACTCTTATGGCTACAGAATAGATAGTAAAATTCAGTATATATATATATATTTATTGTCATACCACATTGCTAATGGCCACAAATGAATTGACATCTTCATTGTCCATGGGAACAGCATAATAATAGTCTTGCTGAACCTGTAATATAAATTACCTAGTAATTAACCTAAACTTGGATTGCACACCTATATAAAACAAGTGTGGATAGTATTGCTCATGCAATACTGAGTCCCCTACCAGCAACTAAAATATTCATAGTTAAAGGGTTTACAAAAAAAGTCAGGAAAACTGTTATTTTTACCAAATTTCTGTTCAAGGGCCATAGCGTCGTCAAAAATCATTGGACCGGAATGATTTACGAACTTGGTCTGTAACTTATCATGGTTGACTCACATACCAGATATCAGCAAGCTTTTAGAAAAAAAGATCTGGAAAACATGTGTGACGGACTGATGGACTGACAGACCGACAGATGGAGTGCAAACCTGTACAAATTAGAACTTTTTTTTGGAGGGTAAGAATTTAGTCCCATTACTCGTAATGTAGCAGTGTAGGAGTAAATCACTCAAAGCAATTTGATGTCAAAAAGCAATTGCATATTTAATAAACTTTGTACAACCTTGAGCCTTTTTTAGTGGCTTCATTGTTAGCTTGCTCATTACTGATAGGAAAAGATAATTATAACCTTTTTTGATTCCCTGCTGTGTGTTATGTTTTAATAAAAATTTGTGTCTTTGTTTAGTAACATTACTACCTGAAAAGCTGTGAAAACCCAGAATGGGGTGTTGCAACTTGGGAAAGTGTGTGCATATGAAGGACAAATTCTAACTATTTAATTGTTATTATAGTGTGCAAAAAAGATTCACTACAGAGTTTATTTGAATTTACACAGGAAAGAATGATAAAACAATGTGATTTATGAAGAGAAAGTGTAGCAGCTAGGATTTTGAACAACTGATGTCTTTGCCTGCTTACAACGGTGTTGGGAAATATTATGCCCACAATTATCCATATATGGTAAAATGCCAGCTGAATCTTATCATAACAGTAACAAACAATCATTTAAAGAAGAAAAGGAAGTTATTTTTATACAGATTGTTTCAAGCTATTCGGCAGAACTTCATGTAGCTACAATAATGTAGCTGCTTGTTTTCTTTTTTTTTTATGGACAGAGCTACAAAGAGGTCCCATTACTCGTAATGGAGCAAAAACACACTTGGGATTTATACATATTTTCTGCTATTTAACTGCTATTTTTGTTTAATTTATATTTTTTCCTTTCTCTGCCGTTCAGTTGACATTTATACAATGTCTGATTAAATAATTTTAACACTTTTTCGTAATCATGGCATTGTTGACAAAATTGAAATTGTGGAGTGTAGAATTTTAGAATTGTATCAGTAAAAATTTAATCCCAGGTAATACGGAAAAACTTTGATCCGGATGAATATTCACAAAATCTATTCAGAAATTATGCACTTCCAGAATTCAAATTTTGACAACAATGCAATGATTACGAATAAAGTGTAAAACTGATGAATTAGGTGTTGTAGAAATATCAGTTAAAAACATTAAAAAGTATGTAGCAGTTTAGGGAAACAGTTTAATAGCTTATTATATGCATAAAACCTCCAGGTGTGAATCACTCCCGGCTTGCTCCATAACGAGTAATGTGACCTCACTGTAGCTCTGTCCATAAAAAAAAAGAGCTACATTATTGTACCTAAACTTCATGCTAAGACAATATAAATGTTTGAATTTTATAAATAGATCAAAGTTAGAATTTTTCATTTGCTACATTATGAGTAATGGGATTAAATTCTGATGTTAATTCAACAAATCACAACTAAATTTGGATTAATACAACAGCAAAATTCTGTCAAGTAAACAATAAGTTAATAGAAATGAAAAGTATTTGAAGTTGTTGAATACTGAAGCAGATTCCTGGTTGATAACTGTAAATCATACAACACTAGAAGATGTATGTTGCGTGACAATATTTCCTTTTGTGATCTTTCAGTCGATCCACTTTAGTCTTTATTCCCCTTGTTGTGGTTTTTTTTAAAGTACACCAAATCTTGAGTTTGATACAAATGAGGCAGTAAAAATTATTTAAAAAAATTAATATTATTACATTAATTAAATTTTGAGTGTTTTTGATTAGTCTAAAAACTACTTTCCTGTCATGTTAATCTCAACAAAACTAAAATTGCATCAAAATATGGTTATTTTTGTCTGCTGCACATTTTGATTCCAAAAATAGATTATAAGTGGTCAAGTAGAATTCAATAATAACTTGATTTATTAAAAGTAGATCCCATAGTACAATTGTTCAGTATAGCTATGTTAATTGCAAAACGCAAAAATCTTGTCAACAACAATAATGGAAGCATCTCTGGCAAATAGATTTCAATTGATACGATAGATGAGGATATGTTGGTTTTATTCATGTAATAAAAGAATCACTGACTTTAATATGCTGTTGCTGTTTGTAATCTAAACCCTAAAAAATGTATACTAGTGGCAAGGTTGAATACTACATTTTCTCTGATTGAGAAATCATAATAGCGACCTTTATCAAAGTCATTAATCGTATGTTATTACATGAATAGAATTTTGCATGTTCTTGTAACTACTTTTATGTCCTTTTTAAATGAAACAGTACTAAATTGCATTTAAATATTTGTCTTCTTAACAATTTTACTCCAAGAGCAACTACAACCAGTCAAGTGAAATCCAATATATGTTTGTTTTACCCTCAAAATAGATTGAAAGTGTGCAACAACAATGAACAAATCTGCTGCTAACAGATTTGCTACATGAAATAAAAACAATTAAAGATCCATATGTGGTCGCTATCTACATTTCTCTATCCACTAAAATCTATATTTTGTATAATGGCAACAAAATATTTTAACTTAATAAATGTGTATATAATAAACTAATTACATAAAAAGTCATGCCAATACAAATAACATGTGACGATTACAGGTAATCATACTTGAAAAATTTGGTTTCCACAAGTATGGTGAAATGGATCCAGACCATGACTATGAGTGAAAATGCTAGGTTGAAGTACTGACTGTCCAAAAAAACTTCCAAGACAATGTTCTAGCTGAGATTGAGTTTTATTGAGGGACAAAATTGTGGAACTAAGAAGTGCTTATCACAATGACATCAGTCTAGTTTTAATACCACTAATATTTGTATGATATAACTTGGATAACCATTAACCACAAAACAAAACAAGTAAATATACCAACCCTCATTTTAGCAAACTCCCATGTTTTCTCCTTCTTGACAACCCATGGTATGGAATCATCCAATAAGATCTCATCTTTCCAGAAATCTGGTATCTTATGTGTACCAGGATGTGACAGGAAATAATGGTTGAATACATTCATTCTTAGTGAAGTATCTGTTGTCACCTTTATACATAAAAAGAAGCAAGCATTGTTATGGTAAAAATTAAATCAAAAATAGCCAAAGAACCTAAAGAGCTATAGTTCCGCAGGTTATCAATGTCACATCACGTATGACATTTGGCATAAAAATGAAATTAATCACCTAATCCACTTGAATCCATCAAAAAACTCCTATTTGTTAATAACTTATTTTTTCATAAATTTCAATAAAACTCTCCTTTCAAATAAAGATTTTCAAACCTTCAGCACCCTGTACACACTTATAGGTTACAATTATAACATTTTACAGAATACTGAATTTACCTTAAGTTCACTATTAGTGACAACCTTGTTTTCTAAAAATATCATGTCTTTGTTAAAAAATATCTTACATGTCAGTTGTCAGATAGATAGAAACAAGTGCCAATCTGTAAAGTTTCGTACAAAATCTAATACTTGCTTGAAATTGATAAATTTGGACTCATTTCACTACTTAAATATTTGAGCATCATATAAACTTAATTTTAAACAGGTTCATTCAGAATTACAACATGTACAATTTTTATGCAAAGTGAAAGTAGAACTACTTTGGTTCTTTTAAGCACTACTCTTGGCTAAAGCATTTACTGATTGGATATTTAGTAGAGGTTAACGTATCGAGTACCTGGGTACTTTAGAGATATGAATGTATACAACTGATATGTTTGAATATAGTTATTTTCTTCGTTTTTAATATTAATGGTGAAGTTCTATTTGTTAACCAAAAACATATTTAGTAACATGGAGTTTTGATACATTTAATTACCTGATATGTGTAAGCATCAATGATATCAAACATGGCCCTCTTTGTTAACATAACCATCTGTTTACACCTGAATAACACAAATATCAAAGGTATATAGAAGCTCCTACAATGGGGAACGAATGACTACTTGGTGCTACATGTACTCTTGTGCTTATTTTTTTTTTAAACAATTCTTTATAAGATACTCACCTTTTAACAAAAAAGCTTTTTTTTAAAATGTATTGTATTTAGTTTCATGACCAAATTTACAGGCATGCAATAAAAAATTAGAACATGAGCCTGTATTACTCATCTGAAACATCAAAAACAAACCTTGCAGAAGACGATTATTATAATTTATAAGATATAAACAAACACTCGCTACAATAATCTAGCTCCTTTTTTATTGACGGAGCTACAAAGAGGTCTCATTACTTGCATTGGAGCAACAAATCTTTTAAGATTTATACATATTTTCTGCTATTAAATTGATGTTTTTGTAAAATAAATACTTTTTCCTATCTCCACCGATCAGCTGATATTTCTACAATGTCTAATTAAATCATTTTAACACTTTTTCATATTCATGGCAAAAATTTCATACCAGCCAATGCAATGCATCCGGATAAAAGATCCGGAATGAATTTTTTTACCAAATCGATTCAGAAATTATGCACTTCCGGGATTCAAATTGTGTCAACAATGCCATGATTATGAATAAAGTGTAAAACAAACAAGTAAGGTGTAAATATCAGTTAAACTGCAAAGACATACATGAAAGTATATAGCAATTCAGGTAAACAGTTTAATAATTGATTATATGCATAAAATCCCCAGGTGAGAATCACTCCCAGCTGCTCCATTACAAGTAATGGGACCTATTTGTAGCTCCATCAATAAAAAAAAGGAGCATCATTATTGAATCTTATGCAACATGTGTTGACCCCTATGTTCAAATTTCATTTTTTGAAATCATGTTGAGGTTGGGAACAGAGGATGAATTATTATGCAGAAATTAGGTAAAAGTGGCTTGGTGACTTCACAGAAGATTTCTGAAGGAACTGTTGATGACAGACACAAAGTGATGGCAATAGCAATAATGTCCCTATGTCTATTGATAAAACAAAAACATGCTTTTAACAACTTACCACACAGCACACAAATGATCAGTTGAAACCCAGGCATTTGGCACGGACATTGTCTACAAAAAACAGAATTCCATGTGTAAAGTTGTATCAATTTTTATAAGAAATATACAAACAAAAACAAACTATTGCTTTTTCTTGAGGATACAATTATGATAGTAATAGTAATATGCATGAATCTGGTTACTGTTCTGGAAATAAGCTTTCTCCTTCATGTGAAAGATATTCAAATTGATTTTAATACAAATATTGTATTTTCATAATATAATCCAAATATCTCTAATCTTTAACTACATAGTTTTGGGAATTCTCGAAACTTTATTTATCCTGTCTAAATTTTTAAAAAATAAGTGTGGACACAGAAAAAAATCTGTGTGCTAATTCTCACTAGGGATACCCACACTTGCACAAAAACTATTTGGTAAACAGGAAGTAGATGACCAAGGAGCATAAAATTGTTATACACTATATGTACTATAAAGCAATATGCAAAATATCAGGCTTCTGGATACTATTGTTGCTTAGAAAACTGCAACAGAAATTTTTTATATGGACAGATGAACGAACCAATGGGCGGACAGACAAGGGAAGAACTGGAATCTATACCTGTTTATATTATACAAATAATTCTCCATTGTGAACAAGGACGCATTAGATAAACAAGTGTGGACACAGAAAAATCTCTCGCCTGCATTCTGCATCAGTAATGAAAAAAAATTATGTCATAAGCATTACGTAAATGGCATTAAATTGTTATCATTTAAAATATACAATGCATAGTTACAAAGAAACGGACCTAATCCAAAAACTACTTAGTCACTGGACCATGAAATTGAGATCATGGTAAGAAGACACCTGCCAGACCGGATTCTCCTATATATGTCTCGCCTTTTAAGACTAATTATTCATCTAAGCCATCAATAATTTTAGTGTAAATTATTCATGGATTTTTACAATTGAGATTGGTAATTTAGTTCTGGTTTCACTGTTCCAAGAATTTATGCATTTTAACATGATTATATAATGAAAAGTTCCATACTACTGAAGTTCAACTATATACTTCATATTTTACTCTGTTACAGTCTTAACACTTACAGATGTACTTATGGAGAGGCTAGGATCAGCTATCTGAAACATAATGTATTATATGAATTAAGTTTAGCAAATCTAATTAGTTTCCACAGGTACTAAAATTTTGTAAGATAAGCATTCAAGCATCCACAAATGACCAAGTTATTGGTCAGTCTCACTTTACTCAATATTAATAACTGATCTCTCAATCGATTTACAGGGTGGTCTTATCGCGCACCTAAGGCCTTTTGTAAATTTTTTCAGTTTCAGAAATAAATATTTAGTTGTGATAAATATATGTTTTTACCTTTGAATATATTGCTTTAAAAACATACACCCAAATTTGTTAAAATTTGTCGGCAAAGTAATTATTTTTGTCATTTTGTTCTGCATGACCTGATTGTATGTCAACAATGGTATATCCAGTGATATCAAGCATGTGCACAAAAAATCAATATGGAATTAAAATACGAAAAGATTTTTATATGTATGAATTCTAAAGTTAAACTAAGTGTGGACACAGAAAAACATCTCGCCTGCATTCCGCATCAGTAATGAAAATAAATTTCGTCATAAGCTTTAAATAAATAGCATTAAATATCAGCAGCGGCCTGTATACCAAATATTGTCACCATACCATGCATAGTTACAGAGTAACTGTCCTAATACAAAAACTTTAATTTAGTCACTAGACGGTGAAATTGAGGTCAAGGTCAGGTGGCACCTACCAGACAGTCATGTACCATTCATCAGCAACCTATATACCAAATATTGTCATCCTACCATGAGTGGTTACAGAGTAACTGTCGTAACCCAAAAACTTTAAGTCGCTGGACCGAGAAATTGAGGTCAAGGTCAGGTGACACCTACCAGACAGTCATCAGCAACCTATACACTAAATATTGTCATCCTACTATGCGTAGTTACAGAGGAACTGCCATAACCCAAAAACTTTAACGTAGTTGCTGGACCGTGAAATTGAGGTCAAGGTCAGGTGACAGGTGACTGACTGGCAAGTACTCATCATAAGCTACCTCTGTACCAAATTTAATGGACCTAGGGCTTGGGCTTACAAATATATGAAGCAAGATGTCAAGTGTTTATGCCGCCACCGCCACTGGATTCCCATACATATATCTCGCCTCCAGCGACTTTCGTCGCAGGCGAGACAAAAACAAGTTAAATTTTAACAATAAAAGGAATCTACCAGTCATTGATATTCTCCAGATTGATAGAAGTTTTAAAGATCGTGTCTTTCAGGTTAGCTTTTATGACACTTAAGAAATGAACGTTAAAAAAAATATGCTGCAAAATTAAACTGTCGGAAAATGTAATATGAAGACCAAAATTAGTCCAGGGAATCTTAAATTAAAGATATATTTTTTAAATAATACCGAAATTGGAAGGTACCTAACATGCGCAGAATCACCAGATGCATTCTAACGACTTCTTCGACTGTAAGTATGAGTAAGAAGGTATAAAATGTAATGATCACATTATGCAAGGTCTATGTTTATTTATATACACATAGTTATAGTGTAAACAGCTATTCTATTAAGGTATGCAGAAAAAAGGTGGTGTTGTTTTCTGTTGTTCGTATGGTTTAAGATGATTTTACCTGTACATTTAACATGTTAATCGTGTTTTTTCCATACAAGGGGGTCTAAAATAATAATTAATTAGCCTAATGGTAATCAGTCTGCACAAAAAGCCTCCAAAACTGTCTATATTTATTGTATTCCAAGTTATTTCATATATTTAAGTAGCTCTTCTGAAACTGAACAGGTATACAAAATTACCCCTGTAAGTGATGTCAATCCATTTCTGACAAGTACATCCCTGTAGCCCCCTCCTGTCGACACTACTGTCACATGTTTCAGTGTAGTGTTACTGTGCTTTCTCCAGTAGTCGTTTACTTTTATGTAGTAATGTGCAATCATACGGTCAAGGGGGATAACTGAAAAAATATTTTTCACAAATAATAATGAAAACAAATCAGAAATTCAAAAAATCTGTACAAGCATACAGTAAAACTTACCCAAACAGAACATCTCTTTTTCCAGTAATAAAATATTAAAGTGTAGTGAATAAATGTGCATATGCAAAGATTATGAACAACAACGACATTTTTTACTGGCCTCCTAATATGTTTGGTGTTATAAACAGGATGCATTCCAACATAAAGTGTTTTATCAAATAACGCATGTCAATTGTCATATTTGCTGGCCATACAATCATATAGTCTGAAAGCACACTTAAAAAATTTTTAATTTAGCACATATGCACATGAGCATCAGGAGTTTTTTTGTTAGCAAAATGAACTGAATACTTCAGCACAACTGCATGCATTGCTGCAAGTGTCAGAACAGTCTTCCATTTGTTTATCTACTGCTATAGGATGAACTGATTTAGTTACTGATTGAAATTGTTTTAAAAAATGCACTTATTGAACTGTGTTGATTTTTTAAGCAACAGTAAACAGTACCTGGAGCTTGGTGTGGTGTTGCCTGTGTTATAATTGTATTGACAGATTGTTGATTAAATCCTGGTAATGTAAATAGTGCCCTAGCAATCATTCCACCCTGAAATGAATTTAAGTATTGATAATTATAAATGTATAATTGGTTTTTAGATCAAAACAAACTATGAAGTAAAATAATATCATTCCAATGTCTCCATCTCTGTAAATATTTTAAAATGCAATTTTCCGTATAATATACATTACCAATAGAAATAACTTCAATAAAAATAATTAAGATCTGTACTGAATTGCAAACTTCTCTGAGACATTGTGAATACACACCTGTAATAAATTTTATATAAAAATCCAATAACAAATGTAGTTGTGAGTGTGACTAAGGTGTAATTTTCTATAATATATTTAACAATTCCAAGTGACATAACTCCCATTAATAATTTGGAAGATGTGAATTTTTTAAGATTTTTTGTTTGCCTGATTAATGTTTAATGCCATAAAATGGCATCCAGTTTTTATGGCAGAAGGAAGCCCGAATATATGGATAAAACCCCTGCCCTGAAGTAGGAAAACTGGCAATCCATGTGAATTTAAATTGGAGTTTAGTACATCCTGCCTACTGAGAGACTTGAACCTGCAACCTCAATGTTGACAGACCAAATGATCAATAGTAGATGGCTAACTGCCTTAATCCCTTTGCCTACGAGTCCCACAACTCATCTAAGTTACTGCTGATATAAATAATTAACATAAATTATTATAAAACCATACAATCACTGTAGGCATAAGATATTTAACTCTCATCAAAAAGTTTTTTGGCACTAAAAGGATATACATCCAAATTTTATTTACCATTGAATGGCCAACCAGAATGACGGATGAAGGTTGGTATCCATTGTCTTCATACAGCGACAGGATCTTCTTAACACACTCATGTACAAATTCTGAAAAAAAAATGTTTTTGAAATGACTCATTTCTGCTAATAGTTATGTTTGTTTGTTTTAATGGGATTTAATTAAGAAATAGACTATTGCGAGAGGGCTTTATGCAAATTAGAACATGGTCAGATCTTATATTTGTCAATATTTATATACCGAGCAAAAGCGAGGTATAAAATGAAGACAAATATAAGGTCTGACCATGTTCTAATTCACATAGAGCCCAACTGCAATAATAATGTTCGATTCTGATATATGTCTAACACATGTTTCAAAATGTTGAAGCATCTCTAAGAGGATGCCTAAAATGGTAACATTGTGTTTTGAAACTGACATAAAATATATGCTCATTATTTTATTGAATATATCTACCTTTTAAGCAAAAAATATTGAAAAATCTTAATAAATTGCACTGTTTCAGTTTGATATTTTCACGTGCATATATGACGTCAGAATTCAAATTGTGATGTCACAGTGGTGTCCTGTGTATTTGGGGAGGAAGCATGAGTTCCAGGCACAACCCCCCATCTGTAGGAAAACGGGCCATCCTTGTCAATTATGTGTAGAGGCAAGCAAGGACAGTTCCATGATCAATAGCAGATGATTAAAACTACCCTAACCATTAAGCCACCAAGGCTCTCTGATAATTAGGCGATCAAAGAGTATCTGATGGTGAAGAAGGTGATTGTTTTAATTTTTGACATGGGTTGTGTCAACAACAGTCATAATCCCACATCTGACACTCTACTATACTTTTTAATGGAGCAGCCCAAATTATTTTTAAATTAATTACCAAGGCGTTTTGTGTTTCAAAAACACAAAAACCATATATGGTAAACTACAGGGTGAACAATTACAAACTGGAATCATTGTAGAGAATAGTTTTTGTTCTATGTCCAACACTGCTAAAAAAAATTATTTATGAATACCGAATTTAAATACAATATTTGAATTGTTAAATCAATTATGTGAACCACATTCTATGTGATCCTAAAGCACTTTTAAACAGTAGTTTAACCAGTTTTAAGCAACAAGTAAGTTAAAAAAATAACCACCCACAAAAACTGTTGTAATGATTATATGGTATGTGTATTTTCAATCTTCTTATCAGTTTCTATAAGTAGAAAACTTATGCCATATACAAATGCACCAGAATTTAAGCTGTCAACAACAGTGTGCATATAATGACTTTTTTGTCATGTCCAATATTTTGTTAAAATTCATTTAAATAGTAAAAAATGAACAGTACAACTTATAAACATAAACATCTTACCAGTCTGATCAGACAACATGCCACCATATAATGCTGAAAGCTCCTGAAAACAGACTGCAGTATAATATGACTCTAGATAAAAAGTATTATAAAACACTGTTTAAAAAAAGTTACAAATACATTCTTCTGTTATATTCAAGATCAATGACAAAAAATAAGCAAGATTTAGAATTTCCTTCATATATATGTATTTCTTGTAAGAATTAAAAAAGAAAATAAACATTTTTTTGTTACAATAACAAAATCATATTCTTTAACTTTCTGTATAGTGTTTCTACTTTTGAAGACACTGCATAACCAGAAACCTCAAATTTCTGCTTGGATTTATAATTTGAATATTTTTAATTGAAATACAACTTGGTCTTTTGAGAATAGTTGTAACAAGTGCATATTGTTGAATAAAATTTGTAAGACTAAACAAGTTTTTTACAACCTTCTGAAACCACACAAAAAACAGCTTGTCTAAGACAAGTTATAGAAATTTGATATTTTTATTGTATTCTTTTTTGGTGTTTGTCAACCTGTAACTGATAGAAATAATATCAACACTGGTAAAAAATAATAAAAAATATCTATTTAATCTATCTAATTAAAATTCAGGACTTGTTTAATTCAGAATATATATCTGTTTCATTTTACATTATAATTATACATCACACAATTTTGACACAACAGGCTTTAGAGTAAACCAATAAAATTTCGCAAGATATAAACTTTCGCGGCTTTCACAAGGAGGTATCAAAGGCGAAAATTTATATCTGCTAAAAGGTTTGGGGAAATGAATGATGAGGAATGGTGACACAACTAACATCGTGTAAAATACAACATTTGTGTGATAAACCTTCTTTGGAATTAGTAAGCTATGATTTCACAATGACAACTTTGGGTGGATAAAACGATTATCTTTCTTAGGTTTTAATTAAAATCTGATTATTTGTCTTTTGTTGTCCAAGTCGTCCTGTTATTGTCATCTGTTTGGCACTTAAAAAAAACGAATTAATTATTTAAGAAAAGTTTAATTATGTCAGCTGTTAAAAGATCAAACAACTTATTAAACAACTATATACACCTAGAGGCATGACAGGCAATAAAGGTAAACGGTTCATTAAAATTGACGACTCAAAATAATTCTATTAAATGTGTGTTGATTATGCAAACACATGTTTAGATCATTTGTTTTTATTTCCGTTTTCACAAATTAAACATATTAAGTAAACTCAACTCAACTACATGTACCTGTACTTGAGTTTATGTTCACATGAATCAGTCTATTCTATTTAAATCGATCAACTAAGAAATAAAACAAAAGACAAACATAATGACAACTATTTATTATTTACTTTGTGTCCATACAAGGATCAGTAGATCTGGGAATATTTATTTGTTACGATATCAATTTCATGAAAGTTTGTTTCTACGAATCAGTCCATTGAATACAAACCGGTTTGCATATGTGAATATTAATTGTCAGGGCTCACCACACTGGGTGAAGTGGGTGACAAAGTCGCCCTACTGGGACCTGAAGACGCCCTACGGCAACTCAAAAGCAAAGCCGAAGTTGCCCGGTTATTTCCCTCAAGTCGCCCGATGGTTCACAGATGATACTTGTATATGATCTGGTCCAAATAATTCACCCATACTACCAATTTATCAGTAAATGTGTGATTCCAATAAAAAAACGTCAAACAATATGCGTATTTAACATTTTTTCAAAGGATTTATGTCTTTCAACTGGATTACGCACCATTTGTTTATTTACTGAATGTGACTTATTACCGGAAGTGAACAACAAAGAAAATGGCCCATAATAAAAAATCGTAATTTTTTTTATAAACAAGCACTTTTAATTGGTTTCAAACCTCAGTTCTTTCAAAGTGTATTTTATTTTAACAATTGTCTTTAATACATATATGAGCTGCACTTGAAAGAATAAAGATGTATAGTAATTATTGACATCATGATAAGTTCTGTAGATGGGTGTCCCATGAAGCAATTTTGATCAGCACAACTTTGTCCAAGTGGAAGTGTGCTAAACAGAAGAATTATTTCTGGGTTTAATGTTATGGTATTCTATCTATCTTCTTTGAAAATTTTGCTTAGATAAACTTGGCATGTTCATAACAAACTGTTAGAAATATTATTATGTATACAAGAACTTCATGAATGATGTTTATGTCTACACCTATACAAATATTTTTAGTTGACCTATTTTTATTTGTGAACACCTAGTATGGCTACCAGTACTGAAGTAGATAGAAAAATAGTTGCTAAATCTGGTGCTTTTTTTTTTCATTGATGTTATAATGATAAAACATTGATGTTATAATGATAAAGGTCTAGTGCTATTTGATATTGCATGCCTTGAATAATAAGAAAAAGAAAGAACAAAGCTGAATCTAAGTGTGTTACCATATAGCAGGTTATTTTAGCGGGGTGCAAATTTTGGCGTATTTTGGCGATCAAACTGAAATCGCCAAAATAAAAACGCTAAAATTCATGATTTTAGAAACACCGGTAAAATGTTTTGTAGACGAACGGTATTGTAAATTTAATCAATAACATGTTCATTTGTCAATTATAGAATTACCTAAGATTGTGTTAATTACAGGTTAGATTTAATAAAATTATTCATTAATGTCCTACGGCTAATTTGGTCAATATCTGCGCAAATGTCTTAAATTATTTTGACTAATAAACAAATCTATTCATCTGTTTTACCTGTGTTTAAAGATCAAAGACCTGATTGAGACCTGGATTAACTGTCATTTAAACCGTTGAATAAACGTGCGGATAAGCACTGCATAAAACCACACAATTCATTAATCTGTCATAATTACGAAATTGGTATGCAACGTTATTTTACCAGTATATATATACATAAATATTGTCAATTATAACTTATAGAAAATTGGTAGATTTGTAAAAAAAATATGTTAAAAAACATTGGAAAACTAAACACTTGTAACAGGATGAAATCATTTTTATTTCAGGAGAATTTCTTCCTCCTCAGGTTATTTATGGAGGAAAAACAGATAAATGCCATTCTGCATATGAGTTTCCATCCGTAATTAAGTTTCTGTCTTTGTACATGAAATATAGCCTGTTTTCTTCCCCTTCCTATGTAGCCGCCTTGTTTACTTACGCTCCAATTGGAAAATACACAAACTCATGTTATCCGGGATTGCTAGACCGCCAAATTTTTTCTATGGTTTTTCCCATTCGCCAAAATTAAAACCACCAAATTTTTTGCAATACATTTTGACCTAAAAACAGCCAAATTTTACACCCGCTATACAGTATGGTTTAAAAACACAAGAGAAATAATCCTGGAAATCCACAATTATAAAAAAAATGATGTAAATAATGAAAAATGAATGTAACTACTGTGAAAATTAATTATTTGTACAGTCCCCCTGACTTCTCCCTAAAGTTTCCCTATCAGAGCCTCACTTATCCCTGTTTGGCTGTCACTTCTCCCTACTTTTTTAGAGTGTGGTGACCACTGAATTGTTTTACAGTACTTCAAACCATAGCTATATTGTGTACACAGGATACATTATACCACCACAAATATCTTACCTCATTAAAATCCACTGTAAAATAATCAAAGTGAAACTTGGATCTCTTGTCATGAGCTCGTCTATATGCCACTGATGCCAGAGATCGTGCTATACAAAAAGATTATCAAAACTTAATAATGTACTAGTATAAATTTTCGGCATTTAATATACATATACACATACATACATTAATTACAAATATTCAAGAACAATAATTTTTACAACTAAGGAAAGGTGTCATTTTTTATTGAAGGAAATAGTGGGATTGGTACATAAAATTTAATATCTCCCTAAGAAACAACATCCCAAGACTGGTTTTTATTAAAATATTTTCTTCATTTTTACCTAAATTAAAAAGTTAACTTATAGATATTGTTAACATTCATAGATCTTGCATTCACAATGAATTTCTAAACATCACACTACATGGATAGATCAAATGCAGGGATATAACTTACACCTTTTGATTAAATCTCATCAAATTATGGTTTTTCAGAAATTATTTTAATTTCATTTTAGTTTACTTTAGTCCCACATAAAAAGTAATATACTGGTCTGAAAATACAACATCAGGGTCCACCAATGGACCACTTCATGGACAGCAAGTTGATAAAGGAAATATTTATAGCAATTGCAACAATTAAAAGTGTGGATTGTATGGTCTGTCCTAAATTCAGGTGGATGCGACTAAGGTGCTACTGCTCTGCACACACAGGACAGTGGAAAAATATGATTGCAGATAGTTTTCCCAATTTTTGTATTGAGTGTACAGTGAATATTCTACGATGATTATTAGATACACAGAAATGTATTACTGACTATTGGTATATGATACCAATCTATTGTAATCAACAAACCAAATCACATACTACAGTAATGGAAGCAAAAGGTTTGGCATGCCGTAAAACCTGGTTTAACCCATGATTTCTTTTGAAAAGCCTGTACCAAGTCAGGACCGTTGCAGTAGTTACTATATTTTTGGCTGTTGGTTTTGGAGTTTCTTGGACTTAAATTTGGTGATTGTAATTTTTGACAGTATCCTTGGTGTTCGATATTTTTTTATTACCTTCATCTTTTTAAATACTAGTATGAACTCTATCCATGAGGAATAACAAAATTAATACCATTAAATTGGGTTATAAATAAATAATGTAATAAGATGTTGACAATTTTCTACTAATTAAATATCAGAATCTTATATCTTTTAAAATACTACCATAAAGCTCAACCAATAAAGAATTTAATTAAACAGTCAGTAAAGAAAACAAACTAGAGGCTCCCAGGATCCTGTAATCTCACATCTGGAAAACAATGACTGAGCTTTCTTTAAATTTGTGTAACTCTTATAAGGAGTGGTCGTAAAATATTTTTGACCAAGTATGTGTTTTGAAGGCATTATATTGATGATCATTTAAGCAATTTATAAGTCAATCTAGCTCCTTATATGCATGCAAACTGTAAAAGATAAGACTATTGATATACTGTAAAAGCTCACTCAAAGGGAATCAAATAAAAAAAAAAAGAAACCACCGATGTACATGTTTTTGTTGAAAAAATAAATCAGTTAATAAACTGCTCTTCAAATCCGATACATTTTTAAAAATTCGTTTTAGCAAACGATTAAAAAAAGTAGAAAATTCTAATACGCTTATAAACTTAGGAACATTCTGAAAAACCCTTCACAAATGAAATATAAACAATGAAAAAACGTATAACTTACATTTAAATTTAATGTTTAGTCCCTTTTTCCAAAAATTGGCAGGGATGGGATACCTATTCCCAAACTGAAGTTATTCATAGAGAATAATTATTGGTGAATATAAAACAATCAGATCAAAATATAGAGCCTCAAAGCTTATTAGTCTTGATCTATGTACAGTGATAATACCATCATTGTCGGCCATCATGTTTAACCTGCCATATAAAATGAAAGATCACCTTGTTTGTAACTGCCAGCATTTCCAGGTATAAACAGAACAGGAACACCATTCACCTTAATATTCCTAAAATAAAATAAAAGAGGAATTAAAACAACAGTGTGGTCATAGCAACAATGTCTACTCTTTTACAACATACAATGTATGTACATACATACAAAAATTAAATGCAGAATGATAAAGCATGATAGTAGTGCAGAAAAATGTATACCAGTAATTCAGCGTAAATTTTTACTCATCCTAAAATCTGGTTTAAATCTAATAAACAAAGCATTAAATTATAATTGAAACTGTAACTGTTGACCAAAATAATTTTTTAATATTTTTTTTCATTGGTCTAAATTTAAAACTATAAATTGTATTGTTCTGAAAATTGAATTTGATCTTCATTTTATTGATTGATTGGATGTTTGCTTTACCTCCAGCACGCTGTATTTCAGCTATATAAAGAAGAACAAGCTAGCAAACAATAAATAAAGGGTAAATGCCACTGGACAAGTATGGGGTGTGGATTGGGGCCATAAATTTATCCTTTTGTAGTGGCTATGAGAACACTATTATAGGTCTTTAGCATGCAAGGAGCATGACACACTCCAAACATGTTACTCACTCTGTGGTCTGCAGTAATGCTTTCCATTTTATGGCTTAACGAGAAGGCATCCCCTATCCACCACCTGAGGACATGCTGGACAGCTCTATGGGTCAAGCCCTGTGAACCCCTACAGTAAGGTCCCAGATCATATATATACTTACGTTTTTAATTTCTTTGCCAATTCTCTGTAAAACATAAACTTCAGTGTATTATTCTTTTAAGCAAGCAGTTTTCTAAATGAATTCAACTTTCAGTGATTATGAAAATAAAAATATACAAATCCTCCTCTCCCTCCCCAAAAAATGATCTATTAAATCACAACATTATTGGAACCTTCTTGTCTTTTCCCCAGTTCTATACAATGCAATCCTGTTGACGAAAACACACGTCCGGTCACGTTCTTGCTGTGCTACTGCTTACTGATCATGGGCACACTGTAGATGTTTTCTCATTTTCATAAATATTCATTAAATTTAGTAAGCCAATGGGAACCACATTTCTTGGATAAAACTGATTTGATTAATTAAAACCCTTTGTCAAAAGTACAAGCAACCAATCAAAATAGGACAATTAATATTCATTAAAACAAGAAAATATGTGCAATTGTGCCCACAGTCAGTAGGTGGTAGCAAAGCGAGAACACGACCAATCATGGGTTTCCAACTATGAATGCAATCATAAATTAAGACTTTACTGAGAATATTATAACTGTTTCAGGTTTATTTTCAATGTTACAAATGTGTAATCTGTATTTTGACTTAGTTAAAGGTAAAGAATCTGTAAAGAATGGGTTTTCGAGTTGTGCTTAAAACACCCTAAGAAAAATATTTGACCAAATACATTTATTTAACTTGGTTTTATTAGAAGTCTGTATAGTTAAAACAATAAAGTAACCATACATACCCTTCTCCATAAATAAAAAGTCTGTATCTTGGATATTTTTCTTTAACACTTTTTACCATTGGTATTTTCTGTAATGAAAAGTTGCAAAATTGTATCAATTTTAATTGTTTTACATAGGTAAGAAAAATCAACTAAAAACTAAATAAAATTAAAGTTCATTTTTCCTTCGGAAGAAAAAATCATGCTTTCCACATCAAGCGACATTTTGCACAACGCAGCGTAAAAAAAATAGTTTTTTTGTATATAAAAGTCCATAACTATGTAAAATACACGTGAAACGTAACAGAAAAACATGCAAAAAAGACTTGTCACATCCTAGGCTCGAACTGACATCGTCAGTATTGCTAAGCAGAGCTCTATCCACTGCGCCACGGAAGCCTGTTGTTGAAATGTCAAATTTAGACGTATATATACCTTCTATGTGTTTTCTACATTTAAAATACAAAGACATTTTATGTTGTTTTCGTATATTTACCAATGAAATAAATAAGAAAGAGAGAAAATTCTATGATTTTTATTTATGAAATACATATAGAACGCTTTGATCTGAGTGGGCAGCGTCTGATGTCACGTGACCAGGCTGTATATTATCGTGGACTTAGTTTTAATCAGTTCACTTGGGGGGCTGACGCTGGACAGATAACATGGATATATTACATATGATCGCGATATACATATAACGTTAAATACGTTTTGCGACGTCAACAGTGATGCTATTTTGACAGTTTAATTCAAAGGAATGTTACTTTCAATTCATTATAATAGGGAAACCGTTTCTTTGTTCGGTAAAATACAGCAGTCGTGCATACCGGACGACACTCGATGTCATTTCAAAATAAATGCTCAAGTAGAAAAAATGTTTGTTTCAGCTAGAACAACTCATGAAGACATAATTCAGATGTATATTTTAAGGATTTATCAATGCACAAATCTAGGGGGACCCGATGAGGTCTCGACATTAGATTTTTTCTGCCGATTTTCGAGTTTGTTGACATTTATGCACATCCGAGATACTTGGTTGGGGTAAAATCAACATTCCAAATCGATTGGCGCCATTTTCGAAAGGCTAGGATTTATGGTTTTTCTGAAAATCGCGATTTTTGCATAAAAAACCTATCTTCAACTTTCATGACCTGGAAATTTTTTTATCGTTCGTCAGAATGATTTCTACTGTAGCGACAATTCAAGGACATCGATCCCCGAACTATTTGGCGTCCATTTTGTTTCACCATTCTCTGTGGTCTAGGATGAAATCTGCACACTACATTCTTATGGGGTCCCTTAGAAACACCCCCCCCCCCCTTTATTTTTGCAGGCTGGCGGAATACCCTAAAATTCCCCATGTTTTTGCCCATGCCTGGCACCAAATTGTATTGCGACATGTAGCAAGCTAAAAATACAAAGCGAATCCAAAGGTAGAAAAATTCACATGTCGCTGTACTGAAACACAGGTGACCTTGACCTTTGACCTTGTGACCTTGGCAAGGTCAAGGTGAAAGTTGACATTTTACCTATTACAAGTTATTGCCTATCTTTTACCGTTTCAAGGGAATAGCGATGGCGAGACTATGTCAAAATTGAGAACGTGACCTTGACCTTTGACCTTGTGTCCGTTTTCAAGGTCAAGGTCAATGATGACCAATGATATAAGGTTTCATGTATATATCTGTTATAGTTACTGAGATATAGTGATCTAATGTAACTCACAATGCATTTTATTGGTCTAAGGGGAGACAACTCTTATAAAATGTCAAATAAAAAAAGTGACGATTCAAGATCTTAATATGATACACATTCTGGTAAAGGTTTCAGTTCTCTATCTATTATAGTAAAGGAGGAGATCTGCACACAACAAAGGGTCAAAAATTAGAACATGACCTTGACCTTGTGACTTTTTCAAGGTCAAGGTCAATGATCACCAACTGTGAAATATCTAGTCTTTATCACCTCTGGTTCATGAGTTACAATAGTACAAAATGTGCTTTCAATAAATAAGGGGAAATAACTCCTACAAGGAGTCTTCAAAATACATTGCGCGATATGTAACAAATTGTCCCAATCAATAGCTGACCATTTTGCAGCAAATTTTATTGCGACATCTTTTATGGTTTCAAAGTTTATCTGCATGCAAGCTTTTTCATGACAGGGGAAATAACTCTGTAAAGAAAAAGTGTTCGGTGTGACAGGGTCAACTGCGAAAGCGTAATGTCTCATACATTCATAGTACAAAATGTCTTTACGACATGTCGCGAAACAAAATTTATAATGCGAACAGAAAAAAATGGCGGAAGAATAATAAGAATAAATATAAGTTCATTGGTTCTACCGAACAAATGAGAGGCTTTCCACTTATTGCAAGAACGACCATGGCCTTGACTTTGGTTTTATGGAAATTGAATCTTCTTTTCAAAATAAACAAACGAAAGAAAAACCATGCGTATATGTTTCGAAATAAAAAAGGTCATCGAATAGGACTTTAATTGAGATAAATGACCTTGACTACCAAGTGTTTGATATTTGCATATTTAATGCTTTAAAAACAAATCATTCCTTATTATTTACCATTTTATATACTCGAAAAAGCAGAATTTCCAAAAAAATAGGATTTGACCTTGACTTCTTACAATGTGACCTTGACCTAGCTGAGGGTAAAAAAAGGACCAACAATGAAGATCCACTATGTCAATATATCTTAAAGTTATGAAGATATGACTATTTATCATAAATACCAAAATTTATAAGATGACCTTGACCTTTGACCTTGTATCTGTTTCAAGGTTAAGGTCATAATGGTCTTTGGTGAAAGACCCCATGCCTCTACTATCAATAGTTCATAAGTTATCAATGAAAAACTCAATATCACTTGTTGTAATGGGAGATAACTCATATAAGATGAAGTCAAATCCTTTTCTTCCAAATAGGAAAAAGTTGCGCCATTATGAGGCCGACATTTTATCCGTTACAAGTTATAGCCCATCTTTTACCGTTTAAAAGAAATAGCGACAAGAAAATGTAAAAATTTAGAATGTGACCTTGACCTTTGACCTTGTGTCCCTTTTCAAGGTCAAGGTCAATGATGACCAATGATATAAGGTTTCATATATATATCTGTTATAGTTACTGAGATTTAGGGATATAATGATATTCACAATACATTTTAATGGTCTAGGGGAGATAACTCTTTCAAAAGTCAAATCATTTATAGTGACCTTTCAAGACCTTAATATGGTCTACATTTTGGTAAAAGATTTATTTCTGTAGCTCTTATGGTTCAGGAAGAGAATCGCACACACCACAATGTCAAAATTTAGAATGTGACCTTGACCTTTGACCTTGTGACCTTTTTCAAGGTCTAGGTCAATGATGACCAACTGTGAAATATCTAGTCTCTGTCACCTCTGGTTCATGAGTTACTATGGTACAAAATGTACTTCCAATAAATAAGGGGAAATAACTCCTACAAGGAGTCGTCAAAATACTTTGCGCGATATGTAACAAATTGTCGCAATCAATAGCTGACCATTTTGCAACAACTTTCATTGCGAAATCTTTTACGGTTTCAAAGTTTATCAGCACACAAGCTTTTTATGACAGGGGAAATAACTCCGTAAAGAAAAAGTGTTCGGTGTGACAGGGTTAACTGCGAATGCGTAATGTCTCATACATCCATAGTACAAAATGTCCTTAAGACATGTCGTGAAACAAAATTTATAATGGGGTAACAAAACTTGGTGGAAAAAAATAAGAATAATAAGAAACAGACTAATAACAGTAAGTCTTTCCACTCGGAAAGTGGAAAGCCTTAATAATAATAAGAAACAGACAAAATGCAGTAAGTCTTTCCACTTGGAAAGTGGAAAGCCTTAATTAAAACATGAGGCTTCACCTACTGAGCTCTTAAAACAAACTTGTAGTGTCAGGATGACAGGTATGAAACAAAATCTTTTTGATATTTTTCTGCTAAAATGATCTTCCGGACCATTTTAGGAAGGAATCTCCCTTACAACAATTTAAAAATTTAACAAACTCATGCGATGGCAAGTCATGCCACTGCACCACTTGTATGTAACTGCTAGTGCCTATTAATGATTCATCTCTTAAATGTGCATGATTTATTGCTGCAAAACCTATTGCATATAAATTGTCCAGCTCCTACATGTATCTTAATATAAAGCTACCCTATATACCCTATTTTTACAGCTTACTCATATGTTCAATGCCTATGGAAAAAGTATTTTATATAGTATTAATTCAAATGAAAGTTGTTAAGGTCATAGAAAGATGTCTGTATACTTATATACCTTTTATTTTTTCACAATTTGTCTTAACCTGTTTGTATTTTACTCAGTAAATGCATGGCTGCTTTTCACATAAAAATTATCTTAACCTACTGCATTTTACTCATTAGATGTCTGCTTGTTTAGCTGTCTGTGCTGTTTGTATGTATTATGTTTTAACATGTTTGTATTTGAGTATTGTGTCTACTGTAGATCTTGAGTTTCAAGTTTGTCTGTCTCAAATTTGCCAACACTTGAATTTCTGCAATCTTCCTTTATTCAGCAATGTGAATCAAAAAGCAAAGTGTAATGTTAAAATATTACGTAGTTGCAAGCAGTGAGATGGCGGTAAGACAAGGAGGTGCTCTCTGAGCTCTACTATTTTTGACTTTTTCATACAAATCAGCCAAAGAAATAACCAACATCTTAACCATAAAACTATCAGAGCCCCAGATTTCTGATTTTATGCATGCTTTGACTTAGAAACATTGAAGAAATACGATCTGGTGTTAAAAAAGTTTTACACCAAATGTGAACTCTTTTGACCCTAAAAGGCAGAAAAACAAAACAGTTCTCGCTGAAAAAATATCTACAATACACACAATTACATTATTATCCTAGCAATCTTGCTTAGCGGAGATACACATCCGAATCCCATCCAATAAAATATCCTTGCTCTTGTTGCTCAAAGCTAGTTAAAAGTAACAAAAAAAACAATACAGTGCGATTTCTGCTACTTATGGACACACCTGGAATGCACTCAATTATCACAAAAACAATATATAACTTTCAAACTGTGGTGATCACTTTTACTGTAAAAACTGTAACGATTGCTTACCGAATTTTAGCGAAACGTACTTCGTGGAAACTACAACGTACAACAGAGATGCGGATTCTGACAAGGACATTTCCGTTTCTGTACCAAATAGTACCAACGCTTCAAACAACATCTCGAGAAACTTTTGGAGATCCTTTCGAGGAGATAATCACAATTAAGAAGAAAGAGCCATACAAAATGATCTGTGCTTACTTGCATATTATTAGTGTTAGGAACAAATTTGGAACAATTAAAGAATTCCTCCAAAAAAATGCCATTGACATATTCTTTATTGCCAAGACCAAATTAGACAATTCTTTTTCCTGACTCCCAATTCAGTGTAGATAATTACAATCTCTGGAGAACAGACATGGATAGAAATCGGGGAGGTATCATGGTTTATATGAAATCAAACATAGCAGGTGATAGAAAGGCAGACATTACTTTCAACTCAATTAAATCAATAACTCTTGAATCAAGAGCTGATGGTAAAAGATTTTGTTTTTCAGGTCTATACAACATGTACTAGCTGCCATCAGTGACCAACGATTTCTTCAAGATAGACTTTACGAAGACCTGTGAACAGATGATATCTAAGTATGAGAACTGTTTCTTTCTTGGTGATCTTAACTGTGAAATGTCAACAAATGATAACAATAACACCCTAAGAGATATTTGCGATGTATTTGACTTAACAAACCACATTAAAAACCCAACATGTTTAATTTCATGAACAATGCTAAACCAAGCTTAATAGATGTAGTTCTTACTAGTTGTTCAAGTCTTGTGACTAACACTTTAAACTTCTGTATAGGTATAAGTGACTTCCACAACTGTGTAGCAATACAAGTAAATTGCTTTTCGATAAAATATGAATCACCAAAAAAGTACTGAAGAAGTTTTAAGCATTTTAACAATGAAAATTTTTATGATCTAGAGCAAGTTGATTTTGACAGGAGAGAATGTGGTGATGTAAATCAAGCTTACAATAATTTTAGCAGTAAATGTTTAGAAATAGCAGACAAGCATGCTCCTTTTAAGGAGAGAAGGATATATGCTAAAACCAAGTACCATACATTAATACGTCTCTTAGAAAGGCAATATACAAAAAGAAAACCTTGCACAATAAATATAAAAAGTTCAGAACAACCTCATGTTGGCAAGAGTATAGAAAACAGAGAAACTTTTTAACAAAATGTAAAAGAAGGTCAATAAATCAATATTTTACTGAGAGATGTTTAGGAGGGCCAAAATCAAAAGACTTCTGGCATACCTTTAAGCCCTGCCTAGCAAACAAGGGTAATAACACATCAAAAAATACTATCTTATCTGAAAATGATCACATTATTACAGACTAACAAGATATTTGTGATATTTTTAATAATTTTTTTGTAAACATTGCAACAGATATTGGTGATCTACTAGTAGGTGTAATTATTGATGAAAAACACCCAAGTATTTTCCATATTGACAACATTATGAATTGTAAGAATATTGAAAGTCTACACTTTCATGTAAACAAGAGTTTGTTACCAAACAGATAAGATGTATTAGTATCAAGAAGGCAACCAGAGGTGATAACATCTCTCCTATGTTATTAAAATGCTTCTCTCCAATCATTGTTAAACCTATTACCAAGTTAATTAATATGCCTATATCTGCTTCTATTTTTCCAGATGAGTTGAAAACAGCCAAAGTCTGCACAATCCATAAAAAGAAAAGCTTGCTCGATAAAGGATATTATCGCACAGTAAGTGTCCTCCCAACAACCTCTAAATTCTTTGAACGAGCAATTCACAATCAATTTTCTGAATACTTTAATAATATTTTCAACCCCTATTTAGCAGATTTCCAAAATTCCGTGCAGGCTTTGGCTGCCAGTCAACACTTACACGAATTGTCGAGGACTGGAAAGCTTTTGACAGTCTCCCTCATGACTTGTTGCTACTTAAACTTATACACTATGGTGTAAGTAAAAATCCACTAGAACTTATCCCTAGTTATATTTGTAATAGAAAGCAATGTATAAAATTTCCAAAACATTTTTAAAGGTGTTCCTCAAGGCTCCATACTAGGACCTATTATATTCAATATTTTTGTAAACGATATTTTTGAATTTGTGAAAAACTCTAATGTTTATAACTATGCAGATGACAACAGCCTCTTAATTATTTGCGTATTGGGGAAACTATTGACCTTTTTTGCTCTGACTCGGGCACCAAGTTTTGTTGAATAATGGGAGACCCATCAAAACGAGCAAAATCATTTCAATAATATCACATTAAATTTTTGGGGTGTCATGTCAGATAAAATTTTTCGCAAATTTAGAAAAACTCACAAACTCAAAGGTCATTTACAGAGCCATTGTCAAATTTCAATTTTCACACTTTTTACTGTATTATATTTTTGTTCCCCATATTACGAGCAAATCTACCAAGTTTCATCTCATTCCGAAATAAAATAAAGCCGTTTCAACCTGTTTTATGAACAAACTTTAACGCTTTAATTGTTCAACTCACTCAAAAAAAATCAACAATTTTCATGTGTCATTATATCTATAGCTGGATGATAAGTTTACGCTTTCGCAACCTATAATAAACCATAGGAAGGCTATATCTTTAAATAATATCAATACTGAATTCCAAAGTTATAAAAATTTTACACATTACTTATCTTTTAGAACAAATTTTTACATTTCCTTTCTAATTTCATTAATTTCACAATCAAACATTCTTAAACAGTACTCAATATATAAATAAAAAAATTATGGTTCAAAAATGGGTGTACATTTGTATTTACTAAAATTATTAACTGATTATTAATAGGTTAATAGCAATATTTCCAAAGAAGTTTCTTAAAAAAGAGATTTACACAGCCAGGAGTTTTGAAGTACCCTTTATGACATCATGCAAACTGTGAAGTCATAATGCTATGATGTTGTAACCATAAATTGTAAACAAGTAAACATCAATACAAGAATTTGAAATAAATGGTGGAAGCAAAAAAACATGTTTTTAAAATTAGTAACCGAGTGCATTTATTGTGTACAAGGTCCATGGTTACCAAATGAAACCACTCCACCTACTGATATGTCACTTTTATATATATATGCGCATATCCTGGCTTTTTCCATCTACATGTGCAACCCCCCCACCCCCCACAAACAATGTTTAAGCTATCTTTGTAATCTCATGAAGACATTTCTCTGATTGTATTTCTAAAATAGGAATCGGATTATTATCTTCTAATTTTGTTCTTTAAATATGGATCAATTTCATATATTTACAATAAAAGCTTCATTTTATAGTTTATTTCTTCAGTGCCTACAATTATTTCCCTTGGTTGACAAGGTTTAACTTTATTAGTGTCTATTTTGTTAATTGCTAAAAGGTAGAAATATGAATGTTGATTACAAGTGTTTCCCCTTGGTAAAATAAAGCATTTGAGGAAAAATGCTGGATTTAAATACATCTTGTAGAAATCGTCATGCAATCATAATTTGTTTGGGGGGAAAAGTGCGTGCTAGATTATGACCCGACTATCTGTTGCTACTGGATCAGTTTTTCAGACAAAAATTAATGATATAAATAAAATACAAACCATATTTTACTGGCTTTGCATGCTTTTTGGGTAAACAGTATCATGGATTTGGTTGAAAGTACATTTGTGAGCAATATCATACAGAACCTTATCTCGCAGATTTCCCATGCGTTATGTTTTGCTGTTCTATAGGGTTGAAGTGCACACAGGTATTTTGTTTTGGTTTTGTTCAAAATAAAATTTATTTAGTTGCAATAGTGTTTAATAACTAAATTAATTTCGCTTCTGTTTTCCATTGAGTAATTTAGCATTTTTTTCTTAAATTCTTTGTTGTTTCTGTCTACAAGGAAATCTGACAATTTTATGCCTTTCAAGGCCATGTAACTTACTGTTTAAAACCATAAAGTTTTTGAGTAAAATTTAGACAGAAAGATGTATTTTTTAATTGTTTACTGTTACCTGACAGAATAAAGTGAAAACTACGGCATTATAGCTGCAGTGGCTGAACTAATAACATCATTGACATACAAATGTTTAGACAACAAAGTAAAAAATCAACACTTCAACTTGACAACGGCCTCTTAATTATTTGCATATTGGGGAAACTATTGACCTTTTTTGCTCTGACTTGGGCACCAAGTTTCGTTGAGTAATGGGAGACCCCTCAAAACGAGCGAAATCATTTCACACACTAATATCACATTAAATTTTCGGGGTGTCATGTCAGATAACATTTTTCGCAAATTTAGAAAAACCAAAGGGTATTCAAGGAAACTCACAAACACCCATAAAATAGTCCAGAAATGGGCTTTGCACAATCAGCTGAAAAATATCCAAAGCATTTAACAAACTATATAAATAAATTTATTTATCAATTCTGTATGAAAATGCTTTTTAAATGCAGCTCTAATATCTACATTCCATTGAATAATAAATCCACTGTCCATGCTACAGCTCGGCACAGCCAAATATCAAAATAAGATCTAATTTCCTCTCCCTCAGTCAAAGGTCATTTACAGAGCAGTTGTCAGATGATGATACTTTATCATATGCCCATGATGATGTTAATATCTTAAAGAATAGTTTAGAAACTGATAGTAAATGTCTAATTCAGTGGTTTCATATGAACAAGATAAAGCCAATCCTGATAAATTTCGGGCCATATCCTTGGGTAAAAAGACAAACGAGTTAAATCTTGATTTTAATCTTGGTAATACTGTTATAAATTGTGAGAATGAAGTAAAACTCTTCTGTGTTTCTATTGACCTTATGTTAGATTTTAATAGCCATGTCACCAACATATGTAGAAAAGCAGCAAGACAACTCAATGTTATAGGCCATCATCTCTGAGTAGACTATATATGTAAAATGACAATATAAAATTCATTTATAATGGCCAACTTTAGTTATTGTTCATTAACATGGCATATCTGTTCAGAGGTCAATACCAAGAAAATTGAAAAGATACAAGAGAGAGCACTGAGATTTATTTACAATGACAAAAGTTCTAACTGAAGATTACTTGTTAGATCAAAACTTCCATCTTTAAAAAATAAGACCCCTTAGAACAATAGCAATTGAATCTTTAAAAATTTTTAATGATAAAAGTCATCTTTTCTTGAAAGATCTTATAGTAATGAAAAATAATTCAGATAACTTCAGGCATAAGAACACAGCTGGTATACCCAGAGTTAATTCCACCAGGTATGGTTTTAAATCTTTCAGGTATTCAGCCCCTAAGCTCTGGAACAGTCTTCCAAGTAATCTTGGAGATCAGACAGACTTAAACCAGTTCAGGACCCTAATTAATACATGGACAGGTCCATCTTGTTCATGTATGGTTTGTAGATCCTAGCTAGGGACGTAACAACCCGTACTTTATCCTTCCTCGTTGCAGTTTTTGATTTTTTTCAATTTTAACTTCTTAGCTTTTCCAGTGCTTCTCATATATTTTTGTTTAGCATGTGTAGCTTTGCATGATATATGCTTGTATGCTGAGCTTTGCATGCTTAATTATTTTATGTTGTAAATGAAATGTGCCGTTCGCACGATATATATGTGTCTTATACAATTAGTGTACTAGCTAGACTGCATATGTTTTATGCCTTATGTTGCATTTGTGTATCTGTCTTACTTATGTCTATAGTATGTGCTATATTTTACTATTATTATATGTCTTTGTGCTGTATTTAGTATATGTATGTCGGAGCTTATGTTCATTGTTATCAACCCGACTTTAAATAAAATTTATCTTATCTTTATCTTACGTAGGATATTAAATTTAAAACACCAGAGGAATAATTAATAGTAATTAGTTTTACACACAAATGCCATCTATCTGTATATCACGATATTTGAAGTAACCTCCCCCTTTTCATAATAATACCCCGTACAATGTATTCAGGCATTTCGAACATATATGTCATGAGGCAATGATTCTGTTCAAAATTTGACATATAGTCCAAAATTCCATAGACTATGATTCCAACGCAGGTTAGGGAAAAGGCTACTTTAGCCGGCGAAACCATTTTCCCGTATATGTGAATTCGATTAACCTTAGCGGTTTTCTTATAAGTGATAGAACAGTGAGCACATGCATAGTTCCGAACGATTGTTTGGTCACGTAAATGTTTGTGGAAAACGACCACAAAACTATGGAAGTTAGTAATTGTGTGACATTGATTAAAGAATTTTCTGGGAAGAACAGACGATATATTTTACAATTAAATCTAATGTAGAAATGAATGATAAATACGACAACGTTCTTATTGGTATTTTACAAAATGAAGGAGAGATTGCTGGGTTTTTGGATGCAATACTTGGATTTCTTTACAGAAGGTGCACTACAACAGTCTGTACACACAATCTATATAAAAACGCCATAAACATTAAAACCCCTTAAGTTAACCAATGGACAGTCTATAATAACTCTTTTTGATGGTATGATTAAATTGAATAAAGGGCATAATTTTTGGGAATGATGTAAAATAATTGTTATTGGCTTGCGATTTTGTTAACTTTATCTTGTTTTAACTAGTTGTTAAGAAAATGATATGCAAACAATGTCAGCTTTAACAAATAATTAAAAAACCAATCAATTTAAGTTATTAATGGTATATATTTGAAAACATAAAAAAACTAAGAAGAACTAAAAAGGGTGAGTGTAATCAAATGTTAGTTGTGGTAATCAACAATTTAAAAGTGATTTCTTGTCGTTATGAATTAAATGAGGTACACTACAGCTAAAATGGATTACATCAAGTCTATGTTGGACACAGATTGTAGTACATGGACATTCCTGAGGGACAGAAAATCATCATTGGAGGACACTTCAAATATGATGTCCCCAATTTATCCGCAAATTCCTCCACATATTCGCAAACATAATGTTATTGTCATGAACTGAATGTGGTAAATACTTAATATTTGAAGAAAGTGTACTGTCATTAAATCATTCAGTTATATATAAATTCTTTCCAGATCGTAGGTAAAAACATTCTTAAGAAGGTTACTTCATTTATTATTTTTACATACAAATATAATATTATTTTCATATTAATTGTAAAAAAGGGGTGACAAAATTATGAATACAGTAAACTTTTATACAATAAATTAAGGTGTAATTAAACTCTTACAATATAAACAGTTTGTGTAAATTAAACGCTGGCTTTAAATACCTTTCCTTATGGTGCCCCGAGGAATTAGGATACCTGTTGTCCACCGGATGCAAAATAGAACAGGCCTTTGATCAATGAACACCTGTGATTTTATTGTGGGGTCAACTAATATACGCGTGTATAAATGTGTGCAAGAGTTGAAAGTTATGAAAAACACTAAATTTCATACTTTTTTCTTACATAAAAAAATGTCCCTCACGCAAGCTTCCTGTTCAGGTGATTAGTGTTAATTGATGAAGGTAATCAGCATGTGGACTTCTTAAAAATTTACCAAATAATGAAATACTATGAGGACTGAACAATTTTATTGTCTCAAACACTGAGAAATATTAAAACTTTGGCAGTCACTGGTTTAGTGGAACAATATTAAAAACTCATATTTACTTTTAAGTTTTTTCATTTTTTAAGAAATTAGGTACAATTTTTTGAATTCTTGAATGTTGAGAACGTCAGGCTGAGACATGCCTCACTCATTGATTTTTGTCTGGCTGAGATGATTGGCGCTGGAAGCTAGGGAATCCGGTGGTGGCGGCGACGTAAATACTTGGACATCTTGCTTCATATCTTTGTAAGCCCAAGCCCTAGGTCCATCAAATTTGGTCCAGTGGTAGCTACTGATGAGTACTTGCCAGTCAGTCACTTGGCCTCAATTTCACGGACAAGCGACTAAAGTTTTTGGGTTACAGGAGTTCCTCTGTAACCACGCATGGTAGGATGACAATATTTGGTATATAGGTTGCTGATGAATAGTACATAACTGTCTAGTAGGTGTCACCTGACCATGACCTCAACATGCTTAATTTCACAGTCCTGTGACTCTGTTAAAGTTTTTGTGTGCATCAGTTCCTCTGTAACCATGCATGGTAGGATGACAATATTTGGTATATAGGTTGCTGATGAATAGTACATGACTGTCTGGTAGGTGTCACCTGACCTTGACCTCAATTTCGACTACATTTAAGTTTTTTTATTAGGGCACTTTCCCTGTAACCATGCATGGTAGTATGACAGTATTTGGTATATAGATTGCTAATGATTATTACATGAGTGTCTAGTAGGTTTTAGCTGACTATGACCTCAATTTTATGGTCCAGTCACTAAGTTAAAGTTTTTGCATTAGGCCCGTTTCTATGTAACCCTGCATTGTTTTATTTTAAGTGATACCAATTTAATGATATTTACGTAATGCTTATGACATAATTCTTTTTTCATTACTGATGCAGAATGCAGACCATAAATTTTGGTAATAGGTGTGTTATTATAGGCACACCTACTAAGTACATGTACTTGTCTATTTATCTAATCTCATCTGGTCTTCAAAGAGATGGATAATTGACACATTAATTCTCATTCTTTGCATCAGTGATACTTGTAGGATTTTTTAGCTCACCTGACCCAAAGGGTCATGTGAGCTATTGTTATCACTTTGCGTCCGTCAGCGTCGTCGTCGGCGGCGGCGGCGGCGTCTGTAAACTTTTTACATTTTAATCTTCTTCTCTGAAACCACTTGGCCAATTGAAACCAAACTTGGCCATAATGTTCATTGGATGGACCTTTACAAAGTTTGTGTTTTTTATTTTGATTGGTAAACCAATATGGCCGCCACCTCAAGACTTAGTTTAACATAGGACCCTATGGGAAAAAAGTTAAAAAGGGCTTCTTCTCTGAAACCGTTTAACCAATCAAAACAAAACTTACTAGCAATATTGTTTAGATGGTCCTCTATAAAGTTTGTGTTTTAGATGGGAATTGGAAATTCAAAATGGCCGCCACTGCAGGACTTAGTTTAACATAGAACCCTATGGGAAAAAGTTTTAAAAGGCTTCTTCTCTGAAACCGGTTAATCAATGGAAACAAAAACTTACTAGCAATATTGTTTGGATGGTCCTCTATAAAGTTTGTGTTTTTTATGGCAATTGGAAATTCAAAATGGCTGCCACCGCAGGACTTAATTTAACATAAAACCCTATGGGAAAAAGTTTGAAAGGCTTCTTTTCTGAAACCGGCCAACCAATGGAAACAAAACTTACTAGCAATATTGTTTGGATGGTCCTCTATAAAGTTAATGTTTTTTATCCCAATCTGATATTCAAAATGGCCGCCACCGCAGGACTTAGTTTAACATTGGACCCTATGGGAAAAAGGTTAAAAAGGGCTTCTTCTCTGAAACCGGTTACCCAATCAAAACAAAACTTACTAGCAATATTGTTTGGATGGTCCTTTATAAAGTTTATGATTTTTATGGCAACTGGAAATTCAAAATGGCCGCTACCGCAGGACTTAGTTTAACATAGGACCCTATGGAAAAAGTTTTAAAAGGCTTCTTCTCTGAAACCGGTTAATCAATGGAAACAAAAACTTACTAGCAATATTGTTTGGATGGTCCTCTATAAAGTTTATGTTGTTTATGGCAATTGGAAATTCAAAATGGCCGCTACCGCAGGACTTAGTTTAACATACGACCCTATGGGAAAAAGTTTGAAAGGCTTCTTTTCTGAAACCGGCCAACCAATGGAAACAAAACTTACTAGCAATATTGTTTGGATGGTCCTCTATAAAGTTAATGTTTTTTATCCCAATCTGATATTCAAAATGGCCGCCACCGCAGGACTTAGTTTAACATTGGACCCTATGGGAAAAAGGTTAAAAAGGGCTTCTTCTCTGAAACCGGTTAACCAATCAAAACAAAACTTACTAGCAATATTGTTTGGATGGTCCTTTATAAAGTTTATGATTTTTATGCCAACTGGAAATTCAAAATGGCCGCTACCACAGGACTTAGTTTAACATAGGACCCTATGGGAAAAAGTTTGAAAGGCTTCTTTTCTGAAACCGGCCAACCAATGGAAACAAAACTTACTAGCAATATTGTTTGGATGGTCCTCTATAAAGTTAATGTTTTTTATCCCAATCTGATATTCAAAATGGCCGCCACTGCAGGACTTAGTTTAACATTGGACCCTATAGGAAAAAGGTTTAAAAGGGCTTCTTCTCTGAAACTGTTTAACCAATCAAAACAAAACTTACTAGCAATATTGTTTGGATGGTCCTTTATAAAGTTTATGTTTTTTTTTGCAATTGGAAATTCAAAATGGCCACCTCCCCGCAGGACTTAGTTTAACATAGGACCCTATGGGCAAATAAAAAAAATCTTCTCTATACAACTGGTTAACCAATGAAACAAAGCTTTCTAGTAATATTGTTTGGATGGTCCTATTTAAAGTTTATTGAAAATTACAGGACTTACTTTAACATCAGGGAAATGCCATCTTCATTGCCTATAAAATCAGGTGAGCGATACAGGCTCTTAAGAGCCTCTGGTTTATGGTGAGTCCTAGACTCATCACTTTTGAAAGTTTTGAGTCCCAAAAAATTGTCATGAGTCCCACATATCGCAGATGAGTCCAGCTAAGTGCTTGCATACAACCGTTTTCCTTGATGACCGACCCATTATATATAAATGTCTTTTCATAAAAAGATATAATATTTAGAATGTTGCTATTGTATATTAGTAGTAGCTGTCAGTTTGGAAGTCTTTTGGAGTAGGATTGAACTGCACTCATTACTTGAAACATGCTGATATTTGCCCATTAAAGAGAGACTCTTGTCTTACCTGGATGCAGATGCTGACATAATATTTTTTCCAAACAACTTATTACCCACCCACCCCCCTTTTTAGCTCACCTGACCCTAAGGGTCATGTGAGCTATTGCCATCACTTGGCGTCCGTCGTCGTCGTTAACTTTTCTTCAAAAATCTTCTCCTCAAAAACCACTGAAGGGATTCCTTTGAAACTTTGCATACATCATCAGTAAAATGCCCTCTACCAAGTTTGCCCAAATCATGGCCTCAGACCAACCAACATGGCCGCCATGGCTAAAAATAGAACAGAGGGGTCAAAATACAGTTTTTTGCTTATAGTTCAAAAAGTATAACAGATACAGGAAAACCGTAGAGACCTTCCTTCTTCAGCATCTAAAGCTCTACAAAACACTCTATTGGGTCAAAGTTGTATGATGACTCCTTGTAGGAGTTATTGCCCTTTAATTGTCAAAATTGATGATTTTTGCCATTTTTGCCTCAAAATCTTGAAAATTATTAGAACTAGAGAAAAGGTTAGCATTACTTAATTGTTCTGCTCTATGAGGGCTACAAAAATGACTTTAAGGTCAAGATTGTCTGATTAACCGTTTAAGAGTTATTCCCCTTGAACTGTTTTTTTTAATCGGTTTTAATTGATTTTTTAAAATCTTCTCCTCTGAAACAACTGAAAGTACTGCTTTGAAACTTTGTACACATCATCTGTCAAATGTCCTCAACCAAGTTTGCACCAACCATGGCTGAAGATTAACCAACCTGGCCACCATGGCTAAAAATTGGATGGGGGGGGGGGGGGGGGGGGTGCGGTAAAATACAGTTTTTGGCTTATATTTGAAAAAGTGTAACAGATACAGGAAAACCGAAGAGACAAGCCTTCATCTGCATCAAAAGCTCTACGAAACACTCCATTGGGTTGAAGTTGTATGATGAATCTTTATAGGAGTTATTGCCCTTTAATTGTCGAAATTGTTGATTTTAGCCATTTTTGCCTCAAAATCTTGAAAATTATTAGAACTAGAGAAAAAGTTAGCATTGCTTAATTGTTCTGCTCTATGAGGGCTACAAAATTGCCTTAGGGTCAAGATTGTCTGATCACACGTTTAAGAGTTATTCCCCTTGAACTGTTTATTTTAATAGGTTTTAATTGATTTTTTAAAATCTTCTCTGAAACCACTGAAAGTACTGCTTTGAAACTTTGTATACATCATCCGTCAAATGTCCTTAACCAAGTTTGCACCAACCATGGCTGCAGATTAACCAACATGGCCACCATGGCTTAAAATAGAATGGAGGGGGGGGGGATAAAATACAGTTTTTGGCTTATAGTTCAAAAAGTATAACAGATACAAGAAAACCGAAGAGACATGCCTTCATCGGCATCATAAGCTCTACGAAACACTCCATTGGGTTGAAGTTGTATGAGGACTCCTTATAGGAGTTATTGCCCTTTAATTGTCAAAATTGATTATTTTTGCCATTTTTGCCTTAAAATCTTAAAAATTATTTGAACTAGAGAAAAAATTAGTATTGCTTAATTGTTCTGCTCTATGAGGGCTACAAAAATGACTTAGGGTCAAGATTGTCTGATGAACCGTTTAGGAATTATTCTCCTTGAACATTTTTTTAATCAATTTTAATTGATTTTAAAAAATCTTCTCCTCTTTAACCCATTAAAGGACTGCTTTGAAACATTGCACACATCATCTTTAGGACGTCCTCTACCAAAATTGTGCAAATCATGACACCTGACTACCTATATAGCTACGTTAGCTTAAAATAGAAAATGGGGGGGGGGGGGGGGGGAGTTTTCGACTGATAGTTAAAAAAGTATAACAGGTACAGCAAATTTGAAGTGAACCTCCCTTCTCCCTCTAAGCATCAAAAGCTCGTCCTTATAGGAATTATTGGGCAATTCCTTATAGCAAAGAAAAGCTGGATAGAAAAGGGTTGTTTGGTTTCAGGTTCAGGTGAGCGATACAGGCTCCTGGGAGCCTCTAGTTTCAGATCTTAGTCTATAGCAGATTATCTTATTGATACATGTATATACAAAAATTAAAAGTTTATTAGATAACTAATTAATGTTCATACTGAAGATATCTTTGTACCGGTAAGGAGTGCAACTGCAAGTGCAATTTGCAAGGTTCCAACCGTGTATTAAAATTTGAAACGAGTGTATTGTCAACGCTTAATTTTAACCATAAAGAGTGTCCATCAACACTGCACCTTTATTGTTTAATAAACATCTTAATTAAAGCATATTTTCCACCCGAGTAATTGCTACCTGCTGCAAATCGTACAAAACGGGTAAAAATCGATAGCCATTTGTAAGAATATGTAATCTCGCATCGGAGACGAAATTGACATTACGGAAATTCGAACCCATCTGACAACTGACACGGACGTGTACTGGGACGCGTTAGATGTTGAAAAGATGCGTACAATACGCATCTAGACGCATTGCGAGGATCCATGTTGAATGTCGGATTGTTACAGAATTTACAAAACAATAGAAGAAATAGTTGAATGAACAATTATGTAAAATGTCACTGCCTTCCTGTAACAAATACTTTCATTACAGATTTGTGCAGTTACAACATATACCCTGTACAAGTGCAGTGTTTATTGTGACAATAGCACGAAGTCCATGAATAGATTATAGATTATTCTTGTTATTTTGGTTACAGATTGTTCGCGGACAGTTATCACTAAAAAAATTGATTGCCGCGTCGCAATTGGTTGTGTTTTTTCATGGACTTTGCGGAATCCTTTTTGGTCGCAGTATAGGTGAATAAGAAATTATAATAATTCCGATGTGATACGAAAATTGCACTTGTATTGAAGTAGAGAAAAATGCACAGAATTGCAAATAATATATATCAATGTTTAAAAACAGGAGATCTGATTATACCGTTCCAAACTTGATTAGATTATAACATAATTCGAAACTAAAGCTAGTCTCATAGGATTAAATTTTAAATATGTAAATTACAGATAGACGTGCTCGCTCTGCATTAGTGTCCTAGTTATTTGGCCGTGACATGTCCTGTTAGTATAGACTGTCCCTGGTTAACCAGAGGACACATTAACACCAAATATTGCATGTTTTACCCAACTTACAAAATTTTTGCACAAAAACATATGACCCTGCATGGAAACATGACGAATTGTAACTGAAACATGGTGTGGTCAATGAAATAGTATAATAAATCAATTTAATTTGATTGTCACCCGTTTGTTGTTTGTCAAAAAGTTGCCTGTACAGTGTCCATTCTTCTTTACTGTAAAAGACAATGTCTGCGAAACAGTTTTGTTTTCCTTTTGTTTGATGAAAATTGGGAACTTTTCAACATAAATTATCAGCAAATAAATTGATGTCAGAATATGACTCTGAACCAATATGACTCAACCTGTAAAAAAGTTAAAAATTTATATGTTAAAATTATAATGTTTAACACATTTTGAATTAAGCTGATTTAGTTCTTGCTATAATAATCTTTATTAACCATAGGCATTACAGCTTATAGGCATAATTTTGATACAATGACAAATCCAAATAACACAATACAATACATGAGTTGCATTTACGTTGTGACTTCTCTGTACTAAAGTATCTACCAGTCTCCATTTGTAAAGCATTAGAACATATTCTATACTTGGTAATAAGATATTTATATTTATCATTTATGGGACGGTCCAAATAAAACTAGTTTGTGACCATCATGAATATATTGATATAATAAGCATTTTGGTGAATTACTAAAGTATGACATATCTTCAGTAAAAAATTATCCACAATTCTAGTTTTGAATTCGAGTAAAAATGCATTAAGGTTAAATACATATTGTGATACCCATGCATCATTAAATCCATATTGACACAACAAGTTCTTAATTTTACAACACCAATTAAGCTTCTCATTAGGTTTTACAATACTTCTTTCGTACATATCTGCATATATATGTTCCTTACGATACAGTTTTCATCCTATAATAATTTTAACCAGTATGATATCATTTTTACATATCTGTTTACATACAAAGACGTTCTTCCTAACTCATAATACAACATAAAATTAACAGTGGTTTTTCTCAATTTTAAAATTCGTTTTAAAAAATTGATGTACATGCGCACAGATTCAAAGTCAGTTCCTTTATGGAAGCCCCATATCTCACTTCCATAATTGAGAATACTACTACTAGCAATATATTTATCAAATAGTGAATATCAAATACTAAATCTGGATGTGTGTATGTGTTAAAGCATACATTCGAAGAAAGACCCCTATAATAATTACTTATATCAACCAAACAGATCTTTACATTTTTTCTCAGTGAATAAAACAGTGCAGACGTTATTGCATTAATATAATTATATTTCACATTTAAACCTTAAAAAAACAATGCTATCTAATTGATCTGAAACAGAAGAGTAATCTACTTATCATATTGAGTTAAATTGATAAAAATTGGGTCACACTAATTTCATGGACTTGCACATTGATTTTTACCTTTACTGCATTTTTTAAGGAAAAATGTTTAGTCTAGCTCGACCACTGCCTTAACCCTAAATTAAATGCATTATTCCTATTCCAAACTTTGAAGAAACCTGTTGAAAACATCTGTATGTTCAGCCACATTCAACCGTTTTGTGCTCTCTGGACTGTCTTTGTAAATCTGATGATACAACTGTGTTTAGCATTTCTTGCCTTTAAAACCTGTTTTGATGAATCATTAGCCCTTTTAAGGTTTTAAATATTTAGTGCTGTATATCATACACACACTTAACATACTAGTAAGCAATTATTAGTTGTTTTTTTTTCTAGTGTTATCTCCAAGTCCACTTGAATTTTCTGTATTTGATCATTCTGTGTCTACAGCACAACAGCAGTGTAATGCTCATTTTAGACTTAGGAGTGTGGGATGTAGGAGAGCTATTTATATCTGGGACTAGCAAAAATTGTGCAATCTGCGATGTAAGCAACTAGCCCGAATTATGTTTATTGGCACCTGTATGTTGTTAACATTTTTACCAATGACAAATATTGCATTAGAAAAAATTATTTTTAAGTATCATATTCGTAATAAATACAAATATTCACCAAAGTAATTGGAAAATCAAACCTGGGTACTGTCAGTAATACGCCATATATATATATATATAAATCAACAGTACAGTTTAAATTCACTATTTTTACCATTCACCTTTTTTATAGTAATACTTGTATATACATTGTTTGCTTTGAAGTAAAACTTGATTTTTTTGTGGGATTAATTTTTTAATGGTCTTTTCAGGACTGATTACTATAGAATAATGAAGACAAAGACAGACAAAATGGGATTTACTGCTGGTACTGCACTGAATTTACTTGTTGGTGTAAGTAACATGAAAACTTAGAAAGTTGTCAATTCACATCTTCCGATTAATAAAGGGGTGTAACAATTTCATTTTCCGATTATCTGGATCATATATACCATTACATGTCTATTTTAGTATTGATCAATATAATTATACTTGAAACTTGAAAAATGCATATTTTTATTATGAAGACTTGTACTCTGAAGTTTTTGTAGTGACTTCAAGTTAATTATTTGTACTTTATTGTGTGATAAAAAAAGAAAGTGAAAGCACTTGTATTAAGGTCATAATTTAAAAAAAAATATATACCACATTCTCTTCCAACTTTTCTAAAAATTTAGAGTAAGTGGGCACATTTTAGTTTATATCTTTAGGCAATTAAAAAAAAATAACGGCAAAAAACCCATCTTCAAATCAATTGAGACAAGTTACCAGAAAATGGAACATCACAGAACATATATATGCTGTATTTAATGCATCTCTGTCCACTATTTTATACATGTACTATTATGTTATATTTTTTATTTCTGTTTCTCTTATTTTAATGAATACAGTAACAAAAAGAAGTGAACAAAAAAACTTTAGTTTCAATCATTTTTGGTCACGCCTGCGATGAAAGTCGCTGGAGGCAAGTCATATGTATGGGAATCCGGCGGCGGCGGCGTAAACACTTGACATCTTGCTTCATATATTTGTAAGCCCAAGCCCTAGGTCCATCAAATTTGGTCCATAGGTAGCTTATGATGAGTACATGCCAGTCAGTCACCTGTCACCTGACCTTGACCTCAATTTCACGGTCCAGCGACTACGTTAAAGTTTTTGGGTTATGACAGTTCCTCTGTAACTACACATGGTAGGATGACAATATTTGGTGCATAGGTTGCTGATGACTAGTACATGACTGTCTGGTAGGTGTCACCTGACCTTGACCTCAATTTCACGGTCCAGCGACTATGTTACAGTTTTTGGGTTATGACAGTTCCTCTGTAACTACGCATGGTAGGATGACAATATTTGGTGTACAGGTTGCTGATGACTAGTACATGACTGTCTGGTAGGTGTCACCTGACCTTGACCTCAATTTCACGGTCCAGCGACTACGTTAAAGTTTTTGGGTTACAACAGTTCCTCTGTAACTACGCATGGTAGGATGACAATATTTGGTGCATAGGTTGCTGATGACTAGTACATGACTGTCTGGTAGGTGTCACCTGACCTTTACCTCAATTTCACGGTACAGTGACTACGTTAAAGTTTTTGGGTTACGGCAGTTACTCTGTTACCACACATGCTAGGATGACAATTTTTAGTATAAAGGTTGCTGATGACTAGTACATTACTGTCTGGTAGGTTCCATCTGACCTTGACCTCGATTTCACGGTCCAGCGACTACGTTAAAGGTTTTGGGTTACGGCTGTTCCCCTGTAACTATGCATGGTATGGTGACAATATTTCGTATACAGGCCGCTGCTGATATTTAATGCTATTTACGTAATGCTTATGACGAAATTTATTTTCGTTACTGATGGGGAATGCAGGCGAGACGTTTTTCTGTGTCCACACTTGTTTATGTTTGCCATTGAAATGATACATCTTTAGACAATTGAATTTCATTGACATAAATCTTTTTTATTTAACGAACATATTCTTTTCATATTTTACCAATATAGTATTTCACATTGTAATGAATATTATCCCTTCCATTTGAAGAAAAAATGAGTAAGAATAAACAACAAGCAGAATTTGAATTTTCTTTAAAGTTTCTTTAGATCACTTTAAAATTTGCTCATGAATTTTAAAACTGGATAATGGAAAATCTGCTGAAGTCTTCATGGCTGGTTATCTTATGCATTATTTACGACTTATTACCCTATGTTGGGTTTGATATTTATAAAAATCAAACACAGTTGATCATATTATGTTGTAGTCTGCACTAATTGTGTTTTATAAATGAATGATTTTCCTCATTTAAACAACAAAGGTCAAATATAGATCTACTACTCTTTACTGTAATTAAAATTTAGTGTAAACATATTTTATTCATGATAATGAACATAGTTTGTACATCATATACACTATTAGGATCCGGAAACAAGTCACAGACTTATATTAGTCAGTTTCTGTTTATATAATTCAAATTTGATCTCTTTAACTTAATAAACATATGTTTCTTTTTTAAATTTGTATAAAACAAATAAACACTTCATGAATAGTATATGCAAAATATTTTCTTTGTTAATGTCTGTGCTTTCTCTATAAAAATACCAATATATGTTTAATAAGCCATAGATTTTTTGCCTTAGAGTACTTGAGAAACATTTATACATTGTAAGGATGTATAGGAAATACTGGTAAACGATAAAGTGGAAAAAGCACTAAATACTTTTTGATGTCTTCATATTATTCCATAGGCATTCAAGAAGTATGAGAAAATAGCAGCTGAAGATGAAAAAGAAAGAGAAAGACTTGCAATTCAAGAAAAAAGAAAACATGAAAAGGACAAAGAAAAAGACAAAACACTAAAGGAGAATCATGAAAGTATGTATCTAACCTATTCAAATGTATTTGTAAATTATCATACATGATATACATCATTGTGCCAAGGCATGATTTATTTTATTTAAACACTGTTTCCCATATCAGATGAACCAATATTATTACAATTTTCATAACATGTCACAACATGTGGTATTTGGTGGATATGGTATTTTTATTGGAGAAACTTCATCAGTTGCTATTTTGTAATTGGTAAAGTTTTAAATCACAGTTTTTCTACAAGAATACATTGGTAAATGCACTATCAAAGATAAACTTCTTTAACACTTTTGATTTGAATGTTTTTTCACTTAAAAAAATTATATGATAAAATAACTTCAGGCAGCTAACAGTTATTTACTATATATATACATTCTAAGTAGTTAAAAATTGCTTATATATAAATGAGTACATGTAGAAATTTCTGTATGTTTGCAATAATATACTGTATGTATTTGTGCACACCTCAGAATTGATCTAATTTTACATGATGCCTTCATCCTATGAAAGGTTGTGCAAGATATATTTAATTGTTTTTATTTTGTCCATTTCATGAAATTTGACCTTAAATACCTACATGTATTCAATTTCTTGGTAAAAATAACATATTTAATAACTAGTAAGATTTAAATTGTTGATGATCCTGATATGCTTTGTTTGAATGAATGGAGTTTAATGCCCTTTTAAGCAGTTTTCAGCTATTTCATGGCATCCATATTTTTAGGGGGGTGGAAGCCTGTGTACTGATTAAAATCCCTACCTTCACAGAACCTCACAATATTTGCCTATTAAGGTACGAGTTTAGCACACCTGTCCCAGAGTAAGGCTTGAAATCACAATCTCAGTGTTGACAGGTTGGTGATCAATTATAAATTACTACTTAATCACTTGGTGCTTGATGTCCCTGTCCTTATTTTTGATAGTGTTTCAATTACAATTCAGACATTCTATTTTTATAAGTGTAATTATTACATACACAATATTTTGTGAAACATTTTTCAAGTAAAAATTAAAACTTAACATTATAATAGTAAAAATGCAATATTTTTATATTGCTGATGTACGTGTGTGTTATTTTTCCTCACAGTTGACACTGAAATCTTATTGTTATAATTTTTGGTCGAGCTGCAGAGACCCAAAAACATTCTTCCAACAAATTGTAACCCATTCCCTATTTATTAAGGCACTTGCTTTGCAACCCAGCCATTTGAGACTTTTGTGATTTTTCAATTTTGTAGCTGTATCAGACACTGTTTTTGTACCAACATCTGAACAGATAGAAGCAGCCACTGCCAGTACAAGTACAGCTGAATCAAAATTGACACCAATCCATGTATCAAACCAGACAGTCTCGGATCAGCCAGACACTACATCAAATAACATTGAATCTCAGGTTGAACAAGATCAGGTATCTACTGACAGACAGCTTGCTTCAGGTGATAGCCCAGAAGATCCAGAGCTAATAAGGTGACATTGCTGTCCTGCTGTAACTTATATACGACCTGTAGTAGCAATATTTCAGGGATATTTTCTTGTCTTGTTATGTAGCTCTTATTTACTCTTGGAATGGAAAGAATGTGAAATAAAGTTACTTTGTTTATGAGATATAAAAAAAATAAAAAAATAAAATTATCTACTATAATACTTGGAAATATCATAATTTGCAACAACAGATGTCTTTCTAGTTACACAAACTTTAGAGTACATGTATAATTATAAATATTACAGAGATAAACAATACATTATTGTAATGTTTGTCACAGTTTCTTTAAGTGTTGTTATTAATAATTATAAACAATAATAAGGGTGTAACATAAGAACTTGAATATTGAAACTAAAGAAATGAGAAAAAACACGGTATAAGACATGATTTTAGGATTATAGGGTTATTGTTATTGTCTTCATAACTAACTTTCTAGATTTATTTTTTTCAGTTCAATTATTTAACGGAAAAATCCTTGCTTTTACCAACATTATGAAATTTAAAAGAAAAATCTTAAGAATCATTAGTGTTTTGATTTCATAGTACTTAAGGTATCCGACCCATAATTGAAGTCACCATTGAATTTAATTTTTCGACCAAGAAATATAGCTTAATTAAATCAATATATCGCTAATTAATGATACAATTTAAATATCTCGTTTTCCTATAAGTCAATTTTAACATTTTTTTAATAAAAAAAGTTAGTTACTCAAATAGTATTTCCGATGTTTGCCGAAAATTACCGAGGTCTGCTCCATTGAAAAACAATGGACATCCGGGACACCAAATTTGATCACGTGGTCAATTATGGTCCGGATACCTTAAATGCAATTATACATTGCATTGCAAAGTCAAAGTAAATCAGTAAGTTGATCAAATATTTTATTTCATATGGCAACACATAAGTGATTTCACCAACAGCTTACAACACACTCCATTTCTTCATTTAATGTTTTATTTATTTTTAGACAACAAGCAATTTTCCAGGCAAATTCTGACAGTTACAATGGAGCAATACGTGATAATTATTCTTGGTCACAAAGTATACAAGATCTGGATATCCGTGTCAAGGTTATTTCTAATTTTTTAGCATATTGAAATCAAATTTCGCATGCTAGTCAATTTTGAAAAAGACGTTTTCAGAAATAAGCATAATTAGTGCTTAGTCTCAGGACACTGAGTTATTAATTGTTCTGGGTTTTATACTTGACCAGGACCGAAGGTTCATGTGAGCTTTTGCCATCAATTGGTGTCCATGGTCTGTCGTCAGTCGTAAACTTTTTCAAAAATCTTCACGTCAGAAACCACTGGGCCATTTTTTTCCAACTTGTCCATAATCATCCTTAGGGTTCCTAGTTTCAAATTTTTACCCAGGGTGTTGATCAATGGACAAAGATGACTGTAGCTACAATAATGTAGCTCCTTTTTTTTAGCTCACCTAACCCGAAGGGTCATGTGAGCTATTGCCATCACTTGGCATCCGTCGTCGTCGTCGTTAACTTTTCTTCAAAAATCTTCTCCTCCAAAACCACTGAAGGGATTGCTTTGAAACTTGGCATACATCATCAGTAAAATGCCCTCTACCAAGTTTGCCCAAATCATGGCCTCAGACCAACCAACATGGCCGCCATGGCTAAAAATAGAACAGAGGTGTCAAAATACAGTTTTTTGCTTATAGTTCAAAAAGTATAACAGATACAGGAAAACCGAACAGACCTTCCTTCTTCAGCATCTAAAGCTATACAAAACACTCCATTGGGTCAAAGTTGTATGATGACTCCTTGTAGGAGTTATTGCCCTTTAATTGTCAAAATTGATGATTTTTGCCATTTTTGCCTCAAAATCTTGAAAATTATTAGAACTAGAGAAAAAGTTAGCATTGCTTAATTGTTCTGCTCTATGAGGGCTACAAAAATGACTTACGGGTCAAGATTGTCTGATGAACCGTTTAGGAATTATTCTCCTTGAACATTTTTTTAATCAATTTTACCTGATTTTAAAAAATCTTCTCCTCTTAAACCAATGAAAGGACTGCTTTGAAACATTGCACACATCATCTTTAGGATGTCCTCTACCAAAATTGTGCAAATCATGACACCTGACTACCTACATAGCTACATTGGATTGAAATAGAAAAAATGAAAAAAGGGGGGGGGGGGTGTTGAGAGAGTTTTCGACTGATAGTTAAAAAAGTATAACAGGTACAGCAAATTTGAAGTGAACCTCCCTTCTCCCTCTAACCTTCAAAAGATCCTCCTAGGAGTTATTTCCCTTAAAAGGTCAAAATTAATGATTTTTGCAGAAGTGTTGGGCAATTCCTTATAGCAAAGAAAAGCTGGATAAAAAAGGGTTGTTTGGTTTCAGGTTCAGGTGAGCGATACAGGCTCCTGGGAGCCTCTAGTTTATGGACGGAGCTACAAAGAGGTCCCATTACTCGTAATAGAGCAAAAACACTTTTGGGATTTACACATATTTTCCGCTATTTTACCTTTGTCTTTATTAAATAAATATGTTTTCTTTCCTCCCCCGTTCATCTGATATGTCTACAATGTCTAATTAAATAATTTTAACACTTTTCGTAATCGTGGCATTGTTGACATAATTAAAATTGTGGAGTGTAGAATTTCGGAATCATATCGGTATAATTTGTAATAAGTGGACATAATCATAATGCAAATGAATACAGCTGAAATCATCCGGAATTTCATTTTTTACTAAATGGATTCCGATATTTTCGAAATTATTCACTTCCGGAATTCATATTTTGTCAACAATGCAATGATTACGAATAAAGTGATAAAACTAACGAATACGGTGTTGTGGAAATATCAGTTAAACTGCAAATACATAAAAAAGTATGTAGCAAACCAGGGAAACAGTTTAATTGCTTATAATATGCATAAAACCCGCGGGTGTGAATCACTCCCGGGCTGCTCCATTACGAGTAATGGGACCTCTTTGTAGCTCCGTCCATAACTAAAAAAAACATGGGTGTCAATGCACGTGTTTGATCATTATCTTAAAAATTATAATAGCTATAGAGAAAACCGTTCTTTAAATTGATAAGCACATTAAGGTCTGCAATAGTTGCTATTAGTGCGAAGTTGTGTAATTGCTTCCTGTAGGAGTGCTTTTTATGACAATTTTTGACAAAATTTGTAGTATTTACAATTTAACTTGAAAACTATAAGAGCTAGAGTAAAACTGTTAATAGCAAAAATAATCAGCAGTAAAAGCCATACAATTTACTTAATTGTTCTGAAATGTCAGATGACTTCTTATATGAGTTATTGCCCTTAAATGGCAATTTTTTATGAAATTTTATATTTTTGTCCTGTAACTTAAAAATTGTAACAGCTAGAGTGAAACTATGAAAGGAAAAATGATCAGCAATAAAAGTTCTACAATTCACTTGGTCTGAAATGTCAAAATACTTCTTATATGAGTAATTGCTCTTAAAGGACAATTTTTGAATGAAATTTTCTGTTTTTGTCCTGTAACTTGAAAACCATAACAGCTAGAGTGAAACTGTAATTGGCAAAAATGATCACCAGTACAAGCCTTACAATTCGCTCAACTGTTCTGAAACTGTTAGATGACTCCTTATAAGTGTTATTGTCCATTAAATAACAATTTTTGTCTCGCCTGCGACGAAAGTCGCTGGAGGCGAGACATATGTATGGGAATCCGGCGGCAGCGGCGGCGGCGTAAACACTTGACATCTTGCTTCATATCTTTGTAAGCCCAAGCCCTAGGTCCATCAAATTTGGTCCAGGGGTAGCTTATGATGAGTACTTGCCAGTCAGTCACCTGTCACCTGACCTTGACCTCAATTTTACGGTCCAGCGACTACGTTAAAGTTTTTGGGTTACGACAGTTCCTCTGTAACTACGCATGGTAGGATGACAATATTTGGTGTATAAGTTGCTGATGACTAGTACATGACTGTCTGGTAGGTGTCACCTGACCTTGACCTCAATTTCACGGTCCAGCGACTACGTTAAAGTTTTTGGGTTACGACAGTTCCTCTGTAACTATGCATGGTAGGATGACAATATTTGGTATATAGGTTGCTGATGAATAGTACATGACTGTCTGGTAGGTTCCACCTGACCTTGACCTCAATTTCAAGGTCCAGCGACTACGTTAAAGTTTTTGGGTTACGACTGTTCCCCTGTAACTATGCAGGGTATGGTGACAATATTTTGTATACAGGCCGCTGCTGATATTTAATGCTATTTACGTGATGCTTATGACGAAATTTATTTTCGTTACTGATGCGGTAATTCAGGCGAGACATTTTTCTGTGTCCACACTTGTTTATAAAATTTCCAGTTTTTTACCTGTAATTTATAAACTATAACAGCTATGTGAAACTTTAAATTGCAAAAATTATCAGTAAGACAAGTTGTAGACTCACTTTATTGGTCTGAAATAACAGATGACTCCTTATAGTAGTTATAACCCTTTTTATAAATTTTTGGTGGAATTTGTAGTTTTTTTTAGTAACTTAAATGCCATAACAGCTAGATTAAATTGTACAAATGATCAGCAAAGCAAGGCCTACAAATGGTCGCTAAGTCTAAAATTGCAAGATAACTCTTTATTAGAGTTATTGCCCTTTAGTTACAAATCTGGACAAATAATTAGTTTTTGTTTTATATATATGTCTATAACACACCTAGAGTAAAACTGTAAATTACTAAATTACCCTAAAGGACATACCTACACATCATTTAATTTTCAGAAATTGTCTGATGGCATCTTATAGGAGTTATTTTACTTCGAAGAAATGTTTAGTTTTTGCAAGCTATAACAACTAGACTGAAACTGTAAATTGCTAAAATTTTAATGTAGTTGAAGTCATTTGGGTTCTAGGTGAGTGATTACTGGCTTCAGGGAACCTCTCATTGTTAATAAATATCAACATGACTTCAAAAAAGGAGAGATGTTGTCAAAATCACTATAATTGTGCACACTTTCTTTAGTAGATTTGTAGGAGTTTGGTAATTAAAGTAAATAGACAGTGAACTAGTACAATTTGCATTAATACAAACCTTATATTCTTGTTTTAAGATTCCAAAATATATCAAAAAAGGAAAGGATTTGAAAGTTACCATTGAAAAGAAGTACATCAAAGTATCATATAAAGATGAGACAGGAGGTATGGCGGATTTAATGGATGGAGAGCTGTGTTGGGAGATCAATAAAGATGAATCCATGTGGAACCTGATTCCTGGAGAACATATACTGGTTTGTACAAAAGGTTACAGTAGTTACTACAACCTTGTAAGACCTTATATTTGCCCAACTTGCAATTGTTTAAAGGGAAACTTTGCCAAAAATGTTATGTTATATTTAAGATAAAAAGAAACACTTTTTCCTCATGATGTTTTATTATATTTTGAACTGTTAAGTTCCTGCATTGAATTTACCGTGTAAAAAATGCACTTATGGAGGTCCGCCAGGGTCCTTCTTAATATTGATTAGCCCAGGCTAAGTGCACTTAGCCCTAGATATGCACCTATATATTAATTTAAAGATTACAAGGCACCTGTCCAATTTTGGGGACTTTTCATAAAATGGTTATTGTAAAAATTGCATAGATATATTTTCATTGGGCACATGCCATTAATCATAAAACCAGTCAACCCTTAAAGATTATCACACTTCTGTAATTAGGCAGGTAATGTACATGTTTATTTATTAATTTCATTCTCACACTACTTACTCTAATAATTTATCCAAAGAGGTACCATATGCCATCACAATTGTCTAGTTCTGTTGTGTCTTTTATTGTATGACAGAACCATACTGTGAATCCATATAATTCACTAAATAAATATAAAATTATAATTTCAAAAATTTTGGTAAAGTGTGATGTATCAATGTCAAAATTTAGGTTTAAAATAAAATCATAAATTAAAATTTTAAGTGAAACATAAATCATTAAAATTTTCCCAAAAGTTGACAAAGTTTTAACTATGCACATTTTCAATCCGCATAAAGCTTTTCTAGTGTGTGGTAATAGTTATAAACTGTAAATTCCACAGTCGCAACACCATTGTGAATTAACAAAGAAAATTTTGATGAAATTTTACTCTGAATTTGTACGTGTAAAGCGATGAAAATAAATCAGAATGACCCTTAACGGTTCTTTAAACATTTTGAGTTCAGTTTAATAAAATACTTTCGCTTTGAGTAAAATCTGTACCATTTGATCTTTTGATTTAGGTTTATTTTAAGTTTTGCGTTAAAATAATAAGTGCTAAATTGGCAATGAAACATTCCTATTGAAGTAAATTAATGGTTTATTTAATATAAATTTGTTTTCAGTTAAAGAAAACTACCAAATAATTCTAGCAATTAACATGTTTATTGTGTCACTATTGGCTTCCAGCAGGGCTTAGTAAACGTATTGTAATGGCACGTGCCAATAAAATGTTCGATATCTCCCTTATTTTGAAAGATTTCTTTCTTAAAATAAGATTTCTGCCATAACATAACAATATCTTTCATATGAAATTTAAAAAAAAAACCTAAAAACTCTATGATTTGATGGGCTAGGTGCATAATTGGGGATAAGTGAACTTAGCCCTGGCTAAGCAGTATTTTGATGGACCAGGTCCGCCATCCTGTCACTATCTTGTCACTAGGTGACGATACTAGAGATCACTATCCAGCCACATACCTAAATGCTGTTGTATGATAATAATGTGAAACGTCAATAGCAGAAGGTTGTACTATAAGATGAGGTACTGGCAAGATTACAATTTGTATTCCTGATATAAGCAAAATATTAGTTGGAATTTTGAGCATAAATATGCTTTAAATTGAAAATTATTCATATTATTATTTTCGATTTGTATTGTGTAAAATCAGTTTATGCAAGTTACTAAACGAAACTTTATACAAACTATTTGTGAAGTTGACTTTTTAAGAAGTAACGTTCATTATACATGCAATATTTTTAAATTTTCCCTTTTGCGCATCAAAATTTCACTTCATGTTTGTACATTTTTTATTATTATTTTTTATTAATAATAACATTTATTGTGTGTGTGTGTGTAACACAATTAATTATATATAGGATCTTACATTGGTACGAGTGGATTATCGGATTTCTCCAATCGAGATAGTTAAATTATGGAATTTTAAGTCCGAGCCTTGGCGAGGACTTGAAATTCCATAATTTAACTATCGAGATTGTAGAAATCCGATAATCCAAGAGTACTAATGTAAGATTCTGTTTCTCTAATTTTAAAATGTAGTAAATTTGCGAAACGAAGTACAAATTCTCCCAACCCAAATTTTACGTTCATGACTTGAATACGCGGTAAATTGAAGGTGTTTTGTTTATGACGTCATGAGTTCTTATTGTGATGTTATTATTTCTAACCAATCAACTGCTGGGAACAACAAATTCACTAGTGACGAGAAATATTTTTTCCACACTGGTCAAGCGGTTGATATATTATGTCAAAATTAGAGAAATAAAAATATCTTTTATTTACAATTATTATTGAGGTAAATTCTATCCGAGTTAATAAATAAAGACAGGTTGAAAATTGTGTCTAAAAGTACTTTTATTAATACAAAGATCATTACAACATTAAGACATATTTGGTAATCCTATATTGTCAGCTGGTCATTAGTTATTGCCCTAGTTTTTATATTCTTCAAAGAGCAAATGCAGAAAAACATATTTTAAAAAACGATTATTTATCATATTTTCTGGATAGTTGCAGGTTATTACGTCATAACATGAAATCTCGTGGTAAATACTGTCAATGTGGTGCCCCCAATAACACAATTTAACTACCTTTAATCCACTCTAGAAGTGTAAAGAATACAATGAAACATCTAAAGGCAAATATGATTCTTTTTATTTGAAGAATAACATATTAAATCATGATCATGATTATTTATATATAGTTTATAACACCCAATAATGTAGCTGAAATTCATTCTCAATGTCAAACTGAATTACTGGAGTTTAATTATGACTCATTTAAAAATATGTCAGATTAATTTTATGTTATTTAAATGCAAGTTTTCACAAGTTGTAATTATACCCACACAACAAAGTTACGTGTCTGAAAGTCCTATTTTTTTAGTCACTTCTCTGAAATATCCTTTTAGTCACTTCTCTGAAATTACGGATCAAAATTTTATGGAACTTGATAGGGTTGAAAGACTATAAATTTTGTTGCACATATCAACATTAATTAATGATAAAATCTTTTTAGGCATTATCCACCTTTGAATTTAGAAATTTCTCAAAATATACATGTACATATGAAATGGATAGGAATTTAAGGACCTTTTTAAGTTTGTGGGTGCATGGGGTATGTAAGTTTCTTTAATTCTAATGGTGAAGAGCAATTATGGTAACTCTTCATAAAGTAGACAGTAGTAAGTAATACAAATTGTATATGGTGGTCATACATTGATGATGTATTTAGTAGAACAGTTAAAGATGCTTTCCGTTAAAATATTGAATTTTGTAAGATTCCATTTAGTGATTTTAATTAATACTAGTAATTAAATACCAGTTAAGCTTTTCTAAATGGAATCTGTTCCAGACTCAACTTTAAGTAGTTTCTTTAACGCCATACATGATTTTGTACCTACATGTATTTTGATTGACAAGATTTTCTGAACGAACTTTGAAAACCTTGGAATCAAGGTTGAGCATAAATTTGTGACACACTTCATAAATCTTAAACATTTAAGAAATAACTGAACACTCGTGAATCAGATATAATTTGCCTATTTACTGGTATCTATTTGTAACAGCCTTCACCACTATACTTGTATATGTTTGATATTCACAAATTATTTATTTTTTCTACAGATAAATTTAGATAAAAAACAAGAAAGATGGTGGGAGGCAGTTTTGACAACAGAACCTAAAATTAATGTAAGAAAAATTGATGCTAGTCGCCCAATGACTGACTTGGATGATGAAGCACAAGCAAAAATAGAGGAAATGATGTTTAATGAACGACAAAAAAAACTAGGGCTACCACAGACACATGAAAAGGTATTTAATATTCGGACAGCATGACTGAGGTAAAAATATGCAGTTGAAATATTGACGTTGATCATATTGATTTAAACCAATACTATGGGAGGACAAGATAAGTTGTTTTTGTTTTTTAAATAATAAAGGGAGAATCAAGATTTAGGTTCAAATCACTTATAATTCAAACTTTCCGATTTTGAGATAATGGACTTTCATACCATAACCACTTGCCTTCTGATAATGAGTGTGACTTTTTATCCAAACTTACCCAAACACACATTAAACTAATATTTTTTGCATTTCTATTATGTTTAAACATTTTATATACCATATTTTTGAAGGAAAATGCTATAAAAGTGAAGTTAACATGATATTTTTCGCTGTAAAAATCTATCTTATGAAGCCCCTTATGATCGTGAAAAATGTATTACCCAAACTCTCATTAATATGACGTTATTGGTACTAAATAAACAACAAAAATATTTTTAAATGCACATTTATTCCATAGGAAATTTCAGTAAAAAACATGGTAAATATAACACATGACAATCACGTATAAATATCACAGAAAATATTAATATTAATATAAACCACACATGCCACAATCGACAACACAAATAAACAGTACTAGTCTATCTCTATCTTACGACAAACCTCCATATTTAATATGCTGTACCAAACGACAAATTGAAGATATGAAACTTCATTTAGAAAAAGACAAAGACTGTGTTCTTGGAGTTGACAGAACGTTTAATCTCGGACCAGCATATGTTAAAAACTTTGTGAAAAAAAACAAAAAAGTTGTGAAAAAGTCATCACGTGAACCTCCGATTTTCATTGGTCCTACATTATTCCATTGAGATGGCTCCTATTACACATATCATTCATTTTTCTCTCATGCCAAAGCCCAATTACAGACAGACGTTAAATGTGTTGATATTCGTATTGGCAGTGACGACGAGGGCAGTTTAACTCAAGCTATTGACAAGTATTTCCTAAACAAACAAGACTATTATGCACCAAACATATCACAATGTGACGGGTTATGTAAAAAATAAGTTGCCGATGTCTAAAGAACAACGCACTGCAGTTGTAATTACTGTTATCCTTCATGTTGTTAGTGCACTTTTCTCCTTGTTAGTGCACTAACTATTAGTTTGTGGTAGTTCTATTGACCCCTTTTGTCGCGCACGTGCAATCAGTGCTATTTTTACAATAAAATCCCAGATTAAGGTTAACATGAAGTGTGAAAATAGAAATGAACTTTGATTATGCATTTATTTATATGAATTCATATATTACTCAATTTGAGTAATTTATCAATAGCAACAAAGTTGTAATTCCTACATTTGTAGGCACAATATCCCACCTCAAAGTTTTTTAAAAACAAAAAAAAAATAAAGCCGTGTATCAAACAATACTTCAAAGTCAGCCAGTTACTACAAAAATCTTTATTTAGTAAATCGTTAATCAATAAAGATCACCTCACAAGTGTTTATATAATAATAATAAATATGCAATTGTTAGCACCACATCGTTCACTCTAAAATCAAGACATCAAATGACTGCTGTGTGTGGTCACACAATTATTTTTGTGTTATTTTGTTTTAAAATTGCAGTGTCTACTAAATATTTATTATTTAACATAATATTAGCGCCTTTTCCTTTTTGTTGTTTATTTACCACCAAAAATGTCATTTTAATGAGTGTTTGGGTATACATTTTTCACGATCATAAGGGGCTTCTTAAAATCGACTTTAACAGCGAAAATCTTCATGTTAACTTCACTTTTTAAAAATTTTCCATCAACAATATTGTATATAAACCCTTTAAACATAATAGAAATGCAAAAAATGTTATTTTAATGTGTTTTTGGGTAATGTTTGGGTAAGTTTGGGTAAAAAGTCACACCGTCTGATAATACTTAAATTCTGAAGTGTTTTTTTAGGGCAGTCATGTCTTAGGAGTTTTAAGTTAATTTTGAAAAGCCAAGAGAATTCTTTCAACTTAATAGCAAATGATTATTTGATTTAAATATGAACTTCAAATGAAATTTCAAACTGTTGCTGTTTTGTGGAATATGTTGTTTGGATGTTTAAGTCCTACGAGCTCTGATCTTCCTGTTTCTTTGAACAGCAACAAATGATAAAACCTAGACCCTCAAAATAACCACTTTTTCTCTGACAATGAAAATTAATGAAGAATAATAATAGGTTGATAGATCATGTAAATTAACTTCTGGTCCAGTATTATTCAATGAGGTTGAAGCAAAGAATGACACACTAGATAGCTGTTGATTTAACATTTATCTGTGATCCATATTTCATTAATGCATTTGTAATAAAGTCAGTTATGATGTTTACCCCTATTATACATGAAGTGTCAAAACACCTATTTTAGCAACACTATATCTTGTGATTCTTGGTGAGGCTACAGAAAGGTCCTTTTACTCATAATAGAGCTGCATGGGAGTGATTCACACCCAAGTGTTTTATTATGCATATTATCTGCTATTTAAATGCCTTCTGGTTTGCTACATACATACAACACAAAATTCATTGGCTTTACCACTATCTTTATTGATAATCATGCATGTCATTGTTGACAAAATTTGACTTGCAAAAGTGTTTAATATTGGAATCAATTTTGTACAAAAAAAATGGTATGTCGTATTATTTTAGTTATATTAATTGCAATATCCATAATACCATTTTTACAGGTATTACATCAAAATTATACACTTAAGCAATTCCAATTTTGTCAACAATGCAATGATTATAAATAAAGTATTCAAATATTTAACTAGTCATTGTAGAAATGTTGGCTGAATGGCAGAGCAAAAAAAAAACGATAAAACCAAGACTGCAGTTTAATCCTGGGAAAAATGTATAAACTCCAAAGGTGTTTATGAACCATTACAAGTAATTGTACAGACATTTCCTGATGAAATAATCTAATTTGTTATCATGATTTTATGAATGTTAACACTGCCATTCTGTTTGGTGATTTTTGGGGACTTCTACCTTAATCATTAAAATATAGAAACTAACTTGTTGAATTTAAACATATTCACTGGAAATTCACAAAAGCTTAAAGTCTGTAGTGTACTGTGTAAAAAATAAGTAAAAATTATATCATGTGTGAAAAAAGTTTTACATGGTAATTAAAATATAAAGGACTGAATGATTTCTTTTAATTACAAAAAAAAGATAAATAATGAAAAGATGCGTGTTGCTAAAGAGATACAGATTTAATTTATTGATTATGTGAAATAAACATTTAAAATTTAATTAAAATCAAAATTAGTTGATAAAAATTACTTTATTCAATACCCATTTTAATTAAACTGGAATATTAAATTTGGTAGAAAAACATTTATTTAACAAACAAACAAATTTTACTGAATCAAAATCATGTACATGTACACTGCAACCATCGTCGGAAACCCATGTTCAGGCGCCTTCTCACTTGCTACCACTTACCGACCGTGGACAAACTTGTAGATATTTGATTGTTTTCATGAATGTTTAATGTCCTATTTTGATTGGTTACTTGTACTTCCAGTGGTGGGTCAAAATAGTTTTATCCAATAAACATTCCCATTTGTTTATTAAATTTAATGAATATTCATGAAAAGGAGAAATTATCTGCAAGTGTTCCCATGGTTGGTAAGTGGTAGGAAATCGTAATCTCGACGGTACTTTGGGTTTCCGATGATGCACTGCAACATAAACATTTATTACTGTGTATTACTGATATAACTGTGGAATCCATGTTCACATATTTCAGAAATGGTGAAACATTTTTACTTCATTATTTGTGATAAATACCTACCAAAAACCTTCATTTCTTGTAATATTCATGAGAAAATGTTTGTTAAATGTGGATTGCATGGAAGTCAACAATATAGTCACTAAATGTACATATTATTTCAGTACTGATATTCATATTCTATGACTTTTTACAATTTAATAAATAAGTGTTTTATTTTTGGATGTTGATCTTTAATGCTAAAATTTTCATTTATTGCTTTCACTGTCTCGTCTGCAATTTAATACACTGGAGGTGAGACATAAATAAGAGAATCGGGCAGCAGCGGCATTACCACAACATTTTGCTATATATCTTTGTAAGCTTTAGCCCTAGGTCCATCAAAACTGGTCTAGTGGTAACTTATGATGAGTACTTGCCAGTCTGTCACCTGTCACCTGACCTTGACAACAGTTTCATGGTAGTTTGTAACCATGCATTGTAGGATTATAATATTTGGTATATAGGTTGCTGATGAATAGTAAGTACATGACTGTCCAGTGTTCACAGTCCAGTGAAATCTCCACCCAAAGGATTCTGGGTATTCTGCCACACATTGGTTGACGCAATGAGATATATCTGTCATGGCAGATAAGCTTCGTGTACACATGTAGTAATTTAAAGGTTAAACTGTATCAAAAGTGTGCAAATAGACTACATAAAAATAAATAAGATCTCGTGTAGTATTTTACAAACATCATTCTTAGTTTACAAACGTTACAAGCATGTTAAATATTTGTATTTCAGAAAGTGCATGATGTATTAGCACAGGCATGGAATGCTGAAGGTTCCCCTTTTAAAGGACAGACATTTGATCCCTCAAAGATTAATGTTGGACAAGGAGGAATGATAACTATTAATGATAATGATGGTTTACAACAAAATTTGCAATAAATATTTATTTTATTATTATGATTTTAGAAGTATTATAGCCAACACGATATTTATCTACCTGATGGTCAGTTATTTCAAAATTAAATGGTTCATAAAACTGCTTCAATCTATTTTCGTTAATGCTCTTCATCAGTATCTGGACTACCCATATGTGACTTGCATAAATGAAACCTTATATTAGCTCATCTGTACAGTATACCCTATGATGACCAACTACAACATTTTTCAATAAATTTTGTTTTATAAACTGAGTTTCAATATGAAAGTATTCTTCTCTTATTATACAGGAGATCAATATTTTCTATACATCAGTACATGGTTCTTATACTTCTATATAGGATTTGTATAGCCAAATTTTGTGTATGGGTATAGTCAACAAAATTATCTATAAATATTAATCAATGTATTATCATAATACATTTTAATTATAAATATGTTTATCCTATAACAGTGAAAATAGGTGTAGTTCCAGTGTATTAAACTCTTTTAAATGTGAGAGAAGACATAAAAATTGTGCATGAATCTGAGCTAAACAAGCCTGGTTGTTTTATATATATTATAAAGGTTATGATCTTTTGTGCAAGGTTTACATATAAACTAGTCATATGTATAAACATGGTTGCAAACTGATAAAATCTATTTTGCTAGTATGTTAACAGTTTCTTATGTAAGTTATAAAATCCATAGAACTTGATCATGTTTTATTTTCATAAAAAGCATACATATTCATCCATCACATAAAAAAGTTATCCATTATACCAGAAACTGATAAGTTTACTTAATGTCAGGTTTTCTGAATATATATCAGAACTTTCTCGGTTTTATTTCTTGGACCATACTGGACGCAGCTCAGCTTTGTACCAGGTGGTGGATAGGGGAGACCCTCTCATTGGAGGGATGTCAAGACATAATACAGAAATCCTGGTCGCAGACAGTAGTGGGTAACTTGTTTGAATAGTGCCAATAAGCTCCTTTCACGATAAAGACCCCTTTTGTAGATTTCGGAAAAGAGTTGGCTCAATGTCGCTGCTACAAAAGGCAAAATTTTCGCTCCTACCCAAAACTAAATTGTGTTTGTCCCATCCCAGACCCTTTTCCGTTGATTAATTGTTTGTTAACTTGTTCTCGTGCTGAATATAGCTGAAATACTGCTCGCTGGACGTAAAGCAAACATCTAATTAATGAATCTGTTTAATTATGCCCCTGCTTCGAAGAAGAGGGGTGGGGGTATACTGGTTTACCCCTGTCTGTCCGTCCTTCTGTCTGCAACATGAATTTCTTAACAGTTATCTCAGCAACTATTGATCACAACCACTTGAAATTTATATGTTACCTTATGTGGTTCTACAATGCGACGGCCAATTTCAGGTCTGTGCCATATGTACTTCCTGTTTACCAACTTCAATGATGTAAATAGTGAGGGTATACTGAGTGAGCAGTAGCGAACAGGTTACTAGTTTTATTAATAATTGACTCCCCAATGAACAGCTCTGTATACAGGTAAGCATTCTCTTCATTTTTTTAATATGAAAACAGAAGTCACAAGAATTATCTGTGGGTAGTAATGGTGGTTGATAACATAACCTTTTACTGTCGGCTAAGATTGAGAAAGATGTGCTGTCAGAATCTGAGAATGTTGAAGTCAGCAATTGTTCATTATTATAGTGCCTGGAAACAAGCAATGGATGCCCATTTCATAATATGAATAACAAAAATTTAAACAAGTTTAAGGCTGTTAGGACCTTTTTAATCTATTGAAGTAGACCACTCCAAATTTACTATGCAGCAAATTTATTGTTAAGTTTGCATTTGATGCAAACTGCTCTGTACTTCAAATTATCGGTTACACTCCTATTTACATGTATACTGTTTCCAGTGGTTTTCACTACCGGTACTTTCATTAAAAAATAAATGGTACTTGGATTAGTGTTAAAGATGGTTTATGCATTCATTAAATTTTAGTTGATTGTCTGAAGTTGCATAATGATGTCCTGTATAAATTGACTAATATTTAAGTTTTTACAATATAACTTGAAAACTATAAGAGCTAGATTGACTTAGTAAATTGTTACAATGATTAAGTAGTATTGCCCGTGAATGACAAGTTTTAATGAAATTTTCAGTTTTTACCCTGTAACTTGAATGCTAAAACAACTAGAAACTATAAATTGCAAAAAAATGAACAGTACAAGTCCTTAAATTCACTTTATTGGTCTGAAATTTATCGGATGACTCGTTTAATGAAAATGTTAAACAAAATTTTCAGTTTTTGCCTTAGAAATTAAAAACTCTAATGCCTACATTGAACTGTAAATAGCAAAAATAAGATAAAAAGACAAGGCCTACAAATCATATATTGTTTGAAAGTTGTCTATGACTCCTTATAGGCATTATTGCCTTTAATAACAATTTATGATGATATTTTGAGTTTTTGCCATGTAACTTAAATGCTATAACTGCAAATATGATCAGCAAGGCAAAAACCTACAAATCACTCAATTCAAAAATGTAAAATGTCTAATAGGAGGTATTGCCCTTATCTAACAATTATCAATTTTTATATCTAGCACAGCTGTTAAGTACTATAAATGAAAATCAGGTTCAATATTTAGCACAATCCAATTTGTATTTTTCGACTTGGGCCAATTCATTTTTTGTCAACAGTTTACAGTTTCCAAAGCTTGAAAACACGTTAACAGATTTTGTTAGAACATTGTACAGCTGCTAAGTACTATAAGATGCAACACTGCCATCAAATAATCCTACGCTCAAAGGGACCACCATAATAGATTTCCATGTCATTTACAAGCCAACCAACTTTTCACTCAAAGTTTGAGTTAGGCGCTTATCAAATATTCCTCATGGCTTCCAGGCTTAGTAATGGTTCTGATTTGCTGAATTTCTAAAATCTCTCTCAAACCACTTGGTAAATTGATTTGAAATATTGCATTAATGTTCCTTTTTAGATGGTCATCTACAAAGTTTTAGTTTGTTTGTGCTGATCAAAAATTCAAGCTGGTCGCCACCGCTAACATAGGATCTGATGGGAGAAACATAAAAACAGCTTTCACACAATTAAGCCAAATTATGCAGCAATGGAGGTTAGATAGTTATCTTATTTCTTTGAGTTATGATTGGCTGAAATTTGAAAAAAATCTAACAAACCGCTTGGCAGATTGATATGAATATTCCAGAAATGTACTTTGGATGGTCCTCTACAAAGTTTGAGCTTGTGATAAATAATACTATAACGCCAGCAAACTAATTAAACGCGACAGACTTGTGCTATATAATACTGAAACGCCAGCAAACTAAGGAAACAAGACAGACTTGTGCTAAATAAATAATATTGAAACGCCAGCAAACTAAGGAAACAAGACAGACTTGTGCGAAATAATACTTAAACGCCAGCAAACTAAGGAAACATGACAGACATGTGCTAAATAATACTGAAACGCCAGCAAACTAAGGAAACAAGACAGACTTGTGCTAAATAATACTGAAACGCCAGCAAACTAAGGAAACACAACGGACTTGTGCTAAATGATACTAAAACGCCAGCAAACTAAGGAAACAAAACAGACTTGTGCTAAATAATACTGAAACGCCAGCAAACTAAGGAAACAAGACAGACATGTGCTAAATAATACTGAAACGCCAGCAAACTAAGGAAACAAGACAGACTTGTGGTAAATAATACTGAAACGCCAGCAAACTAAGGAAACAAGACAGACTTGTGCTAAATAATACCGAAACGCCAGCAAACTAAGGAAACACAACGGACTTGTGCTAAATGATACTAAAACGCCAGCAAACTAAGGAAACGCGACAGTCTTGTGCTAAAAAAACGCCAGCAAACTAAGGAAACGCGACAAGCATGTGCTAAATAATACTAAAACCCCAGCAAACTTGTAAAAGTACTAACACTTGAGAATTTTGTTTCCATAAAATTACACAACAAAATATCCATAAATATACAATACATATATTAGAGAATTATACATTAATTACGCATTATCATTTATCACGAGAGAATAGTCTGATCAATATGAATCTCGTGTTTCGGTTTCTTATGATCGCTTTATAAAGTTACAGATACTGGGCCAATTTATTGGTTGAGTTTAGAACAAGTTTCTTTTTTTTCAATAGGATCTAAAGTACTAAAACTTGAGAATTTTGTTTCCATAAAATTAATGAAAGTTACTCTAATAATATGTGTGAATGGTGTTTTAACGCCAGTTTCAGCTATATCATGGCGTCCAGTTTTTATTGGGAGAAGAACTGGCAATCCTTGTCATCTGAAATTTCAACTTATATTGAAAACTACTAAAAAATGAACCTTAAATGATTTTCTAGTAATTTTAAGGTTTTAGTGCTGATATTGATGGCCGCGGCAAGGGCGCATTAAAAAACCGTTACCCATAAAAATGATGCCAGTCTTTTCCCAGTAAATTATAATTATATTAAAACATGCGATGATGAATGACCAAAAAAGGCAAGTTTGGTGAAATAAGACCATTGAAAACAGTGAATTTATATTTACAATAGTAATTTGTGCACTATTTTTGCCTATGCAGGACTTTATATGCCGGCGTCTCTACACGACGAGACATCTCTTAGATTTTGGATAAACAAACAATTTTGATTTCTATCTTCAGATAAACTTTCAATTCCGTTCAGTGTAAGTTTTATGATAACTGGTTCAATAGGAACATGAGGAAGTAGTGTTAATTTTTTTCTGTAAGAGTGATTGCCCATTAATGACGATTTTTGACAAAATTTTCAGTATTTACAATTTAACTTCAAACTATAAGAGCTAGAGTAAAACTGCTTATGGCAAAAATGATCAGTTCCTAAAATTCACTATTGGTCTGAACTTGTCAGATGACTCCTTATATGAGTAATTTTTTATGAAATTTTCAGTTTGTGTCCTGTAACTTAAAAGAATTTAACAGCTAAACTGAAAATGGCAAAAATAATCAGCATTGCAAACCCTACACTTCACTTTATTAGTCAAAATTGTCGTATGACTCCTTATAGGAGTTATTTATTGTTCTTTAATGACGATTTTTTTAGAATTTGTGTCCCCATTTTTGTCCTGTAACCTAAAAAGTATAACACCTAGAGTACAACTGTAAATTAAAAAAAATGATCAGCAATAAAATTTCTACAATTAATTTAATTGGTTTGAAACTGTCTGATGACTCTGTCCAGGAGTTATGCCTTGTAGTTTTTGCCCTGTAACTTAAATGCCCTGTAACAGCTAGATTGAAACTGTAAATTGCACAAATGATCAGCAAGCAATGCGGCCTATACATCTTTGCGTAGTCAACAAATAGGTAGATAACTCTATGTAATAGTTATTGTCTTTTATTTACGAATTTATACAAAATAATCAGTGTTTGTAATATAAATTAAAGTCTAAACCACCTAGGGCAAAACTGTAAATTACTTAACTAACCTATATAATGGACAAGGCCTTCAAATCATTTTATTTTCAGGAATTGTCTGATGGCACCTTATAGGAGTTATGGGATGACATGTGTAACTGCGGGTTGTCACCTCTTTTGAAATCAAGCTAATCGTGTTGGTCTAGTACAAAGTGTACCTTAAAACATTTTTTTCCAACAGATATATTTATATGTACGGACTCCTTATTATACATTTATTTTCATTTTCAAAATTTATGTCATTCGTCGTAGAAGGTTTTAATTTCTTGTACAAGAAAATAAACACATTTTTGTAAAGCCATACTCACATTTTATTATTCCTTTGTATCTCTTAGGAAATACAAAAAAACACTAAAATGGATATGTTAAATCTATAAAATGTGTGGAATTCTTCCCTGGTGTATCATGGTTACATAATTCAATCAAACAAACTCGTATAGATGACTTTAAGAATATTGGTTTATCTAACGTCCAAAACTCAACAAAAGCTCTTAATTATAGAATTTACATAGAGGAATTAGAGTTTGAAAAATATTTTATTATATCGGATTTTAAAGAGTATATCACTTTGATCAAGACAGAGCATTATCATGTCAAACAAATTTAATTCGCTGGACGTTGTGTAATGACTGATGTCGGTTGTTTGTTGTTTTCACCATGCTTGTCTGTGACCTTTAGTCTTGCTTTTCCTTTCATACAGTACCAACACATTCCACTTAGGAGTACAAGTATGAGGCAACCGCCAAATCCAACTAATATCCAAATCCAGAATTCTGTAAAGTAATATTTATGGTATAAATTTCATATATTTTAAACTTTTCCTATTAGACATGCGATCAGTAAACAAGAAACCTTTCCTATTAGACAAGCGATCAGTAAACAAGAAACCTTTCCTATTAGACAAGCGATCAGTAAACAAGAAACCTTTCCTATTAGACATACGATCAGTAAACAAGAAACCTTTCCTATTAGACATGCGATCAGTAAACATAGAAACCTTTTCTGTAAGACATACGACCAGTAAACAAAGGAACCTTTTCTATTAGACATGCGATCAGTAAATAAAGGAACCTTTCCTATTAGACAAGCGATCAGTAAACAAGAAACCTTTCCTATTAGACATGCGATCAGTAAACAAAGAAACCTTTTCTGTAAGACATACGACCAGTAAACAAAGGAACCTTTTCTATTAGACATGCGATCAGTAAACAAAGGAACCTTTCCTATTAGACATGCGATCAGTAAACAAGAAACCTTTTTTATTAGACATACGATCAGTAAACAAAGGAACCTTTTCTATTAGACATGCGATCAGTAAACAAGAAACCTTTTCTATTAGACATACGATCAGTAAACAAAGGAACCTTTTCTATTAGACATACGATCAGTAAACAAAGGAACCTTTCCTATTAGACATACGATCAGTAATCAAAGGAACCTTTTCTATTAGACATGCGATCAGTAAACAAGAAACCTTTTCTATTAGACATACGATCAGTAAACAAAGGAACATTTTCTTTTAGACATACGATCAGTAAACAAAGGAACCTTTCCTATTAGACATGCGATCAGTAAACAAAGGAACCTTTCCTATTAGACATACGATCAGTAAACAAAGGAACCTTTCGTATTAGACATACTATCAGTAAACAAAGGAACCTTTCCTATTAGACATGCGATCAGTAAACAAGAAACCTTTCCTATTAGACATGCGATCAGTAAACAAAGGAACCTTTCCTATTAGACATGCGATCAGTAAACAAAGTAACCTTTCCTATTAGACATGCGATCAGTAAACAAAGGAACCTTTCCTATTAGACATGCGATCAGTAAACAAAGGAACCTTTCCTATTAGACATGCGATCAGTAAACAAAGGAACCTTTCCTATTAGACATACGACCAGTAAACAAAGGAACCTTTCGTATTAGACATACTATCAGTAAACAAAGGAACCTTTCCTATTAGACATACTATCAGTAAACAAAGGAACCTTTCCTATTAGACATGCGATCAGTAAACAAGAAACCTTTCCTATTAGACATGCGATCAGTAAACAAAGGAACCTTTCCTATTAGACATACTATCAGTAAACAAAGGAACCTTTCCTATTAGACATACTATCAGTAAACAAAGGAACCTTTCCTATTAGACATACTATCAGTAAACAAAGGAACCTTTCCTATTAGACATGCGATCAGTAAACAAGAAACCTTTCCTATTAGACATGCGATCAGTAAACAAAGGAACCTTTCCTATTAGACATGCGATCAGTAAACAAAGGAACCTTTCCTATTAGACATGCGATCAGTAAACAAAGGAACCTTTCCTATTAGACATACGACCAGTAAACAAAGGAACCTTTCGTATTAGACATACTATCAGTAAACAAAGGAACCTTTCCTATTAGACATACTATCAGTAAACAAAGGAACCTTTCCTATTAGACATGCGATCAGTAAACAAGAAACCTTTCCTATTAGACATGCGATCAGTAAACAAAGGAACCTTTCCTATTAGACATACTATCAGTAAACAAAGGAACCTTTCCTATTAGACATACTATCAGTAAACAAAGGAACCTTTCCTATTAGACATACTATCAGTAAACAAAGGAACCTTTCCTATTAGACATGCGATCAGTAAACAAGAAACCTTTCCTATTAGACATGCGATCAGTAAACAAAGGAACCTTTCCTATTAGACATACTATCAGTAAACAAAGGAACCTTTCCTATTAGACATACTATCAGTAAACAAAGGAACCTTTTCTATTAGACATGCGATCAGTAAACAAAAGAACCTTTCCTATCAGACATACGATCAGTGAACAAGACATATTTCTTTACATTTCTTGTTACGATATTAACATCCTACATTTCAATTTAATTAAATTTTGTTTATAGGAGCATTTATAACTAACTTAAAATGGCATTATCTTTCTAAAGATATAGCTGAAAGTAAAATATGTATTTATCTATGCTAAAGTAAAGGAGACTGAATCAAAGGAGTACTGCGTATGGTTCAATTATGCTCTCTTCTTTATGTACACATACCAAACTGACAACTATTCTTTGTTGCTTCCATGTTGTGTTTTCCTATGAATATAGCCATATTATAAATTCAGCATTTATTAATGCAATAAATATATTTAAGATTTCGGTTAACAAACGCGAATGGATTAGATGTGGACATGTTATTTCCTTTAAGTACTGATCTACTTTACTTGAATTAATTTTAAAAACTTACATATTATAACACTTATACGCATTTCGTTGAGGTTTCGCAATGAAATCTTTTTCAAATAAAATCAATATCTACTTAAGAATTAAGACCAATGTCCAGTATAAGTTGTGTAGGTCGCGTATTGAAATTTGTTCTATCAGCATCTATAAATTTTATTTTTGCAATACACAAATGTGTCAGTTCTATATTCATTCGGCATTCAAACTAAAAACCATAAAAGTATAGTAGCAATAAAGAAACGACTGTCCTTCATACAAATTATGTTAAGTCTACGTAATTAATAATTTGTAGCAAGAATCAGGTGAGATCACGGGGAAGGGGGGGGGGGTAACTTGGTATATATAGGGTAATACGGATGTGCGGCCCGAATAGGTTACCTTTTTAGCTCTCCAAAATATATGAATAGGTAGCTTTTTTCATTGAAAAATATATCATCGGGTAGTTGTCAATTATCTAAATATATCCATGCCTCGATTCTCATCTTAAGCATGTTAAGCCTATGTAAACCACAGTGATTTTACAAACAAAGTGTTCTATTAACATCAATTTATCATTTTGGTAGTGAATGTACTATTTTGTCAATGGAGATGTGCAGTAATAAAATATATGAATAGGTATGATTTAAGCATTCAATATATGATTAGATCCAGTTTTATAATGTCCGAAAATATATGAATAGGGTGGGTTTTTAAATGTCCGTCTGCAGACCTGTACCTAAAAGTATCCTTAGTTACCCCCCCCCCCCCCCCCCCCCCGTGGGTGAGATACATTGCATAACTATCAAACAACACATGTTAATGAAGGTACAGATAACAGGTAACAATTTACAACGTCAGACGCGCGTTTCGTCTATTTTAGACTGATCAGGTGCGTTCAAAACCAAACAATATTTGAAATCCAAATGATTAAGATGTTGTACAGCTTTTATAACCAAAATTCCTAAACGTTATACTAAATCCGGCTAAGGCTATCTACAACTTGAAAAAAACCCCTAAGAATTGGAATATTTTTTCGAAATTTCAAGCGTTAAAATCGAGATTTCCGTACAATTAAACGCATCCCCAAAAACTAGTATTCAGATTCGGGTTTTAGAATGTAAGTTGGGTACAACTTTGCTTCATTTGTGCATGAAAATTAAATAGATTATAAAAATCGACTTTTGAGTGCATAAAGCATATATATTTTCTAACTAATCATCGTAAGGGATCATCCTGAGAAAAGTACTCTCCTACAGCATAAAATGACCTTATCAATAGTCATAAAGATGTTAGACAAATAATTGTGGATATCTGCAACCAGTCAATTTAGCGTAATGCTAGTTGATTACTGGATGTTCAAATCAAGCAAAACTCTCAATTTGTCTTCGGTATGTTATTAAAAAGACTACCTTAATGTAATTTAAGGGTTTTGTGGTTTTGTTGAACTTTCAAAGTAGAAGTGAAAAAACACACACACAATATTTAACACCACCTTTACGAATGTCCGAGAATGGTGGTTTTGACACACCAAGTTAATAGGTCAAGGTTACGATGGCGGAGATCTAGGAGTTTTACAAGTATAGTATTTTGGTTCATTGTCGATTACATAATTCGAATCTTGTAATTTCTAACAGCTAGCAATCGATTTCAGTTGTAAATCCTTTTTTTTGGATACTTGCGCCGGATATCAATTTCCGCCGCCGGGCCCCGGTGGCCGAGTGGTTAGGTAATTCGTCTACTATTGATGAAGTTGTCTGCCGACACTGAGATTGCGTGTTTGAGTCTCACTGCGAGCAGAGTGCATCGACCCCAATCGTAATTGACAAGGATTTCCAATTGTCCTACCGAAGTCGGGGATTTTCTTAATTGCCGCCAATGATTTTGAACTCACAGATAAGATCAAGATCAGAATCCTGTGCAGTAAATGACGTTTTGCTAGCCTGTATAACAAACGGATATTGTCATTTCCAAACCGCGAACATCCGGTCGTCAATGACACCGTGCAAACGCAACAGCCGAGAAGATACAGCGGCATTATTGGGTAAATTTGTTCAAATCGTTTCCCAATCATATTGTAAAGCATATACGTGATAGACTTCAAAATGAAACGAAGCCCTTTTTGTATGTGTTTTATTTAATTTCAATGTATTTTATGAAAACTCACAAATGAGGTGTTAGATGTGATTTCATTGTAATGTATAATACAAGATACAATATACAAGATATTATATTATATAATATGACGATATTCCACTGATGACCTAAACTATTACATTGACTGATGGAAATCTACCAACTTGAGGAAACAGGGAGAGAAGTGTTATGTTCAGAAAGCTTTAACTTGTACTGCATCTTCCTTTAATGTACGAAAATTATTCATTTTAATATTATTAACACTTCCCGTTGGGTCGTGTAGTTGTGAGCAACACATTTAACACTCCGATGTCTTTGTCTTTAGAGAGACATGGGATAGGTCAACATCAAGAGAAAACATACTACAAGTATGTGGACTTGCCTTCTACACATTATATGAATAATGATAGGTTACAGATCAACAAATGGATGTTGTGAACTTATCATGGCTTAGGAGTATTGCCCTTACCTTTCGGAAAGAAAACTTTATACTATACTCACTAATTATAAAATAAAAAGTATCCTTATTTGTGTTATTTATTTTAAAGTTACTACTTCATGTATTATGGCCACTCCCCGTGACTTCCAACAAGTACGAAAAGCTACATTACGTATACAATCCTTTTCAATTCTACTAATTTTCAAGTTAACAGACATGTAGGTAAAACCAGAATCAACTATAAAATTTCAAACAACGATTACTAAAAAAGAAAGGTTATTTCTACGGCTTAATACAGTACTTGCACCCGTAAACGCAACACTTTGACTGATTGATAACTGATTGGTGACGAGTTTTGGAACGCTGACGGATCGCTGACTGATTGATGATGAATACATCCGTCCAAAATTATGAATCCGTCATTACCTTGGTAATCGTCAGCGATCAGTTCAATCAGTGCGATCCAGAATCCGTCATTTAATTATATGCATAAATCGGGCAGTATATTGACGGATACGTATACATTAATAATTGAAAGATAAAACGAATTTTGCGTGATATGTATATTATATGCATTTATAATAAAATTTATAATAAAATAAACGTAAGTATTCAAAAGAAAAGTTAATACAATGTCTCGTTCTTAAAAATAACATAAGTAAACATATATAAAGAAAAAAATATTTTCTTTAGATTATATAATAAAGCAAATTTCTTAAAAACAGGACATATTTGCGGGTCGCGCCCTGTAAACCTTAAAAAAATCTTCGATTTAAGGCACTTCAGTAGCGACGATGTAAATGTTTTATTTTCGTAATCCTTTATTGATTCTCTTTATTTATTCGTGATTTCGGACTATTTTATTTCTGCGACCTGTTACATGTATATTTTTGTCGTATATTAAGCCGACCCGACTCCCCCAATCAGCAACAGATTTTTTTTTTCATTTAGGAAAGGACGTGGCCTCTTTTTGACAGCATTACTAGTTACATAAATGTATGCCTACGTGTTTTTATTTAGTCTACAACATTTTTAAATACAATTTTAAAACTGTTGTGTATAAACAATTGTTGAACTGTTGAACAAGCATTGTCAATCAAAACAAATTGTTTACTAAACAAAAAGTTGTATTGTAAAATAAACAGCGATTCTGCGCAAGTTTTATTTGACAGGCAATAAAAGAAGTTAAAAGTATAATTACAATTACGCTGGATTCGTTCATTTATTTCATGGCGTCCATTTTTTATTGGAGGTGGGGTGGGAGGAAGCCGGAGTACACGGGTTAAAACGGACAAGTCAATACACCCTATCTGCAGTCGTTCGAAAATCCGCAACCTGTTTATAGGCATGTAATAACTAGTAGATGACTAACCAGCCACTGAGGCCCTAATAACGCCGGGGAGACTTGTCTGTGAATACTGCAGTTAAGCGTAAAAATGTGTTACAGAGACACGTGTTATAGTACGAAATAGTATTTTTTTAACAAAATATCATTAATTCCCTAGGTCTATGAAGATCGGTTTGAACATTGTCATTACAGTCATATCTATAAAACAGAACCGTTTCAAAACGTACCCTTAAAAAGATTTTCATTCAATTTGAATAACTTATTTCATTGATTGATTGGATGCTCGCTTTTCTTTCAGCGAGGGTGTTCAGCTTTATTCATGACGAGAATAAGTTAAATATCAATTAGATTTGTTTGTTTGTTTGTTGTTTGTTTGACGCCACTTTCAGCAATTTTTGCAGCTATATCATGGCGTTCAGTTTTTATTGGAGGAGGAAGCCGGAGTACACGGAGAAAACCCGGGTACTTCGGTAGAAAAAGTGGCAATCCTTGTCTATTAAGTCGAGTGCACCCTGCCCGCCTTGAGACTCGAACCCGCAATTTCAGTGTTGACAGACAACGTGATCAATGGTAGACTACCATAACCACTCGGCCACCGAGGCCCCCTCAATCAATTAGAGAAAGATGGAAAAAAGGACAAACATTTTGAATTCAACTGGAAAAATAAGTGGTATGGGTATGCTTTCTCCTTTTCGAAATCTACAAAAGAGATCCTTAGCGTGCAAGTACTCTCTAAACACGTCACTATGGTTCGCGGCAATTCTATTATGTCTTAACCCCCCCCCCCCATACTAGTAACTAATTTCAAACACTTCCGAATTTAAAGGAAACCATTTATACTTATATATCATTAAATATCGAATGACTATAACAGACATCGTAAAATAAACAAATTGTGACGGCTAAAATGCGAAAGCAGAATTGATGTTAAAATTATGCTTACATGTTTGCGTCTTTAAATCGTAAGCTTCTATATACAAACGCGTTTATTCTTTACTTGACATTTAATTCTGTGTAAATTCATGTTACAAAATTAGATTAGTGAATAAAATATATAAATAGATGTATTCGCTTTTGTCGTAAATCTTTCTCAGTATTATACACCGGAATTCTTAGGAACTGTGGCACAGAAAGGAAACTGATCAAACCACGACATATGATCTTTTAACGCGTTTATAATAAAAAACCTCGCCCGCGGTGGTTAAGGTAGCAGTAATCTAGTATTGATCACCGAGTTGTCTGTTCGACCCTTACAGCGAGAGGGTGTGCTCGACTCATCCCTAAATTTGCAAAGAGAACCAGTTTCCTTTCGAAGGTCTGCTGTTTCGTTGGGTACTGCAGCTCCTCCTTATAAACACTCGACGCCATTTTAAATAGACTAATATAATGTTTGAAAATAGTGTTAAACTAACTTCAATCATACATACAAATAATGCTAACGCGAAAGCGCGACGTAAAAAAAAAGTTACTATTCCGCCTTCGTCTTTCTCGCTTTTTCCGCTTAAAAAAATTTCGAAGTCAAATACGAGATGTACGCCTTGTCACGCGAGGTCAAATATTTTTTTTAATTCATTGTGTGTGCGATTTTTTTTTCCATTTCTTTTTTTTATATATATAAAATTGCAATATGATGTTTATATTCCGTCACAGATGCATTAGTTATATATTGGGGGAATTTCCATTTATGATTTCTAACTTTAGACTCGATTTTTTCCGCTTTAAAAAAAATTCGAAGACAAATACGAGACGTACGCCCTGGCACGCGAGGTCAATTTGTTAAGTCATTGTGTGTGTGTGTGTGTGTTTTTTTAAATTATTTTGTTAATAAAATGACACTATGTGATGTTTATATTTCGTCACAGATGCATATATAACTAGTAATAGATTGGGGAATTTACTTTCGTATTATTTATAACTTTAGACCTGTTTTAGCCTTATTATAAGTTTAAACGAGCCATAAATGAGGACATAACAGTTGACATTTGTATACTTCTAATATTTGCGAGTAAAACAAATTTTCACATTTCGAACTATTGATTTCACTAACCGGAAGTTGAATGGACGGATTGGAGCGATCAGTCCAAATCGATCCGTCAGATCAGTCATATCGTTCCGAATACGTCAATTGACGGATGGACGGATTGGGAACGATCTGACGGATTGGGAACGATTTGACTAATCTGACTGATTGATAACTGATCGCTGACGGATTTTCGAACGTTGACGGATTGATAAGTGTTGCTTTTTCAATCTCAAGTACTGTACTACAAAAACTTGGCCAAAGAAGTTGATCGTACAAAAAAACAATTCCAGCTCCTGTATAGCCATACCTCGCCTTCTTTGCAAAAAATAATTGTTGGTTCTTATTCGGCAATCAAGAAAATAAACTCAATTAAAAAATCTCCTTCATGATAACAAATATGCACAGGTTTAATTGTTTGGTAAATCAGTGTCATAGGAAAGTTCAATTAACCATTTGTTATTTCTTCATATAATTTCATAAAAACGACCTAAGTTCAGTATTAAATACTAGGATTTGTCTCATATTTTATTGTTCAAATATAGCTCTATACCTGTGGTTATAGTTGTCGTTGATACTGCTGTTCTTGTTGATTCTGTTAAACCTTTTTAAGATAAAATATATATCGTTTAAAGCAAGAGCAAAGCATGGTCGATCCCTCAGCACTTTCGTCCTGTCAGTTCAACATAGTTCTTAGATCTGGTGTTCGTTATTTGATTAAGTTTATTAGTTAATTAATAAAAAGAAACCATGTATTAAAAAAAGAAATGCATGTAAAATTTAAATATGTTTAAATAATGTTTAAATAATATGGATCTAGGGAACATGGTCAATACAGAAAAAAGAGCCAATACAGGAAAAACGGGACGAATACAAAAAATTGGCCCCATACACTATAGCCAGATCATGCAGGATCGATAAACATAAATTTAAAAGATAAATAGATATTTTAGGTAGAGTTATCAAGAAAAACATTGCATGTTTATATTAAAGATTTTCAAATTGAACTTACATTATGTCCAAAAGAAGATATTTGTATAGATGTATAAACACAAAACAAAATTGGTACTCAACTGATTAAATAAAGTTTTATAAAATTAGTGTTTTCAATAAAACTAATATCTACTATGGTACAGGTCCAATATGAAAACACCCTTTTAATAGAACTATAAAGTTTGTTTTGTAACTTTTAACATTATTATGGCTGAATATTTGTATTAAACAGACGAAATCATCGCTAGTGAGTGTTTAAATGATGTAATGGCTGTCGAAGTCTAAATGTCGAGCTACACTAGCCTTTCGACCATTGAGTAGTCAAGAGTTGCTAACAAGACGTCGTTGAAATGGCAAGTATTTAGCAAGTTTTGTTCAAAAGGAAAAAAATATTTATCAGGAAAGCTAATATTTATTCTAACTCATATGTTTATCTTCTATTAAAGAACTTACACGATCCGTATGGTTTAAATGTTGTCATTTCTAAAATGGCTGAAGTCGCTCTTGATGTCAATCCACCACCATAAAACTTGTCGATGTAAACGAAGTACTGTTGTGAGCCTGTCTGAACAGGCGGGTACCAAACCCGTATAGAACTCGTAGAATATGAGTAAACAACTCCCCCAAACGAATTGTTTAACAGAATATTCTGAACAGCTCCTGTTGCTTTAAACAAATACTCTCTATTCGAAACATTTACTCTCACCTAAATGGAAAATGGAACACGATGCAAATGCGTATATTATTTGAATCAATGACCAATATGTTCTTTTATACGAAGATTTGATCATGTTCAGAATTCACATATTTTGTTTAAATATAAAATATTTTGAACGTACACTGCATTTGAAATTTTTTTTTGTTTTCTGACAGAGAAGATAAAGTTATTATTAAAAGGTGTCCACCAAAATGGTAAAATTAGAGAAACAAATATCGACGGTCTCGCGTTAAGAAAATTCCACAAATAAGTAATTCGTATTGTCATATTCTGCTTTTAGTGGCATTTAAGTCTGTTATGACGTCCGGATCATAACAGGACTATTTGATTTTTTAAGGTCTTCAAATATGAAATTTTGCTTACAGTTTTTTACGTTCACATAATTCACTGCATTGGGAATTTCATGTAAATGTGTAGTCGTTTTAAACTTTCAATTTAAAACTTGTGAAAAAAGGACTGGTCATGGTTGTAAGTAGCGTATGCATTATTATATGTTGAATAAACGTTTAGTAACTGCTGATTATTGTAAGAAAGGAATGCCAACTCTAAAATACTAGTATTGTCGCCTACCTTAACATACGGCTACAATCAATAAACTAGATAGGATGAATTAAAATTTCATTTGTAAGACGCAAAGTTTTCTTTTTAAAGTTAAGTGTGATGCCAATGCCTGACCAGCGACGTGTTGCAACATGCGGGAATTTTTAGAACATTTAAATAAAATCAAAATCTTTGCTCCTGCACACCCTCATTATGTGTAAAAACATCATACTAAATATAAATGCAGTAGCTCTAAAAATGAAGAATAAGAAAGAAGGACAAGACGTGTACCTTCATCTGAGCTATCTGGCCTACAACTATCTGTAGATTTTTGAGAATATTCCACAAAATTCTAAATACTTTGGTTCTGCACGCATCAATTATGTGTTTTAAATTTCCTACTAAATATAAACGTTGTAGTTTTAAGCTGAACGAGAAGATACTCAAAACATGTACTCCAATATGCCTTCAATTTGCAAAATGATTCCTAAGTTATCTCTAGTTTTAAAAATATTTTACAAAGATCAAAATGCATTGGCCTAGCATGCCTCAGTATGTACACACACCATACCTAAAACTGTCAAAGATAGCCAGACACGCCATTCACCCAAATTTGGTCGGACAAATGGACGGACATACAGACAAGTTGAAATTAACATGCCATCCGACTTACCATAACTTGCACAATATCACAATCCTGGTCTATTCCGCTGCTGACAGAGATTTCATTTTGTTTTGTAGGTACTTGCAAAGTAATTGATTCTCTGTGTCGCTCGTGTAAAGATTTCCACGCTAACACTCTAAATAAACCCTCTTTGTATGACGTAGTATTATTACCTCCCCATCCGTTGGTTATGGTAAATAAATTTCCTGCAAATAATGTAAGATGTGTGTTATTGTTAAGTACAAGGTATTATGCTCGCTTTTGTTTCCAATCTTACTGCTTCAATCTACCACAACATTGCTTCGAAAGGGCTCAAGGTTGTTAGAGATTTAAATGAGTAAAATTATCAGTCTTATATTTAATATATATTCTTTATTGGCTCCGTTAGGAGAGTTAGCGAATAAACATAAAATACATTAAAATACATTTAGACAAACAAAATATTCAATTTGACCAAACTATAAAACAATTAATGGCGAAGCATGGAACATAGTTTGCAAACATATCGTAAGCAAATAAGTTGAAATGTTTCTAATTCAGACTCGTTCAAGATAAAGTCCGTTTCATAGGACACAAGGAGGCATGAAAGTGCAAAGTCGGAAAGTTCTCCTATGTGTGCACAAAATGTAATAAGGTTGATTTCAAATATTTCACACCATAAATTGCCCCGAATATTACTTAGATAGTCACAGGAAGAAATTGGCGTATGCACGGGTTATAGAAAAATTTGCCGCACTTAACACATAGGGTGTCAGTTCTGCAAATAACAAAAAAGTGAGTATCAAACATGAAAATGACACGACAAAGTTCGCTTGAGATCTAAGTTGCGGATACTTTTTTAGTAGGATCCAAGCAGGGTGTGGAGTAATTGTCATGTGAATCAATTCGAAAGCATTAAAATCACGGTCACTGTTTATACGCGCTAACCACTCATTTTAATAGCAGATAGCACAACTTTTTTCCAAGATGATCTTTAATAGTGCTTGGAAAAATTCCTCTACTCAAAAAGTAAGTAATGTATTGGGTAAATCCATATTTTGATAAAATGTTCATTGCGACAGTAACAAAGCTCTTTTGGGAAGAGTTTCTATTTTGTATTTCGCATCATTCACACGCAAGATCAGAATTTTCAAAAATATTGACTCTGATGGTAAATTACACACACGACCTAAAAACAAAAGTTTGCGTTCATTCACATAACTTTTAATACTGCTCAAACCAATTAATTAAAAGCACATATCAGTTCTAGTACGCCTAGAAAGACCTTGAATGTTCTTGCAAACATGGTGGTGAGCCCTTTCGATCATTAGCCACTCTGTTTTTTATTATTGTCTCCAAAGTTCACACCCGTACAGCGCTTCCGAGTAAGCTATTTGGTTTACAATCAATTTTTGCACAAACAATAGGGTTCATAATTTCAGGGTGTATGCCAAGGCGAATAACAGTTAGGTGTCAGGCAGGATACCAACATTTTTTGCAGATTAGGTATATGGAATTGGCTCATTATATCAATTCACCTTTTGCCTTTGGTCGACTTGCCAAACTGTAATAGACTGCTCTTCGATGCAAAATACCTAAATCTTTCACAGTACTGTACACATATATCGACCATAAGTTGGCTATAAATACGGCTAGTAGAAGTTAGGGAATATCATCAGCTTGGACCGGCGAACAGGCCTTAAGATTATAATTTAAAGCTCCGTGTGGACTAGCTTCAAGATGGTCAATAAAATCGTTTATAAAAAAGATGACGTTTTGACGAAAGCACACTGCCGTGGCGTATTCCTCGATTTATCCAGAACCATTCAGAGTTACCATTACCACAACGAACCGCGTTACTCAAATCACGGTACATATTGTCAAGGGTAAGGCAGAATTTACCTTTTGGCCCGTATTCATATAATTTTACCCTAAGTTCGTCGTGCGTTACAGTATCACTACTGTCAACAAGTGTCACCCAAACAAATCCTTGTTGTACTGTATGATGGTGCACGACTTCTTGTAGATTGAATAACGCATTTAAACTACTGAGTTTTTTCTGGTAAGCCACTTGCGGGGTGTTCGGAAAATTCGGTCGGACTAATTTCGAAAAGTTGTTTTAAGTGTTTTAGCTATTGACGGTACTAAAGAAATTCCACGGTAGGAATTAGTATCCGTACGAGATTTATTGTCTCTTTTGAAGGTAAGAACAATAAGCTCTTTTGCCATTCTTGACGTATGTAACTTATGTTAATCACCATATTAAATAAATGTTTCAAATGACTCTTTAGCAACTTTCCACCGTACTTATGTTCATAGAAAATTCCATCGTGTCCCCATGCCTTGTTGTATTTAAGTTTATCACAAATATAGTTCGTGTTGTGTAGTTGTATTGAAAACTTATCGCTTTTCGGCCTGTCGGATTGCGTTAACTTGCTCGGAATTTCTGAACGAGTTTCGTCGGTATAAGTGGACTCAGAAAAAACCTTTTCAAAATGTTGAAACCAAATCTGTTATATATCGGAGCTACTACTGTAAAGCATGTCTCCATGTTTTAGCGCTGAGCAACTCAGTGATTTTTGTTTTCGATTATTTAGCACTGTCCAAATTAATTCTGGTCAATTTCAGATTCTAACTGTTGGACAACATCACTCTCATGCTTTCCTTGATTAGTTTTGGAAAATCCGTTTAGCATTTTTATATTCATTAAACTCGACACAATTACGATCGTTGAATCCGCATTTTCTAACCAATGAATTCGACACTTACGCCTTTCGTCTCTATATAATGTCAACTCGTCATTCCAATAAGGTTCAACGTAACGATTAAACTTACAAATAGGGAAGTTTGTCCTTTTCAGCTCGTGTGATACTGTCAACGATCCTAGAATAATATGATTCAATTACATCTGGACCTGAATCAAATGACGGATATTCAATGTTCCAAAGATTGTATGATACAGCAAAGGTGTAGTCATTAACACTACCCTGTTTTCTGGCACGATCCCATGACACTCAAGAAGACTATAGGTATATTATCTAGTAATCTATAATACATGTATAGTCGCAAATGTCTTCATAGTGCTAATAATCGGTCTATGGTCAGAAACTGCAAAGGATAGATCGTCAATCACTATACAATATATGTTCAAATAAACATAAGAACATTACATATACAAACATAATAAGAGGCAAGGATTCGGAAACAAGCTAAAGCTTATACAAGGTCCGTCTCCTTAACACATCCAAAGTAAATAGACAGTAAAGATCTAGCACGCCTTATAATGTATGGGATATACAAAATATGTTGAATGGTGGTTTACAATGTGAAATAAGAAAATATGTAAGGGAGAGAAAAAAACCGTATACAAAGTTGTACAAAAATAGGATGGAAATGAAGTGTAATTATGCAAATCTTTTGCTGTCAATTAAAAACTTTTGCACTTTTAAAAATAGCTGAGTATTCTGATCGAAAGTTAGAGCATCTGACCCATACAGAAGAATATCAATAGTAAATGGGATTTGAAGATTTAATGAAAGCAATGAATCACGAATGACAGAATATTTATGACAGGACAAAATCCACACTACCAGTGATAATCAAATCTATAGTGGTCGATAAGTGCTCAGTAAAATTGGTCGAGTCTTCTATCATTTGATCTAAGCTAAAAGTTGTACCCAATAGAAATCTCAACTTTATACCAAATTTCAGGTCCACTATGTGGAGGAACATAAAAAGTTCCATACAGAACTGATTTACTATTAATTTGAATCCATATAACCTCTTCTGCCGACCTAGATCGATGCGTCTAAATGCATAGACAATGACACATCCTCCTTTTTTATTTACCCTGTCTTTACGAAACAGGGTTTGGAAGTTGAGAAGTTCTACAGTATCTTCATCGTTCGAATCATTCAACCATGATTCAGTAAATGATAGTATATCGAAATCATTATACTCTACAGACAATAGATCTAATTTTGGAAGTAGACTTTGAACATTAAGATATAAAAATGATACTGAACTTGAAAGCATTTCATAAATATGTGAATACTCGGGCCTTGGTGTTTATTGGGATTCCCTACTCTATGCGACCTTACAATATCATTATACTCAAAATCTGTATTAATAGACTTAACTATTTCCTTCACGATCTCCGTTATATTTTCAGCTGTTGTTTCGGGAATCCCGCTTACTCTAATCATTTCTCGCCTACTCAAGAGCACCCACGTCAGCTTTTAGTTTAGAGTTCTCAATTTTTTAAATTGTCTATTTCTTCAGGAGTGGCCGAGTCGCTGCATGTATGCATGCTTCTATCTCCTCATGTAATGTATGACAGCTTTAAGCTTTCCAACAATAATGTTAACGTCTGACTGTTGCAGGGCAAAGGTTGTAGGCGATTCCGAGGAAGGAATCTATTTGAGTTGGTGAAAACATTCTGTTCTGTTTTTTAACATCAATACGTTCTGGTTTGCTTTCCCTACGAATGCGTGATGTACTTGGGGTATTTTTTGAGCCAAGACTCATTGAGAAGATTCGTGTATCATTTAGTGTTTACACTACCTGTTACACTACCTGTAACTAAAGTTCAAATTTAGGTCGAATGGTCCTGCTTCAACGGACAGGTTATAAATGCACCTAAAACATAAACCTATCTAAAAGCAAATTTCCAGTATGTATTGGTGTGTCCTTGTTCTGTATAGCCACTTTTGCAGTTGTCGGCCCTCCATCATAGCATTGAAACTTTGTACTGGGCCTTTACAAAGTGACTGCGTGTTGATGGATATAAAGTCATTCTTGATTAAAATAGATTCGATCATTTCGTTTTTGTGGTTTGAATTTGCAGCGTGGTCCGGATATTTGTACGTTAAAATCGCCCATTATCAAGACAGGACCAATATTCTTATAGACGGAAACAACTTCGCTCAAAAGTTCAAGTTTGTGTTCTAACGATACTAAAGATTGAGTAACCGCCGGCAGATACACAGAAAATATGTAAAATGTTGAAGTGTTAGGTAAAGTTATTTCTAACCCAATTATTCTTTCGCTGTCTATGAAAATTTCTTGAACATATGGTTGTAGATTTTTCTTTATTAGTATTGCTACCAGTTCTAGAATTTCTGAATTAACTGCATCTATTGCTTTTATAGTTTTTATCAATATTATCTTTAACAGGACTTTGGTACGTGCGTAGCCAATGTTCTGAAATCAAGCAAAATACAATATCATGTTTAGTCAAAAAGATTTGACAAATACGTAATCGAGGAATAAATTCCTCTGCAATTCCGGCACATTACGTTAATGTTCAATATGGATATTTGGTGAGTTCGAGTGTTTTTTTGGGTTACCACGGTTTCATAAAAATCACGTCGACCAGAACTGATTGTCGCATAATATATGCTCATCAGTTGAACGAATATTGAGTTGCTGTCTTTCTACTTGGCCTTTCAAAGTAACACCGATAAGTTACGTTAATGTTACGATCGGTAAGAAATTTACGCATTGCGTTTGCAGACACTTAGCGTTTGTCTATACCACCTATGTAGAAACGGCTTATTTTCTTTTTACTTATAGCCCCTTGAAATATTTCTCTCTGTATTGGTTCACATACTGACGTTGAGAAATGAACGGATGTACACGTATTATCATGTTGCTGTCTGCTTTTGCGAGTGATAATTTCAGTGCTATTTTCGGATGTCAGAGATGAAAGTCCTTCTTTATTACTTATACTCAGCCTTTCTGTCTATACAGGATTAGTTTGCGTAATGGCGCTAACGTAAGATCGTTCGCTACGTTCTTTAATAAATGATGCTGGTTTTCAACAGATTGATTGATTGATTAATGGTGTTTAACGCCCGAGCATTATTTCAGCTATATTCAGGCGATAACAGATGTAAGGCTACAACACAAGTCACTGATTGCTGAAAGTCAGGACGCTGACTGCGTTTTACACATACATGTAGATAACTCATTCTTTGTATCTTTAATCTCCTCAGTTACGAACGACAGCTTTTTTTGACATTACACACCCACGATAGTCGCTTAACTTTGTAATCCGAACAATCTCGGAGGCTAAGCGAGTTTTGGTGTCGTTTACTACCGGTTGAATCTTTTTAAATAACTCATTATTTTCGTTAATACGTTTTTCTAAGCCTGTAAATATTTCAGTTAGATTGCACGTAGTTTCATCTTATAGCTGAATTTTGTTATGAGCAGAACTACAGTCTGAATTTAGCGTATTGATTTTTAACGACAGATCCATATTTTCGGCTCTAATATTCTCAACAATTTCCACCAGGTTACAATTTTAAGTGCGAAGAATGTTGCACTGATTTTTTGTAGACTCTGCAAACGCTCAGTTTGCTTCCTGAGTTCATCACTAATTTTATCCTTTTTTTTGTTTTCAAAACGCAGGTATTTTTCTGAGTGTCGTTACATCTCTCGAATACAAAATTCTTAGTTCATTTAAAGACCTTTCAATCTGAATTATAGCATTCTTTAGTGAAATATCAGGTGTTTCTTGTAAAGGGATACTATTTGAGTTATTTTCATGGGATTTTGTGGGCTAAGTTGTAAGAACTTCTTTTTAATCATCGGATATTTCACCGTTTGACCTGAGTCTTAGGGTAAAACAGTCGCGGTTTATTTTCATCGACAGTGATTCACTCAAGGTCGGGGTATTCTTGATTTACGGACATAGGATCTAGAAAGTAATTTATTAAATCACGAGTTAAGTCAGGTCTCTGAAGACCAGGTAATTCGTTTTGATTAAACTGGTAGAATGATGAGTTTTGTAGCTCATGATACCTTAACTGTGGATCAGTCATAATATAGCTGATTTTTTTTCCTGAACAAGTGGCTTGATAACACACCACGCAATAATTAATATGTTTACATATAGATTATAATGGATATGCGAGATGAACACTTTTCACTGTACTTCATTGTTTATATTAAAATTCGTCAAATATGTCCAATTGGGTTGTTCTTTTTCAAAATTCCACATAAGTAAGAGATCTTTGGTTAAAATATAACACTATTACCAAATTTCGAGTTACAATGATCATACAATTCTTCACAATTACAGTTTTATTACTAAGCAAATTCTTCGTGTCTGTCACATCAAGGGACATTACTACGCGTATCAGTAAAATTATCAGTCCGACAATTTAATGATGAATCACTCAACATTAGTATTCGCAAATAATTTTTGTTTTTCGAAATATGACATTCTTTATGCCCATAAAACTATTTTCCAACATAACAAATTGTTGCAAATCATAACAGTAGAAAGTTTATCTAATTCAACCATAAATTCCAGAAGTACAGTTCATTTAAAACTGCTCATCTCTCAAGAATATGAAAATATTAGCCAATATTAACAAATCTAAGAAACGAAGCACATATTCTTTCTGTTTGAAACGAATCCCAAGTAATCACTGTTTAACGTATAATTTAGTCAATAAGATCTCCCCATCAGTGTAGGGTAACCGGAAATCGTAAGCTCGAATCCAGTAGCAGATGAAAGGGAGACAACGAACGTCATTGTTCCATCTTTGGTCCTATTGAACAATATTATTTCAACCGGAAATCGTAAGCTCGAATCCAATACAGATGACAGGTAGACAAAGAACGGTTTGTTCCATGTTTTGTCCTATTAAACAATTAATATTTCGACAATACAAATGCATTTACTCCAATACTACACTGCTTTGTGTTTTGCAAGAGGAACGGAACAATAACACAAGATAAATCAAATAATTTTTGATTAGATTGCGAATCTCTTTATTTTAAACACAGTACAATCTATATTCAATTTCTACAACGATGAATTATTAAAAGCTGAATTGTTGCTGCACAACCTTTGCTGTTTGCAAATATTAGCACAATTCCCATGATTAAAGTCAACCATTATAGATTATTACATGGTTATTTCCGTATTTACCCTGGTATCAGTCCCGAAACTCCCATATCAGTCACGAGGGCTGATATTATGATCAATATTGAAATAATCATATAGTAATCTATCACATTATTTGAATATATGTCTCCAGAATGAATACTGATATTCACTCTGGTCTTCAAGGCTAATATCTATATTTGCCCTGATGTCAAATAACTGACATCGACCTCCGGCCTTTATCACAGGGACAGATTTCCTCATATTTACACTAAATATGTGATAATAGCCATTCAAAAATCATATATTTAAAGCGAGTAGTTGAAGATGTCGTTCTGAAATATGGGCAATTGTTTAGAAAGACGTCTAAAAGACCTTAATACGGCATGTATTTGCTATTATTAGAATTTATTAAATGTATATTTATCGCATTTAACAAATAACTTGTGGACTGCACCAAAGTACATCATTCTTAAAACTATAACCCATCCATGTATATACGCGACGTGTGTAATAAAAATGATTTTTCTGACCGCCCAACTTTTAATTGCAGATTGATGGTATATTGAGGTAACTAAATATTTATACCATAACGATAAAGCGCTGAGATTTGGTTGCATTGTTATTTTGTTATAAAGTAAAAACTGTTTAAATGCATATCAAGGTTTTCTTTTTATTATTTCTTTAGTGTGTTTTGAGTACTGTATTGATCGGTATCAAACCTAATCGCATGACTTGGTGAACTTGGCAAAGCTGTATTTAAAGTTCCTGTTAAAAATTAGGCGGTCAAGATTAACGGCAGCATCGGGTACTCATTTAAGGCAACGGTAGGAGTCAAACAAGGTTTCTGCTCTCACCTATGCTCTTTAATATGTTTATAGTAAAAATCATGACAGACATGCCTGAATATGAACTGTCAGCATCGAGGGCAGAAAAATAACAAACTTCCGCTTTGCAGTCGACATTGATGCACTTGCAGGAAACGAGGAAGAGCTAGTTGACTTGGTGAAAAATTTATGGAATGAAAATCAATATAAACAGCAATACCACTGACATTAAGATTTATGGCCAGAAACTGGAAACAGTACACAATGTTTATATACTTCAAAGCCATTGTGACGCATAACCAGAGGCTCTTAAGAGCCTGTATCGCTCACCTGATTTTATAGGCAATGAAGATGGCATTTCCCTTATGTTAAAGTAAGTCCTGTAATTTTCAATAAACTTTAAATAGGACCATCCAAACAATATTACTAGAAAGCTTTGTTTCATTGGTTAACCAGTTGTATAGAGATTTTTTTTATTTGCCCATAGGGTCCTATGTTAAACTAAGTCCTGCGGGGGAGGTGGCCATTTTGAATTTCCAATTGCCATAAAAAACATAAACTTTATAAAGGACCATCCAAACAATATTGCTAGTAAGTTTTTGTTTTCATTGATTAACCGGTTTCGGAGAAGAAGCCTTTAAAAACTTTTTCCCATAGGGTCGTATGTTAAACTAAGTCCTGCGGTAGCGGCCATTTTGAATTTCCAATTGCCATAAAAAACATACACTTTATAGAGGACCATCCAAACAATATTGCTAGTAAGTTTTTGTTTCCATTGATTAACCGGTTTCAGAGAAGAAGCCTTTAAAAACTTTTTCCCATAGGGTGCTATGTTAAACTAAGTCCTGCGGTAGCAGCCATTTTGAATTTCCAGTTGGCATAAAAATCATAAACTTTATAAAGGACCACCCAAACAATATTGCTAGTAAGTTTTGTTTTGATTAGTTAACCGGTTTCAGAGAAGAAGCCCTTTTTAACCTTTTACCCATAGGGTCCAATGTTAAACTAAGTCCTGCGGTGGTGGCCATTTTGAATATCAGATTGGGATAAAAAACATTAACTTTATAGAGGACCATCCAAACAATATTGCTAGTAAGTTTTGTTTCCATTGGTTGGCCGGTTTCAGAAAAGAAGCCTTTCAAACTTTTCCCATAGCGTCCTATGTTACATTAAGTCCTGCGGTGGCAGCCATTTTGAATTTCCAATTGCCATAAAAAACACTAACTTTATAGAGGACCATCCAAACAATATTGCTAGTAAGTTTTTGTTTCCATTGATTAACCGGTTTCAGAGAAGTAGCCTTTTAAAACTTTTTCCCATAGGGTTCTATGTTAAACTAAGTCCTGCAGTGGCGGCCATTTTGAATTTCCAATTGCCAAAAAAAACACAAACTTTATAGAGGACCATCCAAACAATATTGCTAGTAAGTTTTGTTTTAATTGGTTAACCGGTTTCAGAGAAGAAGCCCTTTTTTAACATTTTTCCCATAGGGTCCAATGTTAAACTAAGTCCTGCGGTGGCGGCCATTTTGAATATCAGATTTGGATAAAAAACATTAACTTTATAAAGGACCATCCAAACAATATTGCTAGTAAGTTTTGTTTCCATTGGTTGGCCGGTTTCAGAAAAGAAGCCTTTCAAACTTTTTCCCATAGGGTCCTATGTTAAATTAAGTCCTGCGGTGGCAGCCATTTTGAATTTCCAATTGCCATAAAAAACACTAACTTTATAGAGGACCATCCAAACAATATTGCTAGTAAGTTTTTGTTTCCATTGATTAACTGGTTTCAGAGAAGAAGCCTTTTAAAACTTTTCCCCATAGGGTTCTATGTTAAACTAAGTCCCGCAGTGGCGGTCATTTTGAATTTCCAATTCCCATCTAAAACGCAAACTTTATAGAGGACCATCTAAACAATATTGCTAGTAAGTTTTGTTTTGATTGGTTAAACGGTTTCAGAGAAGAAGCCCTTTTTAACTTTTTTCCCATAGGGTCCTATGTTAAACTAAGTCTTGAGGTGGCGGCCATATTGGTTTACCAATCAAAATAAAAAACACAAACTTTGTAAAGGTCCATCCAATGAACATTATGGCCAAGTTTGGTTTCAATTGGCCAAGTGGTTTCAGAGAAGAAGATTAAAATGTAAAAAGTTTACAGACGCCGACGACGACGACGACGACGACGCCGACGGACGCAAAGTGATAACAATAGCTCACATGACCCTTTGGGTCAGGTGAGCTAAAAACCGAACTACTGTTTGGATGGCGCAAACAACAGTAGCGCTGACAAGATTGAATCCATCTGCAATGATCAAAATATCACATCAAGTCAAAGATCAGACTACAGCAGACCTTGGTTATCTCAATATAACTGTATGCCTGCAAGTCGAAGACACCACTAGGGACAGATAGACTGGTGATAAAAATAGTTCTATTAGCATTAGAAAGTTTATTGTCGTTTTCGCGTCTAGATTCTAAATGTCAGCGATTATCATTCTCGATGTAACGAAATATTTGGAATCTTGTTCACAATAAACACTTCTGTTATATGATAAACTATTATTCAAGTTTGTATTTTATAGACATACAGTATACACAATCTTGTATCACATATATGTGTGTAATATTAAAATGCACTTTCAGTAAAAACAGGAGAATATGCCTCAGCTTCCTCAGCTTGACTAAAGAGTAACATAAATGGTGAGTTACGTCAAAACTGTTCCATGAAATGTATTTATCATTTATATGAATGATATATTAAAGGATTTGCATAGACGGCGGTGGCTGAAGGGCAAAGTTTCCTCAGCTTTATAGAGGCGACATATTTGCCGTGTGTTGCAACCCGTGATAAAGGAGTAAGGGACCCTGATGTTTGATAGAATACTCGCTGCTGCATTCGTTATTTCGGATAATTAGGTTTTGATTTTCAAAACTTCAACTAGACGGGAGGCCGGATGTACCCGGTTCGGCCGATCGCTTTGTCACGCCAAGCCCTTTAAAGCTTGTCATCATTCATTCTTCTTGTCACATGGTTATATGTTGTGAATCTTAGTACTAAAGTTGTTCAGTTACAGGCTGTTAAGAAGGCGGTGGACAAGTAGACAGAGTTTCGAACAATTGTTTCGTCAGGTAACCCCATGCACATTGCCTGCGTTCCCTGAGAAATTTGTCTGTTTTAGTATACCACCATTGGAACACGTGGTGCTTTCTGTTGGAGATCAGCAGAGTCTGGGCATCGCCCCTGTTGGCACTCCGTGGCAGAGGGGGGACAAGGGTGGTGAACCGTATTCATCACCTCATGGTTTTTAAGACATTTACTTAAACGGGTTCAAAAAAAGAACAAAATGACTCTCCGTTTGAAGAAGTAGTGGATGAAGACTTTTGGTCGAGATTAATCGTGTTATCCAGTAAAGATCCTAGTAAACCATTATCTAAAGTCTCTCCCTTCATAACTAAAAAATTGATAAAAGGTTGTGCAGGAGATGTAAAGAACGTCACCAAAATAAAATCTGGTTGTCTTGAAGAAAAAACTACTAATCTACTAAACCGAACTAAAAGTGTTGATTTGGAAATTTCGGCCTCCCCACTAGGACATTGTAAAAGGAATCATTCATTATCGTGATGATGATTTCGCCGAACGGACTGACAAGGAAATCTGCACAGAATTGCAGCCTCAGGGTGCTACAAAAGTGAACAGATTTACTGTCAACAGACAAGGTGTTCAGGTCCTTCTGAATTTCAACACTTAAGAAAAGAAAAGGACATCTAAAAATTGAGAACTGAAAAAAACATCAGCTACGTCGTCTTTATAGTTCTGCGAGTAATCATCTTCTGCCACATTATATGCCAGTGTGACTAAACGCGTCTATGTAACATCTAAAACGTTAACCATGATTACGTGGCCTATAAGTGAAAAGAACCCTGAACGACTGCCAGTTGAAACATTAACAAAATAATTTTATTGTCCCGGAAATCTTCTTCATCTCTAACTACGTCGTCGGCATCAAATCCAGGTAAAGCATCAACTACTTCTTAAAGTAGCCCCCAAAATCAAATATCAATTCTAATAAAACTCCTCAGAAAAAAAATCCCAACCCCAAGGAAGCTAAAAATGGCGCTCGTATTCCAAAATCTATTAGGGACCCAGTGGTTCATAATAAATTCGGTAGTTTGGACGACGTTTATGAATAGACCATTTGGGGCCAAGAAATGGATAAATTACCCCCAAGTCGGTCACCAAGCGTAGATGAGTATGACAACTAGCAAAACCATTATCTCCCCCATTCGTCTACCCATATAATGGATAAAATTTGTAAAATAAAATTTTCGAGGTCTTAAAATTAATTTCATTGAGATAACAATAGCTAGTTCAAGATTTTCCTCCAGTTGCATTTTGTCTTCACGAATCGCACTAAAACGAACTGATAATATATCTTTAAAAGCTTCTCTATATACAGCGCATATGTAGACGAGAGCTGTTTGTGGATCTACAATTCTCGTAAAAGATTAATTTCTGCATAACACTGTTGATCTCGATACTTTAGACTACATCGGTTACGGTGACCTTACATAAACAATCACTTTATGCTCTGTTTATGTTCCTCCTAATTCATCTTTAAATTTAAATCAGTTGAAATAACTTACTGATCTGCATCCAGCCCCATCAACGGACAAAACCCATTAAACGACAAATGTAGGATTGTTGAGAGCTTAATGAATCGGATGACTTGTGCATTTTTAAAGATGGTTCCAATATATATATAAATATATATATATAAAGTACTAGTGAATTAAAGAATGCAGAAGCAGAAATTCTAGTTATATTGGACTTTTATTTGAATATATATATAGACATACATTTAATCGGGCAAATGGGTCCATATTTGAAGAACTCTGCATGGGGCGACTTCAATCCGAGGCTATTAATGACATTTCTGATGAAATTTTTTAAAGTTAATGAAACTATTATTTTAATTGCTGATGAAAGAATAAACAGACTTCGATTTTTTTTCGAGCAGAGGCTTACAGGGAAATGACACAAAGAAGACGCAACTCTTGGCGTAACTTTGTTTTAAAATTAAATAATCAAACACCTATGAACACAACTTTGGAATATGATTCGTAAAATTAGTAAAAAAGGTAACAAGTGTAGACACAGAAAAACGTCTCGCCTGCATTCTGCATTAGTAACGAAAATAAATTTTGTCATAAGCATTTCGTAAATAGCATTAAAAATCAGCAGCGGCATGTATACGAAATATTGTCACCTTACCATGCATAGTTACAGGGTAACAGTCGTAACCCAAAAACTTTATCGTAGTCGCTGGACCATGAAATTGAGGTCTAGATCAGGTGAAACCTACTAGACAGTCATGTACTATTCATCAGCAATCTGTATACCAAATAGTGTCATCCTACCATGCATAGTTACAGAGAAACTGCCGTAACCCACAAACATTAATGTAGTCACTGGACCATGAAATTGAGGTCAAGGTCAGGTGACATCTACCAGACAGTCATGTACTAGTCATCAGCAACATATATACCAAATATTGTCATCCTACCATGCGTTTTAACGGAGTAACTGCCGTAACCCACAAACATTAATGTAGTCGCTGGACCGTGAAATTGAGGTCAAGGTCAGGTGACATCTACCAGACAGTCATGTACTGGTCATCAGCAACCTATACACCAAATATTGTCATCCTACCATGCGTAGTTACAGAGGAACTGTCGTAACCCAAAAACTTTAACGTAGTCACTTGACCGTGAAATTGAGGTCAAGGTCAGGTGGCACCTACCAGACAGTCATGTACTAGTCATCAGCAACCAATACACCAAATATTGTCATCCTAACTTGCGTAGTTACAGAGAAACTGTCGTAACCCAAAAACTATAACGTAGTCGCTGGACTGTGAAACTGAGGTCAAGGTCAGGTGACATGTGACTGACTGGCAAGTACTCATCATAGCTACCTCAGGACCAAATTTGATTGACCTAGGGCTTGGGCTTACAAATATATGAAGCAAGATGTCAAGTGTTTACGCCGCCGCCGGATTCCCATACATATGTCTCGCCTTCAGCGACTTTCGTCGCAGGCGAGACAAAAATAGGTAAGCACATGTCCATCATTTAAAGGATGGACAACATTTATTAACATCAGAGTCAAAATTAAAATACAAAAATCAAAATCTAATTTCTGGTAAAAAATTTAAGAGATAACGTTCCATTTTCTTTGGAAGAACTAAAAACTTCTTGGAACAAATCTCACGATACAGCATGTGGTCCAGATGATACCCATTATCAACTACTCAAACAATGCTGTAGCGGCCAATTCAGAAATTACTTGTTTATATCTGTTTTTATTTTTTAGATAAATTAAATTATTTACTTTAAAGGGTTTGGTAATTATGTTAAATTTCATGCTTATGATTTCACTGGTTTAATCTGGTTTGCGGTAGGATGAATAGTGGATTCGAATACTACTCACCCCTTCTTATTGGTCATGTTAATTTTCCTTTGTGATTTTTTCTTATTTAACTCTTGATATAAAAATTTATTTTATTCTTGACTTTGGTTTTGAGATAAATATCCAGGAATCTTTCTTTCGATTAGAATGCCAGAAGATACAAATATGGTATGTTTACTTTTTGTATATTTTGAACATTATAAGATATTTTGATCAAAGCAATGTAATTAATTTTTGTGAAAGGATAAATATATGTATCAAGCTTGTTTCCTAACTGATAACTGATCATTGGCAATTTTATTTTGCATTTTGATGAACAAGGCTATCTATGTATAATCCCTAATAGTTAAATTATTTTAATATTTTCTTAAATTATTATTGAAATTTGTATGTATAATTTATCTTTTTGAAATACACCGATTGTAGAATATGTCTTTATGATGTTTATATTTCATTTCAGTCAATCTCATCTGTTATAATTTGGATATTATCTTGAATAAAGTATGTGATATAATAGATGTGAATTCTCATTTCGCCTGGCATAGAATCTTATAAATGCCATTTGGGAAACGTGTGAGTTACCACCTATTTGGAAAATGGCCACTGTTGTGCCTGTTCCAAAGCTAAGAAAATATCAGTCGGAAACATCTATCGGCCTATAGCCCAAACAAGCTGTAAAACCACGAGAAGATGATCAACGATCGCCTTGTCGGGCTTTTAGAATCCAACAACTTTCTTTCAAATATACAATGTGGATTCAGACAAGGGCGAAGTACTCTAGACAATTTTGTGTTCAAAACGCCTTTGCCAAAAATGAACATGTAGACCCTATCTTTTTCGATTTGAAAAAAAAACATATGAAACAACATGGAAATATGTTATTTTAAAAGATCTTTTTAAATTAGGGTAACAGCTACTTTCTTACCCTTATTTCAATATTTTTTTTATTTAATAGAGAATTTAAAGTATGGTTAAATCTACTTTGTTTGATCATTTCGAACAAGAAATATGTGTTCATTCAAGAAAGTATTCTTTCGTTACTTTATTCTGTATACAAATTTATAGTCTTGCTCAAAATTTAAAAAATGATGTTGATGGTTCTTTATATGTTTTTCCTTTAATATGAATAACATCGAACGTCAACTGCAATAACAGAATAGAAAAATGGGCAATGGAGACTGGAAAATGGTTTTAAAACAGTTGGCATGCATTTTTGTAATTAAAGAAGATGCATCAAGAGCCCAATCTGACCCTATATAAAGTCCTTTCAAATTTGTAAAAGAAAACTTTTTACCATATATCAAAATGTTAAAAATATGGGGTGCTGAGTACAATGTTTCACAAAATCTATATATATCAGTTCGATCTAAATAGGATTATGGTTGCTTTATTTATGGTTCTGCTCGCCAGTCATATGTCAAAATTCTTGATACTTTTCATCATCAAGGATTCCGACTATGCCTTGGAGCCTTTCAAACCACACCTTTGGACAGCGTGTTTGTAGAAGCAGGCGAGCTTTTTGTATCAAATAAGAATAAAGCTCGCTTTCTAATATGCAATCAAATTAAAGGCATATCCTGGCAACCCTGTTAACAACTGCGCTTTCAAACCTCTTTATCAAACCTTTCAAAACGCATCCAAACAAAATTCAACCTTTTAGACATCTCATTTGGAAAATTCAGGTATAAATTTAGATGAAACGGCAATACCCCAAACCGGTATATTTATGATCTAAGAGAAACTTAATATGTCCAACACAAACTTTAATAATACAACAATATTTTGCAGAAATTAAATCTGGTTACCCTGACTAAAGTACTATTTATCCCAACGGGTCAAAAGACGATGATAAAGTTGACTAAGTCGCTGTCTTCGGAGAGCGTTTTGAAACTCGCCGTCTGCTTCGTTTGTATTTACAGCGGAGGCGCAAGCTATTCTTCTTGCGATGAAAATAGTTGTTTCGTCAGACTAATGCAAATTTATTTTCTGCTTCGATTCCCTGTCTGTCTTGTCTAATGGCTATTGAAAATTTCAAACTAAAAACCCTTACATTTAAAAAATTATTCAAATCTGCAAATCTTTTGTTGCTTTGGGAAAAAATTATATATACTTCTGGATTATCAGTCATGTCGGAATCAGTGAAAAGAGTTGTGGATCAGGAGGCTAAGAATGCCATGCAAAATGATGTCATTAAACTGTGATATTCCTTTTACCGAATTTAAACCAGTTTTTAAATATATTTCTAGCTTATGGCATAGTGGTTTGGATCTCTAAGTTCATAATAAACCTCATGAGATCCAGCCACTACTTCACACAAATCATTCTAAAAGTTATAGAGGTCCCAGAGACCAAGTGATTTTAATATAGTTAAATAACTAACCACGACCCATATGTGTGCCATAAAACAGTCCTTACAGCATTAAGCATGTCTTCATGGCCTGTGTGAACGTGGCCCATATTCTGGAACGTTCCTATTATGTAGATACGTATTATAATTTATTTAAAACTGTCGCAGATGACACAATTTTAAATTTTTAAAAAGAAATTAATTAATTTAATAAAGTTTACTTTCACTGTTTATGTAATGATTTATTCTTTTTATTGCTAATTTTGTCTGTATATATTCTCGTATTATTTTATGAGATCAAGTTTTATAATATGCACCCTCTGAATTTCACCCCTGACTATTCCGCGCCTTTTAATGTTTTACTACAGATACAACTTCATTCTCGAAAAAATAATCTACAGTAATGGAAGCATGCCATAAAACCTGGTTTAACCAACCATTTCTTTTTAAATGCCTGTACCAAGTCAGGACCATTGCGGTAGTTGCTGTATTTTTGGTTGTTGAGTCTGGAATTTGCCTTTTTCTAGAAATTTGATTTGTGGATTGTCTTTTTTGACAGTTTCATTGGTGTTTGGTATTTTGTTGTTACCTTCTTTTAGCTGATATATTGCTTGATACGTTAATCAACAATCAATCAATCAATCAACTTCAATTAAAACTTCTTTCTTGAATTCCAATCAAATACAATTCATAGTAATTGATAGAATATGAATTTGAATAAAGTCAATTTAAGTCAAAATTATTTATCTGATGTGACTTAAGTCAGCGAAGTAAATGGTGTACATAACTATTTGAAATTAATTTTGCTTAATAAGTTATATAAACGTAAATTTTCAAAGTTCTGAATGTCAATTTAAAGTTCTGGCTATAACGGTCATCAAGTACTTTATTATGTTGTGGCAAACGTACTAGAATGCTTACGAATGTCGAATAAGGAAAAGATGAGTACTAAGAATTTGCATCCAGTACAGCCTTAAATATACGGACTATTAAAACGTTATATATTAATTCACTTAATAATGTGTGTGTATGTTTCTCCTGTCAAGTGATTTACGTCCAGACTTATTAAAAAATAATTCTGGTTCAAGCCAAACAGTGTGCAAACCTTGTTGATAATGTACAAATAATTGAATGCTTGTATCGTTGTAGCAATACAGTACTCCACTCAATGTTTCTGCAGTCTTCCGAGACTCCAACAACATAAAGTAACCTAAAAATCAAATTTAACTGAACGTCAAATACCAAGGGAATTATTGTAATCAACACATTTGTTACTGCACGCATTTTAAACACCCCCTTTTAATTTAGTATATGTCATAGTGGTCCGTTCCTCACAAACTCTTCATGCTTTCCTAGCGGCATTTAAAAATCGTTGATTTCTCGTACCATTTATACAATTAAATTGTTTATTTTCTTTACCTAAATATATCTAAAATACTGGTACTGAACGTTAAGCAACTACACATGAATTAGTTTTGAAAATACGTTGTAGATAGTTTTTCCAATTTTTGAATATAATGTACAGTGAATGTGCTATGATGATTGTTGGATACACTTATTGCTGACTAGTGGTATATAATACCCATCCATTTTAATCAGCTAACCAATTCGCATACTACAGTAATTGAAGCAGGAGGTTTGGAATGACATAAACCTGGTTTAACCCAACCCATCATTTTTGAAATGCCTGTACCAAGTCACTAGCATTGTTGGTTTTTGAGTTGCCGGTTTCATCGGTGTTCGGTATTTTGTAATGTCGTTAATTTCTTTTTCTAAATGGCATATGCAAAGTCACACCAAGCCAGTTTTACCAGTATGTAAATAAATTGTGATAACAAAATATTTAAAATTAATAATAATACTACCTATTCCTTCTATCACATTCTCTGTTGTTCCAAATTTTATTTGTAGTACCACATACTGAGGCGTTACACCAAAGCCATGTGGGATCTCCATAGGACGATCTGTAGAAAGACAAAAACAAGGATGTTAACTCTGAAGATTGAAAAGTGAAGAACATTCAATTTTCTAAAATCTTAAAATCTTAAAAATCATATGTTCCTGATCACAGATTAGAACTAAACAAAGCACACATCCCATGCAATTGGGAAATTTCTTGTACATTATATGTATAGGATACATGACCTACATGTAATGAAAGGCTGAATCGAAACATTAGTTGAAGTTAAAACAGTTATCCTTCGCAAGCCCAATATTTAACAAGTGAGAACTGTGTACTATGTGTACATTTTATTACTTACGATTTACATCAATCTTTTGCCATGACGTAAAAAAATCCGGTTTTGGTAAGTGTTGTTCTCCCCAAACTCTGACACGTGTCCATACTTTTGATTCTGTTTGTTGTTTGGGACCATTCCACACGGATCCACCTACATATGGATATGTCAAATAATAGAGCAATTGCTTTAAACAAACAGAAAAGATTTTGTACACTCGACCAGTTAGTGCACGATCAAAGGCGTTTTTAGGATTATGTTTAAGATCCTCGTCTAATTTTCTTTGCATTGCCGACAATCAAATTGATTGATTACAGAAATAGATACAATATTTACAAAATGTAGGTATGTTAATGTGTAGTCTCGTTTCGCAATCAATTGTACATGTAGGTAGTTTATTACATTCATTGATATACTTAGATAACGGCTTTATTATTGTTGCTGAAAGTCAAAATATTTTTAATATAGCCAATGAAATGCACAGCCTTTTTAACACGCTTTCGCGACAAATTTAATTAAATATTTTGTTGGATGTCAGTTTTTGAAGAACTCTGATTTAATTAGAATCTACAAAAAAGCAACTGAAAACTATGAATACAATAATCGGACATCTCCACATCTCCATATTTGAAAAGGATTTCATTGTCAGCTAAATACACTTATTATGCTGAGAAAAAAATTTTCGGCAATTGAAAATAGAAAATATATTGTAATTTGAAGATTTCCCTTTAGACCGAGGTATTTAAATGGATATTACCATCACTATGTTGGACACCAAAATAACATTTATGTCAATACAGTTCGTAAACAAATTTTTGATTACGAAAATCCTCTCAATATTTAAGTAAAATCAGGTCATAATATGTACCATATTATAGTATCAATGTGTAAACTCCGGCGACTCACTTTATGTCAAGTTTTTGAGGAAGTCACCGTAGTTTGCACATTGAAAATTTCCTATAACACAGTGTGTAATCTGTATTATTCCCTGAAATAATTGTTGCGATTTTTAAAGTTGCAAAACAGTTACCGAAACCCACTTAGAACTCAAAATGTAGCAAGGCCGGAAAGCTAAATAATATATAAAACATTGTACCAAAGGAATCACGGTTTTGAAGATTTTAATAGAAAAAAAACAAAATGAAACCTTATTTTTTATTTATATTATTTTCTTTTTAAATCTCAATTGATTTAATTAGAATTCATTGCGGTAGACAAAACATTGTGAACTATTGCTTACGCCATTATACGCTAGGAGGACGCCATATTGTTTACATTGGATACTGCAAATGGAAAGACTTCCTTTTGAACCCCTACTAAAAATGCAATATTTAGAACGTAAATAAAAGAATTTGGCACTGGATGGCAGCCACTGATGAACCCCACAGTAGACCCAGTCATGCATTGCCAGTTGTGCAAGTGCGAGCCGTGTGAACTCCGTGTATCTTTTTATGGTCTAATGCATTGTGTATTTTTTATTGGGGGGGGGGGGGGGAGTTCAACTGGAAGTCTTACCCTGAAAATAGTCCGCTCAGAGGAAATATCGATTTCTAAAGTATCTGAGATGACGTAATTTAAGTGCTTTTATCCAATTAAAGCACGTAACATAAATAAATAACATCATCGATAGAATTATTGCAAGTTACTCCAGAATTGAGGTTCAATACAACAGTCTTAAGATCTATAGAATGTTATAAAAGTTACGATCATCAAAGATTGAATACTTTTTAATGCATGTCAATTACATGTATTACGATGTTCCAGTGTCTGTGAATTATACCAATCCTGCAATTACTTGCTGGATGATTGCTGCTGACGAGGAAACTACATGTTTTAACAAGGGTAGTGACTTTTCATAGAAAATTGATTGATTGTGTTTTGTTTTGAAGATGACTCGAAATTTGTTTGCTCTTGGGTACTCTTTCAGGTTTTACTTTTATTATTTAAAAAAAATGCATGTATGTACGAAAGCCCAGAAGGCTCATTCGATATTCGAAATTCGAGATTCAAGATTCGAAACTCGAAATTCGAGATTCGAAACTCCAGATTCGAGATTCGAAATTCGAAATTCGAAATTCAATATAGTTATAACCAATCAAATTGTGTGTAACATAATCGTCTACCAATCAGAATAATTCTTATATAAACGTAGCCACGTGCTACTATGTTTATTTGGTGTTTTAACAGTCGACATATTTGTCAACGAATGACTTGTTCAACATGGTTTTGTTAAAAAAATCAAATTTATAAGCTTTATTTGTTATTTTATCAAATGAATTCAGTTTACAATAACATCTTGATTTTACAAATCAAGAAACAAACATGTACATGTACAACGGAATTTTTTGTGGGGGGGGGTGGGGCTATCAGGGGTGGATCCAGAGGGGGCCCTCCCTTTTGACGGAAAAATTTGGTTGGATATATAGGAAATCATTGAAGCATGACCAAAGTGGCCCCCCTTGGCCAGTCAGTGCCCCCCTTTTCGAAATTTTGGATCCGCCACTGGCTTATTTTGGCCCTTTGAACTTAGAAATGTGCTGAAAATACCCATTAATTATCTTGTCAGCACAAATTCTCTGAAACTACTCAGTACTATACAAAATTTTATGAAACTTGGTATGTAACTAGTACACCATATATATAGTGCATATTATCAGGAATTGTTGATTCCTAAATTTATATGGTAGTTATGGCTCTTTGAACTTAGGAATTTTCAGTAATCCTCAATAATCATTAACTCCCCTAAAACTACTCAACCAAATTTTATGTAGTTTCGATATGACCAAGGAATTCTGATTGGTAGAGATTATGTCACACGCAATCTGAATGGCTAAAACTATATTGAATTTCGAATCTCGATTTTCGAATTTCGAATCTCGAATCTCGAATTTCGAATTTCGAATATATAAGAACTATTCTGATTGGTAGACGATTATGTCACACGCAATCTGATTGGTTATAACTATATTGAATTTCGAATTTCGAATCTCGAATCTCGAATTTCGAATAAGCCTTCTGGGCTTTCGTATGTATGTTCTTTTGGTTTTGCATTTTTTCCGTATCTTTTACTAGATAGACTTCGACAAGTGTCATTAGTAACAAGACAAAAGTCATGTGGAGTACAAAATGCTTAATACCTTTGTTACGAGAGACCCATTATTTACTCGAGTGTAATATACTAGTACCTGTAATAGTTTTGTTTTCTGTGTTAATTCTTTATTATTAATTTTTTTCTCGTTGTCTTTTTATAAAGTTTAATGCCATTGTTGTCGGTCAGTTGCATTTTACTAGGTTTAATCGCCAAAGCAGCAGTAAACCAGTTATTGATTCACAATTGAATTTTAGCAAGGCAATACAACGGCAAAGAGTAACTACAATGAAAAGTGATCTTTCGAGGTTTGAAAATCCATGTTTTAAGCTGTGAATGATTCTAAAAAAACATTGGTATCATAATTAAAAATAAATAGGATGAACAAACTATTAGCATTTTAAAAACTACTGGAAAGATATACTGATGGTTTGATAGTGATCATGACCGCGAAGTTATTTGATCTCAATAGGTATATGTAAACTTCATTGGGATTCTAGTTTAAATTACAAGAAACCAAGAATATCCGGATAAAACGTAAGCTGAACTCTTAACACAAAAAAAAAGATATTTTATATGTAAACACAAAAAATTGCTTCGATAAACTATAATTATGTGTAATACCTGTATATATTGAATAACCTGCAGGGTAGCCCACATGTTTGTTTGGAGCATGCATCATCACGAAGTCTTTGTTATATTGATAAATAATTCCACCATAAGGACTGTTTACAAAATCATCTCTCTGTGCAGAACCTATTCCAGGAAAATAATATCCGGTATCTGTGCCTGTATCAGGTCTCACCTGGACATCAACATGAACAGGTAAATCATTGAGGTCGTGTTTCCAGGTCTTGTAAGACAAATCATTATCTTGTGACTGCATTTTAATCCAGGGACTGATGTGTCCTGTGCTTTCTAATCTGGAGCCCCACGAGTCGACTAAAAAATAAGACACTTTAACATCGTAGTTAAAATTGATATATGACACTGACACAAACAACCTAAGAAAAGTCAGGCCCGGACCCGAAGAAATTAAAAAAAAATAAAGAAGAACAGGGTTAAATTATCAGTTGCCATGTTATAAATCATTACTTAAAATCAGTATCTAATTTCCCTAAACTTTGTTTGTTAGTTGCATGATCTGAAATAGAATAATGCTATATTAAAAATGTGCAGAACTAAACTTGTATCTCTTTAATTAGAATTAAAGACATCATTTTTAAATGAAATATAATTTCACAATGCATGTTTCTTAGAAAAACATATTTTATTAAAAATTCCCGTTCTTAAAATATTAACATTTAGGTAAAATTATGAAAATATTCTAGATTTTTTCCATGTAGATGTATATATTGTAATTGACCAGCAAATGTATAAACATATTACCTTTATGGCAAGCTATTACCACACACATTAATAAAACTAAACATTTATATTTGTAATCCTGTCTTACTCCTGCCATGACAATTGTGAAAGGAACAGTGTTTTGTAATCAATACGTCTGATAAAAAGATAACAAATTTAGCAAGCTTATTAATATTTGACAAACGTGAAGTGCTTAGCTGCGAAATCATCTCCATTCTAAAGCATATAAACTTGTGTGCCTCATAATCCCGAAATCTACACGCAAACAAACAGTGATGGACATGTCTATTGTATAATGAACTTTAAACTGTACGTGCAACTTATCAATAATCGTATATGAATTATCGTATTTTTCCATATAAAACACTAGGTTCACAAAGGATGTACAATTATTGTCTATATATAAAGTCTTTTTTAGTCATGAAATTGTATGAATTGTTCCATATGTTCTACGTTCCTATGGATTATTACATTTACATCTCTAGTTGACCTCGTACACATTTTCTGGCACCATACTGGGACGGTTCCCAGTGCTCGACCCACAGAGCAACCCAGCGCGTCCCGGGTGGCGGATAGGGGAGGCCCTCTCGTTGGGGATTGTCATGTCATAATACGGAAAGCCTGACCGCGGACCATAGTGGTTAACGTGTTTGGAGAGTGTAACGCTCCTTGCACCATAAAGATCTCTTTTGTAGATTTCGAAAAAGAGTAGGCTCATTGTAGCCGCTACAAAAGGCTAAATTCTCCGACCATACCCAATAGTCCGTACTTTTCCAATTGTGTTCCTTGTGTCCCTTCCCAACCTTTTTTTCAATTGATGTATTGTTCATTACCTTGTTCCCGTCTTGAATAAAGCTGTAATACTGCTCGCTGGAGGTAAAGCAGTAATCCAATCAATCAATCTTACAATTTCATTCTGTATTTTATGTTCATTATTGTTTACCAATTGATATATAACTGAAGTTTTTGCCGTATTCCGAATTTGCATACAGTGTGTTAAATATAAAGGAACATACATGCAAAATCCAAGGTTCATGTTATACTTAGTAAATATTTGTTACTGCACATGTAATAAAGACAATGTCAGTCATTTCATATCACAGAGGGTGTGAATAGGTCTGATAAAAATGAAATTAATTTTGGTTTACAGCTCGTCGGTAGCGGTATAACTTTTTACCCAAACATACGCAAATATATCCAAACTATACACAAAAGTACTTAAATATAACATTTTTGGCAGTATTATAATGATTTAAACATTTTATATACTCTATTTTTGTGGAAAAAGTGCAGTTAACATGACACTTTCTTGTGTTAAAGACGATCTTATGAACCTCCTAATGATCGTATAAAATGCATTACTCAAACTTTACCCAAACACTCGTTAAAAAAACATTTTTTGATAGTTGATAAACAATAAATATTAAACCCATTAAATTCAGTTAAATAAAGAATATTTTTAGACATTGCAATTTCAAAAGAAAATTACCCAAAAATAGTTAGAGATCGAACATATTATATTATTACTTGCTGCACTCCATTGATTGAAGTCATATCATATAAAAGGGTATATAAAATGTTTTCAAAATGTGTTTCTTTGTTATAATATTTTTTGCGGACTAATGTTGTAACATTTTGAAACATAAATTGAGTACAGTTGAGGAACCGGTTATCGTGCGTCCGGTGATTCTGCGCATGTTAAGTATCTTCCAATTTCGGTACTTAAAAATATATATATTTAATTTAACCTTCCGTGGACAAATGTGGTCTTTATATTACATTTTCGGACGTTTAATTCTGCAGCGTAATTTCTATAAACATTCGTTTCTTAAATATCTTCAAAACCGCTAACCTGAAAGACACGATCTTTTAAACTTCAATCAATCTTTAGTATTATTTCTTCTATTGTAAAATTGAACTGTTTCATTAATGTTTAACTTTAGAATTGTTACATATAATTTTTTTTTCTTAATTCATTCCTGCATTGATTTTTTATGTACATGCGCGATATTACCGGACATATACCATTGTTTACATAAAACCAGGTCATGCTGAACAAAATTAAATACTTTGCCGACGAACTTTAACAAATTAGGTTGTTTATTTTAAAAATAATATATTCAAAGATAAAAACAATCAATTTTCACAATAAAATATGTTTTCTGAAACTAAAAAAAATTGCACAAATTTCTTAGGTGCGCGATGCGCGATAACACCGGGACTAATATGGAGAAGGCATTGCCAAAATGCGAGCACAGACTATAAAGTCCTTTATATTTGAATTCACTTTCGTTGCTAACGATGGATAAAAGAGGAAATATTTCTAAGTACACTTAGTTACCATAAATCAACAGAAATTTGCTACAAGAATGTCAATCATTTAACTTGAGTGAAATAACAAGATGATAGCTAAGTTCCGACTTAAAAAATGCTTGGGTAATATCAAAGTTTCATGTAATAATAAATTTTGTTGGTATTCTATTTACGGAAGTTAATAATAGAGGGAGACCATTGTTATCCTGGTACTAGGTCATTCGGTGATAGTTCTATCGAAGAGTGTAGATTTGAAAAGTCGGAACCCAGAATAAACGACAATTTAAGTATACAATTCCGGAGTATGCCGACATATGTAAGATTCAATATATAAATGTTATGTCTAAAATTTAATTGAAAAACTTAAAAATAAGTGTTAATTCAAGTATATTTTTGATTTTATACATGACAAAAGATTACATGTGCGCAAATTTAGAAATCGGCAATTCAAATTAGCCACAACAGCAGGACTTAGCTTTACATAGAACCTTATGGGGTGAAAAGTTAAAATGCATTCTGTTTAGAAATTGCAATTCTTTCTAAGCGAATGTTCATTAGATGGTCCTTAGAAATTGTGTGTTTTTAGTTCGATTGAAAATCTGAGATGTCTGCTTACACAAGCTTTTATTTATTTTTATCTGGTCCTCTACACGTACAATTTTTTAATCAAATCTAAAATTTGAGATTATTTTCTCTAATAGTTGCCATATTGTCGAGATGATATGTATTTGGCATTTAAGAAAATGCAAAAAGATCGAAAAACACGTATTCAAGGTTCGAAACGTTTGATTAAAATATAGCTTCTAAGCAAAACATTAAAAGTACAGGTTAAGACACTATTGGGTCTAAAGTGCATGCTGTTAATGTATAATTTGAACAAAATATTAACTTAAAGCTTTGACACATTACAACATAATTGCAAAGAACATAAAAAATAACCTCTGTAACGTAGGTATATACATGCTTTAAAATCCGTCCCGAAAATTTTTTTTTCAAATCATTTTGACAAACGCGTGCAGAATGCAGAATAAATCGGCGGCGAACTGATGCTGTGCATTTTATAATTCACATAACTTCCGAACACCCTCAAAGCGCCTATAAATTCCAGTGGTCACGTGACGTCTTTCTTTGTAACGGTGACGTCACATGAAATGATTGTCAGTTTTAAAGATAGTCTGGGATCCTGAATAAATATTCTCAATATAGTCTCGATCATCCAGACGCTTAATTACATTTGTGCGTCTGGATTCAGCTCTATATTAAACTCGTTACCATTACGCCCAAAACTGGGCGTAATTTTTGATTGGATGATATTTTTATTGTCTAAAAAATTACTTCCGTTCATATCAAGAAGTGTACAACAAATTGTACCAAAGTTTAAATTTGAATATTTTTATAAAATATTACTTTATCAATTAATTAAACAAATATTATTGTTGTGCATAATCAAGAGTGAATCTTACTGTGACGTCATATTATAAGTATAGAAATGTTTGCATGGTTTTCCTGGTTTAAAAATAGGGCTCTAAAAATAGAATCATTGTTTGTCTCCACCTATTGGTAGCGAAATTAAAATAAGGTGATCCCAGACGCTATTATATATGCGTCTGGGTGATCGAGTCTATTCTCAATACCGTTAGCGGACTTCCGGTTCGAATATACAGTCAGTTCACCAGCAATGAATCCGGTCAAAATTTTGACCGGTTTGCAACATTCGGAATGCCTCAAAATTTACGTCAGTATTAACTGAAACTGACGTAATTCCGATGCAATGCATTTTGACGTAACGTCCGGCGTCCCGTAATCAAATATCAAAATACAGTTTATAAAAAATGTTTTGATAGATCTATGTCTCGTTTGTGGAAATAACCCTACGGGAATGGACAGTTAAACTCGAAACCTGGAAAACAAGAAGAAGGTAGATACTCTATTTAAATTGTATTCTGACAGATATTTTTGACGGAACAAAACTCGCGAATAGTTAGCCAAAACATGTCGTTTTAAACAACCAATCAAACTGGGAGGTAAACTGGTGGTGACCTGGGGTTATATTTGAAAGTGAAACTTGCGTAAATGAAAAATATTGCACCAGGGGACCAGGTTATTTTAAAGATCGATTTAGAGATTGCAAAAAATAGTATGAAATTTTTGTTGTTAATTTTAAATATAACATTAATTTTTTTTATCGATGTCAACTTTATTTTCAAGTCTTTCTTAAAATTAAAAACTGTGCTCGCTATTAAACATGATAAAACTGCATAACAGTGTCATGTTAACCACTGTTTGGGCAGAGTTTGGGTAAAAATAACCCGTTCAAAATGGACTTTATATGTTGATTATTAGTTTATAACTTAAATAACGTTTCCCAGCAAAAATAGTATAAATAAAACGACTCAACAGGATACAACTTTCAAAAATGTATTTTAATGTGTGTTTTGGTATAGTTTGGGTAAGTTTGGGTATATTTGGGTAAGTTTGGGTAAAAAGTCACACACCGTCGTAGTTGTTATTGACGTATATCATTCACAAAGCAACGGGAAGTTCTTCAACCGAGCCGAAACGAAATCGCGTAAGAATCATCGACTCGGATTCACTCTGATTTTCATTGGCATGTTCGTAATTCGACATATAGACACTTCAATACTTCAAGATACTTACTAAGATACTTCGGCTTTACGTTCAATCAAGAGAACATAACTGAAGGTTGTTCATTAAAATGTTTAATTTCATATTTTATTAAACTTTCATACTTGATTGAAAAATCCATATAAAGAAAAATTCTTACAGCAAAACGTCTAAAGTATATAATTAATAGGTTATTATGTGACGCTTTTTACCATATCAACCCCGGACTCATATCTACACCCGGCCCTAAAGACGTATGAGATGTTTTCGTCTTAAGACAAAAAACATTGACAACTTATGAAAGTTTATTCATTATGCTCACTATTTGAAAATTTAATCTCTAGATCAATCTTTTTTAACATTTGTAATTCGTTTTAATCTTCAAATATTTTTCTTTATTACGTTTCTGCAGCATTTTATATTGATATCAGAAATTCAGTTTATAAACGAATGTAAAAATAACATATTAATTTTGAACACTGACTTAAACCATCAAATTTTATTTACAATACTGTAATAAATTAGACCCCGTTTACACTAGACGGAAAGATCGATCTTTTTGTCAGTGTAAACGATAAAGATCGATCTTTATTTGAATCGATTAAAAAAGAACCGGACTTAAAAAGACCTGCTTTAGACCTAGACTTAAAAAGATCGATCTTTTTTTAATCGATCTTTCTTGTAGTGTAAACGCACGAATTGTACTTTAATAGTCTGATAACATATTTATAGAAATGCGTATGTACTGAGCATGTTTGGTTTCTTAGCTTCAAACAATGCAGTCTTCCCTTTTCATATAAAAACTTCCTTTTAACACGTTTTTGCATAATTCTTGAAATATATATCAACAAAAAAATCATAATTTGGATACCAAGTAAGGCCGGTAATACATCTGTCTCCTTCATTTTAGCAAAATGTTTGCATACATTAAACTCGTGGCATGTATTAAGTACCCATGTGCATTCTATTAATAGAACATTTAATTAAAAATAGGCGGCTTAACCGATTCTTGTTGTCAAATTTAACGCCAGTATAAACGCATAGGACTTAAAAAGATCGATCGATCTTTCGTGCTATTTCACAAGTGTGTGTAAATGCAAACCAGTCTTTTTAAGATCGATTAAAAAAAGATCGATGTATTTTTTTTCATAGTGTAAACGGGGCCTTACACAGGCGTTGTATTCTACCTTAAAACTAAAAAATGAGAAGAAAAATTATACTTTTTCAAAATAAATAATAATTTTATCAGGAAAAATACGCCCTTTCATTTTAGCCTCTTTCAAAGAGCATCCATAAACCGAACAAGTTGTAATGTCGGTAATGAAAAATAATTACCTGTAACAGGAGGCCTATCTGCGTTCTAGCAGGTAGTAGGTATATAGGCAGTCAAAAAAGAATGAGCTAACGGAGTACTTATTTAGCTCACTTGGTTACTACATAACTAAATAACCCACATAGAGGATTTGTCAGGTTTGGTGTGAATCATCATGAATACGATCATTATTCTTTGTAATGGGGAAGAGTGTAACAGGCCTATCTGCATTCTAGCTGGTAGTAGGAATTAGCCAGTCAAAATCGACTAAATTTAAATTGATCATATAACGGAGTACTTCTTTAGCTCACTTGGTTAGAGGGCTTCCTGGAAATACTGAGTTCCCGGGTTTGATACCCGAATGTGACATGATGTTATTTCATGCACGAAAATTAACATTTTTATCGTTTTTTACAAAGACATGAAATTTGAAAAGGTGTTATTTAAAACTAAATCGATGAGTTAAAATAAAGCCCGAGAACAAAAACGGGCCGGGTTATTTTGTTCTATTTTTTAAAGCTATATTTTTAACATTGATGCTATGGGAAAACTGATATGTAACTAAATGAAAAGCTACGGACCTGATTGAAACCAAATTGTACACGAATGTTTCTCAACAAAAAAAACAATGTTTAAGAAGGACCTTGTAATACACATTCTCGCCTTTCTTGTCTTAAAAATATTATCCTAGGACTACCGTATACGCAATAGAGTTTACCTAACTTGGTAGTCGCTCAAATATTAAGGATCGCTTTAATACTAAAACGAATAATAAAATGGCAGCCACGTTTGATTTCAAATTGAAACACAATGCATCATTGTGTAGATTAAACATTTCTGTCAACTTGAGTTTCAATTGGCACAATTGTTTCATAGAAGAAAATTAAAATTTAAAATAAGAAAAGTGCGCGCGCAGCATACAGACAGAGATAGCAGTACCTTTTAGCCAGTTGTATTAGTAACATATTTGATAAAACAAGCCATAAATGTGGCTCAGTAAAAAAGGCCCCGTATTGTTAATGAACAATATCATTCTGTGAACTATTCTAACAAGTAAGCCCCTCCGTCAAACCAGAAATTAATGTTTAATATTTTGAGCACATGTATAGTATGAAGGTAAATATTTGTTTCTTTAACAAGTAATATGTTCATCTAAACAACAAAAAGATATGGTATTAATATCTGATATTGACTCTACATATCTGATTCATTTAAAATCATAGTGGTAGTTGTACAGAATGCTACTAAGTTTTTTCTCACTTTGCACCAATTGAACCCCAAAAAAGAAATTCCAATTTCAAGAGGAAATCACGGCAATTTTCCGTAAACCATAAAATTTGAAATTGAGTTTCTAACTTTAAGAACTCTTTTGCAGAATTTAAAGTGAATTTGTTAAATTATTTTCAAATTTTCATATTCCCATACTTCAAATGTGCAGTTATTACAAAAGTAAAAATGAAATGGGTAAAATAACTTTTTTACAGAAAAGGGTGATTTTTCTGGAATTTAAAATTAAATTTATTTAAAACTTAAAATTACTATGTTATTTAAGTAAAATAAATAAATAAATAAATAAATAAATAAATAAATAAATAAATAAATAAATAAATAAATAAATAAATAAATAAATAAATAAATAAATAAATAAATAAATAAATAAATAAATAAATAAATAAATAAATAAATAAATAAATAAATAAATAAATAAATAAATAAATAAATAAATCTAGCCAAAGACATCATGCTACCAATATCGACCAAATGTCAGGAAAAAAGTCAGACCCATAACAGGATGTCAAAGCTTTGAGATGACGTGTGGGTCGACAATTCGAGAGGAGTTATTGAGAAGATACCGACATTCAACTCTGCAAAATAAATACTATACAGAGCCCGACACAAGCCCAAGTTACACACCACTATTACATTCATCCAGCTTGATGGCAAGTGGACCCAGACTACAACCGGAGACCGATTCCTACTATTCGACGACAGCGCACAAGGACAACGCATGATCGCCTTCGCATTGACAGAAAACGTCTACACATGCCCATTAATATTTGATTTTTAAGGAATCCATACAACACAGAGGGACTCCGCACCCCGTAAACTGAAAAGGAAAGTCTGTCATTGTCCGAATAACAAGTTATTTTTCATAGAGTGGGTTTGTATTTTAAGAATTTCTCTTTTAGTTCTTGATTTTTGTTTTTTAGCCGTCTGTTACATAGTTCTCATTCCTTGACTGTCTTAATTTTATAATGGCGTTTTCTTCGTTGTCTAATATTTGTATTTGCCTTTGTTGTATACTTTTTTATTGTCATTTTCGTTTTTCATGCTGGACATATTTTTCGAATTTTTTCATTGACAACATCTAGCAAGTCCAATTTTGCCAGCTTCTCACTCCTTGTAAGTTCCAAACCTTGTAACCGCTGGTTGGTATCACTGATATAAGCAAATATCATTTGTGGCGTGGTATTTTTTTTAAGAATAGAAGGTGTTATAAATGTAACGGGGCAAAATACTGCAATGCACGATATGATATGCCTGGTAGTGTTGCGAAGAACAGGACATGTTATTATTGATGGTGGTGGAGCAATAGTTGGTAAAGGCTGTATGTCTGGGTATTGTCCGTTTGCATCTTGTTCACATGAAATATGAATGCTTTTTCATTTGAGAAGAAATAAAAAAGCTCTTTATAAAGTCATAAAATTGAGTTAACACGTGTTCTTGCTTCCTTATAAAAGGTATGTTCAACAGAAAGGTCAATAAAATATTTAAGGAATTTATACCTTTAACTGTATTATTATGCATAAAGTTCAATAATGTGTAATAATAAGATACAATTATTCCAGATTGCACAATTGTTGGATTAATGATACATAAATAATAAATAAATCACAAATCATCACTAATTTTACTAATCGATGATTACCTAAATCCTGATTACAAAGCTGTATTATGTGCTCAGAATGCCACACAAGAAAAGTCCAAGCTGGGCATTGGAAAGACTATAAAAATTGGCAGTAAATCACAACTTGGTATCATAACTTAGTGCTTGTTATGGTTGATTGCAAAATATTAAAATATTCTTTTAGACTAGAACTTGAAAAAAGCAGATGACAATATAAAACGACTGTTTGCCGACGTGATTAAAAACAGCTATATTTTCAATCAAGATGCCGCTCAAATTTCTGCCCATATATCTGAAAATTAACCAAAACCTAAGATTTGTTAAACAACTCTTTTCAATGAGGTAACTTTGAAAATTTAACAGCATTTTTATTAAGAAAGCGGTGTTTGCTATGTAAATGATGCTGTTGTTCTATTGATTTTAAGAGTGGTCATGTTGGGTGGAAGGCATAGCTTTGGTATAATTTTAAAACATTTTTTTTATAGGCAAGAGAACTTATTTATTTGTTTAATTTCATACTTTAAAATAGTTAGCAAATGTATAAAAAGTAATATATTGGAAAAATATCTCTAAATGATGAGACCTCATGAGCTAAAATTTACTGAGATTACTAGAGTAATATACTGGTTGATAAGTAGGGTCGTGGAATAAAGTGTAAAGAGGACACTCTCTCGATGATTGAGACAAGCAATGGATTCAATTGAAACCCTATTATAAAAATGATAATAAGTAGGTTTCGATGCTTTAAATTCGTAGTTCTTGTTATTTTTTTTTTAAATACTTCAGTTTGTTTTTCGACTTCTTGCCTTGAAAAGCGCCAAATGTAACTTGTAATAGTATGTCACCAACAGGAGAAGACATGTTACATGTAATAGTATGTCACCAACAGAAGAAGACATGTTACTTGTAATAGTATGTCACCAACAGGAGAAGACATGTAACTTGTAATAGTATGTCACCAACAGGAGAAGACATGTTACTTGTAATAGTATGTCACCAACAGAAGAAGACATGTTACTTGTAATAGTATGTCACCAACAGGAGAAGACATGTAACTTGTAATAGTATGTCACCAACAGGAGAAGACATGTTACTTGTAATAGTATGTCACCAACAGAAGACGACATGTAACTTGTAATAGTGTTACAAACAGAAAAAGACATGTAACTTGTAATAGTGTCACCAACAGAAGAAGACATGTAACTTGCAATAGTATGTCACCAACAGAAGAAAACATGTTACTTGTAATAGTATGTCACCAACAGAAGAAGACATGTTACTTGTAATAGTATGTCACCAACAGAAGAAGACATGTTACTTGTAATAGTATGTCACCAACAGAAGAAGACATGTTACTTGTAATAGTATGTCACCAACAGAAGAAGACATGTTACTTGTAATAGTATGTCACCAAAAGAAGAAGACATGTTACTTGTAATAGTATGTCACCAACAGAAGAAGACTATTAACTTGCAAAAGTATGTCACCAACAGAAGAAAACATGTTACTTGCAAAAGTATGTCACCAACAGAAGAAGACATGTTACTTGTAATAGTATGTCACCAACAGAAGAAGACTATTAACTTGCAAAAGTATGTCACCAGCAGAAGAAGACATTTTACTTGTAATAGTATGTCACCAACAGAAGAAGACATGTTACTTGTAATAGTATGTCACCAACAGAAGAAGACATGTTACTTGTAATAGTATGTCACCAGCAACAGAAGACATGTTACTTGTAATAGTATGTCATCAGCAGAAGACATGTTACTTGTAATAGTATGTCACCAGCATAAGAAGACATGTTACTTGTAATAGTATGTCACCAACAGAAGAAGACATGTTACTTGTAATAGTATGTCACCAGCAACAGAAGACATGTTACTTGTAATAGTATGTCATCAGCAGAAGACATGTTACTTGTAATAGTATGTCACCAGCATAAGAAGACATGTTACTTGTAATAGTATGTCACCAACAGAAGAAAACATGTTACTTGTAATAGTATGTCACCAGCAACAGAAGACATGTTACTTGTAATAGTATGTCATCAGCAGAAGACATGTTACTTGTAATAGTATGTCACCAAAAGAAGAAGACATGTTACTTGTAATAGTATGTCACCAAAAGAAGAAGACATGTTACTTGTAATAGTATGTCACCAGCATAAGAAGACATGTTACTTGTAATAGTATGTCACCAACAGAAGAAGATAAGAATCAAACATGTCATATGCTTACTTATTTCAATGTATAATTATAAGCTTACTTTTAAGTTGCATCAATAAAAAAGCTGTGATTTTTATATTGGTTTGTAGCAAAAAACAAACAATCCGAACAGTCGATGAGCCCTATAACAGGACAGTTTTGCCGAAGTGAAGAGTATAAATCAGCTTTGGCATTAGCCTACATGTATGTGTCTCTTTTATCTATGTGTCTGTTATAGAAACTGAATTTAGCGGTCGGTAGTGCTTTCAACAAAATTTAAGAAAACTTAATTCGTCTTACGTCTTTTGGGCAAATTTAAAAAAAATCATGGTTTAACGACAGTTCCCTTAACAACAAAATACATTTTCTGTGTGAATTATTACTAAACCGACATGTTTATTCCAAAATAAATACACTAAGATTTATAATATATTTCCTTTTATAATTTATAATCGCAAGATCCAATATAATCCACAATAACAAGTTCCAATGAAAGTTCTTTACATCTATGAGGACCAAATATCGGATATGAGACGAGCTGCTTTATTCAAGTAAAGAATATCGTCTTATGTATATCCTGCATATGTTATTTATGTTTAAATTTGATTAAATGAATGACAAATGAGGACTATTACGTTTCTGTTATTTATAATACAGTTTCATTTTGTTTCCATGAACAATTTAAACGACCTATTATATTGTGCAGCTATATAATGACATGTTGGAAGATGCCGTTGAACCCGGTAAAAACTTTCATCCTATACCAGGAGATCTAGAAATCGTTGTCCATTTAGTCGAGCACATATTGTGCTAACTATCGGGACCACTGGGATACAGAATCCATAATACATGAGAGTTATAATATCGTTTGCTGTTCAAAAATGATCGTGAACAAAATACAATCTATCAATAAAATCTGCTTTTAAGGATTAAGAACCGACAGATCTTCGGAAATTTGCTAAATCTATACCATAAATATAGTTTACTTGACTTTATCAAAATCCCTTTCGACGCAGTGCAGGTAACACAATATTTATAGGTTTATTGTTGTCTATCTTTTACTACGTTGATTTTTTATTCTAACAAATAACTATGTGCAAGTTTAAATCTCGATGTGATTTCCGTATTGTAAATATTTAGTTAAATTTTTCACTCTGCGTAGCATTTATAGATAAACGCTCGAGCCGTCATTGCTAACCATTGTAGAACTCAATACTATCTGTCAGTAATTTCTTTCCTAAGTATTATAGACATCCGTACTAACCTTCAGTTCAGCTATTTCTGACCTTAGCATTTAAAGATATAGTTGCGAACAGTCAGTTTATTACTTAACTCATTTATAGATATATGTGCGAACAGTCAGTTACTTATCTTCTTTGCATTTATATACATACGTGCGAACAGTGAGTTATTAATATACAAAGCATTTACATACATATGTGCGAAAAGTGAGTTATTAATCTGCTAAGCAAATAAAAGCATATGTGCGAACAGTCAGTGATAACTCCACTTAGAATTTATGGACATATGTGCACACAGTCAGTTATTCCTCTGCTTAGCATTTATAGACCTATGTGCTGACAATAAGTTATAACTCTGCTTCGCATTTATTGACATCTTTGCTAATCGTTGATAATTCTTATAGAATTTGCATACCGAAGGTCGAGAGTTTTTGCCGGCTACTCCTGCTTCCTCCCCCAATAAACTGGATACCATGATATGGCTGAAAGTGGCGTTAAACAACATTTAAACAAACAACATCATTTACTTCTAACCGCCAGTTTCAATTTTATTGGTGCAACTCCACAGCTGAGCTTAGCATATAAACCTCGTTGTGGACTATAGGTAGATTATGTAACAACTGTTGTTCTGTACAGAATTGAGACTTAATTAATTTACAAGTTTAGCTTTTCTAAAAAGCTAACCGTCTCTTAGCTGCATTACAAATTTTATGGATTTATTAAAGTATCTGTTTTTTTTGTAATTTATATGTAGGATAAGTAAACAATGTACATGTACCTTGTAAGGACATTGTTTACGCTAAACTATTATCCAATGGTGCTTGAGAGATTTAAATGCCTGTCGTCACTTCACACGTGTTTTTTTTTTAAAATAATTAAACAAAAGTTGACTCCCTAAACAAATGTTTAAAATGAGCGGTAAAAATATGTTTTGTTAAATTTGCATCAAAATCAGAACGAAAATAAAGATACAGAACATATAACTTTGTCATAACCCAAGCATCTTTAAATAGGGAGATTTTGGTACAATGTTTACCTTTTAATTGTTCACTGACCAAGGCATTGAATGAAATAGAAGTCAATATGTGGAACGTAACATTACTACACTAAAACACTGATTAACGAAAATAAAGATATAGAACATATAATTTTTTTCCAAAACAGCTTTATAAAGTAGGGAGATTTTGGTACAATGTTTACCTTATGATTGTTCACTGACCAATGCATTGAATGAAATAGAAGTCAATATGTGGAACGTAACATTTCTACACTATAATACTGATTACAACCTCGATTCAACCTAAGAACATATCGAAATTTCAGTACACATACTAGTGCAATCCTGAGGTGTACCAACGAAGCGACAAAAATATTTATAGCTTTAGTAAACCACCCAATCAAGTTACAGAGACTCATTTACTCCGAAGACTGATCGTCATTTGACTATGTATTATAATGAAACAATCTACGTATACTTATCAAATATTTTTTCTTTAACTGACATATGGTATTTTTATCCAGTATATACTCATTATTTTAACTAGTTGAGTAAAATACATGTGAAATTGTCCATACAATACGGTTATAGTAAACGGGCCAATACGGAAAAACATGACCAATACAGGAAAAATGGGGCCAATACAGAACAAACAGGATCAACACAAAAAAAACAGGGCCAATACAGGAATGTCACTTCCGGTAATTTATATAAAAATATCATTTAAAAAACAAACACATTCGTTTGCATTACGTAAATTACAGCAACATTCTCAAAGAAAAAATTACATTTTCATACTGACGGTTGTGCATATTTATCTTTTATTATGCCCATGAGAAACGGAATTGAATCAAAAAATTTATATTGGTCAATTGTAAAATGGTACTGAAACTTACACAACTGGTTAAAAAAGTGTCATTGGAAAGCGGTATTGGGCCTCGAATAACTGTATAAATACAGCTTCCCTTGGACATAATACAGGTCAAATATGAAAACACACATTTAATAACACTATATAATATTACAAAATCTATCCATATTGTAAATGTTTAACATTTCCATAACTTGATTACATTCAGTTCTTAACTTTATGAATAGCTTTTCTAACAATACACAAAGACTTTATATAATTAATTATGTCTTTATCCACCTTTGTATATCTAGAACAGTGTCTAAAACATATGCCCACTGTTTAACATAATGTCAAGCCATGTCATCTGCAACTGCATCATTTGAATATACTGTGCAATTTAAGGCTAAATACTAGTAACCCCAAAATAATTAGAGATCGAAACAATTTAGTTAATACGCGCTGCGGTGCTTCTATGTCTTGATTGGAGTCGTATCATATAAAAATGATGATACATAAAATGTTTTCTTTCTGTGTTTCTTTGTTACAATCTTTAATGTCATAGCACATATATCACATTGTGATCAATTTCTTTTTCTTGCACTACTGTATTTCTTACAAAATTGTCGTGTTAACATTTTCCATCAAAACTAGTTTACGTATACATAAAACGTATTAACAGGATATAATTTCAAAAATTTTAATGTGTGTTTGGGTATATTTGGGTAAGTTTGAGTAAAAAGTCACACCCCGAACAACTATGCTAAGACAGTTACCCCCCCCCCCATGTCAGAGATGTGACGTCTTTTTATGCAATCTGCAGATGAAACATTAGCTTGCTAAAATCTGCAGGATGACGTTGCAAATAAGATGGGGATTATAATATTCCAACACTTTAACAAATCGATCCTGACCTGCCTTTTAAATGATAACAAGCTTTTGACAATATATGCCTTTTACTAATTTATCAAATAAATATGTCATTTAGAACCACAGTCTATATTTTCATTTTAAGATTCTTTTAATGCATGTGCTGATACAGTTTTACGATTTTAATTTAAAGATTCGAATACTTTTTATTGTTACAAAATGCAAATGGAAAAATTCTACAACTGTCATATAATATCCCTTTTCTTTTTTATTGTCTGCCGTACACATGGGGACAAAGTTATTGTTTAAACTGCCGCCACACAGAAACATATAAATCAGTTAGTTATACTAGGCCCAGCGCCACACTACTAGGTTATTTGTCCATAAGGATTGCTGGGACCATACTGCTAGGGTTCACAGGGCTCGACCCACAGAGCAGCTCAGCGCGTCCCCGGGTGGCGGATAGGGAAGACCCTCTCGTTTGGGGGTTGTCAGATCATAATACGGAAAGACTGACCGCGGACCGTAGTGGGTAACGTTTTTGGAGCGTGCCACGCTCCTTGCACGATAAAGACCCCTTTTGTAGATTTCGAAAAAGAGTAGGCTCATTATAGCCGCTACAAAAGGCTAAATTTTCCGCCCCTACCCAAAACTCCATACTTTTCCAGTGGCAGTCAAAATTGTATTCCCTGTGACCCATCCCACCCCATTTTCCGTTGATTTATTGTTTGTTAACATGTTCCCGTCCTGAATATAGCTGAAATACTGCTCGCTGAACGTAAAGCAGACAATCAAGCAATCAATCAATCAATCAATCAATCCATAATGATTGACATGATTGGTCAACACTGATTGTGAAGTTAGAATTTTTTCCAAGGAAATGACATATTTGATATGAATTCACACAATAGAAGAGTTTCAAATGCTTTTGGGTGAAAAACCTTAAAACAGGAAATTAAGCAATCCCATATCCGCTATCTGGAGAGTCGCTGTGCACATCTATGGGTTAAACACTGGAGAGTTTTCTTAACTGAAGAACAAAGATCTAGTACTTAGACAATAATAAATAATAATGACAGTAAAACAAAGAGATATATCTTATGTAACCTTATATTTGTCAATATTTTATACCGAGCGATAGCCCAATTGCAATAATCTTTTTTATATTAAAATATGTCAAACAATTGTTTAAAATTTCGAAGTGGCTCTAAGAAGACGCTTTCAATGGTACTGGTTTTGAAACGAACAAGATATATCCCAAAACAGTATGTTAAAGCAAATAAAATTGACATTAACATATATTCTCGTAATTTTATTGAATATGCGTACCTTTTAAACACAAATATTGAGAAATCTTAACGAAATTGCCTTGTTCCAGTTTGAAATTTTCAGTTGAGCGTAATATGACGTCGTAATTCTAATTGTGAATGTAGAATTGACAAGAAATCTTTTGATGCAAAGCATCAGTTCGCTGCCGATTTATTTTGCATTCTGCACGATTTTGTCAAAAAGATTTGATAATAATTTTACGGGACGCATTGTAAAGCACGTTTATATCTATGTTGGTTTTTTTTAACATGAAAGCTTGCGTAGCAGGCATCTAAGATTTTCAATCGAACTAAAACACACACTTTCTATGGACTATCTAATGATATTCGCTTAGAAAGCATTGAAATTTCAAAAAGAAGGCATTTGAACTTTTCCCCTATAAAGTTAAAGCTAAGTCGTGAGGTTGTGGTTAGTTTGAATTGGTGATATATAAATTTGCGCACATGTAATCTTTTGTCATATATTGAATCATAAATATACTTAAATTAAAACTAATATGCACGTGGTTCAATTAAATTATTGACATAACACTTATTTATTGAATGTTACAAATGTCAGCGGACTCCGGAATTGTATACACAAAATAGCCTTTTATTCTGGTTTCCGATTTTTCAAAGCTAGGCTCTTCGATAGAGCTATCACAGAAAGACAAAGTACCAGGATAAAATGGGTCTCCCTGCATTGTTAACTTCCGTAAATAGAATACCAACAAAACTTATTATTACATGAAACTTTGATATCACCCAAGCATTCTGCAGGCGATCCTAATATATTATCTTGATTTTTCACTCAAGTTAAATGATTGACATTCTTTGTAGCAAAATTCTGTTCATTTATGGTAACTAAGTGTACTTCGAAATATTTTCTCCTTTATCCATCGTTAGCAACGAAAGTGAATACAAATATAAAAAAATTACTTACAATAAAGATAATTATGGATAACACGTAACAAACTGCATTTTAAAGTCAATTTTTACATTTACACAAAAGACACAGCTTAGGCATGTGCGAACTAAACTTAATGGAATTTCGACACGACTTTACATAGATAAAGCAGGACGCCATATTAGAATGTTTAACAATATAGATGTAGATGCCCGAAATCTTCGTTAACATATGTAAAATGGATGATGTATACATGCAAAAAAGGAATAAAGTGCGTGATGTTTAAGGAAGAAGAGACAAATTGTTCACTTTAATCGTTCGCGGATAACTAGGCTCGTGTCAAGTCGGCTCACTTAGTTACGTGCTAGCAAGGAACTGTATCCGGAGTTAGACACTTTTAGACCTCAAGCATTCATTATATCGCCTTAATGCCTAGTTCCAATTAGATTCATTTTGGGATTTTTTTTTCATTTTTGACACGATCTTATCTAATTACACATTTGTATATATTAATCTTTTTTCAAACAAGTATTTTGTCTGAACATTTACACATTTCATCGATATTTATCAGTGTATCGTAAACAGACTGCGGTCTGTAACTAGTCTACTTAAATAAACCAGTTGAAATTCGGCTTTACATGCAGCAATTAAGTAACTCCTTGCATATACTCAATAGCAGTCCATTTCGGTATTATTTGTTTGAATTGTGTTTTAGCGCCACTGTCAGCAATTTTTCAGCGTCCAGTTTTTATTGGGGGAGGAAGCCGGAGTACCCGGAGAGTAGAACGAATAATCTTACCCTCGTTTTTGGCGAGGGTACGAATTTAGTCCCTTTAGTGGTAATGTAGCAGAGCGGGAGTGTATCACTCCCGGCAATTTGATGCACAAGAGGAGCATTTATAATCCGCCGGTTAATTTATATATTTTTCAACAGTGTCACCTTTTTTTTTTATCGGTTTCGTGTTTAAAAAAGATCATTATTGATATGTAATAATAGTTATCGCCGTTTTTAATTACCCGCTGTGCGTTTTGTACTAATTGACATTCATGTCTCTGTTGAATTACTTAGACTAAACGAAAAACTCGAGAAACCCGAAACTGAATAGCATGTTGCCTCTTGGGTAAATTATGTAAATTACTGGATTCTTGCTAAGGAATGGTTGTAACTGTATGCAAATTAGCACGATTATACCAAAATTAGGTTACATTATCCCTAAACTGAAAAATGATCAGCATAACATTTTCAACGTGCATCTTCAAAGACGAAAAAAATGAATTTGTTTAATTAAGATCGTTTCCCGTTAGTTTCGCAATGTCTTTAGCTTTAATATACCTTTATTTGCGAAAGTTACACCCGTACGGGTCAAATCAAACATAAACTGTTACATAATAAACAATACACATGACAATACGACAAAAAAAGTATAGAGAATATCATTACATAATACAAACAAGATAATAACAGCTAGTTAAATGCGTGTACTTAAAATATTATACCAGGAGGAACTTTGACCAATGTGGACCCTATGTTCGTAGTGCCAATGACTGCTTTATAAAGTCGCATACAATTAGAATCAGTTCCAATTTCGGATTCAATACGTTAAAAAGATGAATATTATGTTTGAAATTCGTATAAATAAACCGAAGTAAGAATTTTTTATTTGCTACATTACAAGCAATATGACTAAATTCTGCCGTTAATCCGACAAATCACAAAACTAACTTCGGATTATAACGGCAGTAAAATTCGGCCTACCCGTAGAGAACTCACGACCTGCGGTAGGAAAACTGGCAATCCTTGTCAATTATGATTGGAGTCGAGTACACCTCATCGTCGGAAACCCACGTTCGGTCGCGTTCTCACTTTGCTACCACTTACCGACCGTGGACACACTTGTAGATATTTTCTCGTTTTCAAGAATATTTAATGTCGCTTTTACTTCCGGCGAAGCGGGACAACTCATAAAAAAGACATAAGATACGTAGTTCCGGTTAATAAATGTTTTATCTAATAAACGTCGTTTTCATTGGATAATTAAATTAAATGAATATTCATGAAAACGAGAAAATATCTACAAGTGTGCCCACGGTCGGTAAGTGGTAGCAAAGCGAGAACGCGACCGGACGTGGGTTTCCGGCGATGGTACTCACGCCTGCCTTCAGTAAGAATCGAACCCGCAATGTCAGTGTCAATAGTAGACGACTACCTTAATCACTCGGCAACCGAGGCCCCCCCCCCCCCATTTCAGTATTATAGTCTTTATCCAATTATCTTACCAACAATTGAAAACAATCCTTATAAATATTTGTAAAACAACTTTGAAAGGGCATTGTTTTAGAATAGTCTGAGTTAAACAGTAGATACAAGTAATTAATATTTTAAGTTTAATGAACCTTTTCTTGGCAAAATGCATTTGCTGGTGAACCAGTTTTGTTCATTCGAAATGACAACAAAAACAAGAATATAGCAAGCACTTTCAAGCACGTAAATTGATAGCAATAACACTTAAGCAAAAAAATTGTTTTATAAAGAAATAAATGTTCGAATGATACGGCGAGAGACAGTCTAAGACTCCAAAATCATTTAAGGAAGCCGAAAACAGACTTTTTAAAATAATATATTACATTTTATAAAAACAACTCTAGTATTTCCAAATTGGATTAATAGCAGTATTTTTTGTAAATGATTATATCTTAGCAAGTGATTTTAGATAAACTAAAATATACAACAAATTGGATGTTTTAACGTTCAAATTAACAAAAATAATACATTTTAGAATAACTTTAAAATTGATTTTATGAAAATTACAAAAAATGATATATACAGAATTTAGTTAAGGAAACAAAAACAACCTCTAGGTATATATAAATATAAACAAAAGTTTGGTGATATTGATAGTTTTTATTTTATAAACTTGTACAATTTTTTATTTAAAAAATTAAGTAGTAGTAAATTAAAAATGTTGCGATGGAAACAACTTCAATTTATTATTTCTTCTCAGAAATTATTTATTTCAGTGGCTACTTGAAACAAATACCTATGGTCAATTTTGCAAGCAAACTTAAGATTATAACCATCACTTTAAATCATTTCAATATTTGGATATTTTTTGGAATAAAATATATTGTCTGTACGTGTGAACAAGATTTCAGTCCATTTCCTTAAACTACGTGTATTAGGGTACAAGGTTTCTGACGAGAACTATTTTTTTATTAACTATGTTCTTTCTGTGTTAGGTTTGTCAATATAAATCGTATTATGTTTCGGGTCAAAGAACTGAAAATGTTAATGTTTTGAAAACATTTGCGATAAAGTTTAAGAAAAGAGTAAATGGAGAATGTACGACTGCATAATATAAAGAACAGTACTTGGTTGATTAATTGATTGTATTTGGAATATTTAACATATTTTATTAATTATAATGAATAAAGGGTATTATTCTACGATTTAATCATTTATTGTTAATATAAATATCAAAAGCAATTTATTCCTCTGAAGTCAAAGAAAGTCTACTGAAAAAAATGACTTTATTCATTCCACCATAGACGCTAAACAACTGAAAATACATAACATAAACAGTCATAAGTACAATGTATGCAAGATGTTAAACAAAAACACAAAAAATTCAAGCCAGATGAAAAAATAAAAATGTGACATAGTATTCCATACATTTTCAAAATTAGTTGAAAATAACTGATAAAGCTGAAATATGAGTATCAATGTGTACAAGTGAGTGTTAAATATAGTATGTTTTGCAAAACTGGTTACACTTTGACATTAATGACCCGAATGGCGTTCCATACATAAAAAATTGACTATCGGAGGTGTAGAAAAATACAAAATCAATCATTAATTTACGATAGAAATTGACTACGGGGTGATACAAAAAAATGCTTATTACAATATATTGTGTTCATCTATAAATGCAAAGAAAAAATGGTTTACATGTCAATTTACAAATGAAAGCACTTCTGACAATATTGTTGGCAAACATCTGAATCTTAACGTAAATCTGAATATATACGATGCAGGACCAATACTGGTATAGACGCATCGGAAGAGAGTTGCTGCTTTAGTAGCAGGTCGGGAGAGCTTCATTGAAGCTCTCAATTGTCTTTCTGCCCACTGTGTCTTCCGGTAGCTTATTCCAGTGGACGATTGTGTCAACAAAGAAAGAGTTCCTGTATTGGTTGCATTTGGATGGTGGTACAATAAAAGTCCTAGTGCTATTTGTTTCCTGACGGTCTATGATGTTATTAGTCAGGCAGTCTTTTTAATTTAACGGAACAGATTTGCCTCTTTGGTCTAGCTGGTCTGATATAAGCTTCCTGGTCTATTGTTGGTAATAATCTACACTAATTTTGCGTTGGTTCTTCTGTCTCGTAGTGATGGTAACTCAGATCTTTTAGCATATTCGTAACTGCTCCATCCTGGCGGCTTTTGTAGTCCCGTGTGATGAATCGTTCCCCGTTTCTTTTAACTCTTTCGATTTTATCGATGTCCTTTTGAAGATACGAATCCCATACAACTGATCTATACTCCAGCACAGATCTTACAAGTGCAATGTAGGCTGTTTTTTAGGCATGACAATAGACAGTTTTTGAGGTTGCGTCGTATAAATCTGAGAGTAGAGCTTGCCTTGCTTACGGTTTTCGCAATATGTTTAGACCATCCCAAGTCTTCCGAAAGTAGTACGCCTAGGTATGGGTTTTCTGTGACCTGTTTTAGAGTAGTAAAATTAACTAGTAATGTCTGTGTTGGGATGCCAAGACAGAATGTCTCCCAAACGAACCCCGTGTTGAGCCCCTCTCCCAAATACAACTTGTATACCAAGATTATGTAATGTCTTATATCATAATCTCGGTTTCTATGGAAACGACAGCCATTTTGAAAATTCCAAAAATAGATTGCAAACCCAGGCCACCCTTAACATGTTCCCAAAGTTTCATATTGATTAGACATTGCTTCTCAGAGAAACAGTGCGGACAAGATTGAACGGAGAGAAAAAAGAAAGAAAGAAAATGAAAAGAAAGAAAGAATAATAATAAGAAACATGACAAAAACTATATGTCTCCCAAACTTTGGGAGATATAAATATCTATATTCTTGACTAATATATACAATCATAAAACATTAAAAATGCTATTAATTTATTTATGAATGATCGAAAGGGAGATAAATCAATTTGCTTATAATTCAATATATTGTGTATGCTATTCCAGTGATAAAAAACCGAATACACTAGTTTTTGTTAATAGAAATATCTTTTGTAACTATATTTATATGCAACACAGTTTTAAAAGCAACTAAAAGAATTAAATTTTTAAGAAGAAGTTTATTAGTACATTTCAACGTAAGTTGTTTTCAGAACATCTATACGCTTTAAAAACAGTTTGAAAACAAACTGAACTATTCTCTCTTTTCTACTACATTAGCCAACTGTAACACTGCGCTTGTTAGCATCTCGATCCTTTCATTTTGCTGCCTGAAAAGAATTGCTTGTTCATCCATTTGTCTTTTATAGCCTCTGGTGAGTTTCTCAAATTCTTCCTCTATCTCTCCTCTCGTCATTGTCTGCTTTCGTCTTAAATCTAGAATTTCATTTTCTTTTGCAGCTATTTCTTCCTCTAATGATTCAATCTTCTTGCTCATCTGATCTTTTTCTATTCCTACAACGGTACTGTAGAACTGCTTGTGTTTTTCGATTTCCTTCCGTAAACGGTTACTGTCTTCGATTGCATCCTGTAACTTTAATTCTTTAACTTCTATCTCTCTTTCTCTTTTCTTTATAACAACTGATTTATTTGCAACTTCATTCTCTAATTCACATTTTGTTACCACAAGTTGTTCACGTTCTCTGCTGACGTCATTGATATATTCTTCCTTGTTCCTAATTTCTGTTTCAAGACGCTGCTTTTCTCTTCTATAGTTCTCATTTTGTTCGCTTGCAAGCGTTTTTAAGTCTGCAACAAGCATGTTCTTTTCATTCTCAAGACTTTTCAATAAATTGTCTTTGTGTTCCAAAGCTCGTTGGAGTCGAATTATTTCATCCTTCAAATTTTCAACCAAAGATTTTTCTTTCGACAGACGATTAAGAATACCAATTGAATTGACCTAAAACGAAGATATTAAGATATTCTTTTGTTTAAATATGAAAATAAAAGAAGAATAACAATTGAATAACAAGTACTAGCTGGTGTATGTAAGTGTGTAAATATTGTTTATCGACAATTCTAATATGACGTGCTTTAAAGGCTTTGAGACCACAACCGTGGTAAAAAAATGATTTATCTATGAGCAACACGCGCTGAGAAGGGCGTGTTTTAAATGGCTGTTCCAATTACAAAACTGTAACTCCCACCGGAAAGCTATTGCATATGACGTATAAATCTTATAAATAGCGACACGCGCTATAATTATCCGCTGTAATATATTGTGTGTTACATTGACGGAACAGCCAGTTTATGACGAAATGATGTTTTCTATAGGTACGAAAATATTATAAATGTACTATAATTGTCTTATTAGAATAGAACTAATTCACAGGATAAAATAATACGACATAAATGGTCACCCCGTGGTAAAACAATGATAAACCATAGCCTCCGTGAATAATTTCTTAAATAAGCATATTTCAGCTTTCAGGAAAAACAGAAATTTTGTGGGTTGAAAAATTTGTATACTAAATGCATATTAACGTTGATTTGACTTTTGATAAATTCTGGTGTACTGATATTGATGTCATCTGACTTGCTGTAGATTAATTTAATCGTCACAATGGTAATCATTATAGGATAATTAATTGGGGGGAGTTAATTTTTATAATATGATCACGAGTGTCGCATAACGCATCTGATAAAACGAGTGCGCGGAACAAGCGCACGAGTTTAATCTGATGCTTTATGCGGCACGAGTTATCATATTTTGGATATTCACGATGACCAATTGATTATCCTATTTATTATATAGATCAAAGTTGTTTTCGTAAAATTTTGATGCTTAATCCTAAATTTTATGAACGGCGGATGAATATCTGTATAGTACAAAAACCATTGTGACATTTGGGCGGGGAAAAAACCCGAGAGTGAAAATAAACGATAATTTTCACATGTGATTTCTGTCACTCGGAAAATTCGATATTTCATCACTATCTATATAATAATGATTAATATTTTTGATTATCTATTCTGTGATATAAGGAAATAACTTAACAATGGAGTAACTTGCTTTTATTAAAACAATTCCAGAAATTTTTTCAACGAAAAATAATAATTATTATGTAAGCTATTCGACATTGATTTTTTTGTTATGTTGTTTAACGCCACTTTCAGAATTTTTGCAATTGTATCATGGCGTCAAGTTTTATTGGGGTAGGAAGACGGAGTACCCGCAGAAACTCCCGACCTTCGGTAGGAAAACTGGCAATCCTTGTCAATAAAAATTGGTTTTCTCCGGGTACTCCGCCCCCCCCCCCTCAAATAAAAACTAGACGCCGTGATATAGCTGAAAAATTGCTGAAAGTGGCGTTAAACATTCAAACAAACAATCAAATCTTGTGTGAATGACAAAATATCAAGACGCATATCTATCTAATAAAGTTGTTAATTGCATTCCATGTGCTTGATTTTAGTAAACATGGACATCTTAGTCGGAAAATTATATTATGTGTACCCACATGTTTCTTTGTTTTTCATTAAAGTACCGATTTGCGCGCCTTGATGGCCAAGTGGTTAAGTTAGTTAGTAAAATATTTTTTTTCCAGTTTACAAAAAAATTCTGTGCACTTCTCCCCGTTCTCGTGCCAATTGGCTCGAGAACGTAGGATAAGTCCATCCACTAGATGTTGTCTTTTGTTTTCTAGCTCGCATTTCTTTTGATTTAAGGATAAAAGCAAGTTATCGCTAGGATTTTGTGTGACGTCATTTTCTAATGATTGAATTTCTTTTTCAAGCTTACTAAAGGTTTAATTTATTAAGCTAAGTCAAAAAATGCTTTAATTGTCTGTTTCCAAGAAACCCATAGCACACCTGAAGTAGAAAAACAATGGGAAGATGATTGGGGTCTTGAATGTTTCTTTAGTCATTGGGATAGCAAGAGTGCAGGAGTATGTATTTTGATATCACCAAAGATTCAATATGACATTCAGAATCAATCTTAGACAAAAATGGAAGATTTATATTATTAGACTTGACTGTCTTTGAACAAAGAATTACATTAGCTTGTATCTATGGTCATAATACTGATGAACCCCAATTTTTTCAAAATATTTTCCAGTTATTATGCAGATTTAAAATTACTAGTTATGTCTTTTTTGGTGACTGGAATGTGGTACATGATAGGTACCTTGATACCTATAATGTTCTGCATGACAGGAACCCCAAGGCTAGGGAAAAGATTGAGGACATGAAAAGCTCACTTATGTTGTTAGACCCATGGCGAGTTTGCTCCCCCGATGAGAAAAAATATACATGGCGTCAACCAAATCCATTACAACAAAGCAGAATTTATTATTTCTTAGTATCAGAGGATGTTTTTGCTTTGATGAAATCCACAAAAATAATTCCTGGGTATAGAACTGATCATTCTGCTATAACTTTTAATTTTTCAGCACCTCTTTCCAAACGTGGAAAAGGATACTGGAAGTTTAATGCTTCATTATTGAAAGATACAGAATATATTGCATTAGTAAAAAAAATGTATTGAAGAATCCATTGACGAATATTATGTTGATGGTGACAAATCTGATTGTCTTCATGTCGAACTATCATGCAATGATCAAATGTTTTTTGAAGTTCTTAAGATGAAGATCAGGAGTGAAACCATCAGCTATAGTATTCAAAAGTCTAAAGCTAGTTAGTCATATATTAGTAGTCATCGGTACTAAAGTTGCAAGTTCGAGCGTTACTGCCAGAGACGTAGCTGGCCCCTTTGCCATGTGCAAGCAAATTAAATTAGGCGATGTGTCTGGGGACCGCCTTAGGTCTCTAGCTGGTCCAGGGCGTCGCACAGGTAAGGGGACCAATGGGGAGAAGCCCCTCGGAAGCTCCTGCATTTTGGGGTTTTAAAGAGTTTAATCTATACATAAATTAAATGACAAAAACGAACTTAGTTTTTACCTTTTTATGTTTATAGCATTATGATTAATAAATGAATCTAATATAAAACAAAGACTTTTTTAATCTAATTTAAAGATACTATACACCAGTAACATTCAAGGTTAAGATATGACTGACGAACCACTGGCCACATGAACGGACCATAAAAAGGTTATGAAGACGGACAAGACAACAAACACAGTCGATAAATTTTATTTGTATCGCTAGCTGTTTACTGCAAACTGGTCTTAATATCCAAAGTCCATGTATCTATTTTTGGCAAGAGCAAAACTACGAAGAACCATTTTGGTATCTATGTCCATATCCCTGTGGACATTTATTAATGCTAGGGATGACAATCTGTCTTGTACCATCGTAGAGCGAACATAGGTTTTCAGACGTCCAGGTTTTCCGGGTGTTTTATTCCTTTTTTTCCCCCATTTTTTGACAATCTGATGTGCAAGCAAATGATTTTTTGCTTGTATGGGAGCTACGCGCCTGACTGCAAGCAACATGTGCACTTTAACCTTAATTGGAATGCCAGTTTCTTGTCGAAGCCTGGAGTTTTTCGTTGGGCACTCCGCCTTCTTGTCGCCCCCACCCCCACCCCAAAATTCCAAAAATAGATTGCAAACCCAGGCCACCCTTAACATGTTCCCAAAGTTTCATATTGATTAGACATTGCTTCTCAGAGAAACAGTGCGGACAAGATTGAACGGAGAGAAAAAAGAAAGAAAGAAAATGAAAAGAAAGAAAGAATAATAATAAGAAACATGACAAAAACTATATGTCTCCCAAACTTTGGGAGATATAAATATCTATATTCTTGACTAATATATACAATCATAAAACATTAAAAATGCTATTAATTTATTTATGAATGATCGAAAGGGAGATAAATCAATTTGCTTATAATTCAATATATTGTGTATGCTATTCCAGTGATAAAAAACCGAATACACTAGTTTTTGTTAATAGAAATATCTTTTGTAACTATATTTATATGCAACACAGTTTTAAAAGCAACTAAAAGAACAAAATTTTTAAGAAGAAGTTTATTAGTACATTTCAACGTAAGTTGTTTTCAGAACATCTATACGCTTTAAAAACAGTTTGAAAACAAACTGAACTATTCTCTCTTTTCTACTACATTAGCCAACTGTAACACTGCGCTTGTTAGCATCTCGATCCTTTCATTTTGCTGCCTGAAAAGAATTGCTTGTTCATCCATTTGTCTTTTATAGCCTCTGGTGAGTTTCTCAAATTCTTCCTCTATCTCTCCTCTCGTCATTGTCTGCTTTCGTCTTAAATCTAGAATTTCATTTTCTTTTGCAGCTATTTCGTCCTCTAATGATTCAATCTTCTTGCTCATCTGATCTTTTTCTATTCCTACAACGGTACTGTAGAACTGCTTGTGTTTTTCGATTTCCTTCCGTAAACGGTTACTGTCTTCGATTGCATCCTGTAACTTTAATTCTTTAACTTCTATCTCTCTTTCTCTTTTCTTTATAACAACTGATTTATTTGCAACTTCATTCTCTAATTCACATTTTGTTACCACAAGTTGTTCACGTTCTCTGCTGACGTCATTGATATATTCTTCCTTGTTCCTAATTTCTGTTTCAAGACGCTGCTTTTCTCTTCTATAGTTCTCATTTTGTTCGCTTGCAAGCGTTTTTAAGTCTGCAACAAGCATGTTCTTTTCATTCTCAAGACTTTTCAATAAATTGTCTTTGTGTTCCAAAGCTCGTTGGAGTCGAATTATTTCATCCTTCAAATTTTCAACCAAAGATTTTTCTTTCGACAGACGATTAAGAATACCAATTGAATTGACCTAAAACGAAGATATTAAGATATTCTTTTGTTTAAATATGAAAATAAAAGAAGAATAACAATTGAATAACAAGTACTAGCTGGTGTATGTAAGTGTGTAAATATTGTTTATCGACAATTCTAATATGACGTGCTTTAAAGGCTTTGAGACCACAACCGTGGTAAAAAAATGATTTATCTATGAGCAACACGCGCTGAGAAGGGCGTGTTTTAAATGGCTGTTCCAATTACAAAACTGTAACTCCCACCGGAAAGCTATTGCATATGACGTATAAATCTTATAAATAGCGACACGCGCTATAATTATCCGCTGTAATATATTGTGTGTTACATTGACGGAACAGCCAGTTTATGACGAAATGATGTTTTCTATAGGTACGAAAATATTATAAATGTACTATAATTGTCTTATTAGAATAGAACTAATTCACAGGATAAAATAATACGACATAAATGGTCACCCCGTGGTAAAACAATGATAAACCATAGCCTCCGTGAATAATTTCTTAAATAAGCATATTTCAGCTTTCAGGAAAAACAGAAATTTTGTGGGTTGAAAAATTTGTATACTAAATGCATATTAACGTTGATTTGACTTTTGATAAATTCTGGTGTACTGATATTGATGTCATCTGACTTGCTGTAGATTAATTTAATCGTCACAATGGTAATCATTATAGGATAATTAATTGGGGGGAGTTAATTTTTATAATATGATCACGAGTGTCGCATAACGCATCTGATAAAACGAGTGCGCGGAACAAGCGCACGAGTTATCATATTTTGGATATTCACGATGACCAATTGATTATCCTATTTATTATATAGATCAAAGTTGTTTTCGTAAAATTTTGATGCTTAATCCTAAATTTTATGAACGGCGGATGAATATCTGTATAGTACAAAAACCATTGTGACATTTGGGCGGGGAAAAAACCCGAGAGTGAAAATAAACGATAATTTTCACATGTGATTTCTGTCACTCGGAAAATTCGATATTTCATCACTATCTATATAATAATGATTAATATTTTTGATTATCTATTCTGTGATATAAGGAAATAACTTAACAATGGAGTAACTTGCTTTTATTAAAACAATTCCAGAAATTTTTTCAACGAAAAATAATAATTATTATGTAAGCTATTCGACATTGATTTTTTTGTTATGTTGTTTAACGCCACTTTCAGAATTTTTGCAATTGTATCATGGCGTCAAGTTTTATTGGGGTAGGAAGACGGAGTACCCGCAGAAACTCCCGACCTTCGGTAGGAAAACTGGCAATCCTTGTCAATAAAAATTGGTTTTCTCCGGGTACTCCGCCCCCCCCCCTCAAATAAAAACTAGACGCCGTGATATAGCTGAAAAATTGCTGAAAGTGGCGTTAAACATTCAAACAAACAATCAAATCTTGTGTGAATGACAAAATATCAAGACGCATATCTATCTAATAAAGTTGTTAATTGCATTCCATGTGCTTGATTTTAGTAAACATGGACATCTTAGTCGGAAAATTATATTATGTGTACCCACATGTTTCTTTGTTTTTCATTAAAGTACCGATTTGCGCGCCTTGATGGCCAAGTGGTTAAGTTAGTTAGTAAAATATTTTTTTTCCAGTTTACAAAAAAATTCTGTGCACTTCTCCCCGTTCTCGTGCCAATTGGCTCGAGAACGTAGGATAAGTCCATCCACTAGATGTTGTCTTTTGTTTTCTAGCTCGCATTTCTTTTGATTTAAGGATAAAAGCAAGTTATCGCTAGGATTTTGTGTGACGTCATTTTCTAATGATTGAATTTCTTTTTCAAGCTTACTAAAGGTTTAATTTATTAAGCTAAGTCAAAAAATGCTTTAATTGTCTGTTTCCAAGAAACCCATAGCACACCTGAAGTAGAAAAACAATGGGAAGATGATTGGGGTCTTGAATGTTTCTTTAGTCATTGGGATAGCAAGAGTGCAGGAGTATGTATTTTGATATCACCAAAGATTCAATATGACATTCAGAATCAATCTTAGACAAAAATGGAAGATTTATATTATTAGACTTGACTGTCTTTGAACAAAGAATTACATTAGCTTGTATCTATGGTCATAATACTGATGAACCCCAATTTTTTCAAAATATTTTCCAGTTATTATGCAGATTTAAAATTACTAGTTATGTCTTTTTTGGTGACTGGAATGTGGTACATGATAGGTACCTTGATACCTATAATGTTCTGCATGACAGGAACCCCAAGGCTAGGGAAAAGATTGAGGACATGAAAAGCTCACTTATGTTGTTAGACCCATGGCGAGTTTGCTCCCCCGATGAGAAAAAATATACATGGCGTCAACCAAATCCATTACAACAAAGCAGAATTTATTATTTCTTAGTATCAGAGGATGTTTTTGCTTTGATGAAATCCACAAAAATAATTCCTGGGTATAGAACTGATCATTCTGCTATAACTTTTAATTTTTCAGCACCTCTTTCCAAACGTGGAAAAGGATACTGGAAGTTTAATGCTTCATTATTGAAAGATACAGAATATATTGCATTAGTAAAAAAAATGTATTGAAGAATCCATTGACGAATATTATGTTGATGGTGACAAATCTGATTGTCTTCATGTCGAACTATCATGCAATGATCAAATGTTTTTTGAAGTTCTTAAGATGAAGATCAGGAGTGAAACCATCAGCTATAGTATTCAAAAGTCTAAAGCTAGTTAGTCATATATTAGTAGTCATCGGTACTAAAGTTGCAAGTTCGAGCGTTACTGCCAGAGACGTAGCTGGCCCCTTTGCCATGTGCAAGCAAATTAAATTAGGCGATGTGTCTGGGGACCGCCTTAGGTCTCTAGCTGGTCCAGGGCGTCGCACAGGTAAGGGGACCAATGGGGAGAAGCCCCTCGGAAGCTCCTGCATTTTGGGGTTTTAAAGAGTTTAATCTATACATAAATTAAATGACAAAAACGAACTTAGTTTTTACCTTTTTATGTTTATAGCATTATGATTAATAAATGAATCTAATATAAAACAAAGACTTTTTTAATCTAATTTAAAGATACTATACACCAGTAACATTCAAGGTTAAGATATGACTGACGAACCACTGGCCACATGAACGGACCATAAAAAGGTTATGAAGACGGACAAGACAACAAACACAGTCGATAAATTTTATTTGTATCGCTAGCTGTTTACTGCAAACTGGTCTTAATATCCAAAGTCCATGTATCTATTTTTGGCAAGAGCAAAACTACGAAGAACCATTTTGGTATCTATGTCCATATCCCTGTGGACATTTATTAATGCTAGGGATGACAATCTGTCTTGTACCATCGTAGAGCGAACATAGGTTTTCAGACGTCCAGGTTTTCCGGGTGTTTTATTCCTTTTTTTCCCCCATTTTTTGACAATCTGATGTGCAAGCAAATGATTTTTTGCTTGTATGGGAGCTACGCGCCTGACTGCAAGCAACATGTGCACTTTAACCTTAATTGGAATGCCAGTTTCTTGTCGAAGCCTGGAGTTTTTCGTTGGGCACTCCGCCTTCTTGTCGCCCCCACCCCCACCCCAAATAAACTAAACGCAATGATTAAGTTGAAATACATAATAAACCAATTTGAATATATATTTAAATGACAAAAAAATACTTGTCGAAATAGAAGTCTATATATCCGAATATGTCACACATTTTGATGTTATATTTGTATGGTTTTTAACGCCACTTTCAGCAGTTTTTTCAGCTTTATCGTGGCTTTCAGTTAAAATGGAGAAAGAAGTCGGAGTACCCCCGACCTTACTACTATAGCGATGAACTACCATAACCACTCAGCCATCGACGCCCTTCACATTTTGAAAACAAATTTATGTTTATATGTATTTTCAAATATAATTTTGTTGAGCACTGTGTTCTAATATTAAGTCATCTTAAAACTTACTCTCTCGTTATAAATAAGTGACAATTGTTTTGCTAGCTCTTCATTCTTGGTTGATTCAAGCACCCCAATAAAGGTCTTGAAAACCTGTAAATCGTTTCTGTTACAATATCTGGTGATTATATTAATCAGACGCTTGAACTTTTCATCTGCTACTTTCTTTCCCTGGAGTGATTTTTTTTCTTTGTCTGATGTCGTGTTTGAATCTATGAACCTTTGGACTACTTCGTCAATTCCAACAATTCTTCTTAATAATTGATCACAGAATTGCCCAGAAAATAACGTGTTTCCCCATTCTTCCTCTGACAGATAGTCGGACAAATCTATTGTAAAGATATTTTAAGATTAAAAGCGATATACATGTGAATTCTTAAATTTTTTTTATAAAACTAAATAGCTAACGTTTTCACAAAAAAGTAGTACGACTTACGATTAGTACAAAATTTACAGAATCAGAAAATTTTAATTGTAGTGCAGGTCATTCAATGTTCATAAGACTCATACAAAATAAAGCTATAGTTTTCACATAAAGCAGAACTACTGCTTCTTCTCTTATCAGTTTATGGTTTGATTTCTTGCTTCTTCTTAACTTATTTCTACTGTATATACATGTGTAACCTAAACACAGTAGAAAATAACTGGGCATTATTTCCCATTTGTCAGGACAACCAATACTCACTTGTAGCCATGGCAGTTGTTTCAAAATTCTGTAAAATACAAATAATATTATTCTAAAATGAATGGCGTTATTAACAAAACATGTTGTAATTATGGTATATATCCAAAGATTTCTTTAGAAAGCAAGACTATGCGAGATGTGTTTTAAATTTTTGTCAATCTTATTTGTTAATATTGCGAAAACTTTTTGTTCTTATCCTAACGCAACCCATCTGACATATAGGCATTGTTAATGTCGTTAATGTCGTTACTGTTGTTTTCATCTTCCATTCTTTTAATTGAAAAATAACTTAATGTCAATATATAACTCAAAGATAAAATTGGACTTTTGTAAATAATAATTTAACATTTGACTTTTAAATATTTATGTGGGATTAAACAAAGTACTAATTGGCAAACCCGTAATTTAATGGGGTTACCACAAATCGCAACAGGAGATTCAAAATGATGATGAATTTTTAACCGTTCGTCATCCTGCAAGGAAATAACAGGCAAACGTGTTCTATTAGTAGAACAATACAGTTAACAATACTAGTGGAGTCCGTATTAGTGACACATAATGTCTAATTTGACTAAGCTGGAGTAGTGGGAGAGAAAGAGTGCAATTACAAACCTTTTGGCTGAAAGAATGTCGAAACCTTAACGTCTGAACAGCTTTACAATTGGACTTTTAATTGCTCAATAATATTGGGTTGTTTGGTGGTAACAACTGTGCGTAACAGTAAATAAAAGATTCTAGAAGTTTTTGTATCCATTTTTTGTTAGATATTTAATTATGGAAAACAGTAGTTGTTTTACCCCGTGTGTTAGCAATTTACCAAAACCATGTCGTTTTCTAACCGAACCCCTTTCGGTTCGGCATATTTAAACATTCACAATGAATAATGAATCGGCTGTCTGTTATATGAACTAATGTGATGCTTTGTTTATCATTCGAAAATAAGGATCGCTTACATTTCAGTCTCCATGCTGTTTTATGATCTATAACTTTCAAAATTGAAATCTTTAAAATATCCGGATTTAAGATTGTATACGCCATTTATTGAACTTCCGGAAAATATCAGTGTAGGCTAGTAGTCTCGATCACCCAGACGCATATATAATAGCGTCTGGGATCACCTTGTTGTAATTTCGCTGCCAATAGGTGGAGACAAAACAATGATTCTATTTTTAGGGCCCTATTTTTAAACCAGGAAAACCATGCATACTTATAATATGACGTCACATTCAGATTCAGTCTTGATTGTGCACAACAATAATATTTGTTTAATTAATTGATAAAGTTATCTTTTATAAAAATATTCAAATGTAAACATTGACACAATTTGTTATACACATCTTGATATGAACGGAAGTATATTTTTTAGATAATAAAAATATCATCCAATCAAAAATTACGCACAGTTTTGGGCGTAATGGTAACGAGTTCAATGTAAAGATAAATCCAGATGCACAAATGTAATCAAGCGTCTGGATGATCGAGACTATGTAGGCTAGTTGATCATTAAATACTTAACAAATCATGACGTCATCTACATCGGATTAATTTTTAAGGTCTTTTTCCGTGACAGTGAAGGGGTTATAATAGTGTTAATTGAAGAATAAAAAATGCGCTTACACTCTTGCAATAAAAATTTATGTTCGAAATAAATAACCAAATTCTAATAATTAAAAAAGATATTCGACGCATTAAACTCCTAGAGATGTATAAGGTAGAACGGAAACTGAACAATAACAATAAAAAAAACTGTTATAATTTTCGGCGATCGCTGCTCGATTCCCACATATGCTGGACATGGCACAATTTATTCCTGAAATAAACAGTAATTCTGAGATGGATTTGTTAACTGGCAGAGATCTTATTTCCGCACATCACGTTTTGGATCATCGTATTGGCGATCAAAAATCTCCCTATGCTCAACGTATACCTTTAGGCTGGGTGATTATAGGGAACATTTGCCTAGACAAGATTCACGAACAAGACGTAGTTAATGTGAACAAGACGACAGTGCTTCAGAACGGTCGAACGACAACAATGACTCAATGTAAAAACGAGCTCTTCATACATCCTGTCTTCACAAAATCACGATGGGACGAACAGCAAGGATTGTCTATTGAAGACGTGATGGACTTTGGTCTCAAGAAGCTTTATTATGGTCATTGGGTGGCTCCACTGCCTTTTAAACCCAACCGACCCATTCTTGCAAACAATAGGGTACTCTCCGAACGTCGTGCAAAATCATTTGATAGGAGTCTTCAACACAACCCTGTAAAACGTCAACAGGTACTCGACTTCATGCAGAAACTCTTCGATAGTGGCCATGCCGAAAAACACCATTGCTTTCATCCTACTCGGAGTGCTGGTATTTACCAATGTTTTCCGTTAGTCATCCTAAAAAGCCAGAAAGCGTCCGAGTAATTTTTGACGCTTCAGCTAAGTATCAGGGTACATCACTTAACGATTTTCTTTTGAAAGGACCAGATATATATAACAGCTTACTTGGCTTTTTATTGCGTTTTAGAAGGGAGGCATTTGCCGTTACAGTAGATATAGAACAGATGTTTCACAACTTTAGAGTGAGAAATGATCACAGACGCTTCTTGAAATTTTTGTGGCACCAAGATAATAACTTCTAAAAAACTACTGGTCGAATATCAAATGGCTGTTTACGTTTTTGGCAACACGCCTTCTCCTGCTGTCGCCATCTACGGGCTACGCAAAACAGTGGAGTACGCAGAACCTGATGTTAAGGACTTCGTTAACATAAATTTTTATGTCGACGACGGCCTAATCTCTTGTTCTACTGAAGAGAGATTAGTAGATTTATTTAAACGTACAAAGGAAACTCTTGACAGGAATGGTAAACTTAAGCTACACAAAGTGGCTTCGAATACCAGAGCTGTATTACAGACTTTCGATTCAGATGTCCTTGCCAAGGATCTAAAAGACCTCGACCTTGGAAATGCAAACAGTGACTGCGAAATTCGTCCGTAGGTGGACTGTACTAAAACCGAGGTCTATACTGAATGCGACTAACATTCCCTATGATCCCAACGATTTGAGAGATTTTCTGAATGGACGAGTCTAGTGAGAGGCAAAGATATGTCCCTTGACCTTACAAAGACTCAGAAACTATGATTTTACTCACTGTTCAACAAGACATATTCCATGAGGAATTTAAATCACTGAAAGAAGGTAAATGTGTGCCGCCAAGAAGTTCGCTCGCTTCTTTAGCTCCAATAATAGATTCAGATAGAATATTACGAGTCGGAGGTAGGTTCAAACATGCACCGTCAAATGAAATGTTGGACATGTCTAAACACCCAGTGATTCTTCCCAAGAACCACCACATGACCTCACTCATCATCGATTATTTTCATCATAAAATTCACGTGCAGTAGGTTTTTGGATTCTCGGTGCAAAACGCCTCATATCTTCTATGATAAGTAAGTGCCTTACCTGTCGGAAACTCAGAGGGAAGCTGGAATGGCATAAAATGGCCGATTTAACTGAAGTTAGATTAACTCCCTGTCGTCCCTTTTCCTACGTAGGGTTGGACACCTTTGGGCCCCGGCATGTTGCTTTCCGCAGGACACGAGGCGGATCAGCAAACCAAAAACGATGGGCTTTGCTTTTTACGTGCCCAACTACAAGAGCGGTCCACATCGAAGTAACAGGGAAGCTGTCAACGTCCTCTTTCATCAACGCATTAAGGCGTATGATTGCAGTAAGAGGCACTATAGCGCAACTTTGTTCGGATAGAGGAACAAACTTTGTGGGAGCTACATCAGAACTAAATATCGCACCCGAATTCGTGGAAAATGGCTCAGTTAAAGAATTTCTACGAGAATCAAACATCACATGGAAATTCAATCCGCCTTATGCTCACCACATGGGTGGTCTATGGGAAAGGTTGATTGGAGTCGCACGACGAATCCTAGATGGAATATTGGTTGAAAATAAAGGCAGGACAATCACGCACGAGGTTCTTGTTACCTTTATGACCGAGGTCATGGCCATTATTAGATGTAACAATCGTCCTCTCGTACCGGTTTCCAGAGATCCGGACTGTCCAAGCATTCTCAGTCCGTCTACACAACTTACGCTGAAAACTTCTACAGATGTCAAACCGTTTCCGTCTTTTTCAATTAAGACTGTTTGCGCTCTCATTGGAAACATGTGCAAGGTTTGGCCGATGAATTCTGGCGCAGATGGAGAAATGAATACCTCAACGAACTACATATTCGATCGAAGTGGCAAATTAATCGGAGAAATCTCCAAACCGGTGATTTAGTTCTAGTTAAAGACCAGGAATCGCCAAAATTCATGGCCTATGGGTCTGATTGAAAGGATATTTCCAAGCATGGTTGGAAAAATACGCAAAGTTGAGGTAACAATCATCAAAGATAAAAAACGTACGCCGTATGTAAGACCGGTTTCAGAACTATACTAAATGCCAACCCCCCTTGGGAAAATAAGTTTGCTTGCATTTTTGCATTATTCTATATTTTACCTTTTTATTACGAAAATTCAGTAGAAAAAATGTAGATACGATAACCTGTCCATGTTTTATAATATGCATCTGGTATTAAGTTGTTACAAATCGTCCTTGACTTTTGCTACGGGAAGTTTACATAATAAGTCAGCCATTTTTGTTTCTAAAGGGACATTATGATGTTTACATATGTTCGTCTGCTTTCGTGACGTTCAATGGTATTCGGACAAACCGCGAGACTTTTCCCGCCTTAACTGCAGACGACATCACCCGAAGGTTTTCGAGTAGACAACAAGCAATTGTTCCTAAAGTACGCTTCCGTTCCAATTGAGGTCAAATTTTAGTATGGAAAATCGCCATTTCAAAATTTAAAAACTGCCATATTTCAAAACGCTGAATATCTCGAGGAAATAATTATTGATTTCAAAAAGTAGTATTCTTGATCTACAAAAGGAGCATAAGCTGAACCGTACGCGGTAAGCAGTTTTTATTTTTCACGCAAGAAACCCTCTCCGCAATACGTCAACACATAGTATAGTGACATTGTTGGAGATAGATACATAGATTGACCTACCGGGGTATTTTGTTTTTAAGAGACATTTGTAATTAGTGAAATTTCTCACAGTGATGTCTTTGTTATTTAGCAAGTTTTCCAAGTAGGACACTATTTCTCAGTTACATTTGATCTAGTTAATCCTTTATTTTTAAAATTATTTAGAAAAGTAGTGATTTCTTTGAGAAATCCGAGGGCATTGTGATGTTATGTAAGTGACGTTTTGTCACATTTTCCCTTTACCAGTTCTTCCCCTATGTCGGATAATCTCACGTGTTTTCAGACTTTCTGCCTTTGATGTTCCACAGATGTAAGTTTTATTGATAGTTCTTGTATACCTTTGTCACCACGATTTTGTGTAGCTATCGATGTGTAATTGCAATGACTTCAAAGCATGAATTGTGCTTATTTTGTTTCGCATAATCTACATGCAGAATTCCAGTCAGGTTTTTGCATTTGTTATTGTTAGTTTACGTCAGGAAATCATTTAGTACTTAATTTTGTCCTCTTTTCTCGCCTTTTGTTATGTTGCCCCACCCCACCCCCCTTTTTGTTCCGTTGTGAACCTCCCCTCGCCAATTTTTATACAAGTACAGTACCACTGCCGCGTATTATGTATTTACAACCTTTCATCGCGTGTCTAAGGTACAGGCCAGTTATAACTTGTCTTATGCACGCACTATCGCGGATATAGCTGGAAAGTATTATTTCTTGTGAGAATTGTATGATCTACTCATCTTTACTTATTTCAGAATGTTTTCTACACTAGCTTTCATTGAACAGATCGTTTTAGGATTTGTATTGAGCTTGTCACCTTTTTATATGTTTTATTTGCTGTCATGTAACTGTACTTTATCATCGTTTGTGTAGCTTTGTCTTATGATTGTACTTTTGTTCTTTTAGTTTTTCACCCTCTCCGGGGTCTGATACTGAATAAAGATTCTACCAGCTAGACATCGTGTTATAGTACAGCTATAATAGAAGAAGGTTGCTATATTCATGTTTTTTCCAAAATGTTATTAAACAATAGGGTATTATCAAAATGAGACTTTACACTTAGAGCTTTATCTCTGGTCTGCACGTGAATGGCGACGGACGCAAAGAAAGAAGATCGGCATTTAATGGGTGTAAAATCATAGAGCTAACAATAAAAATATTTAAATATCCCCAATGAAAAGCTATTTCAGAAGTTGAAGACCATAAATGGTAAATAAAAAAACGTACAAACCTTTCTTTGTATATTTCGAAGTTTTGTTCTTGTATTGTATCGTATATATTAACTCGAAAACAATTTAATTTACATTTGATAATGTTAAACGGCACATATTTTTTAAATAAATTTCATAAGCAAATATGTACTCGGTAATGTGTATGCTATCCAAAAATGGGGAGGGGTGGAGATAAACCGTATGGGTAATTAGGTCCAAATAAAGAATTAAAACGAAACAATCAAGGAATTTTATTCATAATTCTATGTGCTAGGTTTGTATAGTAAACAAAATGTGTTATCGAACCACTGTTTATCAGAGAGAGAGCGTGTGTCAAGCGATCAAATGAAGAAATGTTGGTGTAAATACATCACCGGCGTTGGGATTGTTTACAGATACGATGGTCAACAAAAACCCAAGAAGAAATGCACAAAAATAACACGAGGTATGGTTTTATGTAATTGTTGTTTTTCAGATCTGAATGGCATTCTTTTGGCATTAAAATAATTCTCTAATTTTTAATTACGACTAACAATTGTTTAAAAACACCATCCTGCTGGAATAATAGTTGGGAAATGCAAATAGGGATGCTTTTCAGGGTATTCTATAGTAGATTGTTCGAAGGCAGTATTTTTTTATTATTATACTTCATGCAAAAATGCTGTCTTTTTATTGGACAGTAACCATGTGTTAATTTCTACTGATTCCGATTTTAGCCCCGCCCATTATAGCAACGGATGTTAATTCCTCGTGCTTTCCTCCCAACGGGTGATATAAAAAAATTTAACACCCGCTCAGACCGGAGATTGCCGAAAATGAAAATTATCACCCGATCCAGCCGAAGTTTACGAGTGATATAAAAATTATCACCCGCTCAGAACGAACATTGCCAACAAGGAAAATGATAAGCCGCATCAGCTGAAATTTACTTGCACGTCGTTTGTCCTTTCGCGCAAACATGTCAGAGGCACAACAAATACATCAAAATGTGCAATAATTATTGGAAAAACAACTAGTAGACAAACAAGCATTTTCTATTAAAAATAAATTCAGTACAGTATCTATATGGTAGTTCACGTTTCTTCTTTAGATAAAAGGCTGCCTATTCAGTATAATAAAAATCATACTGCCTTTGAACTCAGGTGTTAGGTAGATTATCACATGAAGAAAAAATTATCACCCTTGACTTCGTCTCGGTGATAATTTTTTCTTCATGTGATAATCTACCATAACACCCTCGTTCAAAGGCAGTATGATTATACTATTTTTGTCCAATCAGAATGCAAGCTTGTCTTCAATAACAGTATGGGTAAGCGTCTTTTAGGTCAAAGGTCACAATTCGAAAATATACCGACTGCGTCGGAAAAACTTTGTGAGATGAAAGGTAGACTGTAATCGTTATAGAGGCCGTATGTTGCTTACAAAATTGTACTGATAAGTAAAGCGTTAGTATCTAAACACGTAAAATTGATAGGATCACGATTTTACATAATTTGTCCAAGTGAAGTGGCATGTCTGTCTACAGATAATTACCTGTTTGCTAAACAATCTAACATGCGTGTTAACCTATTATAGAATCTATATGTGCTTAAAAGCACGTAAACAAAAAATGTAGTTTTCGGTATTTTGAAGCTGAAAAATCATCTGCATTGAACATCACGTTCGCACGCAATTATCAACGTCATGAAACTGTATTTTGAATAATTAAAGTTTCGTTTTACAGTTATTTTGTTGGACGAGTACAATAAATTTACTAATCAACATTTTGCGTAATTTATCTTTGATCTTTACAACAAATTCATCTATTATCATTCACCATCAGCCACACGCTTGATAAAGGCCCTGTCACGCAGCCCTCTACGGGCGTATTGCGGCCGAATCACTGCCAAAAATTTCTGCCTGTGAAGTAGACGCTGTTGGACGCCTTGAGGTCGCGATAAAGACGCGATGCAGCCGTACTTTACCCGTTGTTACACGCGGTTGGCCGCGCGAAAAAGTTTTGGGCTGCCCAAAAATTTAGACCGCGGGTAATCGCGGGCGGCACACGTGGTACACACGTGGTAAAGACGCGGTACAGACGCGGAACGAACGTGCTAGGACGTGCTACGGCCGCGGTTAAGACGTGATTTCACGCGGTAGGACGCGAAAATTTAGCGGGTGGAGCACGGTCATAGCACGTTTATTCCGCGTCTGTACCGCGTTGTTATCACGTGCATTAGCGTGTGTACCGCGTGTAAGCACGGACAAACGCCTTTCTCCGTGGTAGTCCGCGGCACCGCCGCGTTTCATCCGCGAAAAGGACGCGGAACATTCGCCGACGTCATTATTCCGGGGACATAAACAAATACGACGCAATCGAGAGCGTCCAGACCATAACTATCTTGGTGCACACAGATTCGTTCGCATAACGACAATCTGCCATAGATGTACGAACAAACTTTTGAACAAAATCAGTATGAAATATCAAGAAAATCAGTCAAAATCGTTCCTAAATTTCGTTTATAATGTAAAGTGCGAATGAACTTGTATCTTAAAACCTTACGTTAAGCTTTAAAAAGACTAACTCCAGATATTAAACGACTTAAGAAAGATGTATTTTAACATGGATTCATGGATGACATGTATGAACGTAGCTCAAGCAATTTGTGTTTTTACGGAACAAGGACTCTGCAATAAAAAATGTTATCGAAACGATGAGCTTTGATACACTCATACCGGAATTACCCGATAGTATTGACAATTCTTTCAAACACGCATGAATTTACAATGGCGTATCTTTGAAAGCATTTTACTAAAAATTATAAAAAGATAATACATTTGACGTTTTTCCGATTGTTCCAAACTGGTTTAAATCAATATGGTAAATAAAGTACAGAAAATAGTTTTATCTTTTTGTAATTTGAACTCTCAAGCCTCAATCACTGTCAAATGTCCGATTGTTGAAAATAAGTTATTATATCAGAATATATATAGTACATGTAACATTGGACTGATAAAAACTGTACCACGACCTGTTTAAAAAAATTAAAAGCCACTGATAACTTAGGTACTTTATTATGACAAATGAATTATCTTGATTTTCCATAAAATATACCGTATGCATACGTAAAAGTGTACTTTAAAAGCTGGAAAAATTAACGAAATATGTAGATAAAGCTCTACATTGACACGCTTTTTTAAATCACGTAGTCAAATTACAATATTTATCAACTTTGGCAATTGTTCAAAAATTATGTTGCGGGATCAAAATTATTTTGTTTTCTTTGGAAAGTTGTACAAATTATATTCATGGTGTCTGTTTGACTTCGCGGTAACTTTTTTTTTTTGTGAATAAATTTTAACAAAAGAAAAATAACTAACTAACTAACTAACTAACTAAATAAATAAATAAATAAATAAATAAATAAATAAATAAATAAATAAATAAATAAATAAATAAATAAATAAATAAATAAATAAATAAATAAATAAATAAATAAATAAATAAATAAATAAATAAATAAATAAATAAATAAACTAAACATGCATGTTTAATTCGATAATATTTAGTGACGAAATGGCGAAATAACACATAGTTTGGACAAATCGTATTATTCTACTTTATATACATGTACAGTATGTATATATTATTTATTTTATTTAGATATGGGTGTAGTCAGAATGTACAACCTCATATTGAAAAGTCTCATAATTGGCGAAAATAATTATTGTCCAATAGATGGGTATTTATGGACAGCAACGTTATCGAATGCAGATTTATTGACACCCCAACTTTGATATAAAACAGAAACATACAACGAGCATAGAACGATTATGTGTGGGAGAACACTGAGAGATGTGTTATCTTATATTAAGTTTCTGAATGTTCTAACCAAATATTTAAATTCTGAAGGATCAAAAAGGCCTGATCAACGTGATATTTTTATTTATCAGATGCACTCAAACATTGTAGCTAGTACATTAATATGTGTGAATCGTAATGGCCGTAACTTTTGCACTCATTTACAATACGTAAAAAATATGTGAAAATTAAAAATGTAAAAATTACTTAGAAACGATGTGTGTAAATGAAACTGTCTTATGATTGATGAATTCTAACAAGCATTTATTCACTGTATAGAAACAGAATGTGCATTTGTTTTATGGTTCAGCGTAAATATAATTCTGTAAGGAACAGATGACGATATAATGAAAGGTATAGTCTGTATTCCAGCGGAAAATACTCGTTTTAGTTCTGAAAATGCAATTTCAAAAAATTGTATAGAATTTCTTGAACTACAAGACAATAGCAACTCTATTGTTTTTTAATAGTCTCACTGCAAAATTTTTATAAAGCCACTCATAAAACAAGAAATGATAAGGGGTTACACTCATACCTAGAGATGTTCGATTTATATGTTATAGGTGTATCCGATTTGGTTTAATAGTATTTTTTTTCAATTTGTTTTATTTAAAATGTCATCATATTCTGTAAAGGGTTACAAATATAGACGGTTGTGGAATGCAAGAAATAATCATCTTGATGATAATATCTCAACTTTGAGAAGAGTACTGTAATAAAAAAAAGCAAAGTGTTGGAAAGACAAATATTTACCGCACAATAACAATACATTGACCTTTTCGAAATCACATAGCCAAGTGGTTCTGTGGGAAACGAGAGGCTCACAGGAGCCTGTATCGCTCACCTAAACCTGAAACCAAACAACCTTTTCTTTCCAATAAGGAATTGTCCAACACTTCTGCAAAAGAAATTAGTTTTGACCTTTTAAGGGAAATAACTCCTATAAGGAGGAGCTTTTGATGCTTTATATAGGGAGAAGGGAGGTTCACGTCAAATTTAATTGCTGTACCTGTTATACTTTTTATCAGCCGAAAACTCTCTTGACCCCCCCTCGTTTTCTATTTTAAGCCAACGTAGCTATGTAGGTAGTCAGCTGTCATGATTTCCACAATTTTGGTAGTGGACATCTTAAAGATGATGTGTGCAATGTTTCAAAGCAGTCCTATCATTGGTTAAAGAGGAGAAGATTTTTTTTAAATCTATTAAAATTTGTTAAAAAATGTTCAAGGAGAATAATTCCTAAACGGTTCATCAGACAATCTTGACCCTAAGTCATTTTTGTAGCCCTCGTAGAGCAGAACAATTAAACAATGATAACTTTAACTCTAGTTCTAATAATTTTTAAGACTTTGAGGCAAACATGTCAAATAATAATCAATTTCGACAATTAAAGGGCACTATCTCCTAAAGGAGTCAGATGAGCTAAAAAGGGGGGTAAGATCTGCAGTTATCGGGTCCTTCCGTCGGGCATACGAAAAATACCGACAAGTTATAATTTCTTTTGATTTGATTTTACAATAATTTTCAAAAAATTTGATATTAAATGTATTCAAACGTCAAACTAACGTTCACGTGCATAAACATTGCTAAAAACGTAATAATATTTTCAGACTTAAAAATAAACAAAAAAAATTATTGAAGAGTCTTTCTTTTTGCCAGCGACGTGTAATTATATGTCTATGTTTTTGCAAAACAATTTATGAGATTATTAACTTCTAAAACTATTTTCAACTATTTAAACTGTTGATGACATTTATTCGAATGTTGCTGAATTGTTTTTCTATTGTATTTTTTTCTACATAAATTTCATTTAGCTTTTTTAAATTTCTGTTTGTTTAAAGGACTTCATATACGATCTTAGAGGTATGTTTAATCTAATTCTATAAGTATCTAAATATAACTTGCTTCTTTAAAATAGTTTAACATTAAAATTTTCAAATCTTGAATTAAATAAAAATCCATACCTTTTGTGTTTTTGTTATTACAAAGAAATTTATTTTCCCTACTAATGTCTATGACATTTTTCACTGATTCAGAAATCAAATTTCTTTAAATAACAGGCCTGTTTTAAAATCATATTTTCGTATAAAAATAATAATCTAAATTAACATTTTCGTGGCTAATTATGTGAGTCTAAATTGTCTTTCATTTTTACTTTTTTTCATTCAAGTTCAGTGTCATAAATAAGCAATTAGCAATTAAACAAGGCTAATTTACAATTTACAATTACATCACAGAAATATCTCCCCCCCCCTTGTCCCCACCACGCGCACACACAAACACACACCCTCACAAACCCTCACACACGCCTCGTTCTCGGCCAATTTCGTGTGAGAGAGTTGGGGATTTAGAAATCGTTAATAATCAAAACCCAGGGAAATTAAATTTAATGTTCAAGATTGATGAACTTTCTACATAAAGGTTTCATTTTCTACCCTAATTATGACATGATCCAGAAATAATGGCTTTCTGGATGAGTGGTCACAGGCGCTTTAAAAACACTGTTGGACTGATGATGATGCACCGTCCGACCGAGGGCATTAAGTTGTCGGTGTAGGACGTAAAAAAAAACCCAAGTCATGATGATGCACGTGGGGAATGTCATGCATTACGTAATACTACAAAATTTCAAAATGCATTATTTTTATCAAATCATCTGTTGAATTCCTATAAAAAAATTACATTCACATTCTAGTATGTGAAGATTAGAAACTGCATAAAAAATACAAAGCTTAAGTACCCTATAAATTCTGACATAACCAGAGAAATAAAATTGAAAATTATCGATCAAGTCAAATTTATAATCATCTACATTTGTATGTAAAGATACGATGCAAAAAAGATATGAAGCTTGCTATATCAATCGTGAAATAATCCAAACAAAACAAAATATATTACGATAAAATTCAACCGAACAAGTCTTTCTAACATATACATAACGTATATCGTAACAAACTCTAAAAATGTCTTTTTATTATCAAATAATCTAACCTATTAATAAAAGAAACACAAATATGTACATTTTATTTTGTAAAGATAAGAATGCATTAAAAAAAATACTAAGCATACCATATAAGATCATATAAATCATGAAACAAGCCAAGAAATTAGTTGAAGCGATGATCCTTTCTAGCGAAGTCAAAAACGCATTAATATGCAATTTTGTAATATGCAACTTCTTCTTATTAGATCAGGACAAAAAGGAATTTAAGAGGTTGAAGGATTTAAAAAATACGAAAAACTGTAAATGAAATATTTTCTTTATCATAAAATTAGCCATTTATCACTTACAACATGAACTATATTGTAGAGTATGGTTTTTCACCTAACTACTAAATCGTACCCGAAAACAATTATATTTAAGGATTAATGTTAATACTTATAAATAAATTCAAACAATAGAATAAACTCAACAATTTTATTTTTTAACTGGACATTTTTGAAAAAAGAGATCAACACAAAAACTGTTATTTTCCCGTGGAGTAATATATGACGTCAAATGGCGCGTGTCTCCATGACGATCAAATTTGTTTTCCATCCTATAATAGAAAATATTTTCCAGCCAATCAAAAGTCAGTCTTCTCGCAAAATTTATTTCTATCATTAAGAGATAATAAGAAGAGATCGAACATATGAAAACACTGTATTATGTCACCGCTGTATAACCTTTTCAAGATATTAATAAGAATAACTATGAGATAGACACATATGATATTAATAATAATCTTTAACTCAATGATGAATGCATGAATTTCTGTCGAGGTAATACTGAAAGCTGTTAAAATGTAAAGAATAACAAATCTCCATGTGATGACATGATTATAGATGAATACATTACATCATCGACTGATTGTATTATGGATATTTATATGTATATTATTTAGAAACTTTAACAGAGGTATGGTTGATAAGTAACGTCATACCAATATTTAAAACAAAGGTAGTAATGTCGAACCACAAAATTACTGCCCGATTACTCCTTTATCCTGTAATTGAAAGATATGTACTTCTATTTTGAACACAAGATTATGTGATTATCTTGCTGAGCATTCTATATTACTTGAATATCAATCCGGTTTCAGACATGGATATTTCACAACCGATCATTTATTTGTATTGTATGCATTATTTCAGTTACTTAAACTAAAAAAATAAAATACTGTTCAGCGCCTTTGTAGACCTTGAAAAGGCCTTTGATCGTATTCAGAGATATTTTCTATTGTTTAAACTTTTATAGAGTAACACAGACGGCAATTTTTTCCGTATTATTCAAAATATGTACCAGAAGGTAAAATCACGCAAAGCGTTTAATGGTGAGAAATCATAATTATTTGCGTGTGAACTGAGTGTCAGACAGGGAGAAAGTCTATCCCCGCTCTTTTTGCAATATTCTTTAATGATCTACAACATGTTTTTGAAACAAAGGATAAACTTGGTGTTATCTTTCTCTGTGCTGATCTATAAAGTGATTTGAGAGTATTTTTAAAACCATTTTTATTATTATATTTATTATATGGGGACGACACTGTTGTATTTTCTGAGAATAGTGAAGACTTACAAAAAATGTTAAATGAAGTTTGAGATTTTTGTGAAAACTTGCAACTCGAAATAAATATAAATAAAACAAATATTCTTATATTTTGTAAAGAAAGGCAATCGAAAAATATTAGATTGTTTTATCCAGAACAGAGTATTAGAAACTGTAACTGAGTCTTGATCAAGAATTTTACTTGTCTAGGCATGATTTGTTTATAAGAAGGTGCTTAACAAAACTTCGTTTAAGCGATCATAATCTGGAAATAGTGAGGGGTCGATACTTTAAAACTTCAGGAGATTATCGTCTATCCTACATATAAATTACAAACAACAGATTCTTTAATAATACCCATAAAATGAGAAATGCAGCTTAGAGACTTCTAGCTGTTTAGAAAAGCTAAACTTATTGTACTTTTAATCTTAATATATGTAAATTTCAACAATTAATGATATTTAATAATTATATTGTATTTGAATATTTCTTTAGATGAGAACAACTCCTGGTTCGTCTGTAGTGTTCACATTGTGCTTAATAACTTATGTTATTATGGGTATATTTATTCCCCGTAACTATGTAATTTGTAGTTAATAAGAAATAAAGTTCATTCATTCATGCAGCATTGTCTGCCCGACAGAACTCTCCATATTATTATAGTGTTTGCAGAATTTCATTGAAATCGTGGTCTTTACGTTATCTCGAAAGATCTTTGGCTCTAAATATAGCCGAAAGAAATGTTACCAAAAAGACTGTTGTGCAAGTTTGTAGATATAGATATTGGTGTTAAATATGATTTTCTGGTTTGCTAATTTCTTATACGAAATGATATTAACCTCAATAATTATTATTAGCCCTACTAATTCCCTAAACATATATATCAACAACTCTGAACACTCTCTGCTAAAAATAATTTAAGCAAAAATAAAGAAACAAACATAAATCAAGTAAACTTGACGCAAGGCTTATATAGTTAATCGGAAATTTAACAATAAATTGACTGTCCGTTTGGGAAACCCCGTTTTCGTCCAAAATGTGTTCTTGGATGCAAGGAATGTCAGTCAGGAATATACAATTAAATAGGTCCTTGTACATATATGATTGCATGAATAGAATTTTGAGTGTTTTTGATTGGTCTAAAAACAACTTCCGGGTCATGATAAATCGCAACAGAACTAAAATTACACAAAAATATGGGAATTTTTGTCCTCTGCACGTTTTTGTTTCACAGTGGTCAAGTGGAATCCAATATCGACCTAGTTCTTTTCTATAAAACTATATCGAAAAGTATAATTTTTCATGACTGTTCCAATATAACTATAAATTTCAATTTTAGTGGTCATTGAATTTGATCATCTGTAATTATAAAATATATTAATAAAAATGTAAGAAAAATATTTGAACATTTGAAATGGGATGCAACTAGAATTTCATGATTATCATGAAATCAATATCAAAATGCAGGGGGCCTCGATGGCATCTACTATCATGATCATGTGGTCTGTCAACACTGAGATTGCGGGTGCGGGTCTCACTGCGAGCAGGGTGGACTTGATTCCAATCTTAATTGACAAGGATTGCCAGTTTTTCTACCTACCGGGAACTCCAGCTTCCTCCCACAATAAAGCTAAACGCCATGATATAGCTGAAAAATTGCTGAAAGTGGCGTTAAACAATATCAAAAAATAACAAACAATCAAATTCGGGTATCCTGCATTACAACAATAACAAAATGTATTTCTGATGAAGGAAGATGGTGATTTTATTCATGTAATCAAATTATTACTGACTTTGATATACTGTCGCTTTCAGGATTTCTCTGTCCTCAAAAATGTCTATTCACCTCGCCTATATTATATCATGAAGTGGCAAATATTCATTTTTTTTAAAAATTGTCCTACCTTGACGAAGGGTCCTCAGTATTCTGTCGTGATCGTTCTCTTGAGATAACACTGATATTTTTATAATGTGTCAATATAACTTTAAAAATCAATCTATCTGAGATTCCTGATCAATAAGGCATATCAAGGCATTTTAGATAAGACATAAACGTGACAAAACTGCAATTTGTTTATTGATATTTTGTATATTTTTTTGTTTAGTTCAGGTTCAATCAAAAATTAAGTTTTGTAGTAAAAGAGGATCAAACGTTAGGCAGAATCGTAAAACTTATCAGAATACCACATGCAGTGTGTGTAAGCATAAAATCACAAGATGTAAACAGAAAAACTTTTAAAAAATACCAAAAGCATGATAAACGGAAAATCGTCTCTGGAACATAACACAGTAAGATGTTAACGTAAAGACGTCATCATATGATTCAAAAGCTAGCTGTAAAAGCACAAACACGTCATCGGCAGATAAATAAGCAAAATGTTGACATAGAGACTCCATCATAATGTAACGGTACGGAATGAAATGATATCATTTTACAAGTAGGATTCGAATCAGGCATCTTTGTATTACCAGCCAGCAGTCTAAAAAAGACTAACAAGACTGCTATATATATATATTTACTTATAGGCCCCCTTGTACACTTTCCCCTGTTTGCGAATAATCATCATACATCATACATCATGATTCAAAAAATCCTGTTCATTCTTATTTGGGTTGTAATTTGGGCTCCCTCCAATGTAACGATTGGGCATGAAATAATATGTTACCACTAGTAGTCGAACCAGGGATCTTTGTATTAACAGCTGTTAATCAAATGAGCTAAAGACGTTCTCCGTTAGCTCGGATGATTTGACTGACTATATTATCTATAATCACAGAAAGATTCCCTGTTACAAGAAGTTACTAATGCAAGATGTAAGCGGGGAAGTGTCTTCAGTATATACCAAAGAAAGATGTAAAAGTTTACCGTGCATTCCAGTAAATCAGTTCTTGCAGTAATCATAGGAATTCAATAAATTAAATTTGCATTTGTTATCATTTATTTTACCTAAACTTATAATTTAAGTTTTACTCAAGATTATCTGTATTACTCAATTCAGCAATGTTCGTTTGCAACTCATTCATTGTACAATGTTATATTGATCATCAACAAATTCCGTCTAATTGTGCTATCTCGTAATTTACTTATGTTCAGAAAGCGTAGTGTTCGAATACTTTTTATTATATGACTAACATTTATTTTAATTTTGATTGGCCCAGGGTATCGTGAAAAGTATTAGGCAGACAGTGTGTTAACCTCAAAGTAGATAAAAATAGACTGATATAAAAGTTTTGACTTTTGAGTAGCTAAAAATAGAATATTTATCCCTTTTCATTAGTTAAAAATAGAATTCAACAATTGAGAAACGAGCATTAATTTGATTGGTTGAATTAAAAACATCAACCAATCAAAATCATTCTTTTAAAACATTCTATTGTTGACATTAGTTCAAAATGGCTGACGAAGAGCAGACAAGTTCTGCAACTGTCAAGGGGTCATTATCCTATTCATGTAATGAATTTCCGGTGCAAAGAGACCTCTGCTTCTCAACCTGAATTCCATTGTGGTGTATTTCTACTTAATAAGTTCATTTATACACTCATTACAGCTAAGAAAAGCTTTTTTAGTTAGTTTTTTTCTTTTGTAAGGAAAAATGTTAATTTTTATATCATACCGTCATAGCAACAGAACCGACTGTTTTCAACCCCCCCTATATTCAAATGAGCCCTCACTTGATAAAAAGTTGCTTTTATCAGATGTATTTCTGCTTTTTTGGTAACTATTACACCTGTACTGTCATAAAAAGGTGATATTTTGACTGTTGTGCCAAAATTGTTGAACAGAAGAAAAAAATTATACCCTTACTGTCCTTATCAGTTAAAAATTGCTAAAACAAGGTTTCACCACATCTTTGGAAACTGTCATAATTTTTATTTGAGTAGCATTATATTCAAACTGCATGCTTATTTTATTTACAGAATCATTAAATAACATATAAAAAAATTTTGGTGGAAATCCGGAACTGTTGGCTTTGCTTAAAGAGCAAAATTTACAAATTGGTCAAATACACAAATCCCATTTGTCAGGAACTTTTCATGGAAGGGTACCAGAACTCATTATAGGAAAACATGTTTTCTGCAAAATATATCTTCAGGTTTTATAGTTATAGTCTGTTTCATTATCTGCAGTAAAATTTGACTTTTTGGCCTATGGTATCATAAAAAGTTATTATTTTTGCAAAAAGCACACTGTTAGCAATTCTATAGAGTACAGTAAGGTAGAACCCAAGGTGACATGAAATAAAAATGTATTATTGGTATTAAATAATACCTTTCAGACCAAAAATTGATTAAATAAAGGTAAACCATGATCCTATTTCATGTACCAGCACTTATTCCTAGACAGAAACATGTATCATACCTTGAAGATTGTAACTAAAGATTAAATGTATTCATTTTGTTTCTTAAAAGAAGGTTATACAGCAGTATTTTAATCAATATGTAATGTTTATTCATTCCTCTGGCCTCTAGGTAATTATTTGGCATGGGTAGGCATCAATTGCAATGTGCCGTTTTAATGTAAAGTCTGTGAATCTAGTATGCTTTTGGGTACTTTGAACCAATCAGTCTATTCAGTTGCTATGTTTTCTACTTTTTCTGTGACTTGGCATGCAAAAAGGACTGAAAAGATGCCAATGAGTCTTTTTGTATAAAAATTATATGTCAGTTTTCTTAAAACTAATCATTACTCTACTTTGTGCATAGTTTTATTAAAGTATAAGCTACAGAAAAGAGACCTCTGCTTCTCAACCTGAATTCCATTGTGGTGTATTTCTACTTAATAAGTTCATTTATACACTCATTACAGCTAAGAAAAGCTTTTTTAGTTAGTTTTTTTCTTTTGTAAGGAAAAATGTTAATTTTTATATCATACCGTCATAGCAACAGAACCGACTGTTTTCAACCCCCCCTATATTCAAATGAGCCCTCACTTGATAAAAAGTTGCTTTTATCAGATGTATTTCTGCTTTTTTGGTAACTATTACACCTGTACTGTCATAAAAAGGTGATATTTTGACTGTTGTGCCAAAATTGTTGAACAGAAGAAAAAAATTATACCCTTACTGTCCTTATCAGTTAAAAATTGCTAAAACAAGGTTTCACCACATCTTTGGAAACTGTCATAATTTTTATTTGAGTAGCATTATATTCAAACTGCATGCTTATTTTATTTACAGAATCATTAAATAACATATAAAAAAATTTTGGTGGAAATCCGGAACTGTTGGCTTTGCTTAAAGAGCAAAATTTACAAATTGGTCAAATACACAAATCCCATTTGTCAGGAACTTTTCATGGAAGGGTACCAGAACTCATTATAGGAAAACATGTTTTCTGCAAAATATATCTTCAGGTTTTATAGTTATAGTCTGTTTCATTATCTGCAGTAAAATTTGACTTTTTGGCCTATGGTATCATAAAAAGTTATTATTTTTGCAAAAAGCACACTGTTAGCAATTCTATAGAGTACAGTAAGGTAGAACCCAAGGTGACATGAAATAAAAATGTATTATTGGTATTAAATAATACCTTTCAGACCAAAAATTGATTAAATAAAGGTAAACCATGATCCTATTTCATGTACCAGCACTTATTCCTAGACAGAAACATGTATCATACCTTGAAGATTGTAACTAAAGATTAAATGTATTCATTTTGTTTCTTAAAAGAAGGTTATACAGCAGTATTTTAATCAATATGTAATGTTTATTCATTCCTCTGGCCTCTAGGTAATTATTTGGCATGGGTAGGCATCAATTGCAATGTGCCGTTTTAATGTAAAGTCTGTGAATCTAGTATGCTTTTGGGTACTTTGAACCAATCAGTCTATTCAGTTGCTATGTTTTCTACTTTTTCTGTGACTTGGCATGCAAAAAGGACTGAAAAGATGCCAATGAGTCTTTTTGTATAAAAATTATATGTCAGTTTTCTTAAAACTAATCATTACTCTACTTTGTGCATAGTTTTATTAAAGTATAAGCTACAGAAAAGAGACCTCTGCTTCTCAACCTGAATTCCATTGTGGTGTATTTCTACTTAATAAGTTCATTTATACACTCATTACAGCTAAGAAAAGCTTTTTTAGTTAGTTTTTTTCTTTTGTAAGGAAAAATGTTAATTTTTATATCATACCGTCATAGCAACAGAACCGACTGTTTTCAACCCCCCCTATATTCAAATGAGCCCTCACTTGATAAAAAGTTGCTTTTATCAGATGTATTTCTGCTTTTTTGGTAACTATTACACCTGTACTGTCATAAAAAGGTGATATTTTGACTGTTGTGCCAAAATTGTTGAACAGAAGAAAAAAATTATACCCTTACTGTCCTTATCAGTTAAAAATTGCTAAAACAAGGTTTCACCACATCTTTGGAAACTGTCATAATTTTTATTTGAGTAGCATTATATTCAAACTGCATGCTTATTTTATTTACAGAATCATTAAATAACATATAAAAAAATTTTGGTGGAAATCCGGAACTGTTGGCTTTGCTTAAAGGGGTCATTATCCTATTCATGTAATGAATTTCCGGTGCATGTCAAAAGATGGCAGGATGAAAAAATAGTCCCATTTTTCTCTTTTGTTTCTGCTTTTGCCTATAACTGCTATTGCTTAAGAGTTGGATATTTTGAAAGGTATAGCATTACTGTAGAACATGAATATATTTTTTTTTCCAGTCAATGTCTTTACAGTGGAAGCACTTCCTAAAGTGTGTAATGTGGTACAATGTGACCACAACACTGAAATGAAAGTAGAAAAACCATTCTTAAACTTTAAGGTAATTTTCCAAAAAAAAATCCGTGGACAGGTATACTTTTGTCTCCATTTTTATGTAATTTAGCATTATAGGTGTAATGCCCCATATATGAAATTTTACGTGAAAGAAAGATTTTTTTAATAAAAATTTTTGATGTCTCGCCCGTCCGGTTACTTTTGCTCAGGCCATCCAAAAGGATAATGACCTCTCAATGAACAAGAACTGTGTTTGCCAATTTTTTCATAATTGCTCTCATATAACTATAAATTTTAATTGGAAAATGTTAATATTTCAATTTAAAATGTGATAGCCTATTGTTGTTATTGTTGAAATAATTTTTTATTGTTATCCTATTTGATTAAAGACTTCCAGTGTAAATGTAAAAATAGTCATATAATAAAACATTCATCGACTTTTATATAGGTTGATACCTGGTTTTATCAACCCTCAAAAATAATATCCACACTCGCCGTTGGCTCGGTGGATACAATTTTTTCAGTGTTGATAAAACCAGGTATTAAACCATATATCAAAGTCAATAAATGTATAGTAAATAATTTACAATCATTAAAGAAAAACCAACTGTTTCTATTGATATGAGGATGAATTTTGCTGAACATCTTAATTGTATATACATTAATTGAAATATACAACTCTATTTAAAACATACTATTAATTTGTTTCCGTTTACGACTTTTCAAAAGCTTTACGACACAGTTTGAATTTTCGTCAGTTTGTTTGAATGGGGGTTAAGGTCAGTTTTAGTTATTTTTCATCTAGATCACGGCGTCTAGTTTTGTAATGACAAAATAAAAAATATTGAAATCTACGTAATGTCCTTAAGATTTACAAAGAAGTAATATATTGGAGATTTCTCAAAATGTGAATAAACAAATTTCAACGAAAGTCAAACGTGTACAACTTTAATTTAAAACATAAAATTTGTATGACATAAACTACTAGTGGTGGAAAAACACCAATCCTTGTGGTTCTTTGTTAATTCAAACTAGATACTATCAATAAATATCATAATCTGTAAAAAATATTCAGGTATTTAAATTTTACAGTTCATAATTTTTGTATACGTATGCAAAAGTACATTGCATAAGACGAAAGCTTTTGACGTTTGATTGACTATTATAAGTAGATCATAAACATTTTATACAAAATTTCAAATTGTTGTCTTCTTTTTCCTGTCTAATAATTTTTAAAAGCTAATCTAGACCGTATTCGTAAATGTCATTAGCTATGAAAATATGCAGCTGCAATTTATTCACAGTTTTAATTTATGTAAACGTTTGCAAATCTACTGCATAAGATGAAAGCTTACTACGATTGAGTGACTTTTTAAAACTAGATCATAGATATTTCATTTATTTAATAATAACGCAACGAAAGACAAGAAATCAACAAAAATTTATACAAAAAGAAACAGACAACACGTTCTGTCTAATTACATGTAAAAGGTCACAAAAATATATCAATGTGGTTTGAAAGCGCATTCAGACGGAAACATAGTTGGCAGTCCAGATTAATAAAATATTCAAGATTATTTTTCAAAAGTAAACTTTAATCCGCTTTCGTATTACTTTTAACTTCCATGAAAATCTAGCTAACCTTTGTATTAATGATTTCTTTAATTGATTTGTTGCTTTACGAGCAGTATTTCAGCTATATTCAGAACAAGTTAACAATGAATCAACAGAAATAGGGGATGGAAAATAGGGAACACAATTTTGACTTCACTTAGAAAAGTATGGAGTATAAGGGTGGACAACTCAGCCCCCAGCAGCGACCACAACGAGCCACTCCTTCTGGAAATCTGCAAACGAGGTCACCATCGTGCAATTAGCGTGACACTCTCCAAACACGTCACCCACTACGGTCTGCGGCCAGGCCCTCCGCGCCATGACCTGACAACACTACAACGAGAGGGCCTGTCCCATCCGCCACCCGAGGACGCCCCGGGACGTTACACGGGTTAAGTACTGGGACCCCATGTATGATCCCAGTCATTTGGATTACCCATTTGTTAAAAATACATATATTTAAAAATCTGCTGCCACTAACTAATGGGTGGCAACACAACAAATGAATAAAATTAAGTTAAATATCAACGAAATAAATATTAATATTTCTATAGGATAAAAAGGAATCACGTTTGACAGTGGTTTTGCATGTTTGTATAATTTGCGTTTAAAGTTGAAATTCCATTTTATTTCACATTCCAACGAACCTCCTTTCAGGTTAACAACAATCGCGCTTTTTAAATAGAATTAAGTTATAAATTGATGATTTATAAAATTTTCAATTGGAGTATATTAGCCGCCTTTCATCGGGTTCTACAAGTTGAACACAATTTCGAATCAAAGTTAAAAAACGAATTTAGTCGAGAAAAACCCTTCCGTTTGAATTACATTGATAGGTTGATTCTTTCAAATTTTCAAGACAAAAACTTATGCTGCAAAAATATAGCAAGAAACTATTCCTGTTTTTCTCATTTCCGTAGATTAGGGTCTCCCGCCTCTCTTAAACTCATTTAACTTGTTCTGAAAAGTTGGAAAAACTCATTTATTAAAATATCCCGTTTTATCCATTAGGGAAACTTGCGATAGTCATTTTCCATCAAAAAACAATCTACCTCTTTACCACGATTGATTATTGCATTTGTTCTGCTATTGTAAATTTTTACATTTTAAATTTTAACATGTTACAGTCTTGAGTATATATATCGTAATCAATTCTGCGTGGAGTGCTAGAATCTATATATACTCTCCCAATAAAGAAACGCAACAAAATTTTTATTTTAAAAGTGATTTTTCAAGTATAAATTGGCTAACTGAGAAAATAATTATATGTGGTTACATTTAAACCATTTATGACATTTTATCGATGACTGCATTTAATTCAATCAAGCTTGTGAAAACCTGGTACTCATGTAGAAACATTCTAGAGGCTTGACAAGAATCAGTTTGTTTTGCACGAGCAATTCATGGGTACTTCTTTTCTAACGCAGTAGTCTAACAGACATCTGACGAGGAAAAGCTATGCCGAGGTTTGACGCTGCTATCCGGAATATCACTATAGGCCAGTGAATCACAGACTGAGGTTGCAAAACACTTCAATGTTCACCGCAGCACAATTTCTCGCCTGTGGGAGCGGTGCCAGCAGCTTTACACTACAGAAGACAGAATTCGCACATGGCGTCCACTCATCACTACTAATGACCAGGATCGGTACATCAGACTGTTTCATTTACGCCACATGACCGTTTCTGCATCAATATCTGCTAACAACATCCCTGACATGCGGATAATTTCTGACCGTATCATCAGTAATCAATCACGAAACTACGGATTGCGCGCCAGACGACCATACATTGGAACCACCACCTTGAGACGCCAACATTGCCATGCAAGGGTACGATGGTGTATTATTGTTCGAAGATGGGATCTGCAGAACTGGAGAAGGGTGTGGTTTAGCGACAAATCTTCCTTTTTTCCTAGAAAAGAAAGATGGCCGAATTCGTATCTACAGATGACGAAACGAATGATTTGCACACAATTGTGTCGTTGAAGTCAACAATTTCAAAGGAGGCAGCGTGATAATGTATTCTGCCATCTCTTACGCCAGAAAAAACACTCTTGGTTCATATTCCAGGCAACTTGAATGCAGTGCTCTATCGTTACGAGATTCTACAGCCTCATTTATTGTCTGCATTCGATGTCCATAAGGAGGTTTTTTAGCATGATAATGCCAACCCAAAACGCGTACTACAAGGATTGTTATTGACTTGAGCAGCAGAACGTGCATGTTATGTTTTGGCCTTCACTGTCACCAGATTTAAACCCGATTGAGCATCTGTGTGATGAACTCGACCGTCGCCTCAAACACTGCAGGAGTTACAGCATGCACTTCATGTTAAATGGTAAAGAATTCTTTGGGCTCGAGTACAGCGATTAATTCAGTCTATGCCCAGGCGTATAAAAACTGTTATGCTGGAAAACGGAGGAAATAATAGATATTGATCCATATTGAATCCCGATAGAAAATTAACATTTTTGGTAAAAGTAAACATTTGGCAACATTTCTTCGACATGTAAGTGTTCTGTTTGTTTTATTTCTGTTGTAATTTATAATTAAAATTTATGAAGTAAAACATAATTTTTCTTATGCTGCGTTTCTTTTTTGAAAGAGTACATAATTTGACGACTCCTTCAATGTGACATGTTACATGTTCTTCTAATTCATCTCCTTTTTGAGTAAAACTCAACGCATGTTATGTTGAGTTCTGTGTGTGATGCCTATGCGTATTTGAATAATTGAAATATTTTATTCAAATTAGCACAATTAAAAGGACTACGAAATAATGGAATTTCGATGAAAATACATTTCAAATGAAATGTACTCAACTATAAAATATATTGTTTATTTTGCGTTCGATAACTATTTTCAACGTGTTGTTTGACGTCAGTTTTAACGTATAGTTTAATATACCGCAACGGTTCTTTATGAATAACGGCGCTCATTTATATTATTATGAAAAACCAAATGTCAAAGAACTAACGTCATCAGAAGATACTAAAGCAAGATGTAAACAAAACAACTGTCATCAGGAGATACCAGGTCAGACATAAACGGGAAAAAAGTCATAAGAAGATACCTAAGCAAGATATAACCCCATCCCCAATCAAACTCATGGCTGAAATATTCTCTAGAACGGTAATTATGACAGTCGTTATGGTCTTAAATGCATACATGTTAAACAGCTAAAATTAAAACATTCACAGCTAGATATATAAGATGGAACTAGATTCTAAAAACTACACAGGTACATAATGTTTTCTTTTAAATGTATATATAGTATTTTTAAAGTTAATGCGACAAGTTAAAAAAAACCCGCGTTTTAATAATGTTTACAAGAAATGCGCGTTATAAATTATAATTCGGAGTATTAGCGTTGCGGATACGTAAGCGGGTCTGTTGCTCAGACGTCATAACTTCATATATCTGTCATCCTTTGGGTAGCAGATTAAGTGTTGATTGTCTTATATCAAGTAGGTGGATACTTGAAAGGAAGGACGGAATAAGATGCAACACTGCTACTGTGAAAATAGTGTACTCGACTCTAATCTTAAACAGAGGAAATCGTATAACACAACATTAAATATTGCATGAATAGAATAGAACTATTGTTTATAAACAAGCATGAAAAGAATTTCGATGCATTCTACATTTGTTCCTTTGCCAAGCAGAAAACACATGTTGATACAGGTAAGTGTATATTTTACTACACCCCAGTTATCCAAAGGTGAAATTACCAATAACTAAGATCAATATAGGTGTCGTTATATGTTGCTATAGATACTCATTAATACATAAAATCATTACGTATATCTCACCCCCACCGATGAAACAGACAGCAATACATATGATTAAACATAAATAATTCAAACATGTTTCTACAGAAAATATATAAACTAACATTAAATCTCTACCAGGTGATTTCAGAAGACCCCTGAGAGCAACAATCGTAAAATAGACTTAATTAAAACATTGTTTTCTTCGTTTGGTTATTAATTAATTATTAATTAACTACAAGGTAACAATAAAAGTAAAGAAATTTGTCTATTTACTTTGTATTAAGAAGGAGGAATATGATGTGGAGATATTTATATTGAGGAATGTTCTTGTATATAAGTTATTTCGCTTTGATTTGTTTATTTGGTAAGTACCACATTAAATTTAATATGAATGTGAACAGATTTCTACCAAAATAATCATTTCCTATAAACACCTTAACAGATGGTGTATTGAATGGAGCGTCACAATTTTGATTCTTGTAATACGTAATGTAAAATGTGTTTCAAATTAATAGAGGTTGTGGGTTCGATTCTCACTGGGGCAGGGTGTACTCTACTCCAATCTGAATTGGAATGCCAGTTTTCCTACCGAAGGTCGGCGGATTTCTCCGGGTACTTTGGCTGCCTGCCCCAATAAAAACAGGACGCCACGATATAGACGAAAAAATGTTGAAAATAGAGCTAAACACCATTTAAACAAACAAATAAACAATTAAACAAGTCAAATTTATATATAAACAACAATCAGACCTTTGACCTATTCTAACGCCGTTAAAATTCAAATAGTTCCACGACTTCATCGACGTTTTTACCGCAAAAATTGATACTATTTATAGTTAAAATTAAATAATAAGGAATACATCAAATTTCTGAACAGATAAATACGATATAATATGGTTTGGGTCTGTTTAAACCATTCATTAACCGGTTTATTAGGCGTAAACAGACCCAAACCATATTATATCGTATAATCTGTTCAGAAATTTGAAGTATTCCTTAAATATTTTAATTTCGTTTAAATACTCAATACATGAGCAAAGTTGGTTATTTCGTATAACATAACTTGCCTTTTCAGCACTTGACTGATTGTGACGTAATAATAAGATACATATTGATTACGTTGACTATACATTTATTCTTCCGCAAACAATAAGTGACGACACTAAAATTGTGAATTGCAAATACTTTTTGATTACTTGTAAAATATTGTCCTTGTTACTTCATTTTTACTATAGGCATTAAAATATAAGGTTTTGTTTCCATTTGCTGGTTAGATCATTGGATATAAACGACTTTGGATCGATTTACGCTGCAACATAAACCGCTTCGACCCAAAGTCGTTTATGAAGTTGATGGGGTGCATTTAAATATGGAAGGTTTAAGAAAATACTTTAGGAGTGTGAGAAGTGCAGTATTACATGCTGGCAAGCTACTTGGTAATATTTATGTCTTTAGGTGATGCTTAACATATTAAGTTTATACCAAATTAATTGACCCGAAGCAAAAACGTGACCTTTTCACAACAGAAATCAGTTAGCATCTGAGGGTCACATGACATCTGAAATCTGATTGGTCGCTGATGGTTACATAATTACAAATCTATTCAATCGTTACATAATTCCAAAGTAATAATTTAATTAATTGTATACACAAACAAGTTTTCAATATCCTTATGTTTCCCTTTGCTCGCAAATAACTTTTTGTCGCCAACATAAAGCATTTTATTTACAATAAAATTATATTTATGTTGGACTCTATGTATGCATCCTTGTTATATAAACTACCATATTTACAACTACAAGCAGCAGTCAAAAACATTTGATACTGCCATAATCCTCCTTCCAAAGTTCATAGACTAATATCAAATGGCATATTAATCCAGAGCAATTAATCCACTTGTTTTTGATCTCAGGGTGGTTAAGAATAAAAACAAACTCGAAATTCCAGGAAATGTCATTTTATTTAAAATGACGAAAGTTAAAATATATATACATACAAACAGGGAGAGTTATACAAGGTTTCCTCAAAACAGTAAATGCTCAATATCAACATAATGTAAAAAACACTCCCTGTCAATCTAAATTTACCCCTGAGACAAAAAGGGGTTGGCCCTTAAAAATCGGCCACAAAAAACCCCAAAGGGGTAACGGCCAAACCTGGATTTATTGCTCGTTTTGAAAAGATATACATACTCAATAAAATACCATACGTTTTAAGAAGCACATGGTGCAATTCTATATAAGTATAAAAATTTTAAAGCACAGATCATATTAGTTAAGTATAACATATAAAAATAAAAATATAATAAAAACACATGCTTGTTGAAGAGCAGCCACATGCTGACCCCTTGTTGATTAAAGTGCAATTACAGTAACACAGTTTAATAATAATTCCCAAGATTGAGACAACCACCACATATTGACCTTGGCAAGACTTGATTAGCAGGCATCTCCTGACTAATGATTAAGAGAGACAAATGATAAACATAAAAAGATAGCAATTAAAATTATTAACTAAACTGAATATACAATATATGAGCAGGCATATCCTGACCTCATGTACATGTCCTATGATTACAGACATGGAGATAGAGAAAATGAAACAAAACACAAGACTATTTCAAATTTCTATGTATGAAAGTTTGAAATGCGAATATAATGATTAACTGCATTTGAGTTCCAACGTCCGAATTGACGAATTTTAGTTTCTGGTATCCCTAATGATGCAGCATGAGTTGCAGCACCAATGCGAAAACTATGACCTTTGTATAATTTTGAATTTAAGCCCAGAAATTCCAAAAGCAAAGATAAATTCTTAGTAACAAACTGGTGAGTTACAGGTTTACCATTCTGAAATTGAAATAAAGGTCCGTCAGAGTGGCTAAAATGGGCTAAATATAACTCTAATGCTTTAGCCGGGCAAACCATCTGATTGTCTAAATTGGCTGACAGTGAGATGGTAACAGGTTTATTATGTTTCATATTTTTATATGATCTAAGAGTTATAGTCGCACTTTGTAAAATTCCGTTTGACTTGTTTATTTTAACATCATGCTTTTGAAGGACTCTGTCTGTATCTGATTTAACCCTGATAAGTATTTCCCCCAATCGCAGAAACGCATGAAATGATAAAAGAAAAACAGCTTTTAGTAAAATCTTGTGGTAAAAATTCTGAATGCAATTATCCAAATTTGTTACTAATTTGAAAAGTAATTCATAGGTAATAGGTAGCCTGGTATCAGCAGAACCTTTGAGATTTTCACATCCTTTTAACAATTTTTTGATGATAAACTGTGTAGTAGGGTCAAACAAACCAAAAAGCTTATGTACATAACTAAGAGCGGAAACATGTGAAGTAATGGTGTTTGGGCTTAGAGATTTACCAAATAAATGGCCGATGAAATTACAAACGTCTACCACAGATAAGGGTAAACTTGAAACTGTTGGGTTGAATTCAAAGAAAAGTTTCCATGCATGATGGTATGTCTTACATGCAGAATATGACAAAGATGACCGTAAAATGTGCAATGTTTGTGGAGTCAGATGTATATTAGACTGGTTGGAATTTGTGTTTCTTGAGGACTCAGCCATGGTGCCACTTTTCTGGCTTTCTGAAATTGAAAACGTGACAAACAGTCAGCCACAGTATTTGTTTTACCTGCAATAAATTTGGCTCTAAAAAGGATATTATGTGTCATAGATGTGACAACAAGCCTGCGAATGAGTTTCATCAACACTTTGTCCCGACTTGACTTCTTATTTATAATTTCCACTACCGCCTGATTGTCTGATAAAAACAGAACTTTTGAATTTTGCATATGTTTACCCCATATTTCAAGTGCTAAGATAATGGGAAATAATTCTTTCACTGTAATATGATAATGACTCGTATCAACCATCCATTTTTTAGCAAACCACCACGACCCAAAAACAGCTGCATATCCTATTGATCCAGCAGCATCTGTATATAATTTATAAAAGTCTGAAGATTGCCATTTATCGGATAAGAAAAATGATTTACCATTGAAATTATCAATAAATATTTTCCAAGCCTCAATGTCCGCCCTACCTTCTCTTGTTAAACGTATAAAATGTGAAGGGCTTTTTACACCTATAGTGAGATTAATTAAACGTCTTAAAAAAGTTCTGCCTGGACAAACTACCAAACAAGCAAAATTCAAGAGACCAATTAAAGATTGTAATTCTTTTAATTTCATTTTCTTTCGTTTATGTGCAGAATTAAGAGCTAGACGAATTTTTAAGACTTTGTCTTCAGGCAACCTGACCAACAAATGTTCCGAGTCTACTTCAATACCATATATGGTGATTACGGTGGAGGGAAATACTGTTTTCTCCATCTTTATAGGTACCCCTATTCTATTACATAATTGAAAAAATTGATTTAAATCTTCTCTGCATTTTGACGAGTTAGGGGGCCCACAAAAATAAAATCATCTATGACATGGGATACTCCTGCAGCATGATATTTATTTTCCATAACCCACTGAAGTGAACTTGAAAATTTTTCAAAAATTTGACAAGAGCTGCTAGCTCCCATAGGTAGACATTTATCATAATAAAATAAATTGTTCCAAGTGAAACCAAGTAAATAATAATCTGCTGGATGTAAACAAATGATACGAAAAGCATCTTCAACATCGCACTTGCTCATTAATGCATTTTTCCCAAAATGACGAACCAGTTGTATAACAGTATCAATGTTGTCATATCTTACTACGGAATTCTCTGATGGTATAAGGGAATTAACTGAATGTCCTTTTGGATAAGATAAGTCATGAATTAAACGAAATTTTCCTGGAATAGACTTAGGCACTAAACCCAAAGGTGAACACACCAAATTAGTAAATGGGGGAGACTTAAATGGACCTGCAATCCTACCTTTTAACAGTTCATGGCATAATTTATCATAAACTTTTTCCCTGTTATCAAGCACTGATTTATGATTTTTAGCAATAAATTTTTGTTTCACACCTTTAACCCCAAGACGAAAACCATAACGAAAACCATCAACCAAGTATTGTTTCTTTTGGTTATCATAGCCCTGTAGTTCCTGTTCGAGTTTATCACTTTTTATTGGGGTTGGAAGTGTTGTTTGAAACATTGGATTGGGTTGAAATTGAGCCATTTGGCTGACTTCTGGTACAATTGACTCTGGGGTGGGGACCTTTACAATTTTTGCAGATGTGTCTGAAAGTACAGTTTTGTCTATTGCAGGACTGATAGGCGTTATATTGGTGACACGTCCCATCTCTGTCATTATTTGGGGATATTGGTTTATCTTGTTTAAATGGGACATACGGGTAATTGTGTTTTGAGTGATTTTGGACAAGAAATGGCCTCTTCAGGTTAATGGCTTTGGTCACTAATTCCTCAACGGGTTTTTGCCATGGCAAAGGATTATTTCTTCTGAGTAGCCGGAAAGATTGGTCATAAATTCTAAAAGCTTGTGCCCCTTTCATTTCATATAAGTCCTGAATAATGGACATATATTTTAACATATGAGCAGCTTCAGATTTATGTTTTTCTATATATATTGCCATGTAAATTCTGAACGCCTCATTCCACTTGTAAAATGATAAGGGGAATTTGGACTTGACTGGAGGTTTGGACTGCACAGTTAAAATATTTGGAGCAACAGTAAAATACACAGAATCTTCCATAGATTGAGAAGGAAGTAATGAAGATAAATCTATCATGTCATTGTTCCATATTTGTTCCCTAACTTTTTGAGACACATGTGCCCCTAATGGAATACCTCCAGACAAGTCAATAATTGGACCATGACATAAATGCCTACCCTGGTCAATTGTGGTGGCTGTAACATCTGAAGCATTAAAAATGTTATCAATTATAGAATGAACAACATTTTGTCCATGTTGACGGTTGGCAATGGAGTCGGTAGTGGTAATCATCATAGGCTGACTTAGCTGAATTTCATCCGAGTTGAGTGAAATTGTGGCATTGTGTTCTCTAATTTGGCTTGATGGGGCACTTGACAATGAACTGTTATTTATAGCAGGATTCATGTCGGTACTAGTATGAGCTGTTGTATATGATTTGGATAACGGAACTGTCACAGTCTCAGAAGATGGAGCAATCCTAGTATTGTTTACATTTCCTTGTTGCTTTAAAATTTCTTGTGCAAGGAGTTGATAGTCAATAACTGGAATGTGCGGTACTACAATTGGTTGTTCTGATGTGTTCCTTTGTAATAAGGAGTTTGATAAACTGTCAGCAGAGTTACTGCTAATTTCTGAGACACTATTCAGTGCTTTTGCCGTCCTCTGCCGTTTTCTTGGTGGTGGACGCATGATGAAGAATGGCTGAAAAATCAAATGTGCACAATAAACAGAATACAAATAACCTTTTTTGCACCATTGTACACAACTGTGTGTGGCAATAATAATTGATTAATTGAACAAACCATACCCCTGGTATGGCAAAACAACCACGTTGTATTTATGCACTGACTTGTCATGACTAGTAAATCAAAATATAATTATATCTAGGTATGACAAACAACCACGTTGTATGTCATGTGCTGGTTTGTCATGTAAATAAATATATCTAGTTATGACAAAACAACCACGTTGCTTGTCATGTGCTGTATCATCATGTAAATAAATATATACTACATATAGGTATGACAAAACAACCACGTTGTTTGTCATGTAAATAAATATAACCAGGCATGAAAAAACAACCACGTTGTTAAGTCATGCATTGACTTGTTATGTAAATATTTCCAGGTTTGACGAAACAACCACGTTGTTTGTCAAGTAAATAAATATTCAGGTATGACGCAACAACCACGTTGTTTGTCAAGCCCAACATTATCTTGTCATTCAATGCAATAAGTAGATAATATCTAAGCTTTAACTTTTTATGATGTAAAACAATGTTGTTTGTTGTGCACTACATTAATAAGTATAAAGTAAACATATCAAATAAGACAATCTATTCGACATACATGTAAAATCACGACCATGACGTTATTATGCATAAAATGACATAAATAGCTGTTGAAAGTGCACAATTTATACTAAATTATAAACTTAATATGTTAAGCATCACCTAAAGACATAAATATTACCAAGTAGCTTGCCAGCATGTAATACTGCACTTCTCACACTCCTAAAGTATTTTCTTAAACCTTCCATATTTAAATGCACCCCATCAACTTCATCTAAGTAATTTAGCTCCGACCAAAAACCTCTATGCTTCCAAAATATAATGTGTTGTGAGTCGTTGTCAACGCATAATTTGTCCAACATCATATTTGTAAAGAACACTTTGTCATTATAATTAATTGGAACTTTATCAGGTCGTCTACGTAAGAGCTGGCCAATAATCACGAACTGTATGTTCAAACCATGATGTAGAAAATTGGCAAATGAGAACACAGCCGTGGCTACATGTTCAGCGTCTAAGTGTGATGCTAAATCATTACCGCCAACTTGTATATAAACAATGTCTGGTGTTTTGCCAAATGTGAAAAGGTCACTCCTCTCATGGATTAATCGATGTAATGTAAGTCCACCTTGAGCGCGACATAAAATTCTAAAACGTTCATAATCTAGACGTAAATTATTTTGCCCACTGTCTCTCATATAATCCCGTAAACGGCGTATAAAACTGTGGCCCAGTAAGACAACTTCCGTTTGAGATGCTACCGCCATCTATATCAACCTAGAGGAGAAACTTCGAAAATTTTGCACATGCGTAATCAGGTGAATCCATACATCATTATCTAAATTTAGAATTTTGGAATAGCGTCTCTACATCATCAATCGTCTGAGAAGATATTGATACAAACTGATAATACTCACTGTCTTAAGTAAATCCACAAGGTATATATATACCAAAACGAACGAAAAATCCTAAATATCGAAATGAAACTGCACTTAATGGAAAAAAAAACCAGTTAGTTGAATTTAATCCAAATTAATTGACCCGAAGCAAAAACGTGACCTTTTCACAACAGAAATCAGTTAGCATCTGAGGGTCACATGACATCTGAAATCTGATTGGTCGCTGATGGTTACATAATTACAAATCTATTCAATCGTTACATAATTCCAAAGTAATAATTTAATTAATTGTATACACAAACAAGTTTTCAATATCCTTATGTTTCCCTTTGCTCGCAAATAACTTTTTGTCGCCAACATAAAGCATTTTATTTACAATAAAATTATATTAAACACCGTTTTCAATGGATTTATCGGTATATCAACAAGACCAACTCACTCACAAACAAATAAAAGTCCGAAGGACACACTTTTATGATATGTTTGTGAGTGAGTTGGTCTTGTTGATATACCGATAAATCCATTGAAAACGGTGTTTAATCCTTATAATTCTTTAAAATTACATTAAGAAATTAATTTATCTAACGTGTTTCTCAACGTACGATTATTTCCATAAACCATTTTCTGATTTTAATAAACACAATTTTTAGTTTTACATCAATCTGTAACCTTATTTTCTGTATCGAACACAAGGAAAGTTGTAATTCATCGAACAAATAATTTGTAAGTTGATTGCTACTTTCGATATTGAAAGCCGCCATCTTTGTTTACGTTGGTTACGCTAAAAATAGTTCGGTCAACGTCGTTTATCCTAAAATAAATGGAGTCAACTTCATTTATCAAAAAATATATTTCGTTAAAAACCTCAAACGGAAGTAATCTAGACCAATCAAATAAACGTATTTCTAAATATGCAAATCATATTAGAATTATATCCAATAATCTAACCAACTAAAATATGTTTACTGAGTAGACCAATGTTTTCACAAAATAATTCGTAAATTTAGTTCTTAATTATGATGTCAGAAAAGTGTCAATGTCAATAAGATATTAAACAAATACTAAAATTTTGAGGTTAATTTTTTAGCTTACTTGGACCAAAGGTCCATGTGAGCTTATGCCATCACTTGGCATCCATCGTCTGTCGTCTGTTAACATTTATTCAAACGCTAACTCGTCAGAAACTGGTGAACACTTCACAACCAAATTTTGTAAGGGTGTTTATTGGTGAATTCTTCACAAAACTACATTCGGATTTTAATTGCAGATTCATAAAAAAACATGGCCGCCGTTGCTAAAAATAGAAAATATAAACTTTAATACACAGGATGAATCTGAAGAATCTTACCTTGACGACGCCTTGTTACAAGAAATATCTCTTGTAGCTTAAACAATTGCGATTTTTGCAGTTTTTTGCCTATATCTTGAGAATGGTAATAGATAGAAAAATACTTTCAATGCTAAAATGTTCATCTCATTTAGCTCCACAAAATTGCCTTTGGGTCGAAGTTGTCGAAAGACACCTTGTTTATATGAAAAATTATTAACTTTAATATTCTGGTAGTTTGTTAAATGTTGTGTCATGCTTAAGGAATATCACATTTTGCAAATTTGTTCAACCTTTTTTTAATGTAAAGTTTTTGTGTAACATCTAAGAAAGACACAAAATATTCCAAGTTACTTGTTTTAAATACATTGTATTTCAACATTTAACATCAAAAAACCTGAAGAGAGAGCAGTACATTATGACATAATCTTCTGCTATACATTTGAACACTGTAATCTGTATGTTAGTTATTGAAGGAGTTTTGGTAAAATGTACATCTTATAAAACTGTGCAACCATTGGTGATATCCGTAACCAAAATTGTTCATTGAACTGAATCCTCTCATGGTAGATACCCTTAAAAGTATACAGCACAAAGTCACACCACTTTCTCTTTGTAAGTGCAAGCTGACACTGTATTTGACAAAAGTATGGAGACTTTTCAGTTTGGTTCAAGGCTGGTACACCATTTACAACACTAAAATTAGTTTTATCAAAGGCTGCTGCTTCAACAGGCGACTCCTTGCAAAATTTGAAGGGACATTTGATTTCCAAGCAACCCTGTCCACAGCATTCACACTCCAATAAACCATCAGGTGAACAACCCAAATAAGGTACTTTTGCATCAACGAAAAGACCAGATGGTTTAAAGGTTAAGTCTACGTGCAAGTCCTTTTTTTCATTAAGGTATGCTTCTCTGGCTTTGTGTTCATATTTTTTTCCATGCTTAAGGGCAAGAACATTGAGATTTACATTATTGGTAAGTCCCAAAATTTGTTTGATGAGATGTGCATCAGTATTTCTTCCAAAGAAATGGATACAGTGAAATAAAATCGAGGCAGTAATTCTGCCCTGTCTCTGGAAATACCACAAGTCGCTGTCACTTTGATCCACAGTTTTGTCAAATACCTCACTGTTATAATTGTCTGGTAATGTTTCAACAACGAATTTAACAAACGTGTCGTAATCACGAGGAAGAGTAGTTCTGTTGAACAGTGTCGCCAACTCCAGGACATTCATTGGTAAAGGCTCAAAATCGAATTCTGAATCTGAACTGTCAGAAAGAATATATGCTGCACAGGCAGGAAGATTTTCTTTTTTTATAAGCCGCATCATTTTCTTCTCAACTTCGTGTGCTGATGGGTTAACTGATGATGGTTTGTATTTGTCAGTTGTTGGCTTACTTGGCGTGTTTCCCATGGGCTCGCTTCTAAGATCCAAAGTATCAATTTTAGATGGTACTGATGTTCTAGTTGGATTTATCCATACAGCTGCTTTATCAGTTACTGAAACCTCTGATCTATCTGAAAGAGTATGACACAGTCGTTGAAGTCCAAACAATAGAGCTGCCACGTGCTTGCAAGTTCCATCTCCCCTTTAAAAAATGAAAGATTTCTATATAAGGCATGAGAATATTAGTTATACAGACTGTTACAGGGGGATATGGGAATATATGGAGTGCCTGAAAAATTTCGTATCGGGTCTAGGCTGTCGCCTCGCCCGATACTAAATTTTTTCAGGCACTCCATATATTCCCGTATCCCCACTGTAACACCCGAAACGAAATCTTTTCAGACTCCATTTATTCCCGTATCCCCCTGTAACAGACTGTAGAACGAATTTATCCCGGCGAATAAATTTCAACTGTAGGATTTTTATTGCGGCATTGAAATGAAGTAAAACTAATAAATTTAGAACAACTTGTTAACAATAACAGCATTAATAACATCGAGGGGGATACAAGACCTGGCGGTAGGATACAAGACGTCGAGGAGGGATACAAGACTTCATGTGTTCTCATGGAAGGGGGATACAATAAAATTTTATGCCACTATATGCGACCAATGAGAAGCCAACAATTCCGACTGAGTAGGGATAAAATTAAGTTAATCGTACTCCCAGTATCAAGAAAATAGATATATGCCCTAATGATATATGTATTTTTAAGCGCATTGGTCATTTTCTTGACAAGTATCATGCGTCTCTGAAATGTGTGTGTGGTTGGGGTTTAACGCCCTTCTTTTCCACATTGAAGGTTTATCAGAAAAACAGAATAAACCTTTCAATTTTGCCACGTGAATTTCACCTTGAAACTTATTCATATATATTGGATAATTTAAACTGTTAAAATAATTGTTAGTTACGGAACACACGTGGACACATGGTGGTGGGGTCGTTCTGTACTTACGCAACACATGTACATTCCCCAGAATTAATGGTACCGTCTGTCATGACAATTATCCATAAGTCGTACGGCTCGGCATTCTGTCTTTCTTCAGGGATACATTTTGCCTTGACATAGTAGAAATTGCTTTGTTTTAAGAATTCCACATCGCGGACGTGGCCATTTGTGTGAAGTCTATAACTATTGTCATTTTTATATGCTTTTAATCTGTCATTTGTCCATTTACACTCTGTCCTCAAGTAAAAATTTACATCAAAAGCTTCAATTAAGGGAAGACTGCTTAGATCGACAGTCCAATTACTTAAAGATTTAGGGTGCGGCAAAACGACATTTCCAATAGTCCTTCTTTTCTCGCTAGCTTCCAAGTAATTGTCTTCTTCTTTTGCCGCTAAATTCTGGGTTTTAGCCTCTTCTGCCAATGATATTAAATCCGCTTTGCGATATCCGGAAACCTTTACCCCTCTAGCCTTTAGATATTCCTTAATTTCGGGCAGTTTTTTGGATCTAATATCTTCGCTTTCGTCCATATTGTTTACACGCCAGCGACGTAAACAAAAAAGTTGCCCCGAGAAACGTTAACTTACTTACCTCCGCGTGATAGAGAGTTATCAACGTCACGTAATATGAATCTTGCGTATTGAAAACAACCCTTAAATGTAAAGTCATAAAGGTACCGACCACACTAGCTCGGGGGACTTCTTCCAACTTTTAACTCACGGATGAAATAATTATGATTTTTTATGTGAAACTGGACTGTGACCAGCTAATATTAAGTTAATTTACGGTAATTTGAACTTAATATTTGTTATTTTATATATACTTTTATTAAAATAATATAAACAATTACCATTGAAATACAAATATATAAATAAATTGTACGAGAATACTGACTTTTGATTGTCAAGCTAATATTTTCTATCATTTTTTCCTGTGACGTAATCCGTTATTCGGCGGAACACATACAGATTGTTGAGAATGTTTTAATTTATTAGTATTATAAGTATTAACTACAAGAAATATTTCATATATTTAACACCAGTCAATTCTAACAAGAAAGCATATATCTTTACGTTTCCTTACGCGAAGTACATGGTATGCAACGCATGTGCCCACGACACTTGTTACTGTAACTCTGATTTTTAACATTTTGACAATTGTTCATTCCACGGTGATCTTAGCTGAAAAAAAGGTTTGTTCTTAGTACTAGACGACTTCAAGAAGGGAAAATTCGGACACAACTTTTGTCGAGTAGACTTCTGTTGTAGCATTGTACACGTTTTTAAAATTATTCCATCAATTGAATTCATTTTGATCTTGTATTACCCATCCTCGATTTCTAGAACTCCGTTATAATAAGCCAGCATACCTTATTTGTCGGAGTTAAATATAGACGACATTTCAAAGTCCACCGGGAGTTTTTGTACAAGTTTTAACGTAACGTGTACCTTCATTCAACAAAGACAAATTTCAATGCATTATGTCTTAAAGTAATTCGTGTTTACAAGACTACGCATAAATAGGTGGAAAATATAAACGAGATAGTTATCTAGATATCACGAGAACGTTTTTTATTTGAGAGCCTATTAAAATTAAATTTTTCACTTGCGCAACAATAACAATAAGGGGGGGGGGGCAAGCTATTTGGCTTTCGGAGCACACTTGTGTCTGGATTCAACATATCAATGCTGCTTCACCCAAACTTCAAACATCATTAATATTAAATATCTAACATATATTAAGTATCTTCTACGCACGGAAAGCTTTTGATTTACAAAAAACTGCGTTGTATATTTTTTTAATGTTTCGTGTACACGACTAATATATACATTGTAATTTACGTTTTTAGGTGTGTTCCTACATGCGTCAGCATTTAAATTTAAATACTACGAGCATGATGATCTAGGTATACCATATATTATTGACCAGAAGGGATCTTATGCTGTTGTTGGAGATTTTCCACATTGGTGTCTAGGAAATGTACACAAATGTGCAGACGGTTTCACTCTGGATTTCTGGCTGACAACCGAGAGTAGGTCTGGTGACGCCTCTGGTGCCATCTTACTATCAAATGGTGGAGGACTGTTTTATTCTGATGGATTTTACCTGCTTCAGAATTATGGAGACCAATATGAGCTTGGCGTTACCAAAGGAAACCGCTGCTGGCGGTTAAAATTTAGGCTTCTCCCGGACGTTTACATTCACATATTTGTTACATGGGACGAACATTTTGGCTTGACTGCCTTTATAGACGAACATGAATTTAGACAACAACAGTATGAAGAAATTTACTTTGATAACGATATATTTGATAATTTTAACAAGTTTGTTATTGGGCTGGATGAGTCCGAGGATCCAATGATAGATGAAACCTGGTTCGAAATCTATACAATAGCATTTTACGACAAAGTCATTCAACATAATGAAAGTCAATTCGGTAAGTTATTTCGAAATGAAAATATGTTTTTGTATATTCAATCAAAATAATTTTCATAAATAATCATCACATAAAACTGCGTGTTTTCTGCTGGATCTTAATTAAGAAATAGATTATTGGGAGCGGGCTTTATGGGAATTAGAGCATGGTCAGACCTTATATTTGTCAATATTTTATACCGAGCGATAGCGAGGTATAAAATGAAGACAAATATAAGGTCTGACCATGTTCTAATTCCCATAAAGCCCGCTCGCAATAATCTATTTCGATTCTAATATGTCTAACAATTGTTTTAAAATTTCGAAACGGTTCTAAGAGGACGATTTCAGTGGTAATATAGTTGTTTTGAAACTAATACGATATATCCCAAAACGGTATGTTAAAGCAAATAAAATTGACATAAACATATATTCTCGTCATTTTATTGATTGTACGTACCTTTTAAACAAAAATATTGAGAAATCTTAACGAAATTGCGTTGTTCCAGTTTGAAATTTTCAGTTCAGCGTAATATGACGTCGGAATTCTAATTGTGACGTCATATTAATTCGAATGTAGAATTGTTAAAAAAAATAATGTATCGGGAGTAGTTTAAATCATATAAATCTCAGAATTCAGACTAAAAATAACTACTTTATTAACAATAACGATAATTATGGATAACACATAACAAACGGCATTTGTAAGTCAGTTTTTACATTTACACAAAACACGCAGTTTAACTTGTTGGAATTTTGACACGGCTTTGTCCACATAGCTAAAACAGGACGTCATGTTAGAATAAGATATAATTTTTTTTAATATGTGTCAAATTGAACGTTTGCTTTACTAAATTAAGGTACGACATGATCTCTTTCATATTGCAAAATCAGAATAAAAGTCTTAATTTCATAACAATCGTGACTGGTTTCCCTTTGCAGATCAAAATCTTGTGTATATTGGTTGCTACGATGGACATATTGAAACAAAAGTAACTATAGTTAATGGAACTACAAGACAAGATAATGTACAGCAGTGTCGCCAGACATGCACCCCTGTTTCTCAAGCCAAATTGTCTCTCCTTAAAGGCGACAATTGCGCGTGCGTAGACAAAAATATTCTTGGTAGCGTTATATACACTAGTGATGTTTGTGGAGAAGGTCAATGGTTAGTGTTTGCTGCATCTGGTCTGACAACAGATCATCCATATTTTATTCATTTGGAGGTAAAGAAAATGACAAGTAAACCATACGTCAAACCCTTTGAATCGGTCATTATTGAAATAACAACTAACTTTTTTGACTTTGTTGAATTAACTGTTGAAATGGGAGACAATGTTAAAATAACAACTTTAGAAAGAGAAATATCTCACTACTGGTACAAACCAGGAAACTACAGTATTTTTGCCACAGCACATCTAGGAACAATTAATGTTTCAGGGTGGACATATTTTATTGTGGAGAACGTGGACGAAGGAATTCCACCTGAAACGATTCACATTTCCGCTTATCATATTAATCAAAATCGTGTAGGTTCGTTTGAAATAACTTACGCCAGCAACTATACAACTGAATGTTTTATCGACTTCGGGGATAAATCACCACCATATCGAGTCACTGGATCTGGATCGTTTGTTTCTACAAAGAGTATAGCGCATTCATATCTGTATCTTGGACTCTACAATACTAAAGCCACTTGTAAAAACGCATATGGTGAGACTAATTACAATACGTTGTTTTTAGCCAAGAGTTTTGATATCACTTTTGAATATTTTCAAATTGGTAATGTTTTTCAAATAACATTAACACCAGGTTTTAATTATACAAATACACTTAATGTCGTATTAAACGACATCAAAACTTTGCCGTTTAATGCTAACAATAGAAGTGTTACGCTAATACGTCCGTATGAAAATCAGATTTCTTTCGACGTTGGAACAGAAACAATTCAGAAAAGAATATTTTATGTGCAATCAAAATTACAGAAGCCACATATAATCATTGACCAGGCGGCAAGTGCGTGGACATTAACAACGAATATAACTGTTTGGGTTCCAGCTGGTTTTCACACCTTTGTAAATTGTACGTTTGGGTTGTTGGTAAATGAGATGTTTTATGTGTATGAAGCTAATGACACTATCGTGCTAGAGTTTGTGATTAATTACGACAGCATTGGATACTATAATGTTGTCGTAAATACTTCGAATGACATAAGTTTTACTTCGCATTCGGAACTTATTTCTGTGGAGGTACCTATTGAGTCAATTGCCATAGAAACAGAAAATTTAAATGATAGAACATTGCCTGTAGTATTAAACATTAGTCTGAATATGAATGAAGATGGTCCGCAGAAAGTTAAATTTAGAATAGACCATGCCGATGGCAATGTAAAAGATTACGATTATTTCAGCTCAACAAAACTCTTTACACCGTACCAAAACTATTACGTATATGCCAACTGGGGCATATACAAAATATGTGTAACAGCTATAAATGAAATAAGTAATGTAACAGGTTGCACGGTTATTCAAGTAGGACAAAATATGACCTATAACGACATTCAAGCATCCACTGATGCACGAGTTCAAACGAATTCATACGCAGAGGTAAACGTAACCAGTGTTGCTGGCTCCGATAGAACTTATACTATAGATTTTGGAGATGAATATCCGTTTACTATTACCGACAACCAGTTAGACTTTGGTAATGTAACATCGACAGAAGTTGTAGATTTCAATAGCAAAGATATTTCTGGCACTAACTCATCTGTCGTTAAGTCGTCCACATTAAAAAACGTCACCGAACCAACATCTTTGGTTCTGCTTACTGCAGTGGACAAAAGCTTAAACATTCGATCTAATCAAAGTTCAGGTGTAATTGTTCCCAGATCAGTTGGTAAACGATTGACATCTGAAACAATTTCAATTAAACACATTTATTCTCGTCCCGGCATGTACAGTGTCAAATTAACTGTGCAAAACGAGTTTTCTTTGGACATCAAAACACTTTGTCCAAAAATAATAGTTGATGACACCGACATTAGCAATTGTAAAAGACCTGAAATGGTGTTTATGAATATTAACTCAACAGAAACCAAGCCTTATGAGCGAGTACGTTCGGAACAAATCAATATCAAAATTAACGCGGTGTCATCTTGTGGAAACGGAATAAGGTACTCTTGGAAAATGACTAGGTTTATGAATGGTTACTATAAGACTTTCGACAGTATATGTGCTACTGACGCCGGAAACGACACCCTGCAAATACCCGCAGTCTCCCTTGAGTTCGGACAGTATCTTATTTCTGTTACCGTATCACCAGTAGGGTTTCCGCTAGCGTCAACTGTAAAACAAATCAACTTAGTGATACTACCTTCAAATCCAATAGCACATATTGATGGAGATGATAGTATGTGGTTTTTAACGTCTGGAAGTACAACGATTAATTTCCAAGAATCTAGAGATCCCGATTTAAAATCAAATGTTCGAAAAGGGCTTTCGTATGACTTGTTTTGCATGCCAGATGATGCCTTCACTGCCATCGACCGAGATGATCTAGAAAAATTAAAAAAGAAGTCTATTTTTATAAAAGAAGAAGTGTTATTTGGGGGTACCACTAAGAACTTGGCACGATTTTATGATTATTCAACATGTTTAGATCAATCGAATAAAGTAAATATCACACGCGATATATCTATGTCGGGAGGTGTATTTAATATGCCGTCTCGCCTTTTTTCATCTTCAACTCCGACTAAACGGTTTGTTTTGTATGTAACGAAAGAAAATAGAACTAGCAAAACAAACAGGAAAATAGAACTACGTGTATCAAACTCAACCGATGCCTTTAGTGAACTTGATGCTCTGTTGGCAAAAAAAGATGTAGCGGGAGTTTTGGCTGCTGTGAGCATCCTGTCTTCTGGTATAGATGGAGATGTAGGTATTGTCTAATAAAGACATAAAGATATAATATAAAGATAATTATCTGCAAGTTATTATTGCTACTGTTGGAGTTCTTGTCCATGTTCGTTGGTACTATTCAGGTTTTTAGACTTAAAACAACTACCACCATCTCTAATTGGTTGAGTTTGTAACCAGAAAACAACTCTTGTACGCGCCGTTTTCATATAAATTTTCGTTGTACATATATATATTGTATAGTCGTGATTGCAATTTATTTGTTTTTAAACGTAGAATTGTTATCTTTGGAAATATTATAAATATGGTACTTGGACTATAAACCGAGGCAATACAATTGGTTTAAAACATTTAGTTGCTACTTACCCCATAATTTTTCTGTATTCATGTTGTATAAATATATATCCGGGAGTGTTTATTGATCGGTTAACATATATATGTTTTAATATCAAAAGTTAAATGATAAAAAAATCTGGAGGATACATGTAAGCATCTATTCATTATAGATTCTTTTTTATTTTCAGAATAACAGTACATCTGCCCAAGAGCAAATGTCACAGGTATTGTTTGTTAAATTAAGCGGGGATGAAAATAGATAACTTGCAGTGGCCAGTGCACATAGTGTACAACACCATACAAACCACGAGTTATTTCTATTCTAATACATGACCCCAAAAAAATTTCTAGTTTTGTTTGGCCCAAGTACGTTGCATTATTTTGAACTGGTCCATGTTACTTCCCTTTATGTTTTAATGCTGGGGATGTCTCGTTTTAAGGTGTTGTATAGTAAAACCATTGTAAGAATACAACCATGTATATTTATACAGTTACTCGAATGTTTTTTTACACAACAAAAAAAATTCGCTCGGGTATAATTTAAGATGTTGAAAACGGAAGTACTAAACGTATACACTGGAGGTATTCTCAAATTACATTGGTTGTATACTAAAACAGCTTTTGCGTGGTTTTAAATAAATATACATCACACAATATAATTGCTGCAGAAATAAGATGCTAAAGTGTTTGACAAAATACGCATGCGTTAAAGGCGGATATTTCGGGCAGTATATTAATTAACACTAAATAAGACCTCATATTAGAATGAGGCTCTATACATGATGCAAACTAAAACTACACCTATTTAAAATATGAACTATGACAAAATACTAAGCAGAGGGTTGCAAGTGTGTCAAATATAGCTTTCGAGTTTTTTTTCGAGAAGCGATAAAAGGTTTTATAAAAAATCAGACCGGCAGTTCCAGTTCCAGAAAAGCCAGTTACTACTGTATAGTTAAATTTGGTTGATTGAAAGCAACTAATTTATACAATAGCATTACCAATTTATAATTATTATTAATTGTTTAAATCGCTAAAAGCCATACAAAATTTCAAGCAAGATCATAAAGGCGTTTTAGTTTTTAAACCAAATTTTCATAAAAATTACAAACTTTAAGAATGAGAAGTTTTGCCTTGTATTTATTTTATATTTGTAAAAAAGTTTATATTAAATATGTGTATCAATAGTGTTATAATTCAATATACACTTTGATATAAACACCACATAGAAACCTAAGTTTTATAAATTTCTCTTAAAATAAAATAAAATTAAGTGCTTCATTTTGTCTTAGATTAGTTTAAGAATATTTTATCTGTGATGAGCAACAAAAGGGATAAGACACAAATAAATGCATACTAAGTATTCTCAGAACTGATATTACGCATTATATCTCTCGATTATTTCCATGCCGCTGGATTTATGTACAATAATAAATTAGAAGGTTTTGGTTCGGAATTGTACACTCCCACCAACATCTTGGATGAAATGCAGGAATTGTCGTTAGTAGATTGTGTTTGTTTATCAAATATAGACAATGTGTTTGATATTATTTACAAACAAGCCATAAACAATGGAAAGTAGTACATCATATCTATAACAGTAAATAAGACAAAAATCATTTCTTTTTACATTCATTTGCCTTAAAGGTTTCCCCTTGTGTGTTAAGATCTTATGTCCGACAGTTAGCCTGTAAATCTTGAGTAAGTTCATTTTTTTTCACAGACATAAATAAAACGTGGTTTATGTTCACTTACAATGAACAAATACTCAAATTGTTTTTAAAATATCTAAAATCTGATGTTTCTTTCAGTGTTTTCATCATAAGTTGGGGTTTATTTATAACAATATACAAACTAACCATCTTTGAGGTAACCCCATGTTTGTATCAATAGAATTTTAACCCCCTTTTACACATCCGTCAATGATGCATAACACAACTTAATAGGGACCTCGGTGGCCGAGTGGTTAAGGTAGTTCGTCTACTATTGATCACGTGGTCTGTCAACACAGAGATTGTGGGTTCGAGCCTCACTGCTGGCAGGATGCGTTCGACTCCAATCTTAATTGACAAGGATTGCCAGGTTTCTACCAAAGATCGGGGGTTTTCTCTGGGTACTCCGACCTCCTCCCCTAATAAAAAAAGGACGCCATGAAATAGCTGAAAAATTGCTGAAAGTGGAGTTAAACAACATTCAAACAAACAAACACAACTCAATACAATGTCGTAGTTACTTAAATCGTGGGCCTTTTCATATGAAATTCACTGTTCAAATTTCACGAAATCACCCTAACAGCGAAACGAGCCAAAAAGACACAAAATTTCAATCACGAGTAGAGAAGATAACACGGGCTTTCCCCAAAACGCATAAAACTACATATTTCTTCCGTAAATCAACAACTTGCCCGTCGTGGTATCCTATAGACTCTTCATTGTTTAAAATTCGACATCCGATTCGGAACGAACGAAACAAAGAACGTTGCTATGTTTCCGTCGTTTTGATTGGATGGATGCAACAAGTAGGGATAAGTGCGCGCGAGCTCATCTGTACTGGGTTATCTTTACCACAAATCGGACATTTACGGAAGAATTTGTTTATACTTGAAATGTTATTGTGGTAGAAAGATAAGTAATCATATGAACATCAAAGATATAGTACTCCGAAATTTAAATCGTTCGCAAACTTGTAAACGAGGTGTTACAAGAAAAGTTCTTTAAACAACATTCAAATATTGACTCTAACGATTCTTTCAAACTTTAAGGTTAATTTTGGTCATTTTTCCATCTATGAGTGTTAATCTGTATTGTTTATAACTGTACAATGTAGTTTTTTATATTAATTTAAGGAAAGACTATTTAAACTTTTTATCTGCAGATGAAAGAGAAGCTCGTTAATTATGTAGACGAAGTAGCCGATAAGGTTCAGAACGTTGGGCAATGTAAAATGGCTGCTAATGCTGTCAATGGGTTGACTGAAGGGGATATTAGTATGAAGACAAGGGTACGATAATTTATATTAGGCGCAGTACACATGATAAACTTTATATACCAGAACAAATTGAAGTTGAAAGAAACAAAGTTTTCATGTTACAAAAAAATAATGATGCAAAATATTTGCATTATTATTATAATAAGGTTAATTAAATCTAATGGATAATCAATTAGTTTTAAATAAAAGTGCACGAAAATGAACAATTAATTCTAAAGAATAAGTTTGATTATAACTTTTATTACATGTATCTGATTTTGTTGCTATTAATAGTCTAAAGGGAGTAATGCTATAGCCAAAACAGCAGCCAGTATGTCAACAAAGTTTGCTGAAGAATCTATGAGTACACTGACAGATGTAGCTGCTGGTAACTATGTCATATCAATTCATATCTGTAAAGCGAAAATTCTTCACTCTTTTAACAGTTGCTTAGATTTTTTTAAATTTGCAGTGAAATAATACCACGACAATTTAATCAATCAAACGATTAACAAAAAACATACCAGTTAAATTACGTTTGATGGCGTTTCTTATTCCCCCGTATACTATAATTATAACTAATATATTTATTTGCGACCTGTACAAAAGTAACAAGGACAGAATTGTTTGAAGGAGCAGGATACTTTTACAAGGATGTCAGGACTTTAATTAATAGTTTAAATATAAATAACTAAATCAAGCTGGAAAAACGTATCTTTATTTCGAGTGGTTTCCGTTAATATATCCGTCATAACTGGAAATTGAAGAAACCACAGAAACACCTTCATCTACATCATTTTTAGACTTGCACCTCGAAAATGACACCAACGGTCATCTTATCGGAAGAATTTACGAAAAATTAAGACGATTCCTATTTCAAAAATATCAATTTCTTTACTTATGAAGCAATACTGCAGCTTCTGTATCTATTTATTTAACTAGAAAACATTGCCAGAAAGTTCGCATTCACTGTTTCCATCTGATTTGATTGCAGTTGGGTTAAACGGTATCAGCAACGTTTTACCAAAAGAAACTGCCGAAGAAATAGAGAAAGCTCAGAAGAGAGAAAATAGACAGAAAAAGCTTGAAGCATCTGGATCAACAACGGTACCAATATTTAGTATTTATTTACTATAGATATATAGAAATCAAAACTTATTTAAACAAAATACGGGTTCAATTCCTGTCAACAGAATTGGTTCGAAAATATTCTATTAAATTCTTTCATAAAAATACCTATAGTACAATCTTTTCGTGTAATCGGTAAAATCAATGGATGTTACATATAGAGAAAAACATTTAAAAAATATTAATCATTTTGTGGCATACAGGACATTGTTTTTGACTAGTGTGCCTTTTTATGTTTCATTGCATTACAACCATTTATAACATTACAGACCGGTAGCTGTAAGGGTGCAGCACCAGTCCCAGTATTTGTTGGCGAAGAAGCAGTGGTTAACGAAGAGGATCTAGATGATTATGACAAGCTGTTGGTTAAATACAATCTTAAAAACTCGAAAGAACTGTTATACTTTTATGATTGTCTATATGACTTTCCTAAAGCATTTAGAGCTGCAGTTAGACAGTACGGTGATACTATGTGGCTCCCAATGTCGGTATTAGATGAAGACAATGAGGAAATCTTTGCAAAATTCGCAGTAGAGTGGGAACCGTTTGATGTGGATGAATTTATAAATAGCTACTGCAAGATAGAAATTGAACGATTGGCACAGGAACGATTGGATGCGGTAAGTTACATGTATTATAAAACAACTTATTTAAAAAAATTTTGAATTTACGTTTCACCAAAATAAATCTGCAGCTTTTCTTTAACAACATGAATTTTTGAAACGGAACATTTTTATGAAATTCGTCACATATTAATATCATAAAATGTTGACAATAACTTTTTTAAAAATCACCATGCAACGAGATGTTACCATACTGGCATGTCATCAATATTTATTTATCGACATAATAATAAAATCTTAAATTTATAGGACAGAGATGTTGCGCTAGCTAGTGTGAATGCTATAGGCGATGTTTCCAATCTTATGCTGGGGAAAATGGAGGCGGCTCGTCGGCGCAGAAAAAGAAGGGAGGCAATCGGGAATGGCACAATCGTTGATGGTAATGATGACGCTGATGTGGAGGATGTTGGACAAAGTCTGACGATCTCCTCGCCCAGTGTGTCTGTGCAAATGCAGAATATCGATCCCAATGCAGAGGGTAAGTGTTATCAGTGATCAATGTATGAGTAATAATCTTAAATAAAATAAACTAAATACACTAAGACAAGAAAATGACATTTTTGTATGATTTACACCGTGCGCGTAACCGGTACTCGTTAACCGAGAACTAACTTCTATCGAAAAATGTGTATTTATTGTCAAATGCCTACTACGGTTAAGCTGCTTTGGATCTTTTTTATTACAATTCTTACCATAAGTAACGATAATGAATACACTTTAAAAATATTTTCTGACAACTTAGACATAGCCGTTGTTTGTATTAAATTGTAATTTTATCCTACATGTTACTTTTGATACTGATACATTATGGGTAACATTTTACCATGATTAAAATGGTTGTCTACAAAAATGTATTTCTAAAACAATATCAAAAGGTTAAGAATATTCATTCAATCGAATTTAAACACGTTCTAGAATGTTTTATTTGACCATTGTCCTTAAAATTGTAAAGAATAAACAACCAATAGAGAAATTTAGTCAAATGATTTTTGCCTCATATGCAATACACATCTTCCAACTGATCAGGTACTCAATAACCCGTATTTCTGTCCATCTTGATTTTCTTGATAGAGGGTACATGCTTAAATAAAAGATAATAAACTATTGGTTACGGTGGCAAGATGAAAGTAATAACTCAGAAAAATTTACGGACGTCATCATGACTTGGTTAACCTTGAATTGGAAATCTGTGTCACAAATGTATTGATTAGTATGTCATAACAAAATTTCCTACTAATTACTGGATTGTGACTAACCTCAGATGTGACTAATAAATGGATTTTTCCTGACTGACACGACGGGTGCCACGCATGGAGGAGAAATAGCTTACCCTTTTCGGAGTACCTGGACTCGCCCTCGGTTTTTACTGGGATAGTGTCATTCAGTTGTTAGTTTTAAACATGTTTCCTCAGTACTTTACTTATGAAATACCCGTTTGTATCTTGATTCTTTTTTCCTATTCATTTAGGTGAACAGTCAATGGGTACCAGTTCAGGTGGAGCCAAGCTAGATCCTAGTCTGTTCGGAAGTCTCGGTGTTGATGGAGGATGCAGTGTTGGGGCTACTGTACGTAAACTATACGCCAGTATTTTATTGAACAAAAGGTCCAAAACAAATTTACAAAATGTATACCTTAGGAAAGATCGGAATACATGATAGTAAAACACGAAAAAAAGTGCATATTTTATTTTTGCTTAGAGAGTAAGAAACATTGCTTTGAGTTAGAAACATTGTTTAGAGTTAGAAACATTGTTTAGAGGTGTCAATGCTTTTGTAATATTGAAATCATACTTTATATATTGTATTTCAATTCACATCAAATTAGTATACTTCTATACGTTTCACGATAATGATTTAATTTTACTCTTTGTTAAGAAGGCATTGTCTGAACGCTTAAAATTTACTATTCGGAGATTAAAGTAGACATAAAATATGTATGGAAAAGATACCGATTAACTAACGAGTTTTTAGCTCACCTGGACCGAAGGTCCATGTGAGCTATTGCTATCACTTGGCGTCCGTCGTCCGTCGTCCGTCGTCAGTCGTCCGTCGTAAACTTTTTCAAAAATCTTCTCCTCTGAAACCACTTGGCCAATTTTTTTTCAAACTTAGCCACAATCATCCTTAGGGTTCCTAGTTTCAAGTTTGTACCCAGGGTATTGATCAACAGACAAATATGGCCGCTGTTACTAAAAATAGAACATGGGGGTCAACACAGGTTTTTGATCATTATCTAAAAAACTATAATAGCTATAGAGAAAACCGTTACTTCAAATTGATCAGCACATTAAGGTCTACAATAGTTGCTATTAGTGCGAAGTTGTGTATTGGCTTCTTGTAGGAGTTATTGCCCTTTTTTGAAGATTTTTGACAAAATTTTTGGTATTTACAATATAACCTGAAAAATATACGAGGTAGAGTGAAACTGTAAATGGCAAAAATGATCAGCAATGAAAGCCCTACAATTCACTTGATTGGTCTGAAATTGTCAGATGACTCCTTATATGAGTTATTGCCCTTAAATGGTAATTTTTTATGAAATTTTCCGTTTTTGTCCTGTAACTTGAAAACTATAGCAGCTAGATTGAAACTGTAAATTGCACAAATGATCAGCAATAAAGACCCTACAATTCACTTGATTGGTCTGAAATTGTCAAATGATTCCTTATATGAGTTATTGCCCTTAAATGGTAATTTTTTATGAAATTTTCCGTTTTTGTCCTGTAACTTTAAAACTATAACAGCTAGAGTAAAACTGTAAATAGCAAAAAAGATCAACAATACAAGCCCTACAATTCACTGTATTAGTCTGAAATTGTCAGATGACTCCTTATAGGAGTTATTGCCCTTAAATGGCAATTTTTTATGAAATTTTTCGTTTTTGTCCTGTAACTTGAAAACTATAGCAGCTAGATTGAAACTGTAAATTGCACAAATGATCAGCAATAAAGACCCTACAATTCACTTGATTGGTCTGAAATTGTCAGATGACTCCTTATATGAGTTATTGCCCTTAAATGGTAATTTTTTTATGAAATTGTCCGTTTTTGTCCTGTAACTTTAAAACTATAACAGCTAGAGTAAAACTGTAAATAGCAAAAATGATCAACAATACAAGCTCTACAATTCACTGTATTAGTCTGAAATTGTCAGATGACTCCTTATAGGAGTTATTGCCCTTAAATGGCAATTTTTATGAAATTTTCCATTTTTGTCCTGTAACTTGAAAACTATAGCAGCTAGATTGAAACTGTAAATTGCACAAATGATCAGCAATAAAGACCCTACAATTCACTTGATTGGTCTGAAATTGTCAGATGACTCCTTATATGAGTTATTGCCCTTAAATTGCAATTTTTTATGAAATTTTCCGTTTTTGTCCTGTAACTTAAAAACCATAACAGCTAGAGTGAAATAATAAATTGCAAAAATGATCAGCAAAAAAGCCCTACAATTCATTTAATTGGTCTGAAATTGTCAGATGACTCCTTATAAGGGTTATTGCCCTTAAATGACAATTTTATGAAATTTTCCATTTTTGTCCTGGAACTTGAAAACTATAGTAGCTAGATTAAAACTGTAAATTGCACAAATGATCAGCAATAGAAGCCCTACAAATGATTGCTTAGTCAAAAAATTGCAAGATGACTCTTTATAGGAGTTATTGCCCTTTCATTATGAATTTGGACATATGAACAGTTTTTTAATTATAAATTAGTCTATAACACACCTATTAGTAGAGTAAAACTGTAAATTTCTAAAGTACCCTAAAGGACAATGCCTAAAAACCATTTAATTTTCAGAAATTGTGGATGGCACATTATAGGAGTTATTGTATTTAACAAATTTTTTGAAGAAATGTATAGTTTTTGCACAGTAACTTAAAAGCTATAACAACTAGACTGAAACTGTTAATTTCAAAAATTTAAATATAGTTTAAGTCATTTGGATTCCAGGTGAGCGATTACAGGCTCCTGGGAGCCTCTAGTTATTGCACACACGTATTTATAATAGTTTGTCTGGATCTCCTACAGATCGTTAAAGTAAAAGCAATTTTTGTAGCTGCTCCTGAATCGCATTTCAAAAAGTCATACAGTTCTCCAAAAGCTTATTGCCTTTGCATCCTCAATTTTTCTGTCAACAGTAGAAAACACTTTTCCAAAAAGTTGTTGCCAAAAGAAGCCATTTTGAAGGTGTGAATTAAAGTTGCATTACAAGATTTTCTAACGATAAGTTTATATGTTGAGGGCTGATAAGTAACCACCTTAGTGAATTCAGAAGGACTATAGAAAAAGTATTGATTCGGTTGCTACATACTGGTACAACAGGTAGTCGACGCCGCTGAGTGACTTTTGACACCTTAAGACATATTGATCTAATTTTTAGCGATGAACTGTATTGAGTAAGAACTTGAAAGCGTTCCAGATTAATGTTCTTTAAACACCTTTTATTTATACGGAAAAAGCGGTTCGATGTGAGGAGGATGTGCCACAAAAAGTACAACTTTATGCCGTTAAATATCAAATGACCAGAATTATCTCAAAATCTGTCGCCGAATCGTCATTGTAGAAGTTGTGTCCGTCATTTTCCAAATGCTTTAAGTCAGTTGTGCACTGCACCATTAACCTATAAATCAACGGAACTGGAATCTAACGATATCGTATACTTTTCCTCTCTAATTAGCTAACAAATGTCGACACGTTAGTTATACTAGTCCCAGACTCCACAGAGTAACATAACATAATTTTATTCGATATTTTATTTGTTTTCTTCAACCATATCCTTGTTATTTAGTACTTAAATTTGGGGTTTTAATGAGACCTCGTTATCTTCTGATTTACTCAAGTTAAAGTAAAACATGTTATATCAAGAGTTTTATTACAGTTTAAATAATCTTTGTTTTTGTTTGTTTGTTTGTTTGATGGTGTTTAACGCCACTTTCAGCAATTTTTCAGCTATATCGTGGCGTCCAGTTTTTATTGGGGGAGGAAGCCGGAGTACCCGGAGAAAACCCCCGACCTGCGGTAGGTAAACTGGCAATCCTTGTCAATTAAGATTGGAGTCGAGTACACCCTGCCTGCAGTGAGAATCGAACCCGCAATCTCAGTGTTGACAGACCACGTGATCAATAGTAGACGAACTACCTTCACCACTCGGCCACCGAGGCCCCAAATAATCTTTGACTGTATAGTATACTTTACACATACATATCAGCCTTTAGAGCAGTTAGTTTTAGTTTGTTGCAAGATACATTATGTTATGTTTTGTTCAAATTTCAAATTTAAGATGCCTGAATTCTTTTCTTCAAAGAACTGATTTCTTAATCTGAATCTGATAAGGCATACAGTTTTATTAAAGCAACAGCTGCTGTAATAAAACAACGATAAATTGTCTCTTTTTTATGAAGTACAACTATTAATGCATTGTAAAGGGTAGAAGAAAATCTTATTAATAGTAAATAGATAAAGAAATAAATAGATATTTGTTCAAAGGCCTACATAGAACAAAATAAGGAAATATTATAAAACAAGTAACAAAATGTTTTAGTTCCCGCGTAAGATATTTTATATTTCCTCTGCCTTTCAAAGCTCTGTTAGACTTTATGACGCCCCGTCAGATAGCTTTCTGTATAAAATTTTCGTGTGGTTCAACTATATATAAATCGCTTCTCTAGATATTAATATCCATGAAAATAATCATCTTAACTTCAATCAAGCTAGTTTTAATCCACTTCCAATCCCATTTCCATTCCATCACTACCTCTACTTTCCGACATTTTACTTTCCAAACATTCAAGTACATTGGTAAAATGCGATTAACGCTTGAAGGTTTACATTCATTCTTAACAAAAAAATATACACTTATAATAATAAGTAATAAAATCTGTATTTGTAAACCTGACGTACTTTATTGTGAAAAGATTTTGTTTCAATTTAGGTTGTTGTAAACGAGAACAATCCATTTACCTTCAGTAACAAATCAGACTCTGCTATCAAAACTCGTGTTGTATCCATTGACCTCAGCAATCCGTGCACAGGGGAAAAAGCTGCAGTGCAGAATACTTCGAAACCTATTGTTATTGAAATGGATGGTAAGTTGAGTTTCTTTTAACAGATTTTATCTAATGTGGTAATCCAAAAGGGTTATTAACATGACATTTACGATGTGTTATTGTAGATACGAATACGAATTTACCTATGTTCCCTTACGTGTTGCAATTTTGTATAAAGAGTGATTTTTTTTCACATTCATGCTATATTTAAATTTCAACTTTCCAATAATAATATGTGATTTCCTCGATTTTGATCTATGATCAATAATAAATATTGTATAGAAATTTAATACAAAAAGCATTTGCTTAATAGGATAATCAACTACATGTAAAAGTGCTTAAGGCTAAAAGTTAAAAGAACTTAATGTTGGGCCCAAGTATTTGTTTAAATGTTTTACTATATATTTACTAAAATTACGTAATATAATTTTGAAGGCAACCCAGATAAAATTGATTGCCCGATGGAATTTTTATTATGTTTGTCTCGAATGACATCTGGAGATGATCCAACTGAATATAATTATCATCCAGTACAAGTCAACACCAACGATTCCACTATCCATTTCACCGTTTGGCCAGACAGACAAGGTGATCGATTTAAGTTGTTTATTAAATATGAGGATTACCCAAATGCTACTTACTACGACCACACAGCCATTATACCACACGATGACCTTGCTTTTAAACACATTGTTGAAGATGAAAAGAGGAGATATCTACAGCACACATACTTTCCTCCACAGAATTTGACAAGATTTAATGGAACATACAGAATAGCCATTAAGCTTCATGGTAAATAGTTATAATACGTTTTATTAACATCTGTTTGCTTTGGACACGACCAAAACTTATATGTAATAAATCAATCTTGCATAGGCATACTTTCAGCTATTAATGAAAAACTGTTCAAAACAAGTTTCCGTGTGTACATTTCCATTTTCTGCTTCTAAAAATATATCCTACCTGCTTCCTAATTAATGATATTTCAAAACTATTTTTAAGAGAAGACAACAGTAAATTTTGAAGAGACAAAGGTCTGTCTGAACTATTCTACACAACTCATGATCTCTGGATGCAAGTTCTGGAGTGAGGAAGAACAAACATATAAAGCAGAGGGTTTGGTGGTAAGATGAAGTTTCTGTTTAAGTTCAAGAACAAATTGTTTTAAATACTGATTTAAAATATATTATAAAAACTATGTTTTTAAATGTCATACATGTATGTTTGAAAACTGTTATCAGACAGTTACATTGCAGCCAACATGCATTGTTGGGCTATGATATATTTTACATTAAAGGTTAAAATGATACTACGCAATTGTATAAATTTGACATAGTATATAAAATTATTTATGTTGACAATAAGGTTTTTATTTCTAAGATTTATTTTATTGAAAGAATTAAGTCCATGTCTTTACCTATGCATGTCCTGTAAATGCACATATGGGTTTGTTTTTATATCGATGCATTTGTTTTTAAGGTGTCTAACGAGACTACAATTTGGAAGACAAAGTGTTTGTCAACTCACTTGACTTCATTTGGAGGAGATTTTGCTGTACCACCTAACACTATAGACTTTAGTAATGTGTGGGCTAAGTTTGATCTTACTAATAATGCTGCTGTATTTTCAACAGTAATCGTCTTGGTTATATTGTATGTCATCATTGTCATTTGGGCACGACACATGGATAAACAGGATCTGTTGAAGGTGCAATAAATATAGGAATATGATACACATCATAAAACAGTAAAACATTTCAGCAATATTTTTAGAGGTTATATGAATCTTGAAAAAAAACGAATCTGAAATTAGAAATATAACAAAAAGAAAACACGTAAAAAACCCTCGAATCGTTGTTTTCTTAGTACAAGTATAATCTTAAAGTTGGTGAGTTGTTCGCAATCATTGCCGTAACGAACTGACGATAATTGAAGAAACCAATCATATGTAAGATTCTGAAAGTGAATTCTTGTAATTTTTCTTATCAAACCATATTATAATTAACAGTGGGGTGCCACACCGTTGGAGGACAATCTGCCAACCGACACATACCATTATCAGATAACAGTTCAAACGGGAATCAGAAAGCATGCTGGAACTTCTTCCAAAATCAGCTTTGTATTGTCAGGTGAAACCAGCGATTCAGGAGCGAGACGATTGTATGATGGTCGTAGAAAGGTAATAGTTTGAAAGGGAAGTCTTGTACGTATATAAGTTCTTATAAATACTACAAGTACATTTGAATGCTTATCCTTAGAAGAACTATAAAGCAGTAATGACACAAAACAAAAGATTCAAACAACACAAACATTATTAGACGCACCACTGAAGGTTTATAAATATGACCGCTTCTTTTGATGGTGTTTTATTGTACAGAGAAATGGGACCATACTGGGAGGATTCCCAGTGCTCGACCCACAGAGCAGCCCAGCGAGTCCCCGGGTGGCGGATAGGGGAGACCCTCTCGTTGGGGGGTTGTCGGGTCATAATACGGAAGGCCTGACCGCGGACCGTAGTGGGTAATGTGTTTGGAGAGTGCCACGCTCCTTGCACGACCCCTTTTGTAGATTTTGAAAAAGAGTAGACTCATTGTAGCCGCTACAAAAGGCTTAATTTTCCGCCCCTTCCCAAAACTCCATACTTTTCCAGTGGCAGTCAAAAATGTATTTCCTGTGACCCATCCCATTCCCATTTTCCGTTGATTTATTGTTTGTTAACTTGTTCCCGTCCTGAATATAGCTGAAATACTGCTCGCTAGACGTAAAGCAGACATCCAATCAATCAATCAATGTACAGAGAAAAATGTCTTCAGTTGTGCATGTAGGGGTATGACCACCATTTTTTTCGATTCTTTGACAAATGTGATGATTTTGACTTTTCCTACACAATTTATCGTTATTTAAAATAAACTGACACTTCTGTTGCATAAAAATATGCACCAGGTCAGCATTCTGTCTATAGTTTACACTATGTTTCATTGCGTAAAATTTCTTATTAAAGATGTAAATCGCAAGCTTGGCAATAAACATCCAATGCAAATGAACTTACTTCACACATAGATACGCACTAGTTACATAAATTTATCACATTTTGCATTTTGTAAGTTTATTTTACACCTCCCAATTTTTCTGTGGGTTGTCGAGTGGTTAAGGTAGTTCGTCTACTATTAATAACGTGTTCTGTCAAAACTGAGATTGCGGGTTCGAGTCTCACTGCGGGCAGGATGTACTCGACTCCAATCTTAATTGACAATGATTGCCAGTTTTCCTACTGCATATCCGGGGTTTTCTCCGGGTACTCCGGCTTCCTCACTCAATAAAAACTGGACGCCATGAAATAGCTGAAAAATTGCTGAAAGTGGCGTTAAAGATCAAAGAAACAAACCAATTTTTCTAATAGAGTTTCAGAGTGCCTCAATCTGTTAGAAAAAGTTCTATCCCTTGAAATACATTTGAAGTAAGAAAAATAGTAAAAAAGTGTCCTAATTATAAACCTTGTCCATCCTAAGAAAGTTATTGAGTTCAAATTCACATTTATTTTTATTCAGTACTGCTATATTTAGGAAGAGTGCATTAATAATTTTTCATATCAACCTAAAAATTTACAACCTCAGAACTGATTTCCGGTATTTGGTTGTCATACACCTAAACTTATTTCTCTTTTATTACTGAAATTAAAAAGGAGGTTTGTATTAATATAAGCAAAGGGCAAACTGTATAATACTATGATTCCACATTGTTTAATTTTTAAAATTTATATATTATTACCACTACACATGTAAAAAAAAATTTTCTGTTTGCAGACTTTACAGGCAGGAAGTATTTTAAATTACATACTAAGCGTAGAAAAAACCTTAGGGCCACTATCATTTCTGCGAATTTGGCATGACAACAGCGGACACGGAAAATTGCGGTCTTGGTACTTGGACCAAGTGCAAGTCAGTGACCTACAAACTGGGGAACGGTAAATCTTTGTCTTTAATCGACATTTATTTTTACACATACTGTCCAACACTGTCCATGAAATTATTTAAAGAGGTATACACTATTTGTGAAGTGTTATTAATAGTCCATTAGAGTTTACATTTGTTTCGGTTTGATTGCTTTGTGGATTGTCTTTTTGACAGTTTCATCGTTGTTCGGTATTTTGTTATTACCTTTATTTGACATCCAAAGCCTTTTTTGTCTGTTGACATCACCTTGTGATAAAAAAGTATACCTATGTAAGCGATAAATTAGTCCTGGTAAAATTAGTCTGAACATACCGATTTAGAAAACTGTCAGTCTTTGTCAGTTAAGGTTGGAGTCGATTGTTAGTTTGAATGGTGTTTACCTCCACTTTAAGCAATTTGTCAGCTATATCATGGCGTCCAGTTTTTATTTAGGTAGTAAGCCGAAGTACCCGGAGAAAACCATCGATTTTTGGCAGGAAGATAGCCATTCTTGTTAATTAAGGTTGGATTTGAACACATCCTGCTAGTAGTAAGGAACGAAAACATAACACTCAGTTTTGACAACCATATGATAAAAAGTAGATGATTAACTACCATTAACATTCAGCCGCTGAGGCCCTTTAATATATGTACAGCTCTTTGTCAATATTTATCTTGTTAAACATCTTATGTTTAATTCTCTCAAGTTTTCACAATCGTTTGTTTTTGTACAGATTTATCACGAAAAGACAATTATAACTGGTAAAATAAATCTCGTAACTAAGCTTATACTTAATCGAATTTCCTAAAAACAGTACTAGAATTTTGGTATTGAAAGAAAATTGCCCAGTGAAATTTGTCTCTTGACCTTTTTTACTAGGAAATTAAGTGACGGGGATTTATTTTACGAGAGGACTTATTGTACTGTTACATCTACAATACACTCGATTAATCGAGAGCGCAAAAAAAGATTAAAAAAAAACAGGTTCATTATATTAAATATAGAGGTATACTTTTATCATATTTTTAGATATTTCTTTCTATGTGACCGTTGGATGGCGGTAGAGGAAGACGACGGTATGATTGATAGAATAATCCCAGTAGCTGGACGTGAGGATTTAGCAGCATTCAAACACCTGTTTTCCTCGTCTATCAGAAAGAAACTTACAAGTGATCATTTATGGTTCTCAGTGTTCTCAAGACCAACCAGAAGTAGCTTTACACGTGTACAGAGAATTTCCTGTTGCATGTCATTATTGTTTATGACAATGATCACAAATGCTATGTGGTTCAAGTCAGAAAGTAATGTAAAACAAACAAACGCATTACAGATAGGACCAATTTCTTTTACGTTGCAGCAGGTACTAATTTTCTAAATGCTTAACAAGGCGACTGCAATATAAAAATATGATGTTATCTTTTTAATTATGCTCAGTTTAGTTATACTCAGTTTTGAACTTAATAACGCCGAAGAGTGTGTGGTATCTTGATATTTTAAAAAAAAATACTGAAATGTTTAAACCATAAGTTAACGCCAGTGTTATTACCCAGTATTCAAAATTATACTTCAGTAAATATCATTAATTTTAACTTTCATTCAGCAATAAAGAGAACTAAATGTTAACATGACCAACCCAGTTGTACAAAATAGTATTACTGACATTGTATCAGGCTTATTTTATTTTTAAAAGGTATTCGTGAGCTTCGCCAGCACTATGCTTGTATTTCCTGTAAATTTCATTATTATAACCTTCTTCCGAAGATGTCGTCCTAAGAAAAATTCAGTAATGCAAGTCAACCAGACAATGCCTAAACGGGGCAAATGGAAAAACATTACAAACTCTTCACAAATCTGGGGAAATGAGCCGACAAAGAGTAAATGGCGGAAATTTAAAGACTCTGTTGAAACCATTACCACTTTTCATCAAAGAGCTAAATACGGGGCACAAGATATTGACCCAGAGGAAGACGATAAACCTAAACCGAAAATTGTCGGTCTGCCTGACGAAAAGCAGGCAAAGAAGAAGAAAAAACCAGGAACGCTACCACATTGGTGTATCTACATTGCCTACGTCTGTAAGTATATCTTACTTTCTGTATTAAATATATTGTGTGTGAAGATTTGTCCCATTCCATTGTACAACATTTACCTCATTTTTGTAAATAATAGACTGCGAAAGAACTATCAAAGAAGCCACGTAAACATCAGTTATGAAGGTATAATGATGTACTGCTATATTTTCAAACATACAGCAAATACGTGACCAAATAAAACTACAGAGTAGGAACGGAAGAAAAAAGATATCACAAAAACACCAAATTTAATTGATAACCACAATTAGATCAGTAAAAATGGTACTGTAAAAGTATCGAACCAGTTATTATTGTTGCGACTTTCAAGCTTTATATATGATGCATTTAAGGATGTTTAAAGCTGTAATCAATCAGTTAACAATGATAAACTATTTTTAGATAAACATAAGGTATCAAACGAAATGTAACTGCACGAATAAATATCATTATAACTTGTGAAGTATTGCAGGGTGAAATATATTGGTTATTTTTAATTTCAGTGACTGTTTTAAGCATTGTAGTACCAGGTTTTTTCACAATACTGTACAGCATGCAATGGGGTCCAGAGAAAGCAAATGAATGGCTAACAACATTTCTTATGTCATTTTTCCAGTCAGTCATTGTAGTTCAGCCTATCAAGGTAACATAAATCTTCTGTTTACAACAAAAGATATACTATAGAATTTAACACCGTTTTCAATAGATTTATCGGTATATCGTTTGAGTTAGTTGGTCTTGTTGCTATACCGATAAATCCATTGTAAAAGGTGTTTAATCATTATTATTCTTTAAAATTAAATTAAGAAAATAATTTATCTAGGGTATTATCAATTTCATTTTTCGTGTGCATTTGTAGCGGGATTGACAGAACGTGTGAATATTTTGTTGATGTTTACGTACTTTTGACATTGTTCCATAAACTATCTTCTGATTTTAATAAACACAACTAAGTTTAACTTTAATCTATAACGTTATTGTCTGTATTGAACACAAAAAAGTTTAACTTTTAACAAATAATGACATTTCATTCAACATAAAATTTGTAAGTTGATCGCCATCGATATTGAAAGCGCCATCTTTGTTTACGTTGGTTAAGCTACAAGTAAAAATAGTTCGGTTAACGTCATTAATCCAAAATTAAGCTTAGTCAACTTTATTTATCAGAAAACTAATTCAGTTGAAAACCTCTACCGGAAGTAATCTCGACCAAATAAAGAAACGGATTTCTCAATCATATTAGAATTATACTGTAATATAAATATATATGTTGTCTGCAAAATTTTATAAATCATTCGGTTTTTTAATGCTCTGAAGTAGTTTGTGTACATTAGCATTTAAGGATTCACATTTGCATTGATACGTTATTCACATTTTCATTGATACGTTAGATGATTTTGATCTTTAATGTTCTACTGGTGTTTTTTTTTAATTTTAACACAGCTTGAAATATTTGGATTATTGAATTCTAACTTGGATTCTAACATTCATGCAATACTTTTGAATGAAAAATGGTCTTATATATTAAACTCAGGATTTCGTCATACAATGTTAATTAACAGATATTTTGTAAATTACTGTGTTCAGATGGCAATAACCATGGGTTGTCTCTAATTGTACAATAATGAAGAACTTGTTTTATATAATGATTTAAAAAGTGTGCCTACACTGAAGCTTTAAAATTGCTAAATTCCCCCGTCCATACGTAACTAGTAGTACTTTTTCAGTGGCTTCAGAAAATGCTATTTATTCCAAGTGCTTAAGCTGTCTTCAAACAATCCATTCATGTGACTTTGCACTGGATATACTCTATTTTATGTATTTGGAACTAGATAGTTTTATGAGTCTGGTTTCAGTTCTTTTCAGTTTCTTTTTTTCTTTTAAACGTTTTAGTGTAGGAAATCTCTTTTTTTTAAATATAATAAAGACTTCGCAGTTTTTTTGCGCTGTGCTCTACATGGTATATTTAATTATAGGTAATGTGCCTTGTTGCATTTATTGCGTGTATTCTAAAGAAGCCAGATATTGAAGAAGAAGATGGAGCAAATGATGACATAAATAACGTCATTGCTGCTCGTGATGAAGAGTTGTTGCAGAAAGATCACGAAGAACTCGATGGTTAACTATGTGTCTTTGTTTTTTCGTTATTTATTATTTAATTGTAATTTAATTGCGTCTACGCAAAGAAGTCATTGAATGTAACTTGAGGGTTTGAAGATGCAATAGTGTACTACATTTTGAACATAATATAACAAATTTTTCTTCGTCATTTCACATCTTGTAATAAATTTTGTTACAATAATTTATAGTTATGTGATTGGCATACATTTCGATGCTGTTTGTTATATTATACTATTTCAATAAGGATATTGAATCGGAAACAAATAATTGACTTATATTTGTGTTTATTTAAATGTTTTATAGAATATTTTTGGCATAATATTTAGTTATATCGATTCTTTGTTATTGTTTCTTTTAACAGCAATTGTTGCCCGACGACAGAAAGCAAACGAAGAGTGCAAACCCATAGACATGGAAGCCTTAAAAAAAGCACGAGAGACTCGATTGATGGAAATCAAGATGGATACATTACTAAGAGAAATTGCTATATATTTGCTTTTCGTCATTGTTTTATTTTTTCTGTCATATCAAGAAAGAGACTCAAATTCATTCCAAATGGCCGAAAACCTCAGATCATTTTTTGATAATGGATTTACAAGTGTAAGCTTACAAACTATTTTTCACTCTTTTTGAATATTTATCATGTAAAAGTGGATTTTCGAAAATAGTAATAACTATATTAACATCGTAATACGTTCACACAAAACAAAAGATTAAGATTTTGACACAGAACATAGTATATTAAATGCACATTTATTACTGAAAAGAACAATGTTTTGCACACACACAATTTGATTACAGTTGATTTAATCGTTTTATTTCATTCTACTTAATTTTTGTATTGAAGTTGCTTCAGAGGCAATAACATGTAAGCAATTATGTACATTTGTTTGCTACAATTCTCCCGAATTGCAAACATTTAAGCAATTATTATGATACATTCGCATTCAAAAGTACTTTTTTGCATAAAACTGGTTTCATATATTAATATTGCAGTCTTGTGTCATATAACAACAAAAATGAAACCTAAAAATGTCGAGATGACTATTAAACTTTGCATAAATATAGTTTGGGGTTTACAGATACAAACAACTGAACAATATTGGGATTGGTTAGAGACGAGCTTACTTCCTGCAATGTATGCTCAGCAATATGACAACGGAACAGAAATACAGCAGTGGTGGGATAAAAAATGTACAGGTGATATGGTGTCCCGTAGAGTTGGCACTCCACGACTTAGGCAACTGCGTGTAAAACCAGGTTATTATTAAGTTTTGCTTTAGAGATTATTTATAAAAAAATTGTCTAAATAATACAAAGTTTAAATTATTCTACGATTCAGTTTGTTGAGGCTGAGAACTTTTTAATCATAAAAAATATTAAATATTGTCATATATCGTCGAGTTACCTTAAATCTGTCTCTTATTTATCTATGCGTTTCCGGGTGGTTTCCAACTTAACAACTTAATTTTCGTAAAACCACTGTTATTGTAACATCAGCACTTAAGGTCTTAATTTGTGTGAAAGTTTTAAATATTTATTTTCGCAGATACTTGCAAAGTAAATCCAATGTTAGGTCCACTTATTCAGCACTGTAGAGATGAGTACGGATGGAGCGATGATGATACCAAGTGGTATTTACCTAGTTGGATGAAACCTCCAGACGAAAATATTACAGAAATGAAAACTTTGAAATCGCCCTGGGTATACAGAGATGCCCTTGAGTTGGCCAATGCACCATATGTTGGCGAAATTTCCACTTATAAAGGTGGGGGCTATGTAGCAATGTTTAAACGTAATGTTAAAAGAACTGAAGTGCTACTAAAGACACTGAGAGAACAAATATGGTTGGATGTTTACACAAGGGGACTGTTCTTAGAGTTTACAGTCTATAATCCTAATCTTAACTTATTTGGGTCAATGATTATGCTTGTTGAGTTTATGGACTCTGGTGGAGCTGTGTCAAGAATGGAGTTTAAGGTAAATGAAACGTTACGTCTTCAAATTGTGTCAAAGTGTCAAAATTAGCTGCATGCTGAAGTATAATTGAAAATATTTTTAATTCATCTCTATTGCTTCCAAAACGGCAAAACAAGTAGTAACTTTAAATGTTCAAGACATTGATCTTGTAAATAAAAATGACAAATGCATTAAGCATTAATCTCAATGACTTGAATTAACAGTTTAAGATATCCGACCCATAATTGAAATTACCGTTGAATTTTTTTTTGACCAAGAAATGTGGCTTCATTAAATAAATATTGCTAATTACTGATGCAAATTATATATATTGTGCTACTTTGAGTCAATGTTACCATTTTTGAGCAAACAATTTAGTTACTCAAATGGTATTTCCGATGTTTGCCGAAGATTACCGAGGTCTGCTCTATTGAAATACAATGGACATCCGGGACGCCAAATATGATCACGTGGTCAATTGTGGTCCGGATACCTTAAATCGAAAAGTACTTAGCACACAAATAAACTTTATCAAATCAACTACTAAATATAGCTTACCAGGTTGAAAGTCCACAATAAATGTCATGGTATACATTAATATGACTGCGATTTAGCTAGAATATCAATTAATTGCAAAGTCATCAGTTCAACTCGACTGGAATACATTTAAGGCAATATAGACAAGCTTATAACCAATATTATACAATTACTGACGTTGAAGTCGTATCGGAATTTTTCAACCAGAAAAGAATATATATGTTTGAGAATTGAGAAATACGCATAGCTAGGATTTGTAAGTCAGTAACTGTTTTATTACATAATGAAAACAACAAATCCTCGTCTCTGTAACAAATCAACTAGCAGCAAACGCGTCCATGAATCAGACTAAAAACAAGTTAATATTAGATTCCGATTGACTGATGTGCAGTGGACAAAAATAACAATATTTTGATGCCATCTTATTACGGTTGAGACATACAAGACGCAGGACACCATCCGCCATTTGTGTGAAAATTTCAAAATAGATATAACATTTATAGTAAATTTAATTAACACTTAATTTCATAAAATTTGAAATAGTAATTAAAGTCTTATACCTATATTATTAATTCAATTTACTAATTGTTGAAATAAAATGGTTTTGCGTATAGGCAAAAATCATGAAAATAAAATGTTTTACAAGGAAAGTAATTTTGACAAAAAACCTAGTTTAAACACTTTTTGATAAGTTATTTCGAAAAAGACGAAAAAGTCAAATCAGAAAACCCTATTTTTCTTTCTTTCCATCAATAAAATGTATACCAATTACCTTGACATTACATTCAAAATGCAGAAAATTCCATTGAACAGAATTTTTGTTCTCTTTTATTTTAGTGCTTTTTAGGCTCTTCTCTGTTTTATTTATTGGAACATTTAAAATTTCAGTGCACAACCACCTCGACAATAAGCTCTGCTACTCCCGTTTTTGTAATCACGTATAACGTATGGCGAGTTTTAAGAAAATTCATTGACAAATAATTTTCAGTGAAAGTGTCATCAACCACCCTGACATGACCCAAAAACAGTTTACAGATATATCATAAACACGCAAAATTCTATAATAATGAAGGTGAGCTATTAATTTTTTTTGCAGATCTTCCGTTTATTAAGTTATATTGGAGGAATGGGAATTCTTGTCATCATATTTCAAGTACTGTATGCATGTTTTACCCTGTATTTCTTTGTTCACTTCGTGAAAAAGCTGAAAAAAGAGAGAAGGCAATATTTTAGTTCTTTTTGGAATAAACTGGAATTTGTCCTCATGATATTCTGCGTTACCGTGATAGCCATGTATGCCTTAAAGAATATTCTTACAACTGTTGCAATGAAAGCTTTGAAAGACAGAAATAGAGGTACGTGTTTAAAATTAAAAATGTCTAGATAATGGTTGATGTGAAATGTAATAGCAAAAAGGTAAATAAGAAACATACTTAAAGCGTGAAAGAAATATCCCGAGTACATATTAGCACAGGTTAAAAGTATGCTAGAGGAATGCAATGAAAGATTTGAAAGACAGAAATAAAGGTACGTGTTTAAAATTAAAAATGTCTAGATAATGGTTTATGTTAAATGTAATAGCTAAAAGGTAAATGAGAAAATACTTAAAGCGTGAAAGAAATATCCCGAGTACATATTAGCACAGGTTAAAAGTATGCTAGAGGAATGCAATGAAAGCTTTGAAAGACAGAAATAGAGGTACGTGTTTAAAATTTAAAATGTCTAGATAATGGTTTATGTGAACTGTAAAGGCAAAAAGGTAAATGGCAGAATGATTGCATACAAACGCACAAGCTGTTACATAATCTTAATTTACAGTTAATTACTGAATAACCAGCATCTGAATAACTGATTATGCAATGAACAACCATGCCTGGATTGCAGTGGGCTGACAAGTCTACCCGTATTACAGAAAACAAAGATAATTGCATAATACAAACTTGCATTTTTGCTGCAGGTGGAAACATTACATAACATACTTATAACATAATTTTAGAATTATGCTACAATATATAATAGAATGAAAACTACACACGCATTACATAACAGATTTGCAACAAAAATTTTAGAAACTTGCTACAAAAATTTTTCATTAAGAAATAAATTCATTTTTTGCTTATAATATACAGTCCGCCAAAAGTTAAGCATCACCTAAATATTTTATTAAATAATTTTAATACAAAACGATTCATTCAGCATCTGATGCATTTATGCAATGCTTTCAAACAATACCTTTATATAACATACATGTCAAATGTCAATAATTAGAGTTTTAAAGTGTAAAAACCGGTTTCAAAAACTTGTACCGCTTCTAATTAACAGACTGACTTTGAATGAAATAGCCTTATTCGATTACCCGTGGATATTGTGGTTAGTTATTATCTTTTAAAGACTTTTCAACATGGTAAGACAAAAATTAAGTATCGCCAAACGCTGACAATCAATTAGAATGAAAAATGCTGGAATTAGTAACCGCCAAATAGCAGCTAATTTTGGGGTGAACCACTGTGTTATTAGCAGACTTGTTGCAAGGCATAGACAGACAGGGTCAATCGAGGACCGCTCATGATCTGGGAGACCCAGTAAAACAACCCCTAGAGAGGACCACTTCCTTGCTCGTCAAGCCAGATTGCATCCCTTTTCAACAGCAGGCCAGTTACGTGGAATGTGGCACACTGGTGGTCAAATCAGTGACTTAACAGTTATTACACAGATTTCACACGGCTTCACAGATCTCGATTACGTGCCCGCAGGCATTTGAAACGACCAGAACTGACAAGAAGGCACCGTCAATCACGAATGGAGTGGGCAAGACATCATCGTCACTAGAATATAAGATGCCGGAGACGTATTCATTGGTCAGATGAAAGCCGCTTTCTGTTGAAGCCTTTTGACGGTCGGATACGTGTTTGGCGGCAAAGGAATACATCTTTGGATAGAAACCATATTATAGGAACAACTGCATTCGGTGGTGGCGGCGTTACCGTATGGGGATGCTTTTCACATGACTGCAAGCTCCCTTTACAGATTTTCAACGGTACATTGAATGGTCTGAAATACCGCGATGACATCTTGGATGGTCACGTTAGGCCACATTTTGACAACCATGCTCTTGCAGACAGACCAATGTTTCAAGACGACAACGCTCGACCCCATCGAGCCCGTGTTGTGAGCGACTTTATTGAAACAGAAGCCATTGACACACTTCCATGGCCAGCCATGTCACCGGACATGAATCCGATTGAGCATGTGTGGGACTTTATCGGGCGAAAAGTCAATCAAGGGAACACAAGATGCCGAAATGTTCGAGAATTAGAAGTCGCACGTGTGGAAGAATGGCAGAGATATTTTCACAGTACAGATTTAGGCGTTTGGTTGCTGGAATGAGGCGGCGTGTTGAACATTTACACCGGAAGCGTGGAGGTTATACCCGATATTGATGGAAAATACACCAAACGACAGTCCATTTGTTACTCTTTCACCTCAGGACTTGTTGAATGACTGTAATTTTGTAAACAATGAAAAATTTTGTGTCAAACTAAAACTTAAAATAACCTATTGTGTTGTTGTTTTTTTGGCTTATTTTTGTGATCATTATTAGACCAATAGAATTTAATTTTACAATTTGAGGATTTAAATAATGAATTTTACAGGTTCAAATTTCTTAATGATATATACATTTTCATACAAATTGAACAGTTTCTCATTTGTTTTTGTTATTGAAAAAACATTAGATCCGGACAAATAGGTGATGCTTCACTTATGGCGGACTGTATATATGGTTTTGAGCTTAAAAGATTGATGTTATGTGTTGCCTGGTTTTTTTGTATAAATACCGAAGAGTTGTCTTCTATTGTAATCTCTATAAAGGAATCTTTTCCCAAGAAAATTTCATTCAATATATAAAGGTTAATAGAATTGACTAAGGCAGACACACTCTTCGTCTAATCAAGTGGCGCTTAAAACCAATATTTAAAATCAAAATGATTCAAATGTTGTTGAGATCTCTATATCTAGATAAAGTTTGGATCTTACTGGTGTATTCGATCTCCCCAACAGATGTATTAATTTGTTCCTATCCTGAAAAAAAGTTTAATATTGTTAGATGACGATTAACTGACTATTCATTCAATCAATCAATCATACATTAATGTTTTCAGTAAAGAAGTAAAGAAAAAATATATTTTAAAAACAATTTATGATATTCTCTTTTTTCAGCCGACAATGTAAACTTTCTATCTCTGGCACAGTATGACGAGCTATACGGATACATGGTGGGATGTGTAGTTTTTCTGGCGACGGTTCAATTTCTTAAACTACTTCAGTTTAATAAGAAAATGAACATGCTTGGAGATACCGTTAGCCTAGCAGCCAAGGATCTCAAGGTCTTCTCGTTTGCCTTTATCATCTACTTCCTGGCTTTTACTATGTTTGCGTTTCTACTTTTCGGATCTACCTTGTACGAGTTTGCTGGTTTCATAAGTGCAGCTGAATCTATGTTTGCGTTTACTCTAGGAAGTTTTGATTTTGAAGCCATGGAATCGTCACAGAAGATACTGGGTCCGATATTTTTCTTTCTTTTTATCTTCATTGTATATGTAGGGCTGATGAGCATTTTCCTCACAATTATAGCGGATGCATTTGCTACTGTAAAGGAAGACGTTGCAAATCAAACCAATGATTACGAGATTGTTGACTTTATGTGGAAGAAAATCAAAGGAGTTATAGGATAGCAGATACAATTTTAAACAATTGTTCGAACTGAACATTTGAGCAAGTCCTCATCAAATAATAACTGAACACAACTTATAAGATTGGCAATATAAAAAAATTCTTGAAGTAATAAATACTCTTAATGTTAACTAAACTTAAACCTATATGGGAATTAATGGATAAAGATGACTATTTACTACTAGGGACTCGTGCTTAATAAAATGCTATTATATTTTGTGCAAAATAGATAAAATCGTAATTTTAGTAAAAATCAATATATTAAAAGATAACAAGGTTTCATTAATAAAAATGAATATATTTTAGTTTGTTTCAAATTAAATACAATTTACTTGTTGGATCATATTATGTTACCACCTCGCGTTTCATCCTGTTAAAAACAAACATTAGTTTTGTAGTAATATTTTTTTCTCACAACGACTACAAATCACATAGATTTGTGAATAACTACATGTATCACTTGATGTGTTTTTCACAATTGACTCGGAATGAACTTATTGGGAATGGTTTTTAAGAACTAGAATGTCGATTAAAAGATACAAAGTTTATTTTATATAGATTGCAATACGAAAATTGTACTTGTCACTTCATGTTGTTATTGTGACATCTAATAAATTTTCACCAAACGACGATTTGATATCTTTTTGTTTTCAATCTAAAAATTTCAAAGGGATGCAAAATATGCTAACATGAAAATGGAAAGTATCGCCCCCGTATGAATTGTATTAACTTTTGAATTTTTGCCTTCAACCGGCTCTTATACATGTACCAAATTAACATTGTATATAGCCTGGCACAAAACACAAAACATACTGAGTTATCGTGATTTTATATAATCTTAATCTTTTTCAGTTAAAGTATCTTTCAATTGTTTTTAAAACTGGACATGAAATATGTGAAGATAGTAATGGCCTTTACAAAAAACCACTTGAGTTATTTCTTTACAGATGACAAAAAATCAATTATTTCAAGTTGTTGTTTTAAATTTATGATATTTAGGTAACAGATATAAATCTACTTTTGTGTGTGAAACCATGCATTTCAATTCATAATTAAGGGTATACAATCTTTGTTTTCAATTGTTTTATTTCAAAGTTAGTTTCTGATGTTAACATATATTGAAATAACTGACAACCATGCTTCCTCCACGAACATTCATAATAGCAATAAATGTAGTCTGTTAAAGTCATTTAATTATTGAATAATACTTTTAAAATGTAAAGATGTTTTATTCACCAAATAAGTGTATCGTCTACCACAAAATCAAATTCAACAAATTTCAACAAAAAACATTAAATAAATTATGTTAACACAGGTATAAAACTCTAAATTTAACATAATGTGTTTATTACTACAGGATAAAAGAGCTTGTTACACGTTCTTCATTTTAATTAAATTTACATTCCATTTACGTATCGTCATTAGAGCATTTATCAATGTAAAACAGTTTTATTACAAAATCGGAAGTCATCATTTTTGTTTCTTCTCAAAACTGCACTTGTAAGCAAGAGTATTACAACATATTAATTTATTATGTTATCAAATGTAAAGAAGTGGGGTGTTAATCAGCGGATATACCAAGGGTAAAGTATTTCATAAATGTGTTCCATAAGATTATTCTACACTGCAGAAATTTAGTGTTTATAGGCTACAAAATCACTAGAAAAACTCTCCAAAGAAAAGAAAAATTGTTTGAAAGTTGCATCAAATTCCATTCAGTGCAGTAGAGTTGCGGAAAAAGCGATGGGCAAGCTATGTCAAAGAATTGCATGTTTTGCTATGGGACAATTTTCTTTCTAAATACATCAGATGCAAAATGGCATTATGTCACAAATATTGTTTAAAAGGTCCATAAGAGTAGTGTAGGAAAAGTTGACAAGAGAAGGCTACTTTGAAGTGTAACAAAAGAGTGTACGGCACGAGGGACCTGCGGACGGACACCCCATAATATACACCCACAACGTGTCCATCAGATACTTTTCATTATTACTATTCACTTGAGACTACTATAATATCATTTTGCTATCAGGCGAGACAAAGTTAAGCAATTGTTAGCACTTTGACGTACTTGGGGCATACCACTTTTGTTTTTTAAACACTGGATGTTGTATTGAACTTCCTGGATTGAATGTCAGAGGTTTTTTAGATGATCCAAACAGACGTGACCACACAGGAGACTGCAATCCACTGCTTTCTCCATATAGTGGTTGATCCGGATATGAATAAGTGCAAACAGCGGCAAGATTATCCAAACGTACGAAAATATCATCTAATTTGTCTTCAATGTTTTCCATGGATTCCCCAATTTCTTTGATTTCCTCGTCACCTGTTAAAACAATACACTTGTAAAGACAGAATACGATACTAAATGAGTAAATGTGTCAAATATAATTGCGAGAATCATACAAATCTGTCATGAAGCTACTGATTCTAACAAAGTACAAAGTATTATTATGTTTATGAAGACTTCTTATGCAATGAACATCAATAAAAAACATTTTCCGTTGAATAATTGTTTGTTTACTTGTCCTCACCATGAATATAGCTAAAAGACTTTTCGCTGGATGCAATGCAAACATCAATCAATCAATCAATCAATTAAAAACAAAATTTGACAAATGCCTGAATTGATAGGTTATATGTACTTGTGTGTTAAAGTTATCTTCCCAATAGCAGTAATCAACTGTTTCTAGTTGAGCATGCCAGATATGTACGGATGATTTGTGTCGTTTGTGTTAGGATCGAAGATTTATTTTTAATACTTACTCAAAAAGTATTTTAATTTTATATCCTGCAGAATTCTATTAAAATCTATTCCTGTCCAGGTTATAAACCGATTCCACATAAAAGATACTAGTTCATATTCGTTGCTTTGTTTAGACACATCCTTTTTGATGGTAGCAATTGACTCATTCAAAATAGCAACAAATATATTGATTAACAAAAACATAACTGTGAAAAAGAATGCAAAGAAAAATAATGGGCCAAATATTCTGTTAGCTTCATCTAATGATCGGTAATCATACTTCCCAAGAGCAAATGCAATCAATGTTTCTGTGGCATCAATCATACTTTTATATGAATCCAAATTAGGCCCAAACATAATATAACCCCAAATGGCATATCCTGATATAAATATCGTCAAAGCCACTGAAAATGATGACAATTCATCAGCAGAGTTTTTTATGACTCCGGCTAACATTGACATTCTACGATTAAATCGAAACATGTGTAAAAGTTTGATAATGTAAATGTATATAGTGAAAGCCACAAGATAACCAAAGATTTCGTCCCACATTGTGAGCCTCTGGAAGTTGTAAAATTTATCTGAAATTGAAATAAAAAAGCAGGTATAATTTATATATGAGTATCGCTTTCTCCGATAACTTGACATAAAAATGCATTTCACAAATCATTGATATTTGGATTGAAGATGAATATTTTTTTTCGGACAAAAGTTTTCTACCTAGTAATTTTTTCCAAATAATACATATATACAAAATTTGTAACATTTTACGTATTATGAGATTATTAATGTATAACATACAAGAAATAAATAAATGATTTCCTTTCGCTTAAATGTTAAACAGATCAGACATGTTGTACATATAAAATGAACACACCGTAGTTATCATAAGTGTGTGTATTTATATGTTCACTGCTTCAAAGTGAGATACATATTTGAATAATAAATAGTTATAATGATTATTTATTGAACTCAAAGGATATCATAATCAATCATTCTTTTATCATACTTTGTATAGGAGAGATTTTGCTGCTTCATGCAACTAAAAATACTCAATGTTGTAAATTTACAATCGAGATACATAAAATTTACAGTAACAATAAAGTAATGAAAAAATGTCGCCCCGACATTAAGATACCTCTGCAGCTTAAATGAATAATAATTCATAATTTCATTTTTATTCAATATTTACCTCTTAACTGCTTTACATTTATCAACGCTATATTTGTTATGGCGTGTCTCATCAGGTACATCACAACACTAACGATGGCTAAACACAAATTCAGAATCTCCAGACAATTCCAAAAACTTTTAAAATATTGTCTACCATCTTTTCTAATGTGTTGCACTTCTCTTACCAAATAATAAAATATAAACATCACAGTCAAAATTTCACAAGAAACTACAAAAACTCCATAACCGCCCAGGTAAGAAAACAATCGGAATGTTTTCAAGAAAAAATCTGGGATTATTTTTCCAGTTGTTGACTGCTCAAAAGAAACAAAAATATTTGAAAACATGTTTACATTTGGATTGTAGACGGAAAATTCAATAAAAATTCCTCTGGAGTATTTATCAATCCAATTAAATTCTTCCAATTCTTTTAAGACTTGTGTTGCACGATCATGTTGACCAATTAAATCAGCGACATATCCGCCTCCAGAATATATTCCAAAACTTCCACTAAATGGAATTCCTTCATTTTCTAGTAAAGTTCGAAATTTCCATGGGTAATTTGGTACTTTATCAAAAGTTGTTTCTTGTGGTGGATCTACCCATCCTTTTTCGTATGTTTTTTTATCCTCCATGCTTGATGACCAGTCATGGCTACAGTAATTCAAAATGGTGTGAACTATGAATGGGATATAACAGGACTCTGAAAAAAAACAAAAGTTGTGTAAGAAACAGAAGCACTTGTGCCACTATAAAAATACAGCAAATTCAATACAATTCATTCGTTAAATTATCTCATAAAATAATACACAATGTATCAATTATTCCGGAGCACCTGAGTGCACCCATGGTTTTTATTGGGTTCGGGTTACTCTCTTTCTGTGATTAATGTTTTTGATTTTTGTGTTGTGTTTGTCTATATCCGGATTTGTAACTGTCCATTGGTTTTTGGCTCTTGTTGTTCGGTCGGTTTTCTTTGCTACTTTTTAAATTAATTTATTTTAATTTAAGTTATTTAGTAATTATCATTGACCACAAATACTTAGGGATTTAAATGGATATATACAAAAAAATGTCGACAAGTTACTGTTCTTTAAATTAAAGTTTCTATTGTTAGGTAAATTTGAATACAAATCATGCTGCAATAAAAATAATGCTAGCTGTGCCAATACGAACATTAATGTCAACACACGCAGAAGCTGAAATTGAATTTTTTTAAGGTCAAAATGGTAAATGTTTAAAAATGACTAAATAGTTTGCATAATGTCAAGCAAGAACTATAAGCTGTATTCAGCATGAAAAAAGTTTACAAAACAATAAATCATTTCAGGAAACAAGGCGCCTAATATATTTATAATAAATGTCTTCCAAGATGAAAAGGTTAATAGAATTTATACAGCCAGACGCGCGTTTCATTTAATCATTCGTGGTGTTCAAACCCAAAGAATATTTGAAATCCAAATGATTAGAAGCTTTTGAGCTTTAATCAGCTTATCTCCAAAACCTTATATCAAATCTGGGTAAGGCTATCTACACCATGAAAATAGAAACATTAGAATTAAAATAATTTTCGAAATTTCAGGCAGAAAATTTAGACAATCACTACATCACTAAAAGAATTAATGATTCCTGTCAGCACCAAAGTGTAACTAATGGGCTGGTGATACCCTCGGGGACTAACAGTCCACCAGCAGAGGCAGTGTCTTTATCGTGTGAACGATCTTGGCACTCTATGAAAAAATTAAATACTACGATCTGTGGTCTGGCTTTCCATATTATAAACCTACAAACACTTACAAAAATAATTGTTCAATATATAATATTCCCAATTTCAGGAGATGGCAATATATTTTTAAGTATTTATTGACGATATCATTCCCATCGTATTTTTTAGGTAAAGCCATAAGACTATTTAGTATTTACTGCACTTATAATATGAACAAAAAAATCAAACACACTACACTAGGATATAAACAAAATGAGCTGCTTGATTTAAGGCCCATCTGAGAATTTAAATTGTATAAAAACCACAAAATAATTAGCTTTACGTTGTAGTTATACTTTGTTAAATTAATTACTGCAGTAAATACTTATTCAAGAATTCAAGAACATCAGAAAACTGTAAAAAGAATTACCGGGTAGAACTCTCTGTTGCCTCAGTCTAACAGGACCAACTCTATAAGCCACCATTGTAGAAACAATTCTATCACCGAGTTCACCTAGTGGGTCACCATTCCAATCATAGGAAACATACACATTTGGAAGCATGTCCTCTTTTATCCATTTCCATATATCTTCTGTTGTCTGAACCTGAAATCAGTAAAAGCACTTGAAATATTATTCTCTTGAAAACAAAATTAGTTCAATAAATATATACAATTCCAGTTAAATATTGCCTTTCGCAATTAATGTATAATTAAACGTTACATGTGTATGGTCTTAAATGTAAACATTAGCTTGTTAAACTGCATAATGGTTTCGGTTTTTGTTCTATACAGAGGACGACGGACAAATAAAGCAAACCTCCAGCTATAAAAATATTTTCACAATTATATCAACCTGGTGTGCTATTTAAAATGTAACATCATACTGTCAATAAGAAAATCGTTAAACATTTCATCTTTAATCTTCACAATTCAACGCTATTATTCTGACCTGTGGTAAATTTACGTCCGCTGACAACATCTTAGAAATTGCTTCTTTGACCCGATATGACATTGCGTCTCTGTTGTGATCGGCCACAAGAATGATTAATGTCAAAAACAGGAAGTAAAATATAATCTCTCTCAGAACGGAATGCATTTTTATTTCCTTTAGCCTAATTTCTCTTGCCTTGGCTATATCTTCTTGTGAGGGAGGCTCAATATGTAGAGACGGTCTCAACACTATATAAATAAATTTTTAAATGATTTACTACTAGTCCAGCAAAGAAACAAGCAATAGACGGCACATTTAATGAATAAAAGCCAATATTTTTAACATTTGAGTTTAAAATACAATATTTCATTTTTATATATAAATTATACTTTAGATATACAATTTCTATAGAATGTGATTTGTATTATGTTACGAAAGGTTTGAGTAATTAGTTGACTGAATTGTACTTTAGGCCCAGCTATATCAAGAGATAGAATCGAATGCAACATTGTAAAGTTGAGAAATTAAATAGCTCAATGGACTGACATTATAAAATTGTGGATAGCTTAGTTGAAACAAAGAAGTTTTGCTTCTGCATGGCTATCTTCGTGGCAACATGTTCAAAATAGGTCTTTAACAATTAAGATTTGAAGCGGGGGTCATATCACCAATGAATTGGTACTCAGCTCAACCATTATAAGTTCATCACTCTCAGTAAACACGACTCACGACGTCTACTCTCTTTAATATCACCTGATGGGCAACTTTTAAATAATATCTTCTGTAGTTTTACTGAGATTATTTTGTGTTATTTATATACGTCCGTTTAAATAGAAAGATGGTATTAATTAAAAAAGAACATATATATTAGATTTTTTTAATAAACCTACGTTTCTTAGTTTTAGTGTGAAGTAATTCTTCGTCATTCTGTGGCAGGTTGTACTCTTCTGGATAAAAATCTGTCTCTTCTTCTATGTCTGGTTTCCGTAGCAATGCAGCAAGCAAAACAGCAATTATAATTATCTGCAAAATAAAAACTAATCTGAATGAAAACACAAGGTTGATTAACACGTTTGATCTTTGTTCTTATTAACCCAAAAGTACCAATGATAGTATATGCTTTTGTTGAGTAATTTCGAACAACAGTTTGTTATAGTAAAGAATACTATGGTTCTAGACATCATTCCTAATGGTCAAACATGAAAGGAGTCATATGATAATTAAAACGAAAATAGCGAATTCTCTCTGGCACTTTCAAAATCCAACATTCATAGCAATAAGGATTACGATATATAAATTTAATGAACAAAATCATTACCTTGATGGGTTGAATTACTGTGACCGATTCAAGTATTGACAAAATCATTGAAGTCAACCAGTTCAATGATTTTTCTTTTCCCCACTCCATACTGTACAAAAAAGTAAAGAAAGCTGAGGTTCCTGATGTGATAAATACCAAAACCCAGCCAATATACACAAACCAATGTGGCAGTTTGAATTTTGCCTTCGGATTCTTTTTATTCTTTGACACATCTGTATTGGCGTTTGATATTCCAGAGTGACGCCCGTCGTCAATTTCTAAAGGATCTTGGAGATCAGCTCTTTGCTCTGCTACGAAATCATAATCAGATACCTCTTTTATTGTTAGATCTTCAGACTTTATAAGCCTTGGTTTTAATCTTATTTCTGATAAAGTCCTAATTGGTTTAACATTCCCCACAAACGCATTAGTGATCCTGGTTTCCTTTGCACGAGACTTACGAAATATCAAATCAATCAAAATGTTAATGGGTAAGACAACAAGGCTTGACACAACACTGATGTATACCCCATGTAGAGTAAACTCGAAAGGCCCAAGTTTAAATGATTCCACATTTTGAACATTTTGATCAGCTTCATAAAACATAGCATTAGCCACCATTGTTGTAAAAATCAGGGATAAGATACATGACAATCGTTGAGAACGGGTAAAGTTGCTTCTTTGAGGTCTTGAAAACAGGGATATCCAAAGATGTGAGTCACTAAAACTCCTTTTCGTCTTCGTCATGAAGAGATTTTGGAAGCTAGTGAGATCAGTGGTTCCAGCAACAGGAATCAATCGGTCAATCATACCATCATCTTCTTCTACAGCAAACCATTTATTACTCAAGAAAAAAAATCTGAAACGTAAATACATCGACGTTAGAATGTACTCTTCGAAAAGTTCATGTTCCAGTTGATACAAACACATCGTGCACTTATTAAGGTATCAAGAGATTAATGTAAACTATCTTTATACACACTACATAAAAACTCACTGAAGGGCTACTCACTAATTTTTTAATACCTTTTTGGTTTTCACCTACACCATGATAAAAATGTGTAAAAGTATAAAGTATGCCCGTATTGCACTATACAACAGACAAGATTTATAATCTTTTTTCTGCTTCCATACCCAAGAAGTATTAAGTACTTATATTACAGGCTGTTGGTTTGACTTGATCAAAATCTTCCACTCTAGATACCTATTTGTTAGGCCAAATACGTGTTGTGAATTATGCGTATCAATACTAAAACTGTTGAATGAAACAATTTTATACTTACGTCTCCCCCGTTTGTAGATCTGTGACAATTATCTTACTAAGGTACCAGCCTTGGTTTTTTCCTTTTCCTGCATTATCATGCCATATCCTGATATATGTTAGAGGTCCTAGCCACTCAGCTACACTCAAGATATAGTTATTTACACTTCCTCTTGACAATGTCTAGACAATTATAAACAAATACTCATAAAACTTGTTAAAATACGACGATATTAGTGATGAACATGTATTTTTAATTACTTTGTCCTAACGATAGTATTGTCTCAGTTTACACAAATTCAGTGACGCGAAGTTAATATTTCCTACAGTGAAATGTAATAAATTGTTTCATACTAAAAAAAAATCTCCAATGCCTATAATTGACATTTACACTAGAAAAGTCATCTAGCGATCACTGATGCCCCCTTTTTGTAAACTATTTAATATTTTTTGGGAAACTTGGTCTCTAACGGAATTCCTCCAGTATCAGTAGGGTTCTTAGCTTCCTGATATGTAATAATATTCTAGTTTCATTTAAATCAAATGCAAACTTTTTGAGCTATTTTATGGAAACGTCTTTTTTGTCAAATTTTTAACATTTAGTTGTAACTGTAACCTTAAAATGAGATAGATTTCCCCCAAAAAAGGCTTCATAACCATCTCATACACACTTATATCCCATATGTTCATTGACAAATGCATAATTTTTCAATTAATATCTGGGGCCATCCTTTATTGTAAAAATTTCTAACGGTTTTTGTCGACTGTGATCTTGACCTTTGCCAGAATTTCTCCAGAATCGATAGGCTTCTTACTAACCTGATATGTAACAATATGTAACAATATTCTAAAGCTTCATTGAAATCAAATGCTAGATTTTTTAAAATATCATCCGAAACATTTTTGGACGGCCGAACTGACGGATAGACAGATAGAGGGACGAACATGAGGACCACTATATACCCCTTAATATGTCGAGGGGGTATACTAGTCTATTTTAAAACAAAATTACACACAGATGATTACATATTTATTTTTTGCTTTTTAAGAACATTAATTAAAAATGTAGTGCCCTTCCAGTTTGAGTATCTGTCCGATGATCTTTGATTTTTTAAATATAGTTAACAGTGGCCACCTCAAATATACGATGCGGCTGAACGTTTTAAATGATGAAAATCTCGCAATGTGAAAAAGGAGCCATATTTTTAAGTGCAAGGTGAGCGAAGCAGTAATCTGAATTCTCATCCCCAAACATGGCTTTTTAATGCTTCGGTAACCGAGTGCACTTAGCAATTATCTATAGACCATTATTCATCGGCATGTCATTAATGGAGTTGTTTCAGGCAAGATATTCTCAACGGCAACTTTAATAAACTTTTTCTGGGTTAGTCCGGCTTTCTTGAATAAAAACTGGACGCAATGATATTGTTAGAAACATAATTTTCAGACAAATAAATTTCATACAAAAAAATTAAGACAAGTTTTGTTATATATCAAATTATCATCAAATAGTTAACGTAAAATCAATAAGCATTATGTGACTGTGCATTGAAATTGTCTTAAAAACACAAAACTGCATTTTACAAGCGCACCGTATTGTCTCCGGATGTGTTAAACAGAAACACAGTTATTTGCAATTTTTTCCATTATCTATCCATTAATACCTTTCGTGTCTCAATATCAGTAAATGTACTAACCCAAAATGTAATTGCAGCTAAGTATCAGTTATAACAAGCAAATTATAGACAAAACGTTCATCATTTTATTCACAGTTCTAGAAATAAGTAACGTTTATACCTTGATTCGTTTTTCATCCTGCAGCAGTCGTACACCTGTGTCTTTAAAATCTCCTGCCAAGATGAAACTGACATTTGATCTGGTGCCAGCCCCGTTTCTGAGACCAGTACACACTGTTAGTTGGTAACAATAATTTTCTTGTGCAATATTGTCAATAAGAGGTGACACTCCCCACTGAAAAATTAATTGATTGAATTATTAGATTTAGGCAATATTCTGATGAAATGTTGAAGGATAAAGTGAGAAAAAAAATTAACATCTATAAGCAATTAAAGAACTAGAGCTAGTAATAATGTATATTAAAAACTGTTGGTTGATTCTAGCTATTTTTGAGTATAACTAAACTTAAATTTAAATAATTACTAAAATAACATAATACCTTAATAATATCTCTTTTATCTTGATGCCTAGTCCAAATCAGTCCCAAGAAATACAGAAATATAAAGCCACAAAGGGTTGCCAAAACAGCCCAGTTGTCTTTAAGCTTCTTGTCTAAGTCCACAAATACTGTCTTGAAATCAATTTCATTTGGTGGTACAAAGAAATCAACACCAAATGAGGTCAAATGGTTACACAGGCATCTGGTAAAATTTGAATTTGATAAGGAACTTACCTAAAAAAATAGAGATTCAACAAATAGTGTGCATCCTCAACTGTCGTGTGATTGTAAAAGATTCACACATAACTTTCCCCTACCAAGGTCATCAATAATGATATTTGCGCTTTTCTAAAGTGTGTAGGCCAGCACATAATATTATGTTTGCATATTTAGATTTAGCTGTTTTAACTAATGGATGGATTATTTCAATATTCTATTTAAGAGGTAGCAGAAACAATGTCTAATAATGACTTGAAAATAATCTTATTTATGACAGTGATTCACCGACTTTGTGTTTATAAAAATCATAAAATTAATGTTTCATGTTGAGCATGTCCCTATCTTGTCTAAACTTAAACTAGCTAAAAAGGTAATTAGTATCAAGGTAAAATTCGTTAAAATTCGTAAGCTGTATTTGTAGTTGATTGTCTGGACAAATTGTTTACAAACATATTATAAATTGTGAATTTAGAAATATAAATCTGAATAGTAAAACTGATACTGGTTTTACGAACAAACACAACTGTTTTACTTACTGAACAGTTATCAGAAGTCCATTTGTCCTGGACCGTGTTCCAGTAAAAACATCCTGATGTAACAAAGCTCATGGTATAATTTATTATAAAGGGATCCTCTGGTTCCAGTAAATAATCGTAGTAATCAACATATTGGTCTATTTCAGATACGTTTACTATAAAATAACATAAAAAAGGAAACGTAAAATGTAATTTAATAATTAATCTAGGGTTATTCATGTAAAATATTATGGAATTTTGTAAAACATTACTTTGAGGTATTGATGCAGATATGAAAGGAATTGTTCACATATAACAAGATGTTTTGTAAACTGAAACATAATGGTCTATTAAGAGCGAGTGATAAACTTTTTTATTTTTCTTATTTCCTAGTGGCTAGAATTTACTTTAAAGTACGTCTAACTGAAATGAGCTAAAAAATCGCTCTCATGGCATGCAATGCCTAGGTAACAGAAAAAAAAATTTCCTTCAATAATCTTGATTGATAATGATACAATCCGTATTTTATTATAAACCTACAGACAAGAATGCAATTTCGGATGTCCACCTTGCATTTTAAGTGGTAGTATTAATAGCTAATGTGCACTTTTTCAGATATACAACACCAAGAACGCAAGAGCTGTTTTCCTTAATTTACTCTGCTTAAGATTAATATCATAGAATTGGGGTTTAAAGCGATAATAATACTGTATCTTTAACAGTTGACATGAAAATTATGATTGACAGGTTAAAACTGTCGATTAAGACGACATGTTTACATATTAGGCTAGGTTGACATGGTCAAAATTTGGCATTCGAGACAATGTCAACAAGTTAGGAATGTTAGCATTCTTATCAAGGTTTGCATGTTTAACAAGGTTAACATGTGCGACAGGTTAAAATGTTGACAAGGCTGGCATGCGAAATATGTTAAACAAGACTAGCTTGTTAGACAAGTTTGACATGTTGGACACTAGATTGACAAGTTTATGTGTATCCATAAAGACGTATTTCTACGAAATATTTTAAATGCAATTAGATCTTACAAATTCATCAAATAACATCATGTGTTAACACTGGAACTAGAAAGACAAAATTTGTCATTGTTTATTTCATAACAAGATTAACCATCAAAGACTTCATAATTAGATAAAAAAAATTTGGCAGTCCCTAAAAAATACAGAAAGAATTAGAATTCCCATAAGTTGCAGCAAACTTTACGTTATGTTCGCGTGCTACATCTTACTTATTCATAAAGTTTACAATTATATACCTTCTGCTCTAAGTCCTATGTAATAAAGTCCAGCTCCATTTTGTCTGATATAGTCTTGTGACAAGAACACTCGATGTGATAGTTCTTCATACATTTCTTTATTATCTACAGCCTCTGCAACGTTATGTGGAATAGTTGTATTCCAGTCATAATCAGTTACAGACGGAAAGCCTCCAAACTTTATAAAAACTTCTAATTTCCTGTTCACGTTGCCAGGATCTATCAAAATACTGAGTGTACTATCATTTGATCTAACTTTGAATGAATGGAAGTAAAGATTAGCAGAGTTGTCCACAGACAGAGTAAATATTTCTGTGCTCAGAGTTGATGAATTAACCTGTATATCCACCACAATGTTTTCTTCTAAATTCTCGATCTTGATAACATCTCCATCTCTGTAAACGTCCATGGTGAGAACCGGACTGTTAATAAACTTTGCTGTCGAGTCCCATACAAAGGGATTTGTTTGTGAACTCAGGACCTAAAAAGGGTAAAAGAACAGTTTCTTTATCATACAAAACTAGATTTATCGTTATCAATTCCCTACAACTGCATAGTATCCATTTTGTAATATACTTAAAATTCACAATTTTTAAATCTTAATTTTGAAGAGGTATCAGTTAAAATGTGTCATTACAAAGTTTTGCTTGAATCTGTCAAAGAAACATTATATTCCTTATTTCCTAGTTTGCTTACTCGAACATTGATGTTTTACCCACACATTAATTAAAACGACACAACGATAATATTCATTGACCAAAAATACTATATTTAGTTTTTAAAATGCGTTTGAATAAATTTGATTTTAAACTGCTAATTTTTAACAATATTATCAGTTTTTTCTGTGTCTTCAAGTAGCATAACTATTATGGTTGACCAAAAATTAGATTTTTGAATTCATGTTAAATATTGTATACATTTAGATTATCGTGGATGGCCGAGTAATTAACCGCACGTCGGGGGTTTTCTCCGGGTAGTCGGCTTCCTCCACCAATAAAAACTGGACGCCATGAAAACACTGAAAAATTGCTGAAATTAGCGTTACACATCAAACAAACAAACAAACCAAGTAATTAGGGTAGTTAATCTACTACTTTTCATGTTGTCCTAACGCTTAGATTGGATGTTCACTGTGGACATGTTGTACTCAACAATAACTATTTGAATGTTGCTTTTACAAAACATTTAGTCTATCACCTACAAGGTAGACAGATTTAATTTCTAGACATGAACTTTAAGGAGACACTGTAGACAAAACCCTTGCGTTTAACATGTGTAGCAACCATCTTGATGTGCACTTACAAACTAACGAATAACGGTTTTATATCATAATGGAACTTTCTAAAATATTTGTGACAAAATAGTTTTTAATTCCACATAGGTTGTCTTCAAATGAAGGCCGTGTATATGTTTAGTCAACTTGTCGCTGCATTAGCTATTTGGCTGAACGGATCTTCTTTGCCACTCGTCTAATAACGATTATGTGCACGATAAAGCCATCTAATTATTCTGAAGGGGATACGGATTTGGAGTTTATACCCGATTTATTAATAAATAGGAAAGTTCATGCTGTGCTTAAGGAAGCACAATGATTTATTTCAGCAGAAGGTATGTAGTTTATTATTATTATTCTTTTTGTATAGGTCACTATAGCCATATGTTTTATTGGTGACATTTATCAATGTCTTTAAACACTGACCTCTCAAATAAAATGAATTTCGTACAAAACAAAAAAAACTAGTTTATAGCATTTACACGTTAATAACAAATACATATGTAACGATTAGATCTTTGGTCAATATCAAACGACTAAAGAGAAAGCGAGTCAGCATCAGTAACTATACACGTCGTGTTTTATTTTAGTTTACTAGCAACAAATAACGATACAAAAACAACAAAAGTTCAACAGAGTGAAAGCGATATAAAATAATACTTAAATAATTAACCTGTTAAAAGCAAGTAATATTAAAGAACTAAATAATTTTAGACAACTTGATGTTGGACTGAGGAGGTACTTAAATCAGAAACAAATAAAAGTAATCAAAGGTTATACAACTACTCAAGACGCGAGTTTGGAAATTACAGCTCTTTAATATTACTCAATTTTAAAATGACCAAAAAATTAAAAAGTAAAAGAGTTTTATTGATTGATTGATTGGGTGTCTGCTTTACGTCTAGCGAGCAGTATTTCAGCTATATTCAGGATGGGAACAAGTTAACAAACAATAAATCAACGGAAAATGCGGGTGGGATGGGTCACAGGAAATACAATTTTGATTGTTACTGGAAAAGTATGGAGTTTTGTGTAAGGGAGGAAAATGTAGCCTTTTGTAACGGCTACAATGAGCTTACTCTTTTTCGAAATCTACAAAAGGGGTCTTATCGTGCAAGGAGCGTGGCACCCTCTAAAAACGTTACCCATTACGGTCCGCGGTCAGGCTTTCCGTATTATGACCTGACAACCCCCAACGAGAGGGTCTCCCCTATCCGCCATCCGGGGACGCACGCGCTGGGCTGCTCTGTGGGTCGAGCAGTGGGAACCCTCCCAGTATGGTCCCAGTAAAAGAGTTTTATCATAAAAATTCCAAAAATGTATCCCTCATTCACTTATGCAATCGAAACCTTGGGATTGATTTATTTGTATGATTATTTTCATAACAAGTTGATTTAAACTGCTATGCTTCATGTAGAAGTCTTGTTATGAATTTTCCTTTTGTACTATATGTAAAGGAATCCCAGCATATAATTTTTATAAGCAACCTCGATATATATGTAATACATGTATTTATATAACGCATTTGAGACTGTGTGAAAGATATGTGTAAAATAATACACACTGATGGTGTTTATACAAATTGTTTACAACAATAGTAGACATGCACATACATGTATTGTGTAATATGCTGCGTTTAAAATATACTAAATGTAACATTGTAATATTCTGATATATTAATATCTAATATTCTGAGTGATGTAATGTTATAAATATAACTATTGTTATAAATATACTAGTATTTGTAAGAGTAAAGAATATTCAACTTATTTTAATCAAACCTTAACATCTAAATATGACGAATTCTCCATGGTGCTAAGCAACGCATCGGACGACGGCATTTTAAATGTTCCACGTACTGCGTCCACATTAGAGTTGTTGATATGATATACTGAACTTCTTTGAGCAATTATTGTCAACAATGGAGACTGAATAATAACAGGTGGTTCATCTGGTGCCTGATGCTTTATCACTGACTGATACACAACCTCTGCTACGCTCATAACTTTGGATGATATCGCTTTTACCTTAAAGTCAGAGCATTACATTACTACCGAAAGGCATTTACAACAATATAAATTAAAAGCAACTTGAAAAAACTATTAAACTGCATTTAAAACTGTAATATTTGATATGCAACAAAAAACAGCAATATTTTGATCTAAAAAGTTTTTAATCCTTAAAAGTTGAAAATTAAAGAGCAAGGTCTCAATATCTTAAAGTTAATTATTTAAGTATACGTTAAGGTATGGGTGTAAATGAAGTTATTTTGTGTATAATGTTCAAATTCCATACTACAGCTTTCTTTTCCAGTGATGTGGGTGGCGCAGTAACCTGTGTAGTATTAGGCATATATTCAGTTGTTGTCTGTGTGGCAGCAGTTACAACAGGATCTGCAGATTGCTCCACACCATTAGATTCTATGATGTTTTGTTGAACTAAATTGTAAATTTGTTCACCTGTAGCTGCAAACACTATACTACCTAAGGTTGCTAAAATATCTGGAAATAAAAATGACATTTCATTAGTTGTGAATTATCATATAACTTTCTACATTGATAAAACTAATCCCATAAGCAACCTGTTAAATTTGATTATATAGTTGGTGATTTAAAACATAATTGTTTGCAAAAAAACGTACAGGTCAATATTGGACATTTTCCGTGGTGAAAACATGAATGAATTATGTTTTTTAATTTAATTAAGGCGTCAATTACCATTGAAAATAAAATTCCAAATATCCTATATACAAAAGATAAAAGGTTTTGTCTGGGAAAGTTTTTTATCACAAAATTATTCCTCTAATCTTGATGTCAAATGTCAATTTTTTTTCATATTGGTTTGTGAAAAATCATGTTTAATGATGATGCATTAGATTAATGTAAAATATATGTCTATGATAATTCTAACTTGTGAAAAACAAACATAATTCAAACATGGGTCAAAGGTCAAAAAGATTAAAAAAGGAATTTTTATGCAATTCTGATATCGTGCATTACGTATATTAGTGAGATACGATATACAACCGTTGACAACTTTCGTATATGAGAGAATTCGATCTTGGAATACAGTAAAAATTGCTACCAGGTACGTTATTTCAGAACAAAAAACGCGGGAGGTATCAATTATTGAGCATTTCGCACCGTCTTTCTAGTTTTAGTTGTACTAGTAAAAATCATCAAATACCCTTTAAATGAATTTCGTTGGTTTCCATTATTTCTTCATACAATGGAGATTTTCTTAAATTGTTAAAAAAAAACTTCTTATTGAGTTGCTTAGAGAGTTAGCTCCTTGTTAGGCGTCCCTAATCTGTGAAATGGTGAAAAATCCGAAAAGGTTTTTTTGCCTGTAACTTTTAAATGAAGAAACCCATCAATTTAATTAAAGAAATTCTAAAATGAAGTTCTACACAATAAATATTATATTACTGTCACTGTGTTTACATCAATTAGTTAAAACTTAACCGGAAGTGTGTTGTTTCTCTACTTTAATTGAACGATTTTTAAAATTTTTTTTTACTAATTTATTTTCAACTTGAACTCCATCAAAAGCGGGTAATATATTTCTTTAGTAAAATTTATAGCATATTCATAAATATACAAATTAAGTTTATTTTAAAAAGAGAAAGTTGGCAAAGAGTGACTGGAGGGTTAATTTTGAAATATGACATACACTAAAATTTTAACTTTAAGCAAAATTGAAAACATAAGCTAAAACTTGGTATAAAGTGGTTAATATATTCCTGTAGTAAATTTAATGACACACTAATTGATATATAACTTGAGGTTGTTAAAAAAATAGGTTGTTAAAATTTGACTGTAAGAGTGGTTCGTAGAAATATGATTAATAATAAGTATTAATTGTTTTGAATTGGTGTCATTAACTTTTAATTATAGGTATTTAAAAGCAAGCTGCATTATAATTGTTGTATAACAATTCTAACATATAGTTGTATATATCGGGATTTTTTTAAAGTATATAGCATATTATATAAAAACATTAAATGAACTTGTTTAATGAACATATTTTTGCAATTTCAGATTTTATGACATTATCTTGGGAGGGAATTTGTAAATAATAACACAAATAATTTAATAATAAATAAGTCGGCTAAAAATATATAAGATCCCAGTACCTAGAAATTATCAAGATACCACATTAGCACCAGTCAAATTTCAGGACAGGCGGAGTTAGTATTTAAATCTTAGAAATCATCATCATGCCAAATTCACCATAAGGGATAAGTTACATTGCAATATTCTTAGAATGAATTTTATGTTTTGAATAGTTTGGAATAGAAAATAACCATATCTTTGAAATATAAGTCCGGCAACAATTGACTGTAAAATGAAGAAACACATTTTTAAATTAAAACTCCCGAAACGCAGAGCAAGGACAGAAACATTGATGTTCATATGTTTTGCAAATGCTTTAAAATTTGTTAAACTGGATTCATATTATTACCCATATTACATTTTACCAAAAATACATGAGACACATGCAAGAAGACATTTTACTTTACTCATTTTCGTAAAAGCTCAATATGTCCAGCACAGTCTAGTAATAAATTTAAAATTTTCAAATTATGAATAGTTGCAGGATGCAACGAAAGGTCTTTAAAAGCTTTTAATGCATACGTCATGTTTCGAAACAATGAAAACTTTTATATCTGAAACATTTGTTAGGCCGTTAGTTTACTTCATTTCCACAGTAATTTATACACTGAAGTAGAACAATAAATAAACAAATTAATACAATAATTTTGTTTGTTTGCTTGGTGTTTAATGTCACTTTTGACTATTTTTCAGCTTTACCATGGCGTCCAGTTTTTATTGAGGTAGAAAGCCAGATTACCCAGAGAAACCCTGACCTTGGGTAAAAGTGTACTCGAAAATATCTTTGAAAAAACTGTGACATTCTGATGCGACATTCTTTCAATTGAAACAAAACACTATCACTGTCAGTTCGTACATGCCACTAAAATTATGTATAAGATATAAATTGTATATCGTACACAACTTTAGTGCTGTGAGATAAAGACTTCCTGTTTTTAGACTTTTAATGTATTTGTATAAGGGATGACATACTTCAGTGTTCATGAGTGTGTGTGTATGTGTGTGTGGAATACTATAGACAAACAAGTGATTGCTAAAAATGTTAAAAGGTGCTTCTTATCTGGATATTTACTGGTATATTTCTCTTTATAAAGCTAAGATTAGTATTTTTAGATTATTAAGTCGAAAGAAATATAAATATAAATGGAAACGCCATTGTCAGAAAACATATCTTTCTTTCCACTTGCATATAAACGTGAATGAATTTGTATCATTAAATAAATAATATATTATTGATTTTAAGACTTTTTCTTCGATTATTTTTTGTACATCTTAAATATAGTTTATAGAAAAAAAATCTTGTAAACTACCTTCTGCAGTACTGTATTTCTGGACTTCAGACTCTGTCCTAGCTGAGTCGACCATAGTCCGTAATGAATTCGCCATCTTCTCCATTGCATTAACGGCTACATCCTGTACAAATTACATAACGTGTATAAAACGCAAGTTACTTAATATTTTACTTATGAACCATTATTTATTTTATTTATTCTATGTGTTTTATCTTAAAATTTACGAATCATGTTTAGAATTTATCTCTTCTAAACTATATACATTGTGTTATAAACAAAACCTAATTAATATCTGGACTATACCTGTCCTTACACTGTTTCTTGATATACCTTACATGTCAATAAAAAGTATTAAATTATTTTGCTATAACTATTGTTCTTGAGTTCAACCAAGCGTCATTTTAGTTTTGTTACTTGCCTCAGTAACTTTGATTTACTAAGGGTATAAATACCAGCAATAATCTCGGGAGTTACCTTTCTGCAAGTAAAAACCGGTGGTTCCAAAAACAAGTTATCAAAGATAGCAGATAGGAATTATCTTTTACCGAAAGCCAATTCAGTGAAATATGCATAAAACAATGTATCGTTATCTAGAGAAAACGATACTGTTATATCATAATCTCGATATAAAAACATCGTTATCTGGAGAAAACGATATTGTTATCTCGAGAAAACGATATTGTTATATCGTTATCTCAATAAAACAAGTGTATCGTTATCTTAAGGAAACGATAGTGTTATATCGTGAACTCAATATAAAATATATCGTTATCTCGAGAAAACGATATTGTTATATCGTTATCTCAATAAAACAAGTGTATCGTTATCTTAAGGAAACGATAGTGTTATATCGTGAACTCAATATAAAATATATCGTTATCTCGAGAAAACGATTTTGTGATATCGTGATCTCGATAAAACAAGTGTATCGTTATCGCCAGAAAACGATCTGGATATTGTTTTATCGAGATGTCGATAAAAATATATCGTTATCTCGAGAAAACAATATTGTTATATCGTGATCTCAATATAAAATATATCGTTATCTCAAGAAAACGATACTGTTATCTCGATAAAACGATATTTTTATCTCGAGAAAACGATATTGTTAGAAAACGATATTGTTATTTCGAGAAAACGGTATTGTTATATCATGATCTCGATATAACAATATCGTTTCCTTGAGATTACAATTTCGTTTTCTCGCGATAAGAGTATCGTTTTCTCGAAATAACGATATATTTTTTATTGAGATCACGATGTAACAATATCGTTTTCTCGAGATAACGATACATGGTTTTATCGAGATCTCGATATAACAATTTCGTTTTCTCGAGATAACGAAATCTTTATATTGAGATCACGATATAACAGTCTCGTTTTCTCGAGATAACGATAGACTGTTTTACTGAGATCTCGATATAACAATTTTGTTTTATCGAGATAACGAATTAAAAAAAACATGTTGTATTCCTTAAAAAATCTGGGTAATTTAATGTTAAAAAAACTATTGAAAGTTATTGTTTCTTTTCTTTTTCGTTTTTTGAGTAATCTTATTGGAAAAACAAAATTTACAGCTTTAAAGATTTAAACATATATTTGTTGTTTCGTATTGAACTCAACTCTGTGTACTTAGGACAATTGTACAAGATAGGAAATAATTAGCAGAGTTTAAAAATTTTCTAATATTCTTGCCTAACTTGAAGACAAAAACAACGGGACGAAATACCACAAAACACATGCAATAAGCGTAAAAAAAGTAAGCTTCTAAAACGGTAGGGGTATACTGCCTCTCCTAAACGGCGGCTGTGGGATTGATTATACCGAGGTTAGGTCTCTAAGTAGATCTCTGTCACTACGATCATTCCGATCAATACATCGGTGAGAAATCACTAACACTAATTATTTTGTCTTATTAGTTTTCATAATTAAAACACACACTTTAAAGTGGTAATTACTTGGTGTAGGTCGTCCCGCATCCTAAGTTTAAAATTCTTTTCTCCTTTTAGTCTGAACGAGGTTAGTATTTTTTCCGGTGTGTTTATCTTCCAAAATGATATCATGTGATCTAGCAGTCCGACGAACATCTTCTTTAATTTGGGTTACTACCCAATGATAGCCATAAACGGGTTGGGAATAACGTGAAATTTTGGGTATAAAAGCTCTATAACATTTGAATCAATCGGATTTTAAAGTGTTTAGGTTTTAGCGCCACTGATGAGTCTTGATTAGACAAAACGAGTACATTCTTTAACTTTGTTGATGACATTTTTTTATATCTACAGTCAATTTAAATTAGTATTATTATTGCTTTTAAATACGTTTTAGCTGAACAACATGTGCATAAACTTAAAAGTAAGACATGTTTTTGAAGTCGGGTTGTCATGGAATACAAAGCTAACAAAAGATGATTCTGATATGACCGTTATAAACTTCCCGATTCCATTACTGTAGAATGCGAGTTGGCTAATTGATTAAAATAGATGGGTATCATATACCACTAGTCACTGATAGGTGTATCAAACAATCATCGTAACACGTGCACTGTACACTGAATTCAAAATTGGGAAAACTATCTGCAACCATATATTCAAACGAGATATTTTTCGACAAGGAAATTGTATCTCAATTAAAACATATTAAAGGTGTGGACAGGTCGTTTTTTCTTGTAACCCTGGTTTATATGTTTATCCAGAATAAATAGGTTACGTTTGCAAACAAAAATATGCTCGCTGGAACCTCTTGCATCAATTGAGAAATATAGACCCCTTTGCAGAAGAAATTGGAAAATTGCTGAATACGTGAGTAAAATTTATAATTTTGAATTTATAATAGTGTCGTGCCGTAAATTCTTGTGGTAAGATGACTCTTGGTGTCATATTCCAGGTGTAAGTCTAAACGTAATGTAGATGAAACTGTTTTTATGGTTTCTTTAATTTCTAGTTCTGAAGGATGTATTAACGGTGGTCACTCGGCAAACTGAGGGTTGTAAATTGAAAGTACATCAACAATATATCTATATGTAAAATTAAAGGACCTAGCTTTTCCTATCTTCTTTTCTTTAATAAGACGTCAACGAAATTCCGTTTCATAAAAATACAGGAACAAATCGGCAAGGAGTGGGGCACAGTTTGTACCAATTGGAATTCCAATTATCTGCTGAAAAACAACTCCTAAAGTACCAAATATGTCGTCGATGATAAATCTAGCATACTAGAATCTTGTTCGTTGTTATAGCAAAATTTTTCTGTTAGTTTTTTAGTAGAAAAAACGTATTGTCGTAACCTAAAACTACATATTTGTAGACATATTTGGAAGCGAAGGCTTTATAGCTCACAAGCACCATACACGTATATTTTCTTAACAGAGAAAAAGATTATAACTTGGAAATGTTAAAAGGCTATTGTACAACAGATTACGACCTACGAAGTTGATGACTATAGCTAAACGAAAACTAAACAATCATTGAACATTAAAGTATTATAACTACTTCAATATCCATAAATACTACGTCTGTTTGACGTAAAAATGTTTTATTTCTAAATTACGTGTGGCACTAATTATTTGCTTACAAGGCATATCAAGTATTCAAGATAAAAAAAGATAACTCAAGACGATATTGCATGCACAAGTTATCAATTAAAAAATGTATAAACACATAAATAATTGGCACCATTCATAGTAAATACCAATTATTTAAAGCATGAACATATTTTCTTAATGGTATCATGCCTTCTATTTCAAAACCTTCTAGTACTCGATTGCACTGCAACAAGTCACAAATACTTTTGTTACTTCTGTGACCGTTCTGAAACCATGTTGTACGGATATTAATCTTAAGGCTATTCTAGAAAGACAGATACAACGCGGAAAGAGGTGTTGTCTGACACTGTTCTGGCATAAAGTATTATTACAATTTCAAGTAAAGAATCTTTGACTTATAAACGACTAAACATTTTTGAAATACCATCAAATCAAGCATAAAATTCTCAAAACGTTATTTCTAACAGCGTCAGCAAAATATGATTGTTTACAGTTAGTAACTAAATGAAATAATCCACAAACCTGTGATTCATGCGTTAACTCAGTACTTTCATGAGTGATAACTCTGAAAGCCATTGCAGTCTGCTGAAGAGAATCTAGTGTAGGTGTTTCAGTTTCTGAAGATAATGTCTTAATTACCGAAGTCCTCAACTGAAACATAATACAATTAAGTCTAGAGTGGCATCAAATTTAGTTCGCATTTTATTAAAACACATTTTTATAAATGTAAATGATTAAAACCAAATGCTTACCTCAACTCTAAGCTGTTTATTTTCTGCCTCTTGTTCTTTGCGCAATCTATCTTTTTCCAAAGGATCCATAGTATTCCCTGGGTTAAGAGTATTGTCCCCTGCTTTGGCAGATATTGTTGTAGTCTGATTTAGCCAACCACCGGTACTACCAGTCGGAATATCAGATGTTGACGATGGTGTATTTGATGCTGTAATCATCTGAAGCAATGAAGCTCTTGAAATACCAATCTACAAAGCAGACTGCAACTTAGAAATTATTAAATCAATTTGTGATACTGCGAAAAAAAGTTAGGAAAGAGCTAACATGCTCTTTTAATTTAAATACCACACAATTTTGAAAAATCTGTTTCTCAAAGCAAAATAAACATTAAAAGTGATATTGGAATATTAGAATAATTTTTTGCACGAGTTAAAACCATCTAACACTTACCACAACTATAGCGCATAAAAATAAATGTCTTTAAGTGTCTTAAATTGTTGAAAGCTTGAAACCAAGTGAACAACTATGTAATTCTTCTTTTTTATTTAGATTTTCTTACCTATGAGGTATTGTCCTAAACTTATGCAAAAATCAATTTTGACATTTTTAGGTTCATAACTCGTAAAAAGAGATTTAGAGGAAAAACTGAATGGAAATGGAATGGAATGGAAAGTTTTGTAGAGCTTGTTGTTGGGTCTTAAGCCTTAATTTGTGCAAACTTGGTAGATGACATTTGTGTGTGTGTTTGTATGATGTGTGAAAAGTTTTAAAGCAAACCCTTTAGTAGCCTTAAAGGAGAAGATTTTTAAAAAAATTAACGAAACACGACGAACGCTAAGTGACAATACCACACACGTTCCTTTTGGCAAGGTGAATAAAAAACTAACCTGTACAGGTGTGTAATTAATTAAGGACGCTACAGCCACAATCAGTTGTTTGGCTTCCTGTGCTTTTCCAGAAGAAAAAAGCGCACTTAATTCATTGGCATTACCACTAGTTAAAGTCAAAAGATTAGACACGCCACTATCAACAACTGGATGATTCACCTTAAAATAGAAAGCAGTGACTAAAACTGAGTTCGTGTTGTTTTAGATCAGATAGAAAGAAAATAAGTTTTAATTCAGCAGAAAGATTTCTTATCAGACGCGACCTGTAATGTATTTCATACAACAAATTGATTGTATCGACTTGTTTCAACACATCTATCCGCTTTACAACAGATGTTATGTAAGGCAGGTGTAGATGCAGCTTTTATCAGTTGCATAAGGGAAAGTCCTTCAATTGCTTAGAACGCCGACTTTAGACCCTAGGGAGTCGGTACCATAAAATACTTTCAACAACAATGGTGATGCAAGCAACAACTAATGCATCATACAATGGTGTCTTGATGTAATAAATTGGTATCGTGACCAATTACGGTGTGTGATGAACACATGAATGGCCATGGGCAAGCAGGCCGAGGAGGTTTCGGTTTAATGTGTGGCCCAGCAATTTTAATACAGTAGTGAACCTTTCTGCTGTTTGGTGCCGATGGTCATTAAAAAAGAAAAAAAGATGGAAAATGTTGTCCGACAGCAGATGTCAATCATCCTAAATCGACCAAGTTATGGAAGTACATCTTAAGCTCAATCGGTTAGATCGCCGACTTCAGACCCTGATGTTGGGTGTTCCGCCAGGACCATCAGATGATTTTCATAACATAATTTAAAGGGAGTGTCGGATGTTGTAAACTGTAGTTTAATTTTAAATGTTTTAGTGTTTACTTCTATATATTTTAATTCACATATTCAAGGAAGAATCTAGAAATTAGTGTTAGATGGCGCGAGGGGTGTAGGGCCGCAGAGCTTTGGTAGTGGCACATGGGTTCGCCCCTTATACCTAGCAGATATTTTTATATTTATATCCAATTTTGTTTATGATAAGTATCAATCAAACTTTTTAAAATTCATATTGGGCATAAAATTATACATTTCTTGGATCCGCAACTGATATTCTATATTGTTTAAATCTGTATCGGTTTTTTGAATCTGGACTCGTTTATTACCTGTAATTATTAAAAAAGGAAACCATTAATGTCAAGAATTATGAATGTTAAAATCTGTACTAGGTTTTCAGACTTCTTATACTTAAAGTTCTTAAAGTAATTGTGATAAAAACGCCATGCCGGCTACAATTTCGTATCTCGTAGAGTAAGTACAGATTTATTCCACTTCTAAATTGAAAAATCAATCCGCGTACAATTAAATTGCAACATAATTTGTATATGTTTATCTTATTATTTACGAGAATATGAACATGAGAGTGGATGGTATTGAAATGGTGCTTTATATTAAATTATTCACGCATTCGAACACTAGCAGTAATTCTGTGTAATTTCAACTTGAAAACCAACGGAATTGTTGCTCATAGTTCGTGTACTAACGTAAACAATATAATTTATCCTGACGCGTTATTTTCGTTTTTATCCCAGAATAACCCAAAGCGAATCATCATTACCATGCGACTATGCATAGCACCTAGGGTAAAACAGATAATACAAAATGAAGCCTAGTTTAAATGTATCAAAATAGCTGCAAATATATTTATTAATTTAACACGTTTTTGTCAGTACCTGTACTTTTAGATACGTTTCCACATATTCACCGATAGGATTGGAGATTCTGACCACCACATCATGATAGAAGTTATATTCTTCCGGACCTAGTGAAAATTTGCTTTTAGGAGTGAATGGATCTTTCCCGTAATATAATAGTTGGGTATCGAGTGCTCCCTGGGGACGAGACCAAAATCTATACAATAAGCCCCGTCCAAGCACCTCTTCTTCTCCTGGATTCAACCAACCCATGCAACTGATAATAAATTCTGTTTCCAAGGCGTAGCCTAAAATACATAGAAATTATCGTTTTATAATGTAGAAAATAATTATTGATGTATTAAATGTTATTTTAAATGCAAATAATGAAGAATAAAAAAATAACAGTGGCGAAAAACAACTTTTCTTACAGAAAGTTCATAGAAACTGTTACATGAAAAAAAAATCACGTACTTGGACTGTCAAATATATATATCATACGATGATCGTTAAACGCCATTTACCAACACTAGTTACATGTAATAGATGATAAAAAGAGATGTGCAAGATATTAGCTGGCAAATATGAAGATGAAATCATTCATTTCAAACCATTCTGAAAACTTCAAAAATACTCATTCAAACAATAAAATGTCGACATATGGAACAATTTGCCGTCTAAGACACCAACAAAAACAATCATTTATATAATCACCGAGCAGATATTTGGAGGAGCAGCTGAGAAAAAACTGACCAGACAAGACTTAATAGTAAGAAACAGAAATTACACAGACCTGACAGAAGAGAACCTCTTTCCAAGAAAATACAGTCACTACTATATGTACATCTAGCTATATTGAAAATGGGGTAAATTATACAAGGCGGTAGTATTCGCTCTATTCAGCATAAGGTAAAACGCACAGTATCAACTACTTCATTGGGTTAAAAATGCTGTATTAAATACCTCTTTTGACCATGGAATACCATGCTCTCTTTTTCTGTTGAACATGAAATAAAACACACTGTATTGTTTGTCTCTAATAAGCATGAACGTAGTTTCATGTAGTGTACACGTCAATACACGAGAAAAAAAATCAATTTACCGGTAATTGGATTGATACTGCAGTTTCCTCCATATGGTGGTAGATTTGTAAGGAACTGGTATTCTGTAAAACTAGGAGCATATCCATACACTTTACCGTTTACTCTCATCCGGTAGGTTCTACCTCCAATTAAAGACCTCTGTTTTATAGATATGGCTTGTGATTTGGTTCCTAAAATTTTTGTTTTATTATGAACAAATATAGAGGAACATATTACAATGCAGAGATAAATTACCAGATGTCTTGTTTTATCCGGCGATTTGCTGTAAAATTAATGTAAACAAATACATGTTTGCGATATTTGTATGTAGAACGCATCTTGTACCCTATTTATATCAAGGTTTTAGCACGTAGGTTTTCAGTACAGACACATGTTAACATCTTACTAAAAACGCAACGTAAAAATATATAAAATTTTTTATACATGTATGTATTCGATAAAAAACAAGTAAGAAGCTTGATAAATCATATTTTTTTCTCGTTTCTCAAGCAATGGAAAATAAACTTGGAGAAATTCTTCTGCTACTGTACATATATTGTAAATATAGTTTTATTTTATACAATCCTATATATTCGGATTAATTTAAAACTAGTTTTTTAACAAATTACAGAGGTTATATATTCTTACCAGTAGTAGTAATATTTTGAAGGCCTTTCACATCACCAAAATCACCAGTAGATTCATTCTTTAGATATAAACTCCATATATAATCCGGTTTGTCAAAATTCGAGCATTCCAGACAAGATACAGACAAGGTAAACTCACTGGATGGGTTCATCTTCGATTTACAGTTTTTGTAGCAACTACAATGTCACAAAACAAATACATTTGTCCATAACATTGTTGGGTATTTCATACACAATATTAGAAAAACTTTGAAACCTGATATTATATTGTGTGCAATGAAGACTTTTTTGCAACTACGTCCATCCTGTACTACATCAGATTGCTGAAACATCATTTGGAGGGTCCTCTTGAAATCCTTTTAAAATAAGCTAGCAGTTGAATTGTTTTGACTTTGCAAACAATGATTACATCGAAGACTAAGACTTTAAGTAACGAGTATAATTAATTGTACTAAAGGAAACTATACAAGAAATATATAATAGTATTTATTTGTTTTGCGAGAATGGTTTTCTCAGCGCTAGTATGGAGGTACAATATTAAAGCCGAGAAAAACATTCAACCAAAACAAATATTACTAACACTATTTTTTTGCTACTGTCTGTTTTAAAATAAATATTTATAATTAAAATGATTATGATTTTTTTTATTAGTATATAATTGGGTCATAGCAACGTTTTAGGTATTTAAACTATTAAACTTAATTATTTTGCGTAAGAACTCAGCAACGTCATTTCTTTCATTCAAAAGTGGCTGCAGGAAGGGTCAGTCGAAATGTAACCAGAGCATTTATTGAGCAGTTTCTTACAACGTATTAAGAATTCTGAGCGAAAATATATTTTTATTCTTTTCTGTTAATAATGTACTGAATAATCCATGTATCAAAGATGGGGAGGTTGAATGCAGACTACGCTTGAACAGACAGAAATGAGACAAATCATAAAGAGGTATAAAGTATTTGTAAATATACTACGAAATTAAATAAAAATGTCTAAATAAATTTCTTTATAAAATTATAAACACATGCAACGTCGGTAACAAATAATTTGAATTCGAAACCATTTTAGATAATTGCGCTGTTGCTAAGCGTTTTCCTAAGAAATTGTCAATGTTGAATAAAATATGCAGTGCAGTAATTATGTCAATAAATAAATTATTGTCGTGGTAATATCATAGGAAAATTAAATTGATCGATATAAAACAAAGATAACTATTTATACTAGATAATAACTGACACGATAAACATCCTTAATTGCTTGACGCAGTTTTGACAATGTAAGATTAAAAGTTATTCACTCAATCAATTTCTAATTCACACATATTAAAATACCTGATAAGAAGGGTTGGTGGATCACCTTCCACTACAGTAACTATTTGCTCAAACACTGTCCATCTTGTATTTTTGTACACTGTCAGTTCAAAACTGTTATTAGAATTGGGCTCTAAATACAGCGTGCTTATAACAAAGTCAGGAGACGTTATTGGCAAATTTCCAACTCCAGTTCCAAAGCATCCAGACTGTCGTGTCATATTTAGAAAAACGCTTAGTTCCGGAATGTCAATCACTGTAGATTTGGAATTATAAGACTCTGTAGTTTTTCTACATCGCCATTGAAAAACTAATCCTGTCTTGTTCAAGCGATCATTTATATCAGGATCATAGGTATCAGCAGCAGCATTCATTTCAAGCATTCTATTATACCCAACAACTCTAGCATTTCCACCATTAATATTAACCTGCAGCGGAGTTTGCGTAATGTTCAGATATGTAAAATCTTCCGATGACAAACCATATATATCACTCATAGAAACATTTAGGCTTATCCTATACTGACCTATGTTGAACGTTCTCGGTGGAAAAACTAAATTAAAGTTATCTAATATCACAGACCTATCAACGGGATATTCTGTAAAAGTATAATCTTGGTATGTAGCGCCCTGGTTGACTTTAAATATATTCCAGTGGTATAAAACCTTTTGTGAAACTTTGCACTTAATTTCAGCAAAACTCTCTAAAGTTATCCATCGAGATCGTTCTATTGACACAGGTTCATCAATATCCTGTCCTCCACCAATCACATGAACAACTGGGTAAAAGCAACTTATACCAGTTATCACTGCTATATCTGTTATAGTTTTAAACGATATCAGATTTGATCCGGCCACTTTGACAGTGAATGTCGAATTTGTACGATACATATATGAGTGACTTATGTATGACACGGGTTTCCAATATATGTATTTGTAGTTCATTACTATGGCAACATCTTTACAAGTTTCTTCACCGTAAATTACAATTGGTGACCCATCACCTAAATCCCACGTGTAGCATGATTTAGTACCAGGCTGACTCAAATGAAGCCGGAAAGTTATTGTTTCAAATGCGTTAGCTGGACCATTGTTGGTAAGCGTGGAGAGAATGACAGCTTGATAAAGTGTAATATTAAATGACTTAGAATCATAGGATAGCTGATTACTAGCATTTACAGTTACCTTGTAGTTTCCATCATTTTTATATTGATATGAAAGTGTTGGTTGTAATGTTGTGATAGTTACACCATTGCCTAAATTCCAAGTATAATTTACATTATTCCCACTTATAATAGATGCATCAAAGATAATATTTCTCTCCGTTGGGTAAATACTGCCGTCATCACCATAACCATAATTTACATCCGAGCTGTAGTCCGACACATAAAAATATCTGATAATTTTCAATCCTTGAACTGCTTCTAAAACCCATATAAAGACTTCAGCACTTTTCCGTGAGACAATGTTACTTGCATTAAATGAGATTTTGAACTGACCTTTCTGATAAAAGTAATACAATTTGTTAATTTGATAATTATTAACAGTATCAATATTTAAGGTGTCAGAATAAACATTACCGTCCCCAAAGGAATAGTTGTACTTTACATTTGATCCACTTCCAATGTTAAAAACAAAATTAATACTCCATCCAGTTGGTATGTACCAAACGTAAGGGCTAATGGAAACCCCTGCAATCGGTTGTTGAAGTGCAGTCCAAGTCACTAATGTAGCATTACTGATTTTATTGACACAAAATAGTTCAATTTTCAAGTCTCCAATGAAAGATGTGTCATTCCATTGTGTGCTAAATTTTTCAGATTTTCCAATTTGCATTTGATTTACATAAAAAGAATTCACATAAATATTACGTAAGGTAATGTTACAGTAAACATGAGACGGTGGTTGTACCAAACTGAGGAATGCTACGGTCAATATAATATTTCCTGGTGGGTTAGCAATCACTGCATCTGTAGTCACCATCATATTCTTTATTTCATTTTCCACATAAATTGGATTTGTTATTGAAAATGTTTCTGAAGAAATGTTATTAGAAGCTATAACAGCAACCTTGTGAATTCCAACACTGCTAAATAATACGGGGACATAATACATGGTAAAACCTCTTATTCCATTACCAACGAAATCAGTTTTAAATATAACATCATTTAAAAGCATTTCAAACATCAAATTGGATCCATTTTTAGTTTGAATGGTAAAAATTACATTATCTCCCGGTTTTACAAACTGTAGATTTGCTGTTACAGTCAATCCTGCTACTATTTCATCTACATTAACTGTTGTTTTAATAATCTGGTAATTGATTAAATTAGAAATGTTGACAAGCAAATCATATCTTCCAACATTAAAGTAGTGTGTTTCTGACACATTGTCTAGTTTCTTAATCTTGGAACAGAACTGATACGCCGTTCCACCGTCACCGAAATCTGTGTTAATGTGTAAATTAGTAAACAAAAAAGTCTCTGATATTATGTAAATTCTCATAGTTCCAGCATAGGAAGGGTCAAGTTGTACCATCTGAAGTTTAAAACCTGACAAGGTGGTTTGCACAATTATGTCAGCTGTTACCTGAGATGAACTTATCGCATTGACAGCTTGTACTTTAATGGTGTAATTTCCTTCATTTGTATACCTTTAAAAGCATTGAAAATTTGATATCAATAAAACAGTCATCGAATAGTTAAATGTAGGAAATGTATGTAAAACAAATCGCGAAATATGTAAGAAAGAAATAAGTGTACAAATAAAGTATTTTTTGAACACAAGTGATAATTATACAAATAGGAAATGAGAAAAGTATCTTGAAATTTACTAATATACATATATTCTAAGGGGTAAGGGTTTGAACAACCAAGAACACAGCTTTTAAGGGTTTTTATCTGCTGGAAAGCCTAATTGTTGTCTTAATTAATCATTTACCTTACTTATGTTATTTATTTTAGATTACATGTATCACAGTAACACTGCATATCACCTTTTATTTAAGGTCGTAACAATTAATTACAAAGTCAATATGTTGCGTGTACAAAAACGTATTCAACCATAAGTCGAAATGTAGCTAACTAGTTTTTTAACAGTCCCAGAATTTTGAAAGACACAAATGTTGTATCAGTTTGTTTCCGGAATTTGCTCTTCGTAACATGAAAAAACTTACAAATGTAAAAATGGCATTGGAGACATGAACGCCAACATGTCAGGATAAGGAACAATGCTAGCTGAACCATCACCATAAGTTATATTGTATGTAACATGTGAGCCTCTTGCTAGTTTTATGGTACAGTTTACAGTGTCGGTTACTTTGTAGAACTGTTTGGTACAGAAAAGCTGTAAACCACTTATGGGATCCTTGTTTACATCGTTAATTACTGAAATACAAATGGATGTTACAAGCATAATACTGTGTAAGTTAATTGTTAATATGAATATTTAAATAAGGGAGAATGAGTTTCTAACCAAACTTTTTCATCCAAGAATAAGCATGACCTGTTGAATTGAGTAAAAGAACATAGCTTCTAATCATGTCCTATTATATATGAAAACAGGGTAACTTTGAATATTAGAATAACATGTTGTAGTCATTTTAATCTAAATTTGTCCCTTTAACTATCAGTTATAAAATATATTTCTACACTTTTTTAATGAAGAATAATGTCCTTGTCGTCATTGTCTTCATTGCATGACCAAACATAAATATTTTAAGCAAGAAATTACATGAATTAGTAGAACAGTTCATCGTTATTTATCTGCCAACCTCTCTTATTACATATCGTCTCGAATATACATTACATGTACCATTGTTACAGCCTCCTCTGTAACATTATCTATATACACTGATTTCCGTTAACTTGAACCATATTAAAGATAATTTACACAGCATACTTTAAAAAAACAAGTCCCTTTCAAAGTAGTAATTATATAAGTACATACTTGCACACATTCTACCTGGTCGAATTGGATTTGATGAGATGTCTAAATATCCTGGCTTACATGTACAGTTGTAACGACCCTCTAAATTGATACACAGAGCATTAGTAGAACAATCGTTCCATGATGGGCTTTCACACTCATTGATGTCTATAAAAACAACAGGAATGAGGGCATGATACTAAACAAGATTATTTCTTGTAAGATTAAGGTAGAATAATAACTGTAAGAATAGTTCGAAGTGCTAGATTAAATATTTTCACATATTTTGTGGGTAAATATACTAAATTACTAAAAGGCACGCAAATCACAATTTAATTGAAAAGTGCACAAAATTAATTTTGTTATGTACGTTTTAAGTTCAGCAATAGCAACAATCTTAAATGAAAATCAATGGTATTGCAATCGAGTTTAAAAGAAAACAGCCTAAAGATTATTTTAACAAAGTTTAAGTTAAACTGCTATTACATTATCACAAACATCGTTAGGAACCTTAAATAATCATCCATATTAAGTTTGTTTCAGGAGTAGATTTAAAAACAACACATATTGGAACATTTGGTGGATTTACAAAACATATCTAATGGTAACATTGATATGATAAATAGCAACGAAAACCGACCGAACAACAAGAGCCAAAAGTCAAGGGACAGTTACAAATCCGGATATAGACAAACGCAATACAAAAACCAAAAACACAAAATCCGGATATAGAAAAACGCAATACAAAAACCAAAAACACAAAAAACAGAAAGAGAGTCACCCGAACCCAAATAAACCATGGGTGCACTCGGGTGCTCGGGACGAGTAAGCAGATATTTAACCATAGTATAAACCACATCCACAAAAAATTACTAGTCTCATTCAGATTACAGAGTTGTGCGTTCAATTTAGCCAGAGTCATAATTAAGATAATGCAGTAATATACGTTTACAAAGTATGAATAACTAACTGGCGGCAAATTTAAAAAATACCAAACATATATATCTTTTAAAACGTAGAACATCCGCTATGTTTGTATTCGTTTTCTTTTGTATCTCGTGTTTCGTCGGTCTATAAGTTCGATCTTTCGTTCATTCATTTGTATGCGCAAATTAAGTATATAGAATGATTCATTCGCTCAGATGCATTTTACAGATAATAAAAGCGTTTGCAAGCGAAGCAATAAAGTATTGCAATCAGTTAAAAACATGTACGAAGAAAAAAAATAAGTATTTTAATTTGGTGTTTAACAATTTTGTTACACGATTGATTAATTGATTTAAAATTTCATTGCATTGAGTAGACATATGTACGTTTGGGATTTTACTTTAATATACTTTAAACATTTTATTTGCACAAAACTTTCATTTGCCCGCGAAAATTCGTCCATTATTCCACTATACGACAAGAGTTTTCGTGTTGTTGGGATTATAAACTTTAGATGTTAATAACTTGCTTCTGATTATTTATAGCAGCAGCAGTTAGTCATGATGAACGCTTCTGTTGTTCAGTCGTCGTCTATATATAGTACATTCGTATACTTTTCGTTAGAGAACGTTTCCAGGATAGAAATATATCTGAACATTGCAAACAAAGACCAGATTTTATTACCAGCGTTAAATGATTACCTTGTATGGTCAAGTTATCTGCTGAAAACTCAATACCGTAGTTAATAAAATCGTCTTTGTTCATCACCATTACCGCATATAAATCCAGAGCACTATCATTTGAAGTCAGGTTATAGTATATAAAGAGATCCACAACAATACTACCGGGACTTAAACTGTGTATATCCAACCCAATATAGGCAGTCTCCACAGTCGTAGATGTCATAACATTGCTAAGCTATAAAATAGTAAATTTTCTTAGTTTTTATATAAGATTTTTTTCAAGATACTACTGTAATCAACTGTTTTGAATATCATATGTTTTCAAATATTGTATATGGATGAACGTCTCTGAGTGTTGCTATTATTTCATTAGATGTTGTCATCAAAAGATTTGCTAATCTCACTGAAAAAAATTACAATATAAAAAAGTACTTGTGGGCTAACATATGGTGTATCATTATATGAATGAGAATTTTATAAAATTGCTTCATTTTAAATACATAAGTAGGCGAAAGACTAATAAAGATATTTTAAATTTGGAGTTCCTCCGCGCAAATGTCAGTTCCTTAAAGAAGACTTACCGAAGATTGTAAAGATTTCAATAACTGCTGATATTCTGAAGAACTTGAGTCCTGAAGTTGTGGCTTGTACTCTGCTTGACTTCCATTAAACTTCACAATTTCCATTTTCATTTCAAATATCCTTAAATCTAACGAAAAGATGCAAAACTTTCTGCCTTAGTATCATTGTTACTTCAGATGGTATCATGAAAAGGGAAGATGATCTCTTGTGCAAGTTTATGTTTCCGTGTTTTGCAATTGACATCCTGTGGATTTGGATTTTTAAACACCATTACCTTTTTCCATCCATTTTGAAATTATTAATTTACAGGCACATGTATAGAATACAAACTGTTCATAAAACTCGCTACATATTATTAAATCTAAACATTAGAATAAATTATACAAATTGAATTCAATTTGCGTAATTTTACATTTTTTACAAAAGATCAACACATAAACTGTAAGCATTCGTGGGAGTAATACATTATTTTGTCTTTCATCCTCTAATAGATTTTTTTCTAGCCAAAAAAGACAGTATTACCTGCACAACTATAGATTTACTTGTTACATACATTCTTTGCATGAAAATGAATCGAGTCATAATTTGTTTAAAATCGTAACAAACCGACACAACTCATTATATTCAGGAAAATTAAGGCGAATTCAAGAAGTAATAACCAATTTTTAATAATTTTAGGAGAAAGAAAGAACCTGTAATGATGGTAATTACGTACTGCGTTTTATACAATATATTTTCAAACAAAATGTCTTTTTAATAGTTTTGCATGTGCCTCAAAATTTATATTCACTAAAGTCTTTGAACAGTAGAGGTTTTTGATTTTTTTATAAAAATAATTTTTAATTTGTTTAACAAATAACTTAACTTTCAATACTTTTTCATCTACAAACTTTTGAAACCAGTACTAAAATAAATTAAATTCTAGGAGTAATAACTGTTTTTTCTCGCTCAAAACCGCAGGCGAGTAAAATAACTGTCTGGGAATTTGCACGTAGACAACATAACTAGGTACTTGATCAACGTGCAAAAACGCGCAAAATTTTAAGAGTTAATCAGTAATGGCTTTACAGTCCCATTGTTCTCGGTTGCGTTTAGTTCAGTATAATAATACAATTATGGCCTTTAATTGACTTTAGGTAATATCCAAATTATTAAATATCGAAATAGTTAATTTTCAACCCTTTATATATTTAATAATTATTTATATTTCTTCATTAAAGGCCGTTATTGTATAATATTGTACACTAATGACTATTTCAATTTATTATTATAATGTGGCACGCAGAAAGTTATTTTATCAAATATACTCTTGCTAAAGACGATACTATGTACTGTGAAATAAATCATAAAATTTAACCTAATGCCAACGCAAATCCATAAATGAATTTTATATGTATAAAAAATTTTATTCACATTCCAGCCTAAGTTTTAATCAGAATAGCAATGGTTGAATTTATTTAATAGCTAATGCTAATTATTGTAACAGCCACCTTATACAAAGTAATAGCCAGTGCCTAATTGATGGAACAGCCAATTTGGGTGGTCAGCGTCACTTTCTCAATTCCGCCATTTTGGATGCAAAAATTTTCTTTTGTAATCAGGAATCTATTTCATTTTTATTAACGATCGAGTGAGTTATATTGTGTGTGACAATAGCATTTAATTTTAGAACACTTTGATTTAAGTTCGATAGAATGATGTGAACGGCGGAGACGAAACTTTGTAAACTTACGGACATTTCCGCACTCGGTCACTTTCGCAGGAGTTAGGACTTAGCTTCTTGGTATTTACAGTAAGTGTCTAATGAATTGACATTGTAAAAGCATGATATGTCATTGCTTATTTTTGGAAGTTCTCATGTTAAAAGATTTCTTTTCTACACTCGTGATAGAGACCCGAATAGTCGAAACATTTTTAATCTTGTGCAACCCTTAAGTTCATATATTTATGGCATTAGCGGAGGCCGTGTGGATAATACGGATGACATCAACAAATTGGAAACCTTGTTATTGAATGGAAATTTTAATGCATTGTTTTTACACATAGGAGGGAACGATTTGGACATTAATGATGCAAATGATCAGAATGTAGAAGAACTTATCTTTAAACTTTTATCTATTGCTTCAGCATTTGCGAGTCGATTTAAATTAAAACGAGTGTACATATTTCAACTCATTCAACGCATGTCAACAAGGCATTGTCCAGTGGTCACTTACAATCAGTTGGTAATTAAGGCTAATAAGCTGTTAAAAAGTGAAATAATAAAAAGAGGCTTAATGAACATTATTTATTGGAAATTTAAAGGTTTGAAACAATCACAAGATCCAGTTTTATGTGATGGTGTACATATGAATGAACTGGGGTATCTTAAATACTACAACGCAATGAAGGGAGCAGCTGTACATCTCAGAGTACGAATCTTTTGTTTATTTGTAGACCTGTATAAACATATATTTCTTTCATTGTTTTTAATGTTTTAGTTATTACAACCATTAATGTAGAAAATTTTTATTGTAAGAACTTTTACTTTTCTTCCTGTTGAGTAACTCTGTATTTTAAGTTTTAGTATACTAGTATTTTTGTAATGTATGTGTTCACACATTTAAAAATGCACGATTTTATTAAATTAGCTTTATTTTTCAGAATTTTCAAGAGCGTCTACACATGCAGTGATTACATTACATTGTACATGTGTTAGAACCCATTATTTTATATTAAACTTTGAGTAAGTATCTTATAAGTTACATGGAGCAGTAAGTCTACTACTCATTTGTCGTCATTATTGGTAGGCAATAATCCTATTGCTGTCACTTCATAATAAGCAATAATTCTATTGCTGTCATTACATAGTAAGCAATAATTCTATTGCTTTCATTACATAGTAAGCAATAATTCTATTTGCTGTCATTACTTAGTAAGCAATAATTCTATTGCTGTCATTACTTGGTAAGCAATAATTCTATTGCTGTCATTACTTAGTAAGCAATAATTCTATTGCTGTCATTACTTGGTAAGCAATAATTCTATTGCTGTCATTACTTGGTAAGCAATAATTCTATTGCTGTCATTACTTAGTAAGCAGTAATCCTATTGCTGTCATTACTTAGTAAGCAATAATTCTATTGCTGTAGTGACATTGTAAGCAATATTTCTATTGCTGTAGTTACATATAAGCAATAATTCTATTGCTGTAGTTAAATAGTTAACACTAATTATATTGCTGTAGTTAAATTATAAGCAATAATTCTATTGCCGTAGTTATATTATATGCAATAATTATATTGCTGTAGTTACATAGTTAACATGGTTAACAATAATTCTATTGCTGTAGTTACAGAATAAGCAATAATTCTATTGCTGTAGGTACATAAAAAGCAATAATTCTATTGCTGTAGGTACATATTAAGCAATAATTCTATTGCTGCAATGACATAATAAGCAATAATTCTATAGCTGTGGTTACAACACAGAGATATTTATAATGATGTCATTACAAATTGAGCAAAAATTCTTTTGCTGTCATTATAAGAAGAGCAATATTTTCTATTGTGGCAAACCAGAGGTCAGTAATTTTATTGTCACGTTTATCGTTGAAGTAGATTTTTATTTAAGCAATAATTTTATTGCTAGTTTAACTATACATATATGAGGCCAGGTATAATTATATACCCGTTATAACCCTCCTTGCGGTAATAATTTTATTACCAAGTGATTTAGATAGATAGTCAATATTTTTATTGATTTATTTAATACATGGAGTAATAATTTTATTACACAATTAAGATATATTATTCACACATTGCAGCATTTTTGCTTCATTTTATTACAGTCATGAGCTCCAAACAGCCTCCAAGAAAACGAAGGCGAACGGCTAAAGCTAGCTCGACTATTGATGATAGGCATAATGAGGTACAGGTGGAAGAACCAACTCCTACAAGCAATATTTTTAATAGACAAACCAATGATGAACTTGTGGCCGCATTAATACCAGTGTTGGTACCAGCTGTTACACAAGGAGTTGTATCCTCTTTAAGGGAGATGGGGATGATTAACCCAAATTTTCAAACCCAACAGTCAATTGCATCTAATGTGAGCAATGAGAGAAATTAAACGAACAGTGACGATGTTACCGATACCAATAAATGTAAAAGCATCAGCAGGCCATTAGGGCTGGGTATCGATGCCAAGACAAAAGGTAAAATTTGGGCAAATGAATATGTGGACATGTGCACTTTGTTAGGGATAAAAGATAAAAGTAAACGAAGTTTTGAAATTCAGGAGCAACCAAATGGTGATTGTGTGATGAAATCTACATCAAAACAAGCTTTTGAGATAAGAAATGTTAACCAATGGGTCCAAGCTTTTCTTGTTTTTGTTGGGATTTATACAGAGAAAGATCCCAAAGATACCCCAGCCTTAATGAAATATGGGGATATCATTCAGAAAATTGCAAAGAGTATGGGGGATGAAGCAGCCTTGTACTATGACAAAAATTTTAGGGAATGGAGATCTTCTAACCCTGAGGAATATCCTTGGGACAAATTAAATTCCGAGATACATAGTGAGGCTATGGCATTGGGATTAAATAAACAAAGACAGGTGTTTCATCTCCCATCCTCATATAAAAGAAATAACAATACATCTCAAGCCCTTCATTCCTTTCGGAATACAGTCCAAGTCCACCCGCCTAGATACCCATGCCACATTTTTAACAACAGGGGATCATGTAACAGGGAAAGATGTTCTTACACTCATGCCTGCCAAAAATGTGGAGGGCCCCACACTAAAAAACAATGTGATGGGGGACAACTCACAAAATTTCAAAGCCAACAAAACACAGTACAACACTCAGCAACAAAATTCACAACAACTAAACCTACCCCCAAAGCAGTTGTCTCAAAATGAAAACGCAGTTGTTACCCCAGTAAAGGCAAACCGCTTGGATTATTGGCTTCAGGGATATGACGAAGAAAAACGTTTCTTTTTGGTGAATGGTTTTAAAACGGGGTTTCAACTGCCTTTTGCTGGTGAGCGGAAATACTTAAAAAGTGGAAACTTGAAATCTGCAACTATGGAAATTTCTCTTTTAAAACAAAAAATTCAACTTGAAATTGATCAGGGACGAGTAGCAGGTCCCTTTAAAACAAAACCTTTTCCAAATTTTCGCTCTTCTCCTTTAGGTTTAGTCCCCAAAAAATCTAACGGGGTAACTGTTGATTACAGAATCATTCATCATTTAAGTTTTCCAGAAGGCGACTCAATTAATGATGGGATTCCAATGGAATATAAAACAGTTATATATCAGAATATAGACGATGCGACTCGATTAATGCAAAAGTATGGGAAACAATGTTGCATGTTCAAGGTAGACATTCAGATGGCCTACCGTATTGTTCCAATACAAAAATCTGACTGGGAATTACTAGGTTTTATGATTGATGGTTGTTTTTATTATAAGGTTTTACCCTTTGGTTTAAGCTATGCTTGTAAACTGTTCGAAGAAGTAAGTTCAGCTCTACACTGGATTTGTGAAAATAAAATGGGAATATCAGGGGAGTTAGTACATTTACTAGATGATTTTTTATGTGTAGGACCACCTGACTTAGCTTTAAGTCATAAAGATTTGGAAAAAATACAGTTTTTATTTAAGGATCTAGGCGTTCCAATTAAGGTTGACAAAACAGTCCCCCCATGTACTTGTCTCACCTTTTTAGGCATTGAGTTGGATTCAGTTTTTATGGAAAAAAGGCTTCCCCTAGATAAATTAGAGAAAATTAAAAACCTCCTGACACTATAAATCAAAGCAGTCAATTACTTTACAAGAAATTCAGTCCATTGTAGGCTTATTGAACTTTGCATGTTCAGTTGTGAACCCAGGTCGCACATTTCTCAGACGTTTAATAGATTTATCAGTAGGTCTTGTGAAGCCTTTTCACCATAGAAGACTAAACAAAGAGGCGAGAGCAGATCTCTCGGCTTGGTCTCTTTTTGTAGATCATTTTAATGGCAAATCACTGCTCTTGTCGAATTTATGGAAAACCTCTGCCACTCTGAATTTCTTTACAGACGCAAGCAATATTGGTTTTGGGGGCTTTTTTCAGAATTGCTACTTTTATGGTACTTGGCCGAGGGCATGGTTTGAAAATCATATTACAGTAAAAGAACTCTTTCCTATAGTGTTAGCAGTTGAGCTGTTTGCAAACAAGTTGGAAAATCAATGTGTAATATTTCATACTGACAACCAAGCAGTTGCTTATATTCTTAATAAGCAATCTTCAAAAGATAAAAAGATCATGGTTTTGGTTCGACGTTTTATTTTACAGTGTTTGAAGCACAACATTTTGTTTATTGCAAAGCATTTGCCCGGTCATACTAATATTTTAGCTGATCATCTTTCTCGTCAACAGATCACTCAGTTCCTAGAGAAGTTCAATCAACAGAACCCAACAATCTGCCATTTCAAAGAGAGCAGCCTGGTGTTCTGATTGCAATAGCCTCCGATTTAATTCATCATTCAATTGCCCCCTCAACACATGCCACATATACAAGGGCTTTGGAACATTATAAACAGTTCAGCAGAGAATATGGCATTACTAAGGCAAACTTCCCGGCATCAGTTGAAGACATTGTTTTGTTCATTTCTTATTGTTTTTCACATAACATGGCGTCATCCTCAGTCTCTACATTTATATCTGCTCTTAGCTTTCAACATAAAATAAAAAATATTCCAGATCCTACTTCAAATTTCTTAGTGAAAAAATGTCTTCAAGGGTATAACAACAAAATGGGCAAAGCAGACTCTCGCCTACCTATCACGCAGCATATTTTAAAAAAACTGTGTAAATCCCTAGAATTCACAGCTTCATCTGCCTATGTTAGAACAATGATCAAAAGTATGTTTTTGCTAGCGTTCCATTGCTTTTTACGAATTGGGGAATTCACCTATTCAAACATCTCTAGTAATAATTCTCATTTGTTGCAGACAGGTGCAATCCATTTTTTATTTAATGATTCTTCTAAAATACCTTTTGCGTTTGAAGTTCACATGGAAAGCTACAAACATAGTAAGGGGAGATCTCACAATATGTGCATACAGTCAAATAAAACCCATTGCAGTATCTGCCCTGTTATGTCTTTATGGTCTTATTTTCAAGTACGTAAACCTGTATCAGGACCACTTTTCACTTTTCTGGATGGGACCCCAGTATCAAGAAAATATTTTACGGATCAATTAAAATTGTCCCTTGTTTGGTGTGGCCTTGACCCAAACAAATATAAAAGCCAGTTTCAGAATAGGTGCAGCTACAACAGCTTTTGCAATGGGTATATCAGAGCAAAATATTAGAGAAATGGGCAGATGGTCTTCTGATGCAATGAAAAAGTACATTAGGGTCCCAATGTTAACTTTCTAACAGGGTTATTTTTCCAAGTCGACAACTTAGGTTTGTTACTTGTACATGCATGTAAGGGTTTGAGATGTATTCTTAGAAGTTCGGGTATGATCATGGTGACAGAAGCATCTGATCAGTTATTATATTTCTTACATTTTATTTGATGTCTCATTTTTAAGGTCAATAATATTTTATGATCATGGTGACAGAAGCATCTGATCATGTGTTTTTTTGTATTTTTGTTATCTGTTATATTTCAGCATAATTTTGAGTTTGCTATCAATTTATTGACAGTAGTATATTATGCTTTTGTGTACTATACTATGCTCAACATACTTGTATGTTATTTGTGTTGATTTTGATTTTTTCTTTGTATGTGCACATGATCATGGTGACAGAAGCATCTGATCTTGCAATAGCACATGTTGTATGAATCTGCAGGTCTATTAGATCACATTTTAATTACAATACACTTTAATAGATATTAAGTCAAAAGAACAGTATTAGCCATTCAGTATTATGACTTACCATGTAGTGTAGAGTATATTGTGTTTGTGGTTAGGTAGTTAGACAATCAAAATAAGGTTGTATTTCATTTGATTTTCCCGTCCACATTGCACACTTGGGTTGGGTGGGGTCACTGTCTAGGCCATTTCCTATCCAGTTGTGGCATTTTTCACTTTTACCCACCTTTGATGTTATGTGTTAACCTTTTGTTAGAAATTTTTTAGTACGCAGCACTACCTTGTCATTTTTTAAACAGACATTTACTTGTAAACAGGTAGTGCTGTTTTTACTTGTGAGATGTTTCTTTTGTCATTTAAGAAAATAAATGACCTTTTCAATTTCAATTGTGTTTTTGTTGCAAGCCTTCAGTATAACATCAAACAGAGCACCCCAAGTGTGTTATGGAACATAGGAGATGTGCATAAATGAATTTTATATGTATAAAAAATTTTATGCACATTCCAGCCTAAGTTTTAATCAGAATAGCAATGGTTGAATTTATTTAATAGCTAATGCTAATTATTGTAACAGCCACCTTATACAAAGTAATAGCCAGTGCTTAATTGATGGAACAGCCAATTTGGGTGGTCAGCGTCACTTTCTCAATTCCGCCATTTTGGATGCAAAAATTTTCTTTTGTAATCAGGAATCTATTTCATTTCCCACCCACCACACCCATTGTACATATTTATATATATAGATATATATATATATACATGTAGTTAGTAATATATTGTTTTTTATTAAGAAAATGGCATTTGGCATTTTTCACTTTTACCCACCTTTGATGTTATGTGTTAACCTTTTGTTAGAAATTTTTTAGTACGCAGCACTACCTTGTCATTTTTTAAACAGACATTTACTTGTAAACAGGTAGTGCTGTTTTTACTTGTGAGATGTTTCTTTTGTCATTTAAGAAAATAAATGACCTTTTCAATTTCAATTGTGTTTTTGTTGCAAGCCTTCAGTATAACATCAAACAGAGCACCCCAAGTGTGTTATGGAACATAGGAGATGTGCATAAATATAACTATATACGATAAACAAAAAAAATAAACCATATTATGAACGCCTTCAAAAATAATATAATATACTCTATACGGTAAAAAAAATTATGTACGTTATTCCATATATGAAAAGTACTTTCCAGAAACTATATTGTCAGTTTCTGTAAAATATTCGGTAACTTTGCATACTTTTCAAATTGAAATTACGTATTATTTAATTTTTAAATAATATTTTGTCGTTTCATTTTCATATTTAAAGCAAATTATAATTATATTCGAATGACGCATCTTTGATTGGTGCTTGCGTACTTATAATTCTAATTAAAAATCGATCATAACCTCTCGCCTTAGGTCACAAATAGGTTTGGCAGGTAATCACAAGACGCATTACACGTTTGGCTTGAATTTAATAATTAATGACATAGCAAACACAACTGATAATAAATTGGAGCAAAATAAATAGCTTCTTGATTTTCAAATATTGAAAATTAAACTGTTCATTCCGTTACACTAATATCCGTCACGATTTAAGTGTTTTCTTACCTAAACAAATGTAGTCACCACCATAGTAGAATCTTTCATAACTCGTTCGTATTTTCTTACCTAAACAAGTGAAATTATCACCTTGGTAAAATCCGTCATGGCAAATACATTGGTAACTCCCATATGTATTTGTACAGTTAGAATGCACTGGGCATGGCTCGGCTGTACACTCGTTTATATCTGAAATAATTTGAAGAACAAAAAAACTGAACCAGTATACATCTGTAACTTTCACGTGACATTCCCTGTAAGCCTAAAGTGCTACAAACCAAATAATACATTAACCCATAATTGTATTCGAACTCACAATACGAAGTACAGAGAAAGAATAAACCACCAAAAAGATTACACAAACTTATGTAGGCATTATTTATTAGATTGATTGCATATATGTCTTAATTGTCAAGATTACAAGCTAAACTTAATATCTAACGAAAGTTGCTGATGAAAAACTGAATACAGCAGCGACAAAAAAATCTGGCAAAAGATAAGTAATCATATCACTTTACCTTTGCACTGTCCGTTATCATTAGTGAAGCCTGGTACACAATTACATTTGTAACTCCCCACAGTGTTTGTACACGCTGCATTAACAGGACATGGTGATGATAAACATTCATTTACATCTAAAATAAACAAAGACATCTACAATTTTCAATTACAATGTATGTACTAATAATCTACCACTCTAGTATAAACATTTTGTTGGTAGAATAAAGTGGAATATGAGCATCCTGTAATAAAATTAAAAAATGAAACAACAATTTATCAATAAATAATAGGCCATAATAAAGCCGAAACTAAAAATTAAGAAAAATCTCTTTGAATAAAAATTAAAATAAAATCAAACCAGGTGTTTGCAATATTTTTTTAATAACAAGAGTAATTTATCAATCCCATTATGTTTATTTTTTAAACTCTTTTATTCAATCCAAACCAAAGTGTAAGATTAAGTATAGATATAGCATAATTTATTTTTAAAAATAGCACAGAAACCGACCAACCAACAAAGAGCTTAAAGACAAAGACGATTACATTTTAACAAACATGCAACTCAAAACAAATCCAAAACACAAAAACAGAAAGTGAGTTACCCGAACCCACTAACAACAGGGTGCAGTAGTGGTCTAGACGTGTCTAGAAAAAAGAAGTTTTAATGGCATTTATCAGTATATTGCATAAATTCTTATTATAATTTACCACTTACACCTGATTTCATTGATTTTAAGTCTTACCTTGACATTGGCCACCAACCATCTGGTAACCAACGATACATTGACATACAAAACTTCCATCTGTATTGGTGCAAACAGATTTTGAAGGACAAACCCCATACACGCACTCATCAATATCTAAAACATTTTATATGAAGGATATATATTTGACAATATTGACAATGAATATATACAAAAAAAATTACATCGCCATTTGTTCTGAGAACAAAAAAGAAGGTCTTTTCTACTGTCATTCTCAGGTCAGAAAATATATGTAATGCTATGGGATTTTGTGTCTTGCTAATCACAAAATGTCACATCCTGTCATAAAAATGATATATTTGAGCGAAGAAAATGGACCAGGGTAAACAAATATATGGTTTTGGTGGGCTTTTATTCCCGTTGCTAAGGACAAATGCCACTTCCGGTCATGAAATGACACATTTTCAGTAAGTACATCATCTTGATTCTAAAAATATATATAGTTTTTAAGGACTTTTATAACAGTGACCTTGTTTCTATGGTATGACCTTGACCTATGACCTGTGGCTCAAATTGAAGCTCTTTTCCCAGTAATCACTTTAAACATATATGTTTACTATTTTATCTCTAACCGTTTCCAAGTTATAATCAAAAAACGCCTCAAGGGCTGTAACTCGAAAACGGGTTATCTCACAGCTTCGGGCTAATGTAACAAATAAAGGTCTCTATAAGAGGAGTATTTTTCCTATTTATTGTCTGCTTTTATCTTTTATGGTTTATGAGATATCGAGCTAAAAAGACCTATGGTGACCTTTGACCTTGACTTTTGACCTTTGACCTTGTTTAAACGTAATATATGTTACCTACGATCAACGGTGGTGGTCCCAATTCGCTAGGACTTACTGTTTTAAAAAAAATTGTATTGGTTGCGACATTTTTCGGGTCGAAACGCGTAAAATGGAAGTTGATTCGAAGAAAAAAATGTTCATGTTAAATCATAGTCATAGGCAGCATACATTTTGTACACGTTCGATTTTGAGAATTTCAGTTTCCGTGTTTATCTGCTAACCAGGGTTTTTGTGTTTGGGCAGATAACTCTGTTACTAAAAATAGCTCGGTCTAAAAACCTCTGCGACTGTCTTTCCAATGTAGTGGGAAAAACCTTAATTCAGAGCCAATATATTTATAGGAAATATCTTTAAGATCAAAACCTAGTGTTACCACGCAGATAATTTTAATTCAGTTTTGAAATTAAGAACTTCCACACAAAACAAACTCCAGAAGAATTGAAAAAGTACCTGAATCCATATCTACCCATTGTTTCTAATGAATATAACAAATCAAATTTTTATTTCTTAATACTTGATATGAAATCCAAGATTTTAGCATAACATATTAAATGAAACTTTTCATCAATTGTCAATTCAAAAACTGTTATGCTTTTAAGTCTTGAAATATATAAGTAAAGGCAAAAATCTAGCAGAATTAGAAAATTTAGTCTCGACCAACAACTAAAAGATTTGAATAAAATAAATGTTTGAAATGCATTAAGAATAAACGTTGTCGCATGTCTAAAACATAATTTAGAATGTTGCTGAAAAGTTTCCCTATCCTGAAATTCTTAAGAATATGTTTCTACTTATTATACCCCTGCTCGACAGAGTCGGGGTATAAAGTGGTCCTCATGTCCGTCCGTCCGTCCGTCCGTCCGTTCGTCCGTCTACATTTGGTTTCCGGATGATAATTCAAAAAGTTTACATCCGATTTGAATGAAACTTTGGGATATTGTTATATATCAGGTTGGTAAGAAGCCTATCGATTTTGGGGGAAATCCGTCAAATTTCAAGGTCACAGTCCACGAAAAACGTTAGAAATTTTAACAAAAAAGTTGTTTCCGGACAATAACTCAAAAAGTTTACATCCGATTTGAATGAAACTTTGGTATATTGTCATATATCAGGTTGGTAAGAAGCCTATCGATTTTGGGGAAATCCGTCAAATTTGGAGTTCACAGTCCACGAAAAACGTTAGAAATTTTAACAAAAAAGTTGTTTCCGGACAATAACTCAAAAAGTTTACATCCGATTTAAATGAAACTTTGGGATATTGTCATATATCAGGTTGGTAAGAAGCCTATCGAATTTGGGGGAAATCCGTCAAATTTCAAGGTCGCAGTCCACGAAAAACGTTAGAAATTTTCACAAAAGCGGGGGTATCAGCGATCGCTAGAACGACTTTGTCTAGTTTATAATAGGAAGGTTACATGTCTAATATGTAATTACACGTGGTAAAGATCGCGAAATAAAAACGAGGCTTACAACAGACCCAAAGTGATGAAAACTGCTCGCCTAATCAGTTTTTGCAGTGACCCTTAAAAAAATATGTTCCAGTTTATATTATGTTCCTGTGTTGACGTACGTAGCCTTCATTGGGTTTTCGCCTACATACCTACATTCCCCTTAAGTTCTGTTACAGTGTCTACTTACGTACACTTAATTTTCGTTTCATAGCTTACGAATGTATCTTTAACATCTGCTTCATGATTTAAGTACGTACCTGTACATTCCGTTCCAAAGTTTACGTATGTACCCTTGCATTCTGTTTAAGTGTTTACGAACTCATTCGTACATTTTGTTTCATTCACTCTTACATTTTGTTATGGTGTTCTACATATGTACCTTTATATTTTCCTACAGTCTTCACTACTGATGTCGGCACTATGTTTTAATGGTAACGTACTTACCCTTACAGTCTGTTCCAGTGTTTACGTATCCTTTCCAGCAAGTGCATGTATAGCTGCCATTTCTGTTAGTACAGTCCGAGTGTAACGCACATGGGTTGTTTGCACATTCATCAATGTCTGTAAAAAAGCTTTTATTTTAATTTGTTTCTTGTACTGATTATTTCTGGTGCATGCGTCGTGTGATTGTTCAATAATGATCGTCTCTTTGAAGCAAGTAGGAACAAATATTGTTGGAACACATCATCTTTATTTTTTCAAGTCTCTTAACTTTTCAGATCAATGTTATTGTTCGACTGTTTGCTGCAATAAGATCCATTACACAAACTGGGACAATACTGGGAGGGTTCCTAGTATTCGAACCACAGAGCAGCTTAGAACGTCTCTGCGTGGCGGATAGGGAAGACCCGCTCGTTGGGAGATTGTCAGGTCATAATACGGAAAGCCTGGCCTTGGACCGTAGTGGCTTACGTTTTGCGAGAGTGCCACGCTTCTTGCACGATAAAGACCTTAATTTTATATATCAAAAAAAGAAGGCTAATTGCAGCCGCTACAAACGACTCAATTCTCCGCCACTACCTAAAAATATCAGTTGCAGTTGTCTTTAGTCTGTCACTGATGGACAGACAGCAAATGATTGCCAAAATATTTGTACAAACGTTGTGTCCGACAATTTTGTTACTGTCTCTCACGGACATATTTTTTCTGTCACCGACATTTTTCCGTTGCCGTGTCCGTTGGATCAATATGTTTATCACAGATATTTTTTTCTGTTGACTCAATTTAGAATTGAAACATTCATAACATTATTAGGAATATAAATATATCTATAAAATGAATCGAATAAATACAGTGACCGTCACAGTAAAAACTATTGTCAGTCACAACGCTTACAGTCGTTATCATACATTTATGCAGTCAATCGCAGTCAGTGGGACGGAAAACGAATGCAACTTATAGTTAAATTCATTTTTTCTAGTAGAGATGTATATGTTGCACTTTGTTGCTGTTTGTTTATTATATTTCGCTTTATATCTGAAATTTCGGTTAGTGTTTGTTTACTAAAATTTGATTTAAGAATACATACTCATATTTAATCAAAATCTAAATTTATTACGATTTTGAAATTTCCGTCGAATGATTTCTGCCAAACTTTATAAAAAATATACTGTAATACTATTTAAAGTCAATGAAAATCCACCGCATACAACCTGCATCATAAATTACAGTAATATTAATTGGTCACTCAAAAATGTTTCAAAAATAGCACTTAAACAAAATTATTTTTTTGAATACCTACCTATACAATCATTATTTATTTTTTGATAACCTCTTTTACACTGACAGTTGTAGCTACCTCTTGTATTGTAACATTCTGAATTGGCAGGACAGAGGTACAAAAGACATTCATTTATATCTAAAACAACAATCATTTCATTGCAACATGTATCATGCAAGCACAGTTTGATTTTCAATGTAAATAAAATGTTATTTTAATTACCAGATTATGTAAAAACATTGTGTACCAGAGTAATAACATGAAAAATCTCATGAATATTATTGTTATACGTGTTATTGCCTCCAGATAACTCTGAAAGGTTTAAAACGACTAGTAGTTAAAATATCAAATATCAAGTTTGCTTATTTGTGTTTAATTCCTTAACATTAGGGCGCGACATAAAACAATTTAAAATATTTTCAACTTGACCAATGTTTCTAAAACATGGAATGTGAATCACAACATTCTAGAAAGATTTGATTTGATATAAATGTACATTCTCAGTTGCATGCATGTTGCTAATAATCCATACTTCAACTAAAACGGGACAAATTTTGATTGTATTAACTGTTTTCCTTTAAATACCTTTCAAGGATAAACAATTATGCTGGGTCATGCCAAAAGTTAAAAATATACACCAATAACCAAAAAAGCAAACAAAAGCTCTGTTATTATGGTAGGTGATATGTTTAAATCATTAAATTGACTATAAAATCACCTAAAGACAGTTTTTTCGTAACGGTAGATTGATAGATTGATTAAATATCAGACTATCGTCCAGAAAGTAATAGTTCAACGATATCCAGAAAAGGACTGGTTAAAAACAATCAAACGGTAAAATATGAATGGATCCAAGAAGGGAAATTTGGACTTTGGCTGCAAAAATAAGGGATTATTGGGCAAGGACGGAAAATCTGCAACCTGTGTAGGCTTTGGCAAGCACTTTTGGTTAAGCACCCAGTTTGGTCATAATTTGAAGTTAATAATTACACGACAATTACCAGAGTGTTTTCAATTTTTTTGCAAAATTGTGTAAAAATAAGCAATAATTATCTATTTAACAAAACACTAAAAAGCTATATTTAACTTGTGGAACTACGTTTTCCACCAATTTAATTTTATGCCTTCGTTTTCCAATACTAGTAATACGAATGCTTTTGTTTCGTAAATCACTTTTCGTTCGTAGGTGAAAGTTTTGTGACATTTAATGAAACGGCAATTAGGATTAGGAATTAGAATTTTTGTAGTGGCGACTAAAGAATGGTCCATATGGAAAATAAATTAAGTTTTTGTCAACAATTTAAAAACACGGAATAACGATTACTTGACACGACAGCAGCATATAAATGCTGATGTAATACTTTTTAACTTTAATCATGTAGGTAATAGGTTAAGGAGCACGTTCGTTAGAAACTTTCCTCACATTAATAAAAGGTTGAATGTAAAAGCTAAAAGACGTATGTTACAAATTAAGCTCTGTGTATTTTCTTAAATAAGTTAACTAGATACATAGAGTTTAAAATTGGATAACAATACAAATCTTCTGAAAGAGTATTTCTACAAAAATACATTGTATTGAGAAAAGGGGCAATTAAAATCGGATGTAATCGAATGAAAACAAAAGTGTCACTCGTATTTCAAAAACACGTTCAGAAAACTTTTTCTTGAAGTAAATAACCAGGTATCCAATATCCCAGCCGTCTGTTCTTGTTTCTGACACCTAGTAGTAAAATATGGAAATAAGTTGGTAAATTGTACCAAACAACTCACATATTTAAAGCCGACAGGATTATACAGAAAACAATAAATACAAGATACAACACAGTTGCGTCCGTTTGAAATAATACTATATTAACGTTGTGATTTAAAATAAATAGCATATAAAGAATCAAGTATTCAAGTCGAAAACGGAATAACTGAGGTTTTATTTTTTGAAAAAGTCAATCACCATTAACAAACAGTGGTGTAATTACTGTATATCATAATAAAGAAAAAGCTCACATGAAGTGTGATGTAATGTGAATATAAAGGTCCGACGTGGTGGCTATTATGAAAACGAGGACAACACTATAAACATAGTAAAATACTTCTATTCCAAAAGAACAATAACATCAATTTTCTGGTTTACTTCAGCTACGTAACTAACATTGTTTGACCGTTGCTTGTGACAACATCGTGGGTGTTTATGTGGGAATGTTAAATATTGAGTCTAGTTGTAAGGTGTTAACAGTTTAAAAAGGGATAGTTATATAGTTACTGCCTATTTTGTTTACATTGTACAACTCATACGTTATGTAAGATCATGCAACATATATAAGACTGGAGATTTTTTATATATATACTTCGCAGTCACCAAAGGAAACCTCTGTATTATGTTAAGGGCAGAGTGGTTAGCCTTTATAAATAAAAAAAATATATTGCTCAGTCAGTAGGAAAGTTGAAGAGAAACCTGAATAAATAAATAAATATCGTTTTAACAGCTTGTCATTTAGGAAATTTGTAGGTTACTTTATACACCATACAAATAACATGGCATATAAATTGATTACGAAAAATATGCACAGAACACATTGACTACTTCTAACCTTCACACAATCCTTGTCTTTCTGTAAACCCTTTATTGCATATACACGCATAACCACCATCTGTGTTATTACAATTAGAGTTCTGTGGACATACATCTCGTAAACATTCATTTATGTCTGTAAGAGAAAAAAATTTCTAAATATTCTGGTCAACATATTATATACTTTGCTTTCGTTATGCATTATTTGCTGGTACGTTGGTTCTCTACTTTGTTTCACTTTAAAATATATAAATAAGTATATGACTTCTCTGCGGTACATACTATGTTAAATTCACTTAAACTATTCAAGTAATCGTCGGTGTTTTATATGTTTTTTCTAAGCGAATATTCAATCTGTGGATAATTTATCATTATCGTTTGTATCAATTTTTATAAAAAGCATTTACTAAGTCAAAAATTCATCAGTGGATGGAACTTTAAAAACACATAATTCTCAACTGTCAATAAAGATATTTGAAGATTATTTTTAGTGGAAATGTTTTGTTCTATTTATTTGAAATCATTAATGTATTCTTAAATGGAGCACAAATTTATGTTGACTAACAAAGTGACCGTGATATTGTTTATTAAAAAAATTAGCAGTTTCTAATGTATACTGTATATATTATCTGGCTTTAGCAGAAAGCTATTTAGGTAATTTGCTATTAGATATTAATATACGTACCAATACATAAATCTAAGATCTTACTATAACCTTGATTACAAATACATTGAAATCCACCGTCGATATTTATACACGTTGAACGACCAGGACACACGGCGGCCACATTAGTGCATTCATTTATATCTGAAATAAACATTAATATACGGATTTTCTAAAAATAAATTTAACAAAGTGTTTTAAACATTGGAGTTTCAAGTTTCAATGAAATAAATATCTATACTAATAAAATTATAAATCCATTTTTAAGCGCGCATCACAAAGCACAGAGAAATAGCGCATATAAGGTTACATGAAGTTAATGTTACATATGCAAAATATTTAATTTTGATATCGATTATTGCATTAAATAATTATCAATTAATTACGTCCGCAAATATGTACCGGAAACGGTCCTCCTTTACATTTAAAAATTTATTTCCGGGGCAAGGAAAACCCGTGAGTGTTAATCATACCCAAATGGAAACTATTAAATTAGAAGGCAATTATTACGAGGTAATTTGTAATCAGTGAAAGTGTAACTTCAGTTCTTTTTTAATGTCATATTAGTCCTGATCACAGTGACAACAAAAGTCGTAGGACCTACCAGGCATGTCTGGTGAAAATCCTTTCGATTCCAATCGTTTTCTTGAAGTGAGCCGGCTGATTTAAACAAGAAAGAACTGTTTGCTTACTTTCACCTTATACATATTGAAGAACGAACTACAGCTATAGACTTCCGTCACGTACTTCAATATGTATGAGGTTACATGCAGTTGATGTTGCACATTAAAAATATTTAATGTTGATATCGATAAAATCGATTATTACATTATTCCTCTGTGTTTTGTAATGCGCGCTTAAATAAGGGGGTCTAAAATTTTATTTGTATAGATGAAAAACACTTCGAATTTCTGAGAGACAAAAACCCCAAAATTTATGCAAAGCAACCTATCCCTGTCATATTAACCTACAGTTGTGTTCCTTATTATTATCATAAAAGTAACCACCAGAATCAATACCAAGGGTTAAAAAAATCCGTCTTTCCAGTATAATGTAAATATACAAAACAAGAGTTATGATATATAGGAAATATTAAAATACACATTGTGGCAGACAGAACATTTGTGGCTTAACATTTTTTAATTAAATAATTATTTTGATGTTAACTTGGGCAGATAAAGGCGTGACGTTGTTAGCGTTCTTAAAGTATTTAAATAGATCAGATCCTTTCATTACAATATTAGTTCACGGATGTACGTACACAGACTGACACAGGGACAAAAAACAATCACTGTTCTGCGTTGAAGTCGGGGACAAACACATTAGTGCCTGGTTGATTTGTCTTTTCTAGCGACATTTATGACAGAAGCGCTAGTTTTGCCGAGCAGATGGGAGAGGCCATGTCCCGTTTTATACGTATATTTGAACTGTTTTAGTGTGAAAACCAAGTTTAGCAACATCTGTACCTCTAAAAGAGTAATTTATGTTTCTAAGATAACTAAGAGATTTCATGAACATTTCAGATACATTAGTTAAAAAAATCTTACCTGAACAAACACCAGCAACATCTGCATAAAATCCTTGTTGGCAAGTACAAGAATAACTTCCAACTGTATTGTTACAAAAGGAATAGGCAGGACAGGCGTAGTCTGAACACTCGTTGACATCTAAAACAGTGTGAAGTCATATCACATGTACAAATTAGCAATAAACATAAAACATAACTAAAGATTATTACATGGTCATTTACATATATGCCAATGTATTAGCAACGCGACTCTCATATCAGCTACGAGGACTAGGGCTGATATGGGTCGATGGCTAACACCAAGGTCAATATGGAAATGACCATAAAAATAACCAATTAATATCGCATATCTGAATATATGTCTACAGTGCTAAAAACGATATTTTTCACCCTGTGTTTAAGGGCTAAAAACGCTATTTGTCCTGTTTGCAAGGGCTAATATCGATATTCGCCCTGGGGGCTAATAAATGATATCGACTTCAAGCTTTATTACATGGACAGTTTGTCCTATATTTATACTAAATATATGATAATTAACATTATTCCTCCTCTCATTTGATAACCTCTCGTTTCTTGTATTGCACTAAAGACAAAGCTAAAACATAATTGGTGGAAGGTTAGATTACAGGTTCTTTACAATGAAGTTTAATACTCTCTGACATTTTTATTTCAATTAATAGATGAAGTAGCCATTTAACTAATACAGTGAAAGGTAAACAATGGCTGTTTCTGCACTAAACCAAACATTAATTTTCAGTATATTTAGTCAATTTTTGTTTTAAGTTTTCTGACCTTGACAAAATTCTTGGCTATCCTTCACAAAACCTTCATTACAGGAACATTTATAACTACCCACTGTATTTACACAGATAGAATTACTGGGACAGATGCTGGAGGTCAAGCATTCATTTATGTCTGAAATAAAAAAACTAACACTGATATATACGGATCACGGCATGAAAATAAATATATAAAGGAATTATTATATTTAGTAGTATTGGTATACATATTATACAAACACTATTCATCAATGCTTTTATCTTGAAATTACGTGAATGTTTTTTATTTCCCTTTTGCATGTACGAAGTAGTTTTATTTACCAAATGATTGACCATTACATCAACAATTAATATATGTTCTTAGTAAGACTTAAGACTTTACAAAAAAAATTGACCATATGCATTTTATCAAATGTCTAAAACACAAAACATAATAGAAAAAAGAAATACAAAGTAACACAAACAAATACAACATTATAAGAGGTCAAAAATGTAAAATTGGTGCTGCCAATCTTAAATCATTTTATTATATACAAACCACCATCATACTTTCATTTTGTTAGTTTGTTAGTAGATAGTTTACCTTTACACAATCCGTTTTCTTTATAGAATCCTTGGCGACATGTACATGTATAACTTCCTATGGTATTGTTACAGACAGAGTATGGTGTGCACACGTAGTTCAAACATTCATTTGTATCTGTAACAGAAGAAAAATATCAATTGATGGATTCGGGTCAAAACTAACAATTCAACGTAAACTACTGTTTTCCAATAAAAAAACCATACAGACCTTTAAATACATAAACAAGGTAAATCTGTGAGATAATGCTTAAAGTGATACCACGCTTTTACAAAAAAAGTATTCGTTAAAGGTAATAGATGACCAGGGAGCATAAAATCGCTATACACCATATGGTACTATGGGATTAAGCAAAATGCTAAATATCAGGCTTCTGCGTAATATAGTTGCATAGAAAACTGCAACAGAAATTTATGTTACGGATTGACGAACGGACAGACGGACAAGGATAAACCAGTATACCCACTCTTTTTTTAATCGGAGGTATAACAACTACAATACTTCTACATGTACAACATCTGCTTCTGCTAATAAAAATAATTATAATTATGATAATAATACCGTCAAAATAGGAAAAAGTCATTTTAATGTTACTAATAAAATAAGTAATTCAATTTTTATGAATCTCGTAAAATTGAAGTACATATGTCAGTAACTAGTGCAAAATATGGAATTTATATTTATCATGCTTATTTTTACAAAACGAATCTGTTTCTCAAAGTAAACAAATTGTGCCGTTATGTTCTGATATCAGTTATAAATTAGAACCATTTTGGTCAAGGGATTAATCAAAACGAATCTGTTTCTCAAAGTAAACAAATTGTGCCATTATGTTCTGATATCAATTATAAATTAAAACCATTTTGATCGAGGGATTATTATAGCTTGACTATATCAGAATAAATAGCCCGGAACTTAGTTTTTCAGTCGAATATGTTTTAAACATTATATCAAATTAACTTTATCAATAAGACATTCCAAAGAACAATGATAATTTTATAATATTAAAAATTATGGCAGGGTGGATATATAACAGATCAATACCACTGGAAACAAAAACTTTAATTGAAGATTATGAATACCACGAAATAATATTTTTAGTCACGTGCAACAATATCGCATCTAGGTTTGGTATTTATAACACATAAAAGTGAAAATAAAAATCTACTTTAATGAGAAGACAGATCTTTTCTAAAGAGGGACCGAAGACACTCTTCCAATCGATCAACCTTTTGATTTAAAAAACATAAATTTTGTCATCGAAAATAGTAAGGCTTTAAATTTGTCCTGTAACCACTCTCCAGTAGTGTTCAATCCAGAAATAGCGGATTTTGTTTGTTTGGATGTTGTTTTAACGCCCCTTTCAGCAATTTTTTCAGCTATATGATGGCGTTCAGTTTTTATTGCGGGAGGAAGCCGGAGTACCGGCAGAGAACCCCCAACCTTCGTTAGGAAAACTGGCAATCCTTGTCACAAAATAGTGGAAAGTCAAATAAGTGTAAGTTTGTTGAAACATTAATAGTAAATAGCTAAAGGAACCAAAAATTACCTAAACGACCAACTTTCAACATCTGATTCATATAATGGGAAAATAAACCTTGAAATTTACAAAATATTTCAGCCATTTAAATGCAGTAAATTTAAAAGACTATGTTAAACAATCAATAAAACAAGATTCCAATGGCCAAAATAAGATGTCATAAAAATACTATTAACTATACATATTTGTTTAAAAACATTTACCTTGCAATTCCATGTACTTACTTACAAAGTCAATAATTTACAAATTCTAAAAGAAGTAACTACCAGAAACAGTCATAGTAAAAGAGATGGTTAGTACAATTACTGTTATTTCTTAAATACTTATTTGGATAATCAGAGAAACTAACATTCACAGAGAAAGGGGTGGGATTGCTCGTAGAATAACTGTTACCCGGAGTACTTAATTACCTTCTTTCTCCAAAAGTAAGGCATACATAGCGGCACGTCTATAATTTCAGTTATGGCATATGTATAGTCATACCAATTGCCTTTTATTACAGATAGTGTTGACAAAATCGACAACATGTGAAACAATTTTTACACACAGCGTTTTAGTTCGAAAAGCCATTATGAAGTCTTTATCTTTCCAGTGCTAACTGCCTTAAACCACAATGAACAATCAAGTGCAAATTTTAATTCATATATTATTGAATTGTACCGTAAAAAGCTTACGTTTTTTATAGAAATTTTGGTCAGATTAACTACACTAACTAGTAACTGTATTAATCACCTACGTACCTAGACAGTCATTGTTCTCCCAGTGGTAACCCAAGTAGCACATACAGACATAGCTAGACGAATTGTGTGCACAATTACTGTTCCACGGACAAGGGGATGACAAACAAGGGTTGACTACAAAAAATATCATTAATCTATCAAATAAAGTTGATGGTAATTTTCATATTATTGCATTCAGCGCTCTTTGGGGTTAAAAGATTAAAATAACCAGAGTCATTAGAGACCGGACAAAATTAATTGGGGGTTGAGACCAGTGCATTTCAAATTATCATGTTAAAAAAGGCAGTGGTCTATCTCCTTAAAGTACAAAAAAAATGTGATGTTTTACATCAGTTGTGTTATGAAAAAAAGTGGGTGTCTTATCTAGTGAAAGAAACAAATTTTGAAGTTTCCCTTGTTTTTAATAGATAAATTTGAAGAAATATAAAATCGTTTTTTGTTCTATCATTTAAAAATAGCATTCGCAGGTACCATGTACGAAAATATGTTATCTAGATATTTTGAAGAAACATTGCTTATTAGTTTTATAAGAAACAACATACCAATTTCTACCAGTTTTGTAAAATTTAAATTCTAATGCAAATTAAATAAAAATCAAAGGTTCTTTATTATCATATAAGCCATAATTATATAAATGTCAACTTAAAGTTTTAAAAGTATTGTACGAGTAACAAAAACATTTGCTTGGTCACATTTTGCTGAAGTCACAATTAAGTAACGAATTCAGAATAAAACTAAGTTATAATATTGAGGGCTTTTCCTGACCAGATTAAAATGTTCCTATGATCAAAGAGTCAAATACCCGCGCATCAATAAATGTGAAAGATCACAATGTCCAATTCCTAAACATAAAATAATGATGTTGAAAGCTCATTCTCAATCTAGAAATTATTCAAGAAATTCCAAGGACGTTTTAGGACTTTTAATGACAACTGTGGAAGCTGATATATAAAAAGGTTAGCATGTTTATAAACTAAACGGAACAAGTTTACAAATCGGAGAACATATCTAATATATGTACCAGAATTCTAATCGTTTACAGGTCTGGATTACAATTCTGAGGAAAGTCAATAACACACAATAGGTACCCCACTTTTTCCAAATGTCTGCTCGACATTCATCATACGACCACGCAAAAAAAAACGGCCAACATTCTAGATAAAACCGAATCACTAAACAATTTACTTACTTATTACTGTGCTAGTTGGTATAGTGGTTAACACAGCTTTAGATGTTGTATTGTCTTTATTCACTGTTACATTCAAAAACAAAAAATATTGTAATCTTGAAGTAAAATGAGAAGTAAAACAATTAGTAAACAAACAAAAACATTTTGTCAGCCTGCACATTTTATAAGCGATTGCAATAACTGAAGACGAACCCGTGATATCAGAGTGGTTGCGGCTGAAAGTCATCTACAATTAATGTTTCAACAATGAGGTTGTGAATTCGAGCCTTACCTCGACCGTAGGGGAATAGGTCAAACCGACCCAAAATCGCCCAATTCAAAACGCCCCAATTTTAAGCAACATCGCCTTACTGAACGCAATCGTTATATCTGGTAACGCTTTTTCTCCTTATGTAAGTTGTTAATTAATAGTTAATTATATTTCAATCTTATCTCTGATAATGAAATAACATTGATAAAAATGTAATAATAATGATGGAGGATTTTTTGTTGTTGTGTTTAAGTCATTACAATTATTCTAATTACCATACTGATTTTCAGGGTGAATTATATTGATAATGATTTTTGGTAATTTTGGTTAACATTACCGGGTATCTAATAATTATTTGTTTCTTAAAGAACATCAAAAGATGATCAATGATCTGAAATTGATAGTTACCAATGATAACATGTTTTGAAAAGGCCATATTTGCTCGTTTTGAAAACCGCCATAGGTATACACAATTAAAATTAGCATTTTTAAGTGGGCCACTTTGTAAAACGTTGGGGCGTTTTTAATGAGCGAGTTTTTTTAAGTGGAGCGATTGTGCGGGCGATTGCGGCGCTGTTGCAAGGGGCGATTTTTACACTGGAAAGATTTTGAATAAATGGGACTTTTTGACGACCTGATTCTTCTGTGGGATGATTGCACTTGAATTCAGGCTCAGTACTTCATTTGATACGATTGTCACTTGTTCTGCCGAAGGTTGAGGTTATCACCGGATGCTTTGGCTTCCTTACCAAACCAGAGGTTTTTAGAGCCTGAATAGCTTACCCGATTCTATAGGCAATGACGATGGCATTTACCTGATGTTAAAATAAGTTTTGCAATTTTTCAATTTTTACTAGCATAAATAACATTAATTTTTTTTGAGACCACCTAATTAATCTTGCTATTTGGTTTCAACTTGTTAAATAGTTTCAAATAGGAATTTTGTTTTACATTATTCTGAAGGTTCTATGTTAAATCAATTTCTTTAAAAACTTTATAGAAGACCATCCGATGAATACTGGTGATAAGTTTTGTTTTAATTGGTTAGCGGTTTCCGAAATGAAGCCTTTTCAAACCTTTTCCTTGTTCTATGGCCCCGTGCGGGATCCGGGTGACTAAAAGAATAGACCGCAGTCGCGCTAGCTTGTCGTAAAAGGCGACTAAATAGCGCCCAGTACCCTGACCGGCGTGTCAGGTCGGTTTGCCTAAAGACCGACTGGAATGTGTGCCCTAGGTGGTTGAATGGGGTACCCCTGGCAAGCTGGGGTTGTCAGGCCATAATACGGAAAACCTGACCGCAAACTATATTAGTGCAACGTGTTGGGGAAAAATGCCACGTTCCTCGCACGTTAAAGAACGCTGCTGTAGTATTCGCTATGAGCAGGGATTTCGATCCCGCTACAGTAGGCTAAATTGCCCGACCCTATCCATCCTCCCATTTGCCAGTGGCAATCTAAAATCCGTTACCCCTATTTTTCCTTGTGTCCCATCCCATGTTCATTCATCATCATTTCATGTTCATTTTATCATTCATTTCATGTTCATCGCCTGAATATAGCTGAAATATTGCTGCTCGGGCGTTAAACACCATTAATCAATCAATCAATCAATCATTGTTCTATGTTAAACTAAGTCTACAGTGGTGTCTATTTAGTATTTCCATTGTCATAAAAGGGTAAAAATTATATAGGACCATCCAAGCAATATTGCTACTAAGTTTTGTTTCGACTGGTGAACCAATTCAGAGAAGAAGCCTTTTAAAATCCTTTCCCATAGTATCCTCATATTAGTTTTCCAAATAGAATAAAAAAAACACGAACCTTCAAATGGTGCTTCCAATGACGCAATGGAAAATAGACACTTAGTGAAAATAAAAGCTCACTGTTGAGCTAAAAACTGAACGCCATGATAAAGTTAAAAATTTATTAAAGTGGCGTTAAACCTTTTTCAAACAAACAAATAATATATTTGAAAACAATATTTGTATTGGGTTTTAGTCTGTCTCCATAGTGTTTTTGAGCTGCTTTACACAATGTTAGCTGGTGTCCAGTTTTTAATGAGGGAAAAATATAAACCTGGCAACTCAATGAGAACCTTAAATTTGAAATAAAACTGGCAATTGTTTATTCCAATGTTGCTTGCTTAGCTTTGATTGTCTATTATGTTTCTATTATTTACATATATGTACTCACAATTATAAATTTTGACTTTAACTTTGATGCAAAATACAAAGATTATATCATTTCTGAAGGTCTTAATTGAAAACTATTGGAAAACACATATAAGGTACCAGACTTTTCCCAACCAGCTTCCTGCTTGACTTCAGCACACTATATCCCGTGTTGTACTTAATACAACCTGGATTAACTTTGTTAAAAAATTAGTAACTTTTTCGATGTTCTTTATTATGATGGACTAAACCAAATCTAATACATACATCTTGTGGGAACAATATTATGAGTAACAGTAACACTAATCAGAATTTAATCAATTAAAAACAATTAACTTACCATTAACGGTGGAAAATGGTGCAGACGTTGTAACAGATTGTGATGTCGTCTGTACTCTGTTTACTGAAAATAATTCACACACATATCTATGTTATTTAAACTAAATACCGATACAGAAGCTACACAACATATTTTAGTCGATGTTTTTCGTTTTTTTTCTCGGAGAACCCTAATACTTGTTTTTAGTAGCACAAATAATATTTGAAAGTATCTTAAATCACCAGTAAATTAATCTACTTTAGGCAATTCTTTATCAAACTTATTGAGTTTTATATTCCATATTTCTTGCTTGTCTTTTCTGTAAGAAATAACTGTAAAGGGAATAAATTCGTCTTTGATATACAGTACATAGTTACGTCAAAACATATACAAACAGACTGAAAAATTCAAAGGTCTTGGAAAATCTGTAAAAGTTGTAAATTACACAAAATAGGCAGCCTACTTCTTTTATTAACTGCCTCCTCAATATCAAAAAGCCATAATTACCATTTGCAAACTCTCCAAAAGTTTCAGATAATATTCTACCGTATCGATGTTATTTTTCTGACGTGTGCCAATACCTTTCTAACCACCAACAAAAGGCTTTAATCGTCATTAAAACATTTATAAAGAATTATACATAAATAAGCACTAATTTACTAACTAGTAATTGTAGTAGTAGGTATTATGGTTAGGACAGCTGCTGACGTCGTTTGTAATTTCATCGCTGAAAATAACCATGAAAGGTTTAGTGTTCTTGTAAAGACAACAGAGATAAACTAGAACAACTAGTTTTCAAAGTCTTAACACATTATTTCGTCAATCTCAATTTATGTTAATTTATGTCTCAGGATGTTAATGACCAGAATAATTTGACATAAAGCGAATCAAAATTTTCTTGCCAATTGTGCATTTATTTGCATATTTACAACAAAACGTATAAACTGCGAATGAAACACCCATTCCATATTTTGTTGCAAGTTTTTTTTTCAACTGGAAAACGTTACTGTGATATGTAAATTCAACAGAAGTATATAGATTGTAGCAATCGGCTTTCAATGTCTCAGAAGAATTTTTTAGAGAAGTAAATGACCGCATTGCACATACATCAAAACAATATTTTTATTTGGCAGTTATTGTACATTTATGCATATTATTATTGATTTTCAGTGTAATTGTATAAACTCATTTTATAAATGTTGCATGTTTTTTTTAACTGGAACCCAATGAATGTTTTTTGATTGTTTATTTGAATGATATATTATGGCATCCAGTTTGTATTGGGAGAAGACTCCGGAGTACCCGGATACAGAACTGTCAAATGTGTTACACCACATAAAGACACTACTTGTCGCAACCATCTTGAGGTCATTCAGTAACAACTCCGATTTTTACTCTTTTTATGCTATGCTACACTTTTTAATAATATTTTTATTTTATTTATTTATCTTTAGTTCGTCAATTAAAATTTCTTTCCCAAGAACTATATTGAAAGTTAATCGAAGTTATCATTAAAAAGCTATTCACTAAATAGCAATGTGGAAGTGGGTTAAATCAGCTTCTGCTGACGTTTGTAATCAATTCACCAAAAGAAAACCAGGACAAAACTAGCTTATTATTAAAAAATATATATAAAGCAGACCAATTAGCATACAAAGTATAAACACATTGTCTTGTTAATCTTTGTATGAAGACTGAGGACCGGAAGCATTCATACATCTGAAAAGAATATTTTTATAAGAGCATTTATGTCTATTTATATGCATAATTTTTATCAAAAATTATAAATTGAGTTTTATATATCCATTCCATATTTCTTGCCTTATAAATGTTGTTTTCCTGGAGTACGCCAATAATGTTCCTCATACCAACAATATTTTGAAAGGAAATTTAATCGTCAATAAATCAATTAAAAGCAATGTACCAATTTACTTACTAGTAACTGTGGACGTTGGTACAGTGGTTAGAACAGCTTGTGATGTCGTTTGTACTTTGTTCACTGAAAACAACAACGACAAGTTTCGTTAATCAGTAAAGTCATATATATACAAACTCAAACAACTAGCTTTTAAACTTTTAACATATTAATTCGTCAGTCCTTTCATAAAGATGATTATTTATAATAATATGATATTTTAAATGTTATTTATTCATCTGGAGTACGCCTATACTAATTTATGGTCAACAAAATATTATTGAAAGTGACTTACAGTGTTATTTTAATCAATTAAAATAATTCACTTACTAGTAATTGTTGAAGTTGTCAAAGCGGTTAGATCAGCTTTTGGTGAAGTTTGTACTTAAAAAAATAAGAACAAGTCTAGTTTAATATTAGAATAAAAAAGACATTCATACTGGAACAACTATTTTAAAATGTTTAAACATAGTTGTGTCAATCTGGTTAAAAAAATACTGAAGACTTAAAGCAATTGATCTGTATAACAAATATTATTGGACCATTTTTGTTGATTTATATCATTTTTATCAAAAATATAAATTGTTTATAAAACCATTCCATGCTCGATGCTGGTATTTCATTGGAAAAACTCATGTAAAGAAAACTACTCATCTTTGATAAATTGTACATACATGTACTTAAAATACACAAACCAACAGTCAAACACATTGAAAAGTCTTGATTAAAAACTGTAGGGGTGGTTATTACACAAAATGGGTACCCTACTTTTTTCTAAAACGCCTACCGACAATTAAGATACTATAACTACCAGTTGCACTACCATACAACCTGCCAAACGTTTTAGAAATATGTTATTTTTAAAGGTTAGCTTTTATCGGGAGGGAGAACACCTATACGTTTTTAAATAGATATAAAATTATTATTTGCATGAAAAAACAATTTAATTAAAAGCAATGTACTAATTAGGGTCCCGCCACCTAATGGCAGACACTCTACAGTTTTCAGTTTGTCCGTCCGTCCGTCCGTTTGTGCGTCCAAAACTAATCGTGTACGAGCTATAACTATTGTTTTAGATAGTCTTGCGGTATGTAGTAAATAATATTAAGATGTGTCGCATACCAGCGTTGATAACCTATGACCTTGAAAAATAAACTCAAAGTCGGCGTGGCACACAATGATGGATACCATCTCACTGATATTTAGTTTAACTTACAAGTAACTGTGGTGGAATTATTAAAAAATGTTCCTGTCAGTTGTGCTTTGTCCGCTGCAAGAAAACCAGGAAAAGTTTAATTTAGTCAATAGAGATAACCTGGCACAACCACCTTTCAAATTCTTAATACATGAGTGTTTTATAAATATGCTAATTACGCAAAGAATTTTACAGCACAATATTTTTATTTAGCTATTATTGAGTTTGTTAAATTTTAAATACAGATTTTGTCATTTGTAGAAGGTACAAATGTCAAATATATTTACATACAGTCTAACAAATTTGGAGTTCTAAATTGAAAACTGTAGAAGGTGTAGAATACACAAAAAGGAACCCTACTTTTCTGAACAACCTTCAGATGTTAACATGCAATAACTGCCTGTTGTACTCCATGTTACCTGTCCAAAAGGTGTATATAATATGCTCCTTTTTTGTTGTTGTTTTTCATGAGTACCCCGCTGTTTTTGTTACCAACAATATTATTCAAAGAAGCTTTAATTGTCGTCAAATCATTTAAAAGCCATACACGAATTTACTTACTTGTAGCTGTAGAAGTTGGTAAAGTAGTAAAACTAGCTTCTGATGTCATTTGTGCTTTGTTCGCTAAAAAGGGCAAGTTAAGTTCAATAGTCAAGACAAATCGTCTCCCCGACTTCAACATACTATCATTTTCAAATATTATAATATGGTAAAACTAATACACGTTTTTGGTTGGAATACTTACCTTTGCCCCGATTAGTCAGTATTTTAATCAATTAAAAGCAATTTACTTACAAGTAACTGTGAAAGTTGATAAAATCGTTATATCAGCTTTTGATGACGTTTAATATTAGAATCAAAAAAGATATACAAACTGGAACAGCCATCTTACAAATGTTTAATATTGATTTGTCAATCTGGTTAAAAATACTTACGACTGAAAGCAATAAATCTGTATGAAAACTTTTTTTGATTGTGCCATTTATATGCATTTCGTAATGATAAAAATAAATTGTTTATTAAACAATTTCATATTAGTTGCTGGTTTTATTAATGGAAAACAATTAACTGTGAAGAAGTATATTTATCTTTGATAAATGGTACAAATTATTGGCTTAAATCATCATTTATTGAAAGCAATTTACTAATTTTACTTACTAGTTACTGTGGTAGAAGAAGTTAAAAAAACTTCTGTCGTCGATTGTGTTTTGTCCACTGAAAGAAACCCCGGATAAGTTAAATTTAAAACTAAAGTAAACAGAGAAATAGAAACTGGAATAACCAGCATTCAAAGTCTTTTCACATTTTTTCGTCAATGTTTCTATAAAGATGCTTATTACCAGAAAATGTTTGATTCTGCAAAACATAATTTTATTTTATTTTGGTTATGATTAAGTATTTATCAACATTTTTCAATTGAGGTCTTTATTAGATAGTACTCATGGCAAAAATATTTACAAACAGTCTAACAAGTTTGGACTTTTGAATTGAAAACGATTAGATTACAAAAATTAGGATCCTACTTTTCTCAACAGTCTCCCGATATTAACATGCTGTAACTGAGAGTTGCACTCCATATAACCTGTACAACAGGTTTATAATATGCTACTTAATTGGTGCTGTTTTTCTGAGAACGCTAAAACTGTTTTTGTAGCCAACACTTTTAATCAAAGTAGCCTTATTGTCATTTAATCGTTTAACCACAATACACTAATTTACTTACTTGTACCTGTGGAAGTAGGTAAAGTTGTTAGAACAGCTTCTGTTGTCGTTGGTAAATTGATTAGTACAGCTTCTGATGTTTTGGGTTTGTTTGCTGAAAAAAACAAGGTTAAGATTAGTTTATCAATATAGACAAACCGTCTCCTCATCAACCAGGACAAATATAGTTTTTCAGTAGAAAAATTGTTTGATAAATGTTGTAAAAATACTAATGACTGAAAGTATTTCATATCTATGAAAACTACTTGTATTTTGCCATATTTTTGCGTTGGTAGGCATATTTTTTTTATTAAAATTCGAAAGTCATTTAATGTGTTAAGTTTGTTTTATATAAGTATTCAATAGTCGGTGTCTGTGTTATTAGCTGCAAAGAAAGTATATTTATCTTTGATAGATGTTACTTACTTGAAATATATATAAAAACAGTCAAACAAGTTGAGAGGTCTGGTTTTAAAAGTTAAGGGGATGGTGATTAAACAAAATGGGTACTTTTGTTATGATCAACTCCATGTATATATATTTAAATATAAATATTTGTAATTTTCAATAGTTGCAGAATTCTGCAGTACATAGATTTCAATCGATTAGATGGAAAACCCACCTTATACAGTATTTAAAGATTGATTGATTTGTCACTCTTTTTATTGAGACTGATGAATGAACGCATTTTATATACATGAAAACTATTTTGATTCGTAAAAAAGTGTGTATTCATTTGCATATATTTAATCAAACTTATAAATTGAGTTTACAGAACGGTTTAATATCTGTTGCCAGTCCTTTGTCAACTGGAAACATAAATGTGAATTAGGTATATTAAACTATAAATATAAGAATATACAACCAGTCCAAAAGCTTAAATGATATGATTTTGGTTTGGCCAATAATTAATAGCAACAATATTATTGAAAGCAGCTTTAATGGTATAAAAATGAATTAAAAGCAATTGCACTCATTTACTTACTAGTTACAGAGTAAGTTGGTACATTTGTAAGACCACTTTCTGATGCTGGTTGTACTGTATTCGCTGAAAGAAAGCAGGAAAAATTACTTTATACTGAAGTCTACACTGGAATAAACACTTTCAAAGTGTTAACATATTATTTCGCCAGTTTAAACAAAGTTTCTAATGCCCAATATTCTCCACATACAACAAAACAATATTTTTAGTTAGCTATAATTATGCATTTAAATGCAAAGTTTTCCCAAAATTGTACATTGAGATTTTATATAGCCATTCTGTATTTGTTGCCTTTCTCTTTTAACTAGAACAAATAACTGTGTACGAAGTATTTTCGTTTTTGATAGATGGCACATATGTTAAATATACATTTATAACCAGTCTGTTAAGATTGAAGGTCTGCAAAAAAACTGGATTGAAAACCGTAGAAGGTTTACCAATGAAGGTGTTGAATAAAATAATAATTACTTAACTTTTCCCAACGACATCCTTTACCGTCAACATACTTAAATCCCTATTTGTACTTTTTTCAACCTACCCAACAATCCTTAAGTAATATGATAATTTTAACAATTGTTTTGTTTGCTCAAGTACGCATTAAATTTCTCGTCAAAACTAATATTGAAGGTAACTCAAACACGAGTAGTCCAATTAATCCATATTTAATGTTATTTTTTAAAATTAATAGTATCAATGGGTGTTGATGTAATTGTTAGAATAGCTTCCGGTGACGCTTGTTCTTTCTTACTAAAACAAACACAGGTCATACAATTTATCTGGTTTATTACTAAATATGAAAACAACTTTTTTATCAATTTACAAAACAAATATCCCCATCATTAACATACTGTAAGTTAAAGTTGAACTACAAATGCTTTTTCCTGATAACTAACATTATTAGTCAAAATAGCTAAAAGTAAACCAGAACTACTTTATAAACTTTATAAATAAAGAGATAAAGAAACTGACAAAACCTGCTTTCTAAGTCGTAACATATAATTTCTTAGTATTTTTATCAAAATTTTGTCCAAAAACAACATACTATAACACCCATCTGTACTTTGAACCTAGCCGTGCATTATACGTAATATAATATTTTTTAATTTTATTTATTTTGCTCGAGTTGGACATTTCAGGATTCTGGTCGAAACCATTTAAGTGAATTTAACATTACCCAGGGTTAATTGAAAAATTTTAGTCATTAAAAAAATTTCTTTACTAGCAATTGTGGTAGTTGGTAAAGTCGCTAGATCAGCAGGATATACCAACTTGAAAATCTAGATCATAAAGTATATAAACATTGTTTTGTAATTTTTTATTAAGACTTTGGACGTTACATACAACAAAAACAATATTTTTATTTGGTTATTATTGTATATTCCTATACCTGTTTTGTTCAAAATTATCAATTTACTTTTATATAGCAATCCCGAATTCGTTGCCTGACTATTGAACTGTAACACATAACTGTAATTTATCCTCGCAACTGATTGTGCAAAAAGTCGATAAAAGCTAAAAGGTCTGCAAACAAAACTGTAAGGATTGTTCACTATACAATATACCGTGTAGCGGGTTATTTTAGCGGGTGTAAAATTTGGCGGGTTTTAGGTCAAAATGTATTGCAAAAAATTTGGTGGTTTTAATTTCGGCTAATGGGCAAAACCATAGAAAAAAATTAGGCGTTTATCTGTTTTTCCTCCATAAATAATCTGAGGAGGAAGAAATTCTCCTGAAATAAAAACGATTTTATCCTGTTCAAATGTTTAGTTTGCCAATGTTTTTAAACATAATTTTCTTTTACAAATCTACTAATTTTCTATAAGTTATAATTGATAATTTTATTTTTTTATATACAGGTAAAATCACGTTGCATACCAATTTCGTAATTATGACAGATTTATTAATTGTATTGTTAGATGTAGTGCTTATCCGCATGTTGATTTAACGGTTTAAATGAGAGTTAGTCGAGGTGTCAATTTGACAACTAGATCACAATCAGGCTTTTGATCTTTTAACACAGGTAAAACAAATGAATAGATTTGTTGATTAGTCAAAATAATTTAAGACCATAGTAAAGTGCTCTCGACCAATGAAATTGTCCCATTTTGTATGTCTTATTCATGAAGACCGTGGCATAGTATCTTTTGTTCAAAATTAGTCTGCTTAATACATAAACTTGCCTGAGGGTCATTAAATATGTCTAAAAACTGTGAGCTGACATTCAACAAACAAAGAATGCAGACATATTTCCAACAAAGATAATTCTTTAAGTCGGTAATACCCCATATTATTAAGGCAATGAAAGTCCGGAGATCTTCATGAATCGGACACACAAAATGGGACAATTTCATTTATGAATTCTTCAAAAAAAAAACAACAGAGCAAAATAAAGTTTTGCACAAAATATACGATGGATTTACTTGAAATTGAAATAATTTGCAAATCCTAAAATAGTACTAAATCACCATCGGAAATGATTCCTATAATTGTTTACTTGTAACGTTTTCAAAAAATTGTGGACGGACGGACAGACAAACAAAATGAAAACTATAAGGTAAGTCCAAATTAACTTTCAAGTGACATTATCATTTTCCCTTATAGCAAATATAAAAATAAAGTCTCCCTCAAAATTGAAGATTAAAATAATAATAGATTTTAAAATTTTATGCATTGAAATGAACGTTTTATGAAATTTAAAAGAAAATGAAGCACTTTTTCAAGCTTGGTTACATTAATAATGGATTATCTTACCCTCCACATCTTCTCTCTAGAAGGTTGATCTTGTTTATGGTAAATTTAACCTATTGTATTAGTAGTTGCACTAAAAAATGACAAAATCTTATCACCTATTATTTGGTATCATGATTACTTTTATCTCTTGAGCACTTTACAATGGTCTTAATTTGTAAGAATATGATAATCTCTGTCTTCATGATAAGTACTCGCTTCACTCGTATTGATCAAATTGGCCTTAGGACATTAATGGATAGTTTTATTAAATCTAACCTTTACTAAACACAGTCTTAGGTAATACCAATATTTGACAAATGACCATGTTATTGATTAAATTTACAATACCGATCGTCTACAAAACATTTTACTGGAGTTTCTAAAAACATGAATTTAAGCGGTTTTTACTTTGGCGATTTCAGTTTGACCGCTAAAATACGCCAAAATTTGCACCCCGCTAAAATAAACCGCTATACGGTATATTTTCTCAACCACCTACATGACACTCAACATATTAAAATCCATTTGTTCTCCATGCAATCGACAACATACAATAACGTCCATCTGTACTCTGGTAAAAAATTTCAAGCATTTTAAAGTAATATGATATTTTAAAATGTTATTTATTTTGCTGTAGGTAGCACTGTAGTAAATGTTTGGGCTATAGTCTAAAACACTAACATTTCTGTGATTGGCATACCTTTCTAACATTGATCAGCATTTACCTGGACTAGGAAAGTAATAAACTTTCATTTACCATTTAAAAAATATATGCCATATATATCCGTGACCAATTCCTTTTTTCGCTAGTTAGAACATTTTGAGACGCTCCCACTTTTACATGCAATTTCTAATGCAGTGAATGTAAAAATACTACATTGTTTAAAAAATTACCAAAATTTTATCTTGCAAGATCTGAGAAAAATTTTACCACTTTTTAAAACTTAATTGATGCAGGAGCTTACAGCTAAAAAATTGTACACATCTAACCACTATTTACCAAATCAGAACACAACGAAGTATTCAGTACTGTACTTAATGTAGGGTACACAATCTGGTAACTTGTTACTGGTACACATTTACTACTGTTATGCCTATACCAAGTTTGCAAGAGAACCAATTTAGCCAATATTTCTACATCAAGTACATAGGTCATATTTGAATTAAAATCAATAAAAGATATATTTTTATTCAAAGTGTTATTGAAAAATTCTTCTATTCTTTAGCCCTACCCAAGGAGAAAAATTGCATATGTATAGAACATGTGTTTGAAGACATCTTCAGAATAAAAATTTGCATATCTGTCACTGCCCCTGCACTTTTAAATAAGAAAATAATATCAAAGTTCTATAACAGATACCTTTTAAATGCACTAGTCTTATATTATACTATTGGCCAGCCCAATCTATGCTGGCATACTAAGACATGGTGGTTTTAAACTATGCCATATTGTCCCCTAAATTGTTTCAAAGTGGCTTCAAATTAACAAGATGGTGCTTTTAGACAAGAAAACCTACTAAACAAGTACAAATAAATGAACCAATTTTAATTTAACCTGTTTTATACCTTCAATTAGTGCAAAATAAAAGTACCAATATTTCCGTCAAAGGCTGTTGATAACACTTAATTCCACAAAAAATTCTACTTAAGTAAAGGAAATCTGTTTTCTCTTTTAAGTTGGATATTTTGACCCTTATTATGGCTGTACAAACCATCTGTTGAACAGGTTTTGTTAAATCATGTGCATAATAATCACTTTTATAGGCAATACATTACCATTTTTGGCTAATTTTTGTTTATTTTGGACTAAAATTTAAAAAAAATTTGAACTTGTTCCTATTAATTTGCTTAATTGTGGCCCTAAATTCAGCAATGGGGGACAAAATCTAGTTTTCAGCCAAAGGTTTTCATTGTCATATCAAAACTTTGGGATAAATTGAGCCAAAGTTCAAACTGATCAGTGCGGTTTGAAATTTACCTTATTTTTGGCCTAATTTTTTTTATCGAAATTTAATTTTATGCCCATGAATATGCCCAATTACAAAAGTAAAGATGATCATACAGAAAGAAAGTTAAAATGGAATAAAGACAGGAGAACACTTTCCTGTGATTGTATGTGGTTTTTTAATATGTGTATATAGAAAAATGCAAAAAGTGCTGACTTAGCAGTTTTTATAGTGTCCATTAGACAATACCTTCTTTTGGAGTACTGCCTTCAGTTAGTTTCAACAAGAGATACCACAATCTATGCAAAAAATAACCTTGATGTACTCTCAGAAATAAAAATCCACAAAACATCATCTGACATATAGGTAGCACAGTAGTAAATGTTTGGGCTATAGTCGAAAACACTAACATTTCTGTGATTTGCATACCTTTCTAACATTGATCAGCATTTACCTGGGCTAGGAAATTAATAAACTTTCATTTACCATTTAAAAAATATATGCCATATATATCCGTGACAAATTCCTTTTTTCGCTAGTTAGAACATTTTGAGACGCTCCCACTTTTACATGCAATTTCTAATGCAGTGAATGTAAAAATACTACATTGTTTAAAATTTTTTACCACTTTTAAAAACTTAATTGATGCAGGAGCTTACAGCTAAAAATTGTACACATCAAACCACTATTTACCAAATCAGAACACAACGAAGTATTCAGTACTGTACTTAATGTAGGGTACACAATCTGGTAACTTGTTACTGGTACACATTTACTACTGTTATGCCTGTATTACGACATTACAAGATTCTGGTCGAGGCAATATAAGTCAATTTAACCTTACCCAGGGTTAATAGATTAATTGATATTTAAATCATTTAAAAACAAAAGGCTTACTGGTAACTGTGGTAATTGGTAAAGTCGTTACATCAGCTTCTAATGACGTTTGTGCTTTATTCACTGAAAGAAAACAGGATCATAGTTTATTTTGGGGGTCAAGGCAGATATACAAACTTGAACAACCAGCTTACAAAGTATTTTAACATTGTTTTGTCAGCTTTTTATAAAGACATTGGATGTTACATACAACAAAAGCAATATTTGTAGTATTTGATTATTATTGTGTATTCATTGCCTTTTTTGCTCAAAATTATCAATTTAATTTGATTTAGCAATCCCAAATCCCAAATTCGTTGCCCGACTATTTAACTGTAACACATAACTGTAATTTATCCTCGCCACTGATAGACGTTGGTAAAGTGGTTACATCACCTCCTGATGTTTGTACTTTGTTGACTAAATGATTACTAACATTATCAATGCAATAAGCTTTAATCTGTCATTGCAATTTCATCAATTTCAAGCAATGTACTTATTTACTTACTAGTAACTGTGGAAGTAGGTAAAGTTGTCAGAATAGTTTCTGTTGTCGCTGGTAATTTATCCGCTAAAAGTATCCCAGAACAAATCTGCTTTATTACTTAAGAGATACAGGTACAGGATAAACCAGCATTCTTAGTCTTAATACATAATTTCTTTGTATTTGCATCAAGATTTTGCCCACAAATAAACATACAATAACGTCCATCTGTACTCTGATAATTCTATTCAATCATTTTAAAGTAATATGATATTTTAAAATGTTATTTATTTTGCTGTATTACGACATTACAAGAGTCTGGTCGAGGCAATATAAGACAATTTAACCTTACCCAGGGTTAATAGATTAATTGATATTTAAATCATTTAAAAACAAAAGGCTTACTGGTAACTGTGGTAATTGGTAAAGTCGTTACATCAGCTTCTAATGACGTTTGTGCTTTATTCACTGAAAGAAAACAGGATCATAGTTTATTTTTAGGGTCAAGGCAGATATACAAACTTGAACAACCAGCTTACAAAGCATTTTAACATTGTTTTGTCAGCTTTTTATAAAGACTTTGGATGTTATATACAACAAAAACAATAATTTTATTTGGTTATTATTGTGTATTCATATGCCTGTTTTGTTCAAAAATATAAATTTAGTTTTATATAGCAATCCGAAATTCGTTGCCTGACAATTAACTGTAACACATAACTGTAATTTATCCAAGCAACTGATAGTGCAAAAAGTCAATAAAAGCTTAAAGGTCTGCAAAACAAACTTTAAGGGGTGTTGACTATAAAATATCTATTTTCCAAACCACCAACGTGAAATTCAACATATTATAACTCCGTTTGTTCTCCATGCAATCTATCTAAAAGATGGTAAATAATATGATATATTTTCAATGTAATTTATTCTACCGGAAACGTATAACCGGTTTCTGGTCGAAACAGTATTATTGCAAGTTACCTTACTCTGCATATTTAGATTACATGAAATTTAAATCATTAAAAAAAGAAGTACTCACTAGTTGCTGTAGATGTTGGTAAAGTGGTAACATCAGCTTCTTATGGTTTTACGTTGTTAACTATATGATAGACATTATAAAAAAATAGTATTCGTCTTCAATTACAATTTCATCAATTACAAGCAATGTACTAATTTACTTACTAGTAACCGTGGAAGTAGGTAAAGTTGTCAGAATAGTTTCTGTTGTCGCTTGTAATTTATCTGCTGAAAGTAAACCAGAACAAATCTGCTTTATTACTTAAAAGATACAGAAACAGAAGAAACTAGACTTATTAGTCTTAACATATAATTTCTTAGTAATTTTATCAAGATTTCGCCCACAAATCAACATACTATAAAGTCCATCTGTACTCTGTTGAAAGTATGCAAACCTTTTAAAATAATATGATATTTTTAAATGTTATTTATTTTGCAGTACGACATTACAAGATTCCGGTGGAGACAATTTAAGTCAATTTAACCTTACCCAGGGTTAATAGTTTTATTAATATTTAAATCATTTTAAAACAAAAGACTTACTAGTAACTGTAGTAGTTGGTAAAGTCGTTACATCGGCTTCTAATGACGTTTGTGCTTTATTCACTGGAAGTAAACAGGATCATAAATAGTTAATTTGTGGAGTCAAGAGAGATATACAAACTTGAACAACCAGTTTACAAAGTATTTTAACATTGTTTTGTCAGCTTTTTATAAAGACTTTGGATGTTATATACAACAAAAACAATATTTTTATTTGGTTATTATTGTGTATTCATATGCCTGTTTTGTTCAAAAATATAAATTTAGTTTTATATAGCAATCCCAATTTCGTTGCCTGACTATTTAACTGTAACACATAACTGTAATTTATCCAAGCAACTGATAGTGCAAAAAGTCGATAAAAGCTTAAAGGTCTGCAAAACAATTGTAGGGGGTGTTGACTATAAAATATCTATTTTCTAAACCGCCTACGTGAAATTTAACATATTATAGCTCCGTTTGTTTTCCACGCAACCTATCTAAAAGATGTTAAATAATATGTTATGTTTTCAATGTAATTTATTCTACCGGAACCGTATAACCGGTTTCTGGTCAAAACAGTATTATTGCAAGTTACCTTATTCTGGATAATTGGATTGATTGAAATTTAAATCATTGAAAAAGGAAGTACTCACTAGTTGTTTTAGATGCTGGTAAAGTGGTTACATCAACGTCTGAAGATGTTTGTACTTTATTCACTGAAAGAAAAGGGGATCGTTAATAGTTAATTTTTGGAGTGAAGAGAGATATAAGAACTTGAACAACCAGCTTATAAAGTATTTTAAGATTGTTTTGTCAGCTTTTTTATAAAGATTTTGGATGTTACATACAACAAAAGCAATATTTGTAGTATTTGGTTATTATTGTGTATTCATTGCCTTTTTTGCTCAAAATTATCAATTTAATTTGATTTAGCAATCCCAAATCCCAAATTCGTTGCCTGACTATTTAACTGTAACACATAACTGTAATTTATCCTCGGCACTGATAGAAGTTAATAAAGTGGTTACATCAGCTTCTGATGTTTGTACTTTGTTGACTAAATGATTTCTAACATTATCAATGCAATTAGCTTTAATCTTTCATTGCAATTTCATCAATTTCAAGCAATGTACTTATTTACTTACTAGTAACTGTGGAAGTAGGTAAAGTTGTCAGAATAGTTTCTGTTGTCGCTAGTAATTTATCCGCTGAAAGTATCCCAGAACAAATCTGCTTTATTACTTAAGAGATACAGGTACAGGATAAACCAGCATTCTTAGTCTTAATACATAAATTCTTTGTATTTGTATCAAGATTTCGCCCACAAATAAACATACAATAACGTCCATCTGTACTCTGATAAATCTATTCAAACATTTTAAAGTAATATGATATTTTAAAATGTTATTTATTTTGCTGTATTACGACAATTCAAGATTCTGGTCGAGGCAATATAAGACAATTTAACCTTACCCAGGGTTAATAGATTAATTGATATTTAAATCATTTAAAAAAAGGCTTACTGGTAACTGTGGTAATTGGAAAAGTCGTTACATCAGCTTCTAATGACGTTTGTGCTTTATTTACTGGAAGAAAAGAGGATCATAGTTTATTTGTGGAGTCAAGAGAGATATACAAACTTGAACAACCAGTTTACAAAGTATTTTAACATTGTTTTGTCAGCTTTTTATAAAGACTTCGGATGTTATATACAACAAAAACAATATTTTTATTTGGTTATTATTGTGTATTCATATGCCTGTTTTGTTAAAAAATATAAATTTAGTTTTATATTGCAATCCCAATTTCGTTGCCTGACTATTTAACTGTAACACATAACTGTAATTTATCCAAGCAACTGATAGTGCAAAAAGTCGATAAAAGCTTAAAGGTCTGCAAAACAATTGTAGGGGGTGTTGACTATAAAATATCTATTTTCTAAACCGCCTACGTGAAATTCAACATATTATTGCTCCGTTTGTTTTCCACGCAACCTATCTAAAAGATGTTAAATAATATGTTATGTTTTCAATGTAATTTATTCTACCGGAACCGTATAACCGGATTCTGGTCAAAACAGTATTATTGCAAGTTACCTTATTCTGGATAACTGGATTGATTGAAATTTAAATAATTCAAAAAGGAAGTACTCACTAGTTGTTGTAGATGCTGGTAAAGTGGTTACATAAACGTCTGAAGATGTTTGTACTTTATTCACTGAAAGAAAATGGGATCGTTAATAGTTAATTTTTGGAGTGAAGAGAGGTATAAGAACTTGAACAACCAGCTTATAAAGTATTTTAAGATTGTTTTGTCAGCTTTTTTATACAGATTTTGGATGTTACATACAACAAAAGCAATTTTTTTATTTTGTTATTATTGTGTATTCGTATGCCTGTTTTGTTCAAAATTATAAATTTAGTTTTATATAGCAATCCCAAATTCGTTGCCTGACTATTTAACTGTAACACATAACTGTAATTTATCCTCGCGACTGATAGTGCAAAAAGCCGATAAAAGCGTAAAGGTCTGCAAAACAAACTTTAGGGGGTGTTGACTATAAGATATTTATTTTCTAAACCGCCTACGTGTATTTCAACATATTATAACTCCATTTGCTCTCCACGCAACCTATCTAAAAGATGTTAAATAATATGTTATGTTTTCTGGTCAAAACAGTATAATTGCAAGTTACCTTAGTCTGGATAATTGGATTGATTGAAATTTAAATCATTAAAAAAGGAAGTACTCACTAGTTGTTGTAGATGTTGGTAAAGTGGTTACATTAGCGTCTGATGACGTTTGTACTTTATTCACTGAAAAAAGGGGATCATATATAGCTAACTTTTGGATTGAAGAGAGATATAGGAACTTGAACAAGCAGCTTATAAAATATTTTAAGATAGTTTTGTCAGCTTTTTTAAAAAGATTTTGGATGTTACAAACAACAAAAACAATATTTTTATTTTGTTATTATTGTGTACTCATATGCCTGTTTTGTTCAAAATTATAAATTTAGGTTTATATACCAATCCCAAATTCGTTGCCTGACTATTTAACTGTAACACATAACTGTAATTTGTCCTCGCAACTGATAGTACAAAAAGTCAATAAAAGCTTAAAGGTCTGCAAAACAAACTGTAGGGGTGTTGACTATAGAAAATATATTTTCTAAACCGCGCACGTGAAATTCAACATATTATAGCTCCAATTGTTCTCAATGCAATCTATCTAAAAGATGTTAAATAATATGTTATGTTTTCAATGTAATTTATTCTACCGGAACCGTTTAAACGGTAACTGGTCGAAACAGTACTATTGCAAGTTACCTTACTCTGGATATTTGGATTAATTGAACTTTAAATCATTTAAAAAGGAAGTACTCACTAGTTGCTGTAAATGTTGGGAAAGTGGTTACAGTATCGTCTGATGTTTGTATTTTGTTCACCAAATGATAACAACATTATTAATGAACGTAGCATTCATCTTCAATAACAATTTCATCAATTACAAGCAATGTACTAATTTACTTACCAGTAACTGTGGAAGTAGGTAAAGTTGACAGAATAGTTTCTGTTGTCGCTGGTAGTTTATCTGCTGAAAGTAAACAAGAACAAATCTGCTTTATTACTTAAGAGATAAAGAAACCAGTGAAACCAGCCTTCTTAGTCTTAACACATAATTTCTTACTATTTTTATCAAGATTTCGCAACAAATCAACATACTATAACGTCCATCTGCACTCTGTTAAACCTATTCAAAGATTTTTAAATAATATGATATTTTAAAATGTTATTGCAAGATTCTGGTCGAGACAATATAAGTCAATTTAACCTTACCTAGGGTAAATAGATTAATTGATATTTTAATCATTTAAAACCAAAAGACTTACTGATAACTGTGGTAGTTGGTAAAGTCGCTACATCAGCTTCTAATGACGTTTGTACTTTATTCACTGAAAGAAAACCGGATCATAAATAGGCTATCATTGGAGTCACGAGAGATATACAAACTTGAACTACCAGCCTACAAAGTATTTAAACATTGTTTTGTCAGCTTTTTATAAAGACTTTGGATGTTACATACACCAAAAACTATATTTTATTTGGTTATCATTATGTATTCATATGCCTGTTTTGTTCAAAATTATCAATTTAGTTTTATATAGCAATCAAAGATTCGTTGCCTGACTATTTAACTGTAACACATAACTGTAATTTATCCTCGCCACAGATAGAAGTTAGTAAAGTGGTTACATCAGCTTCTGATGTTTGTACTTTGTTGACTAAATGATTACTAACATTATCAATGCAATTATCTTTAATCTTTCATTGCAATTTCATCAATTTCAAGCAATGTACTTATTTACTTACTAGTAACTGTGGAAGTAGGTAAAGTTGTCAGAATAATTTCTGTTATCGCTGGTAATTTATCCGCTGAAAGTATCCCAGAACAAATCTGCTTTATTACTTAAGAGATACAGGTACCGAATAAACCAGCATTCTTAGTCTTTATACATAATTTCTTTGTATTTGTATCAAGATTTCGCCCACAAATCAACATACAATAACGTCCATATGTACTCTGATAAATCTATTCAAGCATTTTAAAGTATTATGATATTTTAAAATGTTATTTATTTTGCTGTATTACCACATTACAAGATTCTGGTCGAGGCAATATAAGTCAATTTAACCTTACCCAGGGTTAACAGATTAATTGATATTTAAATCATTTAAAAACAAAAGGCTTACTGGTAACTGTGGTAATTGGTAAAGTCGTTACATCAGCTTCTAATGACGTTTGTGCTTTATTCACTGAAAGAAAACAGGATCATAGTTTATTTTTGGGGTCAAGGCAGATATACAAACTTGAACAACCAGCTTATAAAGTATTTTAACATTGTTTTGTCAGCTATTTATAAAGACTTTGGATGTTATGTACAACAAAAACAATATTTCATTTGGTTATTATTGTGTATTCATATGCCTGTTTTGTTCAAAAATATATATTTAGTTTTATATAGCAATCCTTAATTCGTTACCTGACTATTTAACTGTAACACATAACTGTAATTTATCCTTGCGACTGATAGTGCAAAAAGACGATAAAAGCTTAAAGGTCTGCAAAACAAACTTTAGGGGGTGTTTACTATAAAATATCTATTTTCCAAACCACCAACGTGAAATTCAACATATTATAACTCCATTTGTTCTCCATGCAATCTATCTAAAAGATGGTAAATAATTTGATATATTTTCAATGTAATTTATTCTACCGGAAACGTTTAACCGGTTTCTGGTCGAAACAGTATTATTGCAAGTTACCTTACTCTGCATATTTAAATCACTTGAAATTTAAATCATTAAAAAAGGAAGTACTCACTAGTTGCTGTAGATGTTGGTAAAGTGGTAACATCAGCTTCTTATGGTTTTACTTTGTTAACTATATGATAGACTTTATAAAAAAATAGTATTCGTCTTCAATTACAATTTCATCAATTACAAGCAATGTACTAATTTACTTACTAGTAACCGTGGAAGTAGGTAAAGTTGTCAGAATAGTTTCTGTTGTCGCTTGTAATTTATCTGCTGAAAGTAAACCAGAATAAATCTGCTTTATTACTTAAGAGATACAGAAACAGAAGAAACTAGACTTATTAGTCTTAACATATAATTTCTTAGTAATTTTATCAAGATTTCGCCCACAAATCAACATACTATAAAGTCCATCTGTACTCTGTTGAAAGTCTGCAAACCTTTTAAAATAATATGATATTTTAAAATGTTATTTATTTTGCTGCAGTACGACATTGCAAGATTCCGGTCGAGACAATTTAAGTCAATTTAACCTTACCTAGGATTAATAGTTTTATTAATATTTAAATCATTTTAAAACAAAAGACCTACTGGTAACTGTAGTAGTTGGTAAAGTCGTTACATCGGCTTCTAATGACGTTTGTGCTTTATTCACTGGAAGTAAACAGGATCATAAATAGTTAATTTGTGGAGTCAAGAGAGATATACAAACTTGAACAACCAGTTTACAAAGTATTTTAACATTGTTTTGTCAGCTTTTTATAAAGACTTTGGATGTTATATACAACAAAAACAATATTTTTATTTGGTTATTATTGTGTATTCATATGCCTGTTTTGTTCAAAAATATAAATTTAGTTTTATATAGCAATCCCAATTTCGTTGCCTGACTATTTAACTGTAACACATAACTGTAATGTATCCAAGCAACTGATAGTGCGAAAAGTCGATAAAAGCTTAAAGGTCTGCAAAACAATTGTATGGGGTGTTGTCTATAAAATATCTATTTTCTAAACCGCCTACGTGAAATTCAACATATTATAACTCCGTTTGTTTTCCACGCAACCTATCTAAATTTAAATAATATGTTATGTTTCAATGTAATTTATTCTACCGGAACCGTATAACCGGTTTCTGGTCAAATCATTATTATTGCAAGTTACCTTATTCTGGATAATTGGATTGATTGAAATTTAAATCATTGAAAAAGGAAGTACTCACTAGTTGTTGTAGATGCTGGTAAAGTAGTTACATCAGCGTCTGGTGACGTTTGTACTTTATTCACTGAAAGAAAAGGGAATCGTTAATAGTTAATTTTTGGAGTGAAGAGAGATATAAGAACTTGAACAACCAGCTTATAAAGTATTTTAAGATTGTTTTGTCAGCTTTTTTGTAAAGATTTTGGATGTTACATACAACAAAAACAATATTTTTATTTTCTTATTATTGTGTATTCGTATGCCTGTTTTGTTCAAAAATAATAAATTTAGTTTTATATACCAATCCCAAATTCGTTGCCTGACTATTTAACTGTAACACATAAATGTAATTTGTCCTCGCAACTGATAGTACAAAAAGTCAATAAAAGCTTAAAGGTCTGCAAAACAAACTGTAGGAGGTGTTGACTATAGAAAATATATTTTCTAAACCGCCCACGTGAAATTCAACATATTATAGCTCCAATTGTTCTCAATGCAATCTATCTAAAAGATGTTAAATAATATGTTATGTTTTCAATGTAATTTATTCTACCGGAACCGTTAAAACGGTAACTGGTCGAAACAGTACTATTGCAAGTTACCTTACTCTGGATATTTGGATTAATTGAAATTAAAAATCATTTAAAAAGGAAGTACTCACTAGTTGCTGTAAATGTTGGTAAAGTGGTTACAGTATCGTCTGATGTTTGTATTTTATTCACCAAATGATAACAACATTATTAATGAACGTAGCATTCATCTTCAATTACAATTTCATCAATTACAAGCAATGTACTAATTTACTTACCAGTAACAATGGAAGAAGGTAAAGTTGACAGAATAGTTTCTGTTGTCGCTGGTAATTTATCCGCTGAAAGTAGCCCAGAACAAATCTGCTTTATTACTTAAGAGATACAGGTACCGGATAAACCAGCATTCTTAGTCTTTATACATAATTTCTTTGTATTTGTATCAAGATTTCGCCCACAAATCAACATACAATAACGTCCATATGTACTCTGATAAATCTATTCAAGCATTTTAAAGTATTGTGATATTTTAAAATGTTATTTATTTTGCTGTATTACCACATTACAAGATTCTGGTCGAGGCAATATAAGTCAATTTAACCTTACCCAGGGTTAATAGATTAATTGATATTTAAATCATTTAAAACAAAAGGCTTACTGGTAACTGTGGTAATTGGTAAAGTCGTTACATCAGCTTCTAATGACGTTTGTGCTTTATTCACTGAAAGAAAACAGGATCATAGTTTATTTTTGGGGTCAAGGCAGATATACAAACTTGAACAACCAGCTTATAAAGTATTTTAACATTGTTTTGTCAGCTATTTATAAAGACTTTGGATGTTATGTACAACAAAAACAATATTTCATTTGGTTATTATTGTGTATTCATATGCCTGTTTTGTTCAAAAATATATATTTAGTTTTATATAGCAATCCTTAATTCGTTGCCTGACTATTTAACTGTAACACATAACTGTAATTTATCCTTGCGACTGATAGTGCAAAAAGTCGATAAAAGCTTAAAGGTCTGCAAAACAAACTTTAGGGGGTGTTGACTATAAAATATCTATTTTCCAAACCACCAACGTGAAATTCAACATATTATAACTCCATTTGTTCTCCATGCAATCTATCTAAAAGATGGTAAATAATATGATATATTTTCAATGTAATTTATTCTACCGGAAACGGTTAACCGGTTTCTGGTCGAAACAGTATTATTGCAAGTTACCTTACTCTGCATATTTAAATCACATGAAATTTAAATCATTAAAAAAGGAAGTACTCACTAGTTGCTGTAGATGTTGGTAAAGTGGTAACATCAGCTTCTTATGGTTTTACGTTGTTAACTATATGATAGACATTATAAAAAAATAGTATTCGTCTTCAATTACAATTTCATCAATTACAAGCAATGTACTAATTTACTTACTAGTAACCGTGGAAGTAGGTAAAGTTGTCAGAATAGTTTCTGTTGTCGCTTGTAATTTATCTGCTGAAAGTAAACCAGAATAAATCTGCTTTATTACTTAAGAGATACAGAAACAGAAGAAACTAGACTTATTAGTCTTAACATATAATTTCTTAGTAATTTTATCAAGATTTCGCCCACAAATTAACATACTATAAAGTCCATCTGTACTCTGTTGAAAGTCTGCAAATGTTTTAAAATAATGTGATATTTTAAATTGTTATTTATTTTGCTGCAGTACGACATTGCAAGATTCCGGTCGAGACAATTTAAGTCAATTTAACCTTACCTAGGATTAATAGTTTTATTAATATTTAAATCATTTTAAAACAAAAGACCTACTGGTAAATGTAGTAGTTGGTAAAGTCGTTACATCGGCTTCTAATGACGTTTGTGCTTTATTCACTGGAAGTAAACAGGATCATAAATAGTTAATTTGTGGAGTCAAGAGAGATATACAAACTTGAACAACCAGTTTACAAAGTATTTTAACATTGTTTTGTCAGCTTTTTATAAAGACTTTGGATGTTATATACAACAAAAACAATATTTTTATTTGGTTATTATTGTGTATTCATATGCCTGTTTTGTTCAAAAATATAAATTTAGTTTTATATAGCAATCCCAATTTCGTTGCCTGACTATTTAACTGTAACACATAACTGTAATGTATCCAAGCAACTGATAGTGCAAAAAGTCGATAAAAGCTTAAAGGTCTGCAAAACAATTGTATGGGGTGTTGTCTATAAAATATCTATTTTCTAAACCGCCTACGTGAAATTCAACATATTATAACTCCGTTTGTTTTCCACGCAACCTATCTAAATTTAAATAATATGTTATGTTTTCAATGTAATTTATTTTTACCGGAACCGTATAACCGGTTTCTGGTCAAAACATTATTATTGCAAGTTACCTTATTCTGGATAATTGGATTGATTGAAATTTAAATCATTGAAAAAGGGAGTACTCACTAGTTGTTGTAGATGCTGGTAAAGTAGTTACATCAGCGTCTGGTGACGTTTGTACTTTATTCACTGAAAGAAAAGGGAATCGTTAATAGTTAATTTTTGGAGTGAAGAGAGATATAAGAACTTGAACAACCAGCTTATAAAGTATTTTAAGATTGTTTTGTCAGCTTTTTTGTAAAGATTTTGGATGTTACATACAACAAAAACAATATTTTTATTTTCTTATTATTGTGTATTCGTATGCCTGTTTTGTTCAAAAATAATAAATTTAGTTTTATATACCAATCCCAAATTCGTTGCCTGACTATTTAACTGTAACACATAACTGTAATTTGTCCTCGCAACTGATAGTACAAAAAGTCAATAAAAGCTTAAAGGTCTGCAAAACAAACTGTAGGAGGTGTTGACTATAGAAAATATATTTTCTAAACCGCCCACGTGAAATTCAACATATTATAGCTCCAATTGTTCTCAATGCAATCTATCTAAAAGATGTTAAATAATATGTTATGTTTTCAATGTAATTTATTCTACCGGAACCGTTAAAACGGTAACTGGTCGAAACAGTACTATTGCAAGTTACCTTACTCTGGATATTTGGATTAATTGAAATTAAAAATCATTTAAAAAGGAAGTACTCACTAGTTGCTGTAAATGTTGGTAAAGTGGTTACAGTATCGTCTGATGTTTGTATTTTATTCACCAAATGATAACAACATTATTAATGAACGTAGCATTCATCTTCAATTACAATTTCATCAATTACAAGCAATGTACTAATTTACTTACCAGTAACAATGGAAGAAGGTAAAGTTGACAGAATAGTTTCTGTTGTCGCTGGTAATTTATCCGCTGAAAGTAGCCCAGAACAAATCTGCTTTATTACTTAAGAGATACAGGTACCGGATAAACCAGCATTCTTAGTCTTAATACATAATTTCTTTGTATTTGTATCAAGATTTCGCCCACAAATCAACATACAATAACTTCCATCTGTACTCTGATAAATCTATTCAAGCATTTTAAAGTAATATGATATTTTAAAATGTTATTTATTTTGCTGTATTACGACATTACAAGATTCTGGTCGAAGCAATATAAGACAATTTAACCTTACCCAGGGTTAATAGATTAATTGATATTTAAATCATTTAAAAACAAAAGGCTTACTGGTAACTGTGGTAATTGGTAAAGTCGTTACATCAGCTTCTAATGACGTTTGTGCTTTATTCACTAAAAGAAAACAGGATCATAGTTTATTTTTGGGGTCAAGCCAGAAATACAAACTTGAACACCCAGCTCATAAAGTATTTTAACATTGTTTTGTCAGCTTTTTATAAAGACTTTGGATGTTATATACAACAAAAACAATATTTTATTTTGGTTATTATTGTGTATTCATATGCCTGTTTTGTTAAAAAATATAAATTTAGTTTTATATAGCAATCCTTAATTCGTTGCCTGACTATTTAACTGTAACACATAACTGTAATTTATCCTCGCGACTGATAGAGCAAAAAGTCGATAAAAGCTTAAAGGTCTGCAAAACAAACTTTAGGGGGTGTTGACTATAAAATATCTATTTTCCAAACCACCAACGTGAAATTCAACATATTATAACTCCATTTATTCTCCATGCAATCTATCCAAAAGATGGTAAATAATATGATATATTTTCAATGTAATTTATTCTACCGGAAACGTATAACCGGTTTCTGGTCGAAACAGTATTATTGCAAGTTACCTTACTCTGCATATTTAGATTACATGAAATTTAAATCATTAAAAAAAGAAGTACTCACTAGTTGCTGTAGATGTTGGTAAAGTGGTAACATCAGCTTCTTATGGTTTACTTTGTTTACTATATGATAGACATTATAAAAAAATAGCATTCGTCTTCAATTACAATTTCATCAATTACAAGCAATGTACTAATTTACTTACTAGTAACCGTGGAAGTAGGTAAAGTGTTCAGAATAATTTCTGTTGTCGCTTGTAATTTATCTGCTGAAATTAAACCAGAAGAAATCTGCTTTATTACTTAAGAGATATAGAAACAGGAGAAACCAGACTTCTTGGTCTTAACACATAATGTCTTTGTATTTTTATCAAATTTTCGGCCGCAAATCAACATACTATAACACCCATCTGTACTCTGTTGAACGTATGCAAACATTTTTAAATAATATGATATTTTAAAATGTTATTTATTTTGCAGTACGACATTGCAAGATTCTCGTCGAGACAATATAAGTCAATTTAATCTGACCAAAGGTTAATAGATTAATTGATATTTTAATAATTTAAAAAACAAAAGACTTACTGGTAATTGTAGTAGTTGGTAAAGTCGTTACATCAGCTTCTAATGACGTTTGTACTTTATTCACTGAAAGAAAACAGGATCATAAATAGTTAATTTTTGGAGTCAAGAGAGATATACAAACTTGAACAACCAGCTTACAAATTATTTTTAAATTGTTTTATAAGCTGCTTGCGAAGACTTTGAAGACCAAAATCATGTTATGTACAACAAAAATGTATAATTTTTTATTTGGATATTATTATTATTATGCATTTTTTTATCCGAATTATAAATTGAGGTTTATATAAAAATTTCAAATTCGTAGCCTGTTGTTTTTAACTGGAAAACATAACGGTAATTTAACCTCTCCATAGATCGTGCAAGTCGACCAAGTTTAACTGTCTGGATTACTAACTGTATTGGATGTTTAATATACAAAATAATGTTACTTAACCGCCTACGGGAAATTCAACATATATATATTAAATGTAATTTTCTAGTTTGTTATTTGGGCCATTGTAGATATACAAACTGGAACAATTGATTTAAAAGTCTTGAAACATTATAAATTTAGTATAATATTCTAATTTTATAATCGTTGACTGTCTCTTTTTTAACAGGACCACATAACTGCAACTGCAACTGCAACGCGTCATTGATAGTGCAAATGTTTATATGTGCAAAAGGCGACAAATTTAGAAGGATTGGATAACAATTAAGGATCTGTTGAATACAAAAAATACTTTTGTCTTAACCACTTACATAACGTTCCACATATTATAACTACCTACATTTTCCATGCAACATATCTCAAAAAATCTTTAAAACATAAGTAATATTTTCAATGTTATTCATTCTACGCGGGAATACTCAATACTGATTTTTGGTAGAAACAATATTAGTGAAAGTAACCTTACTAAGGGTTAATTGATATTTTTATTATTTTACTTACTAGTACCTGTGGCAGTTGGTAAAGTGTTTAGATCAGCTTCTAATGACGTTTGTACCGTATTCACTGAAAAAAAAACTGATCGTATTTTATTACTGGAGTCAAGAGAGATATATTTAAACTTGAACAACCAGCCTATAAAGTATTTAAACATTGTTCTGTCATTTTTTTACTTTGAATACACAGAGCATTTTGTTAGAACGAAAACAATAGGACTCATTTCTTTCAACTAACGTCAATGTTTCCTCCATTAACTGTAACATGACACGGACCCGTTTCGGCAAAGAGTCGATCAAAAAAGCGGTCCTCTTGAATTTTTATCCCATTCATGTGCAATAGCTGACTACAGTTCTTACAGTTTGCGACGTTGGTTGATGACTGCACACACATCGATTTGTCCGACAAATGTTTATATGTTTCAATTCCAGTAAATTTGATAGACACGTTTGTTATCTTAATAATTAAGGGTATTAAGACTGTGGCAGAAATGTTGTCGTGTGGAAAACGTTTCTAAACAGTTCTGAATCGAGTCGCGTTAAGGTTGCCGAGGATTTACACCAGTTTTACTTTTCGGGTATTGGCCATGGCACCACAGAACATCGCACTTTTCTTTACCAAATTGTGGATCTCTAGTACGTAATTTGCTAGCGGATCCGGTTTTTTAGCCACGTATTCGTTTATCTCGTTTCTGATTCATCGCTGAACTAGACTTGCCTCCAATCTTTCCCCAATGTAAAGACGTTCGTCTTTGCATTGGCCGTTTTCACGTAGACAATTTTGAAGTCTCAGTTTAAATTCTACTATCCAGCTTATCAGATGAAGTTTTAGGATATGACAATCTTGTGATCCTAGGTTAGCAAATATTTTGACGAACAGCTGTTTTACTGGTTTTCATATATTTTAAAGCGTGCTCCATTTAACATTATAAAAGCTATCGACTGCAGTTTGTGATTCACCGGCCAAGAGACGATTAATGACGATGTTTCGGTTAGCTGTGTCGTGTCTTGGCATGATTTGCAGAAGGAGAAAAATTAAGAATTAATTATAACCGAACCATTAAATGTCGCTCAAAGTTAAGCTATGATTCGCATATTTCAATGCCTTGCTTTTGTTGTACGTCTTCTTTCTTCAGCACGACATGCTGAACAAAGGGAGTCACATGTAATCAATATCCACTATCTTTAGATTTAATTTAAATTATAAAAAAGTTTTTGAATATTTTTTTTTATGAAAGTTTAGATATTTTTTTAAATTAAAATCACAAAATTATCGCTATTTTGTATGCATAGACTGCTATTTTAAACTGAAACACAAACCTGTGAATGATGTATCGTCACATTTGATAACATAACTAGGGTTAGCCATTATATTATATGCCTGGTTGAATTTATTTTTCATGGTGCTTTCGTCATACACCGCAGTTATTACTGTGATCTCAAACTCTATTATTATACTTCCTGGTCTGAAAAAGTAACACAGGACATAATACCATAAAAGAAATCAAACGTTAAAAAATCTGCACAAGAACTTAACTATTCTGTTCTGATCTACTCGTGTTTATTCATTCCTAACACCATACGTCAGCTGCAAAACCTAACTCCTGCTTCATTATAGAATTTGGCAATGTACAATAAAAATAATTATTATACATTTGCTGAATGGTCAAAGAGTCAATTTATTACCCCGCGGTACTAAAATAGCTAAATTTAAATTGTCCTCCACTTTCTGACAAACTACAATATAAAATATGTTCAACAACGTGAATTTATTTTAACAGAAAATCACTTTGCCATATTGTTGTCGTCTGTTGATATCTCGGGCTTCTATTCATCTTGAAGATAAACCCCGTGAGAGCTTGAATGTCAATAGCCAATTGAAGTACAGGAAAAAAAGAAAAAACACAAAATATTATTTCTCATGCATCGGTCAGCAATACAAATACCGATTAACCGGTTTAACAGTACTGGTGGAACAGTGAAAAAAAAGTTTTTTGGAGAAATTTGAAAAAATATTACCCTAAATTTACTTTAGAAAGTAACATTTAAGTGTAATAAAATATAATATTTCTACTATGTCATAACAATCAGTTACGTGGTCATCCTTACATGATAGATAGACGTTTGTAACTGTGTCCTAGATTGAACAAAAAACTATTTTAAGGTGTCAAGCATACTCGCAGCTTGCATACTACTAAATAAATAAAAGTTAGAATACTAGTGTTTATATTGGACTCACCTAAATCCTAGTATAATTATTCCATCTATTAACCCTGCTAGTTCTGAATTGGCAAGTATTGTTTGCAGCTAAAATTAAAAAAAATCGCAATAAAAATGAAATACAAGGTTATAATTAATATTCAATAAAAATTATACAAAGACCTTTTTTTATTTGAAACTTGTTTTAAAATAAACATTGTATTATGACTGTCTTTGAAAGATTACAATTAAACGAAACACTTAATAAAAACGCTACTTATTCTGTACTTACAAATAGTTTTATTTGTGCTGCTAACTGCTGATATTCTTGCGATTGAGGGTTATTCAGATTGTTATTCCATTCTTGATAAGTAGTTATCTGTCCATGATATTGTGTTTTAGATGATACTTCTTGTTTTCGTGTTGTTGAAACAACAGAAATTTCTCCATTTGTTTGGTCGGTCACTACACCATAAATCTGTGTTGTAGCTTCATCTCTAATAATCTGTGTTGTTACAAGGTCACTACCTTTTTCTGTTGTAAACACATTCGCTGTTGAGGTTAAAGCGCCTTCTTTAGTTATCATGCGTTTTGTTTCTGTAATTTCATTAAAAGTTGCTAATTCAGAATCCGATGTTGTCATGGCAGATCCATTTGTTCCCGAATAATTTTTCGCTGTAATCGTGTAATTGAATATTCCGGAATGCTCTATTAAAGTGCTAACATCAATACCTGTCAACAGCTCTGTTGTCGATTTTGTCGAATCATTTTTTCCATCTCTTGTTAAATCTGCTGAACTGATGTCAAAACTAGTTGTTATGTCTCCTCTTGTCATAATACTTGTATGAACCCCTGTCGTTTGACCTTCAAAGACATTTGTTGTTTTATCACGTATAGTAGTTACTGTGTTATATGCAGTTGTTTGTGCTTTTGTTTGCATGGTTTCAGACTTCACTGTTTGGCCTCCTGCAGTAATGATGGTGGTATCTGTATGTAATGAAGCTTGAGTACTGGTAACTGCTGTTGATGTTTCAGTAGTTTTATATGTTGCTGATGTAGTAGCAATCATGTTATCTGTATCTAATGGTGTTTTGTTACTGGTCACAGGTTTTGATGCAATTGTGGTATAATCTGTAAGTGATGTAGCAGCAGATGTAGTGTCTGCAACGGATGAGGCTTGGGTACTGATAACTAATGTCTCAGAAATATCAGTAACAAATGTAGTAGCAGTATCTGGTGAAGTTTTAGTACTGAGAACTAATTCTGATGTTTTGATAGGAGCAGTTGCACTTGATTTAGCATCACTAGTAATATCATCACTAATAGCGACTAATTTTGATGTATCAGCAGAAGTATCTGTATCTGATGAAGCTGTAGTACTGGGTACTGCTTTTGATGTTTCAACGGATGTATCTGTAACTAATGTAATTGTAGTGGCGGCATATGTATCTATTAAAAATTTAGTAGTAGCAACTAATGTTGATGTTGCAGCACTAATATTTGTAACTGATGTCGAAAGAGTGTTAGTGTCTACAGCTGCACTGGCAACTGACTTTGAAGTTTCGGTAGTTGTAACTACTTTTTCAATTGTTGTATTTCTAGCAGTTGTGGAAGTATCTATAGCCGGTAAAGCTTTGCTTACTGACTTTGAATTTTCAGAAGAATTATCTGTAAATAATGTAGTAGCAATGTTGATGCCTATATCTGTACTAGCAACTAAATTTATTGTTTTAGTAGTATCTCTATTTGATGAAGACGTAGTGGTATCTGTATTTAATGAGGCTTTAGTTCTGGCATCTAGTTCTGAAGTGTCAGCATTAGTATTTTTAACTGATGTAGTACTAATGGTGGTATCTGCATCTGATAGAGCTGTACTACCGGCAATTAATTTTGATATGTCAGAAGTAGTATCTGCTTCTAATGTCGCAGTAAACGATATAGTATCAGTTGTTGAAGCTGTTTCTGAGGAAGCTTTGGTAGTGGCATCTGATGTTGCTACTTTAGTAGTTATATCTATATCTGATTTAGCACCAGTAGTTGTATCTACATCTGATAAACCTTTAGAAGTAGCAGAGATGGTATTTGTTTCAGTGATAAGATTTGGTTTTGACGTCGCGGCAATATCTTCTGTAGCCATAGGAGCTGTAGTAGTGGCAACTAGTTTTGACGTTTCAGCAGTAGTATCTTTATCTGATGTTGTATATTTTGGAGAATCTGATGATTTTAACATGAATGCAGCTGTATCTTTGGCTGATGTAGTAGCAACACTTCTGTCTGTATATGATAAAGCTTCATCATCGGAAACTGATTTAGATGTGTCCGCTATGGTAGTGGTTACTTCAAAAGCAGCAGTCGGTGCATCTGTTATTGATTTTGTATTTGATTTTGTTATTGATTGTGAATTATCTGTAAATAATGTAGTAGCAGTGTTGATGCCTATATCTGTACTAGCAACTAAATTTATTGTTTTAGTAGTATCTCTGTTTGATGAAGACTCCGTAGTAGTATCTGTATTTAATGAGGCTTTAGTTCTGGCATCTAGTTCTGAAGTGTAGGCATTAGTATTTTTAACTGATGTAGTACTAATGGTGGTATCTGCATCTGATAGAGCTGTACTACCGGCAATTAATTTTGATATGTCAGCAGTAGTATCTGCTTCTAATGTCGCAGTAAACGATATAGTATCAGTTGATGAAGCTGTTTCTGAGGAAGCTTTAGTAGTGGCATCTGATGTTGCTACTTTAGTAGTTATATCTATATCTGATTTAACACCAGTAGTTGTATCTACATCTGATAAACCGTTAGAAGTAGCAGAGATGGTATATGTTTCAGTGATAAGATTTGGTTTTGACGTCGCGGCAATATCTTCTGTAGCCATAGGAGCTGTAGTAGTGGCAACTAGTTTTGACGTTTTGGCAGTAGTATCTATATCTGATGGTGTATATTTTGGAGAATCTGATGATTTTAACATTACTGCAGCTGTATCTATGGCTGATGTAGTAGCAACACGTCTGTCTGTATATGATAAAGCTTCATCATTGGAAACTGATTTAGATGTGTCCGCTATGGTAGTGGTTACTTCAAAAGCAGCAGTCGGTGCATCTGTTATTGATTTTGTATTTGATTTTGTTATTGATTGTGAATTATCTGTAAATAATGTAGTAGCAGTGTTGATGCCTATATCTGTACTAGCAACTAAATTTATTGTTTTAGTAGTATCTCTATTTGATGAAGACGTAGTGGTATCTGTATTTAATGAGGCTTTAGTTCTGGCATCTAGTTCTGAAGTGTCAGCATTAGTATTTTTAACTGATGTAGTACTAATGGTGGTATCTGCATCTGATAGAGCTGTACTACCGGCAATTAATTTTGATATGTCAGAAGTAGTATCTGCTTCTAATGTCGCAGTAAACGATATAGTATCAGTTGTTGAAGCTGTTTCTGAGGAAGCTTTGGTAGTGGCATCTGATGTTGCTACTTTAGTAGTTATATCTATATCTGATTTAGCACCAGTAGTTGTATCTACATCTGATAAACCTTTAGAAGTAGCAGAGATGGTATTTGTTTCAGTGATAAGATTTGGTTTTGACGTCGCGGCAATATCTTCTGTAGCCATAGGAGCTGTAGTAGTGGCAACTAGTTTTGACGTTTCAGCAGTAGTATCTTTATCTGATGTTGTATATTTTGGAGAATCTGATGATTTTAACATGAATGCAGCTGTATCTTTGGCTGATGTAGTAGCAACACTTCTGTCTGTATATGATAAAGCTTCATCATCGGAAACTGATTTAGATGTGTCCGCTATGGTAGTGGTTACTTCGAAAGCAGCAGTCGGTGCATCTGTTATTGATTTTGTATTTGATTTTGTTATTGATTGTGAATTATCTGTAAATAATGTAGTAGCAGTGTTGATGCCTATATCTGTACTAGCAACTAAATTTATTGTTTTAGTAGTATCTCTGTTTGATGAAGACTCCGTAGTAGTATCTGTATTTAATGAGGCTTTAGTTCTGGCATCTAGTTCTGAAGTGTAGGCATTAGTATTTTTAACTGATGTAGTACTAATGGTGGTATCTGCATCTGATAGAGCTGTACTACCGGCAATTAATTTTGATATGTCAGCAGTAGTATCTGCTTCTAATGTCGCAGTAAACGATATAGTATCAGTTGATGAAGCTGTTTCTGAGGAAGCTTTAGTAGTGGCATCTGATGTTGCTACTTTAGTAGTTATATCTATATCTGATTTAACACCAGTAGTTGTATCTACATCTGATAAACCGTTAGAAGTAGCAGAGATGGTATATGTTTCAGTGATAAGATTTGGTTTTGACGTCGCGGCAATATCTTCTGTAGCCATAGGAGCTGTAGTAGTGGCAACTAGTTTTGACGTTTTGGCAGTAGTATCTATATCTGATGGTGTATATTTTGGAGAATCTGATGATTTTAACATTACTGCAGCTGTATCTATGGCTGATGTAGTAGCAACACGTCTGTCTGTATATGATAAAGCTTCATCATTGGAAACTGATTTAGATGTGTCCGCTATGGTAGTGGTTACTTCAAAAGCAGCAGTCGGTGCATCTGTTATTGATTTTGTATTTGATTTTGTTATTGATTGTGAATTATCTGTAAATAATGTAGTAGCAGTGTTGATGCCTATATCTGTACTAGCAACTAAATTTATTGTTTTAGTAGTATCTCTATTTGATGAAGACGTAGTGGTATCTGTATTTAATGAGGCTTTAGTTCTGGCATCTAGTTCTGAAGTGTCAGCATTAGTATTTTTAACTGATGTAGTACTAATGGTGGTATCTGCATCTGATAGAGCTGTACTACCGGCAATTAATTTTGATATGTCAGCAGTAGTATCTGCTTCTAATGTCGCAGTAAACGATATAGTATCAGTTGTTGAAGCTGTTTCTGAGGAAGCTTTAGTAGTGGCATCTGATGTTGCTACTTTAGTAGTTATATCTATATCTGATTTAACACCAGTAGTTGTATCTACATCTGATAAACCGTTAGAAGTAGCAGAGATGGTATATGTTTCAGTGATAAGATTTGATTTTGACGTCGCGGCAATATCTTCTGTAGCCATAGGAGCTGTAGTAGTGGCAACTAGTTTTGACGTTTCTGCAGTAGTATCTATATCTGATGGTGTATATTTTGGAGAATCTGATGATTTTAACATTACTGCAGCTGTATCTATGGCTGATGTAGTAGCAACACGTCTGTCTGTATATGATAAAGCTTCATCATTGGAAACTGATTTAGATGTGTCCGCTATGGTAGTGGTTACTTCAAAAGCAGCAGTCGGTGCATCTGTTATTGATTTTGTAGCAGTTGTAGTATATGCATGTGATGTAGCATCCTTGTTAGAAACTGAATTTGATATGTCAGTGATGATATTAGTAACTGTTGTAGCTGATGGACTGGCATCGGATTTTAATTCCTCGGTTGTTGTTTCTGTACTTGTTAACATTGAAGCTTGAAGAATGTCAACTGTTTTTGACGTTTCGGTAATTTCATTTAAAATAGATGTGGCAGCATTGGTGGTTTCTGTATTTGATAAAGATTTAGTACTTGCAACTGATGTACTAGAAATATTATTATATGTAGCTGATGAATAAGGTGTAGTGAAATTTGATTTCAATATTTCAGTATTAGTTACTGTATCTGGTGTACTAGCTTTGATGGAAAATGTTTGTGATGTTACAGCTGTGGGATAGATAAGTGACTTTATAGTTGTGTCTGTACCGTAATCAGATCGGTTATTTTGTTCAACTGTAACATTTGTATAAGTGGTTTTAGATACCTCAGGAAAATCTGTAAATGATTTAGCATCAGTAGTGAAATTTGGTGTAGATTTATAATCTGCTTCAGTACTACTAGATATTGCATTTGTTATTTGCGCAAAAGTTGCAGGAGATTTAAATATGTCAACATTGGTTACTGTAAATGATGTATTAACAGGGATGTTATTTAGATCTGATGTACCATCCTTGCTTGGAACTGTGTTGGATGTATTAGCAGTGGTATCTGTAACCGATATATTAGCAGTAGTATCTGTAACCGATCTAATAGTAGTTGTGCTATTTGACGTTGTAGCTGCGGTATCTGTAACTGAATTTGCAGCGGAAGCGGAATTCGATTTTGATTCATCAGCAGTTGTTTGTGTTACTAAGGTTAAAACGGTGCTTTTAGAGTCCTCAGTGGTGGCATCAAATGTGGTATCAGTGGAAGTATTCAGTTTTGATATTACAGTAGTAATCATTGATTCTTTAGTACTCACAACTAATTTTGATGTGTCAGCAGTAGGAGACGTAGTGGAATCTGATGTATTAACAGCAGGTTTTTCTGTATTCGATGGAACCTCAATACTGGCTACTGAATTCTGTATGATAGCTGAGATATCTGTTACTTCTGTAACAGTATGAGATGCATCTGATATTACCTTTGTAATAGTGGTATCTGTAACTGATGCAGGAGTGGTGTTAGTATTTGTAATTGACGTGGCATCCTTGGTGGCAACTGATTTTGGTGTGTCAATAGTGCTATTAGTCATTAATGTAGGTAATGTAGTGGCATCAGATTTCAACATCACAGATGATGTATCGACATCAGAAGACGCAGTGGCAATTGTATCTGTTATTATTGCTGCTTGAATACTGGAAACCGCTTTTGGTGTTTCAGTATATGATGTTTCAGCAGCAGTAGAATCTACATATGATAAAACTTTAGTACTGTCAACAGATTTTGATGTCAGATCAACATCTTCCATTGTTATGGATGTTAGAGCAGTTGTTGTTTTAACACCGTTGTTTGTTATTATCATTAATGTGTCTACTGTTGTTTCATGGCCTTTAGTTATTTCAGGAATAAGCATATTTGTTGAAATGATATCGTGAACTGTTGCGGATGAAGCCTGTTTATCATCCCTTGTTTCTGTTGTTGTAGGTATTTTTGTCGTTGTGTAAACTGTCTTTGTGAACGTTGTTTCCCCAACTTTACTGGTCACAGGTAGTGTCATATTGACAGTGGACGCAACGGGTTTCGTTGATACAGAAGATTCCATACTGGTCGTATTTGTGTCAACACCACTGTGTATTTCATCAGTAGATGGTGTGATAACCAACATAGGTGTTTTTGAGTTATCAACATCATTCTCTGGTGTTACCGCATATTTGGTTAATAAGGAATTTTCTTTGGTGGGTGGTGACACCGTAATTTCATTGGTTAGTTCCGAGTCTTTTGTTGTTGACGGAAACATGATATAAGCACTTGTCTCGGCTCCGTTTGCGGTTCTATAAGACAAATTAACAGCTGTCTCTGTATCTTTGGTTGATGAATACATTATTTGTGCATTTGTTCCAACTCTTTTGGGGGTTAGAGAAGACACACTATATATAGTTGTTATCTCATTATCCACGGTTTTGGATGGACCTAATAAGTCTGCAGTATTTTCAACTCGATCAATTGTTGTGTCTGTTTCTTTTGTTGAATGCACAATTGTTTTTTCGGTTGTTTCAGGTTCAGTCCCTTTTGTGGTTGTAGAAGCAATAATATCCACGGATGTCTCAATGTCTTTGGATGTCGAAGCAAAGACGTCTTCCTTAGTTGCAGCTGTCAATTTGATCGTAGAATCCGTCACTTTTGCAACTGTTGTATAAAATCTGTCATTTGTAGAAATTAAAACTGTATGTGTTGTAGTTTCAGTATGTTCAGAATTTCTATGTGTAGGAGATACAATATCTCCTGTAATTTGTTCTGCCGTACTTATGCCTGTTTCATCAACAGTCTTAGTTGAAGAATATAAATAATCATTGGTAATTGTTTCAACAGCTTCATTACTCGTTTTTACTGTACTTAATGTTGTTAAAACAGACAACTCTGCAGCCTTTGAATGAACATATGCAGTTGATAAATCAGCCGTTTTTGTAAAGAAAGGGTTCCCAGTGGTGTAATCACCGTCTTTTGCTGTTGATTCCTCCACATGCTGAGTTGTTGAATCTTTTAAATCTTGTGTTACTGAATTTTTTGAAATTTGTGTGCTTAAATCCATCACATTCTGAGTTGTTGCATTATTTAAATCATGAACTGTTGAATGTACTACATTCCGAGTTGTTAAATCTACTACATCTTGGGTTGTTGAATCATTCATTTGCTGTACTGTAACCCCATTACCATCATGTACTGTTGAACCATTATCATCCTGTGTTGTCAAATCTCTCAAATCGTTTGTTTGTGAATCTACTGAATGCATAGATGACGAATCCGTCAACTCTTTCGTTGTTGAACCCATCATATGCTGAGTTATTTTTCCTGAATCTTTAACTGTGGAATCTCTTAAATCGTATACTGTTGTATCTATGACATACTGAGTAGCTGAATCTCTCAAATCTGACGTTGTTGAATCTACCGTATTTTTTAAATCTTGTGTCGAATAATCTATATCATTCGTAGTTGATGAATCTTTTAAATATTGCTTAAGTTTAGTGGTCGAATCCATTAAATGTTTAGTATTTAAATCTACCACGTGCACAGTTGTTGAAACATCCATATGCTGAGGTGTTGAATCTTTCAATTCTTGGGATGTTGAATCCGTTTCAGCTGATCTATATTGATGCATTTCTGATGTTATCAATTTGGGTGATGCCGTAGACATAACATCGGTTGTAGTTTCTGTATTTTGGCCATTTCTTGTTGTGTATTCTGTCAGTGGTGTCTTGTCATAAGTACTTTTATCTGAAAGGACGATAAAATTAGTCGTTATACATAAACCATCTTTGCAATTTGTTCTATGTAAAAAAAGATCACATGCCTAAAACAGTTATCCAAGCTGCTCTAATATTGTTTTTAAAGGTTAAGTTGAATCAATTTAAAAATGCATACATATATAAGGAAGGTGTTATAATAGTTGCTTGCATCTATGATAATTTGAAATTTAAAAAACCGACAAAGACAAAAAACACACAGAAGACTAGCAACACAAACCCACCCGACTAAAAATTAAATGTGAAAATTTTTCTTTTCATTAAGATCTTCTGAAATACAGTTTATTATGGTAGTTAATGCACTGTTAGCAAGATAATCTCTCCCTTTGATAGACTTTCTTGTCTTATCTGCATAAGGTTACAGTCGGACGTGAAAACGAATTCCATGGACTTTCCAGCTCATTACTTTCCACGGAAAACCACCATGATAACTTTTATATATGAATAATGTGCAAACTTAGGACTACCAATTATAGCAGGTTTAAGACAATGTTATGGTATGCTTGAGATATAAATTATAAATCTTAAAGTCTTTAGTTTTATTGCAAATGTGTTGAAAAAAACTAAGCTGTCAAATTAAGTACAATCGATGATAAAATAATTTGTTTATCAACTCTATCTTAAAGGGTTTGTTATTAAAATTTTATCATTCTAAATTTGCAGATATAATATGTTTTCTCTTTATTTGTATTAAAAATAATTTGAAAAAAAAGAAGTTTTAAATGTACAACTGGTAGATTTTGCAATAGACTTATGTTTTACTTTGATTTATCCATTTTACAATTTCAGTAACAACAAAGGTTGATTTCTGATTTCAATATATCTTATCTAAAATCAGTTTCAAATGACTATATAACACAACACAAACCAAGAATTTCGGCATTTGTAGACTTCATATCATCATTTTCTGCGTTTAAAAGAGTTTCTTTGTTCGTCCGTTTTCCCGTGGACTCATTGAGTCCTATAGATGTTTCAAGTGTATTTGTGTCACTTTTGGAAGTTACAGTTGTAACAGGTGCAGAGATATCAACATTTGAGCTGGCAAATGTTATAGGCGTTATTATGTCATAGTTAGATCTTGTATTTGTAACAGACGGGTTGTTAGCGTCAGAGCTTTTAACTGTTACAATTCCAGTGGACCTTCTCATTGTTGCTAGCGAATAAGTGTCAACAGTGGATCTTGTATCTTTTTCGGTGTCAGCATTGTAGTCATCACTTGTTACTAATGTTGTGTTGTCAACAGTAGAGCTTAAAGTTGTTACAGATATATAGCTGTCATCACTGGATTTAGGTATAGTGGTGTCAACATTGCTTCTTTCTGCTGTTATTTGTGAAGTGATCTCATCATTTATTCCTGATGTCTCAAGCATAGTGGCGTCCAAACTGGAACTTGCATTCGTTACAAGTGTCACAGTGTGAATATTGAAGCTTGCAGTTGTTACTGATGCAGATGTATCAATAATTATTTTCGAGGATGTGATGCCATCATTGGCGTCTGTTGTTGCTGATACAACTGAAGTATTTTCTAGATTGAGCGTAGAGCTGTCATCATTGGAACTTGTGTTTTTTTCATGTAAAGTAGTGTCAACATTGGTGATTGTAGTTATTACATGTGTATTAGTGTCAATATTGGAACTTAAACTTTTTGGTGGTGTATAAGTCCTACTACTAGAACTTGCTGTTGTTTCGGGAAATGGGTAGTCATCTTTGGAATTTGTTGCTTCATGCGTTAAGCTGTCTAAACCGAAATAAGCAGTTGTTATAGGTGTAACACCTTGAAAATTGGAGCTTGTAGTTTTTTGTAATGAAGAAGTGTGAATTTTATAACTTGTAGATGTTTCAGGTGTTATGGTATCAACATTGGCGATTGTAATTATTTCAATTGTTTTGGTGTGAACATTTGGACTTTTAGTTGTTTCAGGTAAAGTGGTGTCAATATTGGAGATTGTGCTTGTGTCCTGAGTATTGGTGTAAACATGTTTACTTGTAGTTGTTTCGAGTGTAGTAATGTCATTCTTGGAAGGTGACGGTATTTCAGGTGTAGTGGTGCTAACATTGCAACTTGAAGATGCTTCAGGAGATATCATGCCAATATCAGAAGTTCTGGGTATTTCCGTTGCAGTGTCAATTATCCTTTTTTCGAGTGTGCTGTTTTGAACATCTTGACTTGTAGTTGATTCCGTTGTGGGATTATGAATATTCGAACTTGTTGCTGATGTAGCGTTGTGAATATTAGAATTTGTAGTTGTTTCCGGATTAGTAGTGTAAATATTGGAACTTATTGTTTCCGGTGTACTTGTATTAATTTTAGAACTTGTAGTTATTTCCGTTGTGTAAATATTGAAATTTATAGTAGTTCCCTTTGTAGTAGTGTGAATATTGGAACTTGTATTAGTTTCTGGTGTCGTGGTGTGAATATTGGAACTAGTAGTTGTTGCAGTTGAAGTTGCGTGAATATTGAAAGTTTTAGTTGCAACCGGTGTAGTGTCGTCAACGTTGACGCTTGTGATTGTCTTGGGTGCGAAGGTCTCAAGATTTAGAATGGTAGTTTTTAAAAGTGCAGTGGTGTCAATATTTGAGCTTGCGGCAGTTACAAGTTTAGTTGTGTTAAAATCAGCGCTTGCAGTTATTTCATTTGTAGTGGTGTCAACATTGGAGCTTGTAGTTGTTTTAGGTGTAGAGGTGTCACCATCAACATTGGAACATTTAGTTGTTACTGGTATAGCAGGGTCAATATTTTTACTTGTTGTTTTTATAGGATTAGTGGTGTCAATATATGACCTTGTAGTTGTTTCATGATTAGTGGTAGCATTGGCGCTATTGACGTTTGTAATCGTCTTAAGTGTATTAATGTCAATATTAAAATTTTTAGTTGTTTCAGGTATAGTGTTGTCAATATTGGAGATGGTAATCGTTTCTGGTGTAGTGGTGTGAACTTTAGATCTTGTAATTAATTCTGTTGTTATGGCGTAAGTATAAGAACTTGTTGTTTCCGTCGTAGTAGTGTGAATATTGGAACTTGTTGTTTCAGGTGAAGTGGTGAGAATATTAGTACTTGTAGCTGTTTCCGTTAAGGTGGTGAGAATACTAGAACTTGTAGTTGTTTCCGGTGAAATGGGGAGAATATTAGAACTTGTAGTTGTTTCCGGTTTCGTGGTGTGAATATAAGAACTTGTATTTGTTTCTGGTGTACTGTAAGATCTTGACGTTGCTTCTAATAAAGTTGCGTCAGTATTGGACCTTGTAGTCGATACTGAATTAGCCAAAGCAACATTCGATCTGGTAACGATTTCAGCGCTAGATCTTGTAAATGGTGTAGTATTGTCGTAAGTGGATCTTGTAGCGTTTTCATTTAAAAAGATTTCAATATTGGATCTTGTAGTTATTATTGGCGTTGTTGTGTCCATAGCGGATCGTGTAGCTAACGAAGAAGAAGTGATTTCGCCATTAGCACCTGCTGTAGTTAAACGTGAAACGGCATTAATATTAGAGCTTGTAATTATTTCAGAAACAGCTACATCATCATTGTCTAAAACCTTTGTGTTTTTTTCTGTAGAGACGGTATTTAATTTTGAGCTTGTCACGTTAACATTTATGTTTCTATTGACTTCATTTGCATGAGTGTTTACAATATAATTTGTATTTTCATCAGTCGCAGTTGTTACAGCAATGTAGCTTGTTCTTTTTTCAGATGATGTTTTGGTCAAATCAACATTCGAGCTTGAGGTTATTGCAGCTTCAGCCACGTCAACATTTGAGTTTGAAGTTGTTGCTGGTAAAGTCGAATCAATATCTGAGCTGGTAGACGTTTCAGATGCTATAAGGTCACCCCTGTAGATTGTAGTGTCCTTACCTGATATAAAGTCAAACTTAAAGTTTGAAGTTATTCTAGTAGCAGCCAAATCAACATTTGAACTTGTAACATTGGTTATTTCTGTATAGTAAGTAATGGAGTTGGTAGTTGTTTCAGGTGCTGATGACTCGACATTCAAGTTTGTATTTTTGCCAGTAAATGTTAACCCACCATTTGAACCTGAAGCTGTTCCAGAAGTGGAGGTAGGGCTTTCTCCTGAAGTTAAGTATACGTTGGAGTTGGAGGTTGTTTCAGCTGCTTGAAACTGTATGCTTGATTTTCTTGAAATGTCATCTAATGTATATTCAACAAAAGAGTTTGTTGATCCGGTTCTAATTTCGTCAACATCTGAGGTAGCTACGGCAACTGCAGTCAAGTCAACAGCTGCGTTTGTTGTGTCTGAAGTTGTTGCGATAGTTGAAAACACTTTAGAATATGTAGTAGATCCAGGTTCTGCTGATTTAACATCTGATTGCCAATGTGTTACAGTATACGTTGAATCAACATTTGGTCTTCCTGTTGTCTCAGTTACATCTAAATCAATAGCTGACATTTTAGTTGTTGCAGATTCAGTAAAGTCAACATTGGAATTGGAAGCAGTTTTACCTATAGGCAAATTAATATTTGAGTCCGTCGCGTTATTTGCAGACAAACCATTATTTGATGTTGCAGTTGTTTCGGCTATAGTTGAATCCACTTTAGCGCTTGACGTTGTACCAGGGGCAGGCACGTTATAATTTGAACTTGTGGATCTCTCAGCTACAGGCCACTTTACATTGGATTGTGTAGATGTTTTGTCTGCAATCAAGTCAACATTCACACCAGCGGTCTCTTCAGAAGCAGTCAATTGAACAGATGGCATAGTTGTTAACATATTTGTATTAGTGACCAAACTGGATTGTTTTGTTGTTTCAGCTGATTGGGAGTGATGGCTGGAGCTAGTAGTAGTCCTATTTGCTGTGAAACCAATATTGATTGAATTAGTTGTGGATTCATTAAAGGATGTTGTGTAGTCAATATTGGAGTTTGATGCTGTTTTAGCTGCGGTTAGGTTGACAGCTGCACTTGTAACCCTTTCAAATAATGTCGAGTCAACGTAAGATTGTGTAGATGTTTTTGTGGAGTAAGCATTACTATTAGTTGATGAATCACCCATAGTAGAGGGAGCAGTGGAGATTGTTAGTGTTTCATCTGTCGTGGGATCGATATTGGAGTTGACATTTGTTGTAGCTGTTGCAAACTTACTTATGGTCTGTTGTGTAACATCATCTGTTAAGGTATTAGTAATGGAGTTTGAAGTCGATTTATCACTAGAATATTTAACGTTGTCGGCTACCGTGGCATTAATGTGGGAGCTTGTTTCCGCTGCAGCAGTGTAAACATGACCATTTTCACTAAAATTGTTATTTGCCTCAGTTGAGATAATGCCAACACTTATACTTGAATTTATTTTATTTTCTGTACTGTGAGCCGCAAAGACTGTACTTAATTCATCTGAACTGTTGTCAACGCTAGAACTTGTTGATTGTTCAATAAATAGTACACTAGATGTTGAAATTTTTGTCTTTGTATCCATATCATTGAAGCTTAAAGTTGATTTTAAAAGATTCATATTAGTTTTTAAGTTTGTTGTTGAGGTCATTTCAAGACCTTTTGTATCTGGTAAACTTATGTTAACACTAGTTGCATCAGAATTTAATTCTGTGGTGCTTAAAAAAAGTCCATTATCTTTGTCAGAGCTTGTTGCATGTATTTCACTCTGTGTAGACATAATGTTAGGTCCTACATCAGTTGATTTAACATCTTTTGTACCTTGGGCCGAGTCTGTTGTAAGTATTTCAACCGTACTTGTGTCATTATAAGATCTGATAGAAGAATCTGTAAAGGCATGTTCACTTCTAGTAACCGTATTTTCAATAGAAGCTGTTTTTAATTGCGGAGAGTAAGTTGTTACTTTTTCAGATGACCAAAGATCTGATGTTGGGATGTTTACTGTTATACCCTGGGCTGAAATTAAAAGTATCGTTTAAGCATATTAATGTTTATACGGCTATAAATTAATATATATTTTATATTCAACATTCAGTTTTTAAATTTCAAGACACCCACCTGTTACATTAATTCTATTAACAAGCATCAGTCATACTCTTCAACTTTCATATAATGTGGAAAATAATAATATAAAATGAAAAACCTAAATAGTATTGAAAACTGGTACTAGTACTTCAAAAAAGTTACTATTCCTTGTGCATTTCATCATTACGAATGTCAGTTGTTGATAATTATTTCATTTTCATTATACAGAAACAACTTTAATTAATATTTAACATTCATATTTCCTGCAGTTTTTGTAATTAGAACTTATAAACATCTATTGACATCTATTCACTCAATTCAACATACTAACAAATGTTTGCTCTGCTGTTACATAACACCAATACAATGGCTATAAATCAAGAAATTCACAGTTTATTTTAGACATAAACATCGTTTAAAAATTCAATGTAGTAAATTTTATACACAATTTGTATACCAATCATTGCTTAAAAATGTCATTTACTATACTGATATCTTAATTGTCCTCTTGTTATTGTCATTTTGTACATCCATTTATACTTAGCAGATGACTTGCGACCGTGCATTACAATTTAAATTAAACCACAAGCTACCTATCTAAATAGTGATCAGTCAATGACGTACATGTACAGTGCATAAATAATCAAGATAATAGATCAGTGCTATGCAATTCCTCATCAAAAAATAGAATACATTGAGTGTTACGAACATGATACAATATCTAAAATGATCAGCCTCAGTGAATACAAAAATGACACAACACTTAGAATGCTTTGCAAAAAATAAGAAATATAGAAAATAAACTAATTAATCTGCTCTCAGATTCTATCATGTAAAACGGATTATTGTAAAGGTAAATAATATCTTTTTTACAACAATAACAAACTAAAACAAACTTTCTGAAAAAGATCGTTTACACAAAAACTGCCTTCTAAAACAACTCGTATTCTTTTCATAAACATTTTTAATAACTGTTCATTTTCTCGTAAATTGTGCTTTGTTGTGCAGAACTTTTATGACTTGTTGTCAGAAATCTTTTGAACAATATTAAATTGGCGAGTACTGCTTGATATAATTCAGAAGTTACTTTATTTTTTGTATAGGTATAAATCTCTCACTTTATAGAGCTAACGCCTGAACTTGCAAAGGCTAGGCAGCTTTCAAATGCATAACGATAGGAATTATTTAGTTTGTTAAATCATATGTTCCTGTTATTGATTATACCCCACGCAACGAAGTTGCTGGGGGTATATGTTTTGACCCATCCTTGTCTCCGTCAGTGTGTTCTTCAGTGCGTCCATGTGTCATGATGTTGTCGCCTATATAGCGCTCTCATTTCCAAATGGATTTTCATGAAACTTTAAGAAATTGTTATAGTAAGTGCTTGGATGGGATTGATTTTCAGGGAAATTCGTCAAGGGGGACTATATTTTTGGGATGGGGACTTTCGTGAACATGTATATTCAATGTTGTCAACTGAATAGCGCTTTTATTTCTAAATGGATTTTCATGAAACTTTGGGAAATTGTTACTTATAGTACGTACTTAGATGGGATTGATTTTTAGGGAATTTTGTCAAGGGGAACTATATTTTATGGAGGGGGACTTAGTCAACTTTCATGAACATGTATGCTCAATGTTGTCGTTTGGATAGTGCTTTCATTTCTAAATGGATTTTCGTGAAACTTTGGAAAATTGTTACTTATAGTAAGTGTTTGGATGGAATTGATTTTTAGGGAAATTCGTCAAGGGGACCATACTTTTGGAAGGGGACTAAGTCAATTTTCATGAACATGTATTTTCAATGTTGTTGCCTAAATAGCGCTTTTATTTCTTCTTCGTGGATTTTCATAAAACTTTGGAACATTGTTACTTATAGTAGGTGCTTGGATGGGATTGATTTTCAGGGAATTTCGTCAAGGGGGACCATATTTTTGGAGGGGGATTAATTACCTTTCATGTATATGTATATTCAATGTTGTTGCCTGGTTAGTGTTTTCATTTCTAAATGGATTTTCATGACAATTTATACTATAATATATACTAATTTAAATACAAAATTACGCCTTAATGTAGTGGTAATGCGTAGGGTATTGTGAACTTGCTCAATAAGGTTCTTGAATTAAATACTGCTGCAAGAACGGTAAAATTGAAAATTCAGAGTTTATGTTTGTTATACTTTTGAATTCATTTGTGAATATGTTTTGGTTAATTTGGTGGTATTTCTTTAAAACATTTGTCACAACTTTTGTAATTGTAAATTGAAGTTAACCGACCAAATAGCTTAAACGAATAATAACCGTTGTATATCCGACTAGGTAAACTAATAATTGCATTATCGTTGACTATAAGCGCTCGGGCGGCAGAGTTAACCATATGTTAAGTTCATTAACTGTAGTTTATTACTAAAATTGTTATACTTTGTAACCCGCTTCGTAAAATTACAGAAAAGGTAACTGACAGCTAACATGATTACCTACCTACGCTCCGTAGGTCTGCGGTTTCCTTTGTATTATGCATTGCAATGCAACTGTTCAACACGATATATCTGAATCTAAGGTGGTTTTTTTTCTATATATATGTATCACTTATCTTTAATTTTACGTTGTTGAATTGTGATATCGATTTGCATTTCTTTAACAGTAAGGTATCACAGGTAGATTTTTGTGTATTTTAGGAATTGGAATGATTCTTGTGTTGTTAGATTGTCTTGTTTGAGTGGTGCTTATCGACACTGCCAATCTGTCAATAAATTTTAAGCTATATCGTGGTATCTAGTTTTCATTGGGAGAAGCCGGAGTACACGAAGAAAACCCCCATCCCTCCGTAAAAAAACTTCAGTGTAGACAGCTACGTCAAGATAGATGACAAACTACCTTTACCATTCTGGCAATAAGACCCCTTTTGTTATTCAGTTATTCAGGTAAATAGCCAAGTAGACCAAAGATTTATATTTTTTACTATTAATAGTAAATAATCTAGGCTTTAATTGACACACAGCTGTTAGGAATTGAAATCGAAATGCCTTTATTTTTATGCTGATATCTAAAGATGTGGCTTAAATTATCCTAATTTGTAAAACTTGTTAAACTGTTGCAACATATAAACGTTAACACACGTGGTTATTGGGGTGTTGAGCAGGACACAAATACACAAGTTAGCTGCCTGTATTTGCTTTTTGTTATTTGGTTGCCTTTCTTAATTAATAAGTGCCAATTGGATTATTACATCAGTCTACTGTATTATCTGTGACCAATTTTATTCCAATATTCTTTAACAGTATTTTGATTTGCTGATTTTATCGTCTGGCGATAGTAATGGGGCTTGCGAAGGTAATTGAAATCATGGGATCTTTTAATGTATTATAGGCTTGTCATTTTTAGAAACAACAAATGTCAGCATAGTTGTTGACTTCCTTATGGGCCTATTATCATCATATGCTACAGCAAATAGTTTTATTTTTGTGTAATTGGGTTTGTTAGATATTCATTTCGCATCTGTCAATAAACCCCTTGCTTTTCCTTGCTTAAAAAAAACTTAAATAAAAAAGCAGATATTTCTAAGGTTCTTCTATATCGGATTTGGTAATTACATTATATGTTATTCCGGTCTTGGACAGGGTATATAATGTCACATTCATTTTTAGGATTTGTATTCCATGAGCCAAGGCGATTGGATTATAACTCCTTAGGCGTGAATGTGACATTTCATGCCCAGTCTTATACCGGAATAACTATTATATTATTGCTATCATCTTAAATAAAAAAATATTTAACGGGAAAACAAATATTTAAGAGATAACTATATACCGTAATTTCTTTTGGAAACATATTAAGTTTATCCATATGTCCTTGGAAATATACGTTTTAAGTGAAGGCATTTTTTTTAAAGGCATTTTGAATATATAGATTTTATAAAATAAACTTACACTCGCGTAATGTCAAATTAGGTTTTTATGGATAAAATCAAAACATATTTAATAAATATTTCCCCTTGTGGCATCATTACTTTGATGATGCGTTGACCATCGAAGCTCATTTGTGATTTATAATTAAAGTTTATAAAAAAGATAAAAAAGTAAGAAAAACATTGTTATACTAAAAAAAAAGCAAAACATCTTTTCTATATAATAATCACCTATTGTTCAATAAATAACCCATTGTATCCTTAAACTGAGAAGTGTCATAAAAGTACGAAATTCAATTTCTGTTGATATTCATGATTAGAAATTTGAAGCTAGTATTGTTCTTAATTGATGTGTGAAGTTGGCCGTTCATTGAAGAGAACTAAAGTAAGAAAACTAGTAATTGATGATAATGCCACTTTTAAGTCATCATAATGAGTATCAATTAATTTTGGACGACGTCTTGACTGAAGAATTTGTAGGTAGTTACGGTATGATGAGGCAGTCAGTGCAGGTACATGTTTGTTAACTTTTATGAGCTTGAGGTCACATTTCTTATTTGTTGTTTTTGCGGGTTGGCACACGATGCTAGAGGACAAAATCATATAGGATTTGAAACATGTGACTGACATTATTTGAGCCATACACTCGACCCCACTCCCCCGATCTCTTCTTTCGCTATATTTGAGTAGTTTTGTTTCTTAACTTTCTCCTTTTATCTTCATAAACAAATATAGTACATTTAATTTTATTTACATGGTTTAAAACATGTTTGGGTAAGTCATTGTTGCACTTGCGTAAATTTTGCAATCGAAGCGGAACGAAGGCGGCTAAGGTGATTAGTTTTCCAAGGGGCCCCTACCGGATAAAAAATATGCTTCATGTAAACGGCTGTAGACGCAAACATAGACTGTAGTATACGGCTTCGTATCTAATCAGAATGCAAGATTTTTATGTGAGCTATAATATTGCTATACAATTCACTGTTCACATTTTAATGACTGTACCATCTAATCGTACCTATTGAATAAAAGTTGTTACTGGGGGATATTTGCTGCCTTGTTAATAATAAAGGCGAGACAAAATTTAACAGACAAAAAATTAAAGAGTATTTCTGCAGTGTTCTTTGGGTGAAAATTTGGAAGGAAGGTACAGCATTCCGTTGCTCTTCTAAAAGTACTATGTCGTAACTGCATTGCGTAACAACATACATTGATGCTAAGACATCATTGTAATTTTTTGTAGTAAACATAAGACCAGTCGTATGTTGTATGATTGTACATACGAGCTCCGAGTGGCTGCAAGGTCGTACGATCTTTTGTTAAACGATGACCATGTCGTTTTCGAATGGCATATAAGTTATCTCAAACTGCACACCTATATTTGAAAAATATACACTATATTTTAAAAATATACGCCTAGGTATAAAACGTGCAAAAAGATTTTGACATATCACACCTTTTGAAATTTAGTCTTCCTTAGTCAAATATGTCTATATGTCTTTATGTCTTTTAAACCCTTACTGTGTAATGGTATCGTGGTATAAAGTTTGTTTTCCTGGTGACATTAAGGGTAGAAAATAAGCACATTTTATTTCTGTGTCTTGTGCTGTTACTTTGAGTTGTTTTGTATATATTAGGTGTGCAAGTCTGTAATAAACATTTTGTCATTTTTGTGTTCATTCACAGTTTAAAGCAATAAGCAACAAAAATTCTTTCATTTATTTTTGGGTACGAGACTTTTTTTATGTTTCCCTGTCGAGGGAACAAAAATCGTCCAAAATGGTAATTTTTTGCTGTTTCTTAAATATTGAGCACTGAATATTTGCATGTTTGGGATAGCTTCTGAACCTGTTGCTGGTACATTTTAAACTCAATTGAGAGATTTCTCCATTTAAAGATGTTTGCCTTGTTTGAACTCTTTCTAAATTGTGATCAAACTTTCATTTTGCTTGTTACATCTGACAAAAGGACGCAGGTTTCTTCTTTAAAAATTAAAGGTTTCGGTAAGAACTATCACATTTGAAGGGAGCAACCGTCTACAGCAAAATTACTTACCTTTGTTGCAATTATTTCAAGCTGGAAAGGGTTCAGCTAAAAAAGTAAAGATGTTGACTTACTTGTTTTCGGGTCATTTTCTGCCAGTGACTGCGTCGTGGTTAAATGCTCTATTTTCAATTGTTTAGCAGTTGTTTCCAATGCCAGTGAGGCTTTGTCTGATAATGTTGCAGCATATGAATTCTTGTCGGTTGATACTTCATCCAAGTGGAAATCTTTACTACTTAGGTCATTAAAAATGATTTGTGAAGTAACTTCGTGTGCCTTCGATACCTCACCATTACTGTTAGTCGTACTTATCATTGCTTGACTATTTGCCAAGTTTGTAAACATTACTTCACTGTCATTTGTTACATGATCACTAATATTGTGCATAAGCGAAGTTGACAGTATTTTACTGGTTGAGTCTTCTGTGGTCATTTCTAAAGGTTTAAAGTCATTCTCTGTCGATTTTTCAATGGATATTATAATGTAGGCAGAAGTGTCTACTTTGATGTCTGTTTTAGAAACGAAGTTACTTGCTGAGTGGGTAGTAGTGGTATTTTCTTGATCCGATATTGTTCTGTCTGTAGTAAAATCGGCATTAATTGTCGGTTTTACATCAAGGTTTTTGCCGTGGTCAAAGGTTGTACTTGCTGTTGTTTGTTCTGTTGTTAAATTGTCGTCAGTTGCTGATGGTGCTTTTGGAGAGGTTTCTTGTTCAGAGGACGTTGGTTTGGTTTTAATTGAGTTGGTAGTGCTTTCGTCGTGAATAGATTTTTTGTTTTCTGTTGTGAGCTCTGCGTCAGTTTCTGTACCTCGTTCGGTAGTTAAGATATCACCAGATGTATTTATTTGATCAATAGTTGTGACTTTACCAGAAGCAGTGACTGGTCGTTTGATTTCGCTTACTTTTGCTACAAAGCCGTCAGTGGAAACCGTGTCTACTTGCGGACTTGCTGTGTTTACGAAATGTATGTTTGTTTTATCATCAGAAGCAATTGAAAATATGTTGGTTGTTTTCATGTTCTCTTTTGCGAACGTTGAAAATTCTGATGAAATTGCATCTCGTTCAGTGAAAAAATCGACTGATGTGGTCTGTTTAACCAAATCATGACCTGTTGTGTATTGATCATTTTGTGTCGTAGCGTATGTGGGAGAAGTTTGAACTTGTTCAATATTGTGTGCATTGTTTTCATGTGTAGTTGGGTGATTTGTGGATATGTCATTTAAAGATGTTGAGAGTGATACAATTTTATCTGATACGTCCAAATTTACAGCTGACGATGGTTTTGCTTCAGTCAAAAATGTTGTCATTTTCATATTTAAGCTGTCAGTACTTATTTCATCTTCAGATCTTGTTGGTGACACTGATTTTGACATCAATTCAACAGGAGAAACACTCATCACTGGAGTTGTTTGCATTTCCTCAACTGAAACAACGTTCGATGAACGGTCTATAATTGGTTTTGTTGTTGTTTGTTTCGCGTGTTCACCTGATGTTCTCATAACAGTTGTTAAGCCTTCGTCAGAGATTAAGCTTGTTGCAGTATTTGTTGCTTTGTATGCAGTATGTGAAATGTCGGTTTCCGTAAGTGTTTCTTCACTTGGCCCAGTTATGTCTGATGTGAGACTTTTAGTCGAAGCATAATTATATTGTAAAGATGTTTCGTCATTAGCTTGTGTTATTAAGTCTGTAGTTTTTAATATTGTCTTGCTTTCAGTAGTTTCTTGGTCAAATCTAACATCTAGAGTTCTGTCATTTTCATGAGGTGTAGTATCTCTTGGCCTACTGTCGGTTTCTGTGTTGGTGTTATATCCGGAGGTTACTTGCATTTCAGATGACATTGTATTTGTAATATTGATTAAAGGGAACATGGTTAGTTCATTACTTTGAACTGTATCCACGTAGGGACTTGTAGTTAGATCTTTTGTTGTAGAGGAGACTGAACTATCAATTGAACTATATGAACCGATACCTTTCACTGTTGCAACGGATTTAATATCTGATGTAGTATTTGCTACTGATTCCACCATTACCATTGAAGTTGTACTTTCTGTGATACCAGAAGTGTCTACAAACATAAAAAATAACACCTTATATTAGAATTTGGTTACATATGAAAAATAATAATCTCTATTGTGAATAATTCATTTTACAAAAAACAGCAATATACAAGTTGCCCGAGCTTATGGAGCATGTGTATCCTAGCCGATACGATACGCCATAGCATAACCTTGTTACGGCATTTGAGTTCACAATGAAAATTGTTGAGAGAGATGGATATGAAGATCTCATATTTTAAGACTTACAACCGTTAGTTGTTATTCACTACAAAATTTATGTATCCCACCTTGTTTAATCTGAAGAACGAACAAAAGAGACTGTTTTTCCCTAACGTGATCGATTTACATCACATCATACCTACCATGTCCAAGCGCCTTCTAAATACTTCAATGCCACTAAAGTCGTTCTATATATTTTTTTTTGGGGGGGGGGATGTTTTGTGGCTTTTTTCTTCGGTACACACGGAACATGAAATGGTAAGATAATCGTTAACTCAAGTTCTCAAATTACCACTTTAACCTTTGTGTGTTAAAAACACATATTGTCTCCATTTCTTAACCATTCAATCAACATGGTATTTGCACTACTTTATATTTTCTCGTAAGGCGTTTTCGATGACTAGTTTATATTTAGTTCTGCTTATTTAAACATGTATCGGTTGACGTAATTTTACAACTTTAAACAACAATGCCTTCAAAGAAGTAAGTATACTTTTCTTTAATCCCATGTAATTTTCACCAATTTTTCTTACGCCTTCCAAGCTTGGCTACAGATTTCATTAATTCTCATTATTAATCACACTAAACACAACTTCCCTACGTCCAGCCAACAAAGAAAATACGGAGTGTAAATTTTCTTCCGATAGGTACAATGATCTTCTTGTTCATCTTGAACAACCCCTGGGTTCACATTACATTCGTACCACTCTGTTTTCTTAGCATGTCAACTGTTTAAAACTTTATAGGGATTATGTACTTGAGTTTGGAGACATTTACTTTTAAATAAAGGTTGACGAGCATCATTTGCGACATAGCTTATTTCCGTCTTTTCAAACTTGTGTGGATAGAGCCTCTACTTGGAGAGAATAAAAAGTTCCTTCACGTGAAATTCAATTAAAGGAATTGATGCAGTGAACATCAATTTTCTCAATAGAAAAGACGTAAAAGATCAATATCTTTATATTTGATAAATCAATCCACTCCAATCATGTCTTATACCAACATCATGGCCCGCCCGTAAAGTCTTTAATTACAAACAAGCATTGCAGGACCTAGACCTTGAAGAATACGTCAAGCAACCTACTGAATGAGAATGTTCTCATTCTCTTTTAATATAAATTCCATCAGCTCATGTCATTACTAGTGATCTTACATCAGTGAATACGTGAATTTCAGAAACATTATTTCTTGTGGTGTAAATTCAAAGAACCTCAGATAGTAGACTGGAATTTAAATTTCAAAATTATTATGGGTTCTGTCGAAGACTGGTAGAGCGGATTAGAGGAGAACGGGAAAATATCCCAGAACTAGATAAACTTTCCAACTGGTTAAGAACATATAAGGCTTATGGTACAACATAGCACATAAGAATCTTAGACAGTGCATTAATGATCGACCTTAATCCGCATTCAAAGACGAAGATGTAATAAATAGCCTCACAACCCTCCATGAGAGGAGAACGGGAAAATATCCCAGAACTAGATAAACTTTCCAACTGGTTAAGAACATATAAGGTTTTTGGTACAACATAGCACATAAGAATCTTAGACAGTGCATTAATGATCGACCTTAATCCGCATTCAAAGACGAAGATGTAATCAATAGCCTCACAACCCTCCATGAGAGGAGAACGGGAAAATATCCCAGAACTAGATAAACTTTCCAACTGGTTAAGAACATATAAGGTTTTTGGTACAACATAGCACATAAGAATCTTAGACAGTGCATTAATGATCGACCTTAATCCGCATTCAAAGACGAAGATGTAATAAATAGCCTCACAACCCTCCATGACTAATATGTTGTTGTTCCTGCAAAGAAGGCTTCTAACAACATTGTTTTGTATGTAAGTCACATGACTATCAATGCAGAGCTACGAATCAATGATAACTATGGTTATTCCTCATACAAACTTAAAACTTTTGACAAAGATGAAATCCTGGCTAACGATAAGCTCATTATGACTTTTTTTAATATTCATTACGACACAAGAGTCTGAAGACTTACTATAATCATTGATATTTTAGACTTAAACCTCTAATATGAGGAGACGAGTTTAATTTCAGAGTTATAAAATTTCCTCTCTTTTGCAGTAATATTCCAGCTAGTCCTGCATACGGTGTTTATGTTTCTCAATTAATCAGATATGAAAAGCTTGCAGTGAGTAGAATGATTTTTACAAACGTTACTAATGTTTTCGGGATAGACAACTACTGCTCGCCCTTAGTAAGTTTTACTATAGATACCTTTTCCTTGTTGAAAAATAGTCTCGTTTGAAAACATGATTGCAAGTAGTTTTCTCATTGTTTCAAATTCAGTGCATGGCGGTTGTGATGCGCTGATTATTGAATACACATATTACTGACTGGTGGTTATGATACCCAACCATTTCATCAACACATCAACTCACACATTACAGTAGTGTAAGCGGGAGGTTGGCTTGACATAAAACATGGTTTCTTTTAAAATGCCTGTACTGGTAGGACAATTGCTGTGGTTGGTATATTTTGGCTGTTGGTTTTGGGTTGCCCAGTTTCTTGGATTGATGTGATTTATGGATTGCCTTTTTTGTTTGGTATTCTGTAACTACCATCATTTAAGAGGCTCTTAATGTCATTTTTGTTTAAATTACCTAGTTAACAAGAAATATTTGTAAAGACAACAACCTGTTGTCAATGACTTTTCCCTTGCTTTTCAGACTCACTTCAAACGTATGAAATACAAATAATGGTCTCCTACTCAAATGGTTAATGCTCGGTTGTATATAATATACCACAATATTAAATAAAATTCAATGGAGATCTTTCTTTCATATTAGAATGAATTATGTGTTTGAACATATACAGCCTTAAATTCTTGAGTACTACGTCATCACATTAGTTATCGAAAACACCTTACGTTTATTTTAATATACATTAAGTAAAATAGGTTAAATCAAGTGTGTCGAGTACAATAATAAGTAGAGGGATCGATAAAACTTTGTGGAAACGTTACCTTGGGTAATTATAAAAGCATTATTTTGGTTTTTATCTACTAATTCATCAAGTCATTAAAAACAGAAAACTATTGAACAGAGCTTATGCCATTATATATGGTGTTTGCACATTCAATCGTTTAAACGTAAACAATATCATATGTTTCAAATAAAGCAACAGATACCAACATAGCGAAGAAAACAAGAATTTTCGTTAATTGTATCTCCCACTCACCAAATATCACTACTTGGTCTGTGTCGATCGTAAAATTGAGTAACTGAGATGAATTTTCTATTGCTTGCTTTAACAGAGCACTGATTGTCTCAGCCGACTGTGTCGTTGCAGTGTCGTTAGTTTTAAGCTGAAGCACGAAATGGACCTCAATGCTTCCCCGCCTAATAAAAAGGAAGTACACAATTATTAACTTTGTATTTGTTATCGATTATTTAGTTTATTTACAGTTATGATTATTAGCCAAATTACTTCAATAGTTGCAACAAGAAAATGACAAAGTGTAACTGTAACTGTTGTTATTAATCAGGGCATTTACTACGTCATTCGGAGAGAACAAAAATATCGTGCAAATAATAGACATCATTAACATTTTCACTTGCCTGACAACTAATAACAGATCAATATAATTCTGAAACGGTAAACAAGATAAATAATTTGAATCAAATTCATTCAAGAGTCAATTCACTTACAAATTTATATAAATAAAAAGAAATGAGTAAAAATGTTGATTCTTAGAAAACGTTTTCGATGAAAAAGAGCAATTTTAAGAACAGTCAGAGGTATGCAGTTTTTGTATCATTTAAAATTAGTATTAAAACCAGACGAACAAGAAAATGGGTATCGGAGACACTGATGTCTCGCTTGTCACATATTGGTAGATGTGAAGATGTGAAGTCATCTTCAAAAAGGCTTCAACGCAAAGGTAAAGCTGAGGTGGGACAAACAAACGAACAGACCTAAAATATGTATGTCTCCCAACTTTCGTTGGTGGGACATAAAAACAAACATATATGGCTGACGGAGAAATAACTGATTGCATTCCGGTCAGTTACGTCTACTTTCAGTGATATTTCACAAATATTTCTAAAATTTTCATACAGATTATAAACCAAAAAAATGGTTATAACTGTAATTTACAGCCTATTGTTTCATTTTATCTCTGTTTCTTTTACTTAAGCCATTTGTCTGATTTCGTCAGCCATATAAAAGACCAAACTAAGTTTTGATATAATTTTAGTATTAATAAGAAAACTACATCAAAATGTTTAGATCTAATATGTAATATAAAGAAGAAAAATGTATACTGTACACATATACAATACATACAGTCATATATCATCAAACCTGAACGATTCTACTGTAACGTAAGAGTAACTGAGTCCTAAAGGTCCTGTGGCCAGGAAATGGTCAAACTGCAAAACAATTAAACAAGAATTTAAATACCCGGTATACTGTTTATCAAATTAAATTTTGATAATAAACCAGCTCAATACTTAAAAATCTCAAACTTTAACACTCGCAAAATACTCGCAAGTTCCGCATAAGTGATCATACTTTGCAAGTGGAGCTTGGTAGATATAAAAATATTCCCAGGGAACAAAGACTTTGCAATTTATGTAAAGTGTTAGATGATGAAAATCATTTCTTTTTTAATTGTCAAATTAATAATGATATAAGGACTAGTTTTTTTAGTCAAATCTCTAATAAAAACTTAGATTTTAACCAGCTTGACTCTTTTAATAAACTTATAACTATTTCAAATTGTGATATGAATGTTTTGCCCATTATTACAGATTTTATTACGCAATCTTGAGAGTTGCGAAAATACGATCCATACTGGTCAAATCCATACATACTTGCAATTTGTTATATATCTTATGTCAATATTTGTTACATATGAATATATGCCTGTTTGTTATATGTTTTTTAAATATTGTATTGCTATAGCCTATTTAGGTTAATTTGTTTGCAAATAAATAAATAAAGAAATAAATAAATAAAAGAAATTATTGGACTATCAAGTAATTAAGCAACACATTCCTCAATTATATTATGGACATTAAGCAATATTGACTATCAATTCAACCATAGGCCAATGGTTAGTCAGATTACAAATAAAATTGATCAAGTCAGAGATTGACTTTAAAATGGTACGTTATTTTAATATTTTTGGTTATTAATTCGGTTCTGCTTGTGGACTATTACTCCTCTGGGGTATCACCGGACAAGTAAATAACATCTGGGTGTTGAAATCGCATTTTTGTTTAAAGAAATTTACTGATTTAAGTTGATGAAACTTTTTATAAAACGTTTATCTGTCCGTTGCAAATGTATTCTTCAATGGTTTTGGCACATTATTAATATGAAATTTGTTAGAGTCTTCATGAACTCGTGCTGACTCGTGAGGATGAGTTTTGCACTGATTTATGTTTGAGTTATTAATTCTCAAAGTTTTGGGTTATTTTTAATAGATTTCGAGCTTTTTCTAAAAGTAAATGTTTAATTCAGACCAAAATCTCAGAAAATCAATAATTCTGTTGAACCAGAAAACAAAACAGATTGCAATTATAAAACGCTTCCTTATAAAGGTTAATTGTTGGTTTTTTTATTGTTGTGTGGTTTTTTTTTCCTTTTGCTTACTCTTATGTAGAACATATATTCGCATAAACAAACTGGATAGGAAATTTTGATCTCGTTTTCGACGCACAATAGGGGCAATTGCTCACATAATCTTTTTGAAGATCATCTCACTTAACTTGGAATCACTATATATGTCGATCAAAGATGCACTTAAGAATAGAGGAGTCCAGAGCGTACCCCCAATAAGTTGTTCATTCACAATATCACAGCAAAAATGTAACTCTCAAATTCACAATTAAAAACTGGAAATAAAATTTACCTACTCTACTTATAAATGTTCTTTCTACATGTCTGTATATCAATGGTTCTATTTACACTTGAATCAGATTTGTGTTTTGTGTAATCCGTTATCTGTTTTAGAACCCAAGATAAGGAAACAGATATAATAGATTAATCTAGGAAGCTGTAGTATACAGACAATACTTTTTATAAAAATAAGTTGTCTTTTATTCATAAAACACTGTAAAATATATGTTTCATTATAAAATGTAATCATTCAAACAAATACATGTTTTTACTTTATCAAGGTTTATTTATACTAAAGTAACAACTTTGCCAGTAAAATGGTCCAGTAAAACATCTCGGAAAATTCTTCCTTTGTCTTTTTTCAGAATGTTTGTTCATTAACTAGTGATAAATGTGTAAAGTAAATTGCTTACTTTATGGATGTTGACTCTAAAATAAGTCACCTGTAAATTTATTATAAAGTTAACAGTACTTGTCACCGTGACGTCATTTCTAACCTTAACATTGAACATTGATTATGGATTTATAATTAAGTCCACCATACCGAGATAATCGTTATTATAAATAAAACAGTGGTGTAATTATCCCATAACTTGATAATTCTTCAATGTTGTGATTTGAAATTATAAAGACATTAGTAAACCGTAAAACGCTATTATCAGAATGAAATTGTGGACATAAACTATACACACGACGTAAGACATCATATCGGTACATCTACTAAGAATGAAATTACAAAATCATATCGACAAATCTACTTAGAATGTAATGACGAAATCATACTCTTTGCTTCGGAGAAAATGAGATATTTCTATAGCAAATAATATGAATATGATAGCTTATAGTGTGCTCGTAGTTCAATTGTTCCCAGTGTTTTATACAATTTTACTGGCTGGTGACCTTAAAATAAAGAAATGTAAATATTTGTATTTAATTTCATTCCGTGTTAGTAACTGTAACACATGGTAGACATGTGAAAGTAGGGATTTAATTTTGTTAGAAAAACCCACATCTTCAACTACAGCTAAGTGCGACATCACGTGATTGGTGTACGTATTCATTTTCAATGTTAGATTGTCAACTCCATAGAAAACCACAAGAGGACAAAACCATTTTAAAAATAAAAATGTTGTTTTGGACATTGTTCCTGATTTTACAGTCACTTATATTTCAAATTAAATACATTTAAGCAGTTTGAATTGCCTGCAAAATATTTCCCAATTCGATAAAAAAAGCTGTATTTTTCCCATGTAGTTCCACAGTCTCAATGCAAAACAGCCATTATTCCATAAAAGGTCAATTTGTGATACAGATGACCCAGTGCAGATAAGCTCTCTTATGTACTCGCTGAGTCATTCAATTAAACGCATGGTGACATAACAACGTTCATGTCACACTTTTTAGATTTTTGCGTTCTGATTAGATGTTCGATACAATGGTGACTTCAACAAGGGAAAAAAAACACTAATCAAATTCTTTAAGATTTTCTACTAAATTTGTTATTTTTTAATTAGCGCAGCTCTTTAACCTTAAGTGCAACTTGACCGACATCATATATATCCAGAATCGTACGTGACAGGCCTTTGTTCTCTCAAAATTTCATGACCTCTTTAAAACCTCCCAAGTGAAAACCAGCTTCCGGGGTAACCTCATTCTAAAAATAGCACTTTCTTTAGAACAGAGCAAGTTAGGACTCAAAAATTTTCCAATACATCCACCTTTCAGAAAAACTTTTATTAAAATCCAGTTATTAATTTTTAATATACACTAAGATAAACAGGACTATTTTGTTTGTAAGTACTATTTTCTAAATTTGTTCTAAATTTGATTGGTCCCCTTTAGTGTCTTGACACCACAATGTAGAGTCCGTTGGATATTACAATATGAAGATTACTAGTGTACGGAAGAAATAGTTTCTTTCGTGCGCTCCACTCGCGAAATGACATAAAATATCCATCCCTCGTGGAAGATTATCCAGACAGTATATTCAGTATTAATTAAAAATATAAACTCAAAAATAATCTAACTTTTAAAAAGACACTGCTCATGTGAGAAAATATATAAAAAATAAACCCTAATAAAGCTTCTGGCAAAGATGGCATGTCTGCAAAAATAGTCAAGCTGGCCAAACCTGTCATAAAATTTATAACAAAACGAATTAATAAATCTATAGAACAGCCTACATTCCCGAAAAAGCCGGAAAATGGCTCAAGTGTTGTCTATTCATAAAATGAATTTTCATCTGGATGTGGAAATTAAAGGTCTGTCAGGATACTGCCAGTGGTGTCGATTTAATTCACATTTTAGTCTATGTAACTGTAGTATATATCAATTTAACTAGCATTTTAGTGTATGTGACATTGTTTTATAAGATGTAACTGTGTTTTAGTAGATGTCAATTAAATTCTCATTTCAGTGTATGTAACTGTGTTTTAGTATTGTCAATTTAATTCGCGTTTTAGTGTATGTAACTGTGTTTTAGTATTGTCAATTTAATTCGCATTTTAGTGTATGTAACTGTGTTTTAGTATATGTCAATTTAATTCGCATTTTAGTGTATGTAACTGTGTTTTACTATTGTCAATTTAATTCGCATTTTAGTGTATGTAACTGTGTTTAGAATATGTCAATTTAATTCACGTTTTAGTGTATGTAACTGTGTTTTAGTAGATGTCAATTTAATTCTCATTTTAGTGTAACTGTTCTTAGAATATGTTAATTTAATTCGCATTTTAGTGTATGTAACTGTGTTTAGAGTATGTCAATTTCATTCTCATTTTAGTGTATGTGTGTTACTGTGTTTAAAATGTCAATTTAATTCGCATTTTTGTTATGTAACTGTGTTTAAGTATGTCAATTTAATTTGCATTTTAGTATATGTGACTGTGTTTAGAATATGTCAATTTAATTAGCATTTTAGTTTATGTGTGTAACTGTGTTTAAAATATGTCAATTTAATTGGCATTTTTGTGTATGTAACTGGGTTAAGAATATGTCAATTTAATTAGCATTTTAGTTTATGTAACTGTGTTTAGTTATGTCAATTAAATTCGCATTTTAGTGTTGTAACTGTGTTTAAGTATACGTCAATTTAATTCGCATTTTAGTGTATGTCACTGTGTTTAGAATATGTCAATTTAATTTGCATTTTAGTGTTGTAACTGTGTTTTAGTGTTACATTGTGTTTTAATTCGCATTTTAGTGTATGTAACTGTGTTTTACTATATGTCAATTTAATTCGCATTTTAGTGTATGTAACTGTGTTTAAGTATATATCAATTTAATTAGCATTTTAGTTTATGTGTGTAACTGTGTTTAAAATATGTCAATTTAATTCGCATTTTTGTGTATATAACTGGGTTAAGAATATGTCAATTTAATTAGCATTTTAGTTTATGTAACTGTGTTTAGTATATGTCAATTTAATTCGCATTTTAGTGTTGTAACTGTGTTTAAGTATACGTCAATTTAATTCGCATTTTAGTATATGTCACTGTGTTTAGAATATGTCAATTTAATTTGCATTTTAGTGTTGTAACTGTGTTTTAGTGTTACACTGTGTTTTAATTCGCATTTTAGTGTATGTAACTGTGTTTTACAACATGTCAATTTAATTCGCATTTTAGTGTATGTAACTGTGTTTTACTATATATCAATTTAATTCGCATTTTAGTGTATGTAACTGTGTTTTAGTATATATCTATTTAATTCACATTTTTGTGTATGTAACTTTGTTTTAGTATATGTCAATTTAATTCGCATTTCAGTGTATGTAACTGTGTTTTAGTAGATGTCAATTAAATTCGCATTTTAGTGTATGTAACTTTATTTAGTATATATCAAGTTAGTTCGCTTTTTTGTGTATGTAACTGTGTTTTAGTATATGTCAATTTAATTAGCATTTTAGTGTATATAACTGTGTTTAGTATATGTCAATTTAATTCGCATTTTAGTGTATGTAACTGTGTTTTAGTATATGTCAATTTAATTCGCATTTTAGTGTATGTAACTGTGTTTAGTATATGCCAATTTAGTGTATGTGTGTTACTGTGTTTAAAATGTCAATTTAATTCGCATTTTTGTTATGTAACTGTGTTTAAGTATGTCAATTTAATTTGCATTTTAGTATATGTGACTGTGTTTAGAATATGTCAATTTAATTAGCATTTTAGTTTATGTGTGTAACTGTGTTTAAAATATGTCAATTTAATTGGCATTTTTGTGTATGTAACTGGGTTAAGAATATGTCAATTTAATTAGCATTTTAGTTTATGTAACTGTGTTTAGTTATGTCAATTAAATTCGCATTTTAGTGTTGTAACTGTGTTTAAGTATACGTCAATTTAATTCGCATTTTAGTGTATGTCACTGTGTTTAGAATATGTCAATTTAATTTGCATTTTAGTGTTGTAACTGTGTTTTAGTGTTACATTGTGTTTTAATTCGCATTTTAGTGTATGTAACTGTGTTTTACTATATGTCAATTTAATTCGCATTTTAGTGTATGTAACTGTGTTTAAGTATATATCAATTTAATTAGCATTTTAGTTTATGTGTGTAACTGTGTTTAAAATATGTCAATTTAATTCGCATTTTTGTGTATATAACTGGGTTAAGAATATGTCAATTTAATTAGCATTTTAGTTTATGTAACTGTGTTTAGTATATGTCAATTTAATTCGCATTTTAGTGTTGTAACTGTGTTTAAGTATACGTCAATTTAATTCGCATTTTAGTATATGTCACTGTGTTTAGAATATGTCAATTTAATTTGCATTTTAGTGTTGTAACTGTGTTTTAGTGTTACACTGTGTTTTAATTCGCATTTTAGTGTATGTAACTGTGTTTTACAACATGTCAATTTAATTCGCATTTTAGTGTATGTAACTGTGTTTTACTATATATCAATTTAATTCGCATTTTAGTGTATGTAACTGTGTTTTAGTATATATCTATTTAATTCACATTTTTGTGTATGTAACTTTGTTTTAGTATATGTCAATTTAATTCGCATTTCAGTGTATGTAACTGTGTTTTAGTAGATGTCAATTAAATTCGCATTTTAGTGTATGTAACTTTATTTAGTATATATCAAGTTAGTTCGCTTTTTTGTGTATGTAACTGTGTTTTAGTATATGTCAATTTAATTAGCATTTTAGTGTATATAACTGTGTTTAGAATATGTCAATTTAATTCGCATTTTAGTGTATGTAACTGTGTTTTAGTATATGTCAATTTAATTCGCATTTTAGTGTATGTAACTGTGTTTAGTATATGCCAATTTAGTGTATGTGTGTTACTGTGTTTAAAATGTCAATTTAATTCGCATTTTTGTTATGTAACTGTGTTTAAGTATGTCAATTTAATTTGCATTTTAGTATATGTGACTGTGTTTAGAATATGTCAATTTAATTAGCATTTTAGTTTATGTGTGTAACTGTGTTTAAAATATGTCAATTTAATTGGCATTTTTGTGTATGTAACTGGGTTAAGAATATGTCAATTTAATTAGCATTTTAGTTTATGTAACTGTGTTTAGTTATGTCAATTTAATTCGCATTTTAGTGTTGTAACTGTGTTTAAGTATACGTCAATTTAATTCGCATTTTAGTGTATGTCACTGTGTTTAGAATATGTCAATTTAATTTGCATTTTAGTGTTGTAACTGTGTTTTAGTGTTACATTGTGTTTTAATTCGCATTTTAGTGTATGTAACTGTGTTTTACTATATGTCAATTTAATTCGCATTTTAGTGTATGTAACTGTGTTTAAGTATATATCAATTTAATTAGCATTTTAGTTTATGTGTGTAACTGTGTTTAAAATATGTCAATTTAATTCGCATTTTTGTGTATATAACTGGGTTAAGAATATGTCAATTTAATTAGCATTTTAGTTTATGTAACTGTGTTTAGTATATGTCAATTTAATTCGCATTTTAGTGTTGTAACTGTGTTTAAGTATACGTCAATTTAATTCGCATTTTAGTGTATGCCACTGTGTTTAGAATATGTCAATTTAATTTGCATTTTAGTGTTGTAACTGTGTTTTAGTGTTACACTGTGTTTTAATTCGCATTTTAGTGTATGTAACTGTGTTGTACTACATGTCAATTTAATTCGCATTTTAGTGTATGTAACTGTGTTTTACTATATGTCAATTTAATTCGCATTTTAGTGTATGTAACTGTGTTTTAGTATATATCTATTTAATTCACATTTTTGTGTATGTAACTTTGTTTTAGTATATGTCAATTTAATTCGCATTTCAGTGTATGTAACTGTGTTTTAGTAGATGTCAATTAAATTCGCATTTTAGTGTATGTAACTTTATTTAGTATATATCAAGTTAGTTCGCTTTTTTGTGTATGTAACTGTGTTTTAGTATATGTCAATTTAATTAGCATTTTAGTGTATATAACTGTGTTTAGAATATGTCAATTTAATTCGCATTTTAGTGTATGTAACTGTGTTTTAGTAGATGTCAATTAAATTCGCATTTTAGTGTATGTAACTTTATTTAGTATATATCAAGTTAGTTCGCTTTTTTGTGTATGTAACTGTGTTTTAGTATATGTCAATTTAATTAGCATTTTAGTGTATATAACTGTGTTTAGAATATGTCAATTTAATTCGCATTTTAGTGTATGTAACTGTGTTTTAGTATATGTCAATTTAATTCGCATTTTAGTGTATGTAACTGTGTTTAGTATATGCCAATTTAGTGTATGTGTGTTACTGTGTTTAAAATGTCAATTTAATTCGCATTTTTGTTATGTAACTGTGTTTAAGTATGTCAATTTAATTTGCATTTTAGTATATGGGACTGTGTTTAGAATATGTCAATTTAATTAGCATTTTAGTTTATGTGTGTAACTGTGTTTAAAATATGTCAATTTAATTGGCATTTTTGTGTATGTAACTGGGTTAAGAATATGTCAATTTAATTAGCATTTTAGTTTATGTAACTGTGTTTAGTTATGTCAATTTAATTCGCATTTTAGTGTTGTAACTGTGTTTAAGTATACGTCAATTTAATTCGCATTTTAGTGTATGTCACTGTGTTTAGAATATGTCAATTTAATTTGCATTTTAGTGTTGTAACTGTGTTTTAGTGTTACATTGTGTTTTAATTCGCATTTTAGTGTATGTAACTGTGTTTTACTATATGTCAATTTAATTCGCATTTTAGTGTATGTAACTGTGTTTAAGTATATATCAATTTAATTAGCATTTTAGTTTATGTGTGTAACTGTGTTTAAAATATGTCAATTTAATTCGCATTTTTGTGTATATAACTGGGTTAAGAATATGTCAATTTAATTAGCATTTTAGTTTATGTAACTGTGTTTAGTATATGTCAATTTAATTCGCATTTTAGTGTTGTAACTGTGTTTAAGTATACGTCAATTTAATTCGCATTTTAGTGTATGCCACTGTGTTTAGAATATGTCAATTTAATTTGCATTTTAGTGTTGTAACTGTGTTTTGGTGTTACACTGTGTTTTAATTCGCATTTTAGTGTATGTAACTGTGTTGTACTACATGTCAATTTAATTCGCATTTTAGTGTATGTAACTGTGTTTTACTATATGTCAATTTAATTCGCATTTTAGTGTATGTAACTGTGTTTTAGTATATATCTATTTAATTCACATTTTTGTGTATGTAACTTTGTTTTAGTATATGTCAATTTAATTCGCATTTCAGTGTATGTAACTGTGTTTTAGTAGATGTCAATTAAATTCGCATTTTAGTGTATGTAACTTTATTTAGTATATATCAAGTTAGTTCGCTTTTTTGTGTATGTAACTGTGTTTTGGTATATGTCAATTTAATTAGCATTTTAGTGTATATAACTGTGTTTAGAATATGTCAATTTAATTCGCATTTTAGTGTATGTAACTGTGTTTTAGTATATGTCAATTTAATTCGCATTTTAGTGTATGTAACTGTGTTTAGTATATGCCAATTTAATTCGCATTTTAGTGTATGTAACTGTGTTTAGAATATGTCAATTTAATTCGCATTTTAGTGTATGTAACTGTATTTTAGTATATGCTAATTTAAATCGCATTTCAGTGTATGTAACTGTATTTTAGTATATGTCAAGTTTAATTCGCATTTTAGTGTATGTAACTGTGTTAAGAATATGTCAATTTAATTCGCATTTTAGTGTATGTAACTGTGTTTTAATATATGTCAATTTAATTAGCATTTTAGTGTACGTGACTGTGTTTTAGTAGATGTCAATTTAATTAGCATTTTAGTGTATGTAACTTTATTTAGTATATATCAATTTAATTAGCATTTTTATGTATGTAACTGTGTTTAGTATATGTCAATTTAATTAGCATTTTAGTGTATATAACTGTGTTTAGAATATGTCAATTAAATTAGCATTTTAGTGTATGTGACTGTGTGTTAGAAGATGGAACTGTTTTAGTAGATGTCAATTTAATTCGCATTTTAGTATATGCGACTGTGTTTAGAATATGTCAATTTAATTAGCATTTTAATGTATGTAACTGTGTTTTAGAAGATGAAACTGTGTTTTAGTAGATGTCGATTTAATTCGCATTTTAGTGTATGTAACTGTGTTTAGAATATGTCGATTTCATTCTCATTTTAATGTTTGTAACTATTATTAAGTATATGTCAATTTAATTCGCATTTCAGTGTATGTAACTGTATTTAAGTATATGTCAATTTAATTCGCATTTTAGTGTATGTAACTGTGTTTTAGTATATGTCAATTTAATTCGCATTTTAGTGTATGTAACTGTGTTTTAGTATATGTCAATTTAATTCGCATTTTAGTGTATGTAACTGTGTTTTAGTATATATCAATTTAATTCGCATTTTAGTGTATGTAACTCTGTTTAGAGTATGTCAATTTAATTCGCATTTTAGTGTATGTAACTGTGTTTAGAATATGTCAATTTAATTCGCATTTTAGTGTATGTAACTGTGTTTTAGTATATGTCAATTTAATTCGCATTTTAGTGTATGTAACTGTGTTTAGTATATGCCAATTTAATTCGCATTTTAGTGTATGTAACTGTGTTTAGAATATGTCAATTTCATTCGCATTTTAGTGTATGTAACTGTGTTTTAGTATATGTCAATTTAATTCGCATTTTAGTGTATGTAACTGTGTTTAGTATATGCCAATTTAATTCGCATTTTAGTGTATGTAACTGTGTTAAGAATATGTCAATTTCATTCGCATTTTAGTGTATGTAACTGTATTTTAGTATATATCAATTTAATTCGCATTTAGTGTATGTAACTCTGTTTAGAATATGTCAATTTAATTCTCATTTCAGTGTATGTAACTGTGTTTTAGTATATGTCAATTTAATTCTCATTTCAGTGTATGTAACTGTGTTTTAGTATATGTCACTTTAATTCGCATTTTAGTGTACGTAACTGTATTTTAGTATATGTCAATTTTAATTCGCATTTTAGTATATGTAACTGTGTTTTAGTATATGTCACTTTAATTCGCATTTTAGTGTATGTAAATGTGTTTTAGTATATGTCAATTTAATTCGCATTTTAGTGTATGTAACTGTATTTTAGTATATATCAATTTAATTCGGATTTTAGTGTATGTAACTGTGTTTAGAGTATGTCAATTTCATTCGCATTTTAGTGTATGTAACTGTGTTTTAGTATTGTCAATTTAATTCGCATTTTAGTGTATGTAACTGTGTTTTAGTATATATCAATTTAATTCGCATTTTAGTGTATGTAACTCTGTTTAGAGTATGTCAATTTAATTCGCATTTTAGTGTATGTAACTGTGTTTAGAATATGTCAATTTAATTCGCATTTTAGTTATGTAACTGTGTTTTAGTATATGTCAATTTAATTCGCATTTTAGTGTATGTAACTGTGTTAGGTATATGCCAATTTAATTCGCATTTTAGTGTATGTAACTGTGTTTAGAATATGTCAATTTCATTCGCATTTTAGTGTATGTAACTGTGTTTTAGTATATGTCAATTTAATTCGCATTTTAGTGTATGTAACTGTGTTTAGTATATGCCAATTTAATTCGCATTTTAGTGTATGTAACTGTGTTAAGAATATGTCAATTTCATTCGCATTTTAGTGTATGTGTAACTGTATTTTAGTATATGTCAATTTAATTCGCATTTAGTGTATGTAACTCTGTTTAGAATATGTCAATTTAATTCTCATTTCAGTGTATGTAACTGTGTTTTAGTATATGTCAATTTAATTCGCATTTTAGTGTATGTAACTGTGTTTTAGTATATGCCAATTTAAATCGCATTTCAGTGTATGTAACTGTATTTTAGTATATGTCAATTTTAATTCGCATTTTAGTGTATGTAACTGTGTTAAGAATATGTCAAATTAATTCGCATTTTAGTGTATGTAACTGTGTTTTAGTATATGTCACTTTAATTCGCATTTTAGTGTATGTAAATGTGTTTTAGTATATGTCAATTTAATTCGCATTTTAGTGTATGTAACTGTATTTTAGTATTGTCAATTTAATTCGCATTTTAGTGTATGTAACTGTGTTTTAGTATATGTCACTTTAATTCGCATTTTAGTGTATGTAACTGTATTTTAGTATATGTCAATTTTAATTCGCATTTTAGTATATGTAACTGTGTTTTAGTATATGTCACTTCAATTCGCATTTTAGTGTATGTAAATGTGTTTTAGTATATGTCAATTTAATTCGCATTTTAGTGTATGTAACTGTATTTTAGTATATATCAATTTAATTCGCATTTTAGTGTATGTAACTGTGTTTAGAGTATGTCAATTTCATTCGCATTTTAGTGTATGTAACTGTGTTTTAGTATTGTCAATTTAATTCGCATTTTAGTGTATGTTACTGTGTTTTACTATATGTCAATTTAATTCGAATTTTAGTGTATGTAACTGTGTTTTAGTATATGTCAATTTTATTCGCATTTTAGTGTATGTAACTGTGTTTTAGTATATGTCAATTTAATTTGCATTTTAGTGTATGTAAATGTGTTTTAGTATATGTCAATTTAATTCGCATTTCAGTGTATGTAACTGTGTTTTAGTATATGTCAATTTAATTCGCATTTTAGTGTATGTAACTGTGTTTTAGTATATGTCAATTTAATTTGCATTTTTGTGTATGTAAATGTGTTTTAGTATATGTCACTTTAATTCGCATTTTAGTGTATGTAAATGTGTTTTAGTATATGTCAATTTAATTTGCATTTTAGTGTATGTAAATGTGTTTTAGTATATGTCAATTTAATTTGCATTTTAGTTTATGTAACTGTGTTTTAGTGTATGTAAATGTGTTTTAGTATATATATCAGTGCCGTTCATGATACAATTGGTATGTTTCTATCGGTTTGTATTTTTCTACAGCGATACTTATTCAAAACATCGCGATGAAAAAACTTCATGCATGGTGTAAAAGTATCAGTAGCCGTTCATGTCACAATTGTGATATTTCTATCGGCTTGCATTTTCTATCGCGATATTTTTTTTAAATATCTCAATACTTGTTAAAAGCATCGCGATGAAAAAACTTTGTGCATAGTGTAAAAGGCATCAGCTTGCTTTTTCCATCTACCTGACCGATCATGTAACAATTGTGATGTTTCTATCAGCTTGTTTTTTCTATAGAGATACTTGCTAAAAGAAACGCGATACTTTTGAAAAGCATCGCCATGAAAACACGTCGTGCATAAAGTGAAAAGCATCGCGTTACTTGTTAAAAGTATCGCAATGCTTTTAAAAAGTATTACGACGTTTTTTTTATTTTATCCATGATTATTTTTCATCGCGAAAAGTATAGCGATGTTTTTAACATAAATCGGGATAGAAAAACGGCAAGCCTATAGAAAAATCCCAATTGTTGCACGATCGGTCAGGAATATGAAAAAGCAAGCCGATGCATGCATAAAGTTTTTCCATCGCGATGCTTTTAACAAATATAGCGATTATTTAAAAAGTATCGCGATAGAAAAATGCAAGCCGATAGAAACATCACAATTGTGACATGAACGGCCACTGACAAAAAAAAATCGGCTTACTTTTAAAAAACATCGGCTTGCTTTTTTCATCTACCAGACCGATCGTGTCAAAATTGTGACGTTTCTATTGGCTTGCTTTTTTCTATCGAAAAAACATCATGCATAAAATAAAAAAGCATCGTGATACTTTTAAAAAGCATCGCGAAACTTGTTAAAAGCATCCTTTTTACACTATGCTTAAAGTTTTTTCATCGCGATGCTTTTAATAAGTATCGCGATGCTTTCAACAAGTATCGCGTATTTTTTCAAAGTATCGCAATAGAAAAATGCAGTCTGATATGTTCCATCAAAATTGTGACATCAACGGCCACTGATATATTTGTTACTGTGTTTTAATATTTGTCATGTCTTTGTGTTGATTGCTTGTTTGACATGTATTTTAATAGTCGGCTAATGTTTTCTATTTCTTGTAAAATGCGACTTTAAATCAAACTTTGATTATGCTTATATAGCAATCTTTCCAAAAACGGATGCGAGATTAATTGTTTATATCTTGTGATTTTTTTATTTGTAAAAAATATTGATGACACATACAATTATATACAAGAAACTCCATTTATGCTAAAAATAAAAATATATATAGAAATAAATCGGAAAAAAAACTTTGTTTAATATTAACATAAAACAACATAAAAGTTTAATTAATTATAGTAGTTTGATATATTCTAAATTTGCTTTTAATAATGCACAGCTGTTGTTCGTCGAAAAACAGAATTATAGAACCTAATTTAGTAATTATGACCATAACAGATCCATATGAACACAGTACGCGTTTTTTTTCTAACGTTAATTAATTTGTAGTTTACGCCTTATAAGCATGAATAATTAGTGCCAAAACAGTGAACCATGAACTATGATTGCAAATCCATAGTTATATTAGATAAGACATCTGCAGAACGATGCTCACCAAAACAAATAACTATAAATTAAAGCTTTCAAGTAAATTCGAGATAATTATAATTTTCCGATAGCAATTGCTTCGTTTCCGAAAAAGTAAACACATGGCTCGTTGATTGCGGTATGAAACACATGAAACCGTTAGATTATTACTTGACAATTATCAAAACTGGTATAATCTTGAAATACGATGACATTGCAAATTACCTAAACCACTCCCAGCTTGAGCCAATTTGCTAAAGTACACACTCGTTTGACGCATTTTATCGTTATATCATAAAGAACATAATTTGCACAAAGGTTATGGTCAATTTATATAATTTTTTTTATCTTTAACAAAAATTAAAAGAAGTGAAACTTCTTGTTCTCACAAGTAATTGACACTGTAGGATTTATGTTTAGCAAAAGTACTACTACTTTACATGACTGCTATAGGACAATCAATTAGATACGGATTTGGAAAATCATTATATATATTAAAGTTAATCAAGATTATAAATGAATGAGTGATATATCTTTACTAAAAGGATATTTGTCATTAATGACACTAATATTTTTGTTACGATACTTTTTGAATGGATTGTTTCAAATAGACATTTTGCTCCATGAAACAATTCAGAATGAAGCAAACTCATAAAAATGACTTGTGGTTTTGTTATAAGCAATTAATTATTATTATTTTAATATTTATGACAAGAATGTTTGGTTTTCAAACAACAGACTAAAACTAAAACCTGACAAAACAAAACTTAGGTAATTGTTACAGATTTAGAATGGATATTCCACACTGCTACTTGTTCTGTTTGTCCGACCTTTACCGGACAAAGGCAAGTTACTTTCCAGACATTGCATTTCTTATCTCACCTTTGCAAATAATTTAACCATTTAAGAAATAACTCAACGATAACAAATAGGAAATAATAACAAGAGACAGACAATATGTTTGTTTAAATTGGCTTTAACGCCACTTTAAGCCATTTTTAACTTTGTCATTTCGTCCAGTTTTTAATGGCGGAGGAAGCCGGAGTACCAGATGATCCCGGAACCTTGACAGACAATTGACAATATAAAGGTCAATGTCCCTGACATTTAAAATCTTGATTTTTATACAAACTTTAACAAATAATTAACGAAAAACGCGGGTAAGCTGGACAATCTGTTAGTATAAATTGTATTCAGGTTTGTGTTGCTGGTTGAAGGTTGAACATTATTACTTAACATGTTTTAGCTGTATCATGGTCCCTAGTTTTCTTGTGCAGTAAGTCGGAATATTCAGTGATTCATTGAAAAATAATTTAATTAAGACGGAAATAAAATCGCTTAATTTGACAATTTTTTTAATATTTCATAGATAAGATAATATTGACAAAATACATCATGATAACTACTGCAATTAAGGTAAAGGTAATTTTTACAACATTGAACATTAATGTCAAAACCAATTATCCAATTCTCATGCGGTTGGATATAACTTAAAAGGATATACGAAGAACCAGTAACAAACTGTCATGAAAGCAAAACTATAAAATTTACCTATATTCTCACGCGGCCTGAAATCTTGCACCATCGTATCTTTGCATAGAAACTGACGATAATCAGGGGAGATAATTTTTAATACAAAATACCAAATATTGTTTATAAGGAACTGGTAAAAACCCTAAAAAGGGTTGCTTCGAATGGGCAAATAGTTATTTTTTTTAAATAACTGGCATCAGCTGCACTACAAAGAACCTTCATTATTATAGTAAAAATCACAGAATAAATACATACCATTGTAACAACATCATTTTCTAACTGAAAAAATGCCTCTGAATTAACATCTAATAAATCATCACGCCATTCTATTCCCTCTATGATCTTTAGAATTCCTCGGTGGCCAGGAAGTGTTGTGACGTCTGCGTTGCGTCTTCTTCGAACTTGACCACTTCGCCTAATAGTACGATTTTTCTTTTGGTTCTCGAATTGTTCGATTGGTTCGTAACCATTAGAAATTTTAACTTCTTGTACAAATTCATAAATAACGTTCTCCCATCCTGTTTTAGATGTTTTAAATGTGTCCGTGTTTTCGCTGTCATTATATGGAATGAATTGTACCATTTCAAAATTTAATCCAGGATACTCTTTTTGGAAGTTAACAATATCTGCGTCGCCAGAGGGTTTCTCTGGACGTTCGCCCTTGGTTTCTGTTCTGCCACCATCTGAAGCTTAAAAAATAATATATTTATGTGACGTGATTTCCGAGTTTACGCACAATTTTAGGAGAGATCAATGACCAGAATTATGCTTTCTTGGATTGTTGCACATATATAAGTAAAGATGTGTTTTACAAAATATATTCTCGTTTATAGACATGTAATGTTGAATATGTCTTTGCTGTATTATTTCTCTCTCTCTCTCTCTCTCTCTCTCTCTTGACTTGGGGTGCTATGTATTAAAACTGTCTGGGGAAGTTTATAAACAATAGAGCGCATTTAATAAGCATTATTTGTATTTTGTATACTTCAATCATTGAACCGTATATCACGTGACTATAGTTCTGTGGATTAAATGTAAAAATTCAACTAATTGAGATGTAATGAAGATATGTATTATTAAATATTTGCGTGTTATTGGGAAGTTACACGAGAAGTTAATGTTCTTTGGTGTATTCAAACGAAGACAATGAAATTTTCAAAGCGAAAAAACGTGCAAAACAAAACTTACGATTACAATCAATTTCCCGTGACGTTATGTACAAACAACTACCACGTTTTCATCATAACGATCAGTTAATAATTAATAAATTAATTGGCTCTTATTTGATAGAAACGTTTTTGAGAATCTTTAATTTTATAATTTTATTTACAAATAAAATAGTCTCTTCGAAAAAGGTGTATTGTTTGCATTGACATATGAGAGCATGCCTTTTTATTATTGATTTCATGACGAATATAAATAATTATACTTAGACAATATCGAGCTCCGCCTACAGAAAAATGTGCGACGAACGCTTCAAGTCGATAAGATAAATGTAAGAGCAAACAAAATATCCCCTCAAAATTTGATAAAAATTGAAATATTCATACAAAATCTAACAAACCCTAAAGCTTAACTGAAACCATACCAAAAGTAACCTCAACAAAAATCTATATAAAAATCAGATCTTAGCAGGATAAAAACGTTTTGCCACTTGCGAGAAGAATTTAAAATTAGTTATTAAACCCCTGTATAGGAAAAGCTTAAAAGAACTTTCATAAAAATATTATCAGATGCATATTTTTTTATTGCAAAAATAAGAAAATTTGAACAAAAATCCCAAAATAATTGAACAAAAATATCTTGAAGTTAAAACTTTCGAACTTGACTCTTTTTTATCTCCTTTAACTTGAACGGTAAAAGATTGACATGTAGAGACCATACTTCGTAACGCATATGTTATCAGTAAAATTCTGAAAACAACTGGAATTAAATCGAAATATTACACACAACAAACAAGTCAATATAGACTTCTCACGATCGTACATAAACTACTGATGATTTTCTCACGATCGTACATACACTACAGGTGATTCTCTCACGATCGTACATAGACTACTGATGATTCTCTCACGATCGTACTTAGACTACTGATGATTCTCTCACGATCGTACATAGACTACTGATGATGCTCTCCCGATCGTACATAGACTACTGATGATTCTCTCACGATCGCACATAGACTTCTGATGATTTTCTCACGACCGTACACAGACTACTGATGATTCTCTCACGATCGTACATAGACTACTGATGATTCCCTCACGACCTAACATAGACTACTGATGATTCTCTAACTATCGTACATAGACTACTAATGATTCTCTCCCGATCGTACATAGACTACTGATGATTCTCTCACGATCGTACATAGACTACTGATGATTTTCTCACGACCGTACATAGACTACTGATGATTCTCTCACGACCTTACATAGACTACTGATGATTCTCTAACTATCGTACATAGACTACTGATGATTCTCTCACGACCTAACATAGACTACTGATGATTCTCTCACGATCGTACATAGACTACTGATGATTCTCTCACGATCGTACATAGACTACTGATGATTCTCTCACGATCGTACATAGACTACAGGTGATTCTCTCACGATCGTACATAGACTACTGATGATTCTCTCACGACCGTACATAGACTACTGATGATTCTCTCACGACCTTACATAGACTACTGATGATTCTCTAACTATCGTACATAGACTACTGATGATTCTCTCACGACCTAACATAGACTACTGATGATTCTCTCACGATCGTAAATAGACTACTGATGATTCTCTCACGATCGTACATAGACTACTGATGATTCTCTCACGATCGTACATAGACTACAGGTGATTCTCTCACGATCGTACATAGACTACTGATGATTCTCTCACGATCGTACATATACTACTGATGATTCTCTCACGATCGTACATAGACGACTGATGATTTTCTCACGATCGTACATAGACTACTGATGATTCTCTCACGATCTAACATAGACTACTGATGATTCTCTCACGACCTAACATATACTTCTGATGATTCTCTCACGATCGTACATAGACTACTGATGATTCTCTCACGATCTAACATAGACTTCTGATGATTTTCTCACGATCGTACATAGACTACTGATGATTCTCTCACGATCGTACATAGACTACTGATGATTCTCTCACGATCGTACATAGACTACTGATGATTCTCTCACGACCTAACATAGACTTCTGATGATTCTCCCACGATCGTACATAGACTACTGATGATTTTCTCACGATCGTACATAGAATACTGATGATTCTCTCACGATCTAACATAGACTACTGGTGATTCTCTGACGATCGTACATAGACTACTGATGATTCTCTCACGATCGTACATAGACTACTGATGATTTTATTACGATCGTACATAGACTACTGATGATTCTCTCACGACCTAACATAGACTACTGATGATTCTCTAACTATCGTACATAGACTACTGATTATTCTCTAACTATCGTACATAGACTACTGATGATTCTCTCCCGATCGTACATAGACTACTGATGATTCTCTCACGATCGTACATAGACTACTGATGATTTTCTCACGACCGTACATAGACTACTGATGATTCTCTCACGACCTAACATAGACTACTGATGATTCTCTAACTATCGTACATAGACTACTGATGATTCTCTCACGACCTAACATAGACTACTGATGATTCTCTCACGATCGTACATAGACTGCTGATGATTCTCTCACGATCCTACATAGACTACTGATGATTCTCTCACGATCGTACTTAGACTACTGATGATTCTCTCACGATCGTACATAGACTACAGGTGATTCTCTCACGATCGTACATAGACTACTGATGATTCTCTCACGATCGCACATAGACTACTAATGATTCTCTCACGATCGTACATAGACTACTGATGATTTTCTCACGATCGTACATAGACTACTGATGATTCTCTCACGATCTAACATAGACTACTGATGATTCTCTCACGACCTAACATATACTTCTGATGATTCTCTCACGATCGTACATAGACTACTGATGATTTTCTCACGATCGTACATAGACTACTGATGATTCTCTCACGATCTAACATAGACTTCTGATGATTTTCTCACGATCGTACATAGACTACTGATGATTCTCTCACGATCGTACATAGACTACTGATGATTCTCTCACGATCGTACATAGACTACTGATGATTCTCTCACGACCTAACATAGACTTTTGATGATTCTCCCACGATCGTACATAGACTACTGATGATTTTCTCACGATCGTACATAGACTACTGATGATTCTCTCACGATAACATAGACTACTGGTGATTCTCTGACGATCGTACATAGACTACTGATGATTCTCTCACGATCGTACATAGACTACTGATGATTTTATTACGATCGTACATAGACTACTGATGATTCTCTCACGATCAAACATAGACTACTGATGATTCTCTCACGATCGTACATTGACTACTGATGATTCTCTCACGATCTAACATAAACTACTGATGATTCTCTCACGACCTAACATAGACGACTGATGATTCTCTCACGATCGTACATAGACTACTGATGATTCTCTCACGATCGTACATAGACTACTGATGATTCTCTCACGATCGTACATAGACTACTGATGATTCTCTCACGATCGCACATAGACTACTGATGATTCTCTCACGATCGTACATAGACTACTGATGATTTTTTGTCACGATCGTACATAGACTACTGATGATTCTCTCACGATCGTACATAGACTACTGATGATTCTCTCACGATCGTACATAGACTACTGGTGATTCTCTCACGATCGTACATAGACTACTGATGATTCTCTCACGATCGTACATAGACTACTGATGATTCTCTCACGATCGTACATAGACTACAGGTGATTCTCTCACGATCGTACATAGACTACTGATGATTCTCTCACGATCGTACATAGACTACTGATGATTCTCTCACGATCGTACATAGACTACTGATGATTTTCTCACGATCGTTCATAGACTACTGATGGTTTTCTCACGACCGTACATAGACTACTGATGATTCTCTCACGATCTAACATAGACTACTGATGATTCTCTCACGATCGTACATAGACCACTGATGATTCTCTCACGATCGTACATAGACTACTGATGATTCTCTCAGGATCGTACATAGACTACTGATGATTCTCTCACGATCGCACATAGACTTCTGATGATTCTCCCACGATCTAACATAGACTACTGATGATTCTCTCACGATCTAACATAGATTACTGATGATTTTTTGTCACGATCTAACATAGACTACTGATGATTCTCTCACGATCTAATATAGACTATTGATGATTCTCTCACGATCGTACATAGACTACTGATGATTTTCTCACGATCGTACATAGACTACTGATGATTTTCTCACGACCGTACATAGACTTCTGATGATTCTCTCACGATCGTACATAGACTACTGATGATTCTCTCACGATCTAACATAGACTACTGAAGATTCTCTCACGATCGTACATAGACTATTGATGATTCTCTCACGATCGTACATAGACTACTGATGATTCTCTCACGATCGTACATAGACTACTGAGGATTCTCTCACGATCGTACATAGACTACTGATGATTCTCTCACGATCGTACATAGACTACTCGTGACACATACAACTCGATACTATACAGACTATTTGTAACACTACATAGACAACTCGACACACTACACAGACTACTCGTAACACTACAAAGACAACTCGACACACTACACTGACTACTCGTGACACTACAAAGACAACTCGACACACTACACTGACTACTCGTGACACTACAAAGACAACTCGACACACTACACTGACTACTCGTGACACTACAAAGACAACTCGACACACTACACTGACTACTCGTGACACTACAAAGACAACTCGACACACTACACAGACTACTCTTTACATTATATGTGTAGGACTAAAAAGTGCGATGGGACTCCTAAGTACGATAGTCACGCCAAAGTGCGTTCGTTGACGCTAAAATACGATGGGTTTTTCGCCAAAGTGCGATGGTGTACGCCAATGTGCGATGCCTATCGACGCTAAAGTGTGATGGTCTTTCAGTCGCGCTTAAGTGCGATGGTGCACCTGTACAATACGCTAAAGTGCGTTGGTTCACCCCAAAATACGTTGGGAACACACGCTAAAGTCCGATGTTCATCTATATGAGGATATGTTAAGCATAAATGTTATTTTTCAGGATAGGAAGATGTTGGATCAAATAAAAAAGCTATTGACGGGTTCCTGATGCTAAATAGATAGTCGAGGAGGCTCCTGGATGCTAACCTGTCCCTAACCCTAATCTAACCATAACCCTACCCCTAACCCAATTGAAATGCTAACCCTAACCTAGATAGTCGAGGCGGCTCCCCCTGATGCTAACCTGATAGTCGAGGCGGCTCCCTGATGCTAACCTGATAGTTAAGGCGGCTCCCTGTCGCTAACCTGTTAACGATGTGCTTGTATCTTATTCATTTTTAACCTTATGTGATTTAATTGTGTCTTTTTATCATATTCAGTGTGACCATCGTACTTTGGCGCAAGTACAACAAACACGTAATCGGATTTTGGCTTGACCATCGCACTTTGGCGTTTTGACGATAAAAACGTCATCGCACTTTGGCGTGACAATCGTACATTGGGGACACCATCGCACTTTTGAGTATCCATCGTACTTAAGAGTCCTACATATATACTACACAACATAGTACAATGAACAAAAACACTACAAATTAAAAAGACAACTCGACACACTACACAGACTACTCGTGACACTACAAAGACAACTCAACACACTACACAGACTACTCGTGACATTAAAAAGACAACTCGACACACTACACAGACTACTCGTGACATTAAAAAGACAACTCAACACACTACACAGACTACTCGTGACACTACAAAGACAACTCGACACACTACACAGACTACAGTAACACTACAAAGACAACTCGACACACTACACTAACTACTCGTGACACTACAAAGACAACTCAACACACTACACAGACTACTCGTGACACTAGAAAGACAACTCAACACACTACACTGACTACTCGTGACACTAGAAAGACAACTCAACACACTACACAGACTACAGTAACACTACAAAGACAACTCGACACACTACACTAACTACTCGTGACACTACAAAGACAACTCAACACACTACACAGACTACTCGTGACACTAGAAAGACAACTCAACACACTACACTGACTACTCGTGACACTAGAAAGACAACTCAACACACTACACAGACTACTCGTGACATTAAAAAGACAACTCAACACACTACACAGACTACTCGTGACATTAAAAAGACAACTCGACACATTACACAGACTACTCGTGACATTACAAAGACAACTCGACACACTACACAGACTACTCGTGACTTTAAAAAGACAACTCGACACATTACACAGACTACTCGTGACATTACAAAGACAACTCGACACATTACACAGACTACTCGTGACATTACAAAGACAACTCGACACACTACACAGACTACTCGTGACACTACAAAGACAACTCAACACACTACACAGACTACTCGTGACATTAAAAAGACAACTCGACACACTACACAGACTACTCGTGACATTAAAAAGACAACTCGACACACTACACAGACTACTCGTGACATTACAAAGACAACTCAACACACTACACAGACTACTCGTGACATTACAAAGACAACTCAATACACTACACAGACTACTCGTGACACTACAAAGACAACTCAACACACTACACAGACTACTCGTGACATTACAAAGACAACTCAACACACTACACAGACTACTCGTGACATTACAAAGACAACTCAACACACTACACAGACTACTCGTGACATTACAAAGACAACTCAACACACTACACAGACTACTCGTGACATTACAAAGACAACTCAACACACTACACAGACTACTCGTGACATTACAAAGACAACTCAACACACTACACAGACTACTCGTGACATTACAAAGACAACTCAACACACTACACAGACTACTCGTGACATTACAAAGACAACTCAACACACTACACAGACTACTCGTGACATTACAAAGACAACTCAACACACTACACTGACTACTCGTGACACTACAAAGACAACTCAACACACTACACAGACTTCTTGTGACTTTAAAAAGACAACTCAACACACTTCACAGACTACTCGTGACACTACAAAGACAACTCAACACACTACACTGACTACTCGTGACAGTACATAGACAACTCGACACACTACACAGACTACTCGTGACATTAAAAAGACTACTCGACACATTACACAGACTACTCGTGACATTACAAAGACAACTCGACACACTACACAGACTACTCGTGACATTACAAAGACAACTCAATACACTACACAGACTACTCGTGACATTAAAAAGACAACTCGACACACTACACAGACTACTCGTGACTTTAAAAAGACAACTCGACACATTACACAGACTACTCGTGACATTACAAAGACAACTCAACACACTACACAGACTACTCGTGACACTAGAAAGACAACTCAACACACTACACAGACTACTCGTGACACTACAAAGACAACTCAACACACTACACTGACTACTCGTGAAACTACAAAGACAACTCGGCACACTACACTGACTACTCGTGACACTACAAAGACAACTCGACACACTACACAGACTACTCGTGACACTAGAAAGACAACTCAACACACTACACTGACTACTCGTGACACTACAAAGACAACTCGACACACTACACAGACTACTCGTAACACTACACAGACTACTCGTAACACTACAAAGACAACTCGACACACTACACAGACTACTCGTGACACTAGAAAGACAACTCAACACACTACACTGACTACTCGTGACACTACATGGGTGAGTGTTACCGATGATTGTACAGTCTCGGCAGTTAAATTACAACTAGTCATACCATAATATTATTGAGAGATCAGATGGACACCAACTATGGCAGCATGGACAAGAAGAAAAATGAAGGTTAATAACAAATACCGAACACCGAGGAAACTGTCAAAAAAGACAATCAACACGTCAAAGTCCTAGAAACCGGAAAACTTTAGAACACACAACCTAAAATGCCGTAAAAGGCCAGCAGTAAACAAATTCACGTTTTTTACTATCTTAAGTCATATTTCATCAAAAACGGTTGACACAAATAAATCACTTTCTCCATAAAGTATTACATGCAACTACAATTATATCTAAAATTGATAACAGGAATAGCTTTTTAGCTCAATATCTATCAATTTGTGCATACTCTTGATTCTGTTGAAATTTTGAACGAACTACCAGTAGGTTTTAAGTCCGTATTTTACACATACAACATCTGTTTGGTGTGGTAATGAAGCAAAACTCTTTAAAGTACTATAGACTATGCCTCTTGAGGAAACAACGGCATCACTGAACCATTTCTGTGCACACTGATCTTGGAGTACTTTTGCAATCAACTGTTTGTCATTACATTCAATTTTGGCTTTTAAAAATGTATGCTTATACCCGTGTCATTAAATATAGATTTTAGGGGTAATAACACTAAAAGGGACCAATCAAGTTACGAAAATAGTACTTAAAAACAAAATAGTCCTGTTTATCTATTTGTATTTCAAAAACTGCTGACTGGATTTTAATGAATGAAAGTTTTTCTAAACGTTGAATATATTGAGACAATTTTGAGTTCTAATTTGCTCAGTTCTAGTTACTGTCTCCCATGGGAGACGGTATACATAGTCAAATGATGACCATGCAGTCTTCGTAGTAAATGACACTCTGTTACTTGATTGGGTGGTTTACTAAATCTATAAATATTTTTGTCATTCCATTGGTTTACGTCAGGATCGCACTAGTATGTGTACTGAAATTTCGATATATTCTTATATTGAATCGGGGTTGTAATCAGTATTTTAGTGTAGTAATGTTTTGTTCCACATATTGACTTCTATTTCATTCATTGCATTGGTCAGTGAACAATTATAAGGTAAACATTGTACCAAAATCTCCCTACTTTATAAAGCTGTTTTGGAAAAAAATATATGTTCTATATCTTTTTTTTTCGTTAAAATCAGTATTTTAGTGTAGTAATGTTACGTTCCATATATTGACTTCTACTTCATTCAATGCATTGGTCAACGAACAGTTTAAAAGGTAAACATTGTATCAAAATCTCCCTACTATTCAAAGATGTGTGGGTTAGGCAAAAAATTATATGTTCTGTATCTTTATTTTTTGTTCTTATTTTTGATGCAAATTTAACAAAACATATTTTTACCGCTCATTTTGAACATTTGTTTAGGGAGTCAAGTTTTGTTTAATTATTTTTTTAAAAAGCACGTGTGAAGTAACGACAGGCATTTAAATCTCTCAAGCACCACTGGAAATAGTTTAGCGTAAACAAAGTCCTTACAAGGTACATGTACATTGTATACCTATCCTACATATAAATTACAAAAAACCAGATACTTTAATAAATCCATAAAATTTGTAACGCAGCTAAGAGACGGTTAGCTTTTTAGAAAAGCTAAACTTGTGGTGTTTAGGATGGTTTATGTCATATTTACTACATGACCTACAAACCTAGATTTTCTGAAAATAAAGTGCTATTTTTAGAGTGGGTTTTACCCCGGAAGCTGGTTTGCTCTGGAAGGCATGAAAGTGGTGAAGAGATTTGGAGAGAACGTAGGACTGTCATGTACGATTATGTTCAAAGGGATTACACAGCAGACACAGCCTATATAGGTGTTCTCTCCTGGATATATATGATGTCGGTCAAGTTAAACTTAAGGTAAAAGAGCTGCCCTAATTAAAAAAAATAACAAATTTAGTAGAAAATCTTAAAGAATTGGGTTAGTGTTTTCTCAACTTAAGTACGGTTCAGCCATTTAAAGTTTTGTACAGTATTTTTCTGCAGGCTAAATAAGCTTGTACATACAGCTAGCTACTTAACTTATCACATTGCAGCTACAATTTCTCTCAAGTAAACCAATTTATATTTGAAAATGCTCTAATTTCTATGTATCACAACAGGGTTGAAACATATCCAGGACATTTTGCATGCCTTCATGATTATCTGCAAAGTCAGCATGAAAATATAACTTCATCAATAGTTTTTTTTAAAGTAAATATTCACGTAAGCACATATCTCTAACTAATTTAAAAGCTGAAGCATCAAGTTCAAGGAAAACATTCTTGATCATTTAAAAAATATAGAGTTCAGAAAAGATTTTCTCCCAGTATATAGGTAATATATTTCCTAACAAATAGATTTGAACAAGTGTGGTTAGTATTGCGCGGGAAATAACAAGTTCCCTACTGACAAAAAAACTGTATAAGTCCAAGGGCAATAATTACGCATAAAAACGACATTCAAATGTAATCTTAAACTTGGGACGTTTGACTTGAAATCAGCTCAATATCTGCAAGCGTTAAAATCCGGAAAACTGTTATTTTTTAGAAATTTTCTTGGACCAGAACGACATTAAACTCTATCTGTAATTCATCATACAGCCCAATATATGTATGAGTTTGAAAAAAAATCCGGAAAACATGTGTGACGGACTGCAAAACGGTTTGGAGAACTAATATTTCTAAAATGACAGTTGATTGATTGAAAGAAAAGGATAAGCAGTAGTCACATATACCCATTTCAATTACAAGAATATTCAACACTCCTTGTTGTACCCCTTTTTAACCACTAAAACATTACTTAATTATGCGATTTTTTAAATGTCGGCACTCCCAGCGGCGAAGGTAAGTGACAAATATTTTTTTTCGAAATAAACTAGTATAACATAATGTGAAATTGCAAGATGAAAGATTGATTAGTTTTAAAACCGACGAGTCTTTGAAATGGATATTATGATTTTATCTCACATTAGGGGAGATTTGTTCATTTGTTATTCATCTTAATCAGTTAATGGCTTCCAATCGTAAACATAAGAAACTTCAATTATTCAAACTTAATTGCAAGGTCAATTAATTGCATTAAGTCAGAATTTAATATTAATATATATCTAAACGCTTCGGAACAACGCGGTAAATCTTGGCGTCCATAATTATAAATCAGCAAGACCTTTAGTCAGACTTTGTCACAGATATGGTCTTTCATAACTTAGAAAATGAGCAAAATAGATGTTGCCTTTTAATAACTCAATCGACTGAATTCGACAGAATTTTATTTTGGATTTGAAAGCCATTTATATATAAGTTTCAGCAATAATATTTCCAGCGAGTTCCCGATTCCGGGTCGCCATTTTTGCAAAGGTTTATGCTCATCGCGTCGGACCGCACCCACGTAAAATTATTTCAGAAAGAAAAAATATACTTGTTTAATATCAAATACATTTTTTTAAATTTCAGTTATTTTCTTCAAAATAAAAAAAATCGCTCGCTCGCATCAGTTTAACCATGAAACCTGGAAAAAAATCTTTTAAAAAATTAAAACATGTCGTTCGTTTTCTTATGTCTTATTGTCGCATTGTCATGTCATATGTATGTTTTGTGCAAATTATTATTGCTATGTATGCCTTATGTGTCTTTGAATAGTTTGTAGTGATTTTAATTGCACTTTGAACTTGAACAAAATTTACAGGTTAGTTTTAGCTCTATGGTATCGGAGACGAGTTTGAAAGTTCCGGTCATGATAGTTAAACCATAGGCTCTTAAGATCATGCTATTCGTCAACAAATAACATTAACACATAATTTGTAGAAGAAAAAATATCGCTTTGTTTGGTTTGAAATGCTTATGTGGATTTAAAGAATTTCATTTCCCTTAAAGGGTCCAAGAAACTGAAATGAAGTGTGGGAATCATTTAGAAACAATTCTACAATATCAAAAATTAATCATTCAATCGCTATTTTAGCAGTCATGCATGTTAAACTTCCAATAAGTGTAAGACCAGCCTTAAGCTAACGACTAAGATAACACCCAAAGGTAACAGGAGATAATCATCATCATTCACGTGCAACCGTAAAATGAAGTAAGCGCAACATATAAAAAGTACATTCTAACCACGTCGTCCAAGTCTAAAAAATACCGATCACACATAAAGTTGTAGCAATTGTCGATGTTTGAAATTGCTTATGAATAATCTGTCGCCCTCTTTTTGTTATTCAATATTTATTGTATGGCATGTAATAATGTACCTTAACTGTAGTGGTGTCTGATTAAACTATAAACAACTTCCGCTAAGGAAAGCAACCTTGCATGTTGTAATGCAACATTTTAATTTATTTTAATACGTTCTAATATAAAATGTTGGTTTAGTTTTTGATGTAAGGAATATGATCATGTTGATAAATAATCCTGTAATTAGTTGAATGAGTCTTAAATTCTAACTATAACATGGCCACTGTTTACAGGTATAATAGAACTTTGGGTTTATGAGTGAAACAATTTTAGCTGATCCGATTCAACTAAAGGTTCATTGTCGTCACTTTCTATATAAAGGATTATTGATTTCATAATCTTCTCGAGATTCTCCCAGCAGGCAGGGTGTACCTGACTCCAATCTTAATTGACAAGGATTGCCAGTTTTGCCAGGTCGGGGGTTCTCTCCGGGTACTCCGGCTTCCTCCCCCAAATAAAAACTTGACGCCACGATATAGCTGAAAAATTGATGAAAGTGGCGTTAAAACACCATTCAAACAAAAAAAACCCAAACATAATCTTCTCGAACATCATATCTCAGATATGGCCCTATTTGTGTAGAAGTTGTCACAAATTTGCTAGCATTTTAGTAAGAAAAAGAACTTTATACAGTTTGTCTACCTTACTGATCCTTACTAAGCAATGCAAAATGTGTTAGTCTTCAATCAAATCTCGAGCGAACGCCGCGATGTAGAAATATGCCCTGGCTTCCCCAGCGTAAGGGAAAACTATCATACACTCCCTTTGATTTTGTAAATATGGGCATATACAGCGATGTGGACGATAAATCAGGTTACGTGTTCGGAGATTCCTATATTATATTCGCGTTAACGATTCCGAACTGGAAGTTCTCATTGCCGCTGGTCATCTACTCGTCAATCACAATAATTAATAATAATAATTAATTTGTTATATCATATTTCAACTTGAATTGCTTCCAACTATTTATTATTTATATATTTATATATATATACACCGCCTAATGCAAGCACGATACATTACTTGTTTTAGTTTCTAGCACCCAAACAGTGCCTCTGAATTCCTGTGGTTCCTTGACGTCTTTCTCTAATGGTGACGTCAAATTAATATCAAACACTTGTCATTTTTTAAAGTGCGTTTCAGAACAAAAAGTTTATCGATGTCAAATTTATTTTTAAGTATACCTTAATTCAATATTTACTTAGGACAAAATTCACTTCTAAGCAGTTTTGTGACGCCTGTATAGAGAACATAACTGGTTCTCAATATCAATCTCCACTCAAAGGATTCGGAGTACCCTACGTCAATCACAATTCTGCCACGCCATTTGTTTAGGGATAAACCTCGAATACAAACGCAATTACTATTTATGTAAAACCATATCAAACGTGTATAGACTGACGAGTATTTGTTATTTTTCATTTTCTTAAAGGATAAAGGAAACTGTATACAACGCACCCTCGCTGAGCCGTGGATTGCAGCTTTATGACCTATGCAGTAGTGTCTGTGTTCAAGATCTGTGAATGATGCGCTCAAACAATCTACTAATTTGTTACTAAGCTGATATAATTTAAAATTATCAAAGTATCAATATCATTTGCATAGCCAAACCTATACATAATTCTTCGTAAATGGTTTACACTTCTATTTGTACAGTATTATTAGCATTTTAACAGTTTACTTCAACCAGCATACGAGGATTTAAGCGTAGTTAATTCGAATAATGTAAGCAATTTTTTTCACATCATAGCAGTTTTATAGATTTTGACCAAAAAACTACACACAGACAATTCAATATAAGGAAGATTCCCGTCAAGCAGGAAGAAAAACATGACTTAATCGATGTTTCCAGTTGACTTCTTTTTGTAAGACACCCTGTATCTCTACATTAAACGATAATTAAAGAAAATAAACCGACTTTTATTAAAGATATAAAAGAAAATGCTTTCAGTATGTCCTTAATGATGTAAATCTTTGTTCAATACGCAACATGAAACACAAAGGAATTTAATTTTGTTAACGTTGGATGAGGTCATTCTATCAGTAGCGAGTACAGTGTGATCACAATTAGCAATACAATAAAAGCCGCCACAAAAATATAGTCTTCTGTTGACAATGTCGAATTCCTTCCAACTTGGCCTCCTTGAGTGAAATTAAAAACTTTGTTGCCAAAACTATTCAAATGTCATTTAAAGATGTTATCTCAAAATTATGAAACTTTTCTCATAATTATGAGTTGTTATGCCATAGTTATAAGATATTATCTAATAATTATGTATTTTGTGTAAGAACTTTTTTCCTGATCGACCTCGCCATTTTGAAAAATTAGCAACCTAGCTGGTATTCCAAAAAGCTAAGTGATATTGCGCTTTGAATGGTGCTACTGTATTCCTAATCGATTACAAGTAATTATGCCAAAAGTATAATAGTTTCTGTCATATGTCACAAAAAAATTACAGAGGCAAAAACAAAAACAAACAAACATAAATAACAATCTGAAATTTTGATCTTTATTTTAAGTAAAAAGCAGAAATATTAAAAACCTACATACGTTAAACGGAATAGTCGTAGAGTAGAGCGAATAATCGTACCCTAACATCGGATTATTACGATAAAGTTCGACCTAGTCTCTGAGCAACATGGGAATATAACTTACACAGACACAGCACTTTAAAAAGAAGGAAACATATTCTACCTCTTTGTCACTTTTGAATAATTCTTACATTCGTCCTTTTGCTTGTTCAAAAGGCTTTTAATCAATACTTCCCAGATCCCTTCATACTTTGATAAGCGACTGTTGGGGAACTACTTTTTTGCTGCCAAACGTAAACAAATATGGCTGCCATGTGCCTTGCACGCTTCAGACAAAAAAGCCAGTACACTCGAATTTTGGCGATACAAATATTTTTGGCGATACAAACGGAAAGCTATTTACTTGAAGCAGAGCTGTATATTATTATTATTATAGAATCGGTAAAACTACCTTCTATACTAAAAGTGAACATATTTTGGTGAGGGTTTTTTGCATGACAAATGAAAACTGCTTACCGCGTATGGTTCAGCTTATGCTCCTTTTGTAGATAAAGATTGGTACTTTTTTAAATCAACAATTATTTCCTTGAGTTATTCAGCGTTTTGAAATATGGCGTTTTTTCATTTTAATAGGGCGATTTTCTATTGTTAAATTTGACCTAAATTAGAATGGAAGTGTACGTTAGAAACAATCGACTGTTGTCTATTCGAAATCCTTCGGGTAATGTCGTCTGCCGTTAAGGCAGAAAAAGTCTCCCGGTTTGTCCGAATACCATTGTACGTCACGAAAGTAAACGAACTTTTTTTAACAACGCAAGGTCCCTTTAGAAACAAAAATTACCGACTTATTATGTAAATTTTACGTAGCAAAAGTCCGAGACGATTTGTAACAAATAAGCAACAGAGGCATAGTATAAAACATAGACAGGTTATCATATCTCAATTTTTTCTCCTGGATTAATAAAATAGGTAAAATATGGAATAATAACCAAAAAAAAAAAAATGCAAGCAAAAAAGGTTTTCGGGAGGGGGTGTTGCATTTAGTATAATCTATTTTCTCAGTCGAAACAAATCAACGAAATAAGCAAGATGCACCGCTTTGCCACCAACTCCATGTCTCATCACAGCTCCTTTATTTTCAATGATAAATCCCTCGAACAATCGACAACTATTGTTTTTACTGTTTATGGAAGAACGTCTAGCTAGGTTTACGTTGCGTTTGAACAGATATGATGTCCCACATGACGTTACGTATAAACCGCAGGGTACAATGAGGAACATTAGTATACGGAATTCATGAAAATATTATTTTTTGTTCCGTCTTCTTTTGTTTTTAGTAATCTTCTAGGCAAATGTATCGTAAAATGTATCATTGCCAGTTATTCAAACCGACCACGTCTTCGTCTTTAGTCCGTTGTGTATATTTCTACGCGTCACACATCCATTTATTTGTTTGTGAGTGAGTCGACCTCGTTCATACATCGATTCCGCCGTATATTTGTTTGTGATTGAGTGGACAAATACAATAAGAAAGAGTATCTATGACTCATCTAAATGTAATTTACTTCATGGTGACGTCTATCGAACTTCTGAAATGGTAAAATCAACCTAGGTACAACAAACTCTTGTTTGTAGTAGTCAATGGCGTTGACCGGTCAAAAAAGCGGAATAACGATAACACCGGAACTGCTGGACTTTGCTATCGATGAGCGGTAAGTTGACGATTGGAAATTTGAAGTCGTGGATTCTAGTTTGTAGTTTTCCCGAGTTTATTTCTAGAAATAGGTTAAAGTCGGAGAACGACCGATGTGTATTGGTGGTGTCCTTACTTTCAAGCTCGCTTGGATAGATTGAATGCAAATAATCACCGAATATTGCATTGTTAAAACATCTTTAATATAGAGGAATGTGAAATTACAGAGCCGGTGTCTTTTCTTTCTATTTCAGCAGGTCTTCTAGGAACTCAGCTTCATAAGAGTACGAAAACATGTCGGCGAGAAGAGGAGCACAATTAGTAACCACTGGAATACCAACAGTCTGTTGAAAAACATGTCCAGCAAACATGACAAATATGTTGTCAATCAGAAAATCATTTGACAGATTTGGTCTTCAGTATATTTATTATATGATTTAGACTCATTGATGACGAAGTAAGTTCTTTCATGGATAAAATCTATCGTTAATACGAAATGACCATGATTAAACTCTATAACAGAACAAAGTACAGGTAGGCGTATACCCTGGAGGGTGTCAGTCCAGTATGGTATAACTGATTTATGCCTTGAAACTACGATCCATGCAAATTGATACTTATGGAATTTTAACTTGACGTTAGATAACTAGTGCTTAACCCGAGTATCCAATTGTTTTTACAAAAAATCGCAGTATAAGAAAAATAAAACACAAAGGATTTAAACGGGATCTGCTTAAACTCGTTTATTTCTTGCTATTTTTATTTTTGTGCTTTGTGGTTTTTTTATTTATATTTCATCAAATGTACATATTAACGGATTTCAAAGACCATAAATCGGTTCCAATATATAAAATAAACATCTATAAATGGAACGCTATAGCTGTCTTCTGTGGTGGAAAATGTAATATTTTCAGTAGTCTTATCAACTTTATTCTTTATTCTTCATATACTACATTGAATTTTCTTACTCCGCCAATGAATAAAATATACAAATAGTTACAATCGTTGAACATTTTACTACTAATGCTAAAACATTACACATCTATACAAAAAGTGGTAATTAACCAACTCCAATCAAATTTATTTGTCATATAAACTTTCACTGCTGTAACACATAAATAGTCTTGTTATTTTTTGTTACGCAAATGATGCAATTAATCGTTTTTCCTTAAGTTATTGGCCTATCTCGTCCATGTAAGAACTAATTCGAGATACTATTTTTAAAAATTTCAAAATCAAAACCACTCATAACTCTTGTTTTTTTTAACTAGCCTAAATTCTTTAATTTACCAAAAGAAATACTCAGCATTTTTCGGCTTACAAACATATAACCTTACCTACCCTCTTGATTTACTGCTCGGAAATCCGAAATACTGAGTCATTTTTGTTTATGGTGCTGATAAATTAGAGTCAGTAACACCTTTTGCCGTCAAAGGTTAAAATTATTATCATTTATTTATGGAATATCTGCTATTTTAAGTTTGATAGACTTTATCACGGCATGTATGAGGTGAGCTCGAATGCGAACAGGATACACTAAGCCGTGATAAAATATGTAAAAAAACGTCGTGAATTTTTTTTATCGGTAATTTACTACTAACCCGATAAATTCGGTGATAAAGGCCAGAACGTTGTTACTGACTTCATCAGCGTTACACGTCAACGGGAAAAAGTATAAATTTCCACTAATGAAATTTAACGGCATGTGCCGGGTTTAATTTCTTTTTGTTTTCTTTGGACAAAAATCGTTGTAACTGTGCATAATTTAAATAAGACATTCAGTGTTACTCGTGTAACAAACAGTGCTTGTAACAAAATGTTATTTGCGTTCGACAATTCAAAAATGCGGTTAAATCCGAGCTTGAGCGATTAAAACTCGCAAAATGACGTCATCTCACAATTATCGGGTCTTTATTTATTCTACACTGTACCCAATCATTGGCTTTTTTATGACGCTTCAATTCGTTGTCGATGAAACCATTTACAGTTGGGGAAACTGGTAACAGTTACTTAAATAAGCATTACTCGCTTTCAACTATAGATATTTATTTAATCTTTAAAAAATCCCCTGTCTCTATTATACGAAACGCCATCGCATCTCCAAGATTGATTTTTTGTTTGCTTATTTTCGTTCTGAATCAGTTTATAAAATGAACACTGGACGCTAAACGCCAATCAAGCAATCTGTGAAATGAAATGTCAGTTATCCCCTGCTTATGTTAAACAAGATTCCGTCATCCTGCGGCCCTTTAAGTGACATGAATATGAAACAAAACATATCCGATAAATTCAGACATGTTTAACGATCTTTTTAAAAACACACGAACCTATATTGCCACTTTTTCATAAACATTTTTAAATGAGTTTTCGATAGGCAACGTTTAATTATAAGTTGACTGGACTTTTAGTGTCTACTAAACATTATTACGTGTTCTGTAACTTAACATAGTGTTTTAAGTTTTCTGTGTTTATTTTTGATAAATTGTTGTTCGTCTTTCTCTGTGTTTCTTTTCATGTTTTATTTTTTGGCCATCTTGTCAATATTTTATCGCGTCTTGTTATCTTCTTAATTTTTTCTTTATGTTTTGTAATTTTTTAAATATACATTTTAAAGGATAATAATCCTTTTTAAATTAAAAAAAGTTTTAATCATACAAGTCGTTTTATAATCCATCATACACCATATTTTTTAAAAATTAAAAATACTTTCAATCAAACCGGACTGTTAGTCTTAGTTTCCATAACAAAACTGACAAAAAGCTTTCGTGAAGACCAAAATCCGAAAAAGAAAACGATTAATACTGTTAGAGTAAAGTTACAGTTACCAATATGTTGGAACCACTAATTCAATAAAATAAAAGGGAAAAACAAGAATTCAACAAAACAGCTTTTTAAAAAAATTAAAAACTCGGACTATTTTCTCACTGTGTGTTTAAAGATCTATTAACTATCTGTTGACTTTTAAAACTTTGTGCACTTCACATTTGAGTTGAATTTAATTTAATATTTAAAAAACTTACCTGTTACAGTCAAAAAAGTGAAAAACACAATCACAATTTTCATAACAAGTTTTTCGTTGTAAAATCTTGACATTGGAACATTAAGGCCCTGCATATGATAAAAACAGACCAGAAAATAATCCGGCTCGCTTTGTAACTATGGATTTAAATTATCATTGAATCATTCTGTACGTCTTTTAATGTCGTCGCGTGATTTATCGGAGAAATTGAATGATATCTCGTCTCGCGAGGTGTAATTAAGAAGCTGTTGATAGTGCAATTTAACAATTATTCCAAGTAGTTTCCCATTATCTTAATAGATCTAATCAAATATTATTAAAAATTTATAAAAAATACACATATAATCAACAAGTGATTATCTGTTCACAACTTTGCTCGAACAAAACAAATAAAAGATGCCATAAACATCATTATATCCAAAAATATCAACTCTTTGGCATTTAAAGCAATATGCTAAAATTCTCCATTTCCTTTTAAAATTTATTTGCTATTAACGTGACGAAAAACCAGTTATGCGCCCATAAAAACATGTCAAAGGTCCAAAAGCACGAAAAGGTCCAAATAATGAAAAACCAACGTATTCGGATTAGCGAAGTTGTTGACAAACCATGCAATTAGCAGTAAAGTCAAGAGAAACCAAAGAGAAGAGAGAAAAATACACCATTACACAAAAGATGGATAAAACAAAGAAATAAACAATGTACACACAATAATTTAACTAGAGGCTCTATTGAGCCTGTAATTGCTGACCTGGAAAGCAATCTTCACAAGATGGGCATTGTAAGTCAAAACATTGAATGCCGTTTACTGTTTCTATCCATTAAATTTTGTGAAAAACAGCTATAAATGCAAAAATCTATGTTAATCATTAAAGGCCATTAACTCTTATTACAGTTTATTGACAATTTCGATCATGTGACTTATTTGTAGATTTTGTCATTCTGATCACTTATAGTTTCGCTACATCTGTTATAGTTTTAAATATAATAGCCGAAAAGCGTAAAAAATAGAAATATGAGGACAACAATTCCCGAAAATAGTCGACTGACTATTCCAGTCACGTTGACTTATTCGTAGATCTTGTCTTGGTAATCATTTTTGCAATAAACAGGTTCTTTCTGTCAGTTTAGGTTTTTGATAATAAGGCAAACCACTGAACTCAACAAGTCTTGGTTGTAGAGATTGAATTGACTCTTTGGCTTCTTATTCTTTTTTTTTTAAATTCAGTTTTTTTTCTGTTTCAATCAATTTTTTACCTTCGAAAATCTCAAAAGGAAAATCCTACAAGAAGTCTTCAGACAACTTGTGGCGTAATTTGTATCATCATGTACTGAACTCTTGACATAATGGATCTTACTCTAGCTGGTTTAAGTAAAGATAAAAGCCAAAAGCTAAAACATGTATTGGCCTTTAGTAATAGCAACCGATGTTCGTTTATGAACAAGAGCGCCGAATATAATTTATAAACATGGTATCATTGGGAACATTCAGAGAAAGTTTCGTTTAAATTGTCGTAGTGGTTTTGGAGAAGATATTTGTATGGAAACTAACATTGGCGCCAAGTGAAAGAAAAAGGTCACATTGCCTTTGGACAAAGAAATTAAAAGTAGACCATGAACAACATTAAAATACTCATTACAGATCAATCAAATCATGCTGCTATAAACTGTGTTGTCGATTTTAACTCCACTTTAACTTTAACACTGCATATACTAATGAAGTTAAAAGAACCGAACAAATACGTCCATGACTTATCATACCTCTATAGTCATATGCAAAGGTTAATGGGTTCTTACAAATATTTTTGGGCAAGACCGGAAGGTCTTCCACAAGCGGTAGACATTTTACTCGAGTGGAGCGCAGCAAAACGAGCTAATAGACATAAAATAAATAAAAGAATTTTTAATACTAGTGGAAGATCACAAGGACTTTCCCACAAGCAAATGAAAGTATACATATTTTTTCTTTAACATGGTGACTCTATATCGTTTAATATCCGACATCCAATCAGAACGCCCGAAACTAGGACGTTAAACAAGAACGTTGTTATGTTATCATAATAGTTATAACATATACAAGAGTATTTTTGGATTACTGTAATAAGTGTCTCTAATTTATTTTTAAATATACATTACGAAGTAGACTTTTTAACATATAATGGTAAATTATTCGGCCAATTATTCCGTTTGTTAGTGGTCGCAGGAAGAACAAGTACTATCTTTAAAAAAGATAGTCGACGCATTTAACTGTTAGAGATGTATATAAAGTAGAACGGAAACTGAACATTAAGAAAAACATGTATCAAACGAAAGAAAGAGACAAGAAACATTAACATTTTCTTTCATTAATGCGTGTGTATGTGGGGGTGGGGGTGTGGGGAGTTAAAAAATTAACGTGCTGCGAACTGTATCCAAACAAAATAAGGCAATACAAGAAGGTTGCTACATTGATGTATTAATCATGGACTTTTATAACATGTTATTAAACAATAAGGGAATTATCAAAAAGAGACTTTGCAATTAGAGCTCCATCTCCTGTCAGCACGTGAATGACGACGGACGCAAAGAAAGAAGATGGGCATTACTGGCTTTAAAAATCATAGAGTTAACAATAAACATATTTAAATTATCCCCCATTAAAAGCTATATTTCAGAATTTGAAGACCACAATGGTAACTTAAAAAAAACCTTTCTGATATATATATATATATATATATATATCTGAGTTTTTTCTTGCGATGTAGTGTATATATTAACTCGAAAACAAATTAGTTTACATTTTAAAATTTCAAAACAGGTCATTAAAAACAATTAATTTCATAAGCAAATATTACTTACATGCATCAATATTCATTACAGTTTACTATTTTATTAATTTGACTATCTTTTAAAATGGGAACCTCTAAGAATATTTTAATTAGAATTGTATTAACATGAACACAACATTCAATTCAATGCTAATCTATATGTGAAATCTGTAATGTGTATATTTTATTCCAGGTGGGTGGGGGGGGGGGGTTAAAATATACTGTATGGGTTATTGAGATCTAAATAAATAATTGCAACGGAACCATCAGTGAATTTTACTCCTAATTATATGGGCTGTGCGTATATAGTAAACAAAATGTGTTATCGAACTACTGTGTCTCAGGTAAGTGATTTAGCGTCCCGAGAATTACCGATGACCTAATTACCTTTGTGTAGGATCATTTGTACAATAATTTCACGATAGAGAGAGGGGGAGAGTGTTCGTGTGCGTGTGTCAGTCGGTCAAATCAAGAAAATATGGCGTAAATAAATCACCGGCCTGATAATTGTTTACAGATAATTATATAGATGGTCAACAAAGCAAATATACCCCATAAGAAATGCGCAAAAAATTACAAATTGTTTATCAGTCTTAAACAGCATTCTTTTGCATAAAAATCATTTTCTAAAGTTTAATTACGACCTCCAATTCTTTTGAAACACCAGACTGCTGGAATAATAATTGAGAAATGCAAATAGTGATACTTTCAGCGTATACTATAGTAGATTGTTCGAACGCAGAATTTTTAACTATTTTTGTCCAATCAGAATGCAAGTTTGTCTTCAATTATAGTATGTTACCATAGGTAAGCGTCTTTTAGTTCAAAGGTCACAATTCGAAAATATACCGACTGCGTCGGAAAAAAATTAAAGACAAGTTGGTTCGTCAACGAACATTTACAATAATTTGAACATAGCGAGTAAAGTGACGATCTACAACTGAACTAGGAACAAGGTCTTATATAATCTTATATAATAAAATAAGTCGATGTTTGTCCCTCCTAACCGAAATGTTTCCCAATCCGCCTCTTGATAATGTTTTTCATGCGACGTCAATTTTGTCCCTCTCTGGCTTCTACCATGAATTAATATTGTGTACGGTTATATGCCATTGACATCGCCTATTCAAGAATAGCTATAATAAAAGAAAAGTACATTCTCTCCAGTGCATACCTGTCGACGAAACGTACTTTACGAAGGAAGTTAACTGTATAAAAAGCTTTTTCAAACATGTAATCAATGTGGTCATGCCAAGAACAAATACATTACAAGAACAACGTCATCCCATCTGCGATCATCAACAAAGTTATGTGTCAGGAAATGGCGCGAAATCTGTAATCATTAAACGTGATAAGTCAAAAAAATGATGTGGAAATTGCTTTAACAAGGAATCTTCGGACTTTAAAAAAAAATCCCATTGAATTACTGAAAAAATTGAATATTAGTTTTACACAGATTGACAGTGACTCTGACTATCTACTACTTTATAACTGGCGTGGTAACTCTGGGGTTACTCATCAAAATATAAAACAACTCGTTTCAACTGATCAGAAAACTTTTACCCAAGTTCAGATAAGATAACTCTTCTTCAACCGACTACAACTCAAAATTCTAGCACAACTATAGATCAAACAATTCTTTCATACCAAAAAATAGGTCAAAGAATTTTTACTTGCTCAGCTAAAGGTCAACTTAGCTACATGTACAGACTAAACCAATTTTCCGTACTCATCTACGGTAAAAGAAAAATTCTTCCTCTGTGCATTTCAGGTCAAACTCTTTCGTACTAAACTATTGATAAAATAATTTGCTTCCTCACTCGCTAACAGACCAGGTAACAAAGCACCTGTTGACTAAGCTACAGATGAAGCCAACATTGAGTAACACAACCCTTTATCTCAATACAACTCCACCAATCAGCTACAGATCAAGCACATTGAGCTCAACGAATAACAATTTTTCCCTCACTCATGTTAGGCAAAACAACTCAGCAGAAAAGTGGTCATACGTAGCTATGACTATATAATGTTACAAAAGAAGCACGATTTTATCAGAGAAGATAATGAAGGCAACACTTCTTTGGTATAAAAATATAACGATGTCGTACACAATCAAATAAAAAAAAATTAAGAATTGTTAGTAATTAAGATACCAATGACTAATTTGGTTAATGATTCAATTATTTCTACAAGAAATAAATCAATGGACTTCATTTTAATCAAACTGGACGTCTTCTATAAACAATTTATCAATAAATAATTCATATCTTGTTACGTTCATGATTGCAGGTACTTCCTTTCTGTAATACTTGGAACTCAGTAAATTTCCCATATCACGAATGTGTGTTTGTCTATTTTACAAAGTCGTCAATCCTTGATATTTAACTTTACACGTGAACACGAACGCGTTATTCTAATCAACAGCGAGAAAATGCTTTCGGGAGTGCTGGAGCAGTGGTGTAGCTGGGGTTCATGAAATATGTTGATCGAATTGTCCAAGCTTTTGGGAGAAGACAAATAACATCCAAGGCAATAAGGCGATGCGGAGACAGTATTTTTTTCATTTGGAGATGGAATAATATAAGTCCACTGGGATCGTGTAAATACACAATACAGGTAGTTCAAAATATATATAAATGATTTAATATATATAGAAAGCTGCCAAACCAGTACACTTATTTAGGATCGGATCGCATGACGATACAGCATAAACCAAAAATAACATACACGTCTAGAAGATTATGCAACGATACAAATGACGGTGTTTCTTGTCAAATCTATAGACACAGTCTAATCAACGAATGGCCTTCGTCACTGAGTGTCAATATAAACAAGAAAAGATATGGGTTGAACCCATAACCAGAGATGTTCGATTTATATGTTATAGGTGTATCCGATTTGGTTTAATATTATTTTTCAATTTGTTTTATTTAAAATTTCATCATATGCTGTAAAGGGTTGCATATGTAGACGATGATGAAAGGCAAGAAATAATCATCTTGATTATAATATCTCAACTTTGAGAAGAGTACTTTAATAAAAAAAAGGCAAAGTTTTGGAAAGACAAATGTTTACCGATCATAGTCACGTGGTTCTGTGGGGGAAAATGTGAATGTAAGTTATCGCGTCCTTGGAAAATCAAAGAAATCATACCGACAAGTTACTATTTCTATTGATTTAATTAAAATTGTTTCAAAAGATTTGCAATTAAATTATTTCAAACGTCAAACTAGCATTCATGTGCATAAACATTGCTCAGAACTTTATATAAAATTTTCAGAATTTAAAATAAAAACAAATTAAAAAAACAATTAGAAAAAGAGTCTTATTTTGCAAAACAATTTATGAGATTATTAACTTCTATGATGTTGATGACCTTTATTCGAACGTAACTGAATTTTTTTCTTTTGTATTATTATATATATAACTTGCTTCGTTAAAATAGCTTAACATCAAAATTTTTAAATCTTGAATTAAATGAAAATCTATATCTTTTGTCCTTTTTATTATTGAGAAATTTCTTTTCCCTACTAATTTCTACGACATTTTTCACTGATTAGACATTAATTTTTATAAATAACATGCCTATTTGAAAATCTAATTTTCATATTAAAATCATAATCTAAATTTGCATTTTAGCGGCTTATTATGCGAGTCTAATTGGTCTTTCATTTTTACCTTTCATCAAAGTTCAGTGTCAGGTAATAAATAAACAAGGCACATCTAAATATACAAATACATCGACAGAAATATCTCTGCGCCCCCCCCCCCCCCTTTTAAAACCATCACGGCTTTCTGGATGAGTGGTCACAAGGGCGTTAAACAAAATATATAAAAATGCACTTTTATTATCAAATTATCTAAGTAACTAATAAAAGAAACAGAAAAATATACATTTTATCATGTTATAATAAGAATGCATAAACAAATTACGAAGCTTACAATATGAATCATGAAATAATCCAAGAAATACAATTGAAGCGATGAAATACATTACGTAATATAACATAACAAAATTTTAAAATGCCTTTTTCGTATTAAATTAAATAACTAATTAAATAAAAGAAACGCAAGTATATACATTTTATTATGTCAAGAATAGAATGCATTAATAAAAATAATAGGCTTACCCTATAGATAGTAAAATAATCCAAAACTAAAAATTGAAGCGATACCGAGATAGACACTTGTATAGCGCGCATTTATATGCAATTTTGTACATCTTTACTTCTTCTTATTAGATTGGGACAACAAAATTTATTTTAAAGCTGGAAGGATTTAACAAATACGAAAAACTGTAAATAAAATATTTTCTTTAATATTAAATTAGCCATTTTATCACTTACAACGTATGGTTTTCATCTAACTACTCAATCGTACCCAAAAGCAATTATATATCATTAAGAGATAATAAGAAGAGATCGAACATATGATAAATAACGTAAACAAGTCATAACATTTTGATCTTGAACATTCTCACTCCAACTGAATTCAAAACTTCCATACTAGCACCAACCATCCCCACCCGGGACGCGCTGTTAGTTGGCTTTGCTCAAATATTCCAACAAGATGTATTCAAAATAACCAATGTGACAATTTCATTACGCCAGACGCGCGTTCCGTCTACTTAAGACTTATCAGTGGCGTTTAACTCTTAATGTTTAAGATATTCTTCATTGGGAGATATATACATTGTATACTAGTCGATACAACATATATTGCACTGGATTGTACAAAAAGATACGATTTTGTCATGTTTTCCACTCCCGTATTAGCCTAATTTTGGATCCAGATTTTTCTAGACAATACGAGTCAATAATGGTAAAAGATCATAATAACCGCCATAGAATACACAACTTTTCAGGCTTTCGTGTGTTTTATCTAGTTATCCAATCTACGGATTTTATCCTGATATGAACATTCTATCAAAACAATGCGTGTCGATTAAACATTTAGTATACAAATACAACCTTAGAACAATCCCATCAGGGACAAGCTTATTATGATATTGATGTGTAATTCAGTTATTTCACATATTTTATTTTGTTTTTCGTATGATTGTCTCGTGTCACCTTTCTCATTTTCCGGGTTTTTGTATACGGTGATGTCCGGAAATCTGTCTTGTCACTTAAGTACAATGTGCTAGTCTAGTTTTGAAGTTTGGAATAAAATGTCTTTTTGAGCAGACGTGTTTATTTAGTCAGTGCTAGTTCCCAAAAGTTGTAATAAAAACCAAAGTTGTGACAAACTAATATCAATTGGATGGCTGCAAAATCATTAATCTAATTTTTTTAATATTAAAATAATTAAGCAAACTGCGTGGAAAAACTATATAAGTGTACTATGAATAAATACTTACAAATGCTCATAATTACCTTATTTTCTGTATGCTTCTACATAAAACTAAAATATTTAAATCAGTGTTGCCTACGTTGCAATATATCTCTTCCAGTCTGCTTGTATGACATACTTCAGTCTTTAAAACAGCTGAATTCATTCTGCCTTTTTTTTGAAAGATTACTTGTAAATAGCAAATAGTCTTTGATCACTTATTTCCTTCACAGTGAAAAAAAATTGTTTACATTACAATAAGTTTAGCTAGGTCATCATTATACTTTAATAAATATCAACGAAAATAAAGGCATGTTTTGACTCTGCACTTGACATGTCAAACAAACTTTTATAAAGTCAGTTTTTTGCAAATTTTGTTTTTAAATGCTGAAGAGGTATTAAAGAAAATTTTAAAAACCTTTCTTAATTTGATTATGATGTATTCAATTTGCACCATATAAAGTATAGCAAAACACTCACTTGCACAATTTCTGTATGATTCAGTTTACTTAGTTCATACGCGAAATAATATCTGACAAACATTTCACATATGGTCTTGTGTTAATCTTTGTTCCGCGGTGGGATATCTTTAAAGATCAATTTGTCATTCATATTTTCACAGGAAGAGTCTATAAAATTTCAGCCAATCAGAAGACATCAATGGCCCTGGGTGTCGCGGTTGAATTTTTAATCCATACAAATAAGCTCTGCATAATTTGCTTTAAATGTGCGAGATGGTTTCTGAAAATTGATGTCTTTTTGAACTTTGTAGATGAACAACTGTGGTATATATTTAATAATATAACAATTAAATGTTCATAGCAGTTTGTCAGAAAATTAAAAAAATAATAATAAAATTTAATAAATCGCGGCTAACACAGTAACGACCATGGCAGCCAAGTTGAATAACTGAACAGAAAACAATTTTTAAGTATACCTATTGATGAACATTTTTTTTTTTGGATTCCAATAGTTCAAGTGGTTTTGGAGTAGAATTTGAGATTTGGATTGTTTAAAATTTGAAAAAATTAGGACGTACGCTGATTGACGAGAATAGCTCACTACAGGGCAAAATATAGCTGTTCCAGGGACAGTCTATACTAAGTCTATACTATAGTATAGACTGTCCCTGGCTGTTCTTTCAGACCTGGGAAGATTTCCTCTTTACTTATATGTGATAAAACACTTGTTTCTCTTCTGACATAGAATTGAAAACTCAACTACTCAGAAGAGCTCTTAACGAATATAAATCAAACAAAACTACCCTAAAGTCATCCTGGTATGCAAATATACTATTTATAAGTGAAAAGCTTGATCTAAAATTACTTATATGTCTCAATTTGAGTCATAATAAATTTAAGGCTGTACTTAAAAAGCAGTTGAGAAAAAAATATCTCAATAATTGGAATACAATTAAAAATAGCTATCTAACAGAAGCTGGTGTTGGGAACTTTGACACTTTCTTTCAATTCAAATCCTCCTTTAGATATGAATGCTATCTAAGTATTGTAAACTTTGAGCAAAGGAGAACTTGAGCTAAATTTCGAATTAGTAACCATGCCTTATGAATTGAAACAGACAGATATGAAAAGAAATTAAATCAAAATGATAAACCTGAAATATTACCCAGATGTGAGAGACTCTGTCAATATTGTAATTTAAATAAGATAGAAACTGAATTTCATTTTACCCTGGAGTGTCCACTGTATGATTTACAAAGACAAACTTTTCTTTCAAATTTATACATGAAATACATTACATTAAAACTCATTAATAAAAAAGATCTATTTATATGGATTTTGAATAATGAAGACACAGATTTTAACATTCAATATAGTAAATATTTATTTTTGATATTCCAGATTAGAAAAGAGTCAATTTTATCATAATTTATGATCGAGTTATCCCTCTTTGACCCGACTGACTTTCACAATGTTATTATAATTGTATGTATATCCTATCAATTGAAAACCTGTCTTGTTTGTTTATATCTGTGATTTTTATGCCCTTAATGGGCCCATTTAATTGGGCTTAATAAAGAAATTGAATTGGAATTTGTATACCAGTCTCATTTTCTGTAGATTTTAAAAGTATGCATTAAGGTGCTTCTATCATTTAAAATGTTCAACCTTTTTATATTTTTTCCACACGAACTATAAAATTCTTGTCATTTTAAGAAAAAAGTGACGCTGAACTTGTGTTACTGCATGTCTGTGCAATGTAGGCTGATGAATACTTGATACAAATTATCACTTCGCCATCTGTACTTAAAGTACTCCAAAGTAGCAAAAATGTGTTACTTCGTCAATTGGCTGTCCATTCATAACAATATTGTAAGAGAGATGGCTATTAGTTTTCATGATCTTATTCTTTTTGTTATTTACTTTCAACAAAGGTTTCTTGGCTGCTGTGCTGATGTTTTCTGATTTTTTTCGCCTGTGTTGGAATTTGTGAGACAACAAACTAATGTTGTCAGCAAAGTCTTTTAATGCATTTGTTAGTACTCATTGAATACCTCTTGCTTCTTTTGTTGCTCTTGCACTATGCAGTCAGTCGGAAGGAGAAAATGTGATAAAATTCACACCTGTTTAACTCCAGATGTCATATAAAACCAATCCGTAAGTTTACAGTCAGGTCGTACTTCACATTAGAATCTGTTATACACATTTCTTTAAAAAAATGTTTCAGAGAGAAAAAATGAAATGTAAAATTTTACACAGTATTCTCAGAGGATAACGGCAGTAGAAAACTGAAAGGATGGACCACATGAACCTTCGGGTTGTATGACAACAAAATTTGAAAGTACATACCCCATATCTATCTACCAATGTAAGAATAGAAAATTTAAATATAATATATTCACAGGTCACAAAGTGATAGCAGAAGTACGTAGACTATTTTTCTAAGTTGAAAAAAGAATTGACCCTGATTTAACTTGAATAAAACAACAATTTAATGTTACATGTATTATTAGAAACTCTTTGTAAATAGTTCAACCTATATCCATATATCTGGTGAAGATAGTAATACTGTAATGTTTCTGTTTCAATCTTTCAATGATTCATTAATAGAATCTAGCTGTGCCCTGAGTTCTGCCATTCTTAATCCAATAGTCCTGACTACCGTTTCCTTCTGGGATTCACTTATTGTTTCCAAGAGTTTATTGTATTCTTCTAATGTTTTCTCTACTGCTTGTTGGGCATCCTCTAAGTCACTAGAAAAATATACAGTACCTATACTCTCACGCTGTAATTAAAGAAGAGAAATTCAGTTAAAATAGTATTTCATTTGTCAAACCAATACCTGAAAAATAAAACTTAAAGAGAGTCAAAATTAAGAAGCTTATTTTTTTTATTTCGGAAAAAAAATCTAAATTTCCGTATCTACCTAACAGTCTATACTTTTCTTGAGCAGTCAAAAGTCCATGCCATTTCCCGACTTAGAGCTCATTGGATGTTATGCAACCTTTCAGTTTCACTCAATAAATATATATGGACTCCAGTGTAACTGATGAGGGTCCCTTTCAATGTTTCACAATTGAAACAATTCTATTTTAATTTAAAGTAAAAAAATAAAGCAACATTTAAAAAAGTAAAATATCTAGATCAGTTTTCAGTTTTTTCGACATTTACTTTAGATATTAAAAATGTTTACATACAGTTTCATTATATATAAACCGTGTCATCATGGTACACACTACAAAAGGCGAATCAGACCAAACTATACATATGGACTCTAAGATAAGAGTGCTACATGTATACTAGTAATCATCTAAAACAACCATAGCAAAATTGCAAATAATTGTATATTTACGATAAAAACAAAGACTTAATGTTTAAATAATATTTTCTTTGGTTTCATTTTTCTGTGATACTTTTTTTGTCATGTTCAATGTAAAACTTAAGACAAAATATTCATTTTTATTACCTTATAGAAAAGTAAAATTTTATACGACATTTGTTGGTTTTAACCTTTAAACCATCCAAATGTTCTACTGGTGCTTACCTTCCACCTTTTTTCTGTTTAGACAAATTAAGGTCATAAATATTCACAGCTTCTCTACTATACTGGATAGGAATTTGAAAAAAATACAGGTGTGACTTTGCGAAAAAATACAGACCATAAAAAATGGAAGGGGGTTGCTTTTCTGTCATCAAAAGTGAAGATATTGACAGAATTATAGACAAGATGAGTGAAAATACTTCTAAATCCAAATAGCTATAAACAAGTTAATGTTATAAGTTCCTATTTTAAACAATCATTAGTATTGAGGATGGGGGACTCTTAATTAAATACTAGCAAAGCCAATACATACATTGTTCATGTAAAATACTATGTTTTATATGTTAATTGCGTATTTCTACGGTTATATTGTTTAATTATATATTTTTGTCACAAACTTTGTTTAGATGTTTATATCACAATAAAATTTGTATTAAAATTTGAATTTACATATTTAAAAATGTATGTGAGTGGAAAACACTGTTGTATAATGTAACAAATACACTAAGTAAAAAAAAAGCACACACTTAAAAAAAAAGAGAAAAAAAATATATAAACGGGACTGTAATACACAATTTACTCAGGTCTGTTTACACAATACAGGTGAAAAGTTATAAAACATCGTGAAATAAGAAAAAACATCTCTTAAAATAATTAAATTAGCTATGTCTTCCAAAAATTCGAAGCACCTGTCGCAAAAGATAAATATATATAACTCAAATTGTGTTTTAAATAGGGCCTACCGGTAAGAAATTACCCCTCACCCTGTCAACTTTAACAGTAGGTCAGTTCTTTGATCTTCGTAAACTTAAAAGTGCCCCAAATTATTCATATGATTTACTGGAAAAATGACACTACATATTTACCGCATACTCTAATAAATCTCTTGTTTCTGTAAATTGTTCTCCAAGTTGATCCATAAGCTTTTTCAGTTGTTCCTCGGAGATGTTGTAACTGTAAAGCCTTGAACTCGTTGCAACAAATTTAACCTGATGTGAATTTATGTTTCCGATAGTAGACGAATAATTAACATAAGAAAACACCGTTCGTTTGTTTTTAAAATATATTGTTGTAAATGTTCTTTTCGATATATGACAAATGTTTACGATTTGCCGGAAACGCATGTTAAATGTCATCTTTATCAGGTAAACACAAAACCAAATCGAATGATTCCGTTAATCAAGCAAAGTCTGTTTATAAGAGAGAAAATACGCAGTTTTAACTTATTTTCAATATGTATGTAATCTCAGCCTAAATGCGAGCATCGCACATTGTTCATGTCATTACTTCAGAGCCCCCTAACAGTGCCTCTACATTCCGTTGATGACGTGACGTATTATCTATGTGGTGACGTCACAAACTCAATTTCAAATCGAGCGTTTCAGATTGAAAAAAAATTGCCGGCATTTTTGTAGTAATTTGAAAAATAAACACTTTAATTCTACCGATGTCAAAATTATTTTTGTCTACTTTTATATTATATATTTTTTTGTTCGTCTACAATATTTTCTTCGGATAGCTCAGCTACTTAGTCAATCTCCACGCAAAGGATTCTGGGTATCCTACGTCAACCACAATCACCTCTGCCATACCATTGGTTGACATTGTGAGAGATAACTCTCATTGCGGATAAGCTTCGCGTACAAACGCAGTAATTTCAATGTAAAAATGTATCAAAAGTGTTTTAAAAGACTATATAAAAATAAATAAGATCTCGTGAATTATTTTACAAACATCGTTCTTTGTTTACCAACGTCACGGGCAGACGACAAATGTAATCCCGCAGTAAATGGAGGATGACGTGTGGCAGAGGTTATATCTGGGAACCAGTTATGTTCTCTGTGCCGGAGAGTGCTACTTAGTCTGGGATCCTGACTAAATATTCTCAATACCGTAAGCGGACTTCCGGTTCGAATATACAGTCAGGTCACCAGCAATCAATCCGGTCAAAATTTGACCGGTTTGCAACATTCGGAATGCCTCAAAATTTACGTCAGTAATAACTGTAACTGACGTAATTCCGATACAAAGCATTATGACGTAACGTCCGGCGTCCGGTAATCAAATTCAAATAAAAATACAGTTTTCAAAAGAATTCTTTTATAAATTATGTTTGATTGTGGAAATAACTCTAAGGGAATGGTCCGTTTAAGAATGAAATTGGTTTAATGCAGGGTGAAGTTTTATCACCCATACTTTTTTCTATATATGTAAACGACTGTGAGATGGCTTTCATAAATAGTGAATCTATTCCCTTTGAGGTTAAAGAATTAAACCTATTTCTGCTTATGTATGCAGATGACATGGTAATTTTTTCAGAAACTATTTGTGGTCTTCAAACGTTAATAGATACTTTATCAGTGTACACCTCCAAATGGCCACTTAGTGTAAATATATCAAAAACAAAAAATTGTTGTGTTTAGAACAGGTGGTAATATCAGTGAAAATGAGAAATGGTATTTTAATAATCAGGAAATAGATATTGTAGATAGATTCAGTTATCTTGGAGTTCTTTTAAATTATAACGGTAAATATAATATGTTACAACAGAAACTATCAGAACAGGGTAGAAAGGCTGTTTTTGCTTTACGAAGAACTACTAAAGATTTGTTTTTGAATTGTGTAACTTTATTGTCACTTTTTGACACTTATATTAGTAGTGTGTTGTGTTATGGGTGTGAAATATGGGGCGCAAATAAGGCACCTGATGTAGAAAGAATACATTTAAAATACTGTAAAAATATATTGAAAGTTAAAAGCTCTACAAATAATGTTATGGTTTACTATGAACTTGGTAGATTGCCGATGTTGTACACTAGAAAGTGTAGAATCTTTAAGTACTGGTTTAAGCTATTACATACTACAAATTGTATTTTGAAGAACTGCTATCTATTTTTATATGATGAGTTACTGAGATGTCCAAATAATAAGACAAATTGGTTGTATCTGATTAAAAATGAACTTTTTAAAATAGGACTTGGTGATATTTGGTGTAACCAAGAATGTTTTATAGATCCACAAATTAGCAATTATTTTTTATTTTTAATTAAACAACGTCTATATGATTGTCAAAAACAAGAGTTGGATAGTCTGCTGAGTACCTCTAGTAGATGTTCTAATTACCAATACATGGTACATAATTTATGTCTACAATCTTACTTGTGTAAACCAATACCAGATGTTTATAAAAAATGTATAACCAAGCTAAGGCTGAGTAGTCATACTCTAGCCATTGAGTGCGGACGGTTTTCTGCAATATCAAGAAACAACAGATTATGTATATTTTGTAAAAATGACATCGAGGATGAGATGCATTTTGTATTAAAATGTCCTGTGTATCAGGGGTTCAGATCATATTTTATCAAACCGTATTACTGTAGGAAACCTTCAATGTTTAAATATGTACAATTAATGAGTTCGTGTAACAGGAAAGAGTTGTGTAATTTAGGGAATTTTATATTTCGTGCTATGAAGTTACGATCTGATATGTTATAATTTACACAATGCCTTCTGCTTATTATTATTATGTATTTACTTTGTGTTTGTACGATCTTTACAATTTTGTAACCTATAGTTGTTATTGACTTTGGTTAATAAAGATATATACTAAAAACTCGAAGAAGCAGGTAGCTACATTTTGTACTTTATTTCAACTGTATTCTGACAGAAAGTTAGCTAAAACATGGCGGTTTAAACAACCAATCAAACTGCATAGTAAACTGGGGGTGACGTGGGGTTATATTTGACAGTGAAGCTTGCGTAAATGAAAAATATTGCACCAGAGAAACAGGTTACTCAGCTACCATCAATCCACGCAAAGGATTCTGGGTATCCTACGTCAACCACAATCACCTCGGTTATATCTGGGAACCAGATATGTTCTCTGGGCCGGAGAGTGAGCTACCATCTGAAATGGATTTGTTCATATGGATCACGCGTGACTTTTTTACACATGCGCATGTAACCGTATAGCTCGCATCTGCGATGCTCGTTATCAGAATGACGGGTTTCGTGATTTCATATTTGTATCCATTTGTGTTGGTTCAGTAACCTTGTTAGGTTTAAATATATTGTTCATTGTTGTTAAGTGTTCGGGATGTAAAGCTTCCAACATTTTTCGTACAACTGTCCGAAAAAGGTCTTTAATTAAAATTTTCTCTGTGAAGATGCATAATTTGTCATTTTTATAAACTATATTTTGTTGGAATGCTGGAAGGCCAATCGTCTCGAATGATTATGTTCAGATATTAAGAAGATCCTTTAGTTTTTTTATAACTGGATATTACTGCAAGACCTTTTATAAAGAGCATGTATTTGTCCATCAAATATTGTACAAAATTTTGCCTATTTGTAGCCTAAGTATATTTGACCAACACCCTAAAATTTCTTTGCATTCTATATAACAGTTTTGGAGAATTGCAGGAAAAGATTCAATGACTGCGCACATACTTAATCAGCACAAACTGTGTTTGCAGATCAAGTAATGCATTATTTGCAATATATTCAATTTCCTAAGTTCAGATGTAAATTTCAATGTATATCACACATTAACACTATAGTATAACATACTGAATACTAATAAAAACATACATTATATTTATACCTCACAAAAAAAAAATTGAAGTGTCAGGTTGGGGGACCAGCCCCCCCCCCCTTTTTTTTTAGATGGCATATTAGATCTCTTATAAACTTTAAATATCTGTAACATTCCTACTAAACCATTTCATATTTCTTGTTGCTCAACAAGATAGAATTGCACCTCAACAAACAATAAAATTCCAAAAAGAACAATTTTAGTATGACTCTGTCCTATAGTATCAATTGACAAATTCCGCATCTAAAAAATACAAAATATAGGCACCATATTCAATATTTGTGGCAACATAGATGTCTTTGCGACCTAATATTTAGATTGTCTGACTTGCCTGCTACTGAGAAACACTGAAACAATATATTTTTTAACTCCAAACACACTGTTCTAGGCAGAGAAAACAGATTTTATTGCCAAAAAAATCTAAAATGTTACATAATATAATATTTAGGCTGAAATTTGACAATAGTATGGTTTAGAACCAAATATGTATTTAAAATGAGTAAATGGGTTATAATCTTTCATTCTCAAACATTTTCAGGCAAAGGGAGGGAATATGAAAAAATGGTGTTTATGTATTAAAGGTGTGTAAACACTAATCCAATTCTTTAAGATTTTCGACTAAATTCGTTATTTTTTTAATTAGAGCAGCTCTTTTACCTTAAGCGCAACTTGACCGACATCATATATATCCTGAATCGTACGTGACAGGCCTATGTTCTCTCAAAATTTCATGACCTCTTTAAAACCTTCCAAGAGAAAACCAGCTTCTGGGGTAAACCCCACTCTAAAAATAGCTCTTTCTTTTCAGAAAATCTTGGTATATAGGTCATTTAGTGCATGTGACATAAAACATACTAAACACCTTTAGAACAGAGCAAGTTAGGACTCTAAATTTTTCTAATACATTCACCTTTCAGAAAAACTTTCATTCATTAAAATCCAGTTAGTAGTTTTTAATATACACTAAGATAAACAGGACTATTTTGTTGTTAAGTACTATTTTCTTATTTGGAACATAAGAGCGGCGAGCTCTACGGCAATTATGTGTCACGTGGTCAAAATGAAATCACGTGTTCAAAATCTGCTTAATGTCGATATTGATATTTTCGTCCGGAAGTTGATACCGTCAAAAACTGTAACAAAGTGAATGAAGAAGGGCTAAAATTAATTTCAAAGAATGACTTAAAAATAAAGTTGACATCGATAAAAGCTAAATGTTATATTTAAAAATAACAAAAAAAATTTCATACTTTTTTTTGCATTCTCAAAATCGATCTTTAAAAACTGACAATCATAAGACATTTCATGTGACGTCACCATTACAAAAGAAAGACATCACATGATCACTGGAATGTAGTTGAGGCACTTTTAGGGTATTTGGAAGTAACGTCAAAAATGAAAGCGCATTATATATAAATAATAAAGGACTATATTGTCTGTGCTCGCATTTTGGCAATGTATCTGAAATACGCACTAGAAGTAACCTCTGTTCGGACTACTTTCTACCGTCCACGATAAAACTCTGGAACAAGCTCGAACCTGACATTCGAAATTCTTCATCTATCCATATTTTAAAAAAACAATTTAAAAAATCAAAGTAATAAGTAACCTCCAGAATATTATTATGCTGGCTCTAGACAAGGTCAAATATTCCACTCTAGATTACGCATGAACTGTTCTTTTCTAAACGAACACCTTTTCTCACGTAATCTAATCGACTCACCCAACTGTGTACGTGGACACACTGAGTCAACTACTCATCACTTACTTTACTGCCATATATACAAAAAGATGAGAGACAATACCATTTTAACTATTAACTTCAATGTACCTGTTGATGTAAACCTTTTACTATTTGGGTCAGTTAGCCTAACGTTTGAACAAAAAAGATATATTTATCAAAACTCATAACTTCATCATAGCAAATAAACGATTTTAAGCAATATCATATTTTTTCTTTCATTTCATCATTAGTTTTTTTTTATATATTTGTGTTGTTTCAGTTATTTTTTAGTTATATATACACAAACAAGGGTTAATTTATAATATGTAAATAGGTGTGACCTATCAGGCGAGCGATATCCCTTCAAACTTGATCCGTAGTCTTAGTATATAGACTGTCCCTATTTTAAAGTTTTCAACAGTTTAATACGTTTTTACCTTACTTTGATGCACGATTGTTAAATAAGTCATCTGCAAGTTTTATGTAATGTGCACACACCCCCCCCCCCCCTTTTTTTTTGCGGCCACGAGATAAAATAATATCAAATTATTAACTTGACAAGTTATGCGTTTTATTTTTGCATAATAAAACAACTCCAACCATCCATGGGGCCTCGATGGCCAAGGGGTCAAGATAGTTTACTATTGATCTGTCAACCATGATGCGGGTTAAAGTCTCACTGCTGGCAGGGTGCACTTGACTGCAATTACTATCTTATATGACATTGATTTCCAGTTTCCCTACCAAATGTCTACTTTTCTTCCTGTACTACAACTTCCTCCGCAATTTTAACTGGATGCCATGAAATAGCTGAAAAATTGCTGAGTGGCGATAAACATTCAAACAAACCAACCATCCTTGTAATTGTTAACAATTATACTATAGATATAAATCATTTTATTTCATTAAGGGAGAAGCAAGCAAGATACTCCTGTCGTGTCTGGAACAACGAGTTTGAAGAGTAGACGTTCAATGTAGGCAGTGCTCAACTGCTATTTTAGTTGACAAGGATTGAAAGTTTTCAAACTAAAGGTCAGATACTCCAGCATCCTCCTCCAATAAAAACTGTACGCCATGAGATAGTTGAAAAATTGCTGAAAGTGGCTACATTCAAACAAAGGAACATACATTGTTTGGTCCAAAGATAAGCGAGAGACAGTGATTTCATGCCGTGTCATTACAAGGCTGATATTGTTGTTGAAATATATATAGCTATGTTTTTAAATAAGATTTTATTAAATTAACCATAACCAGCTGTCATATATTCATGTAAAGATATGTGCATACTAAATAAATCATTAACATTTTTTTTCCATATTTCCAAGTTTACAATGTAACTTCAATGACGATATCTTCAGAGTAGACCAGTGTTTGTAGATCAAGAATCACAAAAATCGTGCTTTAAAATATAATCCTAACATTAAAAAACAGCAGCAACTAAATTTCTTGTTGAAAAACTTATATTACACTCATAGACTTGCAATCAAAAGAAAGACTTTGCATTTGTGAGGCATTTTGAACAGAAAAATAAAAATAATTTAAATTCAGTGGTTAAAATTAGAACTGTACTGATATATATCCTAGTGATCTGGTAACTTTTTGAAAGTTTTAGGAAAAATTGTCTTGTAAATTTTCTTGTAGGTTAATCTTTTTAAGCATAACATAGCAACAACAGCTGATTAATGATCAGTTATTAACTGTAAGCCTGGTTAAACTATCTCTGTACATTGCTCTTGGTTTAGAACAGTAAAAACTAGATATCTGAGTCAGAGATGGAATCCATCTCTGTGGGTCTAGCTGACCTTGAGGTCAAGATGAAAGGGCATCGAGCATTGTATGCCACACATCGTCTTGATATTATCTACATGTACCAATAGACCAAATATCAAAAGCCTACATCAAAAGATAAAAAGGTTATAGTTCGGACACGATTAGTTTCGGACAGACGGACGGACAGACTGATTTCTATAAGGCATTGGCCTTTAAAAAATAGAAACCTCAAAATAAAGCTTTGTCACTGGCTTCTAATTTATTTCATGGATTTTTTCTTTCAGTGCTTACTTATTCAGTTGCCTTGATTACAGTTGTGTAGTGTATTTTTTTAGACATTTTGGCAAAATTTTAGAATCGTATTGTTTAATTTGATAGCAATTTTATGAAGTTGTTAAAAATACTGCTTTATAATAATTTGGTTTAAAAAATGTGCATCACACAATTTAGATTCTTTTTGAATAACTTTAGTGGCCCTTATAAGGGCCAATTTGACACACTGTTCATTTGTCAAACTGTGGCCAATTGTCCAGTCCAACAATCAGTATCAGTATTTGTATTCCCAAGTTTATATATATGTGTAGGTTCTGCAAGCAATTGACAATAACTCCAGGATTGATAATTCTGTGTCTTGCTTCTGAAAAATATACAGTTATGATTTAACAATAAAATCATATTAATAAAATGTGAACAAGAGCTATTCTTAAAAGAACAAAAAATTTCATTTTAATTATCAATCAATCAGTTTATTGGATAAAAGCACATTAATTAACAACACAATGTAATACATAAAACATGTAAGACATAAGTAGAATTATATTAAAATACAATTAGAAAAAAATATTGTGTGAAAATTATCAAGGTACAGTTCAGTTTTACCAGCCTCTTTACTTGTGTAAACAGGTACTTGAGTTAAGGTACAAATATTGGTTGTCTGCATGATATAAGCTAAAGCTAAATGATAGGCACTACTTGCTAACTTTAGTACACTGGTTATAAGACTTATAATTCAATTTTTCAATATATAATTAAAATTAAATCTTACACTTGCTACCCCCTTTTGTTATTGGTCGCTAAAGCAGCGACCAATAACAGAAAGGGGGAGCAGGTGAAAGATTACATTTTAAGTAGACTGTCACTTTTTTTTGCTGTTTAAATTCAGTTAAATGGTAAGATCGTGATAGAGACGCACAACGCGTTATTTTCCCATTACCCATGCCAGATACGAGCAGCGAGAGCGACAGAACATTATTATGCCTGCAGCAGAGGCTGAACAACGTCATATGTCTGTTTAAAATCTATTGTAGTTGGAAACATTTACAAATTGTGCAATCATAAACAAGAAATTATCACTTACCAATCAACAAGATTTGGTTGGTTTTTATGAACCAGGATCAGCAGACGAATTTACACGGCAGACGATCACAAGTCATGGCAGCAAATATATCAATTCACGTCAAGTATTGCAAGCAGACGAATTTATCGTTGTACGTTTTTTTAATTCACGTCAACTATCGTTGCACGTTTTTTTTGCATAACATTAAAAATTAAAATACTTTGGTTAAAAAAACAAATGTTTTATAAATATAACATTAAAAAAACACATTTCGTCTGTATTTTCTTCGCGTGTCGAGTTTTGAATTTATTTTGACGTAGTTCTGATAACTTACGAGAAGTCGAGTCAAAATGGAGGAAAGAAAATATTCTCTAAACAGAAAAAATAAATTATTAAAGGAAGAACATTTGAAGTTGTGTTAATTTTTGCTAACGAAATAATTCTAGAAACATAGAAGCAGTTTTGTTACACACTTTTCACCTACAACGGAGATTTTTGCGAAGTTGCGTAGACATTGGAGATTAAAATTGAAAACTTCCGGTTGCAAGAATTTTTTGCAACTCTATAGTCACTCTCCGGCACAGAGAACATAACTGGTTCCCAGATATAACCTCTGCCACACGTCATCCTCCATTTACTGTTGGACTACATTTGTCGTCTGCCCGTGACGTTTGTAAACAAAGAACAATGTTTGTAAAATAAAATACGAGATCTTATTTATTTTTATATAGTCTGTTTATATACTTTTGATATAGTTTTACATTGAAATACCTGCGTTTGTACGCGAAGCTTATCCGTCATGAGAGATATCTCTCACAATGTCAACCAATGGTATGGCAGAGGTGATAGTGGTTGACGTAGGATACCCAGAATCCTTTGCGTGGAGATTGCTCTATAGTCTCATAGTCATAGGGATACTTCTACCATTAACATATTTCTTTCACGTAGCATGTTTATACTCATACTAATATGTTGTACTCTTTCAACAATTAGGAAACGGACTTGATATAAGCTTATATTAGCTCGTTTTGGAATCTTTTGCGTTTTATGTATATGTCTGCTTGTAACTTTGTATGATATTATTGAAATAAATATGTTTAAACTAAGACCTTTTTTCAAAATTATACCTAAAAGCATGTATCCTGCTTTTATTTGTCTAATAATACACAAATAGCGGATAATATGCATATATAGCCAGTTATGATACATTTTTATGTTATAAAGTGCTATATAAGTGAACAGTATTTATTTTACACCTGATAAGGGTGTTAATAAACGAGACAGTTTTAACCCTACAAAATTTAACTGTTGTGATCTTCACAGTATTTTTGACCATACCCCGCACTCGCGATTGAATTCGAGCGAATCACTCAATTAAGACGCAAAATCGCATGCTTAGTGTTGACAGATCATGTGATCAATAGTATATGACCAGCTACCTTAACCACTCGGCCACAGTGGTCAACACTGGCCATTGCATGTTATTTTCTAGATTAGAACGCAAACTCGCATGCTTAGTGTTGACAGATCATGTGATCAATAGTATATGACCAACTACCTTAACCACTCAGCCACAGTGGTCAACACTGGCCATTGCATGTTATTTTCTAGATAATATTAGATATGTGCTTTGTAACTGGCTGTAAATACTAACATTAACATAAAATTAATATTGAAGAGTAGAAAAGTAAACAGTTATTTTAATTGCATCTTTTTGTAAACGAATTCAACATTAAATAAAGTTAAAGAATACAGTTTCCAGGGAATCATTATTAACAATAATTGGAAATTTGAAGGGACAATTCAGGAATTGACAGAAAGTGCTTGCCGTTTAAACCAAATTCTCCTTTTTTTCAATATAATTTTTAATCACTTACTTACTTGAAACATCCTTGCAACCAATATTTACAAAGAATTTGATTTGAATATTTGCTTGGAATTATGAAAACTCAACTAAACCATCCTATCAAATCAAATACTCATTTTAAAAAGAATTAACAAAATGAACAAATTAATACCGAAAAGATAAAGGAATAACTAACACATCTTTCCGATGCATTCAATTAGGCATTCATTTTATAAATTTTAACTTTATACCAATATAATGTTTTACTAACTAAGAAACGAAAAAAGAAAGTCAATAAGCCGTGCCTCGACATTAATATACGGTAAAATTTGTTTAGAATTCAACGATGAATACCATTTCTTTTTTAACAGTGAACGCAATACCAATTTAAGAATTGAAAAAGTAGCTCCTGGGTAGAAGATTAACCAATATATAGCATAAATAAAAATTATGTCTTGTAAATGAATTTTTTCCCATTGTTGAAGACTTCATTATTAGAGACAGCTAGTGCTTACTAGTCGTGTTTATATTGGTTTCGGGTTACAGTGGCGGATCCGCCGATCCATGCCGGATTTCTCTTAAGTACGAGGTGGACCGCTTGGGACACATTTTTTTATCACAGGGCTTATGTATGATGCTGTCTCGTAAGGGGGACCAGAAAACCGACATCCACACCCCTGAATTCGATACTGGGTAACTAAATTTTTGTTTTTGTTGTTATTGGGTTTCATCTTTTCAACTTTAACCAGATTTTAGCATTCTCTTATTATTTTCAATTCTTGTTGACCGATCTGTTTTCTTACCTTTTTCAATATATTGCATTTTCTGAAATATTTCGGGAAAAGGGTTCGTTCAGGTCCATGATCTATAAATGATTGATGTGTGTGCGCGCTGTAATTTGTGTTTGCTTGGCTAATTAATGGTGTAAAATGAATATATAATTAAAGATCAACTGTCCGGTTGAACATTTGAGGGTCTTTCCAGATTAATTTTAATTTTGTATTACATGATGACATTTAAAATAATCATCTTTTTGCAAAATGTCATAACTCTGCTATAAATATTTAAAATAGAAATTATTTTATATTATTTGCTACAGATTGGCATTCTAAGAGAGATAACTCTTATAAAAGTTTGATACAACTTTTAACGCCATGTCTTTATTTACTCGTAATTATTAATAGACCATTTTAGGACGAAAATAATTTCAATATCTTTAAAAATAGCAAAGGTCAAAAACTAGTACGTGACCTTGACCCATACAAGTTTTCAAGGTCAAAGGGCATGAGGGTCTATGGTAAAGACCCCATGCCTCTATCATTAATAGTTAATGAGTTACAAGTGAAAAACCAATCAATTACATATATAATGGGAGATAACTCCTATAAAATAAAGTCAAATCCGTTTACTAAAAATGTAAAAGAGTTGCTCATTTAAAAGACCAACATTTTGCACTCTTTAGTTTCCCTTTATCATTTTTAGTTACATGTAAAAAACCAATAAGTTAAAATATAATATGGGAGATAACTCCTATGAAATAATATCAAATCCTTTACCTGTAAATGTAACAAAGTTGCTCCTTGAAGAGATCAACATTTTGCACTCTTTACTTTCCCTATATCATTAATAGTTAATAAGTACCATGCGAAAAACCAATCAGTTACATATATAATGGGAGATAACTCCTATAAAATGAAGTCAAATCCTTTCCCTGCAAATGTAACAAAGTTGCTTCTGTAAAAGACCAACATTTTGCACTCTTTACTTTCCCTTTATCATTAATAGTAAATGAGTTACATGTGAAAAACTAATAAATTACAAATATAATGGGAGATAACTCCCATAGGATGACTTCAAATCCTTTTCCTGTAAATGTGACAAAGTTCCTCCTTTAAGAGATCAACATTTTGCACTCTTTAGTTTCCCTCTATCATTAATAATTAATGAGTACCATGTGAAAAACCAATCAGTTACATATATAATGGGAGATAACTCCTATTAAATGAAGTCAAATCCTTTCCCTATAAATGTAACAAAGTTGCTCCTTTAAAAGACCAACATTTTGCACTCCTCAGTTTCCCTTTATCATTAATAGTTAATGAGTAACATGTAAAAAACCAATAAGTTACATATATAATGGGAGATAACTCCTATAAAATGAAGTCAAATCCTTTCCCTATAAATGTGACAAAGTTGATCCTTTAAGAGATCAACATTTTGCACTCTTTAGTTTCCCTCTATCATTAATGGTTAATGAGTAACATGTAAAAAACCAATAAGTTACATATATAATGGGAGATAACTCCTATAAAATGAAGTCAAATCCTTTTCCTGTAAATGTAACAAAGTTGCTCCTTTAAAAGACCAACATTTTGCACTCTTTAGTTTCCCTCTATCATTTATAGTTTATGAGTACCATGTGAAAAAACAATAAGTTACATATATAACGGGAGATAAATCCTATAAAATGAAGTCAAATTACTTCGCTCCAAATGTGACAAAGTTGCGTCTTAATAAGACGAACATTTTACTCTCAATAAGTGTTCATCTATCTTTTACAGTTTCAGAGGAGTAGCGGACACAACCAAATGTCAAAATTTAGAACGTGACCTTGACCTTTGACCTTGTGTCCATTTTCAAGGTCAAAGGTCAAGATGATCTATGGTGAAGACCCCAGGCCTCTATCTCTTTTAGTTGTTGAGATTTGTTTGAATATCACTTACTACTTTTTATTTAAAGGGAGATAACTCCTATAAGATGTCGTCAGAACCCTTCAATCAACCTGTCCCAAAGTTGAGCAAGGATATAGGAAACATTTTGGTAAAGGTTTGGTATTGATATTCCTTTTGGTTTAGGAGGAGTAGCATGAACAAGCTTTTTAGTAAAAGGGGAGATAACTCCTTAAAGGAAAAGGGTGTGGTCAGTCAGGGTGAACTGCGAAAGCGCAATGGGTCACCGATATCAGATATAAAATATCAAAGCGACATGTCGCGAAATGAAAAAAACCCACATAAGTTTGCGCAAGAAGTGGGAGAAGAATAATAATAATAATAATAAATATAGGTTCAATCGTTCTAAAGAACGATTAATAGGTTTTCCACTTCAAAAGAAGACCTTAAATAAATTACCTTGAAACCAAAAAGCTAAGAAACATACGTAATTTGTCTATAGCAATTAATAAGAACAAAAATTATTAAAGAACTATTTAGATATCTTTAAAAATAAGAAAGGTCATTAAATAGGACGTAAGAAAACTTGAATGACCTTGACAACTGATCTTTTAATCTACGTAAATATTACTTATAGGCAATAGCATTAGCATTAGCAAAGAATAAGCCATTCAAAATACATAGTACCATGAAAAACATTTATAAAGGACTTTGACCTTGACTTTTACAGCATGACCTTGACCATGCTGAAGGTCAACAGTGATCAACATTGAAGATTTTATGCCAATATCTCTTAAAGTCATTGAGATATGACTACTTATAATATATACAAAAAAATTAGAAAATGACCTTAACCTTTGACCTTGTATTTTTCAAGGTCAAGTGTCCCAATGGTCTATAGTGAAGACCCCATGCCTCTACTATCAATAGTTGATAAGCAATTAATGAAAAACTATTTATCAATGGTTGTAATGGGGGATAACTCCTATAAGATGAAGCCGGATCCTTTCCTTCTAAATAGAAAAAAGTTGCGCCTTTATGAGGCCAACATTTTTTCCATTTGAACTTATTGCCTATATTTTACCGTTTTAAAGGAATAGCGATGACAAGACAATGCAAAAATTTCAAACGTGACCTTGACCTTTGACCTTGAGTCCATTTTCAAGGTCAAGGTAAATGATGACTAATGATATAAGGTTTCATATAATATCTGTTATAGTTACTGAGATAAAGTGATATAATGCAATTCACAATATATTTCAGTGGTCTAGGGGAGATAACTCTTATAAAAATGTCAAATAAAAAAAGTGACGATTCAAGATCTTAATATGATACACATTTTGGTACAGGTTTCAGTTCTCTATCTATTATAGTAAAGGAGGAGATCTGTACACAACGCAATATCAAAAATTAGAATGTAACCTTGACCTTTGACCTTGTGACCTTTTTCAAGGTCAAGGTCAATGATGACCAACTGTGAAATATCTAGTCTCTATCATCTCTGGTTCATGAGTTACTATGGTAAAAAATGTACTTGCAATAAATAAGGGGAAATAACTCCTATAAGAAGGTGAAAATTTCTTTAATGCGATATGTTATAAAGTGTTGCAATCCTTCGCTGAACATTTTGGAACAACTTTTATTGCGATATCTTTTACAGTTTCAAAGTTAATCTGCACACAAGCTTTTTTATGACAGGGGAAATAACTCCGTAAAGAATAAGTGTTCGGTCTGCCAGGGTCAACTGCGAAAGCGTAATGTTTCATACATCCATAGTACAAAATATCTTTACGACATGTCGCGAAACAAAATTTATAATGGGAAAAGAAAACTTGGCGGAAAAAAAAGAATAATAAATATAGGTTCAATCGTTCTAAAGAACGATTAATAGGCTTTCCACTTCAAAAGAAGACCTTAAATAAATGACCTTGAAACCAAAAAGCTAAGAAACATACGTAATTTGTCTATACCAATTAATAAGAACAAAAATTATTAAAAAAACTATTTAGATATCTTTAAAAATAAGAAAGGTCATTAAATAGGACGTAAGAAAACTTGAATGACCTTGACAACTGATCTTTTAATCTACGTAAATATTACTTATAGGCAATAGCATTAAAAGAATAAGCCATTCAAAATACATAGTACCATGAAAAACATTTATAAAGGACTTTGACCTTGACTTTCACAGCATGACCTTGACCATGCTGAAGGTCAACAGTGATCAACATTGAAGATTTTATGCCAATATCTCTTAAAGTCATTAAGATATGACTACTTATAATATATACAAAAAATTAGAAAATGACCTTGACCTTTGACCTTGTATTTGTTTTCAAGGTCAAGGGTCCTAATGATCCATAGTGAAGACCCCATGCCTCTACTATCAATAGTTGATAAGTAATTAATGAAAAACTAATTATCAATGGTTGTAATGGGGGATAACTCCTATAAGATGAAGCCGGATCCTTCCCCTTTAAATAGAAAAAAGTTGCGCCTTTATGAGACCAACATTTTATCCATTATAACTTATAGCCTATCTTTTACCGTTTCAAAGTAATAGCGATGACAAGACAATGCCAAATTTTCAAACGTGACCTTGACCTTTGACCTTGTGTCCATTTTCAAGGTCAAGGTCAATGATGACCAATGATATAAGGTTTCATATATATATCTGTTATAGTTACTGAGATATAGTGATATAATGCAATTCACAATACATTTTATTGGTCTAGGGGAGATAACTCTTATAAAAATGTCAAATAAAAAAAGTGACGATTCAAGATCTCAATATGATACACATTTTGGTAAAGGTTTCAGCTCTCTATCTATTATAGTAAAGGAGGAGATCTGCACACAACCAAGTGTCAAAAATTAGAACATGACCTTGACCTTTGACCTTGTGACCTTTTTCAAGGTCAAGGTCAATGATGACCAACTGTGAAATATCTAGTCTATATCACCTCTGGTTCATGAGTTACAATGGTACAAATTGTACTTCCAATAAATAAGGGGAAATAACTCCTACAAGGAGTCATCAAAATACTTTGCGCGATATGTAACAAATTGTCGCAATCCATAGCTGACCATTTTGCAACAACTTTTATTGCGAAATCTTTTACGGTTTCATAGTTTATCTGCACACAAGCTTTTCTGTAACAGGGGAGATAACTCCGTAAAGAACAAGTGTTCGGTGTGACAGGGTCAACTGCGAAAGCGTAATGTCTTATACATCCATAGTACAAAATGTCTTTACGACATGTCGCGAAACAAAATTTATAATGGGAAAAGAAAACTTGGCGGAAAAAAATAAGAATAATAATAATAATAAATATAGGTTCAATCGTTCTAAAGAACGATTAATAGGCTTTCCACTTCAAAAGAAGACCTTAAATAAATGACCTTGAAACCAAAAAGCTAAGAAACATACGTAATTTGTCTATTGCAATTAATAAGAACAAAAATTATTAAAAAACTATTTAGATATCTTTAAAAATAAGAAAGGTCATTAAATAGGACGTAAGAAAACTTGAATGACCTTGACAACTGATCTTTTAATCTGCGTAAATATTACTTATAGGCAATAGCATTAAAAGAAGAAGCCATTCAAACTACATAGTACCATGAAAAACGTTTATAAAGGACTTTGACCTTGACTTTTACAGCATGACCTTGACCATGCTGAAGGTCAACAGTGATCAACATTGAAGATTTTATGCCAATATCTCTTAAAGTCATTAAGATATGACTACTTATAATATATACAAAAAATTAGAAAATGACCTTGACCTTTGACCTTGTATTTGTTTTCAAGGTCAAGGGTCCTAATGATCCATAGTGAAGACCCCATGCCTCTACTATCAATAGTTGATAAGTAATTAATGAAAAACTAATTATCAATGGTTGTAATGGGGGATAACTCCTATAAGATGAAGCCGGATCCTTTCCCTCTCAATAGAAAAAAGTTGCGCCTTTATGAGACCAACATTTTATCCATTATAACTTATAGCCTATCTTTTACCGTTTCAAAGTAATAGCGATGACAAGACAATGCCAAAATTTCAAACGTGACCTTGACCTTTGACCTTGTGTCCATTTTCAAGGTCAAGGTCAATGATGACCAATGATATAAGGTTTCATATATATATCTGTTATAGTTACTGAGATATAGTGATATAATGCAATTCACAATACATTTTATTGGTCTAGGGGAGATAACTCTTATAAAAATGTCAAATAAAAAAAGTGACGATTCAAGATCTCAATATGATACACATTTTGGTAAAGGTTTCAGTTCTCTATCTATTATAGTAAAGGAGGAGATCTGCACACAACCAAGGGTCAAAAATTAGAACATGACCTTGACCTTTGACCTTGTGACCTTTTTCAAGGTCAAGGTCAATGATGACCAACTGTGAAATATCTAGTCTATATCACCTCTGGTTCATGAGTTACAATGGTACAAATTTTACTTCCAATAAATAAGGGGAAATAACTCCTACAAGGAGTCGTCAAAATACTTTGTGCGATATGTAATAAATTGTCGCAATCCTTAGCTGACCATTTTGCAACAACTTTCATTGCGAAATCTTTTACGGTTTCATAGTTTATCTGCACACAAGCTTTTCTGTAACAGGGGAGATAACTCCGTAAAGAACAAGTGTTCGGTGTGCCAGGGTCAACTGCGAAAGCGTAATGTCTAATACATCCATAGTACAAAATGTCTTTACGACATGTCGCGAAACAAAATTTATAATGGGAAAAAAAAGTTGGCGGAAAAACAATAAGAATAATAATAATAATAATAATAATAAGAAACAGACTAATAACAATAAGTCTTTCCACTGGAAAGTGGAAAGCCTTAAATATAGGTTCAATCGTTCTAAAGAACGATTAATAGGCTTTCCACTTCAAAAGAAGACCTTAAATAAATGACCTTGAAACCAAAAAGCTAAGAAACATACGTAATTTGTCTATAGCAATTAATAAGAACAAAAATTATTAAAAAACTATTTAGATATCTTAAAAAATAAGAAAGGTCATTAAATAGGACGTAAGAAAACTTGAATCACCTTGACAACTGATCTTTTAATCTGCGTAAGTATTACTTATAGGCAATAGCATTAAAAGAAGAAGCCATTCAAAATACATAGTACCATGAAAAACATTTATAAAGGACTTTGACCTTGACTTTTACAGCATGACCTTGACCATGCTGAAGGTCAACAGTGATCAACATTGAAGATTTTATGCCAATATCACTTAAAGTCATTAAGATATGACTACTTATAATATATACAAAAAATTTGAAAATGACCTTGACCTTTGACCTTGTATTTGTTTTCAAGGTCAAGGGTCCTAATGATCCATAGTGAAGACCCCATGCCTCTACTATCAATAGTTGATAAGTAATTAATGAAAAACTAATTATCAGTGGTTGTAATGGGGGATAACTCCTATAAGATGAAGTCGGATCCTTTCCCTCTAAATAGAAAAAAGTTGCGCCTTTATGAGACCAACATTTTATCCATTATAACTTATAGCCTATCTTTTACCGTTTCAAAGTAATAGCGATGACAAGACAATGCCAAAATTTCAAACGTGACCTTGACCTTTGACCTTGTGTCCATTTTCAAGGTCAAGGTCAATGATGACCAATGATATAAGGTTTCATATATATATCTGTTATAGTTACTGAGATATAGTGATATAATGCAATTCACAATACATTTTATTGGTCTAGGGGAGATAACTCTTATAAAAATGTCAAATAAAAAAAGTGACGATTCAAGATCTCAATATGATACACATTTTGGTGAAGGTTTCAGTTCTCTATCTATTATAGTAAAGGAGGAGATCTGCACACAACCAAGGGTCAAAAATTAGAACATGACCTTGACCTTTGACCTTGTGACCTTTTTCAAGGTCAAGGTCAATGATGACCAACTGTGAAATATCTAGTCTATATCACCTCTGGTTCATGAGTTACTATGGTACAAATTTTACTTCCAATAAATAAGGGGAAATAACTCCTACAAGGAGTCGTCAAAATACTTTGCGCGATATGTAACAAATTGTCGCAATCCATAGCTGACCATTTTGCAACAACTTTTATTGTGAAATCTTCTACGGTTTCATAGTTTATCTGCACACAAGCTTTTCTGTAACAGGGGAGATAACTCCGTAAAGAACAAGTGTTCGGTGTGACAGGGTCAACTGCGAAAGCGTAATGTCTTATACATCCATAGTACAAAATGTCTTTACGACATGTCGCGAAACAAAATTTATAATGGGAAAAGAAAACTTGGCGGAAAAAAATAAGAATAATAATAATAATAATAATAATAATAATAATAAGAAACAGAAGAATAACAAGAAGGCTTTCCACTCGGAAAGTGGAAAGCCTTAATAATAAGAAACAGAAGAATAACAAGAAGGCTTTCCACTCGGAAAGTGGAAAGCCTTAAATATAGGTTCAATCGTTCTACCGAACGATTAATAGGCTTTCCACTCTACGCAGCCAGAAAGAACCTATCTGTATTTAATGACATTGAATTCTGCTTCTAAACATTATTTGTAATTTGTCTTTAAAAATTAACAAATTTGAAAGCAAAACTGTTTATATATTATTTAAAATAGGAAAGGTCAAATTGTAGAGCATAATGACCTTGACCTGACCTTCTTTATATGTAAATGGAATCTATTTCACACTATGAACAAATGAAAGAAAAAACATTCAAATAAGTTTTGAAATAAAAAAGGTCATAAAATATGACGTTCAGAGACTTTAATGACATTGACCACTGACCTTTTGATCTCTGCATATATTGTACATCAATAACTAAGCATTTATTAGGATAAACCACTTCATATACACGGAAAATGAAAAATTAAAAAAAAAATGTATTGACCTTGACCCTTAACAAGGTGACCTTGACCATGATGAAGGTCAAAAATGATCAACAGTGAAGATCTTATGTCAATATCTCTTGTAGTTAATGAGATATGGCTACTTATAATAAATTCCAAAAATCAGATGACCTTGACCTTTGACCTTGTATGTGTCTGCAATGTCAAGGTCATAAGGGTTTTTGGTGAAGACCCCATACCTCTACTATCAATAGTTAATGAGTTATGAATGAAAAATTAATAATCAATGTTTCGAATGGGAGATAACTCCTATAAAATGAAGTCAAATCCTTTCCCTTCAAATGTAACAAAGTTGCGCCTTTATTAGGCCAATATTTTACCCATTATAAGTTATTGCCTATCTTTTACTGTTTCAAAGATATAGCAATAACAAGACAATGTGAAAGTTTAGAACGTTACCTTGATCTTTGACCTTGTGTCCATTTTGAAGGTCGAGGTCATAAGGGTCTTTGGTGAAGACCCCATGCCTCTGCTGTCAATAGCTAATGAGTTATGAATGGAAAACTAATAATCAATGTTTCTAATGGGAGATAACTCCTATAAAACGAAGTCAAATCCTTTCCCTTCAAATGTGACAAAGTTGCGCCTTTATTAGGCCAACATTTTACCCATTATAAGTTATTGCCTATCTTTTACCCGTTTCAAAGATTTAGAAGGTGCATGATGTGCGATTGGTCAAAAAGCTTTTATTTTTACCGGGAGGAAATTAAAACATTACAAGTTGACAGGTTATGACTTTGCATTAAATAGTTTTTATTATTGTTTTGTATTATTTACCTCTGCATTAACATCTGAATACTAAAAGTTTAATATTCTCTGCATGTTGTGGAACGCATTGCTAGTAACCATATATCTCCATTTATATATTCAATTCCAGTTAATATAGCACTAAAGGTAAAATACTCAATATTATTTTCATTGTTTAATTTAAAAACATAATTAACCACCAAATTTCATCAAACATATTGTTTTAGATGTGTTTTTATAGTAAATTTATTATTTGTAATACAAATATAGAAAAGTCTCGCAGGTGCATTTGTAAATTTGTTCATTTAACTGAAAAACAAGGGAAGTAACTTTTAATTTTGTTAAAGTCAGAAATAGTTTAACAAATAAATTTGAGTTATCTCTCTTTTTATGGTTTTAAAGTAAATTTATGATAAGTATTTGTTTATTGTTCTGTATTATTTGCTAGAGATTGGCATTCTAAGAGAGACAACTTCTATAAACTGTTGATAAAACATGTCGCGACATGTCTTAATTTACTCGCAATTATTTAAAAAATGCCTCTACTATAAATAATTAATAAGTTATATACGAAAAACTAATAATCAGTTGTCTTAATGGAAGATAACTCCTATAAAATGAAGTCAAATCCTTTCCCTTCAAATGTGACAAAGTTGCGCCTTTATTAGACCAACATTTTACCCATTATAAGTTATTTTTTACCGTTTCAAAGATATAGCGATGTCAAGATAATGTAAAAATTTAGAACGTGACCTTGACTTTTGACCTTGTGTCCATTTTCAAGGTCAAGGTCAATGATGACCAATGGTCAAGTTACAAGTAAATATCTGTTATAGTTACTGAGATATCGCAATTGACATAATATTGTTTTGTTCCAGGGGAGATAACTCTTTCAAAAGCTCAATTTAAAAAAGTGACGATTCAAGATCTTAATAAGATCTAGCTTTTGTCAAGAGACCTTTATTTTCGTATCTGTTATGGTTAAGGAGGAGATCTGTACACAACACGAGGTCAAAATTTAGAATGTGACCTTGACCTTTGACCTTGTGATTTTTTTCAAGGTCAAGGTCAATGATGACCAACTGTGAAATATCTAGTCTCTATCACCTCTGGTTCATGAGTTACATTGGTACAAAATGTACTTCCAATAAATAAGGGGAAATAACTCCTGCAAGGAGTCGTCAAAATACTTTGCGCGATATGTAACAAATTGTCGCGATCAATAGCTGACCATTTTGCAAAAACTTTCATTGCAAAATCTTTTACGGTTTCAAAGTTTATCTGTACACAAGCTTTTTTGTGACAGGGGAGATAACTCCGTAAAGTAAAAGTGTTCGGTGTGACAGGGTTAACTGCGAAAGCGTAATGTCTCATACATTCATAGTACAAAATGTCTTTACGACATGTCGCGAAACAAAATTTATAATGGGAAAAAACAGTTGGCGGAAAAAAAATAAGAATAATTAAAAGTCATTTGTTCAGAGAACAAATGTGAGGTCTTTCCCTGCATTTTGTTAGTATTATGTCTAGGTATATGGTTGCTAATGACTTTACGGTCAGGTACCATGGTTTTAGTGTACAAAGCAAGTGGTCCTAAGTCAGAAAATGTATGGTTGCTAAAGGACATTTAGTTGGTTGCTATGGACAAAATGTCCCTTCCGGTCATACAATATGATATTTAAATTTAGTTATTGATCCCGATTCAGTTTCCGATGTATTGTCCGCTTCAATTTTGTACGGTTTAAGTGTTATTTCATAAAAACTGTTTACGGTGTCGGCCATTTTGAAAATGGCTGCCCGTAACCATTCGTCTTTGGTCTTAAATCGAAGGGCTTATTATGACGGTCACATAAAAACATATGTTTACTATATTATCTCTGACGATTTAAAAGTTATAAGCCATAAACTGATTAGCCGAAACGTGTCAAGGGCCATAACCTCGAAAACAGTTTGTTGCACAGTTTTCGACACTATACATCAAATGTAGAACTCAATGAGAGGGACATTTTTCTGATATATTGTCTGCTTCAATTTTTTATGGTTTTTGAGTTATATTGAAAACAAAATTTAGCCGATACGTGTCAAGGGCCATTACCTCGAAAACGGTTTGTCTAATAGTTTTCGACACTATATATCAAATGTAGATTTCAATGAGAGGAACATTTTTCTAATATATTGTCTGCTTCAATTTTTTATGGTCTTTGAGTTATATTGAAAACAAAATTTAGCCGATACGTGTCAAGGGCCATAACCTCGAAAACGGCTTGTCGCACAGTTTTCGACACTTTTATATCAAATGTAGATCTCAATGAGAGGAACATTTTTCTGATATATTCTCTGCTTCAATTTTTTATGGTTTTCGAGTTATAGCGAAAACAAAATTTGAATGGCGGCCATTTTGAAAATGGTGGACCGAAATTTTTTTTTGGTCCGATATATGTTATTAGGACCCTCATATCTACGTGGACACCAAGTTTTGTGTAAATCCGACAACTTTGATGTTTTCGACAAATTTCGCGTCAAAATCGCGTAAACAGGAAGTGGATCGAAAAAAATTTTTTTGCGTGATGACATGTCGGCAGGACTCCAGCGACATTTTCCACACTTCAGATTTTTGATAACGGTTATGGTTTAGGAGGAGATCTGTGCACAAGGTTTTCCGGTCTGGGGCAGATAACTCCGTTACTAAAAATAGATCGGTTTCACAGGGTCGGCTAAGGCGAGTACCGGTATGACCAAATAATGGTACCAAGTATCGAAAAGATATGTCGCGACACTTTTCGTCAACTGATGGCAGAAAAGAAGAACAATAATAATTAAAAGTCATTTGTTCAGAGAACAAATGTGAGGTCTTTCCCTGCATTTTGTTAGTGTTATGTCTAGGTATATAGTTGCTAATGACTTTACGGTCAGTTACTATGGTTTTAATATACAAAGCAAGTGGTCCAAAGTCAGAAAATATATGGTTGCTAAGGACATAGTTGGTTGCTATGGACAAAATGTCACTTCCGGTCGTGAAATGACATATTTCAGTAAAGAACATCATTCTGATTCTAAAAATATATGGTTGCTAAGGACTTTTTATAACAGTTACCTTGTTGCTAGGGTATGACCTTTGACCTTCAGCTCAAATTGAAGCTCTTTTGATACTGATCACTTTAAACCTATATGTTTACTATATTATCTCTAACCCTTTTCAAGTTTTAACCAAAAAACAGATTAGCCGAAACGCGTCAAGGGCAGTAACTCGAAAATGGCTCATCGTACAGCTTTGGGTCAAATGTACCAAATGAAGGTCCTAATAAGAGGAGTATTTGTCCAATTTATTGTCTGCTTCAATTTTTTATGGTTTTTGAGTTATATTGAAAACAAAATTTAGCCGAAACGTGTCAAGGGCCATAACCTCGAAAACGGTTTGTCGCACAGTTTTTGACACTCTTATATCAAATGTAGATCTCAATGAGAGGAACATTTTTCTGTTATATTGTCTGCTTCAATTTTTTATGGTTTTTGAGTTATATTGAAAACAAAATTTAGCCGAAATGTGTCAAGGGCCATAACCTCAAAAACGGTTTGTTGCACAGTTTTCGACACTATATATCAAATGTAGATTTCAATGAGAGGAACATTTTTCTCATATATTGTCTGCTTCAATTTTTTATGGTTTTCGAGTTATAGTGAAAACAAAATTTCAATGGCGGCCATTTTGAAAATGGTGGACCGAAAAAAATTTTGATCCGATATATGTAATTAGGACCCTCATATCTACTTGGAAACCAAGTTTTGTGTAAATCCGACAACTTTCACGTTTTCGACAAATTTCGCGTCAAAATCGCGTAAACAGGAAGTGGATCGAAAAAAAATTTTTTGCGTGACATGTCGCCAGGAGTCCAGCGACATTTTCCACTCTTCAGATTTTTGATACCGGTTATGGTTTAGGAGGAGATCTGTGCACAAGGTTTTCCGGTCTGGGGCAGATAACTCCGTTACTAAAAATAGATCGGTTTCACAGGGTCGGCCAAGGCGAGTACCAGTATGACCAAATAATGGTACCAAGTATCGAAAAGATATGTCGCGACACTTTTCGTCAATTGATGGCAGAAAAGAAGAACAATAATAATAATAATCAGACGAAATACAGTAAGGTCTTTCCTTCTGTGGAAGGGAAAGACCTTAATAATAATCAGACGAAATACAGTAAGGTCTTTCCTTCTGTGGAAGGGAAAGACCTTAATAATAATAAGAAACAGACTAATAACAGTAAGTCTTTCCACTGGAAAGTGGAAAGCCTTAATAAACAGACTAATTACAAGAAGGTTTTCCACTGGAAAGTGGAAAACCTTAATAATCAGAACAATAACTATAGGTCTTTCCACAGAAAGGTGGAAAGACCTAATTATCAATAGTATCATACATATACTCTGTAAAAAAGAAAAGCATATTGGATTTGTTTTTCAGAATTTCGTAGATGCATTTTGGATAACTGTTCCAAAACACGACCTGCTGGGTCTAGCATCATATTGTCGAAATCGGTTGCGGACTGTTTCTCAATCCAGGTATTCCGTCTGCAGTCGATGTTGCGGCAACGGCACGATTCCGTCAATGAAAGATCTGATGAAGCGATCTTGAACAGGAGTCGTTATGCAATGTAGCCCACTTCTCAGGCGGTCATTGGTAGAGTAGGTCTGCTGGAACCTGTTTCATAGCCAGGAAATTGTGCCTTGGTTAACACTTTCAGTTCGAGCATTCTCACGTTGGATACTCCGTCCTCAGATAGAAACATGCAAATTAAACATTCTTCTGTAATGTGCAAGTTGAACATATACTTGTATTTAATTTTCTGTACGTCCGAATGCCGAATATCAAACCCACCGTTTTCCCAACCGCAACATTTGAGCAGAGGAGTTCAAAAAAGGCTCCTAAATAAGTGCAGGAGAAAGGATTAGAAAGTAAAGACAGTATTCTTAGACCTGTTATGATGGCTTCCTGATACTATAGTATTAAAATGATTATACGACTTTATACTTAACCATATTGACAGTGAAAGGCTTCTGTTATTATAATTCTTTGACTTGTTACAGTAGCATACTGGCATCCAAATGGTTTTGTTACTTACGGACTTGTTACAGTAGCATACTGACAACCAAAGAGTTTTGTTATTTACTGTCTTGTTACAGTAGCATGCTGACATCCAAACGGTATTGTTATTTCCAGACTTGTTACAGTAGCATACTGACATCCAAAAGGTTTTGTTATTTATTGTCGTGTTACAGCAGCATACTGACAACCAAAGGGTTTTGTTATTTACTGTCCTGTTACAGTAGCATGCTGACATCCAAACGGTATTGTTATATCCAGACTTGGTATAGTAGCGTACTGATATCCAAAGAGTTTTGTTATTTCGAGACCTGTTACAGTAGCATACTGACATCCAAAGGGTATTGTTATTTCTAGACTTGTTACAGTAGAATACTGACATCCAAAGGGTTTTGTTTTTTACTGACTTTTTACATTACCGTACTGACATCCAAAGGGTTTTGTTATTTCCAGACCTGTTACAGTAGCATACTGACATCCAAAGGGTATTGTTATTTCCAGACTTGTTACAGTAGCATACTGACATCCAAAGGGTTTTGTTTTTTACTGACTTTTTATATTACCGTACTGACATCCAAAGTGTTTTGTTATTTCCAGACCTGTTACAGTAGCATACTGACATCCAAAGGGTATTGTTATTTCCAGACTTGTTACAGTAGCATACTGACATCCAAGGGTTTTGTTATTTACTGACTTGTTACAGTAGCATACTGACAACCAAAGTTTTTGTTATTTCCAGACTTGTTACATTAGCATACTGACATCCAAAGGGTATTGTTATTTACTGACTTGTTACAGTAGCATACTGACATCTAAAGGGTTTTGTTATTTACTGACTTGTTACAATAGGATACTGGCATCCAAGTGGTTTTGTTATTTCCAGACTTGTTATATAAGCATACTGACATCCAAAGGGTTTTTTATTTACTTACTTGTTACAGTAGCATACTGGCATCCAAATGGTTTTGTTATCCAATGGGTATTGTTATTTACTGACTGCTTACAGTAGCATATTGACATCCAAAGGGTATTGTTATTTACTGACTGGTTACAGTAGCATACTGACATCCAAAGGGTATTGTCATTTACTGACTGGTTACAGTAGCATACTGACATCCAAAGGGTTTTGTTATGTCTAGACTTGTTATAGTAGCGTACTGACACCCAAAGGGTATTGTTATTTCCGGACTGGTTACAGTAGCATACTGACATCCAAAGGGTTTTGTTATTTCCAGACTGGTTATAGTAGCATACTGACACCAAAATGGTATTGTTATGTCCAGACTGGTTACATTAGCATGCTGACATCCAAAGGGTTTTGTTATTTCCAGACTGGTTATAGTAGCATACTCACACCAAAAGGGTATTGTTATTTCCAGACTTGTTATAGTAGCATACTGACATCCAAAGGGTATTGTTATGTCTAGACTTGTTATAGTAGCATACTGACATCCAAAGGATTTTGTAATCAAATGTCTTGTTACAGTAGCATAATGACATCCAAAGGGTATTGTTATTTACTGACTTGTTACAGTAGCATACAGACATACAACTGGTTTTGTTATTTACGGACTTGTTACAGTAGCATACTGACATCCAAAGGGTATTGTTATTTCCAGACTTGTTATAGTAGCGTACTGTCATCCAAAGGGTTTTGTTATGTCAAGACTTGTTACAGTAGCATACTGACATCCAAAGGGTTTTGTTATTAACTGTCTTGTTACAGTAGCATACTGACATCCAAAGGATATTGTTATTTCCAAACTTGTTACAGTAGCATACTGACATCCAAAGGGTTTTGTTATTAACTGTCTTGTTGCAGTAGCATACTGACATCCAAAGGGATTTGTTATTTCCAGACTTGTTAGAGTAGCATACTGACATCCAAAGGGTATTGTTAATTCCAGACTTGTTATAGTAGCATACTGACATCTAAAGGGTTTTGTTATTTACTGACTTGTTACAGTAGCATACTTGCATCCAAGTGGTTTTGTTATTTCCAGACTTGTTACAGTAGCATACAGACATGCAAAGGGTTTTGTTATTTACTCTTTTGTTACAGTAGCATACTGACATCTAAAGGGTTTTGTTATTTTTATTTACTTACTTGTTACAGTAGCATACTGGCATCCAAATGGTTTTGTTATTTCCAGACTTGTTACAGTAGCACACTGTCATCCAAATGGTTTTGTAATTTACTGTCTTGTTACAGTAGCATACAAACACCCAAAGGGATTTGTTATTTACTGACTGGTTACAGTAGCATACTGACATCCAAAGGGTATTGTTATTTACTGACTGGTTACAGTAGCATACTGACATCCAAAGGGTATTGTTATTTCCAGACTTGTTATAGTAGCATACTAATATCCAAAGGGTATTGTTATGTCTAGACTTGTTATAGTAGCATACTGACATCCAAAGGATTTTCTTATTTACAGACTTGTTATAGTAGCATACTGACATCCAAAGGGTTTTGTTATTAACTGTCTTGTTACAGTAGCATAATGACATCCAAAGGGTATTGTTATTTACTGACTTGTTACAGTAACAAACAGACATACAACGGGTTTTGTTATTTACGGACTTGTTCCAGTAGAATACTGACATCCAAAGGGTATTGTTATTTCCAGACTTGTTATAGTAGCGTACTGACATCCAAAGGGTTTTGTTATATCAAGACTTGTTACAGTAGCATACGGACATCCAAAGGGTTTTGTTATTAACTGTCTTGTTACAGTAGCATACTGACATCCAAAGGATATTGTTATTTCCAGACTTGTTAGAGTAGCATACTGACATCCAAAGTGTTTTGTTATTAACTGTCTTGTTACAGTAGCATACTGACATCCAAAGGGTTTTGTTATTTCCAGACTTGTTAGAGTAGCATACTGACATCCAAAGGGTATTGTTAATTTCAGACTTGTTATACTAGCATACTGACATCTATAGGGTTTTGTTATTTACTGACTTGTAACAGTAGCATACTGGCATCCAAGTAGTTTTGTTATTTCCAGACTTGTTACAGTAGCATACTGACATGCAAAGGGTTTTGTTATTTACTCTCTTGTTACAGTAGCATACTGACATCCAAATGGTTTTGTTATTTACTGTCTTGTTACAGTAGCATACTGACATCCAAAGGGTTTTGTTATTTTTATTTACTTACTTGTTACAGTAGCATACTGGCATCCAAATGGTTTTGTTATTTCCAGACTTGTTACAGTAGCATAAAGTCATCCAAATGGTTTTGTAATTTACTGTCTTGTTACAGTAGCATACAAACACCCAAAGGGATTTGTTATTTACTGACTGGTTACAGTAGCATACTGACATCCAAAGGGTATTGTTATTTACTGACTGGTTACAGTAGCATACTGACATCCAAAGGGTATTGTTATTTACTTACTTGTTACAGTAGCATACTGACATCCAATGGGTATTGTTATTTGCTGACTGCTTACAGTAGCATACTGACATCCAAAGGGTATTGTTATTGACTGACTGGTTACAGTAGCATACTGACATCCAAAGGGTATTGTTATTTACTGACTGGTTACAGTAGCATACTTACATCCAAAGGGTATTGTTATTTACTTACTTGTTACAGTAGCATACTGACATCCAAAGGGTATTGTTATGTCCATACTTGTAATAGTAGCATACTGACATCCAAAGAGTATTGTGATTTACTGACTTGTTACAGTAGCATACTGACATCCAAAGGGTATTGTTATTTACTTACTTGTTACAGTAGCATACTGACATCCAATGGGTATTGTTATTTGCTGACTGCTTACAGTAGCATACTGACATCCAAAGGGTATTGTTATTGACTGACTGGTTACAGTAGCATACTGACATCCAAAGGGTATTGTTATTTACTGACTGGTTACAGTAGCATACTGACATCCAAAGGGTATTGTTATTGACTGACTGGTTACAGTAGCATACTGACATCCAAAGGGTATTGTTATTGACTGACTGGTTACTCTTAGCATACTGACATCCAAAGGGTATTGTTATTTACTTTCTTGTTACAGTAGCATGCTGACATCCAAAGGGTATTGTTATGTCCAAACTTGTTATAGTAGCATACTGACATCCAAAGGGTTTTGTTATTAACTGTCTTGTTACAGTAGCATACTGACATCCAAAGGGTATTGTTCTTTACTGACTTGTTACAGTAGCATACTGACATCCAAAGGGTATTGTTATGTCAAGACTTGTTACAGTAGCATACTGACATCCAAAGGGTATTGTTATTTACTGACTTGTTACAGAAGCATACAGACATCCAACGAGTTTTGTTATTTTGTTATAGTAGCGTACTGACATCCAAAGGGTTTTGTTATGTCAAGACTTGTTACAGTAGCATACTGACATCCAAAGGGTTTTGTTATTAACTGTCTTGTTACGGTAGCATTCTGACATCCAAAGGGTTTTGTTATTTCCAGACTTGTTATAGTAGCATACTAATATCCAAAGGGTATTGTTATGTCTAGACTTGTTATAGTAGCATACTGACATCCAAAGGATTTTGTTATTTACAGACTTGTTATAGTAGCATACTGACATCCAAAGGGTTTTGTTATTAACTGTCTTGTTACAGTAGCATAATGACATCCAAAGGGTATTGTTATTTACTGACTTGTTACAGTAACAAACAGACATACAACGGGTTTTGTTATTTACGGACTTGTTCCAGTAGAATACTGACATCCAAAGGGTATTGTTATTTCCAGACTTGTTATAGTAGCGTACTGACATCCAAAGGGTTTTGTTATATCAAGACTTGTTACAGTAGCATACGGACATCCAAAGGGTTTTGTTATTAACTGTCTTGTTACAGTAGCATACTGACATCCAAAGGATATTGTTATTTCCAGACTTGTTACAGTAGCATACTGACATCCAAAGGGTTTTGTTATTAACTGTCTTGTTACAGTAGCATACTGACATTCAAAGGGTTTTGTTATTTCCAGACTTGTTAGAGTAGCATACTGACATCCAAAGGGTATTGTTAATTCCAGACTTGTTATACAGCATACTGACATCTATAGGGTTTTGTTATTTACTGACTTGTAACAGTAGCATACTGGCATCCAAGTAGTTTTGTTATTTCCAGACTTGTTACAGTAGCATACTGACATGCAAAGGGTTTTGTTATTTACTCTCTTGTTACAGTAGCATACTGACATCCAAATGGTTTTGTTATTTACTGTCTTGTTACAGTAACATACTGACATCCAAAGGGTTTTGTTATTTTTATTTACTTACTTGTTACAGTAGCATACTGGCATCCAAATGGTTTTGTTATTTCCAGACTTGTTACAGTAGCATAAAGTCATCCAAATGGTTTTGTAATTTACTGTCTTGTTACAGTAGCATACAAACACCCAAAGGGATTTGTTATTTACTGACTGGTTACAGTAGCATACTGACATCCAAAGGGTATTGTTATTTACTGACTGGTTACAGTAGCATACTGACATCCAAAGGGTATTGTTATTTACTTACTTGTTACAGTAGCGTACTGACATCCAATGGGTATTGTTATTTGCTGACTGCTTACAGTAGCATACTGACATCCAAAGGGTATTGTTATTGACTGACTGGTTACAGTAGCATACTGACATCCAAAGGGTATTGTTATTTACTGACTGGTTACAGTAGCATACTTACATCCAAAGGGTATTGTTATTTACTTACTTGTTACAGTAGCATACTGACATCCAAAGGGTATTGTTATGTCCATACTTGTAATAGTAGCATACTGACATCCAAAGAGTATTGTGATTTACTGACTTGTTACAGTAGCATACTGACATCCAAAGGGTATTGTTATTGACTGACTGGTTACAGTAGCATGCTGACATCCAATGGGCATTGTTATTGACTGACTGGTTGCAGTAGCATACTGACATCCAAAGGGTATTGTTATTGACTGACTGGTTACAGTAGCATACTGACATCCAAAAAGTATTGTTATTTACTGACTGGTTACAGTAGCATACTGACATCCAAAGGGTATTGTTATTGACTGACTGGTTACAGTAGCATACTGACATCCAAAGGGTATTGTTATTGACTGACTGGTTACTCTTAGCATATTGACATCCAAAGGGTATTGTTATTTACTTTCTTGTTACAGTAGCATGCTGACATCCAAAGGGTATTGTTATGTCCAGACTTGTTATAGTAGCATACTGACATCCAAAGGGTTTTGTTATTAACTGTCTTGTTACAGTAGCATACTGACATCCAAAGGGTATTGTTCTTTACTGACTTGTTACAGTAGCATACTGACATCCAAAGGGTATTGTTATGTCAAGACTTGTTACAGTAGCATACTGACATCCAAAGGGTATTGTTATTTACTGACTTGTTACAGAAGCATACAGACATCCAACGAGTTTTGTTATTTTGTAATAGTAGCGTACTGACATCCAAAGGGTTTTGTTATGTCAAGACTTGTTACAGTAGCATACTGACATCCAAAGGGTTTTGTCATTAACTGTCTTGTTACGGTAGCATTCTGACATCCAAAGGGTTTTGTTATTTCCAGACATGTTAGAGTAGCATACTGACATCCAAAGGGTATTGCTAATTCCAGACTTGTTATAGTAGCATACTGACATCTAAAGGGTTTTGTTATTTACTGACTTGTTACAGTAGCATACTGGCATCCAAGTGGTTTTGTTATTTCCAGACTTGTTACAGTAGCATACTGACATGCAAAGGGTTTTGTTATTTACTCTCTTGTTACAGTAGCATACTGACATCTAAAGGGTTTTGTTGTTTAATGACTTGTTACTATAGGATACTGGCATCCAAGTGGTTATGTTATTTCCAGACTTGTTATATAAGCATACTGACATCCAAAGGGTTTTTTATTTACTTACTTGTTACAGTAGCATACTGGCATCCAAATGGTTTTGTTATTTCCAGACTTGTTACAGTAGCATACTGGCATCCAAATAGTTTTGTTATTTACTGTCTTGTTACAGTAGCATACAATCACCCAAAGGGATTTATTATTTACTGACTGGTTACAGTAGCATACTGACATCCAATGGGTATTGTTATTTACTGACTGCTTACAGTAGCATACTGACTTCCAAAGGGTATTGTTATTTACTGACTGGTTACAGTAGCATACTGACATCCAAAGGGTATTGTTATTTACTGACTGGTTACAGTAGCATACTGACATCCAAAGGGTTTTGTTATTTCCAGACTTGTTAGAGTAGCATACTGACATCCAGAGGGTATTGTTATTTCCAGACTGGTTACAGTAGCATACTGACATCCAAAGGGTTTTGTTATTTCCCGACTGGTTATAGTAGCATACTGACACCAAAGGGTATTTTTATGTCCAGACTGGTTACAGTAGCACGCTGACATCCAAAGGGTTTTGTTATTTCCAGACTGGTTATAGTAGCATACTGACACCAAAAGGGTATTGTTATTTCCAGACTTGTTATAGTAGCATACTGACATCCAAAGGGTATTGTTATGTCTAGACTTGTTATAGTAGCATACTGACATCCAAATGATTTTGTTATTTCCAGACTTGTTATAGTAGCATACTGACATCCAAAGGGTTTTGTTATTAACTGTCTTGTTACAGTAGCATAATGACATCCAAAGGGTATTGTTATTTACTGACTTGTTACAGTAACATACAGACATACAACGGCTTTTGTTATTTACGGACTTGTTACAGTAGCATACTGACATCCAAAGGGTATTGTTATTTCCAGACTTGCTATAGGGGCGTACTGACATCCAAAGGGTTTTGTTATGTCAAGACTTGTTACAGTAGCATACTGACATCCAAAGGGTATTGTTATTTACTGACTGGTTACAGTAGCATACTTACATCCAAAGGGTATTGTTATTTACTTACTTCTTACAGTAGCATACTGACATCCAAAGGGTATTGTTATGTCCATACTTGTAATAGTAGCATACTGACATCCAAAGAGTGTTGTGATTTACTGACTTGTTACAGTAGCATACTGACATCCAAAGGGTATTGTTATTTACTGACTGGTTACCGTAGCATCCTGACATCCAAAGGGTATTGTTATTAACTGACTGCTTACAGTAGCATACTGACATCCAAAGGGTATTGTTATTTACTGACTGGTTACAGTAGCATACTGACATCCAAAGGGTATTGTTATTTACTGACTGGTTACAGTAGCATACTGACATCCAAAGGGTATTGTTATTTACTTTCTTGTTACAGTAGCATGCTGACATCCAAAGGTATTGTTATGTCCAGACTTGTTATAGTAGCATACTGACATCCAAAGGGTTTTGTTATTAACTGTCTTGTTACAGTAGCATACTGACATCCAAAGGGTATTGTTCTTTACTGACTTGTTACAGTAGCATACTGACATCCAAAGGGTATTGTTCTTTACTGACTTGTTACAGTAGCATACTGACATCCAAAGGGTATTGTTATGTCAAGACTTGTTACAGTAGCATACTGACATCCAAAGGGTATTGTTATTTACTGACTTGTTACAGAAGCATACAGACATCCAACGAGTTTTGTTATTTTGTTATAGTAGCGTACTGACATCCAAAGGGTTTTGTTATGTCAAGACTTGTTACAGTAGCATACTGACATCCAAAGGGTTTTGTTATTAACTGTCTTGTTACGGTAGCATTCTGACATCCAAAGGGTTTTGTTATTTCCAGACTTGTTATAGTAGCATACTAATATCCAAAGGGTATTGTTATGTCTAGACTTGTTATAGTAGCATACTGACATCCAAAGGATTTTGTTATTTACAGACTTGTTATAGTAGCATACTGACATCCAAAGGGTTTTGTTATTAACTGTCTTGTTACAGTAGCATAATGACATCCAAAGGCTATTGTTATTTACTGACTTGTTACAGTAACAAACAGACATACAACGGGTTTTGTTATTTACGGACTTGTTCCAGTAGAATACTGACATCCAAAGGGTATTGTTATTTCCAGACTTGTTATAGTAGCGTACTGACATCCAAAGGGTTTTGTTATATTAAGACTTGTTACAGTAGCATACGGACATCCAAAGGGTTTTGTTATTAACTGTCTTGTTACAGTAGCATACTGACATCCAAAGGATATTGTTATTTCCAGACTTGTTACAGTAGCATACTGACATCCAAAGGGTTTTGTTATTAACTGTCTTGTTACAGTAGCATACTGACATTCAAAGGGTTTTGTTATTTCCAGACTTGTTAGAGTAGCATACTGACATCCAAAGGGTATTGTTAATTCCAGACTTGTTATACAGCACACTGACATCTATAGGGTTTTGTTATTTACTGACTTGTAACAGTAGCATACTGGCATCCAAGTAGTTTTGTTATTTCCAGACTTGTTACAGTAGCATACTGACATGCAAAGGGTTTTGTTATTTACTCTCTTGTTACAGTAACATACTGACATCCAAATGGTTTTGTTATTTACTGTCTTGTTACAGTAACATACTGACATCCAAAGGGTTTTGTTATTTTTATTTACTTACTTGTTACAGTAGCATACTGGCATCCAAATGGTTTTGTTATTTCCAGACTTGTTACAGTAGCATAAAGTCATCCAAATGGTTTTGTAATTTACTGTCTTGTTACAGTAGCATACAAACACCCAAAGGGATTTGTTATTTACTGACTGGTTACAGTAGCATACTGACATCCAAAGGGTATTGTTATTTACTGACTGGTTACAGTAGCATACTGACATCCAAAGGGTATTGTTATTTACTTACTTGTTACAGTAGCATACTGACATCCAATGGGTATTGTTATTTGCTGACTGCTTACAGTAGCATACTGACATCCAAAGGGTATTGTTATTGACTGACTGGTTACAGTAGCATACTGACATCCAAAGGATATTGTTATTTACTGACTGGTTACAGTAGCATACTTACATCCAAAGGGTATTGTTATTTACTTACTTGTTACAGCAGCATACTGACATCCAAAGGGTATTGTTATGTCCATACTTGTAATAGTAGCATACTGACATCCAAAGAGTATTGTGATTTACTGACTTGTTACAGTAGCATACTGACATCCAAAGGGTATTGTTATTGACTGACTGGTTACAGTAGCATGCTGACATCCAATGGGTATTGTTATTGACTGACTGGTTGCAGTAGCATACTGACATCCAAAGGGTATTGTTATTGACTGACTGGTTACAGTAGCATACTGACATCCAAAAAGTATTGTTATTTACTGACTGGTTACAGTAGCATACTGACATCCAAAGGGTATTGTTATTGACTGACTGGTTACAGTAGCATACTGACATCCAAAGGTTATTGTTATTGACTGACTGGTTACTCTTAGCATACTGACATCCAAAGGGTATTGTTATTTACTTTCTTGTTACAGTAGCATGCTGACATCCAAAGGGTATTGTTATGTCCAGACTTGTTATAGTAGCATACTGACATCCAAAGGGTTTTGTTATTAACTGTCTTGTTACAGTAGCATACTGACATCCAAAGGGTATTGTTCTTTACTGACTTGTTACAGTAGCATACTGACATCCAAAGGGTATTGTTATGTCAAGACTTGTTACAGTAGCATACTGACATCCAAAGGGTATTGTTATTTACTGACTTGTTACAGAAGCATACAGACATCCAACGAGTTTTGTTATTTTGTTATAGTAGCGTACTGACATCCAAAGGGTTTTGTTATGTCAAGACTTGTTACAGTAGCATACTGACATCCAAAGGGTTTTGTCATTAACTGTCTTGTTACGGTAGCATTCTGACATCCAAAGGGTTTTGTTATTTCCAGACATGTTAGAGTAGCATACTGACATCCAAAGGGTATTGCTAATTCCAGACTTGTTATAGTAGCATACTGACATCTAAAGGGTTTTGTTATTTACTGACTTGTTACAGTAGCATACTGGCATCCAAGTGGTTTTGTTATTTCCAGACTTGTTACAGTAGCATACTGACATGCAAAGGGTTTTGTTATTTACTCTCTTGTTACAGTATCATACTGACATCTAAAGGGTTTTGATGTTTAATGACTTGTTACTATAGGATACTGGCATCCAAGTGGTAATGTTATTTCCAGACTTGTTATATAAGCATACTGACATCCAAAGGGTTTTTTATTTACTTACTTGTTACAGTAGCATACTGGCATCCAAATGGTTTTGTTATTTCCAGACTTGTTACAGTAGCATACTGGCATCCAAATAGTTTTGTAATTTACTGTCTTGTTACAGTAGCATACAAACACCCAAAGGGATTTATTATTTACTGACTGGTTACAGTAGCATACTGACATCCAATGGGTATTGTTATTTACTGACTGCTTACAGTAGCATACTGACTTCCAAAGGGTATTGTTATTTACTGACTGGTTACAGTAGCATACTGATATCCAAAGGGTATTGTTATTTACTGACTGGTTACAGTAGCATACTGACATCCAAAGGGTTTTGTTATTTCCAGACTTGTTAGAGTAGCATACTGACATCCAGAGGGTATTGTTATTTCCAGACTGGTTACAGTAGCATACTGACATCCAAAGGGTTTTGTTATTTCCCGACTGGTTATAGTAGCATACTGACACCAAAGGGTATTTTTATGTCCAGACTGGTTACAGTAGCACGCTGACATCCAAAGGGTTTTGTTATTTCCAGACTGGTTATAGTAGCATACTGACACCAAAAGGGTATTGTTATTTCCAGACTTGTTATAGTAGCATACTGACATCCAAAGGGTATTGTTATGTCTAGACTTGTTATAGTAGCATACTGACATCCAAAGGGTTTTGTTATTAACTGTCTTGTTACAGTAGCATAATGACATCCAAAGGGTATTGTTATTTACTGACTTGTTACAGTAACATACAGACATACAACGGCTTTTGTTATTTACGGACTTGTTACAGTAGCATACTGACATCCAAAGGGTATTGTTATTTCCATACTTGTTATAGGAGCGTACTGACATCCAAAGGGTTTTGTTATGTCAAGACTTGTTACAGTAGCATACTGACATCCAAAGGGTATTGTTATTTACTGACTGGTTACAGTAGCATACTTACATCCAAAGGGTATTGTTATTTACTTACTTGTTACAGTAGCATACTGACATCCAAAGGGTATTGTTATGTCCATACTTGTAATAGTAGCATACTGACATCCAAAGAGTATTGTGATTTACTGACTTGTTACAGTAGCATACTGACATCCAAAGGGTATTGTTATTTACTGACTGGTTACCGTAGCATCCTGACATCCAAAGGGTATTGTTATTAACTGACTGCTTACAGTAGCATACTGACATCCAAAGGGTATTGTTATTTACTGACTGGTTACAGTAGCATACTGACATCCAAAGGGTATTGTTATTTACTGACTGGTTACAGTAGCATACTGACATCCAAAGGGTATTGTTATTTACTTTCTTGCTACAGTAGCATGCTGACATCCAAAGGTATTGTTATGTCCAGACTTGTTATAGTAGCATACTGACATCCAAAGGGTTTTGTTATTAACTGTCTTGTTACAGTAGCATACTGACATCCAAAGGGTATTGTTCTTTACTGACTTGTTACAGTAGCATACTGACATCCAAAGGGTATTGTTATGTCAAGACTTGTTACAGTAGCATACTGACATCCAAAGGGTATTGTTATTTACTGACTTGTTACAGAAGAATACAGACATCCAACGAGTTTTGTTATTTTGTTATAGTAGCGTACTGACATACAAAGGGTTTTGTTATGTCAAGACTTGTTACAGTAGCATACTGACATCCAAAGGGTTTTGTTATTAACTGTCTTGTTACGGTAGCATTCTGACATCCAAAGGGTTTTGTTATTTTCAGACATGTTAGAGTAGCATACTGACATCCAAAGGGTATTGTTATTTACTGACTGGTTACAGTAGCATGCTGACATCCAAAGGGTATTGTTATTGACTGACTGGTTACAGTAGCATACTGACATCCAAAGGGTATTGTTATTTACTGACTGGTTACAGTAGCATACTGACATCCAAAGGGTATTGTTATTGACTGACTGGTTACAGTAGCATACTGACATCCAAAGGGTATTGTTATTGACTGACTGGTTACTCATAGCATACTGACATCCAAAGGGTATTGTTATTTACTTTCTTATTACAGTAGCATGCTGACATCCAAAGGGTATTGTGATGTCCAGACTTGTTATAGTAGCATACTGACATCCAAAGGGTTTTGTTATTAACTGTCTTGTTACAGTAGCATACTGACATCCAAAGGGTATTGTTCTTTACTGACTTGTTACAGTAGCATACTGACATCCAAAGGGTATTGTTATGTCAAGACTTGTTACAGTAGCATACTGACATCCAAAGGGTATTGTTATTTACTGACTTGTTACAGAAGCATACAGACATCCAACGAGTTTTGTTATTTTGTTATAGTAGCGTACTGACATCCAAAGGGTTTTGTTATGTCAAGACTTGTTACAGTAGCATACTGACATCCAAAGGGTTTTGTTATTAACTGTCTTGTTACGGTAGCATTCTGACATCCAAAGGGTTTTGTTATTTCCAGACATGTTAGAGTAGCATACTGACATCCAAAGGGTATTGCTAATTCCAGACTTGTTATAGTAGCATACTGACATCTAAAGGGTTTTGTTATTTACTGACTTGTTACAGTAGCATACTGGCATCCAAGTGGTTTTGTTATTTCCAGACTTGTTACAGTAGCATACTGACATGCAAAGGGTTTTGTTATTTACTCTCTTGTTACAGTAGCATACTGACATCTAAAGGGTTTTGTTATTTAATGACTTGTTACTATAGGATACTGGCATCCAAGTGGTTATGTTATTTCTAGACTTGTTATATAAGCATACTGACATGCAAAGGGTTTTGTTATTTACTCTCATGTTACAGTAGCATACTGACATCCAAATGGTTTTGTTATTTTTATTTACTTACTTGTTACAGTAGCATACTCGTATCCAAATGGTTTTGTTATTTCCAGACTTGTTACAGTAGCATACAGTCATCCAAATGGTTTTGTAATTTACTGTCTTGTTACAGTAGCATACAAACACCCAAAGGGATTTGTTATTTACTGACTGGTTACAGTAGCATACTGACATCCAAAGGGTATTGTTATTTACTGACTGGTTACAGTAGCATACTGACATCCAAAGGGTATTGTTATTTACTTACTTGTTACAGTAGCATACTGACATCCAATGGGTATTGTTATTTACTGACTGCTTACAGTAGCATACTGACATCCTAAGGGTATTGTCATTGACTGACTGGTTACAGTAGCATACTGACATCCAAAGGGTATTGTTATTTAATGACTGGTTACAGTAGCATACTTACATCCAAAGGGTATTGTTATTTACTTACTTGTTACAGTAGCATACTGACATCCAAAGGGTATTGTTATGTCCATACTTGTAATAGTAGCATATTGACATCCAAAGAGTATTATGATTTACTGACTTGTTACAGTAGCATACTGACATCCAAAGGGTATTGTTATTTACTGACTGGTTACAGTAGCATGCTGACATCCAAAGGGTATTGTTATTGACTGACTGGTTACAGTAGCATACTGACATCCAAAGGGTTTTGTTATTTCCAGACTTGTTAGAGTAGCATACTGACATCCAAAGGGTATTGTTATTTCCAGACTGGTTACAGTAGCATACTGACACCAAAAGGGTATTTTTATGTCCAGACTGGTTACAGTAGCACGCTGACATCCAAAGGGTTTTGTTATTTCAAGACTGGTTATAGTAGCATACTGACACCAAAAGGGTATTGTTATTTCCAGACTTGTTATAGTAGCATACTAACATCCAAAGGGTATTGTTATGTCTAGACTTGTTATAGTAGCATACTGACATCCAAAGGATTTTGTTATTTACAGACTTGTTATAGTAGCATACTGACATCTAAAGGGTTTTGTTATTAACTGTCTTGTTACAGTAGCATAATGACATCCAAAGGGTATTGTTATTTACTGACTTGTTGCAGTAACATACAGACATACAACGGGTTTTGTTATTTACGGACTTGTTACAGTAGCATACTGACATCCAAAGGGTATTGTTATTTCCAGACTTGTTATAGTAGCGTACTGACATCCAAAGGGTTTTGTTATGTCAAGACTTGTTACAGTAGCATACTGACATGCAAAGGGTTTTGTTATTAACTGTCTTGTTACAGTAGCATACTGACATCCAAAGGATATTGTTATTTCCAGACTTGTTACAGTAGCATACTGTCATCCAAAGGGTTTTGTTATTAACTGTCTTGTTACAATAGCATACTGACATCCAAAGGGTTTTGTTATTTCCAGACTTGTTAGAGTGGCATACTGACATCCAAAGGGTATTGTTAATTCCAGACTTGTTATAGTAGCATACTGACATCTAAAGGGTTTTGTTATTTACTGACTTGTTACAGTAGCATACTGGCATCCAAGTAGTTTTGTTATTTCCAGACTTGTTACAGTAGCATACTGCCATGCAAAGGGTTTTGTTATTTACTCTCTTGTTACAGTAGCATACTGACATCCAAATGGTTTTGTTATTTACTGTCTTGTTACAGTAGCATACTGACATCCAAAGGGTTTTGTTATTTTTATTTACTTACTTGTTACAGTAGCATACTGGCATCCAAATGGTTTTGTTATTTCCAGACTTGTTACAGTAGCATACAGTCATCCAAATGGTTTTGTAATTTACTGTCTTGTTACAGTAGCATACAAACACCCAAAGGGATTTGTTATTTACTGACTGGTTAGAGTAGCATACTGACATCCAAAGAGTAATGTGATTTACTGACTTGTTACAGTAGCATACTGACATCCAAAGGGTATTGTTATTTACTGACTTGTTACAGTAGCATACTGACATCCAAAGGGTATTGTTATGTCAAGACTTGTTACAGTAGCATACTGATATCCAAAGGGTATTGTTATTGACTGACTTGTTACTGTAGCATGCTGACATCCAAAGGGTATTGTTATTGACTGACTTGTTACAGTAGCATACTGACATCCAAAGGGTATTGCTAATTCCAGACTTGTTATAGTAGCATACTGACATCTAAAGGGTTTTGTTATTTACTGACTTGTTACAGTAGCATACTGGCATCCAAGTGGTTTTGTTATTTCCAGACTTGTTACAGTAGCATACTGCCATGCAAAGGGTTTTGTTATTTACTCTCTTGTTACAGTAGCATACTGACATCTAAAGGGTTTTGTTATTTACTGACTTGTTACAATAGGATACTGGCATCCAAGTGGTTATGTTATTTCCAGACTTGTTATATGAGCATACTGACATCCAAAGTGTTTTTTATTTACTTACTTGTTACAGTAGCATACTGGCATCCAAATGGTTTTGTTATTTCCAGACTTGTTACAGTAGCATACTGGCATCCAAATAGTTTTGTAATTTACTGTCTTGTTACAGTAGCATACAAACACCCAAAGGGATTTATTATTTACTGACTGGTTACAGTAGCATACTGACATCCAATGGGTATTGTTATTTACTGACTGCTTACAGTAGCATACTGACATCCAATGGGTATTGTTATTTACTGACTGCTTACAGTAGCATACTGACATCCAAAGGGTATTGTTATTGACTGACTGGTTACAGTAGCATACTGACATCCAAAGGGTATTGTTATTTACTTTCTTGTTACAGTAGCATGCTGACATCCAAAGGGTATTGTTATGTCCAGACTTGTTATAGTAGCATACTGACATCCAAAGGGTTTTGTTATTAACTGTCTTGTTACAGTAGCATACTGACATCCAAAGGGTATTGTTATTTACTGACTTGTTACAGTAGCATACTGACATCCAAAGGGTATTGTTATGTCAAGACTTGTTACAGTAGCATACTGACATCCAAAGGGTATTGTTATTTACTGACTTGTTACAGAAGCATACAGACATCCAACGAGTTTTGTTATTTTGTTATAGTAGCGTACTGACATCCAAAGGGTTTTGTTATGTCAAGACTTGTTACAGTAGCATACTGACATCCAAAGGGTTTTGTTATTAACTGTCTTGTTACGGTAGCATTCTGACATCCAAAGGGTTTTGTTATTTCCAGATATGTTAGAGTAGCATACTGACATCCAAAGGGTATTGCTAATTCCAGGCTTGTTATGGTAGCATACTGACATCTAAAGGGTTTTGTTATTTACTGACTTGTTCCAGTAGCATACTGGCATCCAAGTGGTTTTGTTATTTCCAGACTTGTTACAGTAGCATACTGACATGCAAAGGGTTTTGTTATTTACTCTCTTGTTACAGTAGCATACTGACATCTAAAGGGTTTTGTTATTTAATGACTTGTTACTATAGGATACTGGCATCCAAGTGGTTATGTTATTTCCAGACTTGTTATATAAGCATACTGACATCCAAAGGGTTTTTTATTTACTCACTTGTTACAGTAGCATACTGGCATCCAAATGGTTTTGTTATTTCCAGACTTGTTACAGTAGCATACTGGCATCCAAATAGTTTTGTAATTTACTGTCTTGTTACAGTAGCATACAAACACCCAAAGGGATTTATTATTTACTGACTGGTTACAGTAGCATACTGACATCCAATGGGTATTGTTATTTACTGACTGCTTACAGTAGCATACTGACTTCCAAAGGGTATTGTTATTTACTGACTGGTTACAGTAGCATACTGACATCCAAAGGGTATTGTTATTTACTGACTGGTTACAGTAGCATACTGACATCCAAAGGGTTTTGTTATTTCCAGACTTGTTAGAGTAGCATACTGACATCCAAAGGGTATTGTTATTTCCAGACTGGTTACAGTAGCATACTGACATCCAAAGGGTTTTGTTATTTCCCGACTGGTTATAGTAGCATACTGACACCAAAGGGTATTTTAATGTCCAGACTGGTTACAGTAGCACGCTGACATCCAAAGGGTTTTGTCATTTCCAGACTGGTTATAGTAGCATACTGACACCAAAAGGGTATTGTTATTTCCAGACTTGTTATAGTAGCATACTGACATCCAAAGGGTATTGTTATGTCTAGACTTGTTATAGTAGCATACTGACATCCAAAGGATTTTGTTATTTCCAGACTTGTTATAGTAGCATACTGACATCCAAAGGGTTTTGTTATTAACTGTCTTGTTACAGTAGCATAATGACATCCAAAGGGTATTGTTATTTACTGACTTGTTACAGTAACATACAGACATACAACGGCTTTTGTTATTTACGGACTTGTTACAGTAGCATACTGACATCCAAAGGGTATTGTTATTTCCAGACTTGTTATAGAAGCGTACTGACATCCAAAGGGTTTTGTTATGTCAAGACTTGTTACAGTAGCATACTGACATCCAAAGGGTATTGTTATGTCAAGACTTGTTACAGTAGCATACTGACATCCAAAGGGTATTGTTATTTACTGACTTGTTAGAGTAGCATACTGACATCCAAAGGGTTTTGTTATTAACTGTCTTGTTACAGTAGCATACTGACATCCAAAGGGTATTGTTATTTACTGACTTGTTACAGAAGCATACAGACATCCAACGAGTTTTCATATTTTGTTATAGTAGCGTACTGACATCCAAAGGGTTTTGTTATGTCAAGACTTGTTACAGTAGCATACTGACATCCAAAGGGTTTTGTTATTAACTGTCTTGTTACGGTAGCATTCTGACATCCAAAGGGTTTTGTTATTTCCAGATATGTTAGAGTAGCACACTGACATCCAAAGGGTATTGCTAATTCCAGGCTTGTTATAGTAGCATACTGACATCTAAAAGGTTTTGTTATTTACTGACTTGTTACAGTAGCATACTGGCATCCAAGTGGTTTTGTTATTTCCAGACTTGTTACAGTAGCATACTGACATGCAAAGGGTTTTGTTATTTACTCTCTTGTTACAGTAGCATACTGACATCTAAAGGGTTTTGTTATTTAATGACTTGTTACTATAGGATACTGGCATCCAAGTGGTTATGTTATTTCCAGACTTGTTATATAAGCATACTGACATCCAAAGGGTTTTTTATTTACTTACTTGTTACAGTAGCATACTGGCATCCAAATGGTTTTGTTATTTCCAGACTTGTTACAGTAGCATACTGGCATCCAAATAGTTTTGTAATTTACTGTCTTGTTACAGTAGCATACAAACACCCAAAGGGATTTATTATTTACTGACTGGTTACAGTAGCATACTGACATCCAATGTGTATTGTTATTTACTGACTGCTTACAGTAGCATACTGACTTCCAAAGGGTATTGTTATTTACTGACTGGTTACAGTAGCATACTGACATTCAAAGGGTATTGTTATTTACTGACTGGTTACAGTAGCATACTGACATCCAAAGGGTTTTGTTATTTCCAGACTTGTTAGAGTAGCATACTGACATCTAAAGGGTATTGTCATTTCCAGACTGGTTACAGTAGCATACTGACATCCAAAGGGTTTTGTTATTTCCCGACTGGTTATAGTAGCATACTGACACCAAAGGGTATTTTTATGTCCAGACTGGTTACAGTAGCACGCTGACATCCAAAGGGTTTTGTTATTTCCAGACTGGTTATAGTAGCATACTGACACCAAAAGGGTATTGTTATTTCCAGACTTGTTATAGTAGCATACTGACATCCAAAGGGTATTGTTATGTCTAGACTTGTTATAGTAGCATACTGACATCCAAAGGATTTTGTTATTTCCAGTCTTGTTATAGTAGCATACTGACATCCAAAGGGTTTTGTTATTAACTGTCTTGTTACAGTAGCATAATGACATCCAAAGGGTATTGTTATTTTCTGACTTGTTACAGTAACATACAGACATACAACGGATTTTGTTATTTACGGACTTGTTACAGTAGCATACTGACATCCAAAGGGTATTGTTATTTCCAGACTTGTTATAGAAGCGCACTGACATCCAAAGGGTTTTGTTATGTCAAGACTTGTTACAGTAGCATACTGACATCCAAAGGGTTTTGTTATTAACTGTCTTGTTACAGTAGCATACTGACATCCAAAGGATATTGTTATTTCCAGACTTGTTACACTAGCATACTGACATCCAAAGGGTTTTGTTATTAACTGTCTTGTTACAGTAGCATACTGACATCCAAATGGTTTCGTTATTTCCAGACTTGTTAGAGTAGCATACTGACATCCAAAGGGTATTGTTAATTCCAGACTTGTTATAGTAGCATACTGACATCTAAAGGGTTTTGTTATTTACTGACTTGTTACAGTAGCATACTGGCATCCAAGTGGTTTTGTTATTTCCAGACTTGTTACAGTAGCATACTGACATGCAAAGGGTTTTGTTATTTACTCTCTTGTTACAGTAGCATACTGGCATCCAAATGGTTTTGTTATTTACTGTCTTGTTACAGTAGCATACTGACATCCAAAGGGTTTTGTTATTTTTATTTACTTACTTGTTACAGTAGCATACTGGCATCCAAATGGTTTCGTTATTTCCAGACTTGTTACAGTAGCATACAGTCATCCAAATGGTTTTGTAATTTACTGCCTTGTTACAGTAGCATACAAAAACCCAAAGGGATTTGTTATTTACTGACTGGTACAGTAGCATACTGACATCCAAAGGGTATTGTTATTTACTGACTGGTTACAGTAGCATACTGACATCCAAAGGGTATTGTTATTTACTTACTTGTTACAGTAGCATACTGACATCCAAAGGATATTGTTATTTACTGACTGCTTACAGTAGCATACTGACATCCAAAGGGTATTGTTATTGACTGACTGGTTACAGTAGCATACTGACATCCAAAGGGTATTGTTATTTACTGACTGGTTACAGTAGCATACTTACATCCAAAGGGTATTGTTATTTACTTACTTGTTACAGTAGCATACTGACATCCAAAGGGTATTGTTATGTCCATACTTGTAATAGTAGCATACTGACATCCAAAGGGTATTGTCATTGACTGACTGACGTTACAGTAGCATACTGACATACAACGGGTTTTGTTATTTACGGACTTGTTACAGTAGCATACTGACATCCAAAAGGGTATTGTTATTTCCAGACTTGTTATAGTAGCGTACTGACATCCAAAGGGTTTTGTTATGTCAAGACTTGTTACAGTAGCATACTGACATCCAAAGGGTTTTGTTATTAACTTTCATGTTACAGTAGCATACTGACATCCAAAGGATATTGTTATTTCCAGACTTGTTACAGTAGCATACTGACATCCAAAGGGTTTTGTTATTAACTGTCTTGTTACAGTAGCATACTGACATCCAAAGGGTTTTGTTATTTCCAGACTTGTTAGAGTAGCATACTGACATCCAAAGGGTATTGTTAATTCCAGACTTGTTATTCTAGCATAATGACATCTATAGGGTTTTGTTATTTACTGACTTGTTACAGTAGCATACTGGCATCCAAGTAGTTTTGTTATTTCCAGACTTGTTACAGTAGCATACTGACATGCAAAGGGTTTTGTTATTTACTCTCTTGTTACAGTAGCATACTGACATCCAACTGGTTTTCTTATTTACTGTCTTGTTACAGTAGCATACTGACATCCAAAGGGTTTTGTTATTTTTATTTACTTACTTGTTACAGTAGCATACTGGCATCCAAATGGTTTTTGTTATTTCCAGACTTGTTACAGTAGCATACAGTCATCCAAATGGTTTTGTAATTTACTGTCTTGTTACAGTAGCATACAAACACCCAAAGGGATTTGTTATTTACTGACTGGTTACAGTAGCATACTGACATCCAAAGGGTATAGTTATTTACTGACTGGTTACAGTAGCATACTGACATCCAAAGGGTATTGTTATTTACTTACTTGTTACAGTAGCATACTGACATCCAATGGGTATTGTTATTTACTGACTGCTTACAGAAGCATACTGACATCCAAAGGGTATTGTTATTGACTGACTGGTTACAGTAGCATACTGACATCCAAAGGGTATTGTTATTTACTGACTGGTTACAGTAGCATACTTACATCCAAAGGGTATTGTTATTTACTTACTTGTTACAGTACCATACTGACATCCAAAGGGCATTGTTATGTCCATACTTGTAATAGTGGCATACTGACATCCAAAGAGTATTGTGATTTACTGACTTGTTACAGTAGCATACTGAGATCCATAGGGTATTGTTATTTACTGACTGGTTACAGTAGCATGCTGACATCCAAAGGGTATTGTTATCTACTGACTGGTTACAGTAGCATACTGACATCCAAAGGGTATTGTTATTGACTGACTGATTACAGTAGCATACTGACATCCAAAGGGTATTGTTATTGACTGACTGGTTACAGTAGCATACTGACATCCAAAGGGTATTGTTATTGACTGACTGGTTACAGTAGCATACTGACATCCAAAGGGTATTGTTATTGACTGACTGGTTACAGTAGCAAACTGACATCCAAAGGGTATTGTTAGTTACTTTCTTGTTACAGTAGCATGCTGACATCCAAAGAGTATTGTTATGTCCAGACTTGTTATAGTAGCATACTGACATCCAAAGGGTTTTGTTATTAACTGTCTTGTTACAGTAGCATACTGACATCCAAAGGGTATTGTTATTTACTGACTTGTTACAGCAGCATACTGACATCCAAAGGGTATTGTTATGTGAAGACTTGTTACAGTAGCATACTGACATCCAAAGGGTATTGTTATTTACTGACTTGTTACAGAATCATACAGACATCCAACGAGTTTTGTTATTTTGTTATAGTAGCGTACTCACATCCAAAGGGTTTTGTTATGTCAAGACTTGTTACAGTAGCATACTGACATCCAAAGGGTTTTGTTATTAACTGTCTTGTTACGGTAGCATTCTGACATCCAAAGGGTTTTCTTATTTCCAGATATGTTAGAGTAGCATACTGACATCCAAAGGGTATTGCTAATTCCAGGCTTGTTATAGTAGCATACTGACATCTAAAGGGTTTTGTTATTTACTGACTTGTTACAGTAGCATACTGGCATCCAATTGGTTTTGTTATTTCCAGACTTGTTACAGTAGCATACTGACATGCAAAGGGTTTTGTTATTTACTCTCTTGTTACAGTAGCATACTGACATCTAAAGGGTTTTGTTATTTAATGACTTGTTACTATAGGATACTGGCATCGAAGTGGTTATGTTATTTACTTACTTGTTACAGTAGCATACTGGCATCCAAATGGTTTTGTTATTTCCAGACTTGTTACAGTAACATACTGGCATCCAAATAGTTTTGTAATTTACTGTCTTGTTACAGTAGCATACAAACACCCAAAGGGATTTATTATTTACTGACTGGTTACAGTAGCATACTGACATCCAATGGGTATTGTTATTTACTGACTGCTTACAGTAGCATACTGACTTCCAAAGGGTATTGTTATTTACTGACTGGTTACAGTAGCATACTGATATCCAAAGGGTATTGTTATTTACTGACTGGTTACAGTAGCATACTGACATCCAAAGGGTTTTGTTATTTCCAGACTTGTTAGAGTAGCATACTGACATCCAAAGGGTATTGTTATTTCCAGACTGGTTACAGTAGCATACTGACATCCAAAGGGTTTTGTTATTTCCCGACTGGTTATAGTAGCATACTGACACCAAAGGGTATTTTTATGTCCAGACTGGTTACAGTAGCACGCTGACATCCAAAGGGTTTTGTTATTTCCAGACTGGTTATAGTAGCATACTGACACCAAAAGGGTATTGTTATTTCCAGACTTGTTATAGTAGCATACTGACATCCAAAGGGTATTGTTATGTCTAGACTTGTTATAGTAGCATTCTGACATCCAAAGGGTTTTGTTATTAACTGTCTTGTTACAGTAGTATAATGACATCCAAAGGGTATTGTTATTTACTGACTTGTTACAGTAACATACAGACATAAAACGGCTTTTGTTATTTACGGACTTGTTACAGTAGCATACTGACATCCAAAGGGTATTGTTATTTCCAGACTTGTTATAGTAGCGTACTGACATACAAAGGGTTTTGTTATGTCAAGACTTGTTACAGTAGCATACTGACATCCAAAGGGTTTTGTTATTTCCAGACTTGTTACAGTAGCATACTGACATCCAAAGGGTTTTGTTATTAACTGTCTTGTTACAGTAGCATACTGACATCCAAAGGGTTTCGTTATTTCCAGACTTGTTAGAGTAGCATACTGACATCCAAAGGGTATTGTTAATTCCAGACTTGTTATAGTAGCATACTGACATCTAAAGGGTTTTGTTATTTACTGACTTGTTACAGTAGCATACTGGCATCCAAGTGGTTTTGTTATTTCCAGACTTGTTACAGTAGCATACTGACATGCAAAGGGTTTTGTTATTTACTCTCTTGTTACAGTAGCATACTGGCATCCAAATGGTTTTGTTATTTACTGTCTTGTTACAGTAGCATACTGACATCCAAAGGGTTTTGTTATTTTTATTTACTTACTTGTTACAGTAGCATACTGGCATCCAAATGGTTTTGTTATTTCCAGACCTGTTACAGTAGCATACAGTCATCCAAATGGTTTTGTAATTTACTGCCTTGTTACAGTAGCATACAAAAACCCAAAGAGATTTGTTATTTACTGACTGGTTACAGTAGCATACTGACATCCAAAGGGTATTGTTATTTACTGACTGGTTACAGTAGCATACTGACATCCAAAGGGTATTGTTATTTACTTACTTGTTACAGTAGCATACTGACATCCAATGGGTATTGTTATTTACTGACTGCTTACAGTAGCATACTGACATCCAAAGGGTATTGTTATTGACTGACTGGTTACAGTAGCATACTGACATCCAAAGGGTATTGTTATTTACTGACTGGTTACAGTAGCATACTTACATCCAAAGGGTATTGTTATTTACTTACTTGTTACAGTAGCATACTGACATCCAAAGGGTATTGTTATGTCCATACTTGTAATAGTAGCATACTGACATCCAAAGGGTATTGTCATTGACTGACTGGTTACAGTAGCATACTGACATCCAAAGGGTATTGTTATTGACTGACTGGTTACAGTAGCATACTGACATCCAATGGGTATTGTTATTTACTGACTGCTTACAGTAGCATACTGACATCCAAAGGGTATTGTTATTGACTGACTGGTTACAGTAGCATACTGATATCCAAAGGGTATTGTTATTTACTTTCTTGTTACAGTAGCATGCTGACATCCAAAGGGTATTGTTATGTCCAGACTTGTTATAGTAGCATACTGACATCCAAAGGGTTTTGTTATTAACTGTCTTGTTACAGTAGCATACTGACATCCAAAGGGTATTGTTATTTACTGACTTGTTACAAAAGCATACAGATATCCAACGAGTTTTGTTATTAACGGACTTCTTACAGTAGCATACTGACATCCAAAGGGTATTGTTATGTCAAGACTTGTTACAGTAGCATACTGACATCCAAAGGATTTTGTTATTAACTGTCTTGTTACAGTAGCATACTGACATCCAAAGGGTATTGTTATTTACTGACTTGTTACAGAAGCATACAGACATCCAACGAGTTTTGTTATTTTGTTATAGTAGCGTACTGACATCCAAAAGGTTTTGTTATGCCAAGACTTGTTACAGTAGCATACTGACATCCAAAAGGTTTTGTTATTAACTGTCTTGTTACAGTAGCATTCTGACATCCAAAGGGTTTTGTTATTTCCAGACATGTTAGAGTAGCATACTGACATCCAAAGGGTATCGTTAATATCAGACTTGTTATAGTAGCATACTGACATCTAAAGGGTTTTGTTATTTACCGACTTGTTACAGTAGCATACTGGCATCCAAGTGGTTTTGTTATTTCCAGACTTGTTACAGTATCATACTGACATGCAAAGGGTTTTGTTATTTACTCTCTTGTTACAGTAGCATACTGACATCCAAATGGTTTTGTTATTTACTGTCTTGTTACTGTAGCATACTGACATCCAAAGGGTTTTGTTATTTTTAATTACTTACATGTTACAGTAGCATACTGGCATCCAAATGGTTTTGTTATTTCCAGACTTGTTACAGTAACATACTGACATCCAAATGGTTTTGTTATTTACTGTCTTGTTACAGTAGCATACTGACATCCAAAGGGTTTTGTTATTTTTATTTACTTACTTGTTACAGTAGCATACTGCCATCCAAAGAGTATTGTTATTTCCAGACTTGTTACAGTAGCATACTGACATCCAAAGGGTATTGTTATTTACTGACTGGTTACAGTAGCATACTGACATCCAAAGGGTATTGTTATTGACTGACTGGTTACAGTAGCATACTGACATCCAAAGGGTATTGTTATTTACTTTCTTGTTACAGTAGCATGCTGAAATCCAAAGGGTATTGTTATGTCAAGACTTGTTACAGTAGCATACTGACATCCAAAGGGTTTTGTTATTAACTGTCTTGTTACAGTAGCATACTGACATCCAAAGGGTATTGTTATTTACTGACTTGTTACAGAAGCATACAGACATCCAACCAATTTTGTTATTTTGTTATAGTAGCGTACTGACATCCAAAGGGTTTTGTTATGTCAAGACTTGTTACAGTAGCATACTGACATCCAAAGGGTTTTGTTATTAACTGTCTTGTTACAGTAGCATTCTGACATCCAAAGGGTTTTGTTATTTCCAGACATGTTAGAGTAGCATACTGACATCCAAAGGGTATTGTTAATTCCAGACTTGTTATAGTAGCATACTGACATCTAAAGGGTTTTGTTATTTACTGACTTGTTACAGTAGCATACTGGCATCCAAGTGGTTTTGTTATTTCCAGACTTGTTACAGTAGCATACTGACATGCAAAGGGTTTTGTTATTTACTCTCTTGTTACAGTAGCATACTGACATCCAAATGGTTTTGTTATTTCCAGACTTGTTACAGTAACACACTGACATCCAAATGGTTTTGTTATTAACTGTCTTGTTACAGTAGCATACTGACATCCAAAGGGTATTGTTATTTACTGCCTTGTTACAGTAGCATACAGACATCCAAATGGTTTTGTTATTTACGGACTTGTTACAGTAGCATACTGACATCCAAAGGGTATTGTTATTTCCAGACTTGTTATAGTAGCGTACTGACATCCAAAGGGTTTTGTTATGTCCAGACTTGTTACAGTAGCATACTGACATCCAAAGTGTTTTGTTATTAACTGTCTTGTTACAGTAGCATACTGACATCTAAAGGATATTGTTATTTCTAGACTTGTTATAGTAGCATACTGACATCCAAAGGGTATTGTTATATCCGGACTTCTTACAGTAGCATTCTGACATCCAAAGGGTATTGTTAATTCCAGACTTGTTATAGTAGCATACTGACATCTAAAGGGTTTTGTTATTTACTGACTTGTTACAGTAGCATACTGGCATCCAAAGGGTTTTGTTATTTTTAATTACTTACTTGTTACAGTAGCATACTGGCATCCAAATGGTTTTGTTATTTCCAGACTTGCTACAGTAGCATACAGTCATCCAAATGGTTTTGTAATTTACTGCCTTGTTACAGTAGCATACAAAAACCCAAAGGGATTTGTTATTTACTGACTGGTTACAGTAGCATACTGACATCCATAGGGTATTGTTATTTACTTACTTGTTACAGTAGCATACTGACATCCAAAGGGTTTTGTTATTTTTATTTACTTACTTGTTACAGTAGCATACTGCCATCCAAAGGGTATTGTTATTTCCAGACTTGTTACAGAAGCATACAGACATCCAACGAGTTTTGTAATTTTGTTATAGTAGCGTACTGACATCCAAAGGGTTTTGTTATGTCAAGACTTGTTACAGACAGTAGCATACTGACATCCAAAGGGTTTTGTTATTAACTGTCTTGTTACAGTAGCATTCTGACATCCAAAGGGTTTTGTTATTTCCAGACATGTTAGAGTAGCATACTGACATCCAAAGGGTATTGCTAATTCAAGACTTGTTATAGTTGCATACTGACATCTAAAGGGTTTTGTTATTTACTGACTTGTTACAGTAGCATACTGGCATCCAAGTGGTTTTGTTATTTCCAGACTTGTTACAGTAGCATACTGACATGCAAAGGGTTTTTTTATTTACTCTCTTGTTACAGTAGCATACTGACATCTAAAGGGTTTTGTTATTTACTGACTTGTTACAATAGGATACTGGCATCCAAGTGGTTATGTTATTTCCAGACTTGTTATATAAGCATACTGACATCCAAAGGGTTTTTTATTTACTTACTTGTTGCAGAAGCATACTGGCATCCAAATGGTTTTGTTATTTCCAGACTTGTTACAGTAGCATACTGGCATCCAAATAGTTTTGTAATTTACTGTCTTGTTACAGTAGCATACAAACACCCAAAGGGATTTATTATTTACTGACTTGTTACAGTAGCATACTGACATCCAATGGGTATTGTTATTTACTGACTGCTTACAGTAGCATACTGACTTCCAAAGGGTATTGTTATTTACTGACTGGTTACAGTAGCATACTGACATCCAAAGGGTATTGTTATTTACTGACTGGTTACAGTAGCATACTGACATCCAAAGGGTTTTGTTATTTCCAGACTTGTTAGAGTAGAATGCTGACATCCAAAGGGTATTGTTATTGACTGACTGGTTACAGTAGCATACTGACATCCAAAGGGTTTTGTTATTTCCAGACTTGTTAGAGTAGCATACTGACATCCAAAGGGTATTGTTATTTCCAGACTGGTTACAGTAGCATACTGACATCCAAAGGGTTTTGTTATTTCCCGACTGGTTATAGTAGCATACTGACACCAAAAGGGTATTTTTATGTCCACACTGGTTACAGTAGCACGCTGACATCCAAAGGGTTTTGTTATTTCCAGACTGGTTATAGTAGCATACTGACACCAAAAGGGTATTGTTATTTCCAGACTTGTTATAGTAGCATACTAATATCCAAAGGGTATTGTTATGTCTATACTTGTTATAGTAGCATACTGACATCCAAAGGATTTTATTATTTACAGACTTGTTATAGTAGCATACTGACATCCAAAGGGTTTTGTTATTAACTGTCTTGTTACAGTAGCATAATGACATCCAAAGGGTATTGTTATTTACTGACTTGTTACAGTAACATACAGACATACAACGGGTTTTGTTATTTACGGACTTGTTACAGTAGCATACCGACATCCAAAGGGTATTGTTATTTCCAGACTTGTTATAGTAGCGTACTGACATCCAAAGGGTTTTGTTATGTCAAGACTTGTTACAGTAGCATACTGACATCCAAAGGGTTTTGTTATTAACTGTCTTGTTACAGTAGCATACTGACATCCAAAGGGTATTGTTATGTCCAGACTTGTTATAGTAGCATACTGACATCCAAAGGGTTTTCTTATTAACTGTCTTGTTACAGTAGCATACTGACATCCAAAGGGTATTGTTATTTACTGACTTGTTACAGAAGCATACAGACATCCAACGAGTTTTGTTATTTTGTTATAGTAGCGTACTGAATCCAAAGGGTTTTGTTATGCCAAGACTTGTTACAGTAGCATACTGACATCCAAAAGGTTTTGTTATTAACTGTCTTGTTACAGTAGCATTCTGACATCTTAAGGGTTTTGTTATTTCCAGACATGTTAGAGTAGCATACTGACATCCAAAGGGTATTGTTAATTCCAGACATGTTATATTAGCATACTGACATCTAAAGGGTTTTGTTATTTACTGACTTGTTACAGTAGCATACTGGCATCCAAGTAGTTCTGTTATTTCCAGACTTGTTACAGTAGCATACTGACATGCAAAGGGTTTTGTTATTTACTCTCTTGTTACAGTAGCATACTGACATCCAAATGGTTTTGTTATTTACTGTCTTGTTACAGTAGCATACTGACATCCAAAGGGTTTTGTTGTTTTTATTTACTTGTTACAGTAGCATACTGGCATCCAAATGGTTTTGTTATTTCCAGACTTGTTACAGTAGCATACAGTCATCCAAATGGTTTTGTAATTTACTGTCTTGTTACAGTAGCATACAAACACCCAAAGGGATTTGTTATTTACTGACTTGTTACAGTAGCATACTGACATCCAAAGGGTATTGTTATTTACTGACTGGTTACAGTAGCATACTGAGATCCAAAGGGTATTGTTATTTACTTACTTGTAACAGTAGCATACTGACATCCAATGGGTATTGTTATTTACTGACTGCCTACAGTAGCATACTGACATCCAAAGGGTATTGTTATTGACTGACTGGTTACAGTAGCATACTGACATCCAAAGGGTATTGTTATTTACTGACTGGTTACAGTAGCATACTTACATCCAAATGTATTGTTATTTACTTACTTGTTACAGTAGCATACTGACATCCAAAGGGTATTGTTATGTCCATACTTGTAATAGTACCATACTGACATCCAAAGAGCATTGTGATTTACTGACTTGTTACAGTAGCATACTGACATCCAAAGGGTATTGTTATTTACTGACTGGTTACAGTAGCATGCTGACATCCAAAGGGTATTGTTATTGACTGACTGGTTACAGTAGCATACTGACATCCAAAGGGTATTGTTATTGACTGACTGGTTACAGTAGCATACTGACATCCAAAGGGTATTGTTATTGACTGACTGGTCACAGTAGCATACTAACATCCAAAGGGTATTGTTATTTACTTTCTTGTTACAGTAGCATGCTGACATCCAAAGGGTATTGTTATGTCCAGACTTGTTATAGTAGCATACTGACATCCAAAGGGTTTTGTTATTTACTGACTTGTTACAGTAGCATACTGACATCCAAAGGGTATTGTTATGTCAAGACTTGTTACAGTAGCATACTGACATCCAAAGGGTATTGTTATTTACTGACTTGTTACAGAAGCATACAGACATCCAACGAGTTTTGTAATTTTGTTATAGTAGCGTACTGACATCCAAAGGGTTTTGTTATGTCAAGACTTGTTACAGACAGTAGCATACTGACATCCAAAGGGTTTTGTTATTAACTGTCTTGTTACAGTAGCATTCTGACATCCAAAGGGTTTTGTTATTTCCAGACATGTTAGAGTAGCATACTGACATCCAAAGAGTATTGCTAATTCAAGACTTGTTATAGTAGCATACTGACATCTAAAGGGTTTTGTTATTTACTGACTTCTTACAGTAGCATACTGGCATCCAAATGGTTTTGCTATTTCCAGACTTGTTACAGTAGCATACTGACATGCAAAGGGTTTTTTTATTTACTCTCTTGTTACAGTAGCATACTGACATCTAAAGGGTTTTGTTATTTACTGACTTGCTACAATAGGATACTGGCATCCAAGTGGTTATGTTATTTCCAGACTTGTTATATAAGCATACTGACATCCAAAGGGTATTGTTATGTCAAGACTTGTTACAGTAGCATACTGACATCCAAAGGGTATTGTTATTTACTGACTTGTTACAGAAGCATACAGACATCCAACGAGTTTTGTAATTTTGTTATAGTAGCGTACTGACATCCAAAGGGTTTTGTTATGTCAAGACTTGTTACAGACAGTAGCATACTGACATCCAAAGGGTTTTGTTATTAACTGTCTTGTTACAGTAGCATTCTGACATCCAAAGGGTTTTGTTATTTCCAGACATGTTAGAGTAGCATACTGACATCCAAAGAGTATTGCTAATTCAAGACTTGTTATAGTAGCATACTGACATCTAAAGGGTTTTGTTATTTACTGACTTGTTACAGTAGCATACTGGCATCCAAATGGTTTTGCTATTTCCAGACTTGTTACAGTAGCATACTGACATGCAAAGGGTTTTTTTATTTACTCTCTTGTTACAGTAGCATACTGACATCTAAAGGGTTTTGTTATTTACTGACTTGCTACAATAGGATACTGGCATCCAAGTGGTTATGTTATTTCCAGACTTGTTATATAAGCATACTGACATCCAAAGGGTTTTTTATTTACTTACTTGTTACAGAAGCATACTGGCATCCAAATGGTTTTGTTATTTCCAGACTTGTTACAGTAGAATACTGGCATCCAAATAGTTTTGTAATTTACTGTCTTGTTACAGTAGCATACTGACATCCAAAGGATATTGTTATTTCTAGACTTCTTACAGTAGCATTCTGACATCCAAAGGGTATTGTTAATTCCAGACTTGTTATAGTAGCATACTGACATCTAAAGGGTTTTGTTATTTACTGACTTGTTACAGTAGCATACAGACATCCAAATGGTTTTTTTATTTACGGACTTGTTACAGTAGCATGCTGACATCCAAAGGGTATTGTTATTGTCTGACTGGTTACAGTAGCATACTGACATCCAAAGGGTATTGTTATTTACTGACTGGTTACAGTAGCATACTGACATCCAAAGGGTATTGTTATTGACTGACTGGTTACAGTAGCATACTGACATCCAAAGGGTATTGTTATTGACTGACTGGTTACAGTAGCATACTGACATCCAAAGGGTTTTGTTATTTTTATTTACTTACTTGTTACAGTAGCATACTGGCATCCAAATGGTTTTGTTATTTCCAGACTTGTTACAGTAGCATACAGTCATCCAAATGGTTTTGTAATTTACTGCCTTGTTACAGTAGCATACAAAAACCCAAAGGGATTTGTTATTTACTGACTGGTTACAGTAGCATACTGACATCCAAAGGGTATTGTTATTTACTGACTGGTTACAGTAGCATACTGACATCCAAAGGGTATTGTTATTTATTTACTTGTTACAGTAGCATACTGACATCCAATGGGTATTGTTATTTACTGACTGCTTACAGTAGCATACTGACATCCAAAGGGTATTGTTATTGACTGACTGGTTACAGTAGCATACTGACATCCAAAGGGTATTGTTATTTATTGACTGGTTACAGAAGCATACAGACATCCAACGAGTTTTGTTATTTTGTTATAGTAGCGTACTGACATCCAAAAGGTTTTGTTATGCCAAGACTTGTTACAGTAGCATACTGACATCCAAAAGGTTTAGTTATTAACTGTCTTGTTACAGTAGCATTCTGACATCCAAAGGGTTTTGTTATTTCCAGACATGTTAGAGTAGCATACTGACATCCAAAGGGTATGGTTAATATCAGACTTGTTATAGTAGCATACTGACATCTAAAGGGTTTTGTTATTTACCGACTTGTTACAGTAGCATACTGGTATCCAAGTGGTTTTGTTATTTCCAGACTTGTTACAGTATCATACTGACATGCAAAGGGTTTTGTTATTTACTCTCTTGTTACAGTAGCATACTGACATCCAAATGGTTTTGTTATTTACTGTCTTGTTACAGTAGCATACTGACATCCAAAGGGTTTTGTTATTTTTAATTACTTACATGTTACAGTAGCATACTGGCATCCAAATGGTTTTGTTACTTCCAGACTTGTTACAGTAACATACTGACATCCAAATGGTTTTGTTATTTACTGTCTTGTTACAGTAGCATACTGACATCCAAAGGGTTTTGTTATTTTTATTTACTTACTTGTTACAGTAGCATACTGCCATCCAAAGTGTATTGTTATTTCCAGACTTGTTACAGTAGCATACTGACATCCAAAGGGTATTGTTATTTACTGACTGGTTACAGTAGCATACTGACATCCAAAGGGTATTGTTATTGACTGACTGGTTACAGTAGCATACTGACATCCAAAGGGTATTGTTATTTACTTTCTTGTTACAGTAGCATGCTGACATCCAAAGGGTATTGTTATGTCAAGACTTGTTACAGTAGCATACTGACATCCAAAGGGTTTTGTTATTAACTGTCTTGTTACAGTAGCATACTGACATCCAAAGGGTATTGTTACTTACTGACTTGTTACAGAAGCATACAGACATCCAACGAATTTTGTTATTTTGTTATAGTAGCGTACTGACATCCAAAGGGTTTTGTTAAGTCAAGACTTGTTACAGTAGCATACTGACATCCAAAGGGTTTTGTTATTAACTGTCTTGTTACAGTAGCATTCTGACATCCAAAGGGTTTTGTTATTTCCAGACATGTTAGAGTAGCATACTGACATCCAAAGGGTATTGTTAATTCCAGACTTGTTATAGTAGCGTACTGACATCCAAAGGGTTTTGTTATGTCCAGACTTGTTACAGTAGCATACTGATATCCAAAGGGTTTTGTTATTAACTGTCTTGTTACATTAGCATACTGACATCTAAAGGATATTGTTATTTCTAGACTTGTTATAGTAGCATACTGACATCCAAAGGGTATTGTTATATCCGGACTTCTTTCAGTAGCATTCTGACATCCAAAGGGTATTGTTAATTCCAGACTTGTTATAGTAGCATACTGACATCTAAAGGGTTTTGTTATTTACTGACTTGTTACAGTAGCATACTGGCATCCAAAGGGTTTTGTTATTTTTATTTACTTACTTGTTACAGTAGCATACTGGCATCCAAATGGTTTTGTTATTTCCAGACTTGTTACAGTAGCATACAGTCATCCAAATGGTTTTGTAATTTACTGCCTTGTTACAGTAGCATACAAAAACCCAAAGGCATTTGTTATTTACTGACTGGTTACAGTAGCATACTGACATCCATAGGTTATTGTTATTTACTTACTTGTTACAGTAGCATACTGACATCCAATCGGTATTGTTATTTACTGACTGCTTACAGTAGCATACTGACATCCAAAGGGTATTGTTATTGACTGACTGGTTACAGTAGCATACTGATATCCAAAAGGGTATTGTTATTTACTGACTGGTTACAGTAGCATGCTGACATCCAAAGGGTATTGTTATTGACTGACTGGTTACAGTAGCATACTGACATCCAAAGGGTTTTGTTATTTCCAGACTTGTTAGAGTAGCATACTGACATCCAAAGGGTATTGTTATTTCCAGACTGGTTACAGTAGCATACTGACATCCAAAGGGTATTTTTATGTGCAGACTGGTTACAGTAGCACGCTGACATCCAAAGGGTTTTGTTATTTCCAGACTGGTTATAGTAGCATACTGACACCAAAAGGGTATTGTTATTTCCAGACTTGTTATAGTAGCATACTAACATCCAAAGGGTATTGTTATGTCTATACTTGTTATAGTAGCATACTGACATCCAAAGGATTTTATTATTTACAGACTTGTTATAGTAGCATACTGACATCCAAAGGGTTTTGTTATTAACTTTCTTGTTACTGTAGCATAATGACATCCAAAGGGTATTGTTATTTACTGACTTGTTACAGTAACATACAGACATACAACGGGTTTTGTTATTTACGGACTTGTTACAGTAGCATACTGACATCCAAAGGGTATTGTTATTTCCAGACTTGTTATAGTAGCGTACTGACATCCAAAGGGTTTTGTTATGTCAAGACTTGTTACAGTAGCATACTGACATCCAAAGGGTTTTGTTATTAACTGTCTTGTTACAGTAGCATACTGACATCCAAAGGATATTGTTATTTCCAGACTTGTTACAGTAGCATACTGACATCCAAATGGTTTTGTTACTTCCAGACTTGTTACAGTAACACACTGACATCCAAAGGGTTTTGTTATTAACTGTCTTGTTACAGTAGCATACTGACATCCAAAGGTTTTGTCATTTCCAGACTTGTTAGAGTAGCATACTGACATCCAAAGGGTATTGTTAATTCCAGACTTGTTATAGTAGCATACTGACATCTATAGGGTTTTGTTATTTACTGACTTGTTACAGTAGCATACTGGCATCCAAGTAGTTTTGTTATTTCCAGACTTGTTACAGTAGCATACTGACATGCAAAGGGTTTTGTTATTTACTCTCTTGTTACAGTAGCATACTGACATCCAAATGGTTTTGTTATTTACTGTCTTGTTACAGTAGCATACTGACATCCAAAGGGTTTTGTTATTTTTATTTACTTGTTACAGTAGCATACTGGCATCCAAATGGTTTTGTTATTTCCAGACTTGTTACAGTAGCATACAGTCATCCAAATGGTTTTGTAATTTACTGTCTTGTTACAGTAGCATACAAACACCCAAAGGGATTTGTTATTTACTGACTGGTTACAGTAGCATACTGACATCCAAAGGGTATTGTTATTTACTGACTGGTTACAGTAGCATACTGAGATCCAAAGGGTATTGTTATTTACTTACTTGTAACAGTAGCATACTGACATCCAATGGGTATTGTTATTTACTGACTGCCTACAGTAGCCTACTGACATCCAAAGGGTATTGTTATTGACTGACTGGTTACAGTAGCATACTGACATCCAAAGGGTATTGTTATTTACTGACTGGTTACAGTAGCATACTTACATCCAAATGTATTGTTATTTACTTACTTGTTACAGTAGCATACTGACATCCAAAGGGTATTGTTATGTCCATACTTGTAATAGTAGCATACTGACATCCAAAGAGTATTGTGATTTACTGACTTGTTACAGTAGCATACTGACATCCAAAGGGTATTGTTATTTACTGACTGGTTACAGTAGCATGCTGACATCCAAAGGGTATTGTTATTGACTGACTGGTTACAGTAGCATACTGACATCCAAAGGGTATTGTTATTTACTAACTGGTTACAGTAGCATACTGACATCCAAAGGGTATTGTTATTAACTGTCTTGTTACAGTAGCATGCTGACATCCAAAGGGTATTGTTATTTACTAACTGGTTACAGTAGCATACTGACATCCAAAGGGTATTGTTATTGACTGACTGGTTACAGTAGCATACTGACATCCAAAGGGTATTGTTATTTACTTACTTGTTACAGTATCATACTGACATCCAAAGGGTATTGTTATTGACTGACTGGTTACAGTAGCATACTGACATCCAAAGGGTATTGTTTTTTACTAACTGGTTACAGTAGCATACTGACATCCAAAGGGTATTGTTATTGACTGACTGGTTACAGTAGCATACTGACATCCAAAGGGTATTATTATTTACTGACTGGTTACAGTAGCATACTTACATCCAAAGGGTATTGTTATTTACTTACTTGTTACAGTGGCATACTGACATCCAAAGGGCATTGTTATGTCCATACTTGTAATAGTAGCATACTGACATCCAAAGAGTATTGTGATTTACTGACTTGTTACAGTAGCATACTGACATCCAAAGGGTATTGTTATTTACTGACTGGTTACAGTAGCATGCTGACATCCAAAAGGTATTGTTATTTACTGACTGGTTACAGTAGCATACTGACATCCAAAGGGTATTGTTATTGACTGACTGGTTACAGTAGCATACTGACATCCAAAGGGTATTGTTATTTACTTTCTTGTTACAGTAGCATGCTGACATCCAAAGGGTATTGTTATGTCCAGACTTGTTATAGTAGCATACTGACATCCAAAGGGTTTTGTTATTAACTGTCTTGTTACAGTAGCATACTGACATCCAAAGGGTATTGTTATTTACTGACTTGTTACAGTAGCATACTGACATCCAAAGGGTATTGTTATTTACTGACTTGTTACAGTAACATACTGGCATCCTAGTGGTTTTGTTATTTCCAGACTTGTTACAGTAGCATACTGACATGCAAAGGGTTTTGTTATTTACTCTCTTGTTACAGTAGCATACTGACATCTAAAGGGTTTTGTTATTTAATGCCTTGTTACTATAGGATACTGGCATCCAAGTGGTTATGTTATTTCCAGACTTGTTATATAAGCATACTGACATCCAAAGGGTTTTTTATTTACTTACTTGTTACAGTAGCATACTGGCATCCAAATGGTTTTGTTATTTCCAGACTTGTTACAGTAGCATACTGGCATCCAAATAGTTTTGTAATTTACTGTCTTGTTACAGTAGCATACAAACACCCAAAGGGATTTATTATTTACTGACTGGTTACAGTAGCATACTGACATCCAAAGGGTATTGTTATTTACTGACTGGTTACAGTAGCATACTGACATCCAAAGGGTATTGTTATTGACTGACTGGTTACAGTAGCATACTGACATCCAAAGGGTATTGTTATTGACTGACTGGTTACAGTAGAATACTGACATCCAAAGGGTATTGTTATTTACTTTCTTGTTACAGTAGCATGCTGACATCCAAAGGGTATTGTTATGTCCAGACGTGTTATAGTAGCATACTGACATCCAAAGGGTTTTGTTATTAACTGTCTTGTTACAGTAGCATACTGACATCCAAAGGGTATTGTTATTTACTGACTTGTTACAGTAGAATACTGACATCCAAAGGGTATTGTTATGTCAAGACTTGTTACAGTAGCATACTGACATCCAAAGGGTACTGTTATTTACTGACTTGTTACAGAAGCATACAGACATCCAACGAGTTTTGTTATTTTGTTATAGTAGCGTACTGACATCCAAAGGGTTTTGTTATGTCAAGACTTGTTACAGTAGCATACTGACATCCAAAAGGTTTTGTTATTAACTGTCTTGTTACGGTAGCATTCTGACATCCAAAGGGTTTTATTATTTCCAGATATGTTCGAGTAGCATACTGACATCCAAAGGGTATTGCTAATTCCAGGCTTGTTATAGTAGCATACTGACATCTAAAGGGTTTTGTTATTTACTGACTTGTTACAGTAGCATACTGGCATCCAAGTGGTTTTGTTATTTCCAGACTTGTTACAGTAGCATACTGACATGCAAAGGGTTTTGTTATTTACTCTCTTGTTACAGTAGCATACTGACATCTAAAGGGTTTTGTTATTTAATGACTTGTTACTATAGGATACTGGCATCCAAGTGGTTATGTTATTTCCAGACTTGTTATATAAGCATACTGACATCCAAAGGGTTTTTTATTTACTTACTTGTTACAGTAGCATACTGGCATCCAAATGGTTTTGTTATTTCCAGACTTGTTACAGTAGCATACTGGCATCCAAATAGTTTTGTAATTTACTGTCTTGTTACAGTAGCATACAAACACCCAAAGGGATTTATTATTTACTGACTGGTTACAGTAGCATACTGACATCCAAAGGGTATTGTTATTTACTGACTGGTTACAGTAGCATACTGACATCCAAAGGGTTTTGTGATTTCCAGACTTGTTAGAGTAGCATACTGACATCCAAAGGGTATTGTTATTTCCAGACTGGTTACAATAGCATACAGACATCCAAAGGGTTTTGTTATTTCCCGACTGGTTATAGTAGCATACTGACACCAAAGGGTATTTTTATGTCCAGACTGGTTACAGTAGCACGCTGACATCCAAAGGGTTTTGTTATTTCCAGACTGGTTATAGTAGCATACTTACACCAAAAGGGTATTGTTATTTCCAGACTTGTTATAGTAGCATACTGACATCCAAAGGGTATTGTTATGTCTAGACTTGTTATAGTAGCATACTGACATCCAAAGGATTTTGTTATTTCCAGACTTGTTATAGTAGCATACTGACATCCAAAGGGTTTTGTTATTAACTGTCTTGTTACAGTAGCATAATGACATCCAAAGGGTATTGTTATTTACTGACTTGTTACAGTAACATACAGACATACAACGGCTTTTGTTATTTACGGACTTGTTACAGTAGCATACTGACATTGAAAGGGTATTGTTATTTCCAGACTTGTTATAGTAGCGTACTGACATCCAAAGGGATTTGTTATGTCAAGACTTGTTACAGTAGCATACTGACATCCAAAGGGTTTTGTTATTAACTGTCTTGTTAAAGTAGCATACTGACATCCAAAGGATATTGTTATTTCCAGACTTGTTACAGTAGCATACTGACATCCAAAGGGTTTTGTTATTAACTGTCTTGTTACAGTAGCATACTGACATCCAAAGGGTTTCGTTATTTCCAGACTTGTTAGAGTAGCATACTGACATCCAAAGGGTATTGTTAATTCCAGACTTGTTATAGTAGCATACTGACATCTAAAGGGTTTTCTTATTTACTGACTTGTTACAGTAGCATACTGGCATCCAAGTGGTTTTGTTATTTCCAGACTTGTTACAGTATCATACTGACATGCAAAGGGTTTTGTTATTTACTCTCTTGTTACAGTAGCATACTGGCATCCAAATGGTTTTGTTATTTACTGTCTTGTTACAGAAGCATACTGACATCCAAAGGGTTTTGTTATTTTTATTTACTTACTTGTTACAGTAGCATACTGGCATCCAAATGGTTTTGTTATTTCCAGACTTGTTACAGTAGCATACAGTCATCCAAATGGATTTGTTATTTACTGCCTTGTTACAGTAGCATACAAAAACCCAAAGGGATTTGTTATTTACTGACTGGTTACAGTAGCATACTGACATCCAAAGGGTATTGTTATTTACTGACTGGTTACAGTAGCATACTGACATCCAAAGGGTATTGTTATTTACTTACTTGTTACAGTAGCATACTGACATCCAATGGGTATTGTTATTTACTGACTGCTTACAGTAGCCTACTGACATCCAAAGGGTATTGTTATTGACTGACTGGTTACAGTAGATTACTGACATCCAAAGGGTATTGTTATTTACTGACTGGTTACAGTAGCATGCTTACATCCAAAGGGTATTGTTATTTACTTACTTGTTACAGTAGCATACTGACATCCAAAGGGTATTGTTATGTCCATACTTGTAATAGTAGCATACTGACATCCAAAGGGTATTGTCATTGACTGACTGGTTACAGTAGCATACTGACATCCAAAGGGTATTGTTATTGACTGACTGGTTACAGTAGCATACTGATATCCAAAGGGTATTGTTATTTACTTTCTTGTTACAGTAGCATGCTCACATCCAAAGGGTATTGTTATGACCAGACTTGTTACAGTAGCATACTGACATCCAAAGGGTATTGTTATTGACTGCCTTGTTACAGTAGCAAACTGACATCCAAAGGGTATTGTTATTTACTTTCTTGTTACAGTAGCATGCTGACATCCAAAGGGTATTGTTATGTCCAGACTTGTTATAGTAGCATACTGACATCCAAAGGGTTTTGTTATTAACTGTCTTGTTACAGTAGCATACTGACATCCAAAGGGTATTGTTATTTACTGACTTGTTACAGAAGCATACAGATATCCAACGAGTTTTGTTATTAACGGACTTCTTACAGTAGCATACTGACATCCAAAGGGTATTGTTATGTCAAGACTTGTTACAGTAGCATACTGACATCAAAAGGATTTTGTTATTAACTGTCTTGTTACAGTAGCATACTGACATCCAAAGGGTATTGTTATTTACTGACTTGTTACAGAAGCATACAGACATCCAACGAGTTTTGTTATTTTGTTATAGTAGCGTACTGACATCCAAAAGGTTTTGTTATGCCAAGACTTGTTACAGTAGGATACTGACATCCAAAAGGTTTTGTTATTAACTGTCTTCTTACAGTAGCATTCTGACATCCAAAGGGTTTTGTTATTTCCAGACATGTTAGAGTAGCATACTGACATCCAAAGGGTATGGTTAATATCAGACTTGTTATAGTAGAACACTGACATCTATAGGGTTTTGTTATTTATCGACTTGTTACAGTAGCATACTGGCATCCAAGTGGTTTTGTTATTTCCAGACTTGTTACAGTATCATACTGACATGCAAAGGGTTTTGTTATTTACTCTCTTGTTACAGTAGCATACTGACATCCAAATGGTTTTGTTATTTACTGTCTTGTTACAGTAGCATACTGACATCCAAAGGGTTTTGTTATTTTTAATTACTTACATGTTACAGTAGCATACTGGCATCCAAATGGTTTTGTTATTTCCAGACTTGTTACAGTAACATACTGACATCCAAATGGTTTTGTTATTTACTGTCTTGTTACAGTAGCATACTGACATCCAAAGGGTTTTGTTATTTTTATTTACTTACTTGTTACAGTAGCATACTGCCATCCAAAGGGTATTGTTATTTCCAGACTTGTTACAGTAGCATACTGACATTCAAAGGGTATTGTTATTTACTGACTGGTTACAGTAGCATACTGACATCCAAAGGGTATTGTTATTGACTCACTGGTTACAGTAGCATACTGACATCCAAAGGGTTTTGTTATTAACTGTCTTGTTACAGTAGCATACTGACATCCAAAGGGTATTGTTATTTACTGACTTGTTACAGAAGCATACAGACATCCAACGAATTTTGTTATTTTGTTATAGTAGCGTACTGACATCCAAAGGGTTTTGTTATGTCAAGACTTGTTACAGTAGCATACTGACATCCAAAGGGTTTTGTCATTAACTGTCTTGTTACAGTAGCATTCAGACATCCAAAGGGTTTTGTTATTTCCAGACATGTTAGAGTAGCATACTGACATCCAAAGGTATTGTTAATTCCAGACTTGTTATAGTAGCATACTGACATCTAAAGGGTTTTGTTATTTACTGACTTGTTACAGTAGCATACTGGCATCCAAGTGGTTTTGTTATTTCCAGACTTGTTACAGTAGCATACTGACATGCAAAGGGTTTTGTTATTTACTCTCTTGTTACAGTAGCATACTGACATCCAAATGGTTTTGTTATTTCCAGACTTGTTACAGTAACACACTGACATCCAAATGGTTTTGTTATTAATTGTCTTGTTACAGTAGCATACTGACATCCAAAGGGTATTGTTATTTACTGACTTGTTACAGTAGCATACAGACATCCAAATGGTTTTGTTATTTACGGACTTGTTACAGTAGCATACTGACATCCAAAGGGTATTGTTATTTCCAGACTTGTTATAGTAGCGTACTGACAGCCAAAGGGTTTTGTTATGTCCAGACTTGTTACAGTAGCATACTGACATCCAAAGGGATTTGTTATTAACTGTCTTGTTACAGTAGCATACTGACATCTAAAGGATATTGTTATTTCTAGACTTGTTATAGTAGCATACTGACATCCAAATGCTATTGTTATATCCGGACTTCTTACAGTAGCATTCTGACATCCAAAGGGTATTGTTAATTCCAGACTTGTTATAGTAGCATACTGACATCTAAAGGGTTTTGTTATTTACTGACTTGTTACAGTAGCATACTGGCATCCAAAGGGTTTTGTTATTTTTATTTACTTACTTGTTACAGTAGCATACTGGCATCCAAATGGTTTTGTTATTTCCAGACTTGTTACAGTAGCATACAGTCATCCAAATGGTTTTGTAATTTACTGCCTTGTTACAGTAGCATACAAAAACCCAAAGGGATTTGTTATTTACTGACTGGTTACAGTAGCATACTGACATCCATAGGGTATTGTTATTTACTTACTTGTTACAGTAGCATACTGACATCCAATGGGTATTGTTATTTACTGACTGCTTACAGTAGCATACTGACATCCAAAGGGTATTGTTATTGACTGACTGGTTACAGTAGCATACTGACATCCAAAAGGGTATTGTTATTTACTGACTGGTTACAGTAGCATGCTGACATCCAAAGGGTATTGTTATTGACTGCCTGGTTACAGTAGCATACTGACATCCAAAGGGTATTGTTATGTCCAGACTTGTTATAGTAGCATACTGACATCCAAAGGGTTTTGTTATTAACTGTCTTGTTACAGTAGCATACTGACATCCAAAGGGTATTGTTATTTACTGACTTGTTACAGAAGCATACAGATATCCAACGAGTTTTGTTATTAACGGACTTCTTACAGTAGCATACTGACATCCCAAGGGTATTGTTATGTCAAGACTTGTTACAGTAGCATACTGACATCAAAAGGATTTTGTTATTAACTGTCTTGTTACAGTAGCATACTGACATCCAAAGGGTATTGTTATTTACTGACTTGTTACAGAAGCATACAGACATCCAACGAGTTTTGTTATTTTGTTATAGTAGCGTACTGACATCCAAAAGGTTTTGTTATGCCAAGACTTGTTACAGTAGGATACTGACATCCAAAAGGTTTTGTTATTAACTGTCTTGTTACAGTAGCATTCTGACATCCAAAGGGTTTTGTTATTTCCAGACATGTTAGAGTAGCATACTGACATCCAAAGGGTACGGTTAATATCAGACTTGTTATAGTAGAACACTGACATCTATAGGGTTTTGTTATTTACCGACTTGTTACAGTAGCATACTGGCATCCAAGTGGTTTTGTTATTTCCAGACTTGTTACAGTATCATACTGACATGCAAAGGGTTTTGTTATTTACTCTCTTGTTACAGTAGCATACTGACATCCAAATGGTTTTGTTATTTACTGTCTTGTTACAGTAGCATACTGACATCCAAAGGGTTTTGTTATTTTTAATTACTTACATGTTACAGTAGCATACTGGCATCCAAATGGTTTTGTTATTTCCAGACTTGTTACAGTAACATACTGACATCCAAATGGTTTTGTTATTTACTGTCTTGTTACAGTAGCATACTGACATCCAAAGGGTTTTGTTATTTTTATTTACTTACTTGTTACAGTAGCATACTGCCATCCAAAGGGTATTGTTATTTCCAGACTTGTTACAGTAGCATACTGACATTCAAAGGGTATTGTTATTTACTGACTGGTTACAGTAGCATACTGACATCCAAAGGGTATTGTTATTGACTCACTGGTTACAGTAGCATACTGACATCCAAAGGGTTTTGTTATTAACTGTCTTGTTACAGTAGCATACTGACATCCAAAGGGTATTGTTATTTACTGACTTGTTACAGAAGCATACAGACATCCAACGAATTTTGTTATTTTGTTATAGTAGCGTACTGACATCCAAAGGGTTTTGTTATGTCAAGACTTGTTACAGTAGCATACTGACATCCAAAGGGTTTTGTTATTAAGTGTCTTGTTACAGTAGCATTCTGACATCCAAAGGGTTTTGTTATTTCCAGACATGTTAGAGTAGCATACTGACATCCAAAGGTATTGTTAATTCCAGACTTGTTATAGTAGCATACTGACATCTAAAGGGTTTTGTTATTTACTGACTTGTTACAGTAGCATACTGGCATCCAAGTGGTTTTGTTATTTCCAGACTTGTTACAGTAGCATACTGACATGCAAAGGGTTTTGTTATTTACTCTCTTGTTACAGTAGCATACTGACATCCAAATGGTTTTGTTATTTCCAGACTTGTTACAGTAACACACTGACATCCAAATGGTTTTGTTATTAATTGTCTTGTTACAGTAGCATACTGACATCCAAAGGGTATTGTTATTTACTGACTTGTTACAGTAGCATACAGACATCCAAATGGTTTTGTTATTTACGGACTTGTTACAGTAGCATACTGACATCCAAAGGGTATTGTTATTTCCAGACTTGTTATAGTAGCGTACTGACAGCCAAAGGGTTTTGTTATGTCCAGACTTGTTACAGTAGCATACTGACATCCAAAGGGATTTGTTATTAACTGTCTTGTTACAGTAGCATACTGACATCTAAAGGATATTGTTATTTCTAGACTTGTTATAGTAGCATACTGACATCCAAATGCAATTGTTATATCCGGACTTCTTACAGTAGCATTCTGACATCCAAAGGGTATTGTTAATTCCAGACTTGTTATAGTAGCATACTGACATCTAAAGGGTTTTGTTATTTACTGACTTGTTACAGTAGCATATTGGCATCCAAAGGGTTTTGTTATTTTTATTTACTTACTTGTTACAGTAGCATACTGGCATCCAAATGGTTTTGTTATTTCCAGACTTGTTACAATAGCATACAGTCATCCAAATGGTTTTGTAATTTACTGCCTTGTTACAGTAGCATACAAAAACCCAAAGGGATTTGTTATTTACTGACTGGTTACAGTAGCATACTGACATCCATAGGGTATTGTTATTTACTTACTTGTTACAGTAGCATACTGACATCCAATGGGTATTGTTATTTACTGACTGCTTACAGTAGCATACTGACATCCAAAGGGTATTGTTATTGACTGACTGGTTACAGTAGCATACTGACATCCAAAAGGGTATTGTTATTTACTGACTGGTTACAGTAGCATGCTGACATCCAAAGGGTATTGTTATTGACTGCCTGGTTACAGTAGCATACTGACATCCAAAGGGTATTGTTATTTACTGACTGGTTACAGTAGCATACTTACATCCAAAGGGTATTGTTATTTACTGACTTGTTACAGTAGCATACTGACATCCAAAGGGTATTGTTATGTCCATACTTGTAATAGTAGCATACTGACATCCAAAGGGTATTGTTATTGACTGACTGGTTACAGTAGCATACTGACATCCAAAGGGTATTGTTATTGACTGACTGGTTACAGTAGCATACTGATATCCAAAGGGTATTGTTATTTACTTTCTTGTTACAGTAGCATGCTGACATCCAAAGGGTATTGTTATGTCCAGACTTGTTATAGTAGCATACTGACATCCAAAAGGGTTTTGTTATTAACTGTCTTGTTACAGTAGCATACTGACATCCAAAGGGTATTGTTATTTACTGACTTGTTACAGAAGCATACAGATATCCAACGAGTTTTGTTATTAACGGACTTCTTACAGTAGCATACTGACATCCAAAGGGTATTGTTATGTCAAGACTTGTTAAAGTAGCATACTGACATCCAAAGGGTTTTGTTATTAACTGTCTTGTTACAGTAGCATACTGACATCCAAAGGGTATTGTTATTTACTGACTTGTTACAGAAGCATACAGACATCCAACGAGTTTTGTTATTTTGTTATAGTAGCGTACTGACATCCAAAAGGTTTTGTTGTGCCAAGTCTTGTTACAGTAGCATACTGACATCCAAAAGGTTTTGTTATTAACTGTCTTGTTACAGTAGCATTCTGACATCGAAAGGGTTTTGTTATTTCCAGACATGTTAGAGTAGCATACTGACATCCAAAGGGTATGGTTAATATCAGACTTGTTATAGTAGCATACTGACATCTAAAGGGTTTTGTTATTTACCGACTTGTTACAGTAGCATACTGGCATCCAAGTGGTTTTGTTATTTCCAGACTTGTTACAGTATCATACTGACATGCAAAGGGTTTTGTTATTTACTCTCTTGTTACAGTAGCATACTGACATCCAAATGGTTTTGTTATTTACTGTCTTGTTACAGTAGCATACTGACATCCAAAGGGTTTTGTTATTTTTAATTACTTACATGTTACAGTAGCATACTGGCATCCAAATGGTTTTGTTATTTCCAGACTTGTTACAGTAACATACTGACATCCAAATGGTTTTGTTATTTACTGTCTTGTTACAGTAGCATACTGACATCCAAAGGGTTTTGTTATTTTTATTTACTTACTTGTTACAGTAGCATACTGCCATCCAAAGGCTATTGTTATTTCCAGACTTGTTACAGTAGCATACTGACATCCAAAGGGTATTGTTATTTACTGACTGGTTACAGTAGCATACTGACATCCAAAGGGTATTGTTATTGACTGACTGGTTACAGTAGCATACTGACATCCAAAGGGTATTGTTATTTACTTTCTTGTTACAGTAGCATGCTGACATCCAAAGGGTATTGTTATGTCAAGACTTGTTACAGTAGCATACTGACATCCAAAGGGTTTTGTTATTAACTGTTTTGTTACAGTAGCATACTGACATCCAAAGGGTATTGTTATTTACTGACTTGTTACAGAAGCATACAGACATCCAACGAATTTTGTTATTTTGTTATAGTAGCGTACTGACATCCAAAGGGTTTTGTTATGTCAAGACTTGTTACAGTAGCATACTGACATCCAAAGGGATTTGTTATTAACTGTCTTGTTACAGTAGCATTCTGACATCCAAGGGGTTTTGTTATTTCCAGACATGTTAGAGTAGCATACTGACATCCAAAGGGTATTGTTAATTCCAGACTTGTTATAGTAGCGTACTGACATCCAAAGGGTTTTGCTATGTCCAGACTTGTTACAGTAGCATACTGACATCCAAAGTGTTTTGTTATTAACTGTCTTGTTACAGTAGCATACTGACATCTAAAGGATATTGTTATTTCTAGACTTGTTATAGTAGCATACTGACATCCAAAGGGTATTGTTATATCCGGACTTCTTACAGTAGCATTCTGACATCCAAAGGGTATTGTTAATTCCAGACTTGTTATGGTAGCATACTGACATCTAAAGGGTTTTGTTATTTACTGACTTGTTACAGTAGCATACTGGCATCCAAAGGGTTTTGTTATTTTTATTTACTTACTTGTTACAGTAGCATACTGGCATCCAAATGGTTTTGTTATTTCCAGACTTGTTACAGTAGCACACAGTCATCCAAATGGTTTTGTAATTTACTGCCTTGTTACAGTAGCATACAAAAACCCAAAGGGATTTGTTATTTACTGACTGGTTACAGTAGCATACTGACATCCATAGGGTATTGTTATTTACTTACTTGTTACAGTAGCATACTGACATCCAATTGGTATTGTTATTTACTGACTGCTTACAGTAGCATACTAACATCCAAAGGGTATTGTTATTGACTGACTGGTTACAGTAGCATGCTGACATCCAAAGGGTATTGTTATTGACTGACTGGTTACAGTAGCATGCTGACATCCAAAGGGTATTGTTATTGACTGACTGGTTACAGTAGAATACTGACATCCAAAGGGTTTTGTTATTTCCAGACTGGTTACAGTAGCATACTGACATCCAAAGGGTTTTGTTATTTCCCGACTGGTTATAGTAGCATACTGACACCAAAAGGGTATTTTTATGTCCAGACTGGTTACAGTAGCACGCTGACATCCAAAGGGTTTTGTTATTTCCAGACTGGTTACAGTAGCACGCTGACATCCAAAGGGTTTTGTTATTTCCAGACTGGTTATAGTAGCATACTGACACCAAAAGGGTATTGTTATTTCCAGACTTGTTATAGTAGCATACTAACATCCAAAGGGTATTGTTATGTCTATACTTGTTATAGTAGCACACTGACATCCAAAGGATTTTATTATTTACAGACTTGTTATAGTAGCATACTGACATCCAAAGGGTTTTGTTATTAACTGTCTTGTTACAGTAGCATAATGACATCCAAAGGGTATTGTTATTTACTGACTTGTTACAGTAACATACAGACATACAACGGCTTTTGTTATTTACGGACTTGTTACAGTAGCATACTGACATCCAAAGGGTATTGTTATTTCCAGACTTGTTATAGTAGCGTACTGACATCCAAAGGGTTTTGTTATGTCAAGACTTGTTACAGTAGCATACTGACATCCAAAGTGTTTTGTTATTAACTGTCTTGTTACAGTAGCATACTGACATCCAAAGGATATTGTTATTTCCAGACTTGTTACAGTAGCATACTGACATCCAAAGGGTTTTGTTATTAACTGTCTTGTTACAGTAGCATACTGACATCCAAAGGTTTTGTCATTTCCAGACATGTTAGAGTAGCATACTGACATCCAAAGGGTATTGATAATTCCAGACTTGTTATAGTAGCATACTGACATCTATAGGGTTTTGTTATTTACTGACTTGTTACAGTAGCATACTGGAATCCAAGTAGTTTTGTTATTTCCAGACTTGTTACAGTAGCATACTGACATGCAAAGGGTTTTGTTATTTACTCTCTTGTTACAGTAGCATACTGACATCCAAAGGGTTTTGTTATTTTTATTTACTTGTTACAGTAGCATACTGGCATCCAAATGGTTTTGTTATTTCCAGACTTGTTACAGTAGCATACAGTCATCCTAATGGTTTTGTAATTTACTGTCTTGTTACAGTAGCATACAAACACCCAAAGGGATTTGTTATTTACTGACTGGTTACAGTAGCATACTGACATCCAAAGGGTATTGTTATTTACTGACTGGTTACAGTAGCATACTGAGATCCAAAGGGTATTGTTATTTACTTACTTGTAACAGTAGCATACTGACATCCAATGGGTATTGTTATTTACTGACTGCCTACAGTAGCATACTGACATCCAAAGGGTATTGTTATTGACTGACTGGTTACAGTAGCATAGTGACATCCAAAGGGTATTGTTATTTACTGACTGGTTACAGTAGCATACTTACATCCAAATGTATTGTTATTTACTTACTTGTTACAGTAGCATACTGACATCCAAAGGGTATTGTTATGTCCATACTTGTAATAGTAGCATACTGACATCCAAAGAGTATTGTGATTTACTGACTTGTTACAGTAGCATACTGACATCCAAAGGGTATTGTTATTTACTGACTGGTTACAGTAGCATGCTGACATCCAAAGGGTATTGTTATTGACTGACTGGTTACAGTAGCATACTGACATCCAAAGGGTATTGTTATTGACTGACTGGTTACAGTAGCATACTGACATCCAAAGGGTATTGTTATTTACTTTCTTGTTACAGTAGCATGCTGACATCCAAAGGGTATTGTTATGTCCAGACTTGTTATAGTAGCATACTGACATCCAAAGGGTTTTGTTATTAACTGTCTTGCTACAGTAGCATACTGACATCTAAAGGGTATTGTTATTTACTGACTTGTTACAGTAGCATACTGACATCCAAAGGGTATTGTTATGTCAAGACTTGTTACAGTAGCATACTGACATCCAAAGGGTATTGTTATTTACTGACTTGTTACAGAAGCATACAGACATCCAACGAGTTTTGTAATTTTGTTATAGTAGCGTACTGACATCCAAAGGGTTTTGTTATGTCAAGACTTGTTACAGACAGTAGTATACTGACATCCAAAGGGTTTTGTTATTAACTGTCTTGTTACAGTAGCATTCTGACATCCAAAGGGTTTTGTTATTTCCAGACATGTTAGAGTAGCATACTGACATCCAAAGGGTATTGCTAATTCAAGACTTGTTATAGTAGCATACTGACATCTAAAGGGTTTTGTTATTTACTGACTTGTTACAGTAGCATACTGGTATCCAAGTGGTTTTGTTATTTCCAGACTTGTTACAGTAGCATACTGACATGCAAAGGTTTTTTTTATTTACTCTCTTGTTACAGTAGCATACTGACATCTAAAGGGTTTTGTTATTTACTGACTTGTTACAATAGGATACTGGCATCCAAGTGGTTATGTTATTTCCAGACTTGTTATATAAGCATACTGACATCCAAAGGGTTTTTTATTTCCTTACTTGTTACAGAAGCATACTGGCATCCAAATAGTTTTGTAATTTACTGTCTTGTTACAGTAGCATACAAACACCCAAAGGGATTTATTATTTACTGACTTGTTACAGTAGCATACTGACATCCAATGGGTATTGTTATTTACTGACTGCTTACAGTAGCATACTGACTTCCAAAGGGTATTGTTATTTACTGACTGGTTACAGTAGCATACTGACATCCAAAGGGTATTGTTATTTACTGACTGGTTACAGTAGCATACTGACATCTAAAGGGTTTTGTTATTTCCAGACTTGTTAGAGTAGCATACTGACGTCCAAAGGGTATTGTTATTTCCAGACTGGTTACAGTAGCATACTGACATCCAAAGGGTTTTGTTATTTCCCGACTGGTTATAGTAGCATACTGACACCAAAGGGTATTTTTATGTCCAGACTGGTTACAGTAGCACGCTGACATCCAAAGGGTTTTGTTATTTCCAGACTGGTTATAGTAGCATACTGACACCAAAAGGGTATTGTTATTTCCAGACTTGTTATAGTAGCATACTGACATCCAAAGGGTATTGTTATGTCTAGACTTGTAATAGTAGCATACTGACATCCAAAGGATTTTGTTATTTCCAGACTTGTTATAGTAGCATACTGACATCCAAAGGGTTTTGTTATTAACTGTCTTGTTACAGCAGCATAATGACATCCAACGGGTTTTGTTATTTACGGACTTGTTACAGTAGCATACTGACATCCAAAGTGTATTGTTATTTCAAGACTTGTTATAGTAGCGTACTGACATCCAAAGGGTTTTGTTATGTCAAGACTTGTTACAGTAGCATACTGACATCCAAAGGGTTTTGTTATTAACTGTCTTGTTACAGTAGCATACTGACATCCAAAGGATATTGTTATTTCCAGACTTGTTACAGTAGAATACTGACATCCAAAGGGTTTTGTTATTAACTGTCTTGTTACAGTAGCATACTGACATCCAAAGGGTTTTGTTATTTCCAGACTTGTTAGAGTAGCATACTGACATCCAAAGGGTATTGTTAATTTCAGACTTGTTATAGTAGCATACTGACATCTGAAGGGTTTTGTTATTTACTGACTTGTTAGAGTAGCATACTGACATCCAAGTGGTTTTGTTATTTCCAGACTTGTTACAGTAGCATACTGACATGCAAAGGGTTTTGTTATTTACTCTCTTGTTACAGTAGCATACTGACATCCAAATGGTTTTGTTATTTACTGTCTTGTTACAGTAGCATACTGACATCCAAAGGGTTTTGTTATTTTTATTTACTTACTTGTTACAGTAGCATACTGACATCCAAATGGTTTTGTTATTTCCAGACTTGTTACAGTAGCATACAGTCATCCAAATGGTTTTGTAATTTACTGCCTTGTTACAGTAGCATACAAAAACCCAAATGGATTTGTTATTTACTGACTGGTTACAGTAGCATACTGACATCCAAAGGGTATTGTTATTTACTGACTGGTTACAGTAGCATACTGACATCCAAAGGGTATTGTTATTTACTTACTTGTTACAGTAGCATACTGACATCCAATGGGTATTGTTATTTACTGACTGCTTACAGTAGCATACTGACATCCAAAGGGTATTGTTATTGACTGACTGGTTACAGTAGCATACTGACATCCAAAGGATATTGTTATTTACTGACTGGGTACAGTAGCATACTTACATCCAAAGGGTATTGTTATTTACTTACTTGTTACAGTAGCATACTGACATCCAAAGGGTATTGTTATTTACTGACTGGTTACAGTAGCATACTGACATCCAAAGGGTATTGTTATTGACTGACTGGTTACAGTAGCATACTGACATCCAAAGGGTATTGTTATTGACTGACTGGTTACAGTAGCATACTGATATCCAAAGGGTATTGTTATTCACTTTCTTGTTACAGTAGCATGCTGACATCCAAAGGGTATTGTTATGTCCAGACTTGTTATAGTAGCATACTGACATCCAAAGGGTTTTGTTATTTTTAATTACTTACATGTTACAGTAGCATACTGGCATCCAAATGGTTTTGTTATTTCCAGACTTGTTACAGTAACATACTGACATCCAAATGGTTTTGTTATTTACTGTCTTGTTACAGTAGCATACTGACATCCAAAGGGTTTTGTTATTTTTATTTACTTACTTGTTACAGTAGCATACTGACATCCAAAGGGTATTGTTATTTCCAGACTTGTTACAGTAGAGTACTGATATCCAAAGGGTATTGTTATTGACTGACTGGTTACAGTAGCATACTGACATCCAAAGGGTATTGTTATTAACTGACTGGTTACAGTAGCATACTGACATCCAAAGGGTATTGTTATTGACTGACTGGTTACAGTAGCATACTGACATCCAAAGGGTATTATCAGTTACCTACGTTATTACCCGGGTGTATGGAAATTGTACCACCTGAAAGTACTTCTGTTCAGCCTGAGGCGAAGCCGAAGGCTGTCCAGAAGTACTTTCAGGTGGTACAATTTCCATACACCCGGGTTATAACGTAGGTAACGGATTTATCCCCGGCTAACAAGTGTTAAAGGCTGAAAATAGGTTCTTTTGTCGTCAGAAAATGCTGAATGGACAACGTCATCACAGTTGCTCACAAAAAATTATACGTTTTTTATGAAGAAAATGCCCATTTTACCAAGTCGAGGATGTTACCTTTGGTAACAACCTCAGACTTAGCGAGTTTAAAGAGTTTTTATTTTGTTTTACATTGTTTTTCCTACTATCGGTATTTTGGCGCCTCAAGTCACGCTATCATAACGTCAACAGACAATGACGTCAAGTTCCGATTTAATTCATATTTATGTGTGTCAGTGTGAGTATAGGGCATCTACAGTGTTTGAAAGGAAGTACAAATACAAATATAAAAAGACAGAAATGTTCATTTGTGGAATAACATACACTGGTACTCTAGAACATACATTAGCAACGCACAAACAATACACCCTGCGACGTTAGCAACGAAGACGGGGGCATGGGATTTGTACCGACGTGTAACCAACCAATCAAAAGTCCGCATTTGTTGCAAGCCGGGGATAATGTTATTTACTTTCTTGTTACAGTAGCATGCTGACATCCAAAGGGTATTGTTATGTCCAGACTTGTTATAGTAGCATACTGACATCCAAAGGGTTTTGTTATTAACTGTCTTGTTACAATAGCATACTGACATCCAAAGTGTATTGTTATTTACTGACTTGTTACAGAAGCATACAGACATCCAACGAGTTTTGTTATTAACGGACTTGTTACAGTAGCATACTGACATCCAAAGGGTATTGTTATGTCAAGACTTGTTACAGTAGCATACTGACATCCAAAGGGTTTTGTTATTAACTGTCTTGTTACAGTAGCATACTGACATCCAAAGGGTATTGTTATGTCAAGACTTGTTACAGTAGCATACTGACATCCAAAGGGTTTTGTTATTAACTGTCTTGTTACAGTAGCATACTGACATCCAAAGGGTATTGTTATTTACTGACTTGTTACAGAAGCATACAGACATCCAACGAGTTTTGTTATTTTGTTATAGTAGCGTACTGACATCCAAAGGGTTTTGTTATGTCAAGACTTGTTACAGTAGCATACTGACATCCAAAGGGTTTTGTTATTAACTGTCTTGTTACAGTAGCATTTTGACATCCAAAGGGTTTTGTTATTTCCAGACATGTTAGAGTAGCATACTGACATCCAAAGGGTATTGATAATTCCAGACTTGTTATAGTAGCATACTGACATCTAAAGGGTTTTGTTATTTACTGACTTGTTACAGTAGCATACTGGCATCCAATTGGTTTTGTTATTTCCAGACTTGTTACAGTAGCATACTGACATCCAAAGGGTTTTGTTATTTACTCTCTTGTTACAGTAGCATACTGACATCCAAAGGGTATTGTTATTTCCAGACTTGTTATAGTAGCGTACTGACATCCAAAGGGTTTTGTTATGTCCAGACTTGTTACAGTAGCATACTGACATCCAAAGGGTTTTGTTATTAACTGTCTTGTTACAGTAGCATACTGACATCTGAAGGATATTGTTATTTCTAGACTTGTTATAGTAGCATACTGACATCCAAAGGGTATTGTTATATCCGGACTTCTTACAGTAGCATTCTGACATCCAAAGGGTATTGTTAATTCCAGACTTGTTATAGTAGCATACTGACATCTAAAGGGTTTTGTTATTTACTGACTTGTTACAGTAGCATACTGGCATCCAAGTGGTTTTGTTATTTCCAGACTTGTTACAGTAGCATACTGACATGCAAAGGGTTTTGTTATTTACTCTCTTGTTACAGTAGCATACTGACATCCAAATGGTTTTGTTATTTACTGTCTTGTTACAGTAGCATACTGACATCCAAAGGGTTTTGTTATTTTTATTTACTTACTTGTTACAGTAGCATACAGGCATCCAAATGGTTTTGTTATTTCCAGACATGTTACAGTAACATACTCACATCCAAATAGTTTTGTAATTTACTGACTTGTTACAGTAGCATACTGACATCCAAATGGTTTTGTTATTTACTGTCTTGTTACAGTAGCATACTGACATCCAAAGGGTTTTGTTATTTTTATTGACTTACTTGTTACAGTAGAATACTGAAATCCAAAGGGTATTGTTATTTCCAGACTTGTTACAGTAGCATACTGACATCCAAAGGGTATTGTTATTTACTGACTGGTTACAGTATCATACTGACATCCAAAGGGTATTGTTATTTACTGACTGGTTACAGTAGCATACTGACATCCAAAGGGTTTTGTTATTAACTGTCTTGTTACAGTAGCATACTGTCATCCAAATGGTTTTGTTATTTCCTGACTTGTTACAGAAACGCACTGACATCCAAATGGTTTTGTTATTAACTGTCTTGTTACAGTAACATACTGACATCCAAAGGGTATTGTTATTTACTGACTTGTTACAGTAGCATACAGACATCCAAATGGTTTTGTTATTTACGGACTTGTTACAGTAGCATGCTGACATCCAAAGGGTATTGTTATTGACTGACTGGTTACAGTAGCATACTGACATCCAAAGGGTATTGTTATTTACTGACTGGTTACAGTAGCATACTGACATCCAAAGGGTATTGTTATTGACTGACTGGTTACAGTAGCATACTGACATCCAAAGGGTATTGTTATTGACTGACTGGTTACAGTAGCATACTGACATCCAAAGGGTATTGTTATTTACTTTCTTGTTACAGTAGCATGCTGACATCCAAAGGGTATTGTTATGTCCAGACTTGTTATAGTAGCATACTGACATCCAATGGGTTTTGTTATTAACTGTCTTGTTACAGTAGCATACTGACATCCAAAGGGTATTGTTATTTACTGACTTGTTACAGTAGCATACTGACATCCAAAGGGTATTGTTATGTCAAGACTTGTTACAGTAGCATACTGACATCCAAAGGGTTTTGTTATTAACTTTCTTGTTACAGTAGCATACTGACATCCAAATGGTATTGTTATTTACTGACTTGTTACAGAAGCATACAGACATCCAACGAGTTTTGTTATTTTGTTATAGTAGCGTACTGGCATCCAAGTGGTTTTGTTATTTCCAGACTTGTTACAGTATCATACTGACATCCAAATGGTTTTGTTATTTAATGTCTTGTTACAGTAGCATACTGACATCCAAAGGATTTTGTTATTTTTAATTACTTACATGTTACAGTAGCATACTGCCATCCAAATGGTTTTGTTATTTCCAGACTTGTTACAGTAACATACTGACATCCAAATGGTTTTGTTATTTACTGTCTTGTTACAGTAGCATACTGACATCCAAAGGGTTTTGTTATTTTTATTTACTTACTTGTTACAGTAGCATACTGCCATCCAAAGGGTATTGTTATTTCCAGACTTGTTACAGTAGAGTACTGACATCCAAAGGGTATTGTTATTGACTGACTGGTTACAGTAGCATACTGACATCCAAAGGGTATTGTTATTTACTTTCTTGTTACAGTAGCATGCTGACATCCAAAGGGTATTGTTATGTCCAGACTTGTTATAGTAGCATACTGACATCCAAAGGGTTTTGTTATTAACTGTCTTGTTACAGTAGCATACTGACATCCAAAGTGTATTGTTATTTACTGACTTGTTACAGAAGCATACAGACATCCAACGAGTTTTGTTATTAACGGACTTGTTACAGTAGCATACTGACATCCAAAGGTTATTGTTATGTCAAGACTTGTTACAGTAGCATACTGACATCCAAAGGGTTTTGTTATTAACTGGCTTGTTACAGTAGCATACTGACATCCAAAGGGTATTGTTATTTACTGACTTGTTACAGAAGCATACAGACATCCAACGAGTTTTGTTATTTTGTTATAGTAGCGTACTGACATCCAAAGGGTTTTGTTATGTCAAGACTTGTTACAGTAGCATACTGACGTCCAAAGGGTTTTGTTATTAACTGTCTTGTTACAGTAGCATTCTGACATCCAAAGGGTTTTGTTATTTCCAGACATGTTAGAGTAGCATACTGACATCCAAAGGGTATTGATAATTCCAGACTTGTTATAGTAGCATACTGACATCTAAAGGGTTTTGTTATTTACTGACTTGTTACAGTAGCATACTGGCATCCAAGTGGTTTTGTTATTTCCAGACTTGTTACAGTAGCATACTGACATCCAAAGGGTTTTGTTATTTACTCTCTTGTTACAGTAGCATACTGTCATCCAAATGGTTTTGTTATTTCCTGACTTGTTACAGTAACACACTGACATCCAAATGGTTTTGTTATTAACTGTCTTGTTACAGTAACATACTGACATCCAAAGGGTATTGTTATTTACTGACTTGTTACAGAAGCATACAGACATCCAACGAGTTTTGTTATTTTGTTATAGTAGCGTACTGACATCCAAAGGGTTTTGTTATGTCAAGACTTGTTACAGTAGCATACTGACATCCAAAGGGTTTTGTTATTAACTGTCTTGTTACAGTAGCATTCTGACATCCAAAGGGTTTTGTTATTTCCAGACATGTTAGAGTAGCATACTGACATCCAAAGGGTATTGATAATTCCAGACTTGTTATAGTAGCATACTGACATCTAAAGGGTTTTGTTATTTACTGACTTGTTACAGTAGCATACTGGCATCCAAGTGGTTTTGTTATTTCCAGACTTGTTACAGTAGCATACTGACATCCAAAGGGTTTTGTTATTTACTCTCTTGTTACAGTAGCATACTGTCATCCAAATGGTTTTGTTATTTCCTGACTTGTTACAGTAACACACTGACATCCAAATGGTTTTGTTATTAACTGTCTTGTTAGAGTAGCATGCTGACATCCAAAGGGTATTGTTATTGACTGACTTGTTACAGTAGCATACTGACATCCAAAGGGTATTGTTATTTACTGACTGGTTACAGTAGCATACTGACATCCAAAGGGTATTGTTATTGACTGACTGGTTACAGTAGCATACTGACATCCAAAGGGTATTGTTATTGACTGACTGGTTACAGTAGCATACTGACATCCAAAGGGTATTGTTATTTACTTTCTTGTTACAGTAGCATGCTGACATCCAAAGGGTATTGTTATGTCCAGACTTGTTATAGTAGCATACTGACATCCAATGGGTTTTGTTATTAACTGTCTTGTTACAGTAGCATACTGACATCCAAAGGGTATTGTTATTTACTGACTTGTTACAGTAGCATACTGACATCCAAAGGGTATTGTTATGTCAAGACTTGTTACAGTAGCATACTGACATCCAAAGGGTTTTGTTATTAACTTTCTTGTTACAGTAGCATACTGACATCCAAATGGAATTGTTATTTACTGACTTGTTACAGAAGTATACAGACATCCAACGAGTTTTGTTATTTTGTTATAGTAGCGTACTGGCATCCAAGTGGTTTTGTTATTTCCAGACTTGTTACAGTATCATACTGACATCCAAATGGTTTTGTTATTTACTGTCTTGTTACAGTAGCATACTGACATCCAAAGGATTTTGTTATTTTTAATTACTTACATGTCACAGTAGCATACTGGCATCCAAATGGTTTTGTTATTTCCAGACTTGTTACAGTAACATACTGACATCCAAATGGTTTTGTTATTTACTGTCTTGTTACAGTAGCATACTGACATCCAAAGGGTTTTGTTATTTTTATTTACTTACTTGTTACAGTAGCATACTGCCATCCAAAGGGTATTGTTATTTCCAGACTTGTTACAGTAGAGTACTGACATCCAAAGGGTATTGTTATTGACTGACTGGTTACAGTAGCATACTGACATCCAAAGGGTATTGTTATTTACTTTCTTGGTACAGTAGCATGCTGACATCCAAAGGGTATTGTTATGTCCAGACTTGTTATAGTAGCATACTGACATCCAAAGGGTTTTGTTATTAACTGTCTTGTTACAGTAGCATACTGACATCCAAAGTGTATTGTTATTTACTGACTTGTTACAGAAGCATACAGACATCCAACGAGTTTTGTTATTAACGGACTTGTTACAGTAGCATACTGACATCCAAAGGTTATTGTTATGTCAAGACTTGTTACAGTAGCATACTGACATCCAAAGGGTTTTGTTATTAACTGTCTTGTTACAGTAGCATACTGACATCCAAAGGGTATTGTTATTTACTGACTTGTTACAGAAGCATACAGACATCCAACGAGTTTTGTTATTTTGTTATAGTAGCGCACTGACATCCAAAGGGTTTTGTTATGTCAAGACTTGTTACAGTAGCATACTGACATCCAAAGGGTTTTGTTATTAACTGTCTTGTTACAGTAGCATTCTGACATCCAAAGGGTTTTGTTATTTCCAGACATGTTAGAGTAGCATACTGACATCCAAAGGGTATTGATAATTCCAGACTTGTTATAGTAGCATACTGACATCCAAAGGGTTTTGTTATTTACTCTCTTGTTACAGTAGCATACTGACATCCAAATGGTTTTGTTATTTCCAGACTTGTTACAGTAACACACTGACATCCAAATGGTTTTGTTATTAACTGTTTTGTTACAGTAGCATACTGACATCCAAAGGGTATTGTTATTTACTGACTTGTTACAGTAGCATACAGACATCCAAATGGTTTTGTTATTTACGGACTTGTTACAGTAACATACTGACATCCAAAGGGTATTGTTATTTCCAGACTTGTTATAGTAGCGTACTGACATCCAAAGGGTTTTGTTATGTCCAGACTTGTTACAGTAGCATACTGACATCCAAAGGGTTTTGTTATTAACTGTCTTGTTACAGTAGCATACTGACATCTAAAGGATATTGTTATTTCTAGACTTGTTATAGTAGCATACTGACATCAAATGGGTATTGTTATATCCGACTTCTTACAGTAGCATTCTGACATCCAAAGGGTATTGTTAATTCCAGACTTGTTATAGTAGCATACTGACATCTAAAGGGTATTGTTATTTACTGACTTGTTACAGTAGCATACAGACATCCAAATGGTTTTGTTATTTACGGACTTGTTACAGTAGCATGCTGACATCCAAAGGGTATTGTTATTGACTGACTGGTTACAGTAGCATACTGACATCCAAAGGGTATTGTTATTTACTTTCTTGTTACAGTAGCATGCTGACATCCAAAGGGTATTGTTATGTCCAGACTTGTTATAGTAGCATACTGACATCCAATGGGTTTTGTTATTAACTGTCTTGTTACAGTAGCATACTGACATCCAACGAGTATTGTTATTTACTGACTTGTTACAGTAGCATACTGACATCCAAAGGGTATTGTTATGTCAAGACTTGTTACAGTAGCATACTGACATCCAAAGGGTTTTGTTATTAACTTTCTTGTTACAGTCGCATACTGACATCCAAATGGTATTGTTATTTACTGACTTGTTACAGAAGCATACAGACATCCAACGAGTTTTGTTATTTTGTTATAGTAGCGTACTGACATCCAAAGGGTTTTGTTATGTCAAGACTTGTTACAGTAGCATACTGACATCCAAAGGGTTTTGTTATTAACTGTCTTGTTACAGTAGCATTCTGACATCCAAAGGGTTTTGTTATTTCCAGACATGTTAGAGTAGCATACTGACATCCAAAGGGTATTGTTAATTCCAGACTTGTTATAGTAGCATACTGACATCTAAAGGGTTTTGTTATTTACTGAATTGTTACAGTAGCATACTGGCATCCAAGTGGTTTTGTTATTTCCAGACTTGTTATATAAGCACACTGACATGCAAATGGTTTTGTTATTTACTCTCTTGTTACAGTAGCATACTGACATCTAAAGAGTTTTATTATTTACTGACTTGTTACAATAGGATACTGGCATCCAAGTGGTTTTGTTATTTCCAGACTTGTTATATAAGCATACTGACATCCAAAGGGTTTTTTATTTATTTCCAGACATGTTAGAGTAGCATACTGACATCCAAAGGGTATTGTTAATTCCAGACTTGTTATAGTAGCATACTGACATCTAAAGGGTTTTGTTATTTACTGAATTGTTACAGTAGCATACTGGCATCCAAGTGGTTTTGTTATTTCCAGACTTGTTATATAAGCACACTGACATGCAAAGGGTTTTGTTATTTACTCTCTTGTTACAGTAGCATACTGACATCTAAAGAGTTTTATTATTTACTGACTTGTTACAATAGGATACTGGCATCCAAGTGGTTTTGTTATTTCCAGACTTGTTATATAAGCATACTGACATCCAAAGGGTTTTTTATTTACTTACTTGTTACAGTAGCATACTTACATCCAAATGGTTTTGTTATTTCCAGACTTGTTACAGTAGCATACAAACACCCAAAGGGATTTGTTATTTACTGACTGATTACAGTAGCATACTGACATCCAATGGGTATTGTTATTTATTGACTGATTACAGTAGCATACTGACTTCCAAAGGGTATTGTTATTTACTGACTGGTTACAGTAGCATACTGACATCCAAAGGGTATTGTTATTTACTCACTGGTTACAGTAGCATACTGACATCCAAAGGGTTTTGTTATTTCCAGACTTGTTAGAGTAGCATACTGACATCCAAAGGGTATTGTTATTTCCAGACTGGTTACAGTAGCATACTGACATCCAAAGGGTTTTGTTATTTTCCGAATGGTTATAGTAGCATACTGACACCAAAAGGCTATTTTTATGTCCAGACTGGTTACAGTAGCACGCTGACACCAAAAGGGTATTGTTATTTCCAGACTTGTTATAGTCGCATACTGACATCCAAAGGGTATTGTTATGTCTAGACTTGTTATAGTAGCATACTGACATCCAAAGGATTTTGTTATTTCCAGACTTGTTATAGTAGCATACTGACATCCAAAGGGTTTTGTTATTAACTGTCTTGTTACAGTAGCATAATGACATCCAAAGGGTATTGTTATTTACTGACTTGTTACAGTAACATACAGACATACAACGGCTTTTGTTATTTACGGACTTGTTACAGTAGCATACTGACATCCAAAGGGTATTGTTATTTCCAGACTTGTTATAGTAGCGTACTGACGTCCAAATGTTTTGTTATGTCAAGACTTGTTACAGTAGCATACTGACATCCAAAGGGTTTTGTTATTAACTGTCTTGTTACAGTAGCATACTGACATCCAAAGGATATTGTTATTTCCAGACTTGTTACAGTAGCATACTGACATCCAAAGGGTTTTGTTATTAACTGTCTTGTTACAGTAGCATACTGACATCCAAAGGGTTTTGTTATTTCCAGACTTGTTAGAGTAGCATACTGACATCCAAAGGGTATTGTTAATTCCAGACTTGTTATAGTAGCATACTGACATCTAAAGGGTTTTGTTATTTACTGACTTGTTACAGTAGCATACTGGCATTTAAGTGGTTTTGTTATTTCCAGACTTGTTACAGTAGCATACTGACATCCAAAGGGTATTGTTATGTCAAGACTTGTTACAGTAGCATACTGACATCCAAAGGGTTTTGTTATTAACTGTCTTGTTACAGTAGCATACTGACATCCAAAGGGTATTGTTATTTACTGACTTGTTACAGAAGCATACAGACATCCAACGAGTTTTGTTATTTTGTTATAGTAGCGTTCTGACATCCAAAGGGTTTTGTTATGTCAAGACTTGTTACAGTAGCATACTGACATTCAAAGGGTTTTGTTATTAACTGTCTTGTTACAGTAGCATTCTGACATCCAAAGGGTTTTGTTATTTCCAGACATGTTAGAGTAGCATACTGACATCCAAAGGGTATTGATAATTCCAGACTTGTTATAGTAGCATACTGACATCTAAAGGGTTTTGTTATTTACTGACTTGTTACAGTAGCATACTGGCATCCAAGTGGTTTTGTTATTTCCAGACTTGTTACAGTAGCATACTGACATGCAAAGGGTTTTGTTATTTACTCTCTTGTTACAGTAGCATACTGACATCCAAATGGTTTTGTTATTTCCAGACTTGTTACAGTAACACACTGACATCCAAATGGTTTTGTTATTAACTGTCTTGTTACAGTAGCATACTGACATCCAAAGGGTATTGTTATTTACTGACTTGTTACAGTAGCATACAGACATCCAAATGGTTTTGTTATTTACGGCCTTGTTACAGTAGCATACTGACATCCAAAGGGTATTGTTATTTCCAGACTTGTTATAGTAGCGTACTGACATCCAAAGGGTTTTGTTATGTCCAGACTTGTTACATTAGCATACTGACATCCAAATGGTTTTGTTATTAACTGTCTTGTTACAGTAGCATACTGACATCTAAAGGATATTGTTATTTCTAGACTTGTTATAGTAGCATACTGACATCCAAAGGGTATTGTTATATCCGGACTTCTTACAGTAGCATTCTGACATCCAAAGGGTATTGTTAATTCCAGACTTGTTATAGTAGCATACTGACATCCAAAGGGTTTTGTTATTTACTGACTTGTTACAGTAGCATACTGGCATCCAAGTGGTTTTGTTATTTCCAGACTTGTTACAATAGCATACTGACATGCAAAGGGTTTTGTTATTTACTCTCTTGTTACAGTAGCATACTGACATCCAAATGGTTTTGTTATTTACTGTCTTGTTACAGTAGCATACTGACATCCAAAGGGTTTTGTTATTTTTATTTACTTACTTGTTACAGTAGCATACAGGCATCCAAATGGTTTTGTTATTTCCAGACATGTTACAGTAACATACTGACATCCAAATAGTTTTGTAATTTACTGACTTGTTACAGTAGCATACTGACATCCAAATGGTTTTGTTATTTACTGTCTTGTTACAGTAGCATACTGACATCCAAAGGGTTTTGTTATTTTTATTTACTTACTTGTTACAGTAGAATACTGAAATCCAAAGGGTATTGTTATTTCCAGACTTGTTACAGTAGCATACTGACATCCAAAGGGTATTGTTATTTACTGACTGGTTACAGTATCATACTGACATCCAAAGGGTATTGTTATTTACTGACTGGTTACAGTAGCATACTGATATCCAAAGGGTTTTGTTATTAACTGTCTTGTTACAGTAGCATACTGTCATCCAAATGGTTTTGTTATTTCCTGACTTGTTACAGTAACACACTGACATCCAAATGGTTTTGTTATTAACTGTCTTGTTACAGTAACATACTGACATCCAAAGGGTATTGTTATTTACTGACTGGTTACAGTAGCATACAGACATCCAAATGGTTTTGTTATTTACGGACTTGTTACAGTAGCATGCTGACATCCAAAGGGTATTGTTATTGACTGACTGGTTACAGTAGCATACTGACATCCAAAGGGTATTGTTATTGACTGACTGGTTACAGTAGCATACTGACATCCAAAGGGTATTGTTATTGACTGACTGGTTACAGTAGCATACTGACATCCAAAGGGTATTGTTATTGACTGACTGGTTACAGTAGCATACTGACATCCAAAGGGTATTGTTATTTACTTTCTTGTTACAGTAGCATGCTGACATCCAAAGGGTATTGTTATGTCCAGACTTGTTATAGTAGCATACTGACATCCAAAGGGTTTTGTTATTAACTGTCTTGTTACAGTAGCATACTGACATCCAAAGGGTATTGTTATTTACTGACTTGTTACAGTAGCATACTGACATCCAAAGGGTATTGTTATGTCAAGACTTGTTACAGTAGCATACTGACATCCAAAGGGTATTGTTATTTCCAGACTTGTTACAGTAGCATACTGACATCCAAATGGTATTGTTATTTACTGACTTGTTACAGAAGCATACAGACATCCAACGAGTTTTGTTATTTTGTTATAGTAGCGTACTGACATCCAAAGGGTTTTGTTATGTCAAGACTTGTTACAGTAGCATACTGACATCCAAAGGGTTTTGTTATTAACTGTCTTGTTACAGTAGCATTCTGACATCCAAAGGGTTTTGTTATTTCCAGACATGTTAGAGTAGCATACTGACATCCAAAGGGTATTGTTAATTCTAGACTTGTTATAGTAGCATACTGACATCTAAAGGGTTTTGTTATTTACTGAATTGTTACAGTAGCATACTGGCATCCAAGTGGTTTTGTTATTTCCAGACTTGTTATATAAGCATACTGACATGCAAAGGATTTTGTTATTTACTCTCTTGTTACAGTAGCATACTGACATCTAAAGAGTTTTATTATTTACTGACTTGTTACAATAGGATACTGGCATCCAAGTGGTTTTGTTATTTCCAGACTTGTTATATAAGCATACTGACATCCAAAGGGTTTTTTATTTACTTACTTGTTACAGTAGCATACTGGCATCCAAATGGTTTTGTTATTTCCAGACTTGTTACAGTAGCATACTGGCATCCAAATAGTTTTGTAATTTACTGTCTTGTTACAGTAGCATACAAACACCCAAAGGGATCTGTTATTTACTGACTGGTTACAGTAGCATACTGACATCCAATGGGTATTGTTATTTACTGACTGATTACAGTAGCATACTGACTTCCAAAGGGTATTATTATTTACTGACTGGTTACAGTAGCATACTGACATCCAAAGGGTATTGTTATTTACTGACTGGTTACAGTAGCATACTGACATCCAAAGGGTTTTGTTATTTCCAGACTTGTTAGAGTAGCATACTGACATCCAAAGGGTATTGTTATTTCCAGACTGGTTACAGTAGCACACTGATATCCAAAGGGTTTTGTTATTTTCCGAATGGTTATAGTAGCATACTGACACCAAAAGGCTATTTTTATGTCCAGACTGGATACAGTAGCACGCTGACATCCAAAGGGTTTTGTTATTTCCAGACTGGTTATAGTAGCATACTGACACCAAAAGGGTATTGTTATTTCCAGACTTGTTATAGTAGCATACTGACATCCAAAGGGTATTGTTATGTCTAGACTTGTTATAGTAGCATACTGACATCCAAAGGATTTTGTTATTTCCAGACTTGTTATAGTAGAATACTGACATCCAATCGGTTTTGTTATTAACTGTCTTGTTACAGTAGCATAATGACATCCAAAGGGTATTGTGATTTACTGACTTGTTACAGTAACATACAGGCATACAACGGGTTTTGTTATTTCCGGACTTGTTACAGTAGCATACTGACATCCAAAGGGTATTGCTATTTCCAGACTTGTTATAATAGCGTACTGACATCCAAAGGGTTTTGTTATGTCAAGACTTGTTACAGTAGCATACTGACATCCAGAAGGTTTAGTTATTAACTGTCTTGTTACAGTAGCATACTGACATCCAAAGGATATTGTTATTTCCAGACTTGTTACAGTAGCATACTGACATCCAAAGGGTTTTGTTATTAACTGTCTTGTTACAGTAGCATACTGACGTCCAAGTGGTTTTGTTATTTCCAGACTTGTTACAGTAGCATACTGACATGCAAAGGGTTTTGTTATTTACTCTCTTCTTACAGTAGCATACTGACATCTAAAGGGTTTTGTTATTTACTGTCTTGTTACAGTAGCATACTGACATCCAAAGGGTTTTGTTATTTACTCTCCTGTTACAGTAGCATGCTGACATCCAAAGGTTATTGATATGTCCAGTCTTGTTACAGTAGCATACTGACATCCAAAGGGTATTGTTATTTACTGACTTGTTACAGTAGCATACAGACATCCAAATGGTTTTGTTATTTACGGACTTGTTACAGTAGCATACTGACATCCAAAGGGTATTGTTATTTCCAGACTTGTTATAGTAGCGTACTGACATCCAAAGGGTTTTGTTATGTCCAGACTTGTTAGAGTAGCATACTGACATCCAAAGGGTTTTGTTATTAAATGTCTTGTTAGAGTAGCATACTGACATCTAAAGGATATTGGTCTTTCTAGACTTGTTACAGTAGCATACTGACATCCAAAGGGTATTGTTATATCCGGACTTCTTACAGTAGCATTCTGACATCCAAAGGGTATTGTTAATTCCAGACTTGTTATAGTAGCATACTGACATCTAAAGGGTTTTGTTATTTACTGACTTGTTACAGTAGCATACTGCATCCAAGTGGTTTTGTTATTTCCAGACTTGTTACAGTAGCATACTGACATGCAAAGGGTTTTGTTATTTACTCTCTTGTTACAGTAGCATACTGACATCCAAATGGTTTTGTTATTTACTGTCTTGTTACAGTAGCATACTGACATCCAAAGGGTTTTGTTATTTTTATTTACTTACTTGTTACAGTAGCATACTGACATCCAAAGGGTTTTGTTATTTTTATTTACTTACTTGTTACAGTAGCATACTGGCATCCAAATGGTTTTATTATTTCCAGACTTGTTACGGTAGCATACAGTCATCCAAATGTTTTGTAATTTACTGTCTTGTTACAGTAGCATACAAAAACCCAAAGGGATTTGTTATTTACTGACTGGTTACAGTAGCATACTGACATCCAAAGGGTATTGTTATTTACTGACTGGTTACAGTAGCATACTGACATCCAAAGGGTATTGTTATTTACTTACTTATTACAGTAGCATACTGACATCCAATGGGTATTGTTATTTACTGACTGCTTACAGTAGCATACTGACATCCAAAGGGTATTGTTATTGAATGACTGGTTACAGTAGCATACTGACCTCCAAAGGGTATTGTTATTTACTGACTGGTTACAATAGCATACTTACATCCAAAGGGTATTGTTATTTACTTACATGTTACAGTAGCATACTGACATCCAAAGGGTATTGTTATGTCCATACTTGTAATAGTAGCATACTGACATCCAAAGGGTATTGTGATTTACTGACTTGTTACAGTAGCATACTGACATCCAAAGGGTTTTGTTATTTTTATTTACTTACTTGTTACAGAAGCATACTGGCATCCAAATGGTTTTATTATTTCCAGACTTGTTACAGTAGCATACAGTCATCCAAATGTTTTGTAATTTACTGTCTTGTTACAGTAGCATACAAAAACCCAAAGGGATTTGTTATTTACTGACTGGTTACAGTAGCATACTGACATCCAAAGGGTATTGTTATTAACTGACTGGTTACAGTAGCATACTGACATCCAAAGGGTATTGTTATTTACTTACTTATTACAGAGCATACTGACATCCAATGGGTATTGTTATTTACTGACTGCTTACAGTAGCATACTGACATCCAAAGGGTATTGTTATTGAATGACTGGTTACAGTAGCATACTGACATCCAAAGGGTATTGTTATTTACTGACTGGTTACAATAGCATACTTACATCCAAAGGGTATTGTTATTTACTTACTTGTTACAGAAGCATACTGACAACCAAAGGGTATTGTTATGTCCATACTTGTAATAGTAGCATACTGACATCCAAAGGGTATTGTGATTTACTGATTTGTTACAGTAGCATACTGACATCCAAAGGGTATTGTTATTTACTGACTGGTTACAGTAGCATTCTGACATCCAAAGGGTATTGTTATTGACTGACTGGTTACAGTAGCATACTGACATCCAAAGGGTATTGTTATTTACTAACTGGTTACAGTAGCATACTGACATCCAAAGGCTATTGTTATTGACTGACTGGTTACAGTAGCATACTGACATCCAAAGGGTATTGTTATTGACTGACTGGTTACAGTAGCATACTGACATCCAAAGGGTTTTGTTATGTCCAGACTTGTTACAGTAGCATACTGACATCCAAAGGGTTTTGTTATTAACTGTCTTGTTACAGTAGCATACTGACATCTAAAGGATATTGTTATTTACTGACAGCTTACAGTAGCATACTGACTTCCAAAGGGTATTGTTATTTACTGACTGGTTACAGTAGCATACTGACATCCAAAGGGTATTGTTATTTACTGACTGGTTACAGTAGCATACTGACATCCAAAGGGTTTTGTTATTTCCAGACTTGTTAGAGTAGCATACTGACACCAAAAGGCTATTTTTATGTTCAGACTGGTTACAGTAGCACGCTGACATCCAAAGGGTTTTGTTATTTCCAGACTGGTTATAGTAGCATACTGACACCAAAAGTGTATTGTTATTTCCAGACTTGTTATAGTAGCATACTGACATCCAAAGGGTATTGTTATGTCTAGACTTGTTATAGTAGCATACTGACATCCAAAGGATTTTGTTATTTCCAGACTTGTTATAGTAGCATACTGACATCCAAACGGTTTTGTTATTAACTGTCTTGTTACAGTAGCATAATGACATCCAAAGGGTATTGTTATTTACTGACTTGTTACAGTAACATACAGACATACAACGGGTTTTGTTATTTACGGACTTGTTACAGTAGCATACTGACATCCAAAGGGTATTGTTATTTCCAGACTTGTTATAGTAGCGTACTGACATCCAACGGGTTTTGTTATGTCAAGACTTGTTACAGTAGCATACTGACATCCAAAGGGTTTTGTTATTAACTGTCTTGTTACAGTAGCATACTGACATCCAAAGGATATTGTTATTTCCAGACTTGTTACAGTAGCATACTGACATCCAAAGGGTTTTGTTATTAACTGTCTTGTTACAGTAGCATACTGACATGCAAAGGGTTTTGTTATTTCCAGACTTGTTAGAGTAGCATACTGACATCCAAAGGGTATTGTTAATTCCAGACTTGTTATAGTAGCATACTGACATCTAAAGGGTTTTGTTATTTACTGACTTGTTACAGTAGCATACTGGCATCCAAGTGGTTTTGTTATTTCCAGACTTGTTACAGTAGCATACTGACATGCAAAGGGTTTTGTTATTTACTCTCTTGTTACAGTAGCATACTGACATCCAAATGGTTTTGTTATTTACTGTCTTGTTACAGTAGCATACTGACATCCAAAGTGTTTTGTTATTTTTATTTACTAACTTGTTACAGTAGCATACTGACATCCAAAGGGTATTGTTATTGACTGACTGGTTACAGTAGCATACTGACATCCAAAGGGTATTGTTATTTACTTTCTTGTTACAGTAGCATGCTGACATCCAAAGGGTATTGTTATGTCCAGACTTGTTACAGTAGAATACTGACATCCAAAGGGTTTTGTTATTAACTGTCTTGTTACAGTAGCATACTGACATCCAAAGGGTATTGTTATTTACTGACTTGTTACAGTAGCATACAGACATCCAAATGGTTTTGTTATTTACGGACTTGTTACAGTAGCATACTGACATCCATACGGTATTGTTATTTCCAGACTTGTTATAGTAGCGTACTGACATCCAAAGGGTTTTGTTATGTCCAGACTTGTTACAGTAGCATACTGACATCCAAAGGGTTTTGTTATTAAATGTCTTGTTAGAGTAGCATACTGACATCTAAAGGATATTGTTATTTCTAGACTTGTTACAGTAGCATACTGACATCCAAAGGATATTGTTATTTCTAGACTTCTTACAGTAGCATTCTGACATCCAAAGGTATTGTTAATTCCAGACTTGTTATAGTAGCATACTGACATCTAAAGGGTTTTGTTATTTACTGACTTGTTACAGTAGCATACAGACATCCAAATGGTTTTTTTATTTACGGACTTGTTACAGTAGCATGCTGACATCCAAAGGGTATTGTTATTGTCTGACTGGTTACAGTAGCATACTGACATCCAAAGGGTATTGTTATTTACTGACTGGTTACAGTAGCATACTGACATCCAAAGGGTATTGTTATTGACTGACTGGTTACAGTAGCATACTGACATCCAAAGGGTATTGTTATTGACTGACTGGTTACAGTAGCATACTGACATCCAAATGTATTGTTATTTACTTTCTTGTAACAGTAGCATGCTGACATCCAAAGGTATTGTTATGTCAAGACTTGTTACAGTAGCATACTGACATCCAAAGGGTTTTGTTATTAACTTTCTTGTTACAGTAGCATACTGACATCCAAATGGTATTGTTATTTTTTTGACTTGTTACAGAAGCATACAGACATCCAACGAGTTTTGTTATTTTGTTATAGTAGCGTACTGACATCCAAAGGGTTTTGTTATGACAAGACTTGTTACAGTAGCATACTGACATCCAAAGGGTTTTGTTATTAACTGTCTTGTTACAGTAGCATTCTGACATCCAAAGGGTTTTGTTATTTCCAGACATGTTAGAGTAGCATACTGACATCCAAAGGGTATTGGTGGCCGAGTGGTCAAGGTAGTTCGTCTTCCATTGATCACGTGGTCTGTCAACACTGAGATTGCGGGTTCGATTCTCACTGCAGGCAGGGTGTACTCGACTCCAATCTTAATTGACAAGGATTGCCAGTTTTCCTACCGCAGGTCGGGGGTTCTCTCCGGGTACTCCGGCTTCCTCCCTCAATAAAAACTGGACGCCATGAAATAGCTGAAAAATTGCTGAAAGTGGCGTTAAAACACCATTCAAACAAACAAAAACCAAAGGGTATTGTTAATTCCAGACTTGTTATAGTAGCATACTGACATCTAAAGGGTTTTGTTATTTACTGACTTGTTACAGTAGCATACTGACATGCAAAGGGTTTTGTTACTTACTCTCTTGTTACAGTAGCATACTGACATCTAAAGGGTTTTGTTATTTACTGACTTACAATAGGATACTGGCATCCAAGTGCTTTTGTTATTTCCAGACTTGTTATATAAGCATACTGACATCCAAAGGGTTTTTTATTTACTTACTTGTTACAGTAGCATACTGGCATCCAAATGGTTTTGTTATTTCCAGACTTGTTACAGTAGCATACTGGCATCCAAATAGTTTTGTAATTTACTGTCTTGTTACAGTAGCATACAAACACCCAAAGGGATTTGTTATTTACTGACTGGTTACAGTAGCATACTGACATCCAATGGGTATTATTATTTACTCACTGCTTACAGTAGCATACTGACTTCCAAAGGGTATTGTTATTTACTGACTGGTTACAGTAGCATACTGACATCCAAAGGGTATTGTTATTTACTGACTGGTTACAGTAGCATACTGACATCCAAAGGGTTTTGTTATTTCCAGACTTGTTAGAGTAGCATACTGACATCCAAAGGGTATTGTTATTTCCAGACTGGTTACAGTAGCATACTGACATCCAAAGGGTTTTGTTATTTTCCGACTGGTTATAGTAGCATACTGACACCAAAAGGCTATTTTTATGTTCAGACTGGTTACAGTAGCACGCTGACATCCAAAGGGTTTTGTTATTTCCAGACTGGTTATAGTAGCATACTGACACCAAAAGTGTATTGTTATTTCCAGACTTGTTATAGTAGCATACTGACATCCAAAGGGTATTGTTATGTCTAGACTTGTTATAGTAGCATACTGACATCCAAAGGATTTTGTTATTTCCAGACTTGTTATAGTAGCATACTGACATCCAAACGGTTTTGTTATTAACTGTCTTGTTACAGTAGCATAATGACATCCAAAGGGTATTGTGATTTACTGACTTGTTACAGTAACATACAGACATACAACGGGTTTTGTTATTTACGGACTTGTTACAGTAGCATACTGACATCCAAAGGGTATTGTTATTTCCAGACTTGTTATAGTAGCGTACTGACATCCAACGGGTTTTGTTATGTCAAGACTTGTTACAGTAGCATACTGACATCCAAAGGGTTTTGTTATTAACTGTCTTGTTACAGTAGCATACTGACATCCAAAGGATATTGTTATTTCCAGACTTGTTACAGTAGCATACTGACATCCAAAGGGTTTTGTTATTAACTGTCTTGTTACAGTAGCATACTGACATCCAAAGGGTTTTGTTATTTCCAGACTTGTTAGAGTAGCATACTGACATCCAAAGGGTATTGTTAATTCCAGACTTGTTATAGTAGCATACTGACATCTAAAGGGTTTTGTTATTTACTGACTTGTTACAATAGCATACTGGCATCCAAGTGGTTTTGTTATTTCCAGACTTGTTACAGTAGCATACTGACATGCAAAGGGTTTTGTTATTTACTCTCTTGTTACAGTAGCATACTGACATCCAAATGGTTTTGTTATTTACTGTCTTGTTACAGTAGCATACTGACATCCAAAGTGTTTTGTTATTTTTATTTACTTACTTGTTACAGTAGCATACTGACATCCAAAGGTTATTGTTATTTCGAGACTTGTTACAGTAGCATACTGACATCCAAAGGGTATTGTTATTGACTGACTGGTTACAGTAGCATACTGACATCCAAAGGGTATTGTTATTGACTGACTGGTTACAGTAGCATACTGACATCCAAAGGGTATTGTTATTTACTTTCTTGTTACAGTAGCATGCTGACATCCAAAGGGTATTGTTATGTCCAGACTTGTTATAGTAGAATACTGACATCCAAAGGGTTTTGTTATTAACTGTCTTGTTACAGTAGCATACTGACATCCAAAGGGTATTGTTATTTACTGACTTGTTACAGTAGCATACAGACATCCAAATGGTTTTGTTATTTACGGACTTGTTACAGTAGCATACTGACATCCAAAGGGTATTGTTATTTCCAGACTTGTTATAGTAGCGTACTGACATCCAAAGGGTTTTGTTATGTCCAGACTTGTTACAGTAGCATACTGACATCCAAAGGGTTTTGTTATTAAATGTCTTGTTAGAGTAGCATACTGACATCTAAAGGATATTGTTATTTCTAGACTTGTTACAGTAGCATACTGACATCCAAAGGATATTGTTATTTCTAGACTTCTTACAGTAGCATTCTGACATCCAAAGGGTATTGTTAATTCCAGACTTGTTATAGTAGCATACTGACATCTAAAGGGTTTTGTTATTTACTGACTTGTTACAGTAGCATACAGACATCCAAATGGTTTTTTTATTTACGGACTTGTTACAGTAGCATGCTGACATCCAAAGGGTATTGTTATTGTCTGACTGGTTACAGTAGCATACTGACATCCAAAGGGTATTGTTATTTACTGACTGGTTACAGTAGCATACTGACATCCAAAGGGTATTGTTATTGACTGACTGGTTACAGTAGCATACTGACATCCAAAGTGTATTGTTATTGACTGTCTGGTTACAGTAGCATACTGACATCCAAAGGGTATTGTTATTTACTTTCTTGTAACAGTAGCATGCTGACATCCAAAGGTATTGTTATGTCCAGACTTGTTATAGTAGCATACTGACATCCAAAGGGTTTTGTTATTAACTGTCTTGTTAAAGTAGCATACTGACATCCAAAGTGTATTGTTATTTACTGACTTGTTACCGTAGCATACTGACATCCAAAGGGTATTGTTATGTCAAGACTTGTTACAGTAGCATACTGACATCCAAAGGGTTTTGTTATTAACTTTCTTGTTACAGTAGCATACTGACATCCAAATGGTATTGTTATTTACTGACTTGTTACAGAAGCATACAGACATCCAACGAGTTTTGTTATTTTGTTATAGTAGCGTACTGACATCCAAAGGGTTTTGTTATGTCAAGACTTGTTACAGTAGCATACTGACATCCAAAGGGTTTTGTTATTAACTGTCTTGTTACAGTAGCATTCTGACATCCAAAGGGTTTTGTTATTTCCAGACATGTTAGAGTAGCATACTGACATCCAAAGGGTATTGTTAATTCCAGACTTGTTATAGTAGCATACTGACATCTTAAGGGTTTTGTTATTTACTGACTTGTTACAGTAGCATACTGGAATCCAAGTGGTTTTGTTATTTCCAGACTTGTTACAGTAGCATACTGACATGCAAAGGGTTTTGTTATTTACTCTCTTGTTACAGTAGCATACTGACATCTAAAGGCTTTTGTTATTTACTGACTTGTTACAATAGGATACTGGCATCCAAGTGGTTTTGTTATTTCCAGACTTGTTATAGTAGCATACTGACATCCAAAGGGTATTGTTATGTCTAGACTTGTTATAGTAGCATACTGACATCCAAAGGATTTTGTTATTTCCAGACTTGTTATAGTAGCATACTGACATCCAAACGGTTTTGTTATTAACTGTCTTGTTACAGTAGCATAATGACATCCAAAGGGTATTGTTATTTACTGACTTGTTACAGTAACATACAGACATACAACGGGTTTTGTTATTTACGGACTTGTTACATTAGCATACTGACATCCAAAGGGTATTGTTATTTCCAGACTTGTCATAGTAGCGTACTTACATCCAACGGGTTTTCTTATGTCAAGACTTGTTACAGTAGCATACTGTCATCCAAAGGGTTTTGTTATTAACTGTCTTGTTACAGTAGCATACTGACATCCAAAGGATATTGTTATTTCCAGACTTGTTACAGTAGCATACTGACATCCAAAGGGTTTTGTTATTAACTGTCTTGTTACAGTAGCATACTGACATCCAAAGGGTTTTGTTATTTCCAGACTTGTTAGAGTAGCATACTGACATCCAAAGGGTATTGTTAATTCCAGACTTGTTATAGTAGCATACTGATATCTAAAGGGTTTTGTTATTTACTGACTTCTTACAGTAGCATACTGGCATCCAAGTGGTTTTGTTATTTCCAGACTTGTTACAGTAGCATACTGACATGCAAAGGGTTTTGTTATTTACTCTCTTGTTACAGTAGCATACTGACATCCAAATGGTTTTGTTATTTACTGTCTTGTTACAGTAGCATACTGACATCCAAAGGGTTTTGTGTTTTTAATTCCTTACTTGTTACAGTAGCATACTGACATCCAAAGGGTATTGTTATTTCCAGACTTGTTACAGTAGCATACTGACATCCAAAGGGTATTGTTATTGACTGACTGGTTACAGTAGCATACTGACATCCAAAGGGTATTGTTATTGACTGACTGGTTACAGTAGCATACTGACATCCAAACGGTATTGTTATTTACTTTCTTGTTACAGTAGCATGCTGACATCCAAAGGGTATTGTTATGTCCAGACTTGTTATAGTAGCATACTGACATCCAAAGGGTTTTGTTATTAACTGTCTTGTTACAGTAGCATACTGACATCCAAAGGGTATTGTTATTTACTGACTTGTTACAGTAGCATACAGACATCCAAATGGTTTTGTTATTTACGGACTTGTTAGAGTAGCATACTGACATCCAAAGGGTATTGTTATTTCCAGACTTGTTATAGTAGCGTACTGACATCCAAAGGGTTTTGTTATTAAATGTCTTGTTAGAGAAGCATACTGACATCTAAAGGATATTGTTATTTCCAGACTTGTTACAGTAGCATTCTGACATCCAAGGGGTATTGTTATTTACTGACTGGTTACAGTAGCATACTGACATCCAAAGGGTATTGTTATTGACTGACTGGTTACAGTAGCATACTGACATCCAAAGGGTATTGTTATTTACTTTCTTGTTACAGTAGCATGCTGACATCCAAAGGGTAGTGTTATGTCCAGACTTGTTATAGTAGCATACTGACATCCAAGGGTTTTGTTATTAACTGTCTTGTTACAGTAGCATACTGACATCCAAAGCGTATTGTTATTTACTGGCATGTTACAGTAGCATACAGACATCCAAATGGTTTTGTTATTTACGGACTTGTTACAGTAGCATACTGACATCCAAAGGGTATTGTTATTTCCAGACTTGTTATAGTAGCGTACTGACATCCAAAGCGTTTAGTTATGTCCAGACTTGTTACAGTAGCATACTAACATCCAAAGGGTTTTGTTGTTAACTGTTTTGTTACAGTAGCATACTGACATCTAAAGGATATTGTTATTTCTAGACTTGTTACAGTAGCATACTGACATCCAAAGGGTATTGTTATATCCGGACTTCTTATAGTAGCATTCTGACATCCAAGTGGTTTTGTTATTTCCAGACTTGTTACAGTAGCATACTGACATCCAAAGGGTTTTGTTATTTACTCTCTTGTTACAGTAGCATACTGACATCCAAATGGTTTTGTTATTTACTGTCTTGTTACAGTAGCATACTGACATCCAAAGGGTTTTGTTATTTTTATTTACTTACTTGTTACAGTAGCATACTGGCATCCAAATGGTTTTGTAATTTACTGACTTGTTACAGTAGCATACTGACATCCAAATGGTTTTGTTATTTACTGACTTGTTACAGTAGCATACTGACATCCAAAGGGTTTTGTTATTTTTATTTACTTACTTGGTACAGTAGCATACTGGCATCCAAATGGTTTTGTTATTTCCAGACTTGTTACAGTAGCATACAGTCATCCAAATGGTTTTGTAATTTACTGTCTTGTTACAGTAGCATACAAAAACCCAAAGGGATTTGTTATTTACTGACTGGTTACAGTAGCATACTGACATCCAAAGGGTATTGTTATTTACTGACTGGTTACAGTAGCATACTGACATCCAAAGGGTATTGTTATTTACTTACTTGTTACAGTAGCATACTGACATCCAATGGGTATTGTTATTTACTGACTGCTTACAGTAGCATACAGTCATCCAAATGGTTTTGTAATTTACTGTCTTGTTACAGTAGCATACAAAAACCCAAAGGGATTTGTTATTTACTGACTGGTTACAGTAGCATACTGACATCCAAAGGGTATTGTTATTTACTGACTGGTTAGAGTAGCATACTGACATCCAAAGGGTATTGTTATTTACTTACTTGTTACAGTAGCATACTGACATCCAATGGGTATTGTTATTTACTGACTGCTTACAGTAGCATACTGACATCCAAAGGGTATTGTTATTGACTGACTGGTTACAGTAGCATACTGACATCCAAAGGGTATTGTTATTTACTGTCTTGTTACAGTAGCATGCTGACATCCAAAGGGTATTGTTATGTCCAGACTTGTTATAGTAGCATACTGACATCCAAAGGGTTTTGTTATTAACTGTCTTGTTACAGTAGCATACTGACATCCAAAGGGTATTGTTATTTACTGGCATGTTACAGTAGCATACAGACATCCAAATGGTTTTGTTATTTACGGACTTGTTACAGTAGCATACTGACATCCAAAGGGTATTGTTATTTCCAGACTTGTTATAGTAGCGTACTGACATCCAAAGGGTTTTGTTATGTCCAGACTTGTTACAGTAGCATACTAACATCCAAAGGGTTTTGTTATTAACTGTTTTGTTACAGTAGCATACTGACATCTAAAGGATATTGTTATTTCTAGACTTGTTACAGTAGCATACTGACATCCAAAGGGTATTGTTATATCTGGACTTCTTATAGTAGCATTCTGACATCCAAGTGGTTTTGTTATTTCCAGACTTGTTACAGTAGCATACTGACATGCAAAGGGTTTTGTTATTTACTCTCTTGTTACAGTAGCATACTGACATCCAAATGGTTTTGTTATTTACTGTCTTGTTACAGTAGCATACTGACATCCAAAGGGTTTTGTTATTTTTATTTACTTACTTGTTACAGTAGCATACTGGCATCCAAATGGTTTTGTTATTTGCAGACATGTTACATTAACATACTGACATCCAAATGGTTTTGTAATTTACTGACTTGTTACAGTAGCATACTGACATCCAAATGGTTTTGTTATTTACTGTCTTGTTACAGTAGCATACTGACATCCAAAGGGTATTGTTATGTCAAGACTTGTTACAGTAGCATACTGACATCCAAAGGGTTTTGTTATTAACTTTCTTGTTACAGTAGCATACTGACATCCAAATGGTATTGTTATTTACTGACTTGTTACAGAAGCATACAGACATCCAACGAGTTTTGTTATTTTGTTATAGTAGCGTACTGACATCCAAAGGGTTTTGTTATGTCAAGACTTGTTACAGTAGCATACTGACATCCAAAGGGTTTTGTTATTAACTGTCTTGTTACAGTAGCATTCTGACATCCAAAGGGTTTTGTTATTTCCAGACATGTTAGAGTAGCATACTGACATCCAAAGGGTTTTGTTATTTCCAGACTTGTTACAGTAGCATACTGACATCCAAAGGGTTTTGTTATTTACTGACTTGTTACAGTAGCATACTGGAATCCAAGTGGTTTTGTTATTTCCAGACTTGTTACAGTAGCATACTGACATGCAAAGGGTTTTGTTATTTACTCTCTTGTTACAGTAGCATACTGACATCTAAAGGGTTTTGTTATTTACTGACTTGTTACAATAGGATACTGGAATCCAAGTGGTTTTGTTATTTCCAGACTTGTTATAGTAGCATACTGACATCCAAAGGGTATTGTTATGTCTAGACTTGTTATAGTAGCATACTGACATCCAAAGGATTTTGTTATTTCCAGACTTGTTATAGTAGCATACTGACATCCAAACGGTTTTGTTATTAACTGTCTTGTTACAGTAGCATAATGACATCCAAAGGGTATTGTTATTTACTGACTTGTTACAGTAACATACAGACATACAACGGGTTTTGTTATTTACGGACTTGTTACATTAGCATACTGACATCCAAAGGGTATTGTTATTTCCAGACTTGTTATAGTAGCGTACTGACATCCAACGGGTTTTCTTATGTCAAGACTTGTTACAGTAGCATACTGTCATCCAAAGGGTTTTGTTATTAACTGTCTTGTTACAGTAGCATACTGACATCCAAAGGATATTGTTATTTCCAGACTTGTTACAGTAGCATACTGACATCCAAAGGGTTTTGTTATTAACTGTCTTGTTACAGTAGCATACTGACATCCAAAGGGTTTTGTTATTTCCAGACTTGTTAGAGTAGCATACTGTCATCCAAAGGGTTTTGTTATTAACTGTCTTGTTACAGTAGCATACTGACATCCAAATGGTATTGTTATTTACTGACTTGTTACAGAAGCATACAGACATCCAACGAGTTTTGTTATTTTGTTATAGTAGCGTACTGACATCCAAAGGGTTTTGTTATGTCAAGACTTGTTACAGTAGCATACTGACATCCAAAGGGTTTTGTTATTAACTGTCTTGTTACAGTAGCATTCTGACATCCAAAGGGTTTTGTTATTTCCAGACATGTTAGAGTAGCATACTGACATCCAAAGGGTATTGTTAATTCCAGACTTGTTATAGTAGCATACTGACATCTAAAGGGTTTTGTTATTTACTGACTTGTTACAGTAGCATACTGGAATCCAAGTGGTTTTGTTATTTCCAGACTTGTTACAGTAGCATACTGACATGCAAAGGGTTTTGTTATTTACTCTCTTGTTACAGTAGCATACTGACATCTAAAGGGTTTTGTTATTTACTGACTTGTTACAATAGGATACTGGAATCCAAGTGGTTTTGTTATTTCCAGACTTGTTATAGTAGCATACTGACATCCAAAGGGTATTGTTATGTCTAGACTTGTTATAGTAGCATACTGACATCCAAAGGATTTTGTTATTTCCAGACTTGTTATAGTAGCATGCTGACATCCAAACGGTTTTGTTATTAACTGTCTTGTTACAGTAGCATAATGACATCCAAAGGGTATTGTTATTTACTGACTTGTTACAGTAACATACAGACATACAACGGGTTTTGTTATTTACGGACTTGTTACATTAGCATACTGACATCCAAAGGGTATTGTTATTTCCAGACTTGTTATAGTAGCGTACTGACATCCAACGGGTTTTCTTATGTCAAGACTTGTTACAGTAGCATACTGTCATCCAAAGGGTTTTGTTATTAACTGTCTTGTTACAGTAGCATACTGACATCCAAAGGATATTGTTATTTCCAGACTTGTTACAGTAGCATACTGACATCCAAAGGGTTTTGTTATTAACTGTCTTGTTACAGTAGCATACTGACATCCAAAGGGTTTTGTTATTTCCAGACTTGTTAGAGTAGCATACTGACATCCAAAGGGTATTGTTAATTCCAGACTTGTTATAGTAGCATACTGATATCTAAAGGGTTTTGTTTTTTACTGACTTGTTACAGTAGCATACTGGCATCCAAGTGGTTTTGTTATTTCCAGACTTGTTACAGTAGCATACTGACATGCAAAGGGTTTTGTTATTTACTCTCTTGTTACAGTAGCATACTGACATCCAAATGGTTTTGTTATTTACTGTCTTGTTACAGTAGCATACTGACATCCAAAGGGTTTTGTGTTTTTAATTACTTACTTGTTACAGTAGCATACTGACATCCAAAGGGTATTGTTATTTCCAGACTTGTTACAGTAGCATACTAACATCCAAAGGGTATTGTTATTGACTGACTGGTTACAGTAGCATACTGATATCCAAACGGTATTGTTATTTACTTTCTTGTTACAGTAGCATGCTGACATCCAAAGGGTATTGTTATGTCCAGACTTGTTATAGTAGCATACTGACATCCAAAGGGTTTTGTTATTAACTGTCTTGTTACAGTAGCATACTGACATCCAAAGGGTATTGTTATTTACTGACTTGTTACAGTAGCATACAGACATCCTAATGGTTTTGTTATTTACGGACTTGTTAGAGTAGCATACTGACATCCAAAGGGTATTGTTATTTCCAGACTTGTTATAGTAGCGTACTGACATCCAAAGGGTTTTGTTATTAAATGTCTTGTTAGAGAAGCATACTGACATCTAAAGGATATTGTTATTTCCAGACTTGTTACAGTAGCATTCTGACATCCAAGGGGTATTGTTATTTACTGACTGGTTACAGTAGCATACTGACATCCAAAGGGTATTGTTATTGACTGACTGGTTACAGTAGCATACTGACATCCAAAGGGTATTGTTATTTACTTTCTTGTTACAGTAGCATGCTGACATCCAAAGGGTAGTGTTATGTCCAGACTTGTTATAGTAGCATACTGACATCCAAGGGTTTTGTTATTAACTGTCTTGTTACAGTAGCATACTGACATCCAAAGGGTATTGTTATTTACTGGCATGTTACAGTAGCATACAGACATCCAAATGGTTTTGTTATTTACGGACTTGTTACAGTAGCATACTGACATCCAAAGGGTATTGTTATTTCCAGACTTGTTATAGTAGCGTACTGACATCCAAAGGGTTTAGTTATGTCCAGACTTGTTACAGTAGCATACTAACATCCAAAGGGTTTTGTTGTTAACTGTTTTGTTACAGTAGCATACTGACATCTAAAGGATATTGTTATTTCTAGACTTGTTACAGTAGCATACTGACATCCAAAGGGTATTGTTATATCTGGACTTCTTATAGTAGCATTCTGACATCCAAGTGGTTTTGTTATTTCCAGACTTGTTACAGTAGCATACTGACATGCAAAGGGTTTTGTTATTTACTCTCTTGTTACAGTAGCATACTGACATCCAAATGGTTTTGTTATTTACTGTCTTGTTACAGTAGCATACTGACATCCAAAGGGTTTTGTTATTTTTATTTACTTACTTGTTACAGTAGCATACTGGCATCCAAATGGTTTTGTAATTTACTGACTTGTTACAGTAGCATACTGACATCCAAATGGTTTTGTTATTTACTGTCTTGTTACAGTAGCATACTGACATCCAAAGGGTTTTGTTATTTTTATTTACTTACTTGGTACAGTAGCATACTGGCATCCAAATGGTTTTGTTATTTCCAGACTTGTTACAGTAGCATACAGTCATCCAAATGGTTTTGTAATTTACTGTCTTGTTACAGTAGCATACAAAAACCCAAAGGGATTTGTTATTTACTGACTGGTTACAGTAGCATACTGACATCCAAAGGGTATTGTTATTTACTGACTGGTTACAGTAGCATACTGACATCCAAAGGGTATTGTTATTTACTTACTTGTTACAGTAGCATACTGACATCCAATGGGTATTGTTATTTACTGACTGCTTACAGTAGCATACAGTCATCCAAATGGTTTTGTAATTTACTGTCTTGTTACAGTAGCATACAAAAACCCAAAGGGATTTGTTATTTACTGACTGGTTACAGTAGCATACTGACATCCAAAGGGTATTGTTATTTACTGACTGGTTAGAGTAGCATACTGACATCCAAAGGGTATTGTTATTTACTTACTTGTTACAGTAACATACTGACATCCAATGGGTATTGTTATTTACTGACTGCTTACAGTAGCATACTGACATCCAAAGGGTATTGTTATTGACTGACTGGTTACAGTAGCATACTGACATCCAAAGGGTATTGTTATTTACTTTCTTGTTACAGTAGCATGCTGACATCCAAAGGGTATTGTTATGTCCAGACTTGTTATAGTAGCATACTGACATCCAAAGGGTTTTGTTATTAACTGTCTTGTTACAGTAGCATACTGACATCCAAAGGGTATTGTTATTTACTGGCATGTTACAGTAGCATACAGACATCCAAATGGTTTTGTTATTTACGGACTTGTTACAGTAGCATACTGACATCCAAAGGGTATTGTTATTTCCAGACTTGTTATAGTAGCGTACTGACATCCAAAGGGTTTTGTTATGTCCAGACTTGTTACAGTAGCATACTAACATCCAAAGGGTTTTGTTATTAACTGTTTTGTTACAGTAGCATACTGACATCTAAAGGATATTGTTATTTCTAGACTTGTTACAGTAGCATACTGACATCCAAAGGGTATTGTTATATCTGGACTTCTTATAGTAGCATTCTGACATCCAAGTGGTTTTGTTATTTCCAGACTTGTTACAGTAGCATACTGACATGCAAAGGGTTTTGTTATTTACTCTCTTGTTACAGTAGCATACTGACATCCAAATGGTTTTGTTATTTACTGTCTTGTTACAGTAGCATACTGACATCCAAAGGGTTTTGTTATTTTTATTTACTTACTTGTTACAGTAGCATACTGGCATCCAAATGGTTTTGTTATTTGCAGACATGTTACATTAACATACTGACATCCAAATGGTTTTGTAATTTACTGACTTGTTACAGTAGCATACTGACATCCAAATGGTTTTGTTATTTACTGTCTTGTTACAGTAGCATACTGACATCCAAAGGGTATTGTTATTTACTTACTTGTTACAGTAGCATACTGACATCCAAAGGGTATTGTTATTTACTGACCGCTTACAGTAGCATACAGTCATCCAAATGGTTTTGTAATTTACTGTCTTGTTACAGTAGCATACAAAAACCCAAAGGGATTTGTTATTTACTGACTGGTTACAGTAGCATACTGACATCCAAAGGGTATTGTTATTTACTGACTGGTTACAGTAGCATACTGACATCCAAAGGGTATTGTTATTTACTTACTTGTTACAGTAGCATAATGACATCCAATGGGTATTGTTATTTACTGACTGCTTACAGTAGCATACTGACATCCAAAGGGTATTGTTATTGACTGACTGGTTACAGTAGCATACTGACATCCAAAGGGTATTGTTATTTACTGACTGGTTACAGTAGCATACTTACATCCAAAGGGTATTGTTATTTACTTACTTGTTACAGTAGCATACTGACATCCAAAGGGTATTGTTATGTCCATACTTGTAATAGTAGCATACTGACATCCAAAGGGTATTGTGATTTACTGACTTGTTACAGTAGCATACTGACATCCAAAGGGTATTGTTATTTACTGACTTGTTACAGAAGCATACAGATATCCAACTAGTTTTGTTATTAACGGACTTCTTACAGTAGCATACTGACATCCAAAGGGTATTGTTATGTCAAGACTTGTTACAGTAGCATACTGACATCAAAAGGATTTTGTTATTAACTGTCTTGTTACAGTAGCATACTGACATCCAAAGGGTATTGTTATTTACTGACTTGTTACAGAAGCATACAGACATCCAACGAGTTTTGTTATTTTGTTATAGTAGCGTACTGACATCCAAAAGGTTTTGTTATGCCAAGACTTGTTACAGTAGGATACTGACATCCAAAAGGTTTTGTTATTAACTGTCTTGTTACAGTAGCATTCTGACATCCAAAGGGTTTTGTTATTTCCAGACATGTTAGAGTAGCATACTGACATCCAAAGGGTACGGTTAATATCAGACTTGTTATAGTAGAACACTGACATCTATAGGGTTTTGTTATTTACCGACTTGTTACAGTAGCATACTGGCATCCAAGTGGTTTTGTTATTTCCAGACTTGTAACAGTATCATACTGACATGCAAAGGGTTTTGTTATTTACTCTCTTGTTACAGTAGCATACTGACATCCAAATGGTTTTGTTATTTACTGTCTTGTTACAGTAGCATACTGACATCCAAAGGGTTTTGTTATTTTTAATTACTTACATGTTACAGTAGCATACTGGCATCCAAATGGTTTTGTTATTTCCAGACTTGTTACAGTAACATACTGACATCCAAATGGTTTTGTTATTTACTGTCTTGTTACAGTAGCATACTGACATCCAAAGGGTTTTGTTATTTTTATTTACTTACTTGTTACAGTAGCATACTGCCATCCAAAGGGTATTGTTATTTCCAGACTTGTTACAGTAGCATACTGACATTCAAAGGGTATTGTTATTTACTGACTAGTTACAGTAGCATACTGACATCCAAAGGGTATTGTTATTGACTCACTGGTTACAGTAGCATACTGACATCCAAAGGGTTTTGTTATTAACTGTCTTGTTACAGTAGCATACTGACATCCAAAGGGTATTGTTATTTACTGACTTGTTACAGAAGCATACAGACATCCAACGAATTTTGTTATTTTGTTATAGTAGCGTACTGACATCCAAAGGGTTTTGTTATGTCAAGACTTGTTACAGTAGCATACTGACATCCAAAGGGTTTTGTTATTAAGTGTCTTGTTACAGTAGCATTCTGACATCCAAAGGGTTTTGTTATTTCCAGACATGTTAGAGTAGCATACTGACATCCAAAGGTATTGTTAATTCCAGACTTGTTATAGTAGCATACTGACATCTAAAGGGTTTTGTTATTTACTGACTTGTTACAGTAGCATACTGGCATCCAAGTGGTTTTGTTATGTCCAGACTTGTTACAGTAGCATACTGACATGCAAAGGGTTTTGTTATTTACTCTCTTGTTACAGTAGCATACTGACATCCAAATGGTTTTGTTATTTCCAGACTTGTTACAGTAACACACTGACATCCAAATGGTTTTGTTATTAATTGTCTTGTTACAGTAGCATACTGACATCCAAAGGGTATTGTTATTTACTGACTTGTTACAGTAGCATACAGACATCCAAATGGTTTTGTTATTTACGGACTTGTTACAGTAGCATACTGACATCCAAAGGGTATTGTTATTTCCAGACTTGTTATAGTAGCGTACTGACAGCCAAAGGGTTTTGTTATGTCCAGACTTGTTACAGTAGCATACTGACATCCAAAGGGATTTGTTATTAACTGTCTTGTTACAGTAGCATACTGACATCTAAAGGATATTGTTATTTCTAGACTTGTTATAGTAGCATACTGACATCCAAATGCTATTGTTATATCCGGACTTCTTACAGTAGCATTCTGACATCCAAAGGGTATTGTTAATTCCAGACTTGTTATAGTAGCATACTGACATCTAAAGGGTTTTGTTATTTACTGACTTGTTACAGTAGCATACTGGCATCCAAAGGGTTTTGTTATTTTTATTTACTTACTTGTTACAGTAGCATACTGGCATGCAAATGGTTTTGTTATTTCCAGACTTGTTACAATAGCATACAGTCATCCAAATGGTTTTGTAATTTACTGCCTTGTTACAGTAGCATACAAAAACCCAAAGGGATTTGTTATTTACTGACTGGTTACAGTAGCATACTGACATCCATAGGGTATTGTTATTTACTTACTTGTTACAGTAGCATATTGACATCCAATGGGTATTGTTATTTACTGACTGCTTACAGTAGCATACTGACATCCAAAGGGTATTGTTATTGACTGACTGGTTACAGTAGCATACTGACATCCAAAAGGGTATTGTTATTTACTGACTGGTTACAGTAGCATGCTGACATCCAAAGGGTATTGTTATTGACTGCCTGGTTACAGTAGCATACTGACATCCAAAGGGTATTGTTATTTACTGACTGGTTACAGTAGCATACTTACATCCAAAGGGTATTGTTATTTACTGACTTGTTACAGTAGCATACTGACATCCAAAGGGTATTGTTATGTCCATACTTGTTACAGTAGCATACTGACATCCAAAGGGTATTGTTATTGACTGACTGGTTACAGTAGCATACTGACATCCAAAGGGTATTGTTATTGACTGACTGGTTACAGTAGCATACTGATATCCAAAGGGTATTGTTATTTACTTTCTTGTTACAGTAGCATGCTGACATCCAAAGGGTATTGTTATGTCCAGACTTGTTATAGTAGCATACTGACATCCAAAGGGTTTTGTTATTAACTGTCTTGTTACAGTAGCATACTGACATCCAAAGGGTATTGTTATTTACTGACTTGTTACAGAAGCATACAGATATCCAACGAGTTTTGTTATTAACGGACTTCTTACAGTAGCATACTGACATCCAAAGGGTATTGTTATGTCAAGACTTGTTAAAGTAGCATACTGACATCCAAAGGGTTTTGTTATTAACTGTCTTGTTACAGTAGCATACTGACATCCAAAGGGTATTGTTATTTACTGACTTGTTACATAAGCATACAGACATCCAACGAGTTTTGTTATTTTGTTATAGTAGCGTACTGACATCCAAAAGGTTTTGTTGTGGCAAGTCTTGTTACAGTAGCATACTGACATCCAAAAGGTTTTGTTATTAACTGTCTTGTTACAGTAGCATTCTGACATCCAAAGGGTTTTGTTATTTCCAGACATGTTAGAGTAGCATACTGACATCCAAAGGGTATGGTTAATATCAGACTTGTTATAGTAGCATACTGACATCTAAAGGGTTTTGTTATTTACCGACTTGTTACAGTAGCATACTGGCATCCAAGTGGTTTTGTTATTTCCAGACTTGTTACAGTATCATACTGACATGCAAAGGGTTTTGTTATTTACTCTCTTGTTACAGTAGCATACTGACATCCAAATGGTTTTGTTATTTACTGTCTTGTTACAGTAGCATACTGACATCCAAAGGGTTTTGTTATTTTTAATTACTTACATGTTACAGTAGCATACTGGCATCCAAATGGTTTTGTTATTTCCAGACTTGTTACAGTAACATACTGACATCCAAATGGTTTTGTTATTTACTGTCTTGTTACAGTAGCATACTGACATCCAAAGGGTTTTGTTATTTTTATTTACTTACTTGTTACAGTAGCATACTGCCATCCAAAGGGTATTGTTATTTCCAGACTTGTTACAGTAGCATACTGACATCCAAAGGGTATTGTTATTTACTGACTGGTTACAGTAGCATACTGACATCCAAAGGGTATTGTTATTTACTTTCTTGTTACAGTAGCATGCTGACATCCAAAGGGTATTGTTATGTCAAGACTTGTTACAGTAGCATACTGACATCCAAAGGGTTTTGTTATTAACTGTCTTGTTACAGTAGCATACTGACATCCAAAGGGTATTGTTATTTACTGACTTGTTACAGAAGCATACAGACATCCAACGAATTTTGTTATTTTGTTATAGTAGCGTACTGACATCCAAAGGGTTTTGTTATGTCAAGACTTGTTACAGTAGCATACTGACATCCAAAGGGATTTGTTATTAACTGTCTTGTTACAGTAGCATTCTGACATCCAAGGGGTTTTGTTATTTCCAGACATGTTAGAGTAGCATACTGACATCCAATGGGTATTGTTAATTCCAGACTTGTTATAGTAGCGTACTGACATCCAAAGGGTTTTGCTATGTCCAGACTTGTTACAGTAGCATACTGACATCCAAAGGGTTTTGTTATTAACTGTCTTGTTACAGTAGCATACTGACATCTAAAGGATATTGTTATTTCTAGACTTGTTATAGTAGCATACTGACATCCAAAGGGTATTGTTATATCCGGACTTCTTACAGTAGCATTCTGACATCCAAAGGGTATTGTTAATTCCAGACTTGTTATGGTAGCATACTGACATCTAAAGGGTTTTGTTATTTACTGACTTGTTACAGTAGCATACTGGCATCCAAAGGGTTTTGTTATTTTTATTTACTTACTTGTTACAGTAGCATACTGGCATCCAAATGGTTTTGTTATTTCCAGACTTGTTACAGTAGCACACAGTCATCCAAATGGTTTTGTAATTTACTGCCTTGTTACAGTAGCATACAAAAACCCAAAGGGATTTGTTATTTACTGACTGGTTACAGTAGCATACTGACATCCATAGGGTATTGTTATTTACTTACTTGTTACAGTAGCATACTGACATCCGATTGGTATTGTTATTTACTGACTGCTTACAGTAGCATACTGACATCCAAAGGGTATTGTTATTGACTGACTGGTTACAGTAGCATGCTGACATCCAAAGGGTATTGTTATTGACTGACTGGTTACAGTAGCATACTGACATCCAAAGGGTTTTGTTATTTCCAGACTGGTTACAGTAGCATACTGACATCCAAAGGGTTTTGTTATTTCCCGACTGGTTATAGTAGCATACTGACACCAAAAGGGTATTTTTATGTCCAGACTGGTTACAGTAGCACGCTGACATCCAAAGGGTTTTGTTATTTCCAGACTGGTTACAGTAGCACGCTGACATCCAAAGGGTTTTGTTATTTCCAGACTGGTTATAGTATAATACTGACACCAAAAGGGTATTGTTATTTCCAGACTTGTTATAGTAGCATACTAACATCCAAAGGGTATTGTTATGTCTATACTTGTTATAGTAGCACACTGACATCCAAAGGATTTTATTATTTACAGACTTGTTATAGTAGCATACTGACATCCAAAGGGTTTTGTTATTAACTGTCTTGTTACAGTAGCATAATGACATCCAAAGGGTATTGTTATTTACTGACTTGTTACAGTAACATACAGACATACAACGGCTTTTGTTATTTACGGACTTGTTACAGTAGCATACTGACATCCAAAGGGTATTGTTATTTCCAGACTTGTTATAGTAGCGTACTGACATCCAAAGGGTTTTGTTATGTCAAGACTTGTTACAGTAGCATACTGACATCCAAAGGGTTTTGTTATTAACTGTCTTGTTACAGTAGCATACTGACATCCAAAGGATATTGTTATTTCCAGACTTGTTACAGTAGCATACTGACATCCAAAGGGTTTTGTTATTAACTGTCTTGTTACAGTAGCATACTGACATCCAAAGGTTTTGTCATTTCCAGACATGTTAGAGTAGCATACTGACATCCAAAGGGTATTGTTATTTCCAGACTTGTTATAGTAGCATACTGACATCTATAGGGTTTTGTTATTTACTGACTTGTTACAGTAGCATACTGGAATCCAAGTAGTTTTGTTATTTCCAGACTTGTTACAGTAGCATACTGACATGCAAAGGGTTTTGTTATTTACTCTCTTGTTACAGTAGCATACTGACATCCAAAGGGTTTTGTTATTTTTATTTACTTGTTACAGTAGCATACTGGCATCCAAATGGTTTTGTTATTTCCAGACTTGTTACAGTAGCATACAGTCATCCAAATGGTTTTGTAATTTACTGTCTTGTTACAGTAGCATACAAACACCCAAAGGGATTTGTTATTTACTGACTGGTTACAGTAGCATACTGACATCCAAAGGGTATTGTTATTTACTGACTGGTTACAGTAGCATACTGAGATCCAAAGGGTATTGTTATTTACTTACTTGTAACAGTAGCATACTGACATCCAATGGGTATTGTTATTTACTGACTGCCTACAGTAGCATACTGACATCCAAAGGGTATTGTTATTGACTGACTGGTTACAGTAGCATACTGACATCCAAAGGGTATTGTTATTTACTGACTGGTTACAGTAGCATACTTACATCCAAATGTATTGTTATTTACTTACTTGTTACAGTAGCATACTGACATCCAAAGGGTATTGTTATGTCCATACTTGTAATAGTAGCATACTGACATCCAAAGAGTATTGTGATTTACTGACTTGTTACAGTAGCATACTGACATCCAAAGGGTATTGTTATTTACTGACTGGTTACAGTAGCATGCTGACATCCAAAGGGTATTGTTATTGACTGACTGGTTACAGTAGCATACTGACATCCAAAGGGTATTGTTATTGACTGACTGGTTACAGTAGCATACTGACATCCAAAGGGTATTGTTATTGACTGACTGGTTACAGTAGCATACTGACATCCAAAGGGTATTGTTATTGACTGACTGGTTACAGTAGCATAATGACATCCAAAGGGTATTGTTATTTACTTTCTTGTTACAGTAGCATGCTGACATCCAAAGGGTATTGTTATGTCCAGACTTGTTATAGTAGCATACTGACATCCAAAGGGTTTTGTTATTAACTGTCTTGCTACAGTAGCATACTGACATCTAAAGGGTATTGTTATTTACTGACTTGTTACAGTAGCATACTGACATCCAAAGGGTATTGTTATGTCAAGACTTGTTACAGTAGCATACTGACATCCAAAGGGTATTGTTATTTACTGACTTGTTACAGAAGCATACAGACATCCAACGAGTTTTGTAATTTTGTTATAGTAGCGTACTGACATCCAAAGGGTTTTGTTATGTCAAGACTTGTTACAGACAGTAGCATACTGACATCCAAAGGGTTTTGTTATTAACTGTCTTGTTACAGTAGCATTCTGACATCCAAAGGGTTTTGTTATTTCCAGACATGTTAGAGTAGCATACTGACATCCAAAGGGTATTGCTAATTCAAGACTTGTTATAGTAGCATACTGACATCTAAAGGGTTTTGTTATTTACTGACTTGTTACAGTAGCATACTGGCATCCAAGTGGTTTTGTTATTTCCAGACCTGTTACAGTAGCATACTGACATGCAAAGGGTTTTTTTATTTACTCTCTTGTTACAGTAGCATACTGACATCTAAAGGGTTTTGTTATTTACTGACTTGTTACAATAGGATACTGGCATCCAAGTCGTTATGTTATTTCCAGACTTGTTATATAAGCATACTGACATCCAAAGGGTTTTTTATTTCCTTACTTGTTACAGAAGCATACTGGCATCCAAATGGTTTTGTTATTTCCAGACTTGTTACAGTAGCATACTGGCATCCAAATAGTTTTGTAATTTACTGTCTTGTTACAGTAGCATACAAACACCCAAAGGGATTTATTATTTACTGACTTGTTACAGTAGCATACTGACATCCAATGGGTATTGTTATTTACTGACTGCTTACAGTAGCATACTGACTTCCAAAGGGTATTGTTATTTACTGACTGGTTACAGTAGCATACTGACATCCAAAGGGTATTGTTATTTACTGACTGGTTACTGTAGCATACTGACATCTAAAGGGTTTTGTTATTTCCAGACTTGTTAGAGTAGCATACTGACGTCCAAAGGGTATTGTTATTTCCAGACTGGTTACAGTAGCATACTGACATCCAAAGGGTTTTGTTATTTCCCGACTGATTATAGTAGCATACTGACACCAAAGGGTATTTTTATGTCCAGACTGGTTACAGTAGCACGCTGACATCCAAAGGGTTTTGTTATTTCCAGACTGGTTATAGTAGCATACTGACACCAAAAGGGTATTGTTATTTCCAGACTTGTTATAGTAGCATACTGACATCCAAAGGGTATTGTTATGTCTAGACTTGTAATAGTAGCATACTGACATCCAAAGGATTTTGTTATTTCCAGACTTGTTATAGTAGCATACTGACATCCAAAGGGTTTTGTTATTAACTGTCTTGTTACAGCAGCATAATGACATCCAACGGGTTTTGTTATTTACGGACTTGTTACAGTAGCATACTGACATCCAAAGTGTATTGTTATTTCAAGACTTGTTATAGTAGCGTACTGACATCCAAAGGGTTTTGTTATGTCAAGACTTGTTACAGTAGCATACTGACATCCAAAGGGTTTTGTTATTAACTGTCTTGTTACAGTAGCATACTGACATCCAAAGGATATTGTTATTTCCAGACTTGTTACAGTAGAATACTGACATCCAAAGGGTTTTGTTATTAACTGTCTTGTTACAGTAGCATACTGACATCCAAAGGGTTTTGTTATTTCCAGACTTGTTAGAGTAGCATACTGACATCCAAAGGGTATTGTTAATTCCAGACTTGTTATAGTAGCATACTGACATCTGAAGGGTTTTGTTATTTACTGACTTGTTAGAGTAGCATACTGACATCCAAGTGGTTTTGTTATTTCCAGACTTGTTACAGTAGCATACTGACATGCAAAGGGTTTTGTTATTTACTCTCTTGTTACAGTAGCATACTGACATCCAAATGGTTTTGTTATTTACTGTCTTGTTAAGTAGCATACTGACATCCAAAGGGTTTTGTTATTTTTATTTACTTACTTGTTACAGTAGCATACTGGCATCCAAATGGTTTTGTTATTTCCAGACTTGTTACAGTAGCATACAGTCATCCAAATGGTTTTGTAATTTACTGCCTTGTTACAGTAGCATACAAAAACCCAAATGGATTTGTTATTTACTGACTGGTTACAGTAGCATACTGACATCCAAAGGGTATTGTTATTTACTGACTGGTTACAGTAGCATACTGACATCCAAATGGTTTTGTTATTTACTGTCTTGTTACAGTAGCATACTGACATCCAAAGGGTTTTGTTATTTTTATTTACTTACTTGTTACAGTAGCATACTGGCATCCAAATGGTTTTGTTATTTCCAGACTTGTTACAGTAGCATACAGTCATCCAAATGGTTTTGTAATTTACTGCCTTGTTACAGTAGCATACAAAAACCCAAATGGATTTGTTATTTACTGACTGGTTACAGTAGCATACTGACATCCAAAGGGTATTGTTATTTACTGACTGGTTACAGTAGCATACTGACATCCAAAGGGTATTGTTATTTACTTACTTGTTACAGTAGCATACTGACATCCAATGGGTATTGTTATTTACTGACAGCTTACAGTAGCATACTGACATCCAAAGGGTATTGTTATTGACTGACTGGTTACAGTAGCATACTGACATCCAAAGGGTATTGTTATTTACTGACTGGGTACAGTAGCATACTTACATCCAAAGGGTATTGTTATTTACTTACTTGTTACAGTAGCATACTGACATCCAAAGGGTATTGTTATGTCCATACTTGTAATAGTAGCATACTGACATCCAAAGGGTATTGTTATTGACTTACTGGTTACAGTAGCATACTGACATCCAAAGGGTATTGTTATTGACTGACTGATTACAGTAGCATACTGATATCCAAAGGGTATTGTTATTCACTTTCTTGTTACAGTAGCATGCTGACATCCAAAGGGTATTGTTATGTCCAGACTTGTTATAGTAGCATACTGACATCCAAAGGGTATTGTTATTGACTGACTGGTTACAGTAGCATACTGATATCCAAAGGGTATTGTTATTCACTTTCTTGTTACAGTAGCATGCTGACATCCAAAGGGTATTGTTATGTCCAGACTTGTTATAGTAGCATACTGACATCCAAAGGGTTTTGTTATTTTTAATTACTTACATGTTACAGTAGCATACTGGCATCCAAATGGTTTTGTTATTTCCAGACTTGTTACAGTAACATACTGACATCCAAATGGTTTTGTTATTTACTGTCTTGTTACAGTAGCATACTGACATCCAAAGGGTTTTGTTATTTTTATTTACTTACTTGTTACAGTAGCATACTGACATCCAAAGGGTATTGTTATTTCCAGACTTGTTACAGTAGAGTACTGATATCCAAAGGGTATTGTTATTAACTGACTGGTTACAGTAGCATACTGACATCCAAAGGGTATTGTTATTGACTGACTGGTTACAGTAGCATACTGACATCCAAAGGGTATTATCAGTTACCTACGTTATTACCCGGGTGTATGGAAATTGTACCACCTGAAAGTACTTCTGTTCAGCCTGAGGCGAAGCCGAAGGCTGTCCAGAAGTACTTTCAGGTGGTACAATTTCCATACACCCGGGTTATAACGTAGGTAACGGATTTATCCCCGGCTAACAAGTGTTAAAGGCTGAAAATAGGTTCTTTTGTCGTCAGAAAATGCTGAATGGACAACGTCATCACAGTTGCTCACAAAAAATTATACGTTTTTTATGAAGAAAATGCCCATTTTACCAAGTCGAGGATGTTACCTTTGGTAACAACCTCAGACTTAGCGAGTTTAAAGAGTTTTTATTTTGTTTTACATTGTTTTTCCTACTATCGGTATTTTGGCGCCTCAAGTCACGCTATCATAACGTCAACAGACAATGACGTCAAGTTCCGATTTAATTCATATTTATGTGTGTCAGTGTGAGTATAGGGCATCTACAGTGTTTGAAAGGAAGTACAAATACAAATATAAAAAGACAGAAATGTTCATTTGTGGAATAACATACACTGGTACTCTAGAACATACATTAGCAACGCACAAACAATACACCCTGCGACGTTAGCAACGAAGACGGGGGCATGGGATTTGTACCGACGTGTAACCAACCAATCAAAAGTCCGCATTTGTTGCAAGCCGGGGATAATGTTATTTACTTTCTTGTTACAGTAGCATGCTGACATCCAAAGGGTATTGTTATGTCCAGACTTGTTATAGTAGCATACTGACATCCAAAGGGTTTTGTTATTAACTGTCTTGTTACAATAGCATACTGACATCCAAAGTGTATTGTTATTTACAGACTTGTTACAGAAGCATACAGACATCCAACGAGTTTTGTTATTAACGGACTTGTTACAGTAGCATACTGACATCCAAAGGGTATTGTTATGTCAAGACTTGTTACAGTAGCATACTGACATCCAAAGGGTTTTGTTATTAACTGTCTTGTTACAGTAGCATACTGACATCCAAAGGGTATTGTTATGTCAAGACTTGTTACAGTAGCATACTGACATCCAAAGGGTTTTGTTATTAACTGTCTTGTTACAGTAGCATACTGACATCCAAAGGGTATTGTTATTTACTGACTTGTTACAGAAGCATACAGACATCCAACGAGTTTTGTTATTTTGTTATAGTAGCGTACTGACATCCAAAGGGTTTTGTTATGTCAAGACTTGTTACAGTAGCATACTGACATCCAAAGGGTTTTGTTATTAACTGTCTTGTTACAGTACCATTTTGACATCCAAAGGGTTTTGTTATTTCCAGACATGTTAGAGTAGCATACTGACATCCAAAGGGTATTGATAATTCCAGACTTGTTATAGTAGCATACTGACATCTAAAGGATTTTGTTATTTACTGACTTGTTACAGTAGCATACTGGCATCCAATTGGTTTTGTTATTTCCAGACTTGTTACAGTAGCATACTGACATCCAAAGGGTTTTGTTATTTACTCTCTTGTTACAGTAGCATACTGACATCCAAAGGGTATTGTTATTTCCAGACTTGTTATAGTAGCGTACTGACATCCAAAGGGTTTTGTTATGTCCAGACTTGTTACAGTAGCATACTGACATCCAAAGGGTTTTGTTATTAACTGTCTTGTTACAGTAGCATACTGACATCTGAAGGATATTGTTATTTCTAGACTTGTTATAGTAGCATACTGACATCCAAAGGGTATTGTTATATCCGGACTTCTTACAGTAGCATTCTGACATCCAAAGGGTATTGTTAATTCCAGACTTGTTATAGTAGCATACTGACATCTAAAGGGTTTTGTTATTTACTGACTTGTTACAGTAGCATACTGGCATCCAAGTGGTTTTGTTATTTCCAGACTTGTTACAGTAGCATACTGACATGCAAAGGGTTTTGTAATTTACTGACTTGTTACAGTAGCATACTGACATCCAAATGGTTTTGTTATTTACTGTCTTGTTACAGTAGCATACTGACATCCAAAGGGTTTTGTTATTTTTATTTACTTACTTGTTACAGTAGCATACAGGCATCCAAATGGTTTTGTTATTTCCAGACATGTTACAGTAACATACTCACATCCAAATAGTTTTGTAATTTACTGACTTGTTACAGTAGCATACTGACATCCAAATGGTTTTGTTATTTACTGTCTTGTTACAGTAGCATACTGACATCCAAAGGGTTTTGTTATTTTTGTTGACTTACTTGTTACAGTAGAATACTGAAATCCAAAGGGTATTGTTATTTCCAGACTTGTTACAGTAGCATACTGACATCCAAAGGGTATTGTTATTAACTGACTGGTTACAGTATCATACTGACATCCAAAGGGTATTGTTATTTACTGACTGGTTACAGTAGCATACTGACATCCAAAGGGTTTTGTTATTAACTGTCTTGTTACAGTAGCATACTGTCATCCAAATGGTTTTGTTATTTCCTGACTTGTTACAGTAACACACTGACATCCAAATGGTTTTGTTATTAACTGTCTTGTTACAGTAACATACTGACATCCAAAGGGTATTGTTATTTACTGACTTGTTACAGTAGCATACAGACATCCAAATGGTTTTGTTATTTACGGACTTGTTACAGTAGCATGCTGACATCCAAAGGGTATTGTTATTGACTGACTGGTTACAGTAGCATACTGACATCCAAAGGGTATTGTTATTTACTGACTGGTTACAGTAGCATACTGACATCCAAAGGGTATTGTTATTGACTGACTGGTTACAGTAGCATGCTGACATCCAAAGGGTATTGTTATTGACTGACTGGTTACAGTAGCATACTGACATCCAAAGGGTATTGTTATTTACTGACTTGTTACAGTAGCATAATGACATCCAAAGGGTATTGTTATGTCAAGACTTGTTACAGTAGCATACTGACATCCAAAGGGTTTTGTTATTAACTTTCTTGTTACAGTAGCATACTGACATCCAAATGGTATTGTTATTTACTGACTAGTTACAGAAGCATACAGACATCCAACGAGTTTTGTTATTTTGTTATAGTAGCGTACTGGCATCCAAGTGGTTTTGTTATTTCCAGACTTGTTACAGTATCATACTGACATCCAAATGGTTTTGTTATTTACTGTCTTGTTACAGTAGCATACTGACATCCAAAGGATTTTGTTATTTTTAATTACTTACATGTTACAGTAGCATACTAGCATCCAAATGGTTTTGTTATTTCCAGACTTGTTACAGTAACATACTGACATCCAAATGGTTTTGTTATTTACTGTCTTGTTACAGTAGCATACTGACATCCAAAGGGTTTTGTTATATTTATTTACTTACTTGTTACAGTAGCATACTGCCATCCAAAGGGTATTGTTATTTCCAGACTTGTTACAGTAGAGTACTGACATCCAAAGGGTATTGTTATTGACTGACTGGTTACAGTAGCATACTGACATCCAAAGGGTATTGTTATTTACTTTCTTGTTACAGTAGCATGCTGACATCCAAAGGGTATTGTTATGTCCAGACTTGTTATAGTAGCATACTGACATCCAAAGGGTTTTGTTATTAACTGTCTTGTTACAGTAGCATACTGACATCCAAAGTGTATTGTTATTTACTGACTTGTTACAGAAGCATACAGACATCCAACGAGTTTTGTTATTAACGGACTTGTTACAGTAGCATACTGACATCCAAAGGTTATTGTTATGTCAAGACTTGTTACAGTAGCATACTGACATCCAAAGGGTTTTGTTATTAACTGTCTTGTTACAGTAGCATACTGACATCCAAAGGGTATTGTTATTTACTGACTTGTTACAGAAGCATACAGACATCCAACGAGTTTTGTTATTTTGTTATAGTAGCGTACTGACATCCAAAGGGTTTTGTTATGTCAAGACTTGTTACAGTAGCATACTGACATCCAAAGGGTTTTGTTATTAACTGTCTTGTTACAGTAGCATTCTGACATCCAAAGGGTTTTGTTATTCCCAGACATGTTAGAGTAGCATACTGACATCCAAAGGGTATTGATAATTCCAGACTTGTTATAGTAGCATACTGACATCTAAAGGGTTTTGTTATTTACTGACTTGTTACAGTAGCATACTGGCATCCAAGTGGTTTTGTTATTTCCAGACTTGTTACAGTAGCATACCAACATCCAAAGGGTTTTGTTATTTACTCTCTTGTTACAGTAGCATACTGTCATCCAAATGGTTTTGTTATTTCCTGACTTGTTACAGTAACACACTGACATCCAAATGGTTTTGTTATTAACTGTCTTGTTACAGTAACATACTGACATCCAAAGGGTATTGTTATTTACTGACTTGTTACAGAAGCATACAGACATCCAACGAGTTTTGTTATTTTGTTATAGTAGCGTACTGACATCCAAAGGGTTTTGTTATGTCAAGACTTGTTACAGTAGCATACTGACATCCAAAGGGTTTTGTTATTAACTGTCTTGTTACAGTAGCATTCTGACATCCAAAGGGTTTTGTTATTTCCAGACATGTTAGAGTAGCATACTGACATCCAAAGGGTATTGATAATTCCAGACTTGTTATAGTAGCATACTGACATCTAAAGGGTTTTGTTATTTACTGACTTGTTACAGTAGCATACTGGCATCCAAGTGGTTTTGTTATTTCCAGACTTGTTACAGTAGCATACTGACATCCAAAGGGTTTTGTTATTTACTCTCTTGTTACAGTAGCATACTGTCATCCAAATGGTTTTGTTATTTCCTGACTTGTTACAGTAACACACTGACATCCAAATGGTTTTGTTATTAACTGTCTTGTTACAGTAGCATGCTGACATCCAAAGGGTATTGTTATTGACTGACTTGTTACAGTAGCATACTGACATCCAAAGGGTATTGTTATTTACTGACTGGTTACAGTAGCATACTGACATCCAAAGGGTATTGTTATTGACTGACTGGTTACAGTAGCATACTGACATCCAAAGGGTATTGTTATTGACTGACTGGTTACAGTAGCATACTGACATCCAAAGGGTATTGTTATTTACTTTCTTGTTACAGTAGCATGCTGACATCCAAAGGGTATTGTTATGTCCAGACTTGTTATAGTAGCATACTGACATCCAATGGGTTTTGTTATGAACTGTCTTGTTACAGTAGCATACTGACATCCAAAGGGTATTGTTATTTACTGACTTGTTACAGTAGCATACTGACATCCAAAGGGTATTGTTATGTCAAGACTTGTTACAGTAGCATACTGACATCCAAAGGGTTTTGTTATTAACTTTCTTGTTACAGTAGCATACTGACATCCAAATGGAATTGTTATTTACTGACTTGTTACAGAAGCATACAGACATCCAACGAGTTTTGTTATTTTGTTATAGTAGCGTACTGGCATCCAAGTGGTTTTGTTATTTCCAGACTTGTTACAGTATCATACTGACATCCAAATGGTTTTGTTATTTACTGTCTTGTTACAGTAGCATACTGACATCCAAAGGATTTTGTTATTTTTAATTACTTACATGTCACAGTAGCATACTGGCATCCAAATGGTTTTGTTATTTCCAGACTTGTTACAGTAACATACTGACATCCAAATGGTTTTGTTATTTACTGTCTTGTTACAGTAGCATACTGACATCCAAAGGGTTTTGTTATTTTTATTTACTTACTTGTTACAGTAGCATACTGCCATCCAAAGGGTATTGTTATTTCCAGACTTGTTACAGTAGAGTACTGACATCCAAAGGGTATTGTTATTGACTGACTGGTTACAGTAGCATACTGACATCCAAAGGGTATTGTTATTTACTTTCTTGGTACAGTAGCATGCTGACATCCAAAGGGTATTGTTATGTCCAGACTTGTTATAGTAGCATACTGACATCCAAAGGGTTTTGTTATTAACTGTCTTGTTACAGTAGCATACTGACATCCAAAGTGTATTGTTATTTACTGACTTGTTACAGAAGCATACAGACATCCAACGAGTTTTGTTATTAACGGACTTGTTACAGTAGCATACTGACATCCAAAGGTTATTGTTATGTCAAGACTTGTTACAGTAGCATACTGACATCCAAAGGGTTTTGTTATTAACTGTCTTGTTACAGTAGCATACTGACATCCAAAGGGTATTGTTATTTACTGACTTGTTACAGAAGCATACAGACATCCAACGAGTTTTGTTATTTTGTTATAGTAGCGCACTGACATCCAAAGGGTTTTGTTATGTCAAGACTTGTTACAGTAGCATACTGACATCCAAAGGGTTTTGTTATTAACTGTCTTGTTACAGTAGCATTCTGACATCCAAAGGGTTTTGTTAATTCCAGACATGTTAGAGTAGCATACTGACATCCAAAGGGTATTGATAATTCCAGACTTGTTATAGTAGCATACTGACATCTAAAGGGTTTTGTTATTTACTGACTTGTTACAGTAGCATACTGGCATCCAAGTGGTTTTGTTATTTCCAGACTTGTTACAGTAGCATACTGACATCCAAAGGGTTTTGTTATTTACTCTCTTGTTACAGTAGCATACTGACATCCAAATGGTTTTGTTATTTCCAGACTTGTTACAGTAACACACTGACATCCAAATGGTTTTGTTATTAAATGTCTTGTTACAGTAGCATACTGACATCCAAAGGGTATTGTTATTTACTGACTTGTTACAGTAGCATACAGACATCCAAATGGTTTTGTTATTTACGGACTTGTTACAGTAGCATACTGACATCCAAAGGGTATTGTTATTTCCAGACTTGTTATAGTAGCGTACTGACATCCAAAGGGTTTTGTTATGTCCAGACTTGTTACAGCAGCATACTGACATCCAAAGGGTTTTGTTATTAACTGTCTTGTTACAGTAGCATACTGACATCTAAAGGATATTGTTATTTCTAGACTTGTTATAGTAGCATACTGACATCAAATGGGTATTGTTATATCCGACTTCTTACAGTAGCATTCTGACATCCAAAGGGTATTGTTAATTCCAGACTTGTTATAGTAGAATACTGACATCTAAAGGGTATTGTTATTTACTGACTTGTTACAGTAGCATACAGACATCCAAAGGGTATTGTTATGTCCAGACTTGTTATAGTAGCATACTGACATCCAATGGGTTTTGTTATTAACTGTCTTGTTACAGTAGCATACTGACATCCAAAGAGTATTGTTATTTACTGACTTGTTACAGTAGCATACTGACATCCAAAGGGTATTGTTATGTCAAGACTTGTTACAGTAGCATACTGACATCCAAAGGGTTTTGTTATTAACTTTCTTGTTACAGTCGCATACTGACATCCAAATGGTATTGTTATTTACTGACTTGTTACAGAAGCATACAGACATCCAACGAGTTTTGTTATTTTGTTATAGTAGCGTACTGACATCCAAAGGGTTTTGTTATGTCAAGACTTGTTACAGTAGCATACTGACATCCAAAGGGTTTTGTTATTAACTGTCTTGTTACAGTTGCATTCTGACATCCAAAGGGTTTTGTTATTTCCAGACATGTTAGAGTAGCATACTGACATCCAAAGGGTATTGTTAATTCCAGACTTGTTATAGTAGCATACTGACATCTAAAGGGTTTTGTTATTTACTGAATTGTTACAGTAGCATACTGGCATCCAAGTGGTTTTGTTATTTCCAGACTTGTTATATAAGCACACTGACATGCAAAGGGTTTTGTTATTTACTCTCTTGTTACAGTAGCATACTGACATCTAAAGAGTTTTATTATTTACTGACTTGTTACAATAGTATACTGGTATCCAAGTGGTTTTGTTATTTCCAGACTTGTTATATAAGCATACTGACATCCAAAGGGTTTTTTATTTACTTACTTGTTACAGTAGCATACTTACATCCAAATGGTTTTGTTATTTCCAGACTTGTTACAGTAGCATACAAACACCCAAAGGGATTTGTTATTTACTGACTGATTACAGTAGCATACTGACATCCAATGGGTATTGTTATTTATTGACTGATTACAGTAGCATACTGACTTCCAAAGGGTATTGTTATTTACTGACTGGTTACAGTAGCATACTGACATCCAAAGGGTATTGTTATTTACTCACTGGTTACAGTAGCATACTGACATCCAAAGGGTTTTGTTATTTCCAGACTTCTTAGAGTAGCATACTGACATCCAAAGGGTATTGTTATTTCCAGACTGGTTACAGTAGCATACTGACATCCAAAGGGTTTTGTTATTTTCCGAATGGTTATAGTAGCATACTGACACCAAAAGGCTATTTTTATGTCCAGACTGGTTACAGTAGCACGCTGACATCCAAAGGGTTTTGTTATTTCCAGACTGGTTATAGTAGCATACTGACACCAAAAGGGTATTGTTATTTCCAGACTTGTTATAGTAGCAACTGACATCCAAAGGGTATTGTTATGTCTAGACTTGTTATAGTAGCATACTGACATCCAAAGGATTTTGTTATTTCCAGACTTGTTATAGTAGCATACTGACATCCAAAGGGTTTTGTTATTAACTGTCTTGTTACAGTAGCATAATGACATCCAAAGGGTATTGTTATTTACTGACTTGTTACAGTAACATACAGACATACAACGGCTTTTGTTATTTACGGACTTGTTACAGTAGCATACTGACATCCAAAGGGTATTGTTATTTCCAGACTTGTTATAGTAGCGTACTGACATCCAAATGTTTTGTTATGTCAAGACTTGTTACAGTAGCATACTGACATCCAAAGGGTTTTGTTATTAACTGTCTTGTTACAGTAGCATACTGACATCCAAAGGATATTGTTATTTCCAGACTTGTTACAGTAGCATACTGACATCCAAAGGGTTTTCTTATTAACTGTCTTGTTACAGTAGCATACTGACATCCAAAGGGTTTTGTTATTTCCAGACTTGTTAGAGTAGCATACTGACATCCAAAGGGTATTGTTAATTCCAGACTTGTTATAGTAGCATACTGACATCTAAAGGGTTTTGTTATTTACTGACTTGTTACAGTAGCATACTGGCATTTAAGTGGTTTTGTTATTTCCAGACTTGTTACAGTAGCATACTGACATCCAAAGGGTATTGTTATGTCAAGACTTGTTACAGTAGCATACTGACATCCAAAGGGTTTTGTTATTAACTGTCTTGTTACAGTAGCATACTGACATCCAAAGGGTATTGTTATTTACTGACTTGTTACAGAAGCATACAGACATCCAACGAGATTTGATATTTTGTTATAGTAGCGTTCTGACATCCAAAGGGTTTTGTTATGTCAAGACTTGTTACAGTAGCATACTGACATTCAAAGGGTTTTGTTATTAACTGTCTTGTTACAGTAGCATTCTGACATCCAAAGGGTTTTGTTATTTCCAGACATGTTAGAGTAGCATACTGACATCCAAAGGGTATTGATAATTCCAGACTTGTTATAGTAGCATACTGACATCTAAAGGGTTTTGTTATTTACTGACTTGTTACAGTAGCATACTGGCATCCAAGTGGTTTTGTTATTTCCAGACTTGTTACAGTAGCATACTGACATGCAAAGGGTTTTGTTATTTACTCTCTTGTTACAGTAGCATACTGACATCCAAATGGTTTTGTTATTACCAGACTTGTTACAGTAACACACTGACATCCAAATGGTTTTGTTATTAACTGTCTTGTTACAGTAGCATACTGACATCCAAAGGGTATTGTTATTTACTGACTTGTTACAGTAGCATACAGACATCCAAATGGTTTTGTTATTTACGGCCTTGTTACAGTAGCATACTGACATCCAAAGGGTATTGTTATTTCCAGACTTGTTATTGTAGCGTACTGACATCCAAAGGGTTTTGTTATGTCCAGACTTGTTACAGTAGCATACTGACATCCAAATGGTTTTGTTATTAACTGTCTTGTTACAGTAGCATACTGACATCTAAAGGATATTGTTATTTCTAGACTTGTTATAGTAGCATACTGACATCCAAAGGGTATTGTTATATCCGGACTTCTTACAGTAGCATTCTGACATCCAAAGGGTATTGATAATTCCAGACTTGTTATAGTAGCATACTGACATCTAAAGGGTTTTGTTATTTACTGACTTGTTACAGTAGCATACTGGCATCCAAGTGGTTTTGTTATTTCCAGACTTGTTACAGTAGCATACTGACATGCAAAGGGTTTTGTTATTTACTCTCTTGTTACAGTAGCATACTGACATCCAAATGGTTTTGTTATTTCCAGACTTGTTACAGTAACACACTGACATCCAAATGGTTTTGTTATTAACTGTCTTGTTACAGTAGCATACTGACATCCAAAGGGTATTGTTATTTACTGACTTGTTACAGTAGCATACAGACATCCAAATGGTTTTGTTATTTACGGCCTTGTTACAGTAGCATACTGACATCCAAAGGGTATTGTTATTTCCAGACTTGTTATTGTAGCGTACTGACATCCAAAGGGTTTTGTTATGTCCAGACTTGTTACAGTAGCATACTGACATCCAAATGGTTTTGTTATTAACTGTCTTGTTACAGTAGCATACTGACATCTAAAGGATATTGTTATTTCTAGACTTGTTATAGTAGCATACTGACATCCAAAGGGTATTGTTATATCCGGACTTCTTACAGTAGCATTCTGACATCCAAAGGGTATTGTTAATTCCAGACTTGTTATAGTAGCATACTGACATCTAAAGGGTTTTGTTATTTACTGACTTGTTACAGTAGCATACTGGCATCCAAGTGGTTTTGTTATTTCCAGACTTGTTACAATAGCATACTGACATGCAAAGGGTTTTGTTATTTACTCTCTTGTTACAGTAGCATACTGACATCCAAATGGTTTTGTTATTTACTGTCTTGTTACAGTAGCATACTGACATCCAAAGGGTTTTGTTATTTTTATTTACTTACTTGTTACAGTAGCATCCAAATGGTTTTGTTATTTCCAGACATGTTACAGTAACATACTGACATCCAAATAGTTTTGTAATTTACTGACTTGTTACAGTAGCATACTGACATCCAAATGGTTTTGTTATTTACTGTCTTGTTACAGTAGCATACTGACATCCAAAGGGTTTTGTTATTTTTATTTACTTACTTGTTACAGTAGAATTCTGAAATCCAAAGGGTATTGTTATTTCCAGACTTGTTACAGTAGCATACTGACATCCAAAGGGTATTGTTATTTACTGACTGGTTACAGTATCATACTGACATCCAAAGGGTATTGTTATTTACTGACTGGTTACAGTAGCATACTGATATCCAAAGGGTTTTGTTATTCACTGTCTTGTTACAGTAGCATACTGTCATCCAAATGGTTTTGTTATTTCCTGACTTGTTACAGTAACACACTGACATCCAAATGGTTTTGTTATTAACTGTCTTGTTACAGTAACATACTGACATCCAAAGGGTATTGTTATTTACTGACTGGTTACAGTAGCATACAGACATCCAAATGGTTTTGTTATTTACGGACTTGTTACAGTAGCATGCTGACATCCAAAGGGTATTGTTATTGACTGACTGGTTACAGTAGCATACTGACATCCAAAGGGTATTGTTATTTACTGACTGGTTACAGTAGCATACTGACATCCAAAGGGTATTGTTATTGACTGACTGGTTACAGTAGCATACTGACATCCAAAGGGTATTGTTATTGACTGACTGGTTACAGTAGCATACTGACATCCAAAGGGTATTGTTATTTACTTTCTTGTTACAGTAGCATGCTGACATCCAAAGGGTATTGTTATGTCCAGACTTGTTATAGTAGCATACTGACATCCAAAGGGTTTTGTTATTAACTGTCTTGTTACAGTAGCATACTGACATCCAAAGGGTATTGTTATTTACTGACTTGTTACAGTAGCATACTGACATCCAAAGGGTATTGTTATGTCAAGACTTGTTACAGTAGCATACTGACATCCAAAGGGTTTTGTTATTAACTTTCTTGTTACAGTAGCATACTGACATCCAAATGGTATTGTTATTTACTGACTTGTTACAGAAGCATACAGACATCCAACGAGTTTTGTTATTTTGTTATAGTAGCGTACTGACATCCAAAGGGTTTTGTTATGTCAAGACTTGTTACAGTAGCATACTGACATCCAAAGGGTTTTGTTATTAACTGTCTTGTTACAGTAGCATTCTGACATCCAAAGGGTTTTGTTATTTCCAGACATGTTAGAGTAGCATACTGACATCCAAAGGGTATTGTTAATTCTAGACTTGTTATAGTAGCATACTGACATCTAAAGGGTTTTGTTATTTACTGAATTGTTACAGTAGCATACTGGCATCCAAGTGGTTTTGTTATTTCCAGACTTGTTATATAAGCATACTGACATGCAAAGGATTTTGTTATTTACTCTCTTGTTACAGTAGCATGCTGACATCCAAAGGGTATTGTTATTGACTGACTGGTTACAGTAGCATACTGACATCCAAATTGTATTGTTATTTACTAACTGGTTACAGTAGCATACTGACATCCAAAGGGTATTGTTATTGACTGACTGGTTACAGTAGAATACTGACATCCAAAGGGTATTGTTATTGACTGACTGGTTACAGTAGCATACTGACATCCAAAGGGTATTGTTATTTACTTTCTTGTTACAGTAGCATGCTGACATCCAAAGGGTTTTGTTATTAACTGTCTTGTTACAGTAGCATACTGACATCTAAAGGGTATTGTTATTTAATGACTTGTTACAGAAGCATACAGATATCCAACGAGTTTTGTTATTAACGGACTTGTTACAGTAGCATACTGACATCCAAAGGGTATTGTTATGTCAAGACTTGTTACAGTAGCATACTGACATCCAAAGGGTTTTGTTATTAACTGTCTTGTTACAGTAGCATACTGACATCCAAAGGGTATTGTTATTAACTGACTTGTTACAGAAGCATACAGACATCCAACGAGTTTTGTTATTTTGTTATAGTAGCGTACTGACATCCAAAGGGTTTTGTTATGCCAAGACTTGTTACAGTAGCATACTGACATCCAAAAGGTTTTGTTATTAACTGTCTTGTTACAGTAGCATTCTGACATCCAAAGGGTTTTGTTATTTCCAGACATGTTAGAGTAGCATACTGACTTCTAAAGGGTTTTGTTATTTACTGACTTGTTACAGTAGCATACTGGCATCCAAGTGGTTTTGTTATTTCAAGACTTGTTACAGTAGCATACTGACATGCAAATGGTTTTGTTATTTACTCTCTTGTTACAGTAGCATACTGACATCCAAATGGTTTTGTTACTTCCAGACTTGTTACAGTAACACACTGACATCCAAATGGTTTTGTTATTAACTGTCTTGTTACAGTAGCATACTGACATCCAAAGGGTATTGTTATTTACTGACTTGTTACAGTAGCATACAGACATCCAAATGGTTTTGTTATTTACGGACTTGTTACAGTAGCATACTGACATCCAAAGGGTATTGTTATTTCCAGACTTGTTATAGTAGCGTACTGACATCCAAAGGGTTTTGTTATGTCCAGACTTGTTACAGTAGCATACTGACATCCAAAGGGTTTTGTTATTAACTTGTTACAGTAGCATACTGACATCTAAAGGATATTGTTATTTCTAGACTTGTTATAGTAGCATACTGACATCCAAAGGGTATTGTTATATCCGGACTTCCTACAGTAGCATTCTGACATCCAAAGGGTATTGTTAATTCCAGACTTGTTATAGTAGCATACTGACATCTAAAGGGTTTTGTTATTTACTGACTTGTTACAGTAGCATACTGGCATCCAAGTGGTTTTGTTATTTCCAGACTTGTTACAGTAGCATACTGACATGCAAAGGGTTTTGTTATTTACTCTCTTGTTACAGTAGCATACTGACATCCAAATAGTTTTGTTATTTACTGTCTTGTTACAGTAGCATACTGACATCCAAAGGGTTTTGTTATTTTTATTTACTTACTTGTTACAGTAGCATACAGGCATCCAAATGGTTTTGTTATTTCCAGACATGTTACAGTAACATACTGACATCCAAATGGTTTTGTTATTTACTGTCTTGTTACAGTAGCATACTGACATCCAAAGGGTTTTGTTATTTTTATTTACTTACTTGTTACAGTAGAATACTGAAATCCAAAGGGTATTGTTATTTCCAGACTTGTTACAGTAGCATACTGACATCCAAAGGGTATTGTTATTTACTGACTGGTTACAGTAGCATACTGACATCCAAAGGGTATTGTTATTTACTGACTGGTTACAGTAGCATACTGACATCCAAAGGGTTTTGTTATTAACTGTCTTGTTACAGTAGCATACTGTCATCCAAATGGTTTTGTTATTTCCTGACTTGTTACAGTAACACACTGACATCCAAATGGTTTTGTTATTAACTGTCTTGTTACAGTAACATACTGACATCCAAAGGGTATTGTTATTTACTGACTTGTTACAGTAGCATACAGACATCCAAATGGTGTTTTTATTTACGGACTTGTTACAGTAGCATGCTGACATCCAAAGGGTATTGTTATTGTCTGACTGGTTACAGTAGCATACTGACATCCAAAGGGTATTGTTATTTACTGACTGGTTACAGTAGCATACTGACATCCAAAGGGTATTGTTATTTACTTTCTTGTTACAGTAGCATACTGACATCCAAAGGGTATTGTTATTTACTTTCTTGTAACAGTAGCATGCTGACATCCAAAGGGTATTGTTATGTCCAGACTTGTTATAGTAGCATACTGACATCCAAAGGGTTTTGTTATTAACTGTCTTGTTAAAGTAGCATGCTGACATCCAAAGGGTATTGTTATTTACTGACTTGTTACAGTAGCATACTGACATCCAAAGGGTATTGTAATGTCAAGACTTGTTACAGTAGCATACTGACATCCAAAGGGTTTTGTTATTAACTTTCTTGTTACAGTAGCATACTGACATCCAAATGTTATTGTTATTTACTGACTTGTTACAGAAGCATATAGACATCCAACGAGTTTTGTTATTTTGTTATAGTAGCGTACTGACATCCAAAGGGTTTTGTTATGACAAGACTTGTTACAGTAGCATACTGACATCCAAAGGGTTTTGTTATTAACTGTCTTGTTACAGTAGCATTCTAACATCCAAAGGGTTTTGTTATTTCCAGACATGTTAGAGTAGCATACTGACATCCAAAGGGTATTGTTAATTCCAGACTTGTTATAGTAGCCTACTGACATCTAAAGGGTTTTGTTATTTACTGACTTGTTACAGTAGCATACTGGCATCCAAGTGGTTTTGTTATTTCCAGACTTGTTACAGTAGCATACTGACATGCAAAGGGTTTTGTTATTTACTCTCTTGTTACAGTAGCATACTGACATCTAAAGGGTTTTGTTATTTACTGACTTACAATAGGATACTGGCATCCAAGTGCTTTTGTTATTTCCAGACTTGTTATATAAGCATACTGACATCCAAAGGGTTTTTTATTTACTTACTTGTTACAGTAGCATACTGGCATCCAAATGGTTTTGTTATTTCCAGACTTGTTACAGTAGCATACTGGCATCCAAATAGTTTTGTAATTTACTGTCTTGTTAAAGTAGCATACAAACACCCAAAGGGATTTGTTATTTACTGACTGGTTACAGTAGCATACTGACATCCAATGGGTATTGTTATTTACTGACTGCTTACAGTAGCATACTGACTTCCAAAGGGTATTGTTATTTACTGACTGGTTACAGTAGCATACTGACATCCAAAGGGTATTGTTATTTACTGACTGGTTACAGTAGCATACTGACATCCAAAGGGTTTTGTTATTTCCAGACTTGTTAGAGTAGCATACTGACATCCAAAGGGTATTGTTATTTCCAGACTGGTTACAGTAGCATACTGACATCCAAAGGGTTTTGTTATTTTCCGACTGGTTATAGTAGCATACTGACACCAAAAGGCTATTTTTATGTTCAGACTGGTTACAGTAGCACGCTGACATCCAAAGGGTTTTGTTATTTCCAGACTGGTTATAGTAGCATACTGACACCAAAAGTGTATTGTTATTTCCAGACTTGTTATAGTAGCATACTGACATCCAAAGGGTATTGTTATGTCTAGACTTGTTATAGTAGCATACTGACATCCAAAGGATTTTGTTATTTCCAGACTTGTTATAGTAGCATACTGACATCCAAACGGTTTTGTTATTAACTGTCTTGTTACAGTAGCATAATGACATCCAAAGGGTATTGTTATTTACTGACTTGTTACAGTAACATACAGACATACAACGGGTTTTGTTATTTACGGACTTGTTACAGTAGTATACTGACATCCAAAGGGTATTGTTATTTCCAGACTTGTTATAGTAGCGTACTGACATCCAACGGGTTTTGTTATGTCAAGACTTGTTACAGTAGCATACTGACATCCAAAGGGTTTTGTTATTAACTGTCTTGTTACAGTAGCATACTGACATCCAAAGGATATTGTTATTTCCAGACTTGTTACAGTAGCATACTGACATCCAAAGGGTTTTGTTATTAACTGTCTTGTTACAGTAGCATACTGACATCCAAAGGGTTTTGTTATTTCCAGACTTGTTAGAGTAGCATACTGACATCCAAAGGGTATTGTTAATTCCAGACTTGTTATAGTAGCATACTGACATCTAAAGGGTTTTGTTATTTACTGACTTGTTACAGTAGCATACTGGCATCCAAGTGGTTTTGTTATTTCCAGACTTGTTACAGTAGCATACTGACATGCAAAGGGTTTTGTTATTTACTCTCTTGTTACAGTAGCATACTGACATCCAAATGGTTTTGTTATTTACTGTCTTGTTACAGTAGCATACTGACATCCAAAGTGTTTTGTTATTTTTATTTACTTACTTGTTACAGTAGCATACTGACATCCAAAGGGTATTGTTATTTCCAGACTTGTTACAGTAGCATACTGACATCCAAAGGGTATTGTTATTGACTGACTGGTTACAGTAGCATACTGACATCCAAAGGGTATTGTTATTTACTTTCTTGTTACAGTAGCATGCTGACATTTAAAGGGTATTGTTATGTCCAGACTTGTTACAGTAGAATACTGACATCCAAAGGGTTTTGTTATTAACTGTCTTGTTACAGTAGCATACTGACATCCAAAGGGTATTGTTATTTACTGACTTGTTACAGTAGCATACAGACATCCAAATAGTTTTGTTATTTACGGACTTGTTACAGTAGCATACTGACATCCAAAGGGTATTGTTATTTACTGACTTGTTATAGTAGCGTACTGACATCCAAAGGGTTTTGTTATGTCCAGACTTGTTACAGTAGCATACTGACATCCAAAGGGTTTTGTTATTAAATGTCTTGTTAGAGTAGCATACTGACATCTAAAGGATATTGTTATTTCTAGACTTGTTACAGTAGCATACTGACATCCAAAGGATATTGTTATTTCTAGACTTCTTACAGTAGCATTCTGACATCCAAAGGTATTGTTAATTCCAGACTTGTTATAGTAGCATACTGACATCTAAAGGGTTTTGTTATTTACTGACTTGTTACACTAGCATACAGACATCCAAATGGTTTTTTTATTTACGGACTTGTTACAGTAGCATGCTGACATCCAAAGGGTATTGTTATTGTCTGACTGGTTACAGTAGCATACTGACATCCAAAGGGTATTGTTATTTACTGACTGGTTACAGTAGCATACTGACATCCAAAGGGTATTGTTATTGACTGACTGGTTACAGTAGCATACTGACATCCAAAGGGTATTGTTATTGACTGACTGGTTACAGTAGCATACTGACATCCAAAGGGTATTGTTATTTACTTTCTTGTAACAGTAGCATGCTGACATCCAAAGGTATTGTTATGTCAAGACTTGTTACAGTAGCATACTGACATCCAAAGGGTTTTGTTATTAACTTTCTTGTTACAGTAGCATACTGACATCCAAATGGTATTGTTATTTACTGACTTGTTACAGAAGCATACAGACATCCAACGAGTTTTGTTATTTTGTTATAGTAGCGTACTGACATCCAAAGGGTTTTGTTATGACAAGACTTGTTACAGTAGCATACTGACATCCAAAGGGTTTTGTTATTAACTGTCTTGTTACAGTAGCATTCTGACATCCAAAGGGTTTTGTTATTTCCAGACATGTTAGAGTAGCATACTGACATCCAAAGGGTATTGGTGGCCGAGTGGTCAAGGTAGTTCGTCTTCCATTGATCACGTGGTCTGTCAACACTGAGATTCTCACTGCAGGCAGGGTGTACTCGACTCCAATCTTAATTGACAAGGATTGCCAGTTTTCCTACCGCAGGTCGGGGGTTCTCTCCGGGTACTCCGGCTTCCTCCCCCAATAAAAACTGGACGCCATGAAATAGCTGAAAAATTGCTGAAAGTGGCGTTAAAACACCATTCAAACAAACAAAAACCAAAGGGTATTGTTAATTCCAGACTTGTTATAGTAGCATACTGACATCTAAAGGCTTTTGTTATTTACTGACTTGTTACAGTAGCATACTGACATGCAAAGGGTTTTGTTACTTACTCTCTTGTTACAGTAGCATACTGACATCTAAAGGGTTTTGTTATTTACTGACTTACAATAGGATACTGGCATCCAAGTGCTTTTGTTATTTCCAGACTTGTTATATACGCATACTGACATCCAAAGGGTTTTTTATTTACTTACTTGTTACAGTAGCATACTGGCATCCAAATGGTTTTGTTATTTCCAGACTTGTTACAGTAGCATACTGGCATCCAAATAGTTTTGTAATTTACTGTCTTGTTACAGTAGCATACAAACACCCAAAGGGATTTGTTATTTACTGACTGGTTACAGTAGCATACTGACATCCAATGGGTATTGTTATTTACTCACTGCTTACAGTAGCATACTGACTTCCAAAGGGTATTGTTATTTACTGACTGGTTACAGTAGCATACTGACATCCAAAGGGTATTGTTATTTACTGACTGGTTACAGTAGCATACTGACATCCAAAGGGTTTTGTTATTTCCAGACTTGTTAGAGTAGCATACTGACATCCAAAGGGTATTGTTATTTCCAGACTGGTTACAGTAGCATACTGACATCCAAAGGGTTTTGTTATTTTCCGACTGGTTATAGTAGCATACTGACACCAAAAGGCTATTTTTATGTTCAGACTGGTTACAGTAGCACGCTGACATCCAAAGGGTTTTGTTATTTCCAGACTGGTTATAGTAGCATACTGACACCAAAAGTGTATTGTTATTTCCAGACTTGTTATAGTAGCATACTGACATCCAAAGGGTATTGTTATGTCTAGACTTGTTATAGTAGCATACTGACATCCAAAGGATTTTGTTATTTCCAGACCTGTTATAGTAGCATACTGACATCCAAACGGTTTTCTTATTAACTGTCTTGTTACATTAGCATAATGACATCCAAAGGGTATTGTGATTTACTGACTTGTTACAGTAACATACAGACATACAACGGGTTTTGTTATTTACGGACTTGTTACAGTAGCATACTGACATCCAAAGGGTATTGTTATTTCCAGACTTGTTATAGTAGCGTACTGACATCCAACGGGTTTTGTTATGTCAAGACTTGTTACAGTAGCATACTGACATCCAAAGGGTTTTGTTATTAACTGTCTTGTTACAGTAGCATACTGACATCCAAAGGATATTGTTATTTCCAGACTTGTTACAGTAGCATACTGACATCCAAAGGGTTTTGTTATTAACTGTCTTGTTACAGTGGCATACTGACATCCAAAGGGTTTTGTTATTTCCAGACTTGTTAGAGTAGCATACTGACATCCAAAGGGTATTGTTAATTCCAGACTTGTTATAGTAGCATACTGACATCTAAAGGGTTTTGTTATTTACTGACTTGTTACAGTAGCATACTGGCATCCAAGTGGTTTTGTTATTTCCAGACTTGTTACAGTAGCATACTGACATGCAAAGGGTTTTGTTATTTACTCTCTTGTTACAGTAGCATACTGACATCCAAATGGTTTTGTTATTTACTGTCTTGTTACAGTAGCATACTGACATCCAAAGTGTTTTGTTATTTTTATTTACTTACTTGTTACAGTAGCATACTGACATCCAAAGGTTATTGTTATTTCGAGACTTGTTACAGTAGCATACTGACATCCAAAGGGTATTGTTATTGACTGACTGGTTACAATAGCATACTGACATCCAAAGGGTATTGTTTTTTACTAACTGGTTACAGTAGCATACTGACATCCAAAGGGTATTGTTATTGACTGACTGGTTACAGTAGCATTCTGACATCCAAAGGGTATTGTTATTGACTGACTGGTTACAGTAGTATACTGACATCCAAAGGGTATTGTTATTTACTTTCTTGTTACAGTAGCATGCTGACATCCAAAGGGTATTGTTATGTCCAGACTTGTTATAGTAGCATACTGACATCCAAAGGGTTTTGTTATTAACTGTCTTGTTACAGTAGCATACTGACATCCAAAGGGTATTGTTATTTACTGACTTGTTACAGTAGCATACAGACATCCAAATGGTTTTGTTATTTACGGACTTGTTACAGTAGCATACTGACATCCAAAGGGTATTGTTATTTCCAGACTTGTTATAGTAGCGTACTGACATCCAAAGGGTTTTGTTATGTCCAGACTTGTTACAGTAGCATACTGACATCCAAAGGGTTTTGTTATTAAATGTCTTGTTAGAGTAGCATACTGACATCTAAAGGATATTGTTATTTCTAGACTTGTTACAGTAGCATACTGACATCCAAAGGATATTGTTATTTCTAGACTTCTTACAGTAGCATTCTGACATCCAAAGGGTATTGTTAATTCCAGACTTGTTATAGTAGCATACTGACATCTAAAGGGTTTTGTTATTTACTGACTTGTTACAGTAGCATACAGACATCCAAATGGTTTTTTTTATTTACGGACTTGTTACAGTAGCATGCTGACATCCAAAGGGTATTGTTATTGTCTGACTGGTTACAGTAGCATACTGACATCCAAAGGGTATTGTTATTTACTGACTGGTTACAGTAGCATACTGACATCCAAAGGGTATTGTTATTGACTGACTGGTTACAGTAGCATACTGACATCCAAAGGGTATTGTTATTGACTGTCTGGTTACAGTAGCATACTGACATCCAAAGGGTATTGTTATTTACTTTCTTGTAACAGTAGCATGCTGACATCCAAAGGTATTGTTATGTCCAGACTTGTTATAGTAGCATACTGACATCCAAAGGGTTTTGTTATTAACTGTCTTGTTAAAGTAGCATACTGACATCCAAAGTGTATTGTTATTTACTGACTTGTTACCGTAGCATACTGACATCCAAAGGGTATTGTTATGTCAAGACTTGTTACAGTAGCATACTGACATCCAAAGGGTTTTGTTATTAACTTTCTTGTTACAGTAGCATACTGACATCCAAATGGTATTGTTATTTACTGACTTGTTACAGAAGCATACAGACATCCAACGAGTTTTGTTATTTTGTTATAGTAGCGTACTGACATCCAAAGGGTTTTGTTATGTCAAGACTTGTTACAGTAGCATACTGACATCCAAAGGGTTTTGTTATTAACTGTCTTGTTACAGTAGCATTCTGACATCCAAAGGGTTTTGTTATTTCCAGACATGTTAGAGTAGCATACTGACATCCAAAGGGTATTGTTAATTCCAGACTTGTTATAGTAGCATACTGACATCTAAAGGGTTTTGTTATTTACTGACTTGTTACAGTAGCATACTGGAATCCAAGTGGTTTTGTTATTTCCAGACTTGTTACAGTAGCATACTGACATGCAAAGGGTTTTGTTATTTACTCTCTTGTTACAGTAGCATACTGACATCTAAAGGGTTTTGTTATTTACTGACTTGTTACAATAGGATACTGGCATCCAAGTGGTTTTGTTATTTCCAGACTTGTTATAGTAGCATACTGACATCCAAAGGGTATTGTTATGTCTAGACTTGTTATAGTAGCATACTGACATCCAAAGGATTTTGTTATTTCCAGACTTGTTATAGTAGCATACTGACATCCAAACGGTTTTGTTATTAACTGTCTTGTTACAGTAGCATAATGACATCCAAAGGGTATTGTTATTTACTGACTTGTTACAGTAACATACAGACATACAACGGGTTTTGTTATTTACGGACTTGTTACATTAGCATACTGACATCCAAAGGGTATTGTTATTTCCAGACTTGTTATAGTAGCGTACTGACATCCAACGGGTTTTCTTATGTCAAGACTTGTTATAGTAGCATACTGTCATCCAAAGGGTTTTGTTATTAACTGTCTTGTTACAGTAGCATACTGACATCCAAAGGATATTGTTATTTCCAGACTTGTTACAGTAGCATACTGACATCCAAAGGGTTTTGTTATTAACTGTCTTGTTACAGTAGCATACTGACATCCAAAGGGTTTTGTTATTTCCAGACTTGTTAGAGTAGCATACTGACATCCAAAGGGTATTGTTAATTCCAGCCTTGTTATAGTAGCATACTGATATCTAAAGGGTTTTGTTATTTACTGACTTGTTACAGTAGCATACTGGCATCCAAGTGGTTTTGTTATTTCCAGACTTGTTACAGTAGCATACTGACATGCAAAGGGTTTTGTTATTTACTCTCTTGTTACAGTAGCATACTGACATCCAAATGGTTTTGTTATTTACTGTCTTGTTACAGTAGCATACTGACATCCAAAGGGTTTTGTGTTTTTAATTACTTACTTGTTACAGTAGCATACTGACATCCAAAGGGTATTGTTATTTCCAGACTTGTTACAGTAGCATACTAACATCCAAAGGGTATTGTTATTGACTGACTGGTTACAGTAGCATACTGACATCCAAAGGGTATTGTTATTGACTGACTGGTTACAGTAGCATACTGACATCCAAACGGTATTGTTATTTACTTTCTTGTTACAGTAGCATGCTGACATCCAAAGGGTATTGTTATGTCCAGACTTGTTATAGTAGCATACTGACATCCAAAGGGTTTTGTTATTAACTGTCTTGTTACAGTAGCATACTGACATCCAAAGGGTATTGTTATTTACTGACTTGTTACAGTAGCATACAGACATCCAAATGGTTTTGTTATTTACGGACTTGTTAGAGTAGCATACTGACATCCAAAGGGTATTGTTATTTCCAGACTTGTTATAGTAGCGTACTGACATCCAAAGGGTTTTGTTATGTCCAGACCTGTTACAGTAGCATACTGACATCCAAAGGGTTTTGTTATTAAATGTATTGTTAGAGAAGCATACTGACATCTAAAGGATATTGTTATTTCCAGACTTGTTACAGTAGCATTCTGACATCCAAGGGGTATTGTTATTTACTGACTGGTTACAGTAGCATACTGACATCCAAAGGGTATTGTTATTGACTGACTGGTTACAGTAGCATACTGACATCCAAAGGGTATTGTTGTTTACTTTCTTGTTACAGTAGCATGCTGACATCCAAAGGGTATTGTTATGTCCAGACTTGTTATAGTAGCATACTGACATCCAAAGGGTTTTGTTATTAACTGTCTTGTTACAGTAGCATACTGACATCCAAAGGGTATTGTTATTTACTGGCATGTTACAGTAGCATACAGACATCCAAATGGTTTTCTTATTTACGGACTTGTTACAGTAGCATACTGACATCCAAAGGGTATTGTTATTTCCAGACTTGTTATAGTAGCGTACTGACATCCAAAGGGTTTAGTTATGTCCAGACTTGTTACAGTAGCATACTAACATCCAAAGGGTTTTGTTGTTAACTGTTTTGTTACAGTAGCATACTGACATCTAAAGGATATTGTTATTTCTAGACTTGTTACAGTAGCATACTGACATCCAAAGGGTATTGTTATATCCGGACTTCTTATAGTAGCATTCTGACATCCAAGTGGTTTTGTTATTTCCAGACTTGTTACAGTAGCATACTGACATGCAAAGGGTTTTGTTATTTACTCTCTTGTTACAGTAGCATACTGACATCCAAATGGTTTTGTTATTTACTGTCTTGTTACAGTAGCATACTGACATCCAAAGGGTTTTGTTATTTTTATTTACTTACTTGTTACAGTAGCATACTGGCATCCAAATGGTTTTGTTATTTGCAGACATGTTACATTAACATACTGACATCCAAATGGTTTTGTAATTTACTGACTTGTTACAGTAGCATACTGACATCCAAATGGTTTTGTTATTTACTGTCTTGTTACAGTAGCATACTGACATCCAAAGGGTTTTGTTATTTTTATTTACTTACTTGATACAGTAGCATACTGGCATCCAAATGGTTTTGTTATTTCCAGACTTGTTACAGTAGCATACAGTCATCCAAATGGTTTTGTAATTTACTGTCTTGTTACAGTAGCATACAAAAACCCAAAGGGATTTGTTATTTACTGACTGGTTACAGTAGCATACTGACATCCAAAGGGTATTGTTATTTACTGACTGGTTACAGTAGCATACTGACATCCAAAGGGTATTGTTATTTACTTACTTGTTACAGTAGCATACTGACATCCAATGGGTATTGTTATTTACTGACTGCTTACAGTAGCATACTGACATCCAAAGGGTATTGTTATTGACTGACTGGTTACAGTAGCATACTGACATCCAAAGGGTATTGTTATTTACTTTCTTGTTACAGTAGCATGCTGACATCCAAAGGGTATTGTTATGTCCATACTTGTTATAGTAGCATACTGACATCCAAAGGGTTTTGTTATTAACTGTCTTGTTACAGTAGCATACTGACATCCAAAGGGTATTGTTATTTACTGGCATGTTACAGTAGCATACAGACATCCAAATGGTTTTGTTATTTACGGACTTGTTACAGTAGCATACTGACATCCAAAGGGTATTGTTATTTCCAGACTTGTTATAGTAGCGTACTGACATCCAAAGGGTTTTGTTATGTCCAGACTTGTTACAGTAGCATACTAACATCCAAAGGGTTTTGTTATTAACTGTTTTGTTACAGTAGCATACTGACATCTAAAGGATATTGTTATTTCTAGACTTGTTACAGTAGCATACTGACATCCAAAGGGTATTGTTATATCTGGACTTCTTATAGTAGCATTCTGACATCCAAGTGGTTTTGTTATTTCCAGACTTGTTACAGTAGCATACTGACATGCAAAGGGTTTTGTTATTTACTCTCTTGTTACAGTAGCATACTGACATCCAAATGGTTTTGTTATTTACTGTCTTGTTACAGTAGCATACTGACATCCAAAGGGTTTTGTTATTTTTATTTACTTACTTGTTACAGTAGCATACTGGCATCCAAATGGTTTTGTTATTTGCAGACATGTTACATTAACATACTGACATCCAAATGGTTTTGTAATTTACTGACTTGTTACAGTAGCATACTGACATCCAAATGGTTTTGTTATTTACTGTCTTGTTACAGTAGCATACTGACATCCAAAGGGTATTGTTATTTACTTACTTGTTACAGTAGCATACTGACATCCAATGGGTATTGTTATTTACTGACCGCTTACAGTAGCATACAGTCATCCAAATGGTTTTGTAATTTACTGTCTTGTTACAGTAGCATACAAAAACCCAAAGGGATTTGTTATTTACTGACTGGTTACAGTAGCATACTGACATCCAAAGGGTATTGTTATTTACTGACTGGTTACAGTAGCATACTGACATCCAAAGGGTATTGTTATTTACTTACTTGTTACAGTAGCATAATGACATCCAATGGGTATTGTTATTTACTGACTGCTTACAGTAGCATACTGACATCCAAAGGGTATTGTTATTGACTGACTGGTTACAGTAGCATACTGACATCCAAAGGGTATTGTTCCAAAGGGTATTGTTATTTACTTACTTGTTACAGTAGCATACTGACATCCAAAGGGTATTGTTATGTCCATACTTGTAATAGTAGCATACTGACATCCAAAGGGTATTGTGATTTACTGACTTGTTACAGTAGCATACTGACATCCAAAGGGTATTGTTATTTACTGACTGGTTACAGTAGCATACTGACATCCAAAGGGTATTGTTTTTTACTAACTGGTTACAGTAGCATGCTGACATCCAAAGGGTATTGTTATTTACTGACTGGTTACAGTAGCATACTGACATCCAAAGGGTATTGTTATTGACTGACTGGTTACAGTAGTATACTGACATCCAAAGGGTATTGTTATTTACTTTCTTGTTACAGTAGCATGCTGACATCCAAAGGGTATTGTTATGTCCAGACTTGTTATAGTAGCATACTGACATCCAAAGGGTTTTCTTATTAACTGTCTTGTTACAGTAGCATACTGACATCCAAAGGGTATTGTTATTTACTGACTTGTTACAGAAGCATACAGACATCCAACGAGTTTTGTTATTTTGTTATAGTAGCGTACTGAATCCAAAGGGTTTTGTTATGCCAAGACTTGTTACAGTAGCATACTGACATCCAAAAGGTTTTGTTATTAACTGTCTTGTTACAGTAGCATTCTGACATCTTAAGGGTTTTGTTATTTCCAGACATGTTAGAGTAGCATACTGACATCCAAAGGGTATTGTTAATTCCAGACATGTTATATTAGCATACTGACATCTAAAGGGTTTTGTTATTTACTGACTTGTTACAGTAGCATACTGGCATCCAAGTGGTTTTGTTATTTCCAGACTTGTTACAGTAGCATACTGACATGCAAAGGGTTTTGTTATTTACTCTCTTGTTACAGTAGCATACTGACATCCAAATGGTTTTGTTATTTACTGTCTTGTTACAGTAGCATACTGACATCAAAAGGGTTTTGTTATTTTTTTTTACTTACATGTTACAGTAGCATACTGGCATCCAAATGGTTTTGTTATTTCCAGACTTGTTACAGTAACATACTGACATCCAAATGGTTTTGTTATTTACTGTCTTCTTACAGTAGCATACTGACATCCAAAGGGTTTTGTTATTTTTATTTACTTACTTGTTACAGTAGCATACTGCTATCCAAAGGGTATTGTTATTTCCAGACTTGTTACAGTAGCATACTGACATTGAAAGGGTATTGTTATTTACTGACTGGTTACAGTAGCATACTGACATCCAAATGGTATTGTTATTGACTGACTGGTTACAGTAGCATACTGACATCCAAAGGGTATTGTTATTTACTTTCTTGTTACAGTAGCATGCTGACATCCAAAGGGTATTGTTATGTCCAGACTTGTTATAGTAGCATATTGACATCCAAACGGTTTTGTTATTAACTGTCTTGTTACAGTAGCATACTGACATCCAAAGGGTATTGTTATTTACTGACTTGTTACAGAAGCATACAGACATCCAACGAGTTTTGTTATTTTGTTATAGTAGCGTACTGACATCCAAAGGGTTTTGTTATGTCAAGACTTGTTACAGTAGCATACTGACATCCAAAGGGTATTGTTATTTACTTTCTTGTTACAGTAGCATGCTGACATCCAAAGGGTATTGTTATGTCCAGACTTGTTATAGTAGCATACTGACATCCAAAGGGTTTTGTTATTAACTGTCTTGTTACAGTAGCATACTGACATCCAAAGGGTATTGTTATTTACTGGCATGTTACAGTAGCATACAGACATCCAAATGGTTTTGTTATTTACGGACTTGTTACAGTAGCATACTGACATCCAAAGGGTATTGTTATTTCCAGACTTGTTATAGTAGCGTACTGACATCCAAAGGGTTTAGTTATGTCCAGACTTGTTACAGTAGCATACTAACATCCAAAGGGTTTTGTTGTTAACTGTTTTGTTACAGTAGCATACTGACATCTAAAGGATATTGTTATTTCTAGACTTGTTACAGTAGCATACTGACATCCAAAGGGTATTGTTATATCCGGACTTCTTATAGTAGCATTCTGACATCCAAGTGGTTTTGTTATTTCCAGACTTGTTACAGTAGCATACTGACATGCAAAGGGTTTTGTTATTTACTCTCTTGTTACAGTAGCATACTGACATCCAAATGGTTTTGTTATTTACTGTCTTGTTACAGTAGCATACTGACATCCAAAGGGTTTTGTTATTTTTATTTACTTACTTGTTACAGTAGCATACTGGCATCCAAATGGTTTTGTTATTTGCAGACATGTTACATTAACATACTGACATCCAAATGGTTTTGTAATTTACTGACTTGTTACAGTAGCATACTGACATCCAAATGGTTTTGTTATTTACTGTCTTGTTACAGTAGCATACTGACATCCAAAGGGTTTTGTTATTTTTATTTACTTACTTGGTACAGTAGCATACTGGCATCCAAATGGTTTTGTTATTTCCAGACTTGTTACAGTAGCATACAGTCATCCAAATGGTTTTGTAATTTACTGTCTTGTTACAGTAGCATACAAAAACCCAAAGGGATTTGTTATTTACTGACTGGTTACAGTAGCATACTGACATCCAAAGGGTATTGTTATTTACTTACTTGTTACAGTAGCATACTGACATCCAATGGGTATTGTTATTTACTGACTGCTTACAGTAGCATACAGTCATCCAAATGGTTTTGTAATTTACTGTCTTGTTACAGTAGCATACAAAAACCCAAAGGGATTTGTTATTTACTGACTGGTTACAGTAGCATACTGACATCCAAAGGGTATTGTTATTTACTGACTGGTTAGAGTAGCATACTGACATCCAAAGGGTATTGTTATTTACTTACTTGTTACAGTAGCATACTGACATCCAATGGGTATTGTTATTTACTGACTGCTTACAGTAGCATACTGACATCCAAAGGGTATTGTTATTGACTGACTGGCTACAGTAGCATACTGACATCCAAAGGGTATTGTTATTTACTTTCTTGTTACAGTAGCATGCTGACATCCAAAGGGTATTGTTATGTCCAGACTTGTTATAGTAGCATACTGACATCCAAAGGGTTTTGTTATTAACTGTCTTGTTACAGTAGCATACTGACATCCAAAGGGTATTGTTATTTACTGGCATGTTACAGTAGCATACAGACATCCAAATGGTTTTGTTATTTACGGACTTGTTACAGTAGCATACTGACATCCAAAGGGTATTGTTATTTCCAGACTTGTTATAGTAGCGTACTGACATCCAAAGGGTTTTGTTATGTCCAGACTTGTTACAGTAGCATACTAACATCCAAAGGGTTTTGTTATTAACTGTTTTGTTACAGTAGCATACTGACATCTAAAGGATATTGTTATTTCTAGACTTGTTACAGTAGCATACTAACATCCAAAGGGTATTGTTATATCTGGACTTCTTATAGTAGCATTCTGACATCCAAGTGGTTTTGTTATTTCCAGACTTGTTACAGTAGCATACTGACATGCAAAGGGTTTTGTTATTTACTCTCTTGTTACAGTAGCATACTGACATCCAAATGGTTTTGTTATTTACTGTCTTGTTACAGTAGCATACTGACATCCAAAGGGTTTTGTTATTTTTATTTACTTACTTGTTACAGTATCATACTGGCATCCAAATGGTTTTGTTATTTGCAGACATGTTACATTAACATACTGACATCCAAATGGTTTTGTAATTTACTGACTTGTTACAGTAGCATACTGACATCCAAATGGTTTTGTTATTTACTGTCTTGTTACAGTAGCATACTGACATCCAAAGGGTATTGTTATTTACTTACTTGTTACAGTAGCATACTGACATCCAATGGGTATTGTTATTTACTGACCGCTTACAGTAGCATACAGTCATCCAAATGGTTTTGTAATTTACTGTCTTGTTACAGTAGCATACAAAAACCCAAAGGGATTTGTTATTTACTGACTGGTTACAGTAGCATACTGACATCCAAAGGGTATTGTTATTTACTGACTGGTTACAGTAGCATACTGACATCCAAAGGGTATTGTTATTTACTTACTTGTTACAGTAGCATAATGACATCCAATGGGTATTGTTATTTACTGACTGCTTACAGTAGCATACTGACATCCAAAGGGTATTGTTATTGACTGACTGGTTACAGTAGCATACTGACATCTAAAGGGTATTGTTATTGACTGACTGGTTACAGTAGCATACTGACATCCAAAGGGTATTGTTTTTTACTAACTGGTTACAGTAGCATTCTGACATCCAAAGGGTATTGTTATTGACTGACTGGTTACAGTAGTATACTGACATCCAAAGGGTATTGTTATTTACTTTCTTGTTACAGTAGCATGCTGACATCCAAAGGGTATTGTTATGTCCAGACTTGTTATAGTAGCATACTGACATCCAAAGGGTTTTCTTATTAACTGTCTTGTTACAGTAGCATACTGACATCCAAAGGGTATTGTTATTTACTGACTTGTTACAGAAGCATACAGACATCCAACGAGTTTTGTTATTTTGTTATAGTAGCGTACTGAATCCAAAGGGTTTTGTTATGCCAAGACTTGTTACAGTAGCATACTGACATCCAAAAGGTTTTGTTATTAACTGTCTTGTTACAGTAGCATTCTGACATCCTAAGGGTTTTGTTATTTCCAGACATGTTAGAGTAGCATACTGACATCCAAAGGGTATTGTTAATTCCAGACTTGTTATAGTAGCATACTGACATCTAAAGGGTTTTGTTATTTACTGACTTGTTACAGTAGCATACTGGCATCCAAGTGGTTTTGTTATTTCCAGACTTGTTACAGTAGCATACTGACATGCAAAGGGTTTTGTTATTTACTCTCTTGTTACAGTAGCATACTGACATCCAAATGGTTTTGTTATTTACTGTCTTGTTACAGTAGCATACTGACATCCAAAGGGTTTTGTTATTTTTATTTACTTACTTGTTACAGTAGCATACTGGCATCCAAATGGTTTTGTTATTTGCAGACATGTTACATTAACATACTGACATCCAAATGGTTTTGTAATTTACTGACTTGTTACAGTAGCATACTGACATCCAAATGGTTTTGTTATTTACTGTCTTGTTACAGTAGCATACTGACATCCAAAGGGTTTTGTTATTTTTATTTACTTACTTGGTACAGTAGCATACTGGCATCCAAATGGTTTTGTTATTTCCAGACTTGTTACAGTAGCATACAGTCATCCAAATGGTTTTGTAATTTACTGTCTTGTTACAGTAGCATACAAAAACCCAAAGGGATTTGTTATTTACTGACTGGTTACAGTAGCATACTGACATCCAAAGGGTATTGTTATTTACTTACTTGTTACAGTAGCATACTGACATCCAATGGGTATTGTTATTTACTGACTGCTTACAGTAGCATACAGTCATCCAAATGGTTTTGTAATTTACTGTCTTGTTACAGTAGCATACAAAAACCCAAAGGGATTTGTTATTTACTGACTGGTTACAGTAGCATACTGACATCCAAAGGGTATTGTTATTTACTGACTGGTTAGAGTAGCATACTGACATCCAAAGGGTATTGTTATTTACTTACTTGTTACAGTAGCATACTGACATCCAATGGGTATTGTTATTTACTGACTGCTTACAGTAGCATACTGACATCCAAAGGGTATTGTTATTGACTGACTGGCTACAGTAGCATACTGACATCCAAAGGGTATTGTTATTTACTTTCTTGTTACAGTAGCATGCTGACATCCAAAGGGTATTGTTATGTCCAGACTTGTTATAGTAGCATACTGACATCCAAAGGGTTTTGTTATTAACTGTCTTGTTACAGTAGCATACTGACATCCAAAGGGTATTGTTATTTACTGGCATGTTACAGTAGCATACAGACATCCAAATGGTTTTGTTATTTACGGACTTGTTACAGTAGCATACTGACATCCAAAGGGTATTGTTATTTCCAGACTTGTTATAGTAGCGTACTGACATCCAAAGGGTTTTGTTATGTCCAGACTTGTTACAGTAGCATACTAACATCCAAAGGGTTTTGTTATTAACTGTTTTGTTACAGTAGCATACTGACATCTAAAGGATATTGTTATTTCTAGACTTGTTACAGTAGCATACTAACATCCAAAGGGTATTGTTATATCTGGACTTCTTATAGTAGCATTCTGACATCCAAGTGGTTTTGTTATTTCCAGACTTGTTACAGTAGCATACTGACATGCAAAGGGTTTTGTTATTTACTCTCTTGTTACAGTAGCATACTGACATCCAAATGGTTTTGTTATTTACTGTCTTGTTACAGTAGCATACTGACATCCAAAGGGTTTTGTTATTTTTATTTACTTACTTGTTACAGTAGCATACTGGCATCCAAATGGTTTTGTTATTTGCAGACATGTTACATTAACATACTGACATCCAAATGGTTTTGTAATTTACTGACTTGTTACAGTAGCATACTGACATCCAAATGGTTTTGTTATTTACTGTCTTGTTACAGTAGCATACTGACATCCAAAGGGTATTGTTATTTACTTACTTGTTACAGTAGCATACTGACATCCAATGGGTATTGTTATTTACTGACCGCTTACAGTAGCATACAGTCATCCAAATGGTTTTGTAATTTACTGTCTTGTTACAGTAGCATACAAAAACCCAAAGGGATTTGTTATTTACTGACTGGTTACAGTAGCATACTGACATCCAAAGGGTATTGTTATTTACTGACTGGTTACAGTAGCATACTGACATCCAAAGGGTATTGTTATTTACTTACTTGTTACAGTAGCATAATGACATCCAATGGGTATTGTTATTTACTGACTGCTTACAGTAGCATACTGACATCCAAAGGGTATTGTTATTGACTGACTGGTTACAGTAGCATACTGACATCCAAAGGGTATTGTTATTGACTGACTGGTTACAGTAGCATACTGACATCCAAAGGGTATTGTTTTTTACTAACTGGTTACAGTAGCATACTGACATCCAAAGGGTATTGTTATTGACTGACTGGTTACAGTAGTATACTGACATCCAAAGGGTATTGTTATTTACTTTCTTGTTACAGTAGCATGCTGACATCCAAAGGGTATTGTTATGTCCAGACTTGTTATAGTAGCATACTGACATCCAAAGGGTTTTCTTATTAACTGTCTTGTTACAGTAGCATACTGACATCCAAAGGGTATTGTTATTTACTGACTTGTTACAGAAGCATACAGACATAACGAGTTTTGTTATTTTGTTATAGTAGCGTACTGAATCCAAAGGGTTTTGTTATGCCAAGACTTGTTACAGTAGCATACTGACATCCAAAAGGTTTTGTTATTAACTGTCTTGTTACAGTAGCATTCTGACATCCTAAGGGTTTTGTTATTTCCAGACATGTTAGAGTAGCATACTGACATCCAAAGGGTATTGTTAATTCCAGACTTGTTATAGTAGCATACTGACATCTAAAGGGTTTTGTTATTTACTGACTTGTTACAGTAGCATACTGGCATCCAAGTGGTTTTGTTATTTCCAGACTTGTTACAGTAGCATACTGACATGCAAAGGGTTTTGTTATTTACTCTCTTGTTACAGTAGCATACTGACATCCAAATGGTTTTGTTATTTACTGTCTTGTTACAGTAGCATACTGACATCAAAAGGGTTTTGTTATTTTTATTTACTTACATGTTACAGTAGCATACTGGCATCCAAATGGTTTTGTTATTTCCAGACTTGTTACAGTAACATACTGACATCCAAATGGTTTTGTTATTTACTGTCTTGTTACAGTAGCATACTGACATCCAAAGGGTTTTGTTATTTTTATTTACTTACTTGTTACAGTAGCATACTGCTATCCAAAGGGTATTGTTATTTCCAGACTTGTTACAGTAGCATACTGACATCCAAAGGGTATTGTTATTTACTGACTGGTTACAGTAGCATACTGACATCCAAATGGTATTGTTATTGACTGACTGGTTACAGTAGCATACTGACATCCAAAGGGTATTGTTATTTACTTTCTTGTTACAGTAGCATGCTGACATCCAAAGGGTATTGTTATGTCCAGACTTGTTATAGTAGCATATTGACATCCAAACGGTTTTGTTATTAACTGTCTTGTTACAGTAGCATACTGACATCCAAAGGGTATTGTTATTTACTGACTTGTTACAGAAGCATACAGACATCCAACGAGTTTTGTTATTTTGTTATAGTAGCGTACTGACATCCAAAGGGTTTTGTTATGTCAAGACTTGTTACAGTAGCATACTGACATCCAAAGGGTATTGTTATTTACTTTCTTGTTACAGTAGCATGCTGACATCCAAAGGGTATTGTTATGTCCAGACTTGTTATAGTAGCATACTGACATCCAAAGGGTTTTGTTATTAACTGTCTTGTTACAGTAGCATACTGACATCCAAAGGGTATTGTTATTTACTGGCATGTTACAGTAGCATACAGACATCCAAATGGTTTTGTTATTTACGGACTTGTTACAGTAGCATACTGACATCCAAAGGGTATTGTTATTTCCAGACTTGTTATAGTAGCGTACTGACATCCAAAGGGTTTAGTTATGTCCAGACTTGTTACAGTAGCATACTAACATCCAAAGGGTTTTGTTATTTCCAGACTTGTTACAGTAGCATACTGACATGCAAAGGGTTTTGTTATTTACTCTCTTGTTACAGTAGCATACTGACATCCAAATGGTTTTGTTATTTACTGTCTTGTTACAGTAGCATACTGACATCCAAAGGGTTTTGTTATTTTTATTTACTTACTTGTTACAGTAGCATACTGGCATCCAAATGGTTTTGTTATTTGCAGACATGTTACATTAACATACTGACATCCAAATGGTTTTGTAATTTACTGACTTGTTACAGTAGCATACTGACATCCAAATGGTTTTGTTATTTACTGTCTTGTTACAGTAGCATACTGACATCCAAAGGGTTTTGTTATTTTTATTTACTTACTTGGTACAGTAGCATACTGGCATCCAAATGGTTTTGTTATTTCCAGACTTGTTACAGTAGCATACAGTCATCCAAATGGTTTTGTAATTTACTGTCTTGTTACAGTAGCATACAAAAACCCAAAGGGATTTGTTATTTACTGACTGGTTACAGTAGCATACTGACATCCAAAGGGTATTGTTATTTACTTATTTGTTACAGTAGCATACTGACATCCAATGGGTATTGTTATTTACTGACTGCTTACAGTAGCATACAGTCATCCAAATGGTTTTGTAATTTACTGTCTTGTTACAGTAGCATACAAAAACCCAAAGGGATTTGTTATTTACTGACTGGTTACAGTAGCATACTGACATCCAAAGGGTATTGTTATTTACTGACTGGTTAGAGTAGCATACTGACATCCAAAGGGTATTGTTATTTACTTACTTGTTACAGTAGCATACTGACATCCAATGGGTATTGTTATTTACTGACTGCTTACAGTAGCATACTGACATCCAAAGGGTATTGTTATTGACTGACTGGCTACAGTAGCATACTGACATCCAAAGGGTATTGTTATTTACTTTCTTGTTACAGTAGCATACTGACATCCAAAGGGTATTGTTATGTCCAGACTTGTTATAGTAGCATACTGACATCCAAAGGGTTTTGTTATTAACTGTCTTGTTACAGTAGCATACTGACATCCAAAGGGTATTGTTATTTACTGGCATGTTACAGTAGCATACTGACATCCAAATGGTTTTGTTATTTACGGACTTGTTACAGTAGCATACTGACATCCAAAGGGTATTGTTATTTCCAGACTTGTTATAGTAGCGTACTGACATCCAAAGGGTTTTGTTATGTCCAGACTTGTTACAGTAGCATACTGACATCCAAAGGGTTTTGTTATTAACTGTTTTGTTACAGTAGCATACTGACATCTAAAGGATATTGTTATTTCTAGACTTGTTACAGTAGCATACTAACATCCAAAGGGTATTGTTATATCTGGACTTCTTATAGTAGCATTCTGACATCCAAGTGGTTTTGTTATTTCCAGACTTGTTACAGTAGCATACTGACATGCAAAGGGTTTTGTTATTTACTCTCTTGTTACAGTAGCATACTGACATCCAAATGGTTTTGTTATTTACTGTCTTGTTACAGTAGCATACTGACATCCAAAGGGTTTTGTTATTTTTATTTACTTACTTGTTACAGTAGCATACTGGCATCCAAATGGTTTTGTTATTTGCAGACATGTTACATTAACATACTGACATCCAAATGGTTTTGTAATTTACTGACTTGTTACAGTAGCATACTGACATCCAAATGGTTTTGTTATTTACTGTCTTGTTACAGTAGCATACTGACATCCAAAGGGTTTTGTTATTTTTATTTACTTACTTGGTACAGTAGCATACTGGCATCCAAATGGTTTTGTTATTTCCAGACTTGTTACAGTAGCATACAGTCATCCAAATGGTTTTGTAATTTACTGTCTTGTTACAGTAGCATACAAAAACCCAAAGGGATTTGTTATTTACTGACTTGTTACAGTAGCATACTGACATCCAAAGGGTATTGTTATTTACTTACTTGTTACAGTAGCATACTGACATCCAATGGGTATTGTTATTTACTGACTGCTTACAGTAGCATACAGTCATCCAAATGGTTTTGTAATTTACTGTCTTGTTACAGTAGCATACAAAAACCCAAAGGGATTTGTTATTTACTGACTGGTTACAGTAGCATACTGACATCCAAATGGTATTGTTATTTACTGACTGGTTAGAGTAGCATACTGACATCCAAAGGGTATTGTTATTTACTTACTTGTTACAGTAGCATACTGACATCCAATGGGTATTGTTATTTACTGACTGCTTACAGTAGCATACTGACATCCAAAGGGTATTGTTATTGACTGACTGGCTACAGTAGCATAATGACATCCAAAGGGTATTGTTATTTACTTTCTTGTTACAGTAGCATGCTGACATCCAAAGGGTATTGTTATGTCCAGACTTGTTATAGTAGCATACTGACATCCAAAGGGTTTTGTTATTAACTGTCTTGTTACAGTAGCATACTGACATCCAAAGGGTATTGTTATTTACTGGCATGTTACAGTAGCATACAGACATCCAAATGGTTTTGTTATTTACGGACTTGTTACAGTAGCATACTGACATCCAAAGGGTATTGTTATTTCCAGACTTGTTATAGTATCGTACTGACATCCAAAGGGTTTTGTTATGTCCAGACTTGTTACAGTAGCATACTAACATCCAAAGGGTTTTGTTATTAACTGTTTTGTTACAGTAGCATACTGACATCTAAAGGATATTGTTATTTCTAGACTTGTTACAGTAGCATACTAACATCCAAAGGGTATTGTTATATCTGGACTTCTTATAGTAGCATTCTGACATCCAAGTGGTTTTGTTATTTCCAGACTTGTTACAGTAGCATACTGACATGCAAAGGGTTTTGTTATTTACTCTCTTGTTACAGTAGCATACTGACATCTAAAGGGTTTTGTTATTTACTGACTTGTTACAGTATCATACTGACATCCAAAGGGTTTTGTTATTTTTATTTACTGTCTTGTTACAGTAGCATACTGACATCCAAATGGTTTTGTTATTTGCAGACATGTTACATTAACATACTGACATCCAAATGGTTTTGTAATTTACTGACTTGTTACAGTAGCATACTGGCATCCAAATGGTTTTGTTATTTACTGACTGGTTACAGTAGCATACTGACATCCAAAGGGTATTGTTATTTACTTACTTGTTACAGTAGCATACTGACATCCAATGGGTATTGTTATTTACTGACCGCTTACAGTAGCATACAGTCATCCAAATGGTTTTGTAATTTACTGTCTTGTTACAGTAGCATACAAAAACCCAAAGGGATTTGTTATTTACTGACTGGTTACAGTAGCATACTGACATCCAAAGGGTATTGTTATTTACTGACTGGTTACAGTAGCATGCTGACATCCAAAGGGTATTGTTATTTACTTACTTGTTACAGTAGCATAATGACATCCAATGGGTATTGTTATTTACTGACTGCTTACAGTAGCATACTGACATCCAAAGGGTATTGTTATTGACTGACTGGTTACAGTAGCATACTGACATCCAAAGGGTATTGTTATTTACTGACTGGTTACAGTAGCATACTTACATCCAAAGGGTATTGTTATTTACTTACTTGTTACAGTAGCATACTGACATCCAAAGGGTATTGTTATGTCCATACTTGTAATAGTAGCATACTGACATCCAAAGGGTATTGTGATTTACTGACTTGTTACAGTAGCATACTGACATCCAAAGGGTATTGTTATTTACTGACTGGATACAGTAGCATGCTGACATCCAAAGGGTATTGTTATTGACTGACTGGTTACAGTAGCATACTGACATCCAAAGGGTATTGTTTTTTACTAACTGGTTACAGTAGCATACTGACATCCAAAGGGTATTGTTATTGACTGACTGGTTACAGTAGCATTCTGACATCCAAAGGGTATTGTTATTGACTGACTGGTTACAGTAGTATACTGACATCCAAAGGGTATTGTTATTTACTTTCTTGTTACAGTAGCATGCTGACATCCAAAGGGTATTGTTATGTCCAGACTTGTTATAGTAGCATACTGACATCCAAAGGGTTTTCTTATTAACTGTCTTGTTACAGTAGCATACTGACATCCAAAGGGTATTGTTATTTACTGACTTGTTACAGAAGCATACAGACATCCAACGAGTTTTGTTATTTTGTTATAGTAGCGTACTGAATCCAAAGGGTTTTGTTATGCCAAGACTTGTTACAGTAGCATACTGACATCCAAAAGGTTTTGTTATTAACTGTCTTGTTACAGTAGCATTCTGACATCCTAAGGGTTTTGTTATTTCCAGACATGTTAGAGTAGCATACTGACATCCAAAGGGTATTGTTAATTCCAGACTTGTTATAGTAGCATACTGACATCTAAAGGGTTTTGTTATTTACTGACTTGTTACAGTAGCATACTGGCATCCAAGTGGTTTTGTTATTTCCAGACTTGTTACAGTAGCATACTGACATGCAAAGGGTTTTGTTATTTACTCTCTTGTTACAGTAGCATACTGACATCCAAATGGTTTTGTTATTTACTGTCTTGTTACAGTAGCATACTGACATCAAAAGGGTTTTGTTATTTTTATTTACTTACATGTTACAGTAGCATACTGGCATCCAAATGGTTTTGTTATTTCCAGACTTGTTACAGTAACATACTGACATCCAAATGGTTTTGTTATTTACTGTCTTGTTACAGTAGCATACTGACATCCAAAGGGTTTTGTTATTTTTATTTACTTACTTGTTACAGTAGCATACTGCTATCCAAAGGGTATTGTTATTTCCAGACTTGTTACAGTAGCATACTGACATCCAAAGGGTATTGTTATTTACTGACTGGTTACAGTAGCATACTGACATCCAAATGGTATTGTTATTGACTGACTGGTTACAGTAGCATACTGACATCCAAAGGGTATTGTTATTTACTTTCTTGTTACAGTAGCATGCTAACATCCAAAGGGTATTGTTATGTCCAGACTTGTTATAGTAGCATATTGACATCCAAACGGTTTTGTTATTAACTGTCTTGTTACAGTAGCATACTGACATCCAAAGGGTATTGTTATTTACTGACTTGTTACAGAAGCATACAGACATCCAACGAGTTTTGTTATTTTGTTATAGTAGCGTACTGACATCCAAAGGGTTTTGTTATGTCAAGACTTGTTACAGTAGCATACTGACATCCAAAGGGTTTTGTTATTAACTGTCTTGTTACAGTAGCATTCTGACATCCCAAGGGTTTTGTTATTTCCAGACATGTTAGAGTAGCATACTGACATCCAAAGGGTATTGTTAATTCCAGACTTGTTATAGTAGCATACTGACATCTAAAGGGTTTTGTTATTTACTGACTTGTTACAGTAGCATACTGGCATCCAAGTGGTTTTGTTATTTCCAGACTTGTTACAGTAGCATACTGACATGCAAAGGGTTTTGTTATTTACTCTCTTGTTACAGTAGCATACTGACATCCAAATGGTTTTGTTATTTCCAGACTTGTTACAGTAACACACTGACATCCAAATGGTTTTGTTATTAACTGTCTTGTTACAGTAGCATACTGACATCCAAAGGGTATTGTTATTTACTGACTTGTTACAGTAGCATACAGACATCCAAATGGTTTTGTTATTTACGGACTTGTTACAGTAGCATACTGACATCCAAAAGGTATTGTTATTTCCAGACTTGTTATAGTAGCGTACTGACATCTAAAGGGTTTTGTTATGTCCAGACTTGTTACAGTAGCATACTGACATCCAAAGGGTTTTGTTATTAACTGTCTTGTTACAGTAGCATACTGACATCTAAAGGATATTGTATTTCTAGACTTGTTACAGTAGCATTCTGACATCCAAAGGGTATTGTTAATTCCAGACTTGTTATAGTAGCATACTGACATCTAAAGGGTTTTGTTATTTACTGACTTGTTACAGTAGCATACTGGCATCCAAGTGGTTTTGTTATTTCCAGACGTGTTACAGTAGCATACTGACATGCAAAGGATTTTGTTATTTACTCTCTTGTTACAGTAGCATACTGACATCCAAATGGTTTTGTTATTTACTGTCTTGTTACAGTAGCATACTGACATCCAAAGGGTTTTGTTATTTTTATTTACTTACTTGTTACAGTAGCATACTGGCATCCAAATGGTTTTGTTATTTCCAGACATGTTACAGTAACATACTGACATCCAAATGGATTTGTAATTTACTGACTTGTTACAGTAGCATACTGACATCCAAATGGTTTTGTTATTTACTGTCTTGTTACAGTAGCATACTGACATCCAAAGGGTTTTGTTATTTTTATTTACTTACTTGTTACAGTAGAATACTGAAATCCAAAGGGTATTGTTATTTCCAGACTTGTTACAGTAGCATACTGACATCCAAAGGGTATTGTTATTTACTGACTGGTTACAGTAGCATACTGACATCCAAAGGGTATTGTTATTTACTGACTGGTTACAGTAGCATACTGACATCCAAAGGGTTTTGTTATTAACTGTCTTGTTACAGTAGCATACTGTCATCCAAATGGTTTTGTTATTTCCAGACTTGTTACAGTAACACACTGACATCCAAATGGTTTTGTTATTAACTGTCTTGTTACAGTAACATACTGACATCCAAAGGGTATTGTTATTTACTGACTTGTTACAGTAGCATACAGACATCCAAATGGTTTTGTTATTTACGGACTTGTTACAGTAGCATACTGACATCCAAAGGGTTTTGTTATTTACTCTCTTGTTACAGTAGCATACTGACATCCCAAAGGTTTTGTTATTTACTGACTTGTTACAGTAGCATATTTACATTCAGAGGGTTTTGTTATTTACTGACTTGTTATAGTAGCATACTTACATCCAGAGGGTTGTGTTATTTACTGACTTGTTATAGTAGCATACAGTAGAAACTAAAATAACAAGTTTCTTTTAATTACTATTTCCGACAAGAGGTATGGTCTATTTAAAGAATATTTATTTTAAATCGGTTTCGTGGTTGTCGCTTACTCGATGCAGTTTCTCTGTTTATTAAATCTTAAATTTGTGGCATTGAACTTTTATTAGTAGATTTGTGCGGCAATACATTTGTATTGCAGGGATTATGGGTAACTGCAAACTGTCTTTTGTAGGGGACCATCCAATACGTTCAAAATAACTTTTGTTTCCATTAATTATCCAATTTCGGGGAAGAAAATTCCTTAGGATTCTGTGTGGATGCTTTTTTGTATAACTGCTTTGTATTAATAATTACTATAATAAACATTCTAGTGGACCATCCAATGAACACTAGTTATAAGTTTTGTTTCGATTGGTTAACCAGTTTCAAAGAAAAAGGTTTTTTTAATCTTTTCCCACTTTTCCCAATTAGGTCCTAAGTCCTGCGGTGGTTGCCGTATTGAATTTCCGACTGGCATAAAAACATAATCTTTATTGAGAATTATTGAAAAAATATTGTTAGTAAGTTTTGTTTCAATTGGTTTATCTGTTTCAGAGAAGCCTGTCTAAAGTTTTTCCAAAAGGGTCTATGTTTAACTAAGTACTGCAGTAGCCGCTATTTTGAATTTCCCATTGGCATAAAAACATAGACTTCGTAGAGGATTATCCATAAAATACATGTACTTATAATAAGCTTTGTTTCGATTGGTTAACTGGTTTCAGTTTTTAAGCTTTTTTTCCACATGGTCTGAATCGAGCGGTGGCGGATATTTGAATTTTCGATTATCATTAAAAGCATAAAACCTTATTGAGGACCATCCAAACAATATACTAGTAGTTATCAAGTTTTGTTTGATTGTTCAACAGGTTTTTAGAAAAAAAGCATTTTAAATTTTTTTCTCATATGGTCCTGTTAAACTAAATCGTGCGGTGGCGGCCATTTTGGATTTTCGATTAGCATTGTAACTTAAACTAAATATTGCTAGAAAGTTTTGTTTAGATTGGTTAACCTGTTTCGGAAAAGAAGCCTTTTAATTTTTTTCCATAGGGTCCTTTGTTAAACCTGGTGCTACATTTTGAATTTCCGATTGGCATCAAAACATAAACTTCATACGGGAACAACCAACCAATATTGCTGGCAAGTTTTGTTATAACGGTTAAGTAGCCCTTTTTAACATTTTCCCTTACACTTAGTCCTGCGGTAGCGGCAATTTATGAATATCTGACTAAACATAAACTTAATTTTTACACAAATAAAACAAACTTAATACAGCATTTTAAAAATTCACTTGCCTATGAGATGCGTTCGGGACTCATCAGCAGGTAACACTCCAGTAAATGAAAATATAAAAGATACGTTAGCTGGTCAAATCGCCCCACGGTAAAATCGCCACCGTCAAAAACGCCCCCACTTTTTGAAAAATTGGCCCCTGTAAAAACGTCCCCATCTAAAGCAAAATCGCCCCCCTTAACAGTCCCCGTCAAAGATACATAGAGCTTATGATAATATGGCCACAGAACACACACAACAAGAATGTGTGTCCGTGCTTAAGCACAGTTGACCAGGGCTGCCAACATAAACACAATTCGTGATGACTTCTGCCTTGAATATAATTTTTTATTATAATTGTAACATATTCGTGAACATACCTGATAAAATAACAACACTTTTTCTTCATTTCAATCAGTAACCACAGAATTACAGAACCAGGTCCAGCAAATGTACCAGATTCATTTCAAACCATGACGGTCTCTGATACATCATAAGTCTCCTCCCTGTCAGAAATTATAGATCAGCTTCCATTCCGCAAAATATCTAGCAGAGTAAAATGACAATTGCAAAATCAATTCAATCTTACCATGACACCAGTTGATCAATTATCGACATTCTTAAACCAAAGATCATTGAAATTGTACAATAGTCAGAGTCAAATTCCTACAGTGAAATGACTGCTCATGAAAAAGATTGTTAAACGAATTGTATGAATTGACAATAAACAAGACTGTTCAAACGAATATCCTGACTGGTAACTCACTTAATGATCTATTTAACAGTTTCTAAGCATTCACTGTGTAAGCATTATACAAGACGCCATATATTTCATAAAATTTCATTTGTGAAAGATCAAAATCGTCCGCAGAAAAGCAAATGAATCATCCCAAGTTTAAAATTCCGATCGGTCCATAATAATATATATTTCTTGTTATATATTAAGTGCAATTATTAAAAAACAAACAACCCGACATAAAAGTCAAAATCACAAAGAAACTTTCTGAATCATTTCAAACAATTCTTTCAAAAGGCCATTCATCAAAGAATAACTTCGTGTCAAATGATGGAAAGTGGACCGCAAAACTTGATCGAGGAAGTTTGAAAATTCCAGGCGACAACTTTTTTTTACGTGAATTAAAAACATGTTACTGTCGGAAAACATGTCAACCTTAACAGCATCACGTAAATTCCATGAACATGTCGAGCATGGTCGATAGTTTGGGATTTCGAAATCGTCAATAGGTTCCTGGTTTAATGTGGTTCCGGATACGCTTCCATTTAATACTATTTTTTATTAAATGTTCTTTAAATTTAGTTTGTTTTGTATTCAAGTAATCATAATTCAACAGAAAAAATGGTTTCAGAGCTTGTTTACACGAGGTTGAACACTTATATTTCAAATTTTCTAAAAGAATGTACAGAAAAGACCCTAAAATAACTGATTTATAAAATTATGTCCAATTAATTTTTAAAATCATGTCAAGCAACTAGTATACATTTTAGTGATGAAAATATAAATGGGGATCTCTTAGTATTTTTTATCCATGGGGATATTACTATTTAAAAGTACAAAAGTTTTGTATTTAACCATTAAATAAATTAATGTTATATATAGGTATAAGTCTTTTATTATTATTATTATTATTATTATTATTATTATAAATATATGAAAATCAAAAGTTCACAAGGGAAGAAATATTAATTTTACGGTAGAAAGGATAGTCAAGTCAAGTCAAGTAAATTTTATTTAAAGTCGGTGACATAGGTAACAACAAACCAACAAACATAAGCTCTGTAGAGCTTTTAAAATCGACATAAATAACAACTACGTGTAACAGATATAACAAGTGTGGACTGTGGGCACGCTCACAAAGGGATACCCCGCTTCGCTTCAAGTCCAATTATCTCCCCTGAACAATATCGGACAGCGACAAAAATTATTCATGCACATCCACATATGATGTACTTCCTTCATGTAAAGTTTCATCAAAATCTGTCAAACGGTTTAGGAGGTGTTGCGCTTACGAGGTCCCTCACTGAATACTATATTTTAAAAGTCTAAGTTTAATTATCTCCCCATCTCCCCTTAATAATATCCGACAGCGACGAAAATCCTTCGTGCACATCTACATATGATGTACTTCCTTCATGTAAAGTTTCATCAAAATATGTCAAGTGGTTTAGGAGGAGAAGCGCTTACAAGGGATGTGGACAGACGGACAGACAGACAGACAGACGGGGTGATTCCTATATACCCCCCAAACTAGTTTGCGGGGGATATAATAAGCATACAAGTACATAGAATACATAAGCTGACACAGACTACATAATAAACATACAGTACAATACACGCAGAGACATAGACTGACACAGATATAGGTTTAAGACATGCATTGTAAGTTATAATAAATACTATCAAAGCACATTAGACAGTTGCTGATCATGCAGGCAACACATGTTAAAAAGGTGGATCAAGAAAGTTATGTATAAGAACATAAAGCAGCTAGCACTAATATGCGGGTTAAAATTAAGCTAAAGGTTACAAAGCAATCTATGCAGACTAAAACTAAGCTAAAAGTTACAAATTAGCATTGAAAATCATAACAATAGGGATCTATTCAAATGTTATTAATAAATCTACTTCACTTTTCAATGTACATTATATACAACAAAACAACATACTGCAGTACAGATAGAATTTACAGACAAGCAGTGTTAAACAATTATACATGACAATTATTAAGGCTGAAATAATGGGTTTTTTTGGAAAAAAATTAGTTCTTAACATATTCATTGGAAAATATTTATAATACATTCCCCTCGTGCATCATCATCAGTCCAACAGTATTTTTAAGGCGCTTGTGACCACTCACCCAAAAAAGCCTTTACCGATAATTTTAAGTATTAATTCTATTTCATTAGGGTAGAATATGAAACCTTTATGTAGAAAATTCATCAATCTTGAACATTAAATTTAATTTCCCTGTGTGTTTATTATTAATGATTTCTAAATCCCAAACTCTCTCGCTCGAAATTGGCCGACAACGAGGTCAATAAAATCCTTCATGCACATCTACATATACTGTACTTCCTTTATGCTAAGTTTCATTAAATTTTATCAGGCTGTTTAAGAGGAGTTGCGCTCACGAGGTCTCCCACTGAATACTATATTTAACAAAAAGTACAAGGGATGTGGACAGACGGACAGACAGACAGTGTGATTCCTAACCACAAAACAAGTTTGCGGGGGGGGGGTGGGGTATAAAAAAAACCATATTAAACCAAATTGGATACACCAATAACATATAAATTGAACATCTCTGGATAAGGGTGTAACCCATATCATTTCTTGTTACAGCTACCGTCAAAGCCGTAGTCACAATCATGTGCGTCATTGATATTGTTTCTGTAAGACTTCAAAAGGGACAGTGACTACAGAATTAAATTAAAAATATTGTAAAATATACAAATGTATGGTTTAAGAGTAAATGTTCAGATAAACATTTAACTGCTTAATGTTTGTATAATGACATTCAAAGGCAATCAATTGCCATTTATAGCTCCTTGAATATTTAATTAAAACTAAAACTTTATCCTTTCGAAAGTTAAAAAAGTAATAATAATATGCACAAGTGGCTGAAACTAATAAGACAAAATTATTATACTATACAACTTTTATATTTCAAAAAGAATGCACAATTCTCAAATAATTTGTAATAATATTTGTCATTACTTTTATATATAAATGTGTATATTAAATAACAAATTTGAACACATTATAATTTGTTTTGCATTGTGAGCTTCTTAAATTTCAATAACTTATTATTAATTGCTATACAAAACCAAAAATTGTTCTTAAATAAACTTTTTTAAAGTGGTGGGACCAATTTTAATGTGTTGGGACCAATTGTCCACAAGTGGGACCAATTGGCAAAGACTTGGGACGAATTGGCTGGGACCAATTTGCATGTGGGACCAATTGACCAGACACCTATTATGATACTTAAAGAAATCCCGGATAGTGTTCTGCATATCCTTGATTTAAACTTTACTTGATGCGTAAACATCTTATATGGTGAAATATAAATTGAAAAGTATACTGTCATTTAGTGGAGATCACGACCGGAATTTAATGTCGTTATTTTAGCATATCCAAAAAAAAAAAGAAAATAATCAAACAGCATGCGCACAAGACAATCATTTACAGCAATCCCCGGATGTTGCATTCGCATGCATAGGATTTATTTTCAGGTAAGAATTTCGTTGGAAACTAAGGTTCTAAGCGAATTTATTTGACACCCATATGCGAAAACACAGCGTCACGGTATTTTATTTTAAACTTAGGAGCCAAAACAGACACTCGTTACTGACGAGTTATCGTAAATTCTACCTTGACCCGGCGGTGGAAAGTACATGGATGGAAGCCATGCTGTCACTTCACAACATTGCAGTTTAATCGTTTTATAAGAAAACTGCCGAAACGTTTTACTTGATAATATAGGTATTATTTATCAAATCTCAGCTTTAGTAAACGCGACATCTTTATTGTCTAATAATTTCATTTGAATAATATTAAAGATTACTGTGAAATACCTTACTGCAAGGACCATGCCATTTATTTTGTCTGTTGACTAATTCAGTAATTGCCTATATTGTTATTATTCAACACCAAACGGCACATATCTTTATAATTATTCATTGGAAAAGGGTAGCACCAGATATAGCAACTATTTTTTTTAGCACTACATATTATTAAGTGATGAAAATTAAACCAAAAATTATATTTGTTATGTCCTGAGTTGATGTACATCTGTACAGACTAGACACATAAACAATACATGAAGTTATTATACTTCATAAGATTCTTAACAAGTTTGTGATGAACCTGCTATGGTTACCATTGCCAAAGAATGGCATAATTCTTACACATTCAACAACATTGAGGTAAACCGGTTTAACCCCATAAATTATTTCTGTCAGGGATACTCGCAACGCATCTAGATGCAAATTGTACCCATGTGTTTAGTTCTATAGATGTGCTTTTTGGACATTCAATGTGTCCCAGTATGCATCCTTATTAGTGATCATCCACATACAAATTTTGTCTTGTCAATTCTGTCTCCTATGCATGATTACATATATTTACAAATGGCGATTAACAGTTACCTTTTTTGTCTGATTCTACACAGGTAACAATCACTCTAAATTATTCTTTAATTAGGATGTTTATTAAATACTAAATGTGTTGGTGTTGATGATAACTCTTTATTAGTTCAAATTAAACTTTGGCAAAAAAAACTCTTTATTTAAGAAGTCACATCAGAAATTGGATACATTGCATTAAAAGGTCTAGCCTACCATACGATTTTTTTAAGACGTATGAATTCATAATTGGTACACAATATATATTTCAGTATGAACATTAGATTGGTTACCTAAATTAACTTTCAGTGATCTTAATAATTGTATACTGTACATCTAATATACACTTTGATGTCGAATTAAAGAGGCTTCAGTCAGTTCTTTCTTTTCATTTTCTGTGTCAAATTCCTTTGGTTCAACTTTGTTTAATTTCATTATTGATTGTATAATTTTTTAAATTATGAATTATCAATTCTAATTTATTTTATGAAATGCACTTCAGGGTAAGGTAAAGAATCATTAGAATAGAGAAAAATTAATATTTGTCCAGATATGCATTACTTGGACATAAATTTCAGGGGTCAAGCTAGGTCAAAATTATAGGGAGAAGTCACTTGAATTCTCTTTTTTGGGGCTGACAGGGAGAAGTCAGCTCCAGATATTTTCAGATTTTCTTTTGCTCTGAACTGGTTTCTAGTTGTATTTTCAAATTATGCTTAATGAACCAAATAAAAGTCAAACGGGTCAGGGCTCGCGTTGGAGGGCGACTCGGGCGAAGAAGTCGCCTTATCATGGTCTCACTTCGCCGTCGATCATCTTCAAAAGCGAAGTGAAGTCGCCCTTTCATTTTGTAGAATCGCCTAATGTCACCTTTCAAATTTTATTCCCATTTTGGTAAGAAATGTTCATATTTTTGACACCGCGTCATGTTTATTTTGTTTACGCGCCAAAGTTGAACTGGTACTCTTTTAACTTTTATTTGGTATATAAAGCGTAGGTTTAAAATAAGACCGGAAACCAGTTCAGAGCACAATAACGTATGAAAATTTCCGGAGCGGATATGAATTTGGCACCGGAGATTGCAGATAGTGGCGAAATGAGTTTGCAATGATAGAATCGTAGTAAAAATAGTATTTTGGCAGTTACTTAAAACAAATTTAAGTTAAATATGTTTAAATACTTTTAACAGTGAATTTTACAATTTTACATAATATATTATGTGTCACAATGATGTAATTTCCTACTTCTAGTTCTAATAGTACTTCATTATAAATCAATCAAATTGTGTATCAATGACAAAGAAACATTTATTTAATGAACAGTTTTGTGACAGTTGATTCTTTTTTATTGTTATGTTTAATGCATGTGTTTTTTAAAAATGTGTGAAATAAGTACACTGAATAGTTAATCAACAGGGGTCACCACACTCTAAAAAAGTAGGGAGAAGTGACTTCTCCCTGGCAGCCAAACAGGGAGAAGTCAGGCCCTGATAGGGAGACTTCAGGAGACACTAGGGAGAAGTCAGGGGGACCGTACAAATAATTAATTTCGCAGTAGTTACATACATTTTTCATTATTTACATCAATTTCCAGGATTGTTTCTCTTGTGTTTTTTTTCTTTCTTTTTCATTATTATTCATGGTATGCAATATCAAACAGCACATTACCTTAATCATTAATCAAAGTTGTACTGATCCAAATTGCTTCATGGGACACCCCATCTACAGAACTTATCATTATGACACTCAAATACTTATCAAGGAAAATTGTTAAAGTACAATACTCTTTGAAAGAACTGGTTTGAAACCAATTAAAAGTGTTTCTGTATAAATAATATTACGATTTTTCATTATGGGCCGTTGTACATTACTTTTCTTCGTTGTTCACTTCCGGTAATTAGTCACATCCGGTAAATAAACAAATGGCGCGTAATACATTTGAAAGACGTAAATCGTTTGAAAATATGTTAAACACGCATATTGTTTGCCGTTTTTTATTGGAATTACACATTTACTGATAAATTGGTAGTCAGGGGGAAGTATTTGGACCAGATTTACAAGTATCTTATGTGAACCATCGGGCGACTTCAGGGAAATGACAGGGCGACTTCGACTTCGCTTTTGAGGCGCCATAGGGCGACTTCAGGGCCTAGTAGGGCGACTTTGTCGCCCACTTCGCCCAGTGTGGTGAGCCCTGAATCAAATCTTTGATACTTTATCCTCAATAATTTAAACTGCTAAAAAAACATATAACACTGAAAATGCAAATGCCAACACTTATTTAAAAAAAAACTAAGTAAAGAGGACGCTGTCGCGACATATAATGCAACTTCTCCCTGTTGTCCACCCACTTCTCCCTGTTCTATCCTCACTTCTCCCTGTCAGCCACCCAAAAGAGAAGTGACTTCTCCCTATAATTTTGACCCCGCGTGAGCCCTGCGGGTACCATCTTACACGTTGTGGCGCTTAAACATGACATGGTATTCAAAATATGAAGATTTCTTACCAAAATAGGAATAAAATATGAAAAACAACATAAGGCCAGTGTACAAGATGAAAGGGAGACTTCACTTTGCTTTTGAATATGATGGAGGGTGAAGTGGAACTATGATAAGGCGACTTCTCCCCCCGACTCAACCTCCAACACAAGCCCTGAACTTTCAAGTTGAGCCAGACAAGACACAAGTCACTCTTGAATGGGGAAACAGCATGTTCATGTTGCGATTGCAGTTCAATCATAATCCAGAAGATTGGCAAACTCGACCACTACTAATAAAGAATAGCAAGATATAGACCATATAGATCATATTGAATTTGTTTTTTTTATTTTTAATTGACATTGACTGGATTGATCATGGAAGAAAATGGTTGTATTCAAGTACTTAATAGTAGCCGGACTTGTCTGCAATATTTGGGACTAATAAAAAAATTTTGGGACACACCACTTTCAAAAGTTTGATTGATTAGTTGTTGTTTAATGTCCAGCAAGCATTTCAGCTATTTAAAATTTCAAAGTTGGTAATATTTTACAAAAATAACAATTACTGCCCTATTTGAATATAATAAAACTGAGGTAACAAACAATTGTATGGGGACAAGTACATATAGAAAACAAATAAAAAAAATGAAAATTATATATCTATGACAGAGTCAGTACTCCCCATAAAAAAAAATCCTATATATATATATATTCCTGTCTGTTCAGAAAACTTACAATTGCACAAGGCTTTGCTGAGACCAAACTGCTTCATGGTACACCCATCTACAGAAGTTACCATAAGGTCATTAAAATGACTAGTTTTGTGTATTCTTTTGATTTCATTTTATATACTTATCAAAGACACTTATGAAAATTTTTGAAAGTGTTTGTTTATAATATTTATACACCGACAGCTGACAGATCTTTAAAAATGTGTTTTATCCCCACTCTGCAGCTTCGTGATTTAAAAAAAAATAATAAATATCTATTTTGGCACATTTCTTATGTACATTTTTTTTATTTCAGTAGAAATTGAATTATCAATGCTATGCCTGCTAGTTTTTCTGACAATATCTGCCAAATTGAGGAGACTTTAAAGTCGTCCCTAGGTGGAAATAAAGCTGGTGATCTTGACAGTGACATTTCATCCTCTTCAAAGAGAATTTTACTGACACAGATTGTGTTTAAACCAGCAGAGAAGCCGTATTCATTACAGATAGATTCTTTAAGAAAGAAGTACATTCCTCTTAATCCCTCTCAAGACATCAAACCATCTGAAAATGATCAGCATAAAAAAGGTAATAATATAGTACTTTGTCGGAACTAAACAGAGAAGTTACCTCATTTTTTAGGCTGACTGTGATAGTGTGGAGAGAAATTACCTGTGTTACAAATCTTCTGGTATATTTTTCTTAACACTATTTTATGGCATCAAGGTTCAGGATCAACAGATTTGAATTTTTTGTTACTTTAATTTGTTTCAATCTACGAAGTTAGATATAGCAAGTGAATATAATAAACAAGATGAAGGGTCAAAAACACTGTTTTTCTGCTCGAATGAAGGTAAAATTGAAATGGAACTACTGTTCAACATGATGAAGTGACTTCAGCATTGTATTTGAAAATGAACAATACGAATAAGAACTAGATTCTGTGACTTTTACCAGTCCCTCTCCATCGCTATCACTGAATATATACCCATTCAATGCAAGAGCAAATTTATTTTTCATTTTTTTTATCTTCTAGACATTAAAATGAATGGTTCTGGAGAAGGAAATGATGGCTTTCCAGAACCTAGGGTTGTTTTATACCCAGAAGAGAATGTCAAATTGGAATGGAAGAAAATCCAGAGAATTGGGGCAGGCCTGGTAAACATGGGCAACACCTGCTTCCTCAACTCAACACTACAGTGTCTGACATACACTGCTCCCCTTGTTAACTACTGCCTTGATGATGAACATAATTTATCTTGTAAGTAATTAACAGTTCCAAGACATGATAATCTTTGTTTTATTTCATAATTTGTAATTCATGAAGCAGTCTTGCACATTAATTTGTATAAGATAAGATAAAACAAATGAAAAAAATTATGAAAATTTTCAAATTTTTCAATTGCAGAATTTATATATATACAGATAAAAAACCATTTACTTTGTACAGTTTTTTCCATCTTTGATAACCATAAATATTGTAAACTTATTTTTGAGACCCACTAGCAACCACGAAAAATAGTATCTGCAAAAGTGCATAAATCATATTACTGTAAAAAGCTGTGTATAGTCTGCATTTATGTATTGTCCACACCCCAATCTTGGACCAGAAAATTGCAGAAAAATGTTTATATGCATGTACAATCCGCACGTACAAGTTTCCAAAAAACGTCTCAAGATGAAGACATATGGGCGGTTTAAAAAAAAAATGACCCCAACAGGTTATGGTCCTCTAATTATGTCAAATTAATAGACATATTATTTCTAAATAGTTGAAAATGTATGTCTAGTTGTGGGGAACATGTCTGCAAAAAAACTTAAAGATATCCCAGAAAACAAAAAAGTTATGCCAAAAAAACATGTCAGAATTGTCAGGAGTGCAACACTTTTTTGTGACACTTTAAAAAAATGTCATTTTTTAAATGTCACCAAATTGTCAAATCTAGCAATATGTGCATAATTCTTTTTTTTTACACAGTTTCATGTGTTAACTTATTGAGAGATATAAAAAGAAAGTATGTTGCATTTTAAAAAGTATGAAAATATTGTTTTGAAAAAAAGAACTACCCTGTCAGGAGTGCAACACAAATTTAAGCCATTTTGCATTAAGTTCTTGGTAGAAATTTTTTCCTTTTGTTTTCAATTATTAAACCAAAACAAAATCATAAATATTATCTTTGCTGCATCAAAGCAATCACTGCAATATACCCTAAAACTGGTAATCTGATCAGGACCCCCAATTAAAACAGAGCACCCTCAACTGTCAGGAGTGCAACAAATGACATGTTTTTAGATATATTTTCTTTGTAATGTGACTTATTTTGTGTTTGTTTTTTTTTACTTTTTAGCAGGAGCTACACAGAATCGTTGAATAAATATTTCAGATGGATGATAAATACCTTTTAGATTAATTTTTTTTAATGTCAGGAGTGCAACAGTTTTTTAATTGATCTTCAATTGTATCATAATATGAAATACTTAAAGAGGATTTATTTATTATAATCATTTTCATTTAAGTTAAGGAAACTTTTCTTAGAAATTAAGTGTTACAATAGCATTTTATGAGCTTAAAATTTGATAAAAATTCATATTTTGTGCACAATGTAGTTGTCTCTCATATTGATACCAACTGTTTTTTATAATCTCGAGACATATTCCAACAGCCATTTCTTTTATATGTTCACTTTTCAATTGGCATTAAAAAAACATATTGTTGAAAAATATTTCAGTTCATTTATCTAAGATGTCCTGTTTTAAATGTCATCCATGTAAATGTTGCACTCCAGACACAATATTTAAATGAACAGATTATTGCAATTATACTGCAAAATTATGGTTCTTCATATGGATGGAACAAAGGCTACAATTGGGAATCGTGTCTCTAGATTATAAAAACAGTGGTATCAATATGATAGCCAACTAAATTGTACACAATATATTGATTTTTATAAAATCTGAAGCACAATTTTAAACAAACTGCTACACTCCTGACATTAAAAAATGAATGTTAAAGGTATTATCATCCATCTGAAATATTTATTCAATACTTCTGTGTAGCTTCTGTTGAAAAATAAAGAGAAAGCACAAAATAAGTCTACTTATAAAGAAAACATATCTAAGAACATGTCATTTGTTGCACTCCTGACAGTTGAGGGTGCTCTGTTTTATTTGGTGTACCTGATCAGATTACCAGTTTTAGAGTATCTTGCAGTGACTGCTTTGATGCAGCAAAGGTATATTTAAGATTTTATTTTGGTTTAATCATTAAAACAAAAGGAAAAAATTTCTACAAAGAACTTAATGCAACATTGCATAAATTTGTGTTGCGCTCATGACAGGGTAGTTTTTTTCAAAACAATGTTTTCATACTTTTTAAAATGTAACATACTTTCTTTTGATATCTCTCAATAAGTTAACACATGAAACGGTGTAATAAAAAAGAATTGTGACCTTTTAAAAAATGACATATTTAGGTGTCACAGAAAAGCGTTGCACTCCTGACAATTTTGGCATGTTTTTTTTTTTGGCATAACTTTGGTTTTCTGATATAGCTTCAAGACTTTTTGCAGACATGTTCCCCACAACTAGACATACATTTACAACTATTTAGAAATAATATATCTATTAATTTGACAAAATCAGAGGACCATAACCTATTGGGATCATTTTTTTAAACAGCTCATATATTAATTTTGTTCTTTCTCAAATATCCTATTGAAAATGTTAAGATATATGAAATTTGTTCTAAGCAATATCACAAAGTAACCTCAGTACTTTTTAAAGAATGTATTTCCTTCTTTAATTTGTTTTAACCTGGAGTGTCAGGAGTGCAACAAAATTGGGATAAACATAGTACTTTTTCTACAACCTACCATTTTCAAATGGTTTAACTTTATCATGAATTTTTTTTTCTCAAGGGATGACTTATAATTACAGTTTAATAATTTTGTTGTTATATGCAAAAATACATACTACTTTTGACTTAATAAAAATTTTAAGAGGTAGATAACAAAAGAATGTTTCAAAAATTCTTGAAAAAAATTATTTTTTGAAAAAGTACAATTCAAAATCTTGCGCAGGAAGTCATTAGTATTTGTTACATTGTTTAAGAAAACAGCAACAAGTTATATGAAGCATAACATTGTTAAACTGAAGTAAGATGTATGAATGTTAAAGTTTTTTTAAACTTCAAAATTTGTTCAATAAAATATTATAAAAACTTTATTTCTTACCTTTTCATTAATTTCTTTTTTGATTCAATAACTTCAACGTATGCACATTTGGAAATTATGAACAAAAACTTGATATCCTCATGTTTAAATTTGACATTTTTTTCACATCTTGGTGTCATTATTTTTGAAACAGCCCATATGAGTCTGACATGGCCACACTATTTAATAAGTTTTTACTGTAATATGTTGTTTATTCTCTTTTAAAATATCATTTATATTTATAGTTTAATTTATTTCTAGTGATTGTAATAAATTAAATAAAAAATGGTGCATTCTCATGTCGTCTATGTTGATCGTTGTTAAAACGGATAATCACACATTCGAAGTTTAACAATTTTGTCAACTATCAACGAGAACAATGAAAACAAAAAAGATTACACGTTTTTTTTAATCCCTGAATGACTGCAATCAAAACATCAATCTTCAAACACTTGATGTTACATAACACCATTTGCATTTTACGCAATACAGGTTAGACATCCACTATTTTCGAATCCGTTTAAATTTTATTCATGCTATATAACTATTATAATATAACGTAAAATAATTTGGGTAAAAATTAATATCATTACAACGTATACATATAAAAGTTTGTAAAAGAATCATGTTAGAATAGTACAAAAATACCGCAAATAACACAACAACAAAATGGTGACCGCCATTGACAAGAATCAATGGGTCGAAAAAAACTCTATCGAGTCTGTATTTTCGTATAATCCCAACCATTCCTTTCCAACTTAGATTAAAAGAAAAAAACGTGGACAATACGACCCTAATTACGGTATTTCATATGTGACTAAGTTTTAAAGTGAGTACTTGCTAATTGAACATCATTGCATGATTTGTGAAAAATGTGGTTACAGTACATGAATTTTTATATATGACAGGTAAACAGGCTGGTTTCTGTATGATGTGTGAACTCCAGAGACATATAAAAAGATGTTATGAGAATTATGGGAATGCCATCAAACCACAGTCCATACTTCAAAAACTTAGAAGTAAGTCTTTTTACCCTCATCAAGTTTGAATGTCCCTCTTGCCAACACTCAATGATTGTCTGGTACCATACACAAATGTGGTGGAAAAAGTAAATTTCACTGTCTTATCAAAGCAAAGGAATTACTGGAATGCAAAGAACAATGCCTTAACTATTGTGCAGATATGTTTTTATACCCCCGCTAGACAGAGTCGGGGGTATATAGTGGTCCTCAAGCCGTCCGTCCGTCCACATTTGGTTTCCGGATGATAATTTAAAAAGTTTACATCCGATTTGAATGAAACTTTGGGATATTGTTATATATTAGGTTGGTAAGAAGCCTATCGATTTTGGGGGAAATCCGTCAAATTTCAAGGTCACATTCCACAAAAAACGTTAGAAATTTTAACAAAAAAGTTGTTTCCGGACAATAACTCAAAAAGTTTACATCCAATTTGAATGAAACTTTGGGATATTGTCATATATCAGGTTGGTAAGAAGCCTATTGATTTTGGGGGAAATCCGTCAAATTTCAAGGTCACAGTCCACGAAAAACGTTAGAAATTTTAACAAAAAAGTTGTTTCCGGACAATAACTCAAAAAAGTTTACATCCGATTTGAATTAAACTTTAGGATATTGTCATATATTAGGTTGGTAAGAAGCCTATCGATTTTGGGGGAAATCTGTCAAATTTCAAGGTCACAGTCCACGAAAAACGTTAGAAATTTTAACATAAAAGTTGTTTCCGGACAATAACTCAAAAAGTTTGCATCCGATTTGAATGAAACTTTGGGATATTGTTATATATCAGGTTGGTAAAAAGCCTTTTGATTTTGGGGGAAATCCATCAAATTTCAAGGTCGCAGTCCACGAAAAACGTTAGAAATTTTCACAAAAGCGGGGGTATTGGCGATCGCTAGATCGACTTTGTCTAGTTTTTCCATCTCTGAAACTGATTCTAATTAAAGATTGTTTTCAATTGCTGGTTAGATTATTGGATACAGAAGACTTTGGGTCGGTTTACGCCAATAAACCGTGAAGCGTAAACCCACCCAAAGTCGTCTATATCCAATAATCTAACCAGCAATTGAAAACATTTCTTATATTTTAAGTTCAATATTATGAAAAGAAATAACAAAAGCAATATGTCACAAGAAGTCAAATAGCATTTGCAATTCACAATATATTGTTTATTGTTTGAATTTTGTTTTAATGCCACTTTCAGCAATTTTTCAGCTATTTCATGGCGTCCAGTTTTTATTGGGGAGGAAGCCGGAGTACCCGGAGAGAACCCCCGACCTGCGGTAGGATAACTGGCAATCCTTGTCAATTATGATTGGAGTCGAGTACACCTGCCTGCAGTGAGAATCGAACCTGCAATCTCAGTGTTGACAGACTACGTGATCAATAGTAGACGAACTACCTTGACCACTCGGCCACCAAGGCCCCAATTCACAATATAAATGTCGCCACTTGTTTGCGGATGAATTCATGTAAAGTCAACGTCATCAATACATTTAATTATGACGTCAACAATCAGTCACATGCTGAAGTTAGGTTGCTCAGCTATTGCGTAATATAGGAAATTAAAATATTTAAAAATATTAACACTAGTAACAGGTTTAATTACCAAAAGATTTCCAAGAAGTGGGAAACTGATGGCCTGTCTTATTTTTAGACCTTGTGTGATTGGATTAATTTTTTTTTTTGAGGAAATAATATGGGTTTTATCAGTTGATTAAAAAGGATATGTTTCTGTGTGATTTATTGGACATGAAGGTAGCAGGTAAAGCATTGAACCAAACAGGAAGATAACTGTCTTATGTTCTGTGAAATATAATATATACACTGGAACATCAAGTTGGACATTAATTTATAATTATTTATATATATTTTTTTTTATTTTCAGTGATAGCCAAACACATGCATTGGGGAAGACAGGAGGATGCTCATGAATTTCTCCGTTACCTTGTAGAAGCTCTACAGAAATCTTGTCATAGTAATCTAAATGGACTTGCTAAGTGAGTAGGAGATATATTAACCTAGTTAAATCTAACAAACCATACAATAGTTGTAATCACTCGAAGGCAAAATAAGACATAGTCCTGAATAACAGTGTAATGAACTGATCTTTTTTGTGTATAAAAGATAAATCCTACATCCTATTGTTCATTTCCATAGGGGCAGATCTAGATCTATTGTATTTGTAACCATACAGTATTTGCATTCATTGTGATATGTCGGTCTTTAAATGAGTGAAGAAAGATAGATCTTTGTTTGAAATTGCATTTAAATTGATTCGTCAAAAAAGTGTTTATAACCTGTTGTATACACATATGAGGTATTTGTTGCTTTATATGAAAAGCGTGTTTGGAAAACTTTGCAAACTGCAAAAATATATATAGACATATTTTAAAGGGGGAGTTGAATGCTAGACCCAAATTGATCCACAATTTCAAATCTTAACTAATCATTTTTGCTGTAAAAGAGAAAAAAATCATAATAACAGTATCCTTTACCATATGTAGCTACTTTATATACATATAAAAGATTTATTACATTATAAAATGGGTCAAAATCAGGGTTTTGACAAAAATCATTAAATTTTAACAAAAATCAAGAAAGTTTTTTTTTATTTAGTACCCCCACATGCATGGATCAAAACCATAATTTAACAAATTTGTTTTAGTATCATAAAGAATATGTGTGTTGAATATTTTTTTTTTATCTAAAGGTGTGGGGATACCTATTTCTGAACTTTAGTTATTAAAATCACTGCATGTATAACATTTTTCTGCCAAAATTAATGCTTTCGGCTTATTTTGAATATTGAAATTAATTTGAGAAAGATTTAAAGATAAATGATTAAAGGATATAGGAAAGAAATTTCTAATTTTTTATTTTGGAAAGTCTGAGCAATCATAGTTTTAATTTGTGCCAAATCATGAGACCATAATGCCCCATGTCCTTTAAACAAAAAGATTTATATGTTGTAGTTAAAAGCATATAAAATTCTTTTCAGGTTAGACAAATTTAGTAAAGAGACGACTGTCGTTAATCAAATATTTGGTGGATTCCTTCGAAGTCAAGGTATGGAAATACAAGATCCAGAAACTGTTTGATTTATATACAAAATTCAGTTGGGGCAACCTTTTAAAACAATGGAGATAATAGGTAGATGACGTGATATTGTAAAAAAGAAAGTTATACACTTAACATTCACCAGTGTGTCTTAGTGGAAAAATACAGTGAAAATGAGGTAGCTTGAACTGGGATGACACGAACACCACAGGTTTCTGGAACTGTTTTTTTGAAGTCCAGTCATTTATTATACGCCTGCTGAAGAGGTCTCAGATTATGGGAACACACATAGCAGGTGGCATCCACAGTGATTTCTGCTCGCTTACTCAAACAGTTGTTGTCTGATCTTCATGAAACTTGGGGAACAAGTCCAGTCATTTGGGAACACCCATGGCGGGCGGCGTCCACCACGATTTCTACTCTCTAACTCAAACAGTTGTTGTCTGGCCTTTATGAAACTTGGTAAAATGTTCATGAATTCAGAATAATGTTCGTTTATTTATATAAAAAAAAGGGCAAATTCTCCTTTTCCATTCTCTAACTCAAACAGTTGTAAGACACGGCTGAAATTACAATCATTTGGTAAAAAATTAAGTTTGTGGCTAATTTTGAAAAAAATTAGGTTAAAATACGAGTTTTTAGCTGTTTTGTGATATTTGGACGTTTAAGCCATATAGGTTTACAAGTGCACAGTACAAAACAGATAAATTTCTGTAAGTTGCCTAACCTTGGTGGCCCTAAAAATCGATAGCTTGAAACCCACTGAGTTTGAGTTATTAAAGTTCTACCGAGACAAATATCAATGCAGAGCACTACTTGCTAAAATCCAGACAAAACTTTCATCCTGTTACTGAAAAGATTTTTTAATACTATACAGTCAAACCTGTCATAAGCAATTGTATAAAAAGGAAATTGTAAAAAAAGTCAAATAAGATAGGGGGTCTTTACACATAGGTCATGGTGTTTGCATACCAGTCAACACAGTCATGTTGTCAGCTTGTGGAACAGTGAATTGTAGACCTGTATTGTTTGTTTTATTAAGTAAAAATTAAAATATGACGTTTATTGTATGTATAAAACGCAAGTTCAAAATATACAACAATAAAGAGCGTTTTGATTTCCAGTTGTATTAACGCAGGTCAACTTTAATACCCCATTCAATAGTTGTATTTTTCTTTGTACCAGTTTACTGGTTTCCATGTGTTTTAACAATACACTCTATGTAGATAGTGCAAATCGGTTTAGAACCAGTGTACACTGGTTTCGTATTGGTTATTTCCCTTTGTAAAACAAAATGGCATGAATATACAATGAGCACGAAGTTATGAGGAACATCACCATTTCCAAACTTAATGACCATAAATTCGAATAACGACATTGAAGACTTTTCAAATTTACAGGACAATTTGAAATTGGCTTCTCTGATAATAAAGCAATTTTTGGTAGTTTCAAACTTTAGTTTATTGTTTTGAGGAAGGTTGATAATTGACAACAATGTTCTACAAATGTTTTCGTCAGACTGGGTTTTTTCATTGTTTAATGACTTTAACAGTTCCCATAGAGGTTTATGACAGGTTTTCTGGGTCAAAACGAATTTAAAACACTGTTGTTAGTCGCGTAAAACAGGGATCATTATATACAGATTAAATGCTTAACAGATAGAATGTGAAAATGCTCAGGAGGAATAAATAGGGTCGCATAACACACGAAGTCGTTTTTTTGGATGGAGTAGCTAAGACAGGTTTGACTGTAATTTAAAAAATTATTAATATGGACTTTGAAAAGCCGCAAGACATTAATTCCTTCGTTAGAATTTTTAATCTGTCCTGCATATATTTTAGCCGAGTTGCAAAGAAGTTGAACTCTGCTAATTAAGAAATTTTCTAATGTTTTGCTGTCACTGTGACCTTGACCTTGAACAGATTTACCCCAAAATCAATAAGGTTCCTCCTCTTATGGTATGTAACAATATACCAAAGTTTCATTTAAATCAGTTGAGAACTTTTTGAGTTAAGGTCCGGAAACCACTTATTCAAGAAATGTTCTAATGTTTTGTCGCTGTGACCTTGACCTTGAACGGATTTACCCCAAATCAATAGGGTTCCTCCCCTTATGGTATGTAACAATATTTCAAAGTTTCAATAAAATTGGTTGAGAACTTTTGAGTTATGGTCCAGAAACCACTAATTCAAGAAATTTTCCAACGATTTTCTGTCGCTGTGACCTTGACCTGGAACGGATTTACCCCAAAATCAATAGGATTCCTCCTTTTATGGTATATAACAATATCCTAAAGTTTCATTAAAATCAGTTTCTTTCTGAGTTATGGTCCGGAAACCAATTGTTGACGCCCGCCCGCCATCATCATAACAATAGCAGTTTCCGGACCATAACTCAAAAACTACATCAAGTACATAGTCTGCGACATTATCCACAAGCCCCATGCCCCAGACTAGTAATTTTTAGCTCTGACTAGTAAATTTTATTTATCGCTAGCCAGACCCGACTAGTAAAAATTATAACTTCCCTTTTATGATAATTGAAATTTAAACATATTGAGTTCAAAGTATTACAAAAAAGATCATGTACAAAGTCTGAACTAATTATACATTTATCCCGAGGAGATAAACAGAAGGAAACAAAAACCAGTCACTAGTTCTGGTACTTTGATCTGTCTGATAACCAGTAAAAGTGGACCAACACTGACACAATAATGAAGGCAATTGTTTATAAAACGAAAAGACTATCATGTTTCAGGGTTTTAGCTAGAATTTTTTAAGCATTAGTCACTTTTGCGTGCGACTAATTTTAAGATCTAATATGTGTGTATATTTTTTATATGTCTAAATGTATGCAAGTTAATTAATTAATGCGATATACATCAATCAATATTTAATATTTTCTGGCACCATTTTATGACATATATTATATATTCAATGTAATATTGCCATAGAACATATATTTAAACAGATTTAAATAAAAAAAACTTTAACAGTGTTTGACAAAATATTCATTTTTGTTTATATTTAAATTTTTGCAATAGTCGTTTTTAAGGATGTTCGCTGGTCATGTTGAAAATAACAAGGTATCTAAATTTATATATCTGATAAATAGACCACAGTTAAAGGTACAAAATAAGCTTAAAAAATTCATAGGTTGCTGAACTCTTTTTCGAGATAATAAGCATCCAAAATTTGGCGGGATAAAGCTTTCTCTGACTTTTTCATAGGTTTAGCATTGGACATGTTTTAGTGTAAAAACCTATGAAAAAATTACACGAAATTTATAAAACTTTGTAAATTAGCTTTAACTGACCCAATAAGCCCTATTATAAAAAGAAAATAGGGGTTTGCTGGGCAAAAAAATTATCCCTATTTTAATGGTAAAATCTAGAGGATTCTGAAAATCTGACAGAAATCTCAAAAATTGACCAGCGATCATCCTTAATTGGCATCGTATTTTGCAATCTCCGGCACCGAATTCATATCCCCTCCGAAAACCTATCTGTATTTTTTTTTTTTTTTTTTGTGTTTCTCTGACTGGTTACCAGTAGTATTTTATCCTACGCTTTATGTACAAAGTAAAATCACGCCGGAACCAGTTAACAAATGGCGCGTAACATGATAAACAGAGGCTGTGACGATTCTGACGAGAATGGCAATAAAATTAAAAGGAGACATAAGACATTATTTTATATGACAGAGCGACTTCACCTTCTCGTTCAATGGTCAACAACGCGACGTGGGACCACCATAAGATTGCCGAGTTGTCATCCAACTGGTTATGCTTGATCGTGTGTGACGGTGTGTACACAGTTTAATTAAGTGATTAATTATCAAATAATATCAGGTGGCCTATCTCTTACATAATTACTTTGATTGCCTTGGGTCATAAACATGTACCTTAGGTCAGATATTTGGAATTGGCGAATTACGTTCAAAATATTTTCGTCATTTCTAAAAAGGATTCGCCAATTGCGAAAGTGGCGAGCGCTAGCTAAATCACTGATTATATATCTTTAATGGTATAAAAATGTTTTAGTTTAATTCACATACCGTATTTAGGGTCGTATTGTCTGCGGTCTTTTTCTTTTAATCTAAGTTGGAAAGGAATGGTGCGGATTATACATAAACACAGACTCAATAAAGTGTGTTTCGTCCCTTCCAATGTTGTCAAAGGTGGTCGCCATTTTGTTGATTTGTTATATGCAGTATTTTCGTACTATTCTAACATGATTCTTTTACAAACTTCTATATAAATATGTTGTAATGATATTAATTTTTACTTAAATTATTTCTCGTAATGTTATAATAATTATATAGGACGAATTAAAATTAAAACGGATACGAAAATAGCGGATGTGAAACCTTTATTGTGTACAATGCAAATGGCGTCGTTATGTAACCTCAAATGTTTGAAGATCGATGTTTTGATTGCAATCATTAAGGGATTAAAATAAAACGTGTTATCTTTTTTGTTTTCTTTGTTTTCATTGAAAAATGAAAGTTGACAAATTGTTTTGGGTTTGAAATGTGTGAGTATCCGTTTTAACAACCATCAAAATAGATGCTATGAGAATGCACTATTTTTGTCTCGCCTGCAACGAAAGTTGCTGGAGGCGAGACATATGTATGGGAATCCGGCGGCGGCGTAAACACTTGACATATTGCTTTATATCTTTGTAAGCCCAAGCCCTAGGTCCATCAAATTTGGTCCAGAGGTAGCTTATGATGAGTACTTGCCAGTCAGTCACCTGTCACCTGACCTTGATCTCAATTTCACGGTCCAGCGACTATGTTAAAGTTTTTGGGTTACGACAGTTCCTCTGTAACTATGCATGGTAGGATGACAATATTTGGTGTATAGGTTGCTGATGACTAGTACATGACTGTCTGGTAGGTGTCACCTGACCTTGACCTTTCACGGTCCCGCAACTACGTTACAGTTTTGGGGTTACGACAGTTCCTCTGTAACTACTCATGGTAGGATGACAATATTTGGTGTATAGGTTGCTGATGACTAGTACATGACTGTCTGGTAGGTTCCACCTGACCTTGACCTAAATTTCACGGTCCAGCGACTACGTTAAAGTTTTTGGGTTACGGCTGTTCCCCTGTAACTATGCAGGGTATGGTGACAATATTTTGTATACAGGCCACTGCTGATATTTAATGCTATTTACGTAATGCTTATGACGAAATTTATTTTCGTTACTGATGCGGAATTCAGGCGAGACGTTTTTCTGTGTCCACACTTGTTTATTTAATTTATTACAATCACTAGAAATGAATAAAACTATATTCATAAATGATATTTCAAGAGAGAATAAATTACATATAACAGTTAAAAATTGTTTAAAAAGCGTGACAAAGTCGGACTCGATGTCTTCATCTTGAGACATTTTTTACGTGCGGATTGTACATGCATATACAGTAAAACTTCGGTAGCTCGAACTCCGATGGCTCGAACACCACCAATTTCTCGAACTGTTTTTAAAGTCCTGACATTTATTTCTATATATGTTTGTACAAAAAACCTCGGTTTTTCGAACACAGATTTCTCGAAAACTCGTTCTCATTTATAGGTCCCTTTGATAGTAAACTCATGTAAGTCACCATCAATAACTCGAACTAAAATTATAAGCGTCAATGCGAAGCAATTAACTTCAGGTACAAAGAACGTGGATAACAGATGCCATAACAATTAATACAGGTATTTTAATTGAAAAATAATAGATAATAATTATTTCATGACTGGTGATTAGTTTGAACAGGCAAATAGACATTAATTGTTTCTTTAATAAAAAACATGCAATTTACCAAGCGGATTATTAAATCAACGAAAATATTCCAACTAAAAATCATTTACAACTTTTGTTGACAACTGTGGTTAAATTGATATTAAAAACCAAATATTAAAGCTAAAATAATTTATGAAAAATGTGTCGGCAATAAATATTGTGGAAATTATCTACTTAATTTAACTGTGATGGATATACCGAGTACAAACGGGTTTTTGCGCAATAACGGAAGTTAATAGTAAGCGATGTAGAAATTTCAAATTTCACAAACTATTACACCTAAAATAACTTTATTCGTGTCAAAATTCATGAAATAAACATCTACATATATTCAAAACGAATTTTAGTTCGCCAAAACAACCATACTGCGTGTAGGAAAATTACCGAGCAACTTATAAGCAAAATCGGTCACTGTACCGAACAGATACAATTTCCGGAGGTTGTCCAACTTTGGTGGCTCGAACAAACGATAACTCGAACTATTTTTGGCGACCCCATCGAATTCGAGTTATCAAAGTTCTACTGTACGAGTTTTTCCCCAATTTTCTGGCCCAAGAAAGGGGTGCGGACAATACGTAAATGCGGACTATACACAGCTTTTTACGGTAATCAATAAAGTTATTAAAATAGATTTATGTCATTGAGTTATCTTCACAACACCGTGTTGGTAAACTTCGATCTTTTTGGTAATTAGAAAGACCGGAGACCAGTCACCATGTGTCAATAAATATTAAAACGTTACTTAAAATAAATAGTGTCACAAGTTTTCCTTGTTTAATAAATTTTTTGCTATTGTAAAATCCTTAAAATTAGCTTAAAAAAAGTTTTCAACCAGCGAAAACCCTTTCAGGTAGGATCAGAATGCAGGATTTTGCATCCAAGATTTCAAAATTTTATGGGGGGGGGGGGGGGAGGCATGCCCCCAGACTCCCTAGCAGGTTCTTGAACCTCAACCGTTGTTGAACTAGTGGAAAATTTTGAGGACTCCTAAATTTAAATTTTTACTAGTCCAGTGCACTAGTACCCTCAAAATTTTTGGTGCAGACTGTACATACATGTATCTGAAATTTTACACATTGATTCAATACTGTTAGAGGATTCACATATTCATATTTTATGCAATTTTGAAAATTTGTTGATTAAGCTTACATTTTTCCTGCTGAAACCCTTCCTCACTTTGTCTCCAGTTTACATGTAATGTCTGTAATAACCAATTATGTTAAATCTTAAAATGAAGACGAGGAAAGTTTTGATTTATAAAATACGCCAACTCAGCTTTTGCTCCCCTGTGCATATTGATTTTTTATGAATAATTTTAATACAACAAGAAATGTTGATTCTCAATGTTTCAATCAGACTTAGCAATTTACACTTATTTTGGTAAAATTATAATTCAATTTTTTCCATTTGATTGGAAGCTGTTTTACACATTCACTTTTTTTTATATTTTAGTTCAGTGTTTAAAGTGTAAAGAGAAGTCCAACACATATGATCCTTTTCTAGATATAAGTCTTGATATTAAGGTATGTATTTAAATTGATGCCAATGACTCTATATATTCAACACAACAGATAGCAATGTGTATACATTGGATATGAACTACAATGATGACACAACAAAGTTAACAGTAACAAGCATTCATTTTTACAGTCCTATTCTCAAATAATGAAGCTGAAGGTTATTTTATACTTTATTGTACTGCATATGTAATTATTGCTCAATAAAACAATTAACACCTTGCATGATATATTGTAAATGCTAAAAGAAATGTAAGTATATTCTTTAACAGATTTTTCTTTCTTCACATTTTCGTTGCTTATGTATGCTTATTTTTCACCATTTCACGATGGATTAGTTTTGTGCATGTTTTAAATCTAAACCATCAATGAAACTTTAGGATTACATGTTCATGATATACATACTATACAATTTTAGAAAGCTTGTTGATGTATCTCAAAAACTATTTTAAGACCATTAATAATTTTTGAAGATGTATATAAAAAATTATTTGAATATTTTGGATATGTTATGCTCTAGGTATTATTAATTAGCCATCAACTATTGTTCACGGTGTGTGCCATCGCTGGACTCATTATATAATGTCAATTTTTTGCCATGGTTGGCTTAGTTCAAACCTTAATGTACAAGGATTTTGAGTTTTCATGTCATGTCATTTTCTGCAATTAAAACTGGATGGCATTATAAAGCTTAAAAAATTAAATGAAATTAGCATGCAATATACTATACCTTTCAAATAAACAATCAAAGAAACCATTGAACTGACCTAATTGAAAAACTTACCCATTATAAAATATCACAGGATCACAGGATTTCAATATGGCCATAATTTTTATACCCCGCCACAGGAAGTGGCGAGGTATTATGTTATACCCTCAGTTTAGTTCGGTGTCTGTCCGTCCGTCCGTCCGTCCGTCCGTCCGTCCCCCGAAGGTTTCCAGATGATAACTTGAAACTCCTCAAGGGATTTGAAAAATATTTTGCACAGCTGTTCAGTACAATAAAATACAGGTCAAGTTCAATTTTCAGGATGATCCGAAAAATATTATTGAAGTTTTGCCACTTTATAAATTTTCAAATACCCCCGAAGGTTTCCAGATGATAACTTGAAAACGCCTCAAGGGATTTGAATAATATTTTGCACAGCTGTTCAGTACAATAAAATACAGGTCAAGTTCAATTTTCAGGATGATCGGAAAAATATTATTGAAGTTTTGCCACTTTATAAATTTTCTAAATTTGACAATAATGAAATTTTCTGGTCTAAGAAAGATAACTCATTTCTTTCTGTCTCTATATACTAGTGGATGTATAGTATATACAGTATAGTATACTAATATATACAAATATATTTAACTATTGATGAATATAGTGGCGGGGTATCATTTAATGTCCCATTAGATGCCCTATTTTTAATGTTTTAGTGCAAGTTGTATCCTTAAAAAATCTCTGAACAAACTTGGATTACATACCCTATTGAAGGAAAACAATTCATTACATTTTTTCACCTTTATTTTCTATAAAGCTTTTGGTGCAATATGAGAAACATTACAATATTTCATATGGCATTCAAACTTGTGAATGTTATTAGGAAATAAAATCTATATTAGCTCACCTTGCCAAAATTTTAACATTTTTATCTTTTGGTGCAATATGAGAAACATTACAATATTTCATATGGCATTCAAACTTGTGAATGTTATTAGGAAATAAAATCTATATTAGCTCACCTTGCCAAAATTTTAACATTTTTATCTTTTTATCCAAAACCTTTTCATATTGAATCCACTGCACAAATTAGTCTAAACATGATTCGAGTCCATTTAATGGTCCCCATGTTTATTTATTTTGATCTGAAAGCTGGTCTGACTACCATGCTATTTATTGTACTGTCCATACAAATATTGACAGTTCTGTCAAGTAGGTTTTCTGCTTCCTTACAGCAAAAAATTTGATGCTTTCTGACATGGTTATGATGACATGTATTTGGCTGTCAAAAATAATTATGCTGGTTTGGTTACTCACTTGTTTTGATAAGTATCCTATTTCAGTAACTTTTAATACAATACACAGAATAAATGATTGATTGTTCAGGGATTTTCCTGCCTTTATTTTGGGGCCGATATTCGGCCCCGTTCCCAACAGCAAAGAACCCTATTTTTTCCCAATTATGAAAGTAAAAATTCCCAATTCAGAAGGTTTGTTATCCCGATTCAAAAATAAATTCAATCACGCTAAGCCGAAATATTTCAAAGATCATCAAAATTGCGAACATTGGTTTATAATTACTGTTCCCGGTATATTTAATAATGGCAACCAGTTGTATATTAGAGCTTGCTTGCTTTATAACAATACGCATATTCCGGTACAATATATTAAAAAAACACCTTTGATTTCATAAGTCGCAGAACTTTGTTCAATAATATGAAAGATAATTGTATGTTGCATATAACACAAATTACTTTATATTTACGGATGTCCAGTATTATGGGCTGGTTTCTTGGTTAAAAATAGCATGTCTAGAAAAGAATATGTCGGAGGAAACATTTGGAATGAAGCGTGACCCTGCAGTAACGTTCAAAATGACATTACACAACGCGATATACTAACGAAATGGAAGGATAGTGCATTCTATCAAAACTAGGAAATTTTGTTTAAAAAAAAAATAAGAAATTAAATATTGACCGGAGCCTTGATGAATAGAAAATCATGATTTTTCTTGCACCGATTGACCCATTCATTATCAGCATTTAACTGACTCTTTCATTAGATTACGAACTAAAAGCCTACGCAAAGCACATTTTTAGAGTTTAGTATATCTGATTTAGTTCTTATCCAGTCATTTATTAAGACCACAGAAAAAACGAGATTGAGAGTGAAAGTAAAATCTGATGTTTGCAATTCAGTTCCTAATCAATTCCACCAAGATTCCTTGAAATTTATCTCTGTAAGTATGATGTCAGCACAGTTGGCTACATACATGTATGTAAATTTTGGTAACTTTTTCCAAACTCTTTATAAAAACTTATTTGTATTTGTCAGTTTTGGGGTCAGGCTTATAGATTCCATCTTGTCATTAATGACTAATTAACAGACAAGAAACATTTTCGTTAAAAACATTGATGTTTAAAAGCAATGTTTTTACTTTATTCATATTTAAGACTTTTCCCAATTGTGGCGTTTACGTCGTAATTTTCCCAATTAACAGGGGCCCAGGCCCCATTTGAAAAAAGGTAGGAAAATCCCTGTTGTTGTTGCATTGATTTGCATAATACAGGCAACAGTATTTCAGCAATAATCAGAATGACGTCAATTTAACAAACAAATTAACAGGAGAAACAGTTAAAGGAAATATAAAATGCCACTGGAAAAAGTATGGAAATTTGAGTACTTTGACAGCATTTTTAAACCCCCACTCATAAGAGAGGGGGTTATATTGCAATCACCTTGTCTGTCCATCCGGTGCAAACTTTTGTAACAGTTTCTCAACTTCTGCTAAAGGATTGATTTCAAATTTGGTGCACAGCTTTATCATGATGAGTTGTACCGTGCCTACCCTTTCCAAGTCAGTCAGTTATCTTCTTCCTGTTTTCCGAGCTGAAAAATGGTTGAGTAGGGGTATACTTAGCATGCCTTAGGGCTGGTCCATGTTCTGTTTGTAGCAGCTACAATGGGCTCTTAATCAAGCAGCTAGTCCAAACAAGTCACCAATTAATTTACTCGCAAGCTTTCCATATTAAAATTACCGAATCTAATAGGCGTTGGTCTATCCATTGAAAAAACAAAAACTTGAAAAGGTAGAATGAAGATACACACAAAAAGTAGATTATTGGCCAGGTTGCATCAAGTACAAACCCAGGTTATACTATAGTATTGTCAGGTGGGCAGACGGATGGAAAATAGGGTATATATTTTGTGTCAGCAAATCCTACAATTTTTTAGCCATCTGTCTGAAACTTCACAGAAATGTTGTACATGAAATGAAGTTGTGCACCTGCAATTTTGGAACTGTTTGAGGAATTTTTTCTTATTTTCCAGACAAGAACTTTTTTCTGAACATTTGCAGCAGACATTGCCTATTTTGTGAAATCCAGTATTATATTTTTATACCCCCGCTCGACAGAGTCGGGGGTATATAGTGGTCCTCATGTCCGTCCTTCCGTCCGTTCGTCCGTCCACATTTGGTTTCCGGATGATAATTCAAAAAGTTTACATCCGATTTGAATGAAACTTTGGGATATTGTTATATATCAGGTTGGTAAGAAGCCTATCGATTTTGGGGGAAATCCGTCAAATTTCAAGGTCACAGTCCACGAAAAACGTTAGAAATTTTAACAAAAAAGTTGTTTCTGGACAACAACTCAAAAAGTTTACATCCGATTTGAATGAAACTTTGGGATATTGTCATATATCAGGTTGGTAAGAAGCATATCGATTTTGGGGGAAATCCGTCAAATTTCAAGGTCACAGTCACGAAAAACATTTAATAGAAATTTTAACATAAAAGTTGTTTCCGGACAATAACTCAAAAAGTTTGCATGTGATTTGAATGAAACTTTGGGATATTGTTATATATCAGGTTGGTAAAAAGCCTTTTGATTTTGGGGGAAATCCATCAAATTTCAAGGTCGCAGTCCACGAAAAACGTTAGAAATTTTTACAAAAAAGTTGTTTCTGGATGATAACTCAAAAAGTTTGCATGTGATTTGAATGAAACTTTGGGATATTGTTATATATCAGGTTGGTAAGAAGCCTATCGATTTTGGGTGAAATCTGTCAAATTTCAAGGTCACAGTCCACGAAAAATGTTAGAAATTTTTACAAAAAGTTGTTTCCAGAAAATAACTCAAAAAGTTTTCATCTGATTTTAATGAAACTGTAAAATATTCTTATATATTTTGTTGGTAAGAAGCCTAAGGTCACAATCCACGAAAAACGTTAGAAATTTTCACAAAAGCGGGGGTATCATCGATCGCTAGATCGACTTTGTCTAGTTTATACACTGAACCTAATCCTTCTTCCAACAAATTGTAAACTGTTATCCTTTTATTAAGACGCATGCTTTGCAACCAGCTATTTCAGACTTTATAGATTTTTTAGTAATTGATACTCTTATTTCAGAATGTACCAACATTGGAAAAGGCATTTGAAAAATATGTTCATCCAGAGATGTTGGACAATGAAAATGCATATATGTGTACCAAGTAAGTACCACAGCAATTGCATGATGTGAGCATTGAACTTTTTAGCAGCATTTCTTGAAAGAATAACTTAAGTCTCAAACTTGGATATGTGATGTTTAACCTAGGTATTAGTTAGCTTGATTTGAATGTTAAGCTGTATTCATTGTGTGACTAGACATAAATCCGTTATATTCATATTGGTTTTGAAATCATTGTATTAATAGCTTTGTGCAGTACAAAATATTAATTCTTTTTGTTATCTATCCTGTTAAACTAGTTTACAATAATTAAAAATTATATATTTATATTTATTGACTTTATTCAAAACAATAACGAATAGAAAACATCAGAAAACCCTTAAATTATTTGCATTATTTTGTCAAAGCATATTAGATACTGCAAACTTGAATTTCATTGCCTGCTATTGGCCAATTGCCTCATCTAGTTTAAGTTTAAATGCTGAAATCACATCAAGTAGAAAGTAAATATGGTAAAATATTTTTCCTACATTTTCGCTAACTTTGATAATTACTATTTCAGATGTAAACAGAAAGTGCCGGCACAGAAACGATTCTCTATTCACAAACCATCGAATGTTTTGACAGTGTCACTTAAAAGGTTTGTAAAAGTTCCTTATATAAGGCATCCTAAAGAAAGAGTTGAAACTGAAACCTCATATAACTGGCAGATAGATATTTAGTTTGATATGAATGAACATTTTTGGAAAGAATGTTTAGTGCAGACATGAAATACACAAAATTATAATAGAATAATTAATATGGAAAAAAGCATCTGATCATTTATAGCTCACCTGAACCACAGGCTGTGTACCTAGATTCTTAATTTAGTTTTTAAAAAAATGTAGGCACTTGTGCTGTTTAGGAATGCTAGTGTTTACAAATGGCCTAATCTCTTGACAAGTGAAAAGTTTGCTAGGGGGGGGGGGGCAATTTTGTGTTTTATAAACATCTTAAACCAATATATAAATTCCTAACTTTTTTTCCCACATTTTTTGTTGTAGGTTTGATTTCCACAGGATGATGGGAAAAATAACTAGGCAAATCAGTTTCCAAGAAAAATTGAACATCAGGCCATACATGAGTAACAAACAGGTTTGTAGCTTTAGTAATCTCTTGTAAATAAACGAACTATTTTTTTTGTTGCAATGTTTATATTAATGTAATTAATATGTCTCCTGTTGCTCATTTCATTTGCTACTGCGAGTGTTTAAGGGTTTTCCATAATTGTCAAACATTTTCCGAAGAGTGCAAACCACTTTTTTGTGTGTTAATTTCCAGAATTTGTCATTTCCATGGAAATCTGTTTCTATTACTGTATACATGAGTGTGTATTAAAGTAAAAGTAATTACAACAAGAAATTAGTTATCTAAAGAAATATTGCAGTACAAGTTTTGTGCTTGTGCATATTTTCACTACCCCATATTTATGCCCCCGCCTCGTCGCGGTCCATCCGTCTGTGCATCTGTGCGTACGTCCGAACGAATTTCCGTCAAGCTTTTCTCAGACCAGTCGGACATCTACTTCCTGTTTGGGACTTCATTTGTACGTAAATACGGCCCTCTGTATGTACGAATTTCCATCAAGCTTTTCTCCTAAACCATACATGAGAACAATTTGAAATTTGCCAGGGTGGTTCAGTTTCACAAGTTGTCATTAGCGACTTTTAGACATGCCGGACAACTACTTCCTGTTTGCGACTGAGCCGATATGAAAATGTGTTAATGCGAGTATGAAAATTTCAGTCAAGCTTTTCTCAAACACGAGAACAATTTGAAATTTGCCAGGGTGGTTTAGTTTCACAAGTTGTACGTCCTAAGCGACTTTCAGACCTGTCAGACAAATACTTCCTGTTTGCGACTGGGCCGATATGAAAATGTGTCAACACGAGTATGAACATTTCTGTCGAGCTTTTCTCAGAAACCATACATGAGAACAATTTGAAATTTGGCAGGGTGGTTCAGTATCACAAATTGTATGTCCTAAGTGACTTTTCAGACCTGTCCCACAACTACTTCCTGTTTTGGACTTCATTTAGCAGGGGCATCAGTGTCCCATGGACACATTCTTCAATTTTTTGTTTTCTTTTTGTTATTTTCTGGCTGCCCAAGTGCACACAAGATGCAGAAAATTTTGGCCTAATTATCTACCTGTACTGATATGCAGTCACCATCATTCGTTGGAGATGCTGTCGATTTGTTGACCATCCCAAATTTTATTAAAAAGATCAAGACTCTGGCAAGTTCCATTGTCAGTGGGCAGAGCATTACAGTTCTGATGGTTCTTGCTTAGGATTCCTTTGGTATAAGTCGGTAACATGACATGTAATCCTATGTTGCAGCGTATTCTTGATTAGGGGATGAGTTTGTCTGTTGTGTTGATTTTGTAAACGACCTTATAAAATTTGTACATAATGACCAGTCTAGCCTTCTTTCCTCAGGTTAAGGCCATGTCAGATGATCAAGCATATCTGGTGACATTGATTAGGCACATATCAAGCTACCTTGCACTGAACCAGTTCTATCTTATATTGTCAGGGCTTTTCCTGGCCTTTTTGGGAATGTCCTTCTCCGCTGATTTTGGGAAAATTTTCTGTGATTTTGGGAAACTTTGCAATCATGCTTTAGTTTGAAGTTTCTAGGTTTGAACTTAGTTTCTGTGTGCTTTTTTTTTATGCAGCATGCTTGTAAATTTAGATGTGGTAATTATAAACTGCAAAATGATCATGAATCTTTTTCAATTTGTTTCATACTGTCACAGCTATGCAATTTTAATTCTGTATGACTATCCAAAGACTGACACTCCAACTGAATATTATCTAAAGTTCAACAACAGAAATTTCAAAGACATATGACATTATACTTTTGCTTCCATCCGCTTTGTTATTGTTAGCGTCATTTTGTTGTTTTATTTTTTTAGCAAAAAGTTTGTCAATCTGGTGGTATTCGTTTTTTACCACCCGTTTTACAGTTTTTGAATAGTATTTCCCATTATGGGACATGACGTTTAGAGTTGTCAATCAAACAAACTAAATCACGTTTCAAAGTTGAGCGTATGCAAACAGTTATGCAATTGTATTGATTAAAGCGCAAAAATGATATCGATGATCATAATTCTCCCTCCATTTTAGAGAGCATAAGTGTGAAAATATGCGGTACGATGTCGGAAAAAACCCGAAAAATATCCGGAAATTTACGATTGGGAAATTTAAGTCAAAATTGGGAAAAAAGAGGCAGTTTTTGCCATTGGGAAAGGTGCCGATATTCGGCACTAAATAAAAGGGAGGAAAAGCCCTGATTGTCCTTTTTCAAAGATGGTGTCCCAGGTGATGCTGGCCTACTCAAGAGTTAGTTTTACAAAAGACATATACACTTTTTAGCTCACCTGACCTGAAGGGTCATGTGAGCTATTGCCATCACTTGGCGTCCGTCGTCGTCGTCGTCGTAAACTTTTCTTAAAAAATCTTCTCCTCCAAAACCACTGAAGGGATTGCTTTGAAACTTTGCATACATCATCAGTAAAATGCCCTCTACCAAGTTTGCCCAAATCATGGCCTCAGACCAACCAACATGGCCGCCATGGCTAAAAATAGAACAGAGGGGTCAAAATACAGTTTTTTGCTTATAGTTCAAAAAGTATAACAGATACAGGAAAACCGAAGAGACATTCCTTCTTCAGCATCTAAAGCTCTACAAAACACTCCATTGGTTCAAAGTTGTATGATGACTCCTTGTAGGAGTTATTGCCCTTTAATTGTCAAAATTGATGATTTTTGCCTCAAAATCTTGAAAATTATTAGAACTAGAGAAAAAGTTAGCATTGCTTAATTGTTCTGCTCTATGAGGGCTACAAAAATGACTTTAGGGTCAAGATTGTCTGATTAACCGTTTAAGAGTTATTCCCCTTGAATTGTTTTTTTAATCGGTTTTAATAGATTTTTTAAAATCTTCTCCCCTGAAACAACTGAAAGTACTGCTTTGAAACTTTGTACACATCATCTGTCAAATGTCCAAAACCAAGTTTGCACCAACCATGGCTGCAGATTAACCAACATGGCCACCATGGCTAAAAATAGGATGGGGGGGGGGAGGGGTAAAATACAGTTTTTGGCTTTTATTTAAAAAAGTGTAACAGATACTGGAAAACCGAAGAGTTATGCCTTCATCTGCATCAAAAGCTCTACGAAACACTCCATTGGGTTGAACTTGTATGATGACTCCTTATAGGAGTTATTGCCCTTTAATTGTCGAAATTGATTATTTTTGACATTTTTGCCTCAAAATCTTGAAAATTATTAGAACTAGAGAAAAAGTTAGCATTGCTTAATTGTTCTGCTCTATGAGGGCTACAAAAATGACTTTAGGGTCAAGATTGTCCGATTAACTGTTTAGGAATTATTCTCCTTGAACATTTTTTTAATCAAATTTACTTGATTTTAAAAAATCTTCTCCTCTTAAACCAATGAAAGGACTGCTTTGAAACATTGCATACATCATCTTTAGGATGTCCTCTACCAAAATTGTCTTAATCATGACACCTGACTACCTACATAGCTACGTTGGATTAAAATAGAAAAAATGAAAAAAAAGGGGGGGGGATGGGGTCGAGAGAGTTTTCGACTGATAGTTAAAAAAGTATAACAGGTACAGAAAATTTGAAGTGAACCTCCCTTCTCTCTCTAACCATCAAAAGATAGGAGTTATTTCACTTAAAAGGTCAAAATTACTGATTTTTGCAGAAGTGTTGGGCAATTCCTTATAGCAAAGAAATGCTGGATAAAAAAGGGTTGTTTGGTTTCAGGTTCAGGTGAGCAATACAGGCTCCTGGGAGCCTCTAGTTCTTTGATGTTTGCATTTCTAATGTTTCAGAAGATTGATAGTTTTATAAGTAGTTGTTGGTTCCATATCATATCAGATGTTATTGAAACACCTCAATACTTTGCAGTTGTAACATTCTGTAAATTTGGCATCCATGAAGGATTTAGTCTTGCTTGTTTTTTTGTTTTGGATATGGTGAGGACTTTACAATTCTCTGGATGAAAACTCATTTTACACATCTGTTCCTAAGCAGCAAGTTGTTCAAGGTCTTCCTGTAAATGAGTTATGTCAATATCAAATTAAATGGTTAGATATACATATTTATCCTGCAATCAGTACATTTACTGTCCAATAAAGGTAGCCGAATAAATTTTTGCTTTATTTCGGCAGTGCCGAATAAAATCTCCTGGTACCCTTGACCTAACTTCTTACAACATTTTGTATTCTGTTCTGGTTTACGACGTTTGTGACGTCCGTATCACTAGAATAGAAAAATTTAACTGAGAAATCGGCTAAAAGTGAACGTTTTTAAGTATTATAAAATGTGTTTAGTGTTGAAGGATAAAAACAATATTCGTACAGTGTCAGAAAATATCAAGTTTATTTGTACTCGCCGCGAAACAGGTGAGAAATGCTCGGCAGAGCCTCGCATTTCTACCCGTTTCTAAGGCTCGTACAAATAAATTTTATATTTTCTGACACTGTACGAATATTGTATATACAATGGTATTATCTGCAAATAATCCAGTCTTGAATCTTATTGTTTATGGCATGTCAGTAATGTAATAAAGAAGCAACTTATCCACAAGGAAAACACAACTCCACTGTTACTGGGCTTGAGATTTCACCTTCTTACACAAGTGATTGACTTCTGTTATGGAGGAAACTCTAGATCCATTGGTTGGTTTTGCCTTTTGTGATAAATTTTGTGGATAAGTAAAATATTGGCTATGGCAGACTATCAAAAGCTTTGCTAATGTTAACAATTAAGCAACCAAACTGTTTTCCGCCATTGAGGTTTTTTTTTCAATCATCAACAAACTCAACAAGCAGGGTGTAGCAGGAAAGTGTGGTTATTACCATGACTCATTTTACTAGTAATGATGTGCTCCATCAGTTCATTGTTTTTCCCACAAGTATGTACATGTAAATAGTTGATCTATACTTTTTGAGGGAGATGGTTGTCTAAAAAAAGTATGTGTTCTGCACACTTAGGAAATTGGTTGACAATTATAGACGACTCATTACTAAATGGATATTCATTAGTTATAATGCTTTAATAGAAAAAAAAAATTTTAATGTTGGAATTGCAAGCAGAAAATTAATATATTTTTTTTTTAATTCAATATTATATTTGTCTAGTTTATAAATTTACAGTTACTATTACACTTGGAGTACTAAGGTTTTCACAATTGAATTCAACATGACTAGAATATATTGATAGTTATCTTATTATTTGAAATATTAATATTTTTGGTGTAATTAATTTATTAATGCATTCATTAATTGACTTGAGATGTGTTTTATTTGACATTTTAATAAATAGATAAGTGATCTTTTTAGGGTGAACCAGTCCTTTACAATTTGTATGCAGTGTTAGTACATTCAGGTGTACATTGCAATTCTGGACATTATTACTGCTTTGTAAAGTCACCCAGTCAGATATGGTACTGCATGAATGATTCTATGGTAAGAAATATTTATTTATTTCTAGTTAATCTGACAGAATGGTCCTATAGTGTTTGTATATGATGTTCCCACTGTGTTCCAGCTAGAATTAGAAAATAAAGCATGAGATGGACACTTTTTCGTGTATTTGCATATTGTTTTGTTTTAATTTGGGGTAGAAAAGAAGAGGGGAGGAACTTTTGTTGTTATTAATTAAAATAGTGAAATGTCACCAAATTCCTTATACTAAATGAAAATATTTATATTTATACCTTCATTAAAACTGTCATAAGCTACTTTATGTTCAAAATGCAGTGGCACCCCTACACAAGCAAGCACCACAACACACCAAAAAAGATTGAAAATTAAAAGACCACTTAAAGTCCAATCATTTTAATATCATGTTTATGCTCATGTTTTCATGACATTGTTATTGAAATATCAAATATATACAGCATATTTTTTCTATGTATTGATATCTTTTGAGAATTTCAAGTATACAATTTTTTCCATTTTTTTGTTTGTGGCAATTAATCATTAAACATGCAATTCGGATGTTAGATATTATTCTTGACATAACAGCATTTTTTAAATGGTGAGTTGCACTATTTCGAGTACACATATTCCTTAATGAAAATTGACATATTTTGATGTAATATATTAGGTCACACATCAATAAATATGCATGTGCTCTAAACTGCCTTAGAATTTGACACGTGTTGTGTATCATCTTTTGTTAAATAAAATGCACTAAATTTGAAAGATTTTCATCTGCTGGATGTAAAACAATCAATCAGTGAAAGTGTTAGACAGAATGAAAACAGGACAAGTACATCAGGGGTCACCACACTCTAAAAAAGTAGGGAGAAGTGACTTCTCCCTGGCAGCCAAACAGGGAGAAGTCAGGCCCTGATAGGGAGACTTCAGGAGACACTAGGGAGAAGTCAGGTGGACCATACAAATAAATAATTTCGCAGTAGTTACATACATTTTTCATTATTTACATCAATTTCCAGGATTATTTCTCGTGTGTTTTAAAACCATAACAAACTTAGATTAAAAAAAAGAGTTCTTTTTCTTTTTCATTATTATTCATTGTATGCAATATCAAACAGCACATAACCTTTATCATTAATCAAAGTTGTACTGATCCAAATTGCTTCATGGGATTCCCATCTACAGAGCTTGTCATGATGTCAATAATTACTATACATCTTTATTCTTTCAAGTGAAGCTCAAATACTTATCAAAGAAAATTGTTAAAGTACAATACTCTTTGAAAGAACTGAAGTTTGAAACCAATTAAAAGTGTTTGTTTATCAAAAATATTACGATTTTTCATTATGGGCCGTTGTACATTACTTTTCTACGTTGTTCACTTCCGGTAATTAGTCACATCCGGGAAAAAAACAAATGGTGCGTAATACATTTGAAAGACGTAAATCGTTAGAAAATATGTTAAATACGCATATTGTTTGCCGTTTTTTATTGGAATTACACATTTACTGATAAATTGGTAGTCAGAGTGAAGTATTTGGACCAGATTTACAAGTATCTTATGTGAACCATCGGGCGACTTAAGGGAAATGATAGGGCGACTTCGACTTCGCTTTTGAGGTGCCAAAGGGCGACTTCAGTTCCTAGTATGGCGACTTTGTCGCCCACTTCGCCCAGTGTGGTGAGCCCTGGTACATGTTCAACCAGAAACACCTGTGGTATACTTACATGTACCTACATCAATAAACACACTATTGTTTAATTGTATCTGTATTTAAAATTGCCAATTATAGAAATTTTGTATATTAATTTATTCATTAAAATAAATTTACTATGGTCTGTGTTAAATTTTGGAAGTTTTTACATTCCATGTTATTTTAACTGCAGACCTTATGAAATACTTATCATAACTTATGTCTTTTTTTATGGTTATACGGTTAGTGTTGGCTTACTTTATTTACAAATTGCAATAGATCAGTTATCACAACCTCTTGAGTGTTTTAACCAACTGAAAGTACAAACTTCTAGTATTTCAGCTATTTTGCTAAAAAGAAAGCTCATGACTAATCTTGGAGTAACATGGTTAAAATTGTTAGAGTTATTAAACAATGTAAAAAGCTTTTATGATATATTTTTTCTTTGCCCATTTAAAGATTAAATATCAGTACCAAAATATACTAATAAAGCTTCAATCAGAAAATTGTACAAGAATGGTTATAGTGCTCTAAAATAGGATATACAATTTACAGGTTAGCCAAGTCAG